>CM073764.1:7387068-8872361 GCA_037127475.1 Arma custos
TCAATCCTACCAAAAATTGCTTTCGATGGTTCGTTTCGATTGGAATAGCTTTAAAGAGAAGTGAGGTGACTAACCTGATTAGATTAAGAACTAACCATGGTAATACCAGCAAATTTTTAAATCTGATGAAAATTAAGGCGACACCAAATTGTGAGATCTGCGGTGAGGTCGAGGATCCTCTACACGTGGTGATGTCCTGCAAGAGATTCAACAATGAGAGGAAGAAACATATCGAGGGGTCGGCCCTCAGTATACCAGAAAAATTAAAGGGACAGGACAGAGAAGGACTTAGTCACATTATAAAATTCCTTAGGAAAACAAAAATAAGACTTTAACATTTAAACTATCATAGTTTGCTGGCAAAATAGGACTTTGAAATTAAGTCTTAAAGCCATAATAAAAAAAAAGAAAATAAAAAAAAAAGTTGAAAATTCCTCAAACCAACGGGGAATGCTCCGTTCGTTACAACACCCTTCCCTTAACGCTGTGGTAATACTTCATGCGGCTTGGGCTCTCGTGTGTCCAAGATTAAAATTATACAGAAAAATTACGAAAATCGCGTGTTTCTATAGTAATATTTGATGGGATACTAAATTAAGCCCTTCTTCACGGTTACCGAATAACACGGTTAACGAATACAAAATTAAAGCCCTTTTAACCAATTTTGTATTCATTCTACACCGTCGGGACTGATCGCTTACCAACGTGATCTCGGTCGGGTCGACCAATTTCTGTATTCGTCAATTTACTCTTTTCATCACTTAAAAGTTTCAAAATGAGGAAAAATCCTTCATGCATTAAAAAAAACTATGCATCACATTCACCTTTCTGCGCACCTGTTCTCACACCTACTTTTGGCATCCATCATATGTTATTAGCATAGAGTTCATTATTATTTAGCCTCATATTTTTCATCTACTGTATTTCATTACCTATTTTCTATATGTTTATGTTATATTCACATCTTATTTTGCATTAATGCCACTTCTTTCTAACTGTATACAGTTACATATTAACTCCTCTTACTTATATTTTCTTTTTCTTTTCATTCTTCATAGTTCATAGATATAATACCACTATTTTCAATGTTTAATTTTTGAAATTTATCAAGCTTTTCTTTCTATTTATGCTTGTATTATTACACTTTACCTATGTAACCCCTCATGTCTGGTATCTGATCCATATCTATAATTAAACTAGTTTTTTCTAAATCCTTCATACTCAACCCCCCTTTTTCTATATTTTAATCTTCTCTTTTTGTATCTTTCCGTTTACCTCCTCATTTTTCTTTCCCTTTATATTATTGCTTACATTTTATCCTTTCTTGACATGTATTTTTTCTATTTTATATTCTTATTCTTGTATTATTTTATCTGTCACTATTAGAATTTCTGTTCATCATCTACAATTTTATTTTTATCTATCACTATTTTAAGTTTATTATATTCTGTAACCAGTCTTATATTCTTTTTTATTTATCATATATCTATTCACTATTTCATCATATCTAGTCACTATTTTTATTTCCACTCCTGTACCACTTTATATATTCATGTTACTGCTACGTTTTTATATATTTCTGTTTGTTTCTCTCTCTTAGCCCTGAAGATGGCCTATATTGTAGGCCGAAACGTCGGCAAATAATAAATAAGTTATGCTTATTTTGGTGTTTTGATTGACTGCACCCCCAACTATTTCTTCCTTAAATTAGAAGATACAGTCGACCAACTCTTCTCTAATATTAGTAGTAAATATATTATCGATATTTAACAATGGATTCATATAAAATTAGTAACATTACAATTTTGTGCGGTTGAAATGAAGCTTTGAATACTTCTATATTTCTATGGATTCATTACTTCGGACTCAATTACTGGCGAGATGAAGTGCACCAGGCATAAACCAATATTAGATTTCTAGGTTTTGAATAATTGTTTACGATATTCCAAAATTTTTTTTAGAATTTTGTCCAGCTAGCTCCTACTATCCTAATCGAAACACTAGTCGGCCGACAGCGTTCCAGACGGTCGGAACCGACCACGGACGCAGCCTGTCGGGAGGGCTGCGCTCCCAAATATTGGTCGGTCAACCGACTTCCACACTGCCTATTTTTACATCAACCCAACCAAGGTCACGATGGTCGGCGGTCGGTCCCGACCGTGTAGAAGGGGTTTTAGTCATAGAAGGTTGATTTGCTAATCACTGACCACAGGCGATCCCAATTTACTATCTATTCTACCATAGTTTGCTGAATAGTTTTGTTTCATCACACATTCATAATACTTATGATATCCGATACATATTACATACCACAATATACAATATTCATGAAAACTAAGAAAATGTTATTTTTTATAATTTTTTGTTAATTGTTTTAATTTTTATTTGAAGAGAAAAAATTGGTCCTCTGTCTCTCTGTGACAGCACTCGACCAATTGATCTACCAAAGTCGCTTACCAGTCGGGGACAAATCTGTTCTCTTATCTGATCCCATGTCCCCGTGTTCTCGCAATTTTTGCGATGTATACATGAGAACGAATGATCTTTGAAATCAAAATAGTTAAAAATTAGAACAATTAACAAAAAATTATAAATATTAATATGACGTAAGTCAACAAGATCCTAAAATTAAGTAATGTTTAAAGAGCATCCGTTCTCGTGATACTTCGCAAAAATTGCGAGAACACGGGGACATGGGATCAGATAAGAGAACAGATTTGTCCCCGGCTGGTAAGCGACTCCGGTAGCTCAACTGGTTGAGTAGTGTCACGGAGAGACAGAGGACCCGGGTTTGAATCCCGTCCGGGGGCATATCTTTCCTCTTCAAATAAAAAAATATTAATTTGTATAATGTATAATTATGCATAAACTCTAATAAGAGTAGTGCCAAGCAGTACCATTCACAACATGAGGAAACGTTGGTCCATTTCCGAAACCCACGTGACACCGTTTCCAATTTTACATCCTCTCCTTTTTCCAGAAGACCCCCGTTATGACGGACGTGAGGAACCCCCGCCGAAGTTGATACGCTTCAGTGTGTCACCTTCCCGAGGAACCCAGTTACGGGTGGCTGGCTCAGCACTTGGAGGTTTATAGGCCAATTGCGTCCTCCCTGGTGACAGATCGGAAATGGGTTGTCCAGGTGAATATTGCCTCAACAGGATCGGTTTTTTGTTGCGGAGTCAGCATGTATCCTTTGTTGAACCTTTTGTGTATTTTTCCGCCTAATGGAGTAACACTTATACGCCGATCGAAAGCTGTAGATGGAAACCATGAAAACATTATTTAGTTCTAATTGCGTTATTTATTTTATAGGCCCATATTAAAAAAAAAATACGTGCTAAAAAAAAAAAAGGTCCGGTTAATATTATTCAAGTGCTAACACCACGAAGATTAGAGTGGACTTGTAAAGTTGCTAGGCTAAGTTACGAACGAATTCTTAATAAGTTGATAAGCGAAGTACCGACTAGTAAGTCTGAGGGGGAGAGTTAGTAATTCACTACTTGTTTTTAAGGGACTCAAATATTTTCTTCACATTAATTAATCATGTTTTTTGCTGTCCAAATTATTAAACTATCATCCTAAATATTACATATAAGGTCTATGGTCTTTCCATTAGTTAAATTCTAAGTATTTTTGAAAAGACTTTTGTTCGAAACAATCTGTTTATTTGTACTGAGGTTCTTACTGAAGCGTGGCTACCATGAAAACGGCCACCCTTGATGATTGGGGCGAATCTTCCACGCTTATTGACTCCAGAAAGAGGCCAAGATCCTTAAAGGTCGATCCATCTTTTGGAAAATTGCTGGTTTTTAGGAATTACAATTGCTCATTATATAGGATTACATCCTGTACGATTGTATTGATAAAAAAATTAAAAGTAGTTTTCTTAATATAAAAATAAACTGAGAATGAGTATTACTTATTTAAGTAATCCAGTGCAGACAAAAGAAGATAAAGAAATCGGATGAAGAGACCGGATATAAAAGATTAAGGACATCGCAGACTATGCGTCGCTATGAACCTAAATGGCGTAGGTAGGTTAACACAGCAGTATTAATCCTACTAAAATTATAAATGTGAAAGTTTGTATGTCTCTCTTTTACGCAAAAACTACAGAACGGATTTGGATGAAACTTTACAGTAATATAGGTTATACATCAGAATAACACATAGGCTATTGCAAGCGCTGATTTAGGGGGGAGAGGGTGCACGGGGGCACGTACCCCCCCCCCCCCCCCGACAGTTTTTTAGGTACCGTGGAGAATCCATTATTGTACATAAATAAAGACAAATCACATGATGATAGTTGTTAAAATAACAGAATGAACATGAGTGAAACTATTTGTTTTGATATCCTACTAATATTACTAATATTATAAATGTGAAAAAATAAAATAAACTATTTATTTGAAATGAGTTTTCACGAAACTTTATGTGGCAGACCAAATTCCACGCGAGCGAAGCCGCGGGCATAAGCTAGTTATTTATAAAGAAAATAATAGCTCTAGGAGGAAGTTATTCGAGACTATGCATATTGTACAGAATTTGGATTTTACTGTTTATTATATAATGTATAGTAGAATTTTGAATACATTTTATTGTGAAACTTTAATCATTTTAAATAAAATAAATATCATTAGATTTTTATGTATGTATTTATTTGTTTACTTTAGTTGGTCGTTCGTTGTATATAGTTCTTTCTTCCGATGTTTCCGCCGATCAGCTGTTTTATTTAACCTTACCAGCTGTTCGAATATTACCTTCCTTTCCGTTATTTTTTCGTTGTCTTCGGTATGGGTTCTATTTGATCTTCATTGGTGTGAACTTAATTTGGTGTATGTCCTAATGATGCATTGGCGAAACGTTGGCTGGTAAGTTTTTTGCAAAGTATTTTAGATACTAAAGGCTGTTTTTGTTGGGGTTTTTCGAGTGCATTCTAATTGTTAGTTTGTGCATTTTTCCTCATTTCTATTGATTGTGATTTTAATTTGGACAATTTTAGTATTGCCACTTGTTATTCATTGTTAGTATACATTTAAATTGTACCAATGATAGATATAAAGTAAATTATAGTAAATAATATTTGTACCTAAAACCAAAACGATTGATTGATCAATAGTCCTTATGCACACTCTAATATTTTGTACTGCCACTTAAAATTAATAGCAATTGACAATGAATCATATGGTAATAAACGAAGGTTTACTTATTATTTAGTGATGGGCTTAACTGCTACTTTTCAGTAACAGCTCCAACGGTTACTGTGATTTTTGTTACCTGTGATTTCTTAACAGCTACTAACTGATTTGTGATTCTGTCGAAATGGCACCTACAGTGATTGATTCGGCGTACTTTATTCCACATCTTGAATATAACCATCACGGAATACGCATTATAATGATAATAATTACTTTGGCACTTGTATATTTCACTATAATCCTATCAATATGCATACAGATGGAATTATTTTCAATTTCCTATATAACGTAAATTTTGCTCTTATGGTTTAAGTTGTTACAAGATTATGAAAAGAAGTATGGTATCATAAACTTTTATGAGTAAAAGATAGAAGAAAAACTAAATCCTCCAATAAATATTTTTATTATTCGAATAAACCCATTAATCACCAATCACCGACGACCGGTTCCCATATGTGAAGAACAGTTTGGTACTGTTTTCTGGTGAATTTGTAATCACAGGTAGACTGGTGATTTTTGAGTATCAGTGGAAAAGTAACAGTTCGTGATTTCTGGCCCATCACTATTACATATCTCACACTATTATTTCTAAAGTGACACAACTCAAAAACCTGTTTTATTTCTGTGCTGAGTTATGTTCGTGAAAGAAATGGGTAAATATCTCTTTATCACTCATCAAAACTGTATCAACGTAGCTTCAGAGCTTGTCCGCAAGAAGGCACTTGTGTCACTCTTAGTGTCCTAATGCTATTCCAAGCTCATTTATAGTTTTTCCCGCTTCTCCAAAAAAGTAGGTTTTTCTCTTATGTCACTTTATAAGTACTAGTGTTATATAACAACTAGTTATTGTGTTAGAGTATTTTATTTTTATTGTATCATTACAATTACTTATAACTTATCTCAAATCAGAAAATAGTATTTTTTTTTTTTTTTACATGAAAATAAGTCCTTTCTGCCGTTAACGAGCTTTTCTAAGGAGTTTTTGTGGTAAATAAATGTTCACACTATTTAAATTGAAATTAGATTTAATAAAACATATTGGTGGTTGTTTAGTTTACTATACAGACTTTAAAAAAAGCATTGTACGCTGGTTGAAAGAATATTTTCGGTACTGGTGTATTAGCCGGTCTCCCGGGGCTATTCTCCTATATTGTTTGTAACCTGAACACTGACAACAGCTACCTTGTTACTCATATTAATCGAAATACAATGAATATGATATTAATATGGAACTATACTAACAAAAGACTTTTTACAAGATTATTTTTATTTTTGAGGACATAATAGCTGAATGCTAATTAAAATAACGAGGAAGGGGTGGTTAGGGGCGGTTATTAATTTTTTTTTATTATCTATTTAATTTCTTTATTTTTCTTGTCTCGTTATCAACTATTTAAAATGAACAATTTAATAACAGAAAAAATTAACAAGCAAAAAACTACTAAGCCCAAGATAGCGGGTTAGTAGCCCGGCAGGTTTAAAAGGGAGTAAAAAATCCTTGGTTATGCCGTCCTTCGAAAGGGACGTTAAACGGGGTTCCCGAGCCTGTATGATGTCAGGTACTCGTTAAAAATCCCTATCCTAATTAAACCTGGTTAGGCGAAATTTAGAGCTCCCACTGTAGCATCGTCCGATTAGCCATGATGTGGTGTTAAATGAACGAATAACGAACCAAAAACATTTTTAAAAAATGCGGAGATCAATTTAATAACGCACACAGAAATACCTCAAATAAGGCGAGTGATATGAAGAGTTCACAGAAAATAAAATATGACGATATGATAAGGAAGAAGGTTTCATGGAGACCGACTAATGTAACAAGTATCAATTTTGAGTCAGCAAAGCTTTCTTCAAGAGAGGCTGTGGTTATTGGTTATGTAGTAATTGTACATTCTGATTTCATAGTTTTGAATACAACTATGTTCTTTAAAGGAAGTAATTATTTCGACAGTCCTCATTAAGTGGGTTACAAACTTTTCGAAAACAGGAAGTTTTAAACTTTCTTTTGATTTATTTGAAATGTAACTTTTGCTGCAAAGAAGAAAGTTGTTATTAAGCCGATATGCACGAAAGATACTGTGCCGATTTTCTTTTTACAACTGGCTTGTTCTAAAAATCAATGGCTATGGCGATAAACCGGCGAATGAGGAATCCTTACTTTCACCAGTCAATATGGTCCAGAGAAATCATCTTCTTTTGAAGAACTCCGTGGGAAGCGTTCTTTGATCTTCGAAAACGGTTCGTCACCGAAAGAGAATATAGGTAAAAGTGTTCTTCCATAAGATTCCATACTCGATGATGCTACGGCCATAACGACAGTCAACTCGTTCGACTTTCCAAATTAATCTCGCATCTCGACACTTTTTGGACATTGATTTCCTACTTTCCAACAGCGATTTCCCTTTTTTTCCTTTTAATTTCTCCGACATCTGGGAGATCTACTGGTGTTCATCGTTTATTCGTTTAACGCCACTTAATGCTGTGCCTGCCTAATCGGATGGTGATGAAGTGGGAGTCCAAAATTGTAACTATCAAGGTATAATTAGGTTCTGGAACGAGTAGCTGAGAATGCACAGGCTCGGAACCGTTTTTCTTTAATTTTGAAATGTAAACACTTTTGGGAGTGGCTCAGTGGTAGAGCATTGAGTTGCCATCCCGAAAATCCAGTGGAAATCAAATCCCGCTGCAGGCAGTACTTTTATTTAGTCTGTTTGTAGTCGAAGATGGATTAGGATCTAGGGCACTCCTGGGGCTCATCCAGCCTCTATAAAATATTATAAAAATACGGTACCCAATATAAGGGGGGGAATCTGGTGGTTGAGCGTGACCTAGGACAAGTCACCTCCTTGCAGAACCGTTGCCCATGAAACAGTACAGTCTCTACCATGTACTGAACCCCAGACCCGTTTACGGGTTGTAATGATACAGGATTTTTTTTCCAGGTAAACACTTTTGGGTACTTGTGTCTTAACGCAGCCCTGGTTATTTTTGCCTATGCGAGCAGTTACATTTTGTAACAGTTACATTTCTAACAGTTGATTTGTTCTATGTTAGTTCTTGCTTACTGAGTTTTGATTATTGCTGATTTGTTGTTTCTTATTGTTTTTTATTTGTTGTTTTTTATTCGTTATTTGTTGTTTATTGTTTGTTTGCTAGTTTGTTATAGATTTTTGTTGTTATTATTTTAGTTATTTATTAAATTAGTGTAAAATGATGTGTATTTGGGATTGCCGACAACAGAAGAACAATCTATTATTTTTTTGCAGGATCGAAATATTTTACCAAAACAAAGAAAATGTAGTAATTCCCATGAAATGAAATTAGAATCCTATTTATGCGACAGCATCAGTCAAAACAAAATACAGACTATTTTGAATCGATATTGAAGTCTATTCCGACGCATTTTTCACCTAAATTAACAAATTTTTTGTCAATAAACTATTGTGATTTTCATAACTTGTTTGTTTTAATTATAGTGATTTTTTAATATTTGTATTTTTTAATTGTTAATTGTCCATTCTTGTTTAATTAATTGTTCATCATATATTACATTTAAAAATCTTTTAAAAATAATTTTTCATTATTTTGATTTTTCATTACTTTTATTTCTTAATTGTTCATTGTTGTTTAATTAATAATTCATTATTATTATTATATTCCATTTTTCAATAAATTCTTTTGATTTCCTAATTGTTGTTCATTTTTTAACCCCAATAAATAGAAGGTAACTGTTAGAAATGTAGCTGTTACAAAATGTAACTGCTCGCGCATGCGAACAAGGAGGCACAAGTAACCAGGGCTGCGTTAAGACACAAGTACCCACTTTTGATATTAACGCTGATTTGAAGATTTAACCTTATAATGCCGTATTTAATTGATCGCTATGGTCGCGTACTCCGGGAACTTTATGCCATTAGGCGTAAATAATTCGCAAATTAATACTCGGATGAAGACGAACATTGAAGGAAATGTCTTTGAAAAAACGTTTGAATACTAACAGTCGGATTCCTTTCAACTTACTACTCGCAGTCTCAGGCCCTTTATTACTTTCTAATAAACTCAAGGAACAGTTCTTTATTTAATCATTTATTGTTAGTTCTATTATAATAATCCAAAGATATACCCGTTACTGCTGGAGGAGCTGTTACTTGGAGACTTATACGGTTTTGTTTGAATCTGCTCACTGTTTCGATTCGCTCAATTTCGCTACAGAAATACTACCTGCCATCATCTTTCCGATTCTAGGTTACAGACCTAGATCCTACTTGTAAACATCTTCCATTGTACTGTATATAAAGGCTTTATATATCGGAAATGAATCCGTTCCTTTTCATATCGATGTACAATTTCTCCATCAATTATTTCATTAATTATTACATTATCACGAAGGATAACTTTCCCAGCTATCCTTTGGGAATAGTTGGCCAATGCTGACGTAATCGTGCGATTTTAATTTTTTTTTACCATTCTAGGAAGTTATTCCTATATAAGAGAACATATTGCGCAACAAAGAAAATCTAATTAGGCGGAAGGATATATTTCGCTGTAGGCTAAGTATAAGGATAAAATCTTTGAGGGGAAAGGATATTCTCAATACTAATAATGAAGCCCAATCAAGTTATATCGCTCTCCGGGACTGAGCAGTTGTACAATGGAATGTTCCTAAGGACTGCCATTACCGAGTTTATTTGGATTAAATCGAAAATAGTTCAGTATTCCCCCAGCTAATGAAATTCTCAATGATTGCAAAAAGAAAGGCAAGGCGTAAAATAGAAATCAGCTGGGCTTAAGAAAGTATTTTGACTAACGAATAAGTCGTCTCAGGGAGGGGTGAAAAGTAAGATACGTGTAAAAAATAAGTACATTGATACATAAATCTCTCTTTTATATAAATAGGTTCTTAGAGATATAATCAATCAGCGTTGCATAGCAACAGATTGCCAGATTTCCCCCCATATTTTGGGTATCCTATTTTTATATTTTATAGAGGCCGGGTGAGCCCCAGGAGGGTCCTAGATCCTATATAATCCATTTCCTGCTGCAAACAGACTAAATAAAAGTCTTGCCCGCAGCGAGATTTGAACCAAGATTTTCGGCATGGCAACTCAGTGCTCTACCTCTGAGCCACTCCGCTCCCTGGTAAGTCCCAAAGAGACTGTTTCTTAATTTTTTTAAGCCGCTACACAAAATATACCACTGTTTTTTTAATTCAAATAAAAAAAAATGGAATGTATCGATTTAAAAAAAATAAAACAAGCTACATATTAATCCAATGATTCGATTTTAGGATTGTTATTTTATTCCACTGATCCCTGTCGAACAGATTGGTTGTCTAGAACTCCATCTGGACAAACGTCTCACTTGGAATCCTCATAAAAATGAAAAGACAAGAAGCTGCTCTAAGTTTTCGCCTACTTCAACATTTACTGGACAAACGCTCTAAGCTCCCAATTAGTTACAAAAGACTTATTTACATGACAGTTATCAGATCTATTTGGACATACGGAGTTTAGCTTTGGGGCTCTACTAAACCATTCAATTCATCTCGTATCCAATCCTTACAATCCAAAATCCTTCGTAAAATCCTCAATGCTCCTTATTATGTCACAAACAGACTCATCCATCATGATCTTAATATCCCATATGTTGCTGATTCGGCCCAAACTAGATACCTATCCTTCCATGACAAGCTCCACACACACTTGAATCCGCTAGCCAACTTGCTTCCCGTACTATTCCTGATAACCCTCCGAGGGGTCTGAAAAGAAGATGGCCTCGAGACTTTCTACTATAGAACTTTATTGGAGTGCTACCGATAGGTAGTTTCTACACAAGTGTTTTTTTTTTTTCATGTCATTTGTTCATATCAGCAAATTTACTTGATGTAATATTATTACAGTTGTAAATATCAATAAATTAATCTAAAAAAAAAGGATTGTTATTCTTATAGTCAGGGAAAAAACAACAACATATATATATATATATATATATATATATATCTACAACCCATGATGTGTCTGAGATTCAGTTCGTTGTAAAGACAGTTTCTGTTTCTTCGACAAAGGTTGTGAAGGGAGGTGATTTATACTAGATCACGCCCAACCGTCAGATTTTCCCGCTTATTTTGAGTAACCACTTTATAGAGGCTGGGTGTGCCCCAGGAGGGTTTGTAGATCTCACATGGTCCATCTGTGGCTGTTAACAGGTTAAATAATTTATCTGTCACGGCCGGATTTGAACCCGGGTTTTTTATCATAGCAACTCAGCTCTCTACACATTGACCTACATTGAATCATGCACAACCATCAGATTTTCCTCCTTTTTTGGGTACCCACTTTATAGAGGTTGGGTGTGCCCCAGGAGGGTAACAGATTAAATAAAGTTTACCAGCGATTGGAATTTGAACCCAGGCATTGAAATAAGATTAAGACGTTTTTCTTATATGAATTACTTTTTTTTATCTATAACGCAAACCTAAAAAAGTTTTTTTGGTACTTCTGTCTTAAGGCAGCCCTGGTTATTTTTGCCTACTACTTCGCATGCGCGAGCAGTTACGTTTTGTAACAGTTATATTTCTAACAGCTGATTTGTTCTATGTTTCTTCTTGCTTTCTGAGTTTTGATTATTGCTGATTTCTTGTTTCTCATTTTTTGTTTATTGTTTGTTTGCTAGTTTGTTATAGATTTTTCGTTGTTATTATTTTAGTTATTTCTATAATTAGTGTAAAATGCGTATTTGGGATTTGCCGACAACAGAAGAACAAGCTATTATTTTTTTGCACGAGCGAAATATTTTTACAAAAGAAAGGAAATGTAGCAATTCCCATGAAATGAAATTGTATTGTGGTGAACGTTTCTTTGGAAATGCAATTTAAATCAATGTCTTGAGAAAGTGGGTTCGAGAACAGCAGAATCCCAAAATATAATAGCGAAATATAATAAACTATTTTGATTTTTCATAACTTGTTTCATTTAATTATAGTGATTTTTTATTATTTGTATTTTTTAATTGTTCATTGTCCATTCTTGTTTAATTAATTGTTCATTATATATTGCATTTTTAAATGTTTTAAATAATTTTTCATTACTTTTATTTCTTAATTGTTCATTGTTGTTTAATCAATTATTCATTATTATTATATTCCATTTTTTAATATATTATTTTGATTTCTAATTGTTGATAGTTTTTTAACCACAATAAATAGGAGGTAACTGTTAGAAATGTGACGATTACAAAATGTAGGCTAAAATAATAAGGGCTGCGTTAACACTCAAGTACCGTTTTTTTTTTATCTAATGCAAAATCTTACTAATATTATAAATGTGAATGTTTGTATGTTTGTCTCTCTTTCACGCAAAAACTACTGGACGGATTTGGATGAAACTTTACAGTAATATAGGTTATACATCAGAATAACACATAGGCTATAGCAAGCGCGGATTTATGGGAGGGAACAAGGGGGCACGTGCACCCCCCCGACAGTATTTTAGGTACTGTGGAGAATCCATTATTGTACATAAATCAAGGCAAATCACATGATAATAGTTGTTAAAATAACAGAAAGAACATGAGTGAAACTATTTGTTTTGATATCCTATTAATCTTACTAATATTATAAATGTGAATGTTTGTATGTTTGTCTCTCTTTCACGCAAAAACTACTGGACGGATTTTGATGAAACGTTACAGTAATATAGGTTATACATCAGAATAACACATAGGCTATAGCAAGTGCGGATTGATGGGAGGGTGCAAGGGGGCACGTGCACCCCCCCGACAGTATTTTAGGTACTGTGGAGAATCCATTATTGTACATAAATAAAGGCAAATCACATTATGATCTATGTGGAGGCACGGGGGCATGTAACCCTCCCCCCCCGTTATAGTACATAATTAAAGGTAAATGAGGAACCTAGCATCTTGAAATTTGTTGTTAGGTTCTGTGTATAGTTTAAAAAAGAAATTCGGATAATTCCACTCCAAGGGTTTCCCCTTTAATATAATAGGGGTTCAAAGGTTGTATATAATCCGTCAGTTTTTAAGTTAGACATCTGAAATTTCGGATGTTCGAGTAACTTATATTTAAAAAAAATAATTAAATTATTTATTTAAAATGATCTTTGACGAAACATTATGTGGCAGGCCAAATTCCGCGCGAGCGAAGGCATAAGCTAGTACTCAATATCTCAAAGTACTAAACTGAATTTCAATTTCTCATATCGAGGTAGCGCTACTAAAACGTTGAGTACCTACTGTAGTAAAATTAAATGTACTACTGTATAATTTGTAAAATGGGGGCTTGGTCCGCCGTTAGTCGGACAGAGTGTAGTCATAAATAAAATTTATTTCGAAGGAATTAATTTGCAAGGGATTTCTTCAACAAATTACACGGAAATTTGAATACCTCTTTGGCCAGGACGACCAATTTAATGGTGATTAATACTAATACCCGTGTTGAGCTTTAAGAAGCAGTCGTACAAATATGCGGAGGAACGTTAGAATTAATGACTCTCAAGTTTTCTAAGTAAGGTTTCTCCTTTTCTCGGAATGTGTATGTGTCCCCGTTCTTGAGGGGCGATCTGAAGCTTTCACAGGTTTTTGACCTCAGCATCGATTCTACAACAGGTGCAACCAGAAGGATAATTGAGCATCCGAATTTAGAAGAATCGCCTCATACTTATATTTTTGAGCATTTAATGAACCTAGAACGGATTTTTCGCTGTTCTCTGGAAAAAAATAGTACGCAATTCATCCATTTTCGAGGGTCACTTGTTGTCTAGTGGTTAGCAACAATCTGCTATGTCCAACATCGAGTTTACCTCCACTCAGATGGCCTTTAAAATTTTTAAAGGATTAAGAAACCATTAATTGTTCCATACTTCGTAGAGGACGTAAAGTAGCTGCCCCGACCAAAATGTACAGGCAAAATTAAGGACTCTCATTGTAGCACCTGCTAAGGCTTTAGCAGCATAGTATGAAGTTGAACGAATAATCACTAAATGAGGTGTTAAGGATCAACAACGAATAACTCCAAATTTTTAAAAATAACTTATTTATTGAAATTTCAACTGCATTTATAAATACAACAAGTAAATATAATGGCACGAGATAAAGGCAAGCAGAGAAACTACCCAATGGTAGTACTTGAATAGCAAATTCATCTTCACGAGGCCATCTTCTTTTCAGACGCCTCGGAGGATTATCAGGAATTGAAGAGGTTGCTAAGTTTGAAACTAGTTGGTTATAGTGGGAATAAAGTTTGTCATGAAAAGATTGATATCGGATTCGGGCCGAATCAGTTACAAATCAGTCATTATGGATGACTTTGCTCGTAACAAAGTAAAGAGCATTGAGAATTTTACGAAGGATTTTGAATTGTAAGGATTGTATACGAGGGGAATTCGAAGGGCCAAAGCTCTATTAAGTAAATCCAGATGGGTCTTTTGATTGTCATGTAGATGAGTCTTTTGTAATTAATTGGGAGCTTAGAGGGTTTGTCTAGTAAGTGTTGAAGTATCTGAAATATCGAGTTGTTTCTTGTCGTTTATTAATTAAGTTCTTTGAAAAAAAATTTCAGCTTGTTATTTCTCTCGAACGTTATAACCAACTAACAAATCTTAGTCTTACTAATATTATAAATGTGAAAGTTTGTATGTTTGTCTCTCTTTCACGCAAAAACTACTGAACAGATTTGCCTGAAACTTTACAGTTATATAGGTTATACATCAGAATAACACATAGGTTATAGCAAGCGCGGATTTAGGGGGCGCACGGGGGCATGTGCCCCCCCCCCCCGACTGTTTTTTAGGTATTGTGGAGAATCCATTGTAGGACATACTTAAAGGTAAATCACATGATAATAGTTGTTAAAATAACAAAATGAACATGAGTGAAACTATTTGGTTTGATATCCTACTAATCTTACTAATATTATAAATGTGAAAGTTTGCATGTTTGTCTCTCTTTCACGCAAAAACTACTGAACGGATTTGAATGATCATTTACGATACTTTATGTGGGAGACCAAATTCCACGCGAGCGAAACCGCGGGCATAAGCTAGTATTTCCATAAAATGTTGTATTAAAGAATTGAATTTCTTTCAATTACATTCCTTATTGATTGTGGATATTTCACTTTGTCTCTAAAATTCTGTAAGGGCTTTGGACGAGTGCTTGTTAAAGAGAAACAGTGGAATGTTATTTGATGAGGTCTAATAACCGTTACTCATTTTTAACAAGACGCTTGATTAACGAAATTCTATCCGTTTTGAAGCGGATGTCATTTATTTTATTTTTTTATTATAGTCGAAATCGCAAAACTAAGAGACTCGAGTTTCTTAATCAATCATTCGAGAAAATCTATTAAATTCATCTGCGGGAATTAAAATAAACTGTAAATTTTTACAATAACGGATCCAATAGTCAGGGGGTGCAGTCAAAGATAACACAACATATGCAAAACTTACTACTGTGATCAAAAAGTATGGTGAATTTGTTTATAAAATATAAATTCTTTGTTTATTCTTCCAAATCAATTTCATCCCCTTCAAAGTAATCCCCGTTCGATAAAACGCACTTTTTCCAGTCCTCGAAACAGTCGGAATAGTCTTTTTCCGGTATAGCCTTCAAGACCTTTTTCGATTCGGTTTTTATCTCCCCAATCGTGTCCAAATGGCGTCCACGCATTGGCCTTTTGAGGTTCTGAATAGCCAGAAGTCGCATGGAGCCAAATCAGGCGAATACGGTGGTTGCCGCGGAACGATATGAATCGAGTTTGGGGCAAAAAAGTCGCTAAGAACCAATGCAGTGTGAATCGGTGCATTATCGTGATGAAGGAACCAAGAGTTGTTCGCCCATAATTCCGGCCGTTTCAGAGGAACAGCTTCACGCAAACGACGCATAACGCTCAAATAATATTCTCTAATTGTCAATCGACGATTTCCAAGCACCAAATCTTTGATTTTTTGGACGTGGCCTTCATCGGTAGACGTTGATGGTCGTCCAGAGCGCGGTTCGTCTTCAACGCGTTCTCGGCCCGATCAGAACTCGTTGTGGCGCTAATAAACGTTTTTTTGTGCCATAGTTTGATCACCAAAGCCCTTCCGCAACATTTTCAAACTGTCCGCATAAGAATATTCGTTCCGCAAACAAAATTTGACGAAAGTTCTTTGCTTAACAAAATCACCCATTGTAAAAATCGAAAAATTCACTTTTGGTTGTTAACAAAAACACGTGTAACTCGGAGATAATCAAACCTTTTGACAAACAGACGCTTGGCAAATGTTATAGACATTCCTACCAACCTAGGAAAAAAAATTACCTGCCTTCCTAATGCCCGGGAGTTTTAAATGACAATTTCACCTTACGTTTTGATCACAGTAGTATTTCAATGTGTCTACGTTTCGGCCTAATACGTAAGCCAACTTCAGGGCAACCAGTAGCGGGTCCCGAGTCCGAGGTGTCTGTTCAAAGTGTTTCTTTTGTCATAACTAATATTTTCCTGACTTGCTGCTTCTTCAAAAGAACGATGTCATAACCCAAAAAAATCCATTTTTCAATAGAGGTTTTTGAAAAATCCATGTGAGTTTAAAATTTGGATATTGATAAAGGAAAACATTTGTTTGCTATTGTAATAATGCTATTGAAATTATTGTATTAACCATTAGAAACAAATTAAAGCTTTGAAACTTTTTTGATTTTAATTTACGTCATTATACCCATAAATCTTTAAGTCCATTATACAACTCAAAATATGTCCTGAATAAAAAGCTTCAACCAATATAATTGGTTCTGAAGGCTTGACTCAAAAGTAACAAATTTTGGCGATGTGTCTGAAAATAGGTTATTAAAATTTTAAAAAGTAGAAGATTTCTACGCATGCGTCATCGAGTCTTGATTTGTATTTATTAGTGCTGAAAATGATAGAAAATCCAATTTAGCCCGTCTTATTTTAGTTTGTTATAAACTGATGTATCATATAAAATAAATGTATAAATAAAAATGATTAATTTTATTTAGTATTACTCTGCCTAATGGCGGACCAACTCCCATTTTACAAATTTAAACAATTTTTTATAATAAACTCCAGGCCCATCCAGTTTCAAACCTAGCTTCCTCTTCAATTTCCGATAATCCTCCGAGGCGTCTGAAAAGAAGATGGCCACGTGATCTTCTTAGTTGAACTTTGATTTGAGTACTACCAGTGGGTAGTTTCTCTACTTGTCATTATGTATCACTTAGCCTATTTACTTGTTGTATTATTGTAATACAGTTGTAAATATCAATAAATTAAAAATAAAAAAAACAAAAAAACGTTTTAGTAGAGCTACAGTTAAATAATTATTTCGTACCCTCCTTGGGATCTTATTGAAATATGGGTACTTGATATTGAGTATTTCGCATTAAATTAAGTTACGGGACTTTTTTTTTGGTTTAGGCTTGTTTTGCAGACAAAACAACTAGAGTTTATAAGAAAAAATATTTAATTTTATTTCTTTGACTTCTCTGTACTGAAATAACAGTCCAAAAATCGATATATTGGATAAGATGTAACTTCTTTTATTTTTTAAATCGTTACATTCCTTTTTTACAATTTAAAGTACAGCACAGAACTCAAATTTGGGTTCGAATCTAGTTCTCGCACTTCCATGTCATAAATTTTCTTTTAATTTGCTTATTTTTACCATTCCATTCATTAGAATTAATGTATAAATAAAAATCGATTACCCTTTAAATATCATATTTTCAACCACATCTTTCTGAGGTAGATAAATAATTTAATTTATCAACAACCACAGACATTCCTGAGCCTCACGCAGGTGGGTACCCTCTAGGAATTTGAAAAAATCTTAGCTTGTTCTGGAACAAATCATCTCCCTACTCTATCTTTGTCCTTGAAGCCATACAGCCTCTACAGTATGCTGATCCCTAGACCCTTAATGTATTGAAGTGATGCAGCTTTTTTTGTTTTGTTTTTTACATATTTGAGTTAATAAAAAAAATGTTTGTAATCTTTATATTTCAAAATAAGCTTTTATGATATTCGATAAATGTAGGACAATAAAAAAAAAAAAGTTTGCCATATCTAACTTTAACTAAAGTTTGCCACTAATAGTGACTTGGGCTGTTCTCACGTCTGACCTTCTGCGTTTTTTTACAGCTCTATTGTTATGAAGGCATTACTCAGTTACTGCCTTAAGAATTAACCGCTTAGAACTGGAAGGAATGCCGGCACGTGGTCGGTTCACAAACAAAAAAAAAAAAAAAATCGCAACTTAATTTATAAAATTAATAAAATATCAAACAAGCGATTAACCTTTTGTTAATAAAATTTTGTAATGTTTTCTTTACTAGATCTATAAGACCGTAACATAGCTTTTATTATTTATCTATTGTATTTAATTAGTAAACATTGCATACGTACTTAAAAATAGCAACAGTTGAAGAACACTTTCAAACGTTTTGGGAATAAAAAAAAAGGAGAAAAAGTACAGGGACCTCAAACTAGGGTTGGGCGTTGGTCGATAGCACTATCGATAGACCGATACTATCGGCTGAAATCTATCGAATGCTATCGATAGTTTTTCGATAGCTGCTTCCTTCAAAACCTATTCAATAAAGAATTTCAACTAATTCAATTAAATTCAATTACCTAGCCACTATTTGAAATTTGCAGGATTATAAATTATAAGATTATATCATAAAGATGAGAAAAAAAACTAATTTATTTCAATACTCTTTTAGGTTTCCTCGGCCACTATTATTACAAAAGACTTTATTGGCTTCTTCTATTTAGACCGTGTTGTTAGATTTTTCGTCAGTGCTTCGCCAGCTATGCTGCTGACTTCTTAAGGGCTGAAATGAGAATGAGAATTATACCATGATTGTAGTGGTACAATTCAATAATTATATTACTTGTGTATTTCATTTAACGTCACTTTACGCCGCTATGGCCAATCGGAAGATGCTACATTGGGATCTCTAAAATTTGCCTATCCACTTTTAATTAGGATAGGGATTTTTAAGGAGTGCCTGACATCATACAGGCTCGGGAACCCCGTTTAACGCCCCTTTCGAAGGACGGCATAACCAAGGATTTTTTACTCCCTTTTAAAAATTCTAGGGCCACCTGCCGGACTACGAACCCGCCATCTTCTGTTTACTAGTTTGTTATGCTAACCACTAGACTACAGGTCGTCCCAAAATCTGGTAGTTGAACATGATCTCGGACAAATTACCTCCCTGCACAGCTGTCGTTTGCAAAGTCTCTACTATGTACTGAACGTAAGACCCTTCATGGGTTGCACTGGTGCAGCTTTTTTAAATCATGACCAAATTAATGTTTGTTTCTTAATTTCTGTACTTGAATGTAAGTAAAGTGGTACATTAACTTAGCTGCAACCCCATCAGGGTTAAGTTGAAGTTTGAATTAAAAAGGGATATATTGTATTAAAAAAATTAAAAATTCTTCTGCAAGCTAATAAATATCAAGGATCAATTTCCAATAATTTTCTTGATTTAAACTTCCAATATAAAACGTACAAGTATTCTTCATCTGTAAGATAAGATGAAATAAATAAATTCCTAAGTTTCCTTTTCATTTGATGTTATTTTATTTGAAAGAAACAACTACCAAATGGTACGGTACATTTGAACTGTCAATTTTCCACACTTCTAGTCTGTAGAGTTCCACACACAGTGGAATCTTGTATTCGAACAATATGGAGTCAGATTCTTTAATAGGCAACGTGTTTCGTTAATATTTTCCATGAAACCAGAAATTAAGAAGAAAGCATATGCACAATCTTTCTGGAGTATGCAATGCTGAGGTTTGAATGTCACTTAAAACATGTGCATAACAATCCCTTCTTATAAATAGAACAGTGGGAAAACCTCATGTCTGACTTTTCCTGGCGTTTCGATCGAACGGCGGCACATCCGGGGACTTTCTCTCCACTTGCCTGAAGAACCCTCGACATCCTTGTGGAGGAGGTTTCATCATCGGGTTCACAGGCAGGCAGCCAGGATGACATAACCTTCTGCAATACAGTGGCGTAATTTAAAGAACCATTCTCACAGACAGGTGTGAATGGTTAGGGAAGCAAGTGTCATCTGGATGGACACTTCGAGTGTCGTGTTTTAAAATCTTTGTTATCGGCATTTCGCTGTTTGCTAAATATATAAATTCTTTATTGGCTTTAATGTATAACATTTTAGCCATTGAGTCTGGCCCACTTAGTGTTAATTTTTAGTAATTAGTATATCGTCACTTAATTACAGTTATTTTTATTTACAGTTATATAAAATCTACAATATGTAAATATTTTACAATAATTAAATAATCAGCACTCGTTTAATAAATAAATAAACAAAATTTTTTTAGTCAGAACAGAACAGTATCAATTATAACAAAAGAATAACAATATTCCGAACAAATAACGCAAATAAGGCACATACCTAAGGAAATAGATAAATACAATACAATGGAATTAAAGTATTTAGATACTAACTCGCTGATACTTTATTGTAACAGTGCATCCCAAAGCCTCCAATCCCATATCACTGATCTTGAAGAATGGTGTCAAAACTGGAGAATTAAAATAAATTCTCAAAAATCGCATCAAATCACTTTTACCTTACGTCGTAAACCAATGACTTCCTGCCCTACAGTATCCTTTAATAATATCCCTCTGGTGCCTGTAGAACAGATCCGATACTTAGGGTTGCACCTCGGTAAACGATTAACCTGGAATCCTCATACAAGACTGAAAAGACAAGAAACCGCACGACGTTTCAGGCTACTTCAACACTTACTAGACAAACGCTCTAAGCTCCCAATTAACTACAAAAGACTCATCTACATGACCATCATACGACCTATTTGGACTTACGTAGTAGAGCTTTGGGGCTCCACTAAGCCATCGAATTCCTCTCGTATCCAATCCTTCGTAAAATCCTCAATGCTCCTTATTATGTCACAAACAGACTCATCCATCATGATCTTAATATCCCTAACGAATAACGACCTTAATGTCCCCTTTGTTGCTGATTTGGCCCGAACCCGGTATCTATCCTTTCATAACAAACTTCATTACCACTCAAACCCTCTAGTTTCAAACCTAGCTTCCTCTTCAATTCCCGACAATCCTCCGAGGCGTCTGAAAAGAAGATGGCCACGTGACCTCCTTACTTGAACTTTGATTTGAGTACTACCAGTGGGTAGTTTCTCTACATTTCATTATCATGTCATTATATATCACTTAGCCTATTTACTTGTTGTATTATTGTAATACAGTTGTAGATATCAATAAATAAATTAAAAAAAAAAAAAAGTAGGTATATGTATGAAAACATGAACCATATAAATGTAATAGTAAGGCTTAGCTAACCCAATGGTTTGATACCAATACCACCAATTCCCGCTTACAAACTTCTTTTCACGGACTACTACCCAAACCCAAACCCTATAGATCACTCTTAACGCTATCTTCCCACCTAAGCCTCGGTTTACCACTCAGAAGCTTTCCAGTCGGCATAATATATAATGAGCAGTATGCTAATGATAAAAGTTATTATCATGGAGAAGAAAAATGAAAGAAATAAAGCATAAGGATGAAAGAGGAAATAATATGTATCAAAAAAGAAAAGGTATGTAGCGTCTAGTTGCAACTAAATGATTTTTAATGAGTTTAATTCTCACAGTTCCAACGGTAAGTTTCCGCCCAGTGCTTGTGTTGAGTTTTGTTTCTCATGGCAGTCTTCTAGTCATCATGTCAATCAGCGTGATAAGTGTACTTTGCAGTGAACTGTGGTTTGCGGCTGACCATTACTGGATTGCTTTTGTGGTTAAGTCCCATTGAGTACACTGCTATGCTGTCCTCACTTGCACAATGACCACAGGGACATTGTTATTGAAAAATGAATCATACCAATGGATGTATGATTTATTTTTCAATAATAATATGGGATGCTACCCTTATGTTATTACAACTAACATATTTTATATATATATTTTTTTTTTAATTTAATTTATTGATATTTACAACTATAATAATATTACAATAAGTAAATCTGCTATATGTACAATACGACTTGAAAAACACTTGTGGAGAAACTACCCATCGGTAGCACTCCAAAAAAGTTCTATAGTAGATGGTTTCGAGGCCATCTTCTTTTCAGACGCCTCGGAGGGTTATCAGGAATAGTATGGGAAGCAAGTTGAGAGACTAGCGGATTCAAGTGTGTATGGAGCTTGTCATGGAAGGATAGGTATCTAGTTTGGGTCAAATCAGTAACATATGGGATGAGTTTGTTTGTGAAATAATAAGGAGCATTGAGGATTTTACGAAGGATTTTGGATTGCAAGGATTGGATACGAGATGAATTGGATGGTTTAGTAGAGCCCCATATTTTATATATAAAAAAAAAAAACCTGTAACACTATTACCTGCCAAGGAAGGGTCTTGGGTTAAATACCCTGTAGAAACTGTACTGTATCTTGGACAACGGTTGTGTAGAAAGGTGATTTGTCCTAGATCACTCTCAACCGCCAGATTTTCCTCCTATTTTGGGTACTCACTTTATAGAGGTTGGGTAAGCTCAAGGAGGTCCTAGATCCCATTTAAATCCCAGGTTCTAAGCTCAAGGAGGATTAAATAAAATCTGCCAGCAGCGGAAATAATCACTCCGCCCCCCATAGTATTATATAATTATCAATTAAGCATATTTAGCCTCTTTGTCTATAGGTGAAGAGGTTGATTGACTGAGAGTTAAATTAATAAATACATATCCTTTTACAACGGATATAACAACTTTTCTTTCATTATATGTAGAGGTTGGTTACATAGAATACATTTCTGAGAGAGAGAAGAAAACACTTTATTGAAGCATTACAATCTGCCTGCTGTGGGCAATAAGTAATGGTGCTATGTAGCTACAATCATTCCATAAAAAATCAATAATATAAACGAAATAAATGCATAAATAAATATATACAAGCGAAAAAATATATACAAAAATAAAGTAAAAAAAAAATATATATATATATATATAATAAAAAAAAATATAATAATAATAAATAAAACATAAAAGAAATATACTGTACACATTCATACTCTATTTACAATTTGCCTGGGGTCCCCGAACTGAGCTTCTTCCTCATGAATGAGGGCAAAGCAGGAGTCCGGGAGGCCCTAGCTCCCTTTCCCAGCCGCGTCACTGGCATTAAACGCCAATGGAAGCTGGTTAAGGGCGCTTCGCACACACACACACACAGGTCGTGAGTGGAGAATCTGGCCAGTGCCAGTACTCCAAATAGCATTATTATAACAAGTCTCGAGGCCATTGCCGGTTTAGGCGGCGGGGTGGATTGTATGGATGTGTGGAACTGGATAATGGCTGAGCCAGGGGATTGGGATGACAGACAAGGTTTTGGTGAAAGTTTGAGAATTTAGTAGGGATGAGGTCGAGGACAAAAGGAATGTTGAGATCATTATGGAGGGTTTTGTTGGAGACATAATAAGGAGCGTTGACAATAGTTCTCAGGACTTTGGATTGAAAGGATTGAATGCGTCTGATATTCGATTTTTTTGCGGTCCCCCACAGTTCCAAGAATACATTTCTACTTACAAAATAGTCCTTTTCGACATACCTGTGTTATACATCTGAAAAATCCTACATGGATCACCTGTAATCTTGACTTCGCCGTTCTGTCTAATCCCCTCTCCTTTTCCAGTTACAGACAATGTGAGACCCGACAATGGTTAACTCTATCTGTTCCAATAACACCTCAAAAGCCCTGATATTTATGGAATATTAACAGTGTCACCTATGACAAAGCTATGTCTGTCTGAGTATGGTATTTGGATCATTCGTTTAAAGTCACTTTATGCAGGTAGGGCAAATTTTACATATCCAGGGAAATTAGACGAGTACCTGACAAAAGACCTCCATTTTACGCCCTTCCGAAGGACGGCAAAATCAAGGATTATTCATTCCTCACCTGTATGGTATTTATGTCGTGTTGTAATGTTTCTTAATTTTTATAGAACATAGAGCTCTCATGGTTAAAGCAATTTTTACGAAATACTTTCGATTTATGTTGCGAAAGCTTGAGTGAGCCCCGATGGCGAAAGAGGTATCTGAGAAACTCTTTCATAAATTAAATTAATGAATCATTAAAAAAAATTCTTTGTTTTTTTTATAACAGGGTAGCTCTGTGGTATATATCTCAGTTGCCCTGCCGTTAAACTTATTAATTAATTAGTTTTAAAATCTCAAAATGAAAAAAATCAATATTTTATTTAATGCAAAATAATCAGTATTTTCAAAAAATACTAAGTGCTTACTTAATTTTAAGATGCTCAATAAGGGTGTACTGAACTAAACTTGTTTCCACAATAGTATAAGGTACCCAAGGGCGGACCCAGGGGGGGGGGCACAACGGTCAGATGGGCAAAAAAATCAACAATAACTTAGAAATAAACTTGTAGTAATTATAGAAAGGTTTCAAAGGTTTATTAAAATATCTAAACAGTAGTTTTACTCATGTTATTTCTGTTATAAAATCACATGATTTGCCTATAAGTATGTACTGTAATGGATTCTCCAAAGTACACGAAAACCCGTCTGAGGGGAGCACGTACCCCCGTGCCCCCCCCCCTGGATCCGCCAATGAGGGTACCTGTACTAAAACCTTAAGTACCGGCAGTATTGTATCACATTAAAAACCGGATATTTTTTTTTGGTTTTATATAATTCTAAAAATAATAAAATTTATTAAAAGGAAAAAATAATTCAAAGAGTAATTTTCAAAACATATGTTTTAATATTAAGTGTGATGTTTGAAAAACAAAACAAGATCAGTCTCAAGACAGTTGTCGCGTGAGAAGGTTGCTTGCTACTCTACATTTTGATTTTGTCGCCGCTCTCTCCAACTTCTTCATCTTGAATTTTGTCAAATCTCACCAGTAAAACCTCTCGCTATTTTCATCATTTAGTTATTTCCTACTCATCATCATTTCGAATCATTAACTCATCGCTATCAAGAACTCAGCACTTTTCAAGAACAGTTTTTTATTGATTCACAGACCAGTAATATTTTTTTGTTTCAAGACTCATACTTTTTAGTATATGGGTCATTATAAGTTAAGAGATACTTTCCATGGCCAGGACAAAAAAATACTTTTTTTTTTATACTAACTTCCTAATTAACCTATTTATTACTTAAAACTAAATGTTTTCTTCATGCTCACTTAAATTTATTACAGAAATGTTCTTAGTTTAGTCACAATAAGTGCTAATATAAGAAAAAAGTCTCTCCCCTAGTCTGTCCCCAAACCGACTTTATTTGTAAACCAGTTATTATGAATGTATTAAAAGTCAATAATTACTTCATCCTCGTTAATTTTATACAGAACAATAACTTAGTCACAGTGTCTTATAAGTAAAATTACTTATATTACAATTTTTCATAAATAATATCAACGCCGAAATTTGTCCTCCGTGTTTCGTGTCTCGTCCCCTGGCCTTTTGTTTTCGTTTCGAAATCAGTTTTGTTTTGCTAGTTTGTGGAAGTTGTTACCTCGAGTGCATAGGATGTAACGTAAAGCTAGTAGCAAGCGGCGCATAAACCGACTGTTCATCCATTTTAACGGCCATTTCAGTCACGCCGCTCGCTGTGTGTAGAAGTGTTGAGTGAATGCTGTCTTTCCCCTGGTAAGTTTTATTCAGCAATTATTTGTTAAAATACTAATATAGACTTAAATATTCACTATGAATAGTGTATACATTGTTACGTTTGATTGTGAATTGCGTACGAGAAACACTTTTACGGCAATTTTAGATATCAATCGAAAATGTATCTCCCCTGGCATATTTCTCCTGGCTCTTTTGATGGCAGAGGGAGATACTTAATGTCCAGGGGAGATACATTTGTATGCGTTTTCATGAATACTTCTACATTTTTCTCTGAACCTTTACTTGGCATTATGTATATCTTAGCTTTACAATTTAATATGAGTTTTTTAAAGAAAAAATGGCACCTAGAAAAAAAAATGACGCACGAAGAAAGGCTCGAAAAAAAAAAAGGATAGCAGAACGATTAAGATACCAAAGAATTAAAAGTGACAAAGATAGGTACGCTCAACAAAAAATCAAGGAAAGGGAAAAATATGAAAAGAAGAAAGAAAATGGAGTTATTAAGACAGTTCAACAAATGATTCTCAGAGATCAGCGGAAGGTTAGAAAAGTATGGAGAGAAAAAGCAAAAATTCGTAGACGTCGTTTAGCACTCCAAGATAATATAAGCAATGCTCTTGAAACACCACCATGTTCGGGTAATGAAGACCCACCGCCCCCTCAAAATATAAACAGGCGAGCGCAGGCAGCACAGCTAAAGTCAATTCGAGCAAGAAAAGCAAAAGGAAACAAGAGACTGAAATAGCTCAAAGTCCAACGCTACAAGAAACAAATAAACGGATCAAAAAACCACCAATTAGCACTCCCAACACCAAAATAAATTCACTTATAACAGTTAATTGTTAATTGTTAGTACTCAACAAATAAATGAAAATTTTTCTAATCTCAACACTGTCCAAGAAAAAAGAGTCTTCAGGAGAGTGTTGAGCGGGAAAATAGTCAAAAAAAACGCACTGCTTTACAGAAAGAAATGAAAATAAAATCTTTGAGTAAAATAGGCAAGAAATTAAGACTGATGGACACAAAGCGCAGCTCAAGAAAAAACTGTGAGAATTTGAAAACGTGCATAGTCAAATTTATGGAAGATGATTCGAGCAGTAGACTT
The DNA here is from genome assembly GCA_037127475.1 of Arma custos. Classification (NCBI taxonomy): domain Eukaryota; kingdom Metazoa; phylum Arthropoda; class Insecta; order Hemiptera; family Pentatomidae; genus Arma; species Arma custos. The sequence goes on from CM073764.1 coordinate 7,414,072, forward strand.
TGTACAGGATTATTTTAATTAAAATAAAAATAAATAAACAAAGTTGATTCTTAAGAGTAACCCTGTTTTTAATATGTCTATCTCTCTTCCCTGTCCATAAAGTATCCTCTCCTGTGCATTTTATCTCTACCCTGTACTGAGTATTTACCCTGGTCACTGATAAAATCAACAAATTGACTGGCCACTTTGTAAACGTTTTCAACTTAAGAGTTTCCATAACAAAAATGTATACTTAAGTAAAAATATTTTAAAAATCCCATACTGTCTCTTCATACAACATATTACCTCTTAACTTATAATGACCCATATAAGTTAATTTATTTTTTATATATATAATTAATTGTAGATACTAGCTTAGTGCATTTTCTTTTTTCATATTTTTTTCTATTTGTTTTTAAATAACTTTTCATGTATTTTCCTAGGTATAGTTGTGCACATTTATATTTTTACGATTGTTCTTTTTATATTTTTACATTATATATTTACCATTTACTCATTTTTGGATGTTTTTATTCGTATTACTTGATGAATTTCTTTTCTTTCGTTTTATAGCTTTAATTTTATGTATTTGGGGAAATTTCTATCCAATCAAAACCATCAGGTTTTTTATTGAATTAAAAACCGGCAAATTCGCTTGGATAGGTTGGCAAATTAACATTAGGAGCCCTCTCTTAAATTAAATAACAGTTGTACATTGTGTAAAATGTCAGATTAGGTTACCCTCCTAGTTCACAAGTATAAACATTATCTACCAGGTAATTAATACTGGATTATATTAATGAATATTACATCCTAACCCATAAATCAACTTTTTCAAAATAAAGTTTTATGATTCTAAAATAAATAAGGGAGTGGAGTGGCTCAGTGGTAGAGCACTGAGTTGCCATTCCGGAAATCCTGGTTCAAATCCCGCTGCAGGCAAGACTTTTATTTAAGACCCGGAGCTGCAGTCATATGGGATCTAGGACCCTCCTGGGGTTAACCCAAGCTCTTTAAATAGGTACCCAAAATAAGGGAGAAAAATCTTGTGGTTGAGCGTGATCTAGGACAAATCACCTCCCTGCAGAACCGTTGTCCATTAAACAGACTCGACCATGTACTGAACCCCAGACTCGTTCATGGGTTTTAGTGGTACAGGTTATTTTAAAATAAGTAAGTAATTAATGTATGAAAAGTTTTCAAGCACATCCCAATATGGAAGCATGGCAGCTCAGTGTTAAGAGCGCCAAGTTGCTGAACTTAAGTTCCCGACTGTCGCTGATAAACTGTTAATCACTTGAAAATCATAGATAGACTCTATAGAAGAGGTTACCAACCTTAAGTGCGTGAAGCAAAGTCGGGGGGGGGGGGGGCGCGACACTAATTGAAAATAAAAAATTCTGACTTAATTCCGATTATTTCGCTATTACCAGTACTTCTTTATCCCCCCTTTTTTTAAAAATGTATTTATTGAAATTTACAACTGAATACAGAATACATCAAGCAAATATACTGAAAGATAAATCTTGTCTCGAGAGAAAGGCAAGTAGAGAAACTACGCAGTGGTAGTACTCAAATAAAAAGTTCAATTTAGAAGGTCACGAGGCCTGCTTTTTTTAGACGCCTCGGAGGATTATCAGGAATTGAAGAGGTTGCGAGATTTGAAAATAGTGGATTTGAGTGGAAATAAAGTTTGTCATTAAAAGATTGATATCGGATTCGGGTCAAATGAGCATCAAACAGGACATTAAGATCACTTTGGATTACTTTGTTCGTAACAAAGTAAGGAGTATTGAGGATTTTAGGAAGGATTTTGGATTGTAAGGATTGGATACGAGAGGAATTCGATGGCTTGTGAAGCTCTGTTCCGGAAGTCCAGATGGGTCTGATGATTGTTGTATATATGAGTCTTTTATAATTAATTGGGAGCTTAGAGCGTTAATCTAGTAAATATTGAAGTAGCCTGAAACGGCGAGCTGTTTCTTTTCGTTTCAGTCTAGTATTTCTTTACCTTATATTGAAACTTATAATGCTGTATCTTGTAGTATAACATATCACACAAAATTTGTGCAAGGGGGCATGGGAGACTTTCATTTCAACAAGGTGCCGTTGTACAAAAAAGGTTGGAAACCACTGATCTATAAGATCTGCAGTTCGTCCTTTAGTACGTGCGTATTTAGCGAAAAGGACAGACTAGATGGACATCGGTCCGACTGAACCGGAACAGACCGGAAGGTGCATTGAGGATCACAGAGTGATCTAGACGACGCTATATCGAGCAGTGAACACGAAGTGAAACCTGGCAATGATTCGAGTTCTAGGCCGGGACCCAGATGAGGGCCGGTTATAGTGAAAATATCCCGGAAGGGCAGCGCGATCTAGCGCCAAATGAAAAAATTAAAATCTCTGCATCTCCTTTTAAGAAAGCCAGGCTCATTAGCGGATGGCGACTCGTTAATTACATGTAGGTCAACAGGTGACAGGTGTCGGATCCATTATCGCCCGTGTAGTATATAATGTTAGTGTGTTATATATAAGCACATATGTACATAAACAGTACAAATTTTTTGGATGCTATAAATGGTTTATATCGAAGTACTCACGTGGGGCAGTAACTAGAGTTGACTCATGGGGGGGGGTTAAACCCCACCAGTCAACCACTCCAACATATTACTCCTTCAAAAAAAATGTCTCCTAATATAGGTATAATATATATATATAACAGGTACTATAATCATGTAGCTTCAAATTAAATCAATAGATTATAATTTTTTATAAATGTTATTTTCGTTTTAAACGTTATTTTTGGAAGGGCAATCAAGAAGTAGCTTTTAAATACAAGTAACCTTATTTATTGGTTACAATAACTTACTATACTTAATTGCACAAGGAACTTCTAGATCCATCCAGACTTTACTTCTAGTTTCTAAGAATTGTCTAAACTGTTTCTCACATTTGCGATCTTATTGTTGCCGCTAGATGCCACTACTGCCCACTGGCGGATCCAGGAGAATTTTCAGGTGGGCCATGGGTCAATGTGAATTTGTTATCAATGTATACGATACATATATGAATGAAGATACATAAAATATCAATCATTAATTCAAGACAGCTGAGGCCAGAAAACAATAACATGGATAAAATAAGCTCCTTGGTCACAACGGTAGATATCTATATGTGAATGAAAAACATAAAAGGGTTCGCAATCACCGATTTTGGATGCACCCATTGAGAAAACATTCGATACAATGAATAATTTTGGTGTGTAAAACGTATTTTTTTCTTGTTGAAAACCAATTAAAATTCAGGTCAATATCAACTAATGTGAACTCTACCGGGAGGGGGGCATGGCCCCCATGCCCTCTCCCCTCAAATCCGCCAATGCTACAACCGCTATAATAATATAATTAATTGTAAAAATACAGCATTACGTTTTGGTTTGTCATTTTAGCCATTGAAATAACTGTGTTTGCACTTTCTTTGTTGGGTTTTTGGCATTATTGACCCTTACTTCTGTAATCCCACAATAATAACTTTGAAAAAGAAAAATCCTTCAAATTTTTTTTTTTAAATTGTTACAATTTTTTTTAAAATTTCTTCTAAGCAATTGGGGGGTTACATCCCCAATAACCCCCCTCGTTACGGCTATGCACGGGGGTCATATGTGGTGTAGTCGTTAGCACTACAACCTATTATGCCCAAGGTCGCGAATTCGTAACTCGGTGGCCTTAGTATTTTTAAAAGAGATTAAAATTCCTGGGTTATGCTTACCTCTGGAGAAGACCTGAAATGGCGGTCCCTATCCTGTATGTTCTCAGGTACTCGCTAAAGACCCCTGTCGATTTTTTAAGATTTTTATGATTAAAGTCCTAATTATACCTGGATAAGTAAACTTTAGGGGTCACCTGTGGACTAGTGGTTAGCACACCAGCTTAATAAGTCCAAGATCGCGGGTTCGTAGCTCCGCAGGTGGCCCTTTAAAGAGATTAAAAACCCATGGTTATGTCTTCCTTTGGAAAGGGCGTTAAACGGGGTTCCCGAGCCTGTACGAAGTCAGGTACTCGATAAAAATCCCTATCCTAATTAAACCTGGATGGGTAAAATTTGGAGCTCCAGCTGTAGCATCGTTCGATTCGCCATAGCAGCATAAAGTGACGTTAAATGAACTAACAAGTCAACTTAAGGACTCCTACTGTAGTCCGACATGAACCATCAAGTTATCGCCCTATAAATAAGGCTGAGAGAGGTTCTGTCAATTACACTTGGTCCATCCTTGGCTGTTGATAGATTCAAAAACAATCTGCCACAGGCGGATTTGAAAAGTATCCATAGTAGCATAAATAAACAAACAAAAGAAGTTTTAAATATGAGATGTAGGATCAAGTGAAAAGAGGGGATAGGGGATGTGGCTGGCCGAGAAACGTGCCAGGGTTGCCGAGATGGTTGAGGCTTCACCACGGAGAGTTGAAGGTCCCGGGTTCGAGTCCCGGTCCTGCCCATATCTTTTCTTTTCAAATAAAATATTTAAAAAATTAAATAATATAAAAATAAAATAAATTTAAATATTTTTATTAGAATAGAAAAGATATATCCAGGACCGGGTCTCCTATGTTTCCGTCATGGTACTCTACCAAAAACATTTTAGTTTTCGGGCAATAATTACTGTAATTATGGAGGAAGTTATTACTGTATTGAATGACCATGTTCACTTATCTGAATAACATAAACCAATACGAGCGAACTATAATCTTACTAATATTATAAATGTGAAAGTTTGTATGTTTGTCTCTCTTTCACGCAAAAACTACTGAACGGATTTGGATGAAACTTTACAGTAATATAGGTAATACATCAGAATAACACATGGGCTATAACAAGCTCAGATTTAGAGGGCGCACGGGGGCAGGTGCGCCCCCCCCCCCGACAGTTTTATAGGAACTGTGGAGAATCCATTATAGTACATAATTAAAGGAAAATAACATGATCATAGTTGTTAAAATATCAGAAAGAACAAGAGTGAAATTATTTGTTTTGATATACTACTGATCTTACTAATATTATAAATGTGAAAGTTTGTATGTTTGTCTCTTTCACGCAAAAACTACTGAACGGATTTGGATGAAACTTTACAGTAATATAGGTAATACATCAGAATAAAACATGGGCTATAACAAGCTCAGATTTAGAGGGCGCACGGGGGCAGGTGCCCCCCCCCGACAGTTTTATAGGAACTGTGGAGAATCCATTATAGTACATAATTAAAGGAAAATAACATGATCATAGTTGTTAAAATATCAGAAAGGACAGGAGTGAAACTATTTGTTTTGATATACTACTAATCTTACTAATATTATAAATGTGAAAGTTTGTATGTTTGTCTCTCTTTCACGCAAAAACTACTGAACGGATTTGGATGAAACTTTACAGTAATATAGGTTATACATCAGAATAACACATGGGCTATAGCAAGCGCTGGTTTAGGGGGGCGCACGGGGGCACGTTCCCCTCCCCACCCCCGACAGTTTTAGAGGTACTGTGGAGAATCCATTATAGTACATAATTAAAGGTAAATCAGGAATTTAGCATCTTGAAATTTGCAGATAGGTCCTTTGTATGATTTAAGAAAGAAGTTTGGATAATACCACCCTTATTATAATAAGGGTTCAAAGGTTGTATGGAATCCGTCAGTTTTGAAGTTAGACATCTGAAATTTTGTACGAGTAACCTATAGTGAAAAAAATTAAATTATTTAAATAATTAAATCATTTATTATTTTAAATTATTGTTAAAAAGCACTGTCAAGAAATTTTATGCGGTAGTCCAAATTCTATGCGAGTGAAGCCGCAGGCAAAAGCTAGTATGATATAATTTTATTTTTATTAATTGTTATTTTGATGGTGATTATTTTTAAATATTACTGTTTTGAAGACAAAATATTTGTCCTGGTCGGGATTCGAATCCGGGTCGTCTGTGCTCAGTGCTTTAAACCACTGAGCTGCCAGGGATCGTATCCAAATCAGACAGACCCGGATTCGATTCCCTACCTGGACAAATCTTTTCTCTTCAAAACAAAAATATTTGAAAATAATCACCATCAAAATAGCAATTAATAAAAATAATATTATAAATAATATATTGACGTAAATCAAGATCCTAATTAAAGTAATGTTCAATGAACATTATTCCCCGTGTATACATCGCATAAATTGCGAGAACACTGGGATATAGGATCGGCGTAGAGAACGGATTTTTCGGACTTGGATACGACCCCTGGTAGCTCAGTGGTTTAGAGCACTGCACTAGAGATGCAGACGACCGGATTCGAATCCATTATAAATATTTATAAGTATAATATATAAGTATAATGTATATACTTATTTATTATGAGTGCCTCATAATAAATTTTAATTTTATATTATATTTATTTTATTTTATTTATTTTAATTTTATATTATATTTTAATTATCTTGTTTTTGTTCCCAATAAAACTTATGTGGCATAAACAAAATAATTTAATTAAGAATAAAATAGATAATAACATAATGAATATAGAAAATAACTCTAATATCAATAGTTTTGATAATAGTAAAAAAATTAACCATATAAATAACAAAACATCAAAAATCAAACCATCTCAAACTAAGATTACAAATTTTTTTCAGACAGAAGAAAATAATGAAAAAGACCCCCAAACCAAAAATAACACAGCTCAGATAATTAATAAATCACCAAAAAAAGATTTTAAACAAAATGAAATAAAATACAGAAGTGTAACCTATATCAAAAACTTGTCAGAAAAAATTGAACCAACCTTTAAAAATTATGATATCCCAGATATAAAATTGGCACATAAAACCATAAACCCTATAAAAAACATAATAAACAGCAAAAAAGATAAAATACCAATTTTAGATAATATAAATGTCGTATATAACATTGATTGCAAAAATTGTGATAAACAATATATAGGACATACCAGTACACATCTAAAAAATAGATTCTATCATCACAAAAATAATCTGAAACCAAATTCAAAGACAAGCACTGCATTATATGCCCATTGCAAAAAAGAATCCCACACATTTGATTTCGAAAAGCCACGCATTTTGCACAGAGAGGGAAATAAGATAAAAAGGAGATTTTTAGAAGCATTATACATAAATGACAAAATAGATAAGGTGGTAAATGATAGGAAAGAATCTAACGAAATAAGTTAATTGTACTCATCAGTGATTTTAAAGTTAAAAATGAAATAAAGAAATATAGAAGTCTACACTTATTAGATAACACAGATAACATAACCTTCTCAGGAACCTCATAGCATTGTTTTCATTTTTCCAATTTCTTAATTCATACAATTAACTTTTTAAAATAAATAAAAGATATAAAATAGATCACTATAGATAAAAAATTACTAATTTATATTAATTGACCATTCATGATGACTATATATTGAAGAAGAAAATAAATTAAAATACTATTTTAATAATAATAATAATCAAAAACAGTCCAAAGTACAAATTTCAAAAATTGTTAATTGACCATGGACTACACTATAACACTAAGCTTTGTAAGAAATATTTTAAATTATATGACAATCAACCAAAAAGGTATCTATACTTTTTATTCAGTATTTTTGGGACATATTTGTATGTAAAATTATGTATTTATTTGATTTGTCTTTTATTTTTAGGTTGAAAATGTACAAATTTATAAAAAAAATTTAGAGAATATTTTTAAAATTAAATAATGTTAAAGGACTTAAAAATAATGTAAATTGAGAATGACATGGAATTGTTGAAACGTTTTTAAAATAAAGAAAAATAATATATGACTGGAAAAAGGTTTTAATTTACTCACGTGAATGATTGACTAATTTTATATTATACTAAATTTTTATATTAAAGTTTAATATAATAAATAATGAATAAGCTCAGCACTCATTATAAATAAGTTCTTCTCATTTAGTGTTACTTTGAATGCTAGATCCCTCACTAGATCTTCCAGTCAACTATTTTCCTCTCAATAATGTACTATGATGTATTGCCTTAAGTTAATAGTGAAAAATATCACAACTGTAATGCAATGGACTCTGAACATGGCAATGCCAACTCAATCCCAGCAACTAAATCGTTTTTCTATTTCCTTTAGCGGCACAGACCGTCGACCGTTAAAACAATAACTCGCAGGGCAGACCGCACGACTAACAAGCGGAACGGGACAAAATATGACAGTTATTATTTTCATAGCTACCGTTTATCTTGCTATAGATTTACAAGAGTAGTTCCATTCCATGAGATCTCGTTTAAAATACTATTACAGGATCATTAATATGTTTCCAAGAAATGTTAAGCGGGCTCAAGCTTGTTTCCTCATGTTAATATGTGGATTTAGTAGAGACGAGTTGTTAGTGGATTGCTTGGAGTTTTCCCAGAAACCATCTTAATGTCACAGAACTCCTGGCCAATATACTAATTCAACAAACATATCCTATCCTACTAATCTTACTAATATTATAAATGTGAAAGTTTGTATGTTTATCTCTCTTTCACGCAAAAAACTACTGACCGGATTTGGATGAAACTTCATAGTAATATAGGTTTTACATCAGAATAACACATAGGCATTAGCAAGCGCGGATTTAGGTGGGGCGCACGGGGACACGTGTCCCCCTGTGTTTTTAGGTACTGTGGGGAATCCATTATAGGACATTATCCACTATTGGTTTTGATGACCTACTAATCTTATTAATATTATAAATGTGAAAGTTTGTATGTTTGTCTCTCTTTCACACGAAAACTACAGGACGGATTTGGGTGAAAATTATTCAGTAAAATAGGTTATACATCATAGGCTACAACAAGGGGAGATTTATGTTGGGGCACGAGGGCATGTGACCCCCCGTTATAGTACATAATTAAAGGCAAATCAGGAACTTAGCATCTTGAAATTTGTAGATAGGTTCTTTGTATAGTTTAAGAAAGAAGTTTGGATAATTCCACCCCAAAGGTTTCCCTTTTAATATAATAGGGGTTCAAAGGTTGTATAGAATCCGTCAGTTTTGAAGTTAAGACATCTGAAATTTTGGATTTACGAGTAACTTATAGTTACAAAAAAATAATTAAATTACTTATTTTAAATAATCTTTCACGAAACTTTATGTGGGAGACCAAATTCCACGCGAGCGAAGCCGCGGGCATAAGCTAGTATTATAAATGCGAAAGTTTGTATGTTTGTCTCTCTTTCACATAAAAACTTCTGAAAGGATTTGGACGAAACTTAACAGTAATATAGGTTATACATCAGAATAACACATAGGCTACAGCAAGGGCGGATTTAGGGGAGCGAGGACACGTAATAACAATTATCTTTATCTGAAAAATAAATGTTCTATTTTTTTTTTTTGTGTTTTTGTTAATCATCTTCTTTTTGATGAATTGTGCCTCTTTCATATTCAGACTTTCTGTAAGCTAGGATAAGATGAGTCGCTTTTAACTGACATTTTATTAATTATTTTCTTCAGTAACTTTGAAATTAAATTTTTTTTTTATTAAGCATTTACTTACTCAGTGTCTTTTTTAGATTCACTCTTGACGATGATATTGAGTGAGATTAAATCGTAATTAAAAATCCTGTACCCCTACAACCCGTGAACGGTCTGGGGTTCAGTACATTGTAGAGACTATACTGTTTCTAGGACAACGGTTGTGCAGGAGGTGATCTGTCCTAGATCACACTCAACCGCCAGATTTCCCATCTTATTCTGGGTGCCCACTTTATAGAGGCATTCTGGTTGAGCCCCAGGAGGGTCCTAGATCCCATATGATCCATCTCCGACTGCAAAAAGACATAATAAAAGTCTTGCCAGCAGCGAAACATGAATCAGGATTTTCGGCATGGCAACTAAGTACTAAGTCACTAAGTAAACTCGTTGGGTTTTTATTAATTTAACGTCTCTTTATACTGCTATGGCTTATTTGAGGACGCTACATTTGGAGCCTTAAATTTTGCCTATCAAGGTATATTAATCTTTAACCAGTACTGAACACCGTTCAGGCACGGCAGAGCCATTTTACGTCGCTTCCCAAAGTCCCAGTTTCAAATCCAACTGAACACCTTAGCATCACCTAGACTCTACAAAGTAGGCATCCCTAATTGGTGGTATAAACTTGGCAGTTTTGTCTGATCTCAGACAAAGGAAATAAATAAATATATGGGGTACTTCTAAGCATCCATCTCTCTCATTTTTTAATATTAAAACATATATTTTATATCCAGCTGGTACAAAAACATGTGTTTTCGGCACAATTAATTAGGACTAAAGTACGTCTTTTCTATCTGTGCATTAGAAATTGAGTCAAAAAGTTAACTTTATTATCTAGGGATGAAAAGATGACAACCTAATTCGTCTAAATAATGTATAATGTATTGAAAAAGTTGAGGGTTAGGTTGCTATCACACCGGCCATTAAAATCAGTTGTTTCAAAACATTAAAATTTTTAATTTATTAAAATTAAAATTTTTGAATTTATTGTAAAACATAACATAATATAAAATATTATAGCTTATAGTTTGCCTTTTTACATCCCACCTGGAGATAAAACCTTGTATGCCCCTAGGGACTAAAGTGATCATTATTCCCAGCAATACTTTACTGTCTCGGCTTGTTCTCCTGAGAAAAGATAATTATTCCCTCGCATTCGTTTGGGAATAAACTCGAATTGTACCCTCGCATTCGCTGAGGAACAAACACGGATTGTACCCTCGCATTCGCTCGGGTACAAACTTACAGCTAAGGGAATAATGATCTTTAGTCCCTAGGTGCATAAATAACTATTTTTAATTGTTCCAGTCTATTTTAGCGAGGAATACAGTTAACTTATTGAGGTCATCAGGGGATAAAAAGTTTGATTCTAATTTCAGAACAGATGGGATCGTTTCGGAGGAAGTTATCAAAGCATTCGACTTATTAATTATATTAATTTAATGTAGAAAAAATATTTATTAAGAAAAACACCGACTTCATCAAAACAGAGGAATGCTTTAAAAACAACTACCATATTAAAAAAACTGCACCACTACAACCCATAAATGGTTTGGGTCCTATAAACTATACTGTTACTTGGACAATGGTTGTGCAGGGAGGTGATTTGTCTTAGATCACGCTCAACCCCCCGATTTTACCCCCTATTTTGGGTTCCATTTTATAGAGGCTGGGTGAACCTCAGGAGGGTCCTGGATCCCGTAGGATTCATCTCCGGCTGCTAGCAGATTAAATCGGAATCCGAATAAACCCAGAACCTTGGGCATGGCAATTCAGTGCTATACCAATGAGCCATTCTGTTTCCAACGTCATAAACAAAATGAAGAAAACTGTTGTTCACATTTTCTTTATGAACTTTGCTATGTCTAATATATTTATTTTTTATTGTAACTATTATAATAGCTCCAACAACAATTTTAATATACAAAAATATAATTTTATGTTGAAGAAATTGGTCCGGGTAGAGGTCAGTGAATGACCTCACTCTCCCTCCTACATTTCATTTTAATTTGTTTCCCTCATAACCTAAAACAGTACTATACTCAATTTACCGTTATTATCACTACTTCCAAGCTCACTATTACTGTAAGGCGTTTATTTGTTTAGTTATCTATATACCACCCTAAATATCATCAGTATATATCATAATATCATAAATATCATAATATCATAAATACCATATCCTTGCCGTTTTTTATATGTATTTTAGTCCAATATAGCCTGATTGTATTATCACTTACTTTACTTAAAACATACCTAGTTTTATACAATTGATATTTTACACTTATATAAAGTCTCTTCTTACATTCTCTTATGCAATTAATATTCTTTACACTAGTACAGGGTGGCCCAAAAAAGACTGAAGGATTAAAAATAGTTATATCTTTTTTGTGTTTAATAATTTTTTTTTTGTCTTTTGCAGGTTATTTACTGGTTTTTGGAGATAAATCTTGGCTACATATGATGTGCAGAAACTCGTCAAAATCATTGAATTTTTTTATTCTTCTGGAAGGTCAATTATTACAACTCAACGAAATTATCGTCGTCATTTTAATGTCCGAACAGCACCCAGTGACAACATGATTAGGAACTTAGTCTCCCGTTTTGAGGAACATTGGAAGAGTGTCAGATCTTCCAGGAAGAGGAAGAGGTCGATCTGTGCGCAATGAAGCAGTTGTGGAGGCTGTACGGCAAGAGTGTAAACGAAGATCCATCTGTCTCTACTCGTCGTCGTTCTGCTCAATTGGGAATCTCCAGAACATCCCTGCAAAGAATTTTGAAGCGGGATCTTAAAATGTTTCCGTATAAAATTCAAATGGTACAGCAACTGCTTCCCCAAGATCATCAGGCACGCCTGCAATATGCTATGTCAGTCTTTTTTGGGCCACCCTTTATTAAGTATTTTCTACCTATCAATATTAATACTGTATTTTCTAAAATATTTTTTATTTTCATTTTTATTTTATTTTATATAATTCGTTTCTAGATAATTTTACAATTTTTATTTCTTCTTCTTTTTTTTTTTTTTATTACCTATAATTTTTACTGCGTAATTCTAATACTTTCTAATTTACCCATATCATTTCACATTCCTATTGTATATTCAGTTTTTATTTTTTATCTGTAATACCTTAATGTTTTAACTGTCAACACTTTCTGTTTCATTATTATTTTCTTCATGTTTTATTATTATTTTCTACATTTTAACCTTCATAATTACCTTACTGTACATCTTTATCAATTTTTTTGCCTGTATTCACCTTCTTTTAGTTTATCTATATTGAAAATGTTTTAATTATTCGTACCGTTTTCTTAAATTGTCTGTATTTTGTATATAGCCCTGAAGAAGACCTACAGTGTAGGTCGAAACGTTGGCTATCAATAAAGATCTTCTGAAATTACTTGAGAATTTCATTCACTGACCTCTACCCGGACCAATTTCTTCAACACAAATTATCATAGGTCAACAATTATCATCAATATGTTTATAATTTTATTTTTCAAAGAGAAAACATTTGCTCTATAGTAACTAGGATTCGAAACCGGGTCGTCTGCTTCTCCCTAGCAGTGATCTAAACCACTGAGCTACCAGGGCTCGTATACAAGTCAGACGAATCCTTTGTCTTCACTGATCCTATATCCCCGTGTTCTCGCAATTTTTGCGATGTATACCCGGGGAAGAATGTTTATTGAACATTACTTTAATTAGGATCTAGTTACATACGTCAATATATCTTACTAATATTATAAATCTGAAAGTTTGTATGTTTTTCTCTCTTTCACGCAAGAACTACTGGACAGATTTGGATGAAACTTGACAGTAATATAGTTTATACATCAAAATAACACATAGGCTATAGCAAGCGCGGGTTTAGGGGGGCGCACGGGGGCGCAAGGGGGCACGTGCTCCTCCCCGACAGTTTTTTAGGTTCTGTAGAGAATCCTTTATAGTACATAATTAAAGGCAAATTACATGATAATAGTTGTTAAAATGACAGAAAGAACATGAGTGAACATATTGTTTTGATATGCTAACTAATATTATAAAAGCGAAAGTTTGTATGTTTGTCTCTCTTTCACGCAAAAACTACTGAATGGATTTGGATGAAACTTTATAGCAATATAGGTTATATATCGTAATAACACATAGGCTACAGGAAGGGCGGATTTAGGGGGTGGTTAGGGGTGGACAGTTTTTTGTGTTTTGTGGAGAATCCATTATAGTACATAATTAAAGGCAAATCAGGAACTTAGCATCTTGAAATTTGCCGATAGGTTCTTTGTATAATTTAAGAAAGAAATTTGGATAATTCCACCCCAAGGGTTCCCCCTTTAATATAACAGGGGTTCAAAGATTGTTTAGAATCCGTCAGTTTTGAATTTAGACTTCTGAAATTTTGGATGTAAGAGTAACTTATAGTTACTCTGCAGTGGAAACAAATCGCGCTCGGAGCATTTCTAGATATAGAGGGAGCATTTGACAATACCCCTACTCATATATTAACTAATGCCCTACTAAGGCACGGCACTAGACCAAACATTGCTAATTGGGTCATTGCCATGCTAAAGAATAGGGTCATTCAAGCCAATATGGGCAATTATCACCTAAAGGTTAAAGCAGCCGCAGGCTGCCCCCAAGGAGGTGTCCTTTCCCCACTCCTATGGAACCTGGTAGTGGACGAACTACTACACCTCCTAAATGAGGCGGGTTTCCAAGCGATAGGCTATGCAGATGACATAGCAATTATAATCAAGGGCTTTGACCAACAAACTATTTCAGAGTTGATGACAATGGCACTAAGAATGGTGGTGAGATGGTGCATGAGAGTAGGATTGAACATCAATCCTAATAAAACGGTAATTGTACCTTTTACAAACAAAAGGATATTGAGGGAACTCAACCCCCCTAGGATGAAAGGGATGAGTATTCCATTCAGCAAGAAGGTTAAATACCTCGGTGTTATTATGGACAGTAAATTAAACTGGAATGAACATATCGACTATGTTACCAAGAAAGCCACAAGAATTCTGTGGACTTGTAAGAGCCTATGTGGCAACAAGTGGGGAATTAGCCCCAAGATGGCCCGTTGGATGTACACAGCAATAGTTAGACCTGTGCTAACCTATGGCTCAATAGCCTGGTGGCACAAAGCTGGTATCCAACAAAATAGATCAAGGTTGGAGAAGGTGCAGCGGCTTGGGTGCATTATGATCACTGCGGCCATGAGAACCACCCCTACCGCTTCACTGGAAACTATACTTGATTTAACTCCTCTTGACATTCTAATTGAATCAGAGGCATTGAAGACAGCCTACAGGCTAGTAAAAATAGGAGGGGTCAAAAAACCCACCAACGATTTTGGACACAGAAGTGTCTTTGATATAATCGAGCAAAATGCAGATCTAAAAAAGCATTCTGATTCAATGCTGAATAAGTATAACTTTGAAAAAAGATTTCACGTCAATATACAGGCGATTTGCAAAAGCAAGAATGATTGCTTTAATCCACCCAATGGTCTAAATGTGTATACGGATGGATCCAAAGGGGAGTTTGGTGCCGGCTCGGGATTCTGGTTTAGGGGTTGTCAGGGCATGGGTCATTACTTAGCTCTGGGCACGACACCCACTGTATTCCAAGCGGAAATATGGGCAATACTTGCAGGTGCCTTCGCTATGAAGGACCACAAGAATAAGGTAATTAACTTTCTCACTGACAGTCAGGCAGCATGCAATGCATTACAAAATGCAGTAACAAACTCCAGACTAGTGGAGGAATGCTGTCTAAGACTAGATGAACTAGCTGTACATAACAGAGTTAACATATTTTGGATCCCTGGGCACAGTAATATTCCAGGAAATGAAAGGGCCGACAAATTGGCGAAGAAAGGAGCAGTTACTGCTCCTATTGGACCTGAACCATGGTGCGGGGTCCCCCTTCCCCTGGCTAAGGATACAATTAATAAACTAGCCAAGAGGAAGATAAAAACACGTTGGGATAGAGCCAAGATAAGGCATACAAAACTTTTCATAAAGGATCCCAACGATAATCTTTCTGATAAAATCAAGAAAGAAGCTGCTCACTCGTCGAGAACCGACCTCAAAAGTATGGTTGAAACCATCACTGGGCACTGTAAACTCAGGAAACACATGCATCTCCTAGGCATTGAACAAGAACCTAGGTGCAGATGGTGCAAAGAGGAGGACGAAACCCCTTGGCACATCCTCTTTGAATGTATAGCACTAAGTCGAAAGAGGACATTTGACCTTGGCCCCGGTGGATACAAGGAACTTCAAGAACTGAGGTTTAAAGACTATTTAAAATTTCTCAGAAGTCTAGACCTATGTTAGGGATTTTTAGGACTCAAGCACAATGGGCCTCTTTAGGCCGAAGTGCATAGTAATAAGGGTCATACTTAAATAATAATAACTTATAGTTAAAAAAAAATTAAATTATTTATTTAAAATGATCTTTCACGAAAGTTTATGTGGCAGACCAAATTTCGCGCGAGCGAAGCCGCGGGAAAAAGCCAGTTATTTATAATTTTATTGTTATTAATTGCTCTTTTTTATTAATTATTTTTAAATGTTTTTGTTTTTAAGAGAAAAGATTTGTCCTGGCGGGGATTCGAATTCGGGTCGTCTGAATCTCTGGTCCAGTGCTCTAAACCACTGAGCTACCAGGGGTCGTATCCAAGTCAGACAAATCCGTTCTCTTCACCGATCCTATATCCCCGTGTTCTCAAAAGTTTTGCGATGTATATTTTTTATTTATATTTATAGATTTTCTCTTCAAAACAAAAATATACGTTTTGATGAAGTGTATATTTTTCTTCAGCGTTATAAAAACATAAGAAGAATTTACACTTCATCAAAACAATAGAATGCTTGTAAAAACTGTCATCATAACTATACTAAAAATAAATATATAAAGCGTAGCAAAGTTCATAAACAAAATACGAGTACTCAGTCATCTTTGTTATTCCCGTGTAGTGTAAACAATGATATAAACTGTAATAGGCTTAAAAGATAATGAGAATATAAAAAAACATGAAAGAAGTGTAAAAACAAAACAAAAACTAGAAGTACTCGAGAATTATTCATGAGCTTTGAAGGAAGCCCATGCGCCTGCAGGTTATAACCTGTCCCCGGTACTTTCCCCAGCGTCCCACATCCATCCACCGCTCCGCCGATTGGATCCATCACTGCTTTCTCTCACCACAATGCTGCGTCTCCACGGTGTCTTACTCGATCATAGGGCAGAAAGTACGTGGCTTAGTGGAAGGCCGCTTAAGTTTCGCGGAAAAAGGGATCTGTGTGTGATGAAAGATAATAGGCAGTACGGAATGCTAGGTGATACATACACTCAAGCATATACTTATGTGTCATAACATCAGTACCCTTTATCATGAATATATCAATCTGAATTATTGAGTACATATCCTGGGGCTCATTACCTTTACAAAATGCTTAATTGGAGGAGGCTCAATCAAAAGGTAGTTGAGCGTGATCTCAGACAAATCACCTTCCAGCACAACCGTTGTGTTAGAAACAGTACAGTCTCTACCATGTACTGAACCCCAGACCCGTTCACGGGTATTAATGGTAAAGGTTATTTTAAAATAATAAGTATTACAAAGTAAGCAATCCTTCAAGTTTTAAATCGTTGGTTGGTTATATATGTAACAATTAATGGGACTCCTAAATTTGCCTAACCAATATATAATTATATTATTATGCTAGTTATTCAATCATATTCATTAAACAATATTGGAATTTGAACTATAACAAGATTCACAATAATATGAACCGGACTTCTAGTGGTGGGGATCTTGCATAGTCGGATAGTGGTGGTGCCGAGAGAGATAATGTGAATGGTGTCTTCTTTGCTTGCACTTATATTAAGGGCCTGTCAGAATGTGTTAGGGATATATTTAAAGAGTATGATGTTTACGATATTAGGCTTGCGAGTAGGATTACAAACAAGATGAGTAAATTTTACACGCCATTAAAAGATAAAATACTTACACAGCAACAATCGGATGTAGTGTATGAGATTAGGTGTTTACAGTGCCCTCAAGATATACATTGGTGAAACATCACAATTGCTGCACAAAAGAATGTATCAGCATCAATAAGATTGTAAAAATATTGGTGGCAAGGAACCTAACACAGCACTGGCCCAGCATACCAAAACCTGTAAGCATCAATTCGATTTTGAGAATGCTAAAGTTATTTACAAAGAGAGTGATGGCTCTAGAAGGAAGTTGTTCGAGGCCATGCAAATTGCCCAAAAGATTGACATTTCGGTTAATTATAAAACAGATTGTAGAAATTTGAACCAATATTATTCGGAAACCTTGAATAGTTTAAAAGAAAAAATTGGCTAACTTTGCTAATGTGTATAAATTTATATAGGTTTGTATTACTTGATATGTTTTGTGGATCTGCTGATCCTATAACCTTCCAGCTGGTTGCGTATTACCTTCCTTTCAGTTGTGTGTTGAACGTCTTGGTGGTGGTGTGCTGTCCCATGTTTGGAGCCTGTTTGGGCTGATGATCGTTGGGATGTATTGCACCTTTTTCTTCGAAATGCGATTCACATAACCCCTTTTTGATTTTGGTGTCTTGATAATGCCTGAATAGGCGAAACGTCGACTGGTAAGTGGGTGTATTTTTGAAACGTAAGCCTTTGCATTGCGGTATTTCCCAATTGCATTATAATAATTATAATTATATCATATTATTACTTATACTTAGGGTTAGATAACGAGTACCTTACACCGCTCTGGCTCGAAGGGCGGCATAAGATAGTATTTTTTACTACCAATAAAACACCTTAGGGCCTACTACCGGGCTGTGATCTCGCAAGTTTGAGCATAGGAGGTTGTCATACAAACAAATACACCACAGGTGGTCCTTAATAGTTAACCCAGTTATTGGGTATGTATCAAATAGTATTTCGTAGATCGCTAAGATGGTGTCTGGAGCTGCCGGGTTCGAATCCGACTGTGACTGATAAATTATTTAATCCGTTAACAGCTATGTATGGACCCTATGGGAAGACCCGTCTGGAGCCCACCCTCTATATAAGTGGTACCTAGATCACTGGTTGAGTTTGATCTCGGACAAGCGATTCCTGCACTGTGCACTCACACTTCACGGCTCTTAATGGTACAATGGTACAGGTAGGTGGCGCCCGGGACAGTTGCTCTACGCCTTGAGCCACCTCGCTTCCCAATAATTAAAGTATCCTCATACAAGACTGAAGAGACAAGAAACTGCTCGACGTTTTCGCCTTCTTCAACATTTACTGGACAAACGTTCTAAGCTCCCAATTAATTACAAAAGACTCATTTACATGACAGTTATCAGACCTATTTGGACATGCGGAGTTGAGCTTTGGGGGACCATCCAATTAATCTCGTATCCAATCCTTACAATCCAAAATCCTTCGTAAAATCCTTATTATGTCACAAACAAACTCATCCATCATGATCTTAATATCCCATATTTTGCTGATTTGGCCCAAACTAGATACCTATCCTTCCATGACAAGCTCCATACACACTTGAATCCGCTAGTCTTTCAACTTGCTTCCCATACTATTCCTGATAATCCTCCGAGGCGTCTGAAAAGAAGATGGCCTCGAGACCTTCTACTATAAAACTTTATTGGAGTGCTACCGATGGGTAGTTTCTCCACGTGTGTTTTTTGTTTTAAAGTTATGTGTTCATATTAGCGAATTTACTTGGTGTAATATTATTACAGTTTTAAACATAAATAAATTAATCTAAAAAAAAAAGTTTTGAGTTTAATAATGTATAAGTTTAAGGTTTTAAACTAGTGGGTTTGAGTAGGAATTAAGTTTGTCATGAGTGTGAATAAAGATTGATATAGGATTCGGGCCAAAGGAGCAACAAATGGGCCATTATGGATTACTTTGTTCGTAACAATGTAAGGATCTTTGAGGATTTTACTAAGGATTTTGAATTGTAAGGATTGGATAAGTGAGTAATTCGATGGCTTAGTGGAACCCCAAAGCTCTACTCCGTAAGTCCAAATAGGTCTGATAACTGTCATGTATATGAGTTATTGTAATTGATTGTGAGCTTAGAGCTCTTAGTTTAGTAAGAGCTTAGTAGTTAGCTCTTAGAGCTATAGTAAGTGTTGAAGTAGCCTGAAACGGCGAGCTTATTATTGACGTTTCAGTCTAGTATGAGGACTTATATGTAAAGTAACGAGCGGTAGAACTAACAGCTGATATTATCTAAATTCTCGTAAAATATTCTTATAAATATTCTTATAAGTTCTAGTAAAACTTGCTCTTCGAGTTCACTAGTAAAAGTTCAGTTTCCGCCTCCAACTGAGAAGAGGGTCATCACTTTCTAGATCGGTTCGAGACCAGTCTAGAAACCCAAAACTAGCCCATTAATGAGATAATTTTTATGTCAACATTACTTTTTTTTTAGGGGGGGCCTCCAATTTACCTTTTCTACGAAGATATCAACAGGTTTTTTATAGTCGAAACTAAAACGAAATGGACTAGTAAGAGATAAATGTGAAGATAGAATTTTGTGGCTTATCTTACATTAAAATTTGGGTCACTAGTTTATAGAGGTGATACCACTCCAGTATTATTTACAGTTTTTTTTTTAATGTTTAATTATGACCATTGTGATGGTTTCCAATTTTTAATATTATTTTATATCGTATAAAATGTAAGTCTTCTTCGATTATAAACAAGATAATCTGGCTACAAATTACCATAAGTGGTTTACATATTCCATTTTGGTACTTTTCCCAGCACTTACCCAGCACGCTCCTCTGGCACTTACCTCAACTATTTACAGCCTGTCAGGTTATGAAGCCTGAAATATATTTGAAATAGTATTCTTTCACTATCATACAAGAGGATTCTTAGGAAATGAAATAGGAGATGATATACAGCTAAAATATGATTTTTTTTTTGTATTGCTTTTATTTTTAGCTATTTTTCTTTTAAAGAGAAACGATTTGCCCGGGCAAATATATTAAAAATAACAATATCACATCAAAACGGTGTCGTATATACAGAACAATCAAAACAATTAACCAAAAAACATCACATTGTAGTTAAATATAATTATTCATTTTTTATTTATTTATTTATTATTGCATCCTTTAACATTGCATCTCCATCTAATCAAATTCTCCAGTTGAAGCTTCATATTATGTCCCTTTCTACATGACATTTTGCGGGGAATGACGTTCCGCTCCTGTAGAAATACCACAGCTGACTTTTCATCACTCACCTCGCGAAAAATCTTCATCAAATTCCAAATCATATTGTATAATTAAGATGAAAACAACTAAACGTCCACTTAACACAAACAATAACAAAGGACTAAGGAAGGTTTCGCTAACAGTAGGAGGTAGTTAACGAAAGTGACACTTGGGGCGCTGGGGTAGGTCGTCGTTAGAATGGAAAAGTATCTCCATTTTAAGTTACAGTTTAGTTCTACATGTTTCATTGTTGTGAGGATACCCGAGCAGATCAAAGTAATAAAATTAGAAACCAAAAATAAAGTATTCTTACATCTTAAAAAAAAAAATTACCAAAGGAACTTTTGCATAAATACTTTTATAATTTTTTTAAACTAATTTTGGCACATTGGTGAAATTTTATACATTTTTGGCATAAGAATCTTTAGGTTTATGCTTTTTCTATTAATAACCATATATAAAAAAATATACATCATTATACTATTAACTTATTTTTTCTTATTTTTTTTCCAGGTAAATCTTATACTGTTCGTTCTCCATTATTTTGGACACTTTGGATCATTCCTCATATATTGTAGGTAAAACTGTAATATTTTCAAAACAACTTAAAACAAACTGTTTACAACATTTTTATCATTATTTCCTATTAGAATCATTTTACGAGCATATTCATCATTGTGAGCGGAGTGGCTCAGTGGTAGAGCACTGAGTTGCCATGCCGGAAATCCTGGTTCGAATCCCGCTGCAGGGCAGTAATTTTATTTAGTCTGTTTGCAGCGGGAGATGGATCATATGGGATCTAGGACTCTTCTGGGGATCACACAGCCTCTATAAAATATTATAAAAATAGGTTACCCAAAATAAGGGAGGAATCTGGCGGTTGAGCGTGACCTAGGACAAGTCACCTCCTTGCAGAACCGTTGTCCATGAAACAGAACAGTCTCTACCTTGTACTGAACCCCAGACACTTCATGGGTTGTAGTGGTACAGGTTTTTTTTCATTAATTTTTTTTATTTTCATCGTTAATCATAAGTTTCATTAATAATAAATGAGCCGTTTATTTTGAAAGTGGCCTACCTCCATTTATCTTCAAATGGAGATATTTAAGGGTTTGCGTTTCAATGAATTTAAAAATATACATATAGGATACTAATGAGTCATACTGCTTAAGTATGTCCAAGGGTGTTAAATTTATGGTTGCTATTAAAATTGTAACAATTATTAAGTGAATAATGTGCGTTTTCTTATCAAGAATGGAGTTAGGCCACTTTCAAAATTAACAACCAAATTCATTATAAAATTTGAAGGTACCCAAGTCGATTCAACATAATTTAAGATGCTTCAAATTGAAAAAAAAACAATATTCAATTTATTTTACATATCTTTAAAACACTTCGGAAACACAATTTATGCGATTCGAACATTTTTTAATCATTTAAAAAATGATAAATTAAAGAACATATAAAATTTCAAACATAAATTTATTACAAAACAATTTACTATTCATCTACATTTTGCTCGTGTGAAAGGGATTTGAAGAAATCATGATGTTCCGGTGTTATCACAAAAGATCAATCATGTCCTTGAATTTTGCTGTTGTAATTTGTCTGATATTTTTATAGAGTGGTTTCAATACAATGTTTTCGAATTTTCTTGGTCTACCCCGACGTGGTAATAAATTCAGGACTTTCAAATTTTCATTCTCATTCATTGATGTCTTATAGAAAATTTTATACGGTTCATTTCTAACAAAACTCATATTTGTAACCAGTTTACTGATTCTCCATCAGAATTCTTTACCCTTTTAAAAATTGCGTCTTCTAATAATTTTGTTGATACAAAATCCTTTTGTCTCATTTCATTTACAATAAAATTATTACCTTTCCGACCCTTCACCACTGCTTTCAGACATTATCAATAGCAAATATCTTGATATAAGTATAAAATAAATGGAGTTAGGCCACTTTCAAACTGCACGGTTCAGTTATTGAACTAATTCTGAAAACTTATGTGTCAAAAACTTATCGTATTTGCTCGGAATATCAGCAACCTGAAATGCTTCACTGATATATAATGTGAAGTTGTACATGTAACCATGGTAACTGGCAAAAAATTGAAAAACGGAGTTAGGCCACTTTCAAAATAAACGGCTCAAATATTACTGACTGTATACCTACAGCCCTGGTGAATAAGTGGTTAAGACTAATTTTCTCCAAAATGAGTTTCTATTACTGAAGTAAGCGGAATCGAGTTATTTTCATAGCGAATTAGGAGCTAAGTAAGGCATTGGCTTGAAAAGGGGTTATTGTTTATATTAGCCAAAAACTACGAGAATGATACGATTCCGGTTATCTGAAAGCAGTTAACTCTCTCTGGACAAAATCCGATCTTACCACTTATTGTAGTGGGGCTGCAGATATTGTAACTATTATTGACTGTATAAAGATTAAAGAACCGCCTTACACATAGCATTTAGGTTATATCATAATGTTTGTTGAAACGTTCATTTCTTGATGAAATGATTACCGAAATACGAGTATACACATATTTCACATAATTACACTTATCTTTTTTTATAATAAAACTCTTAATTATTCTTATTTCCTAGAATATTGAACAAGAGACAAATAAAAAGTTAAATCTTGAGATACTCGTGTACCTGTTACTGTAAGCACTGTTACCTGGTACCAAAATACACTAGTACCAAACTTATTGTGACTTAACTCAAAGCGACAACCTGCGGAACTGATACCGTAAGAAGTCGTCCATTCAAACTACAAGTGCAAATAGCGTAACCTCCGGACCGTGAAGATCCTGGCGTCGCATCCTCTCATTGAGAAGTCGTGATGGCCATCGAGGAGAGGGCTATGGTGAAGGGAACAGCGGCAATCTGCGGGGAACCTTTCACCACATTCCCTCAGCTCTGCATCACGACGTCTCCAAGCAGTTAATGGTTTCACTATCTCTAAACAAGTGCACTGTGTCGAACTACAGCAATCTAGTCGAATCGACTAATGGCAATAATGGGTCTTTTCTACCAGTTACTTTTTAGTAACGACTCCCAACTACGTTATTTTTCAGTAACTGAATAAATCATATGACAATTATCATGAATATGTGGGGATGGTTTGTTTGTTCATTTAACGTCACTTGATGCGGCTATGGCTAATCGGACGATGCTACAGTGGGAGCTCTAAATTTTGCCTATCCAGGTTTAATTAGGATAGGGATTTTTAACGAGTACCTGACATCGTACAGGCTCGGGACCCCCGTTTAACGTCCCTTCCGAAGGACGGCGTAACTAAGGATTTTTTACTCCATTTAAAAAATTCTAGGGTCACCTGCCGGGCTACGAACCCACGATCTTGGGCTTAGTAGTTTGTTACGCTAACCATTAGACCACAGGCGACCTTATAATTGACAATATGAATTGAATAGTATAGTATGAGTTTAATTTACTTGTGCATTAGCAAGTCGGCATGACACCTACCTTCTTATCTCGTGTAACCTCTTATTATCACGTCTCAATTGAGTTATTTGCGTGTCCGTTGGTTAATTGATTTTAGTGTTTTTATCTTGTTAATTATTTATTGCCTATTTAAATTTCTGCATTTTAGTTTTGTGTTTATTCTTTTTCCTTTTGTTATTGCCTATTCAAAAAATATCAGAATAACACTTTGGGAACGTCTTTAGAAGAAGAAGCTGTGAAATACATCCAGAATTTGGGAATAATTCAAAAGACGAAATTATGTGAAAAAGGTCATCAAATGGATTTAAAATATTTATACAAGAAGAGCACGTGGCTAGAGGGGTCTAGAATTAGCTTTTTATTACGACGCTTTCTACATTTCTATTTCGATTGATATGAAAAAGAAGGTAGGTATTATCAGTACCAGAATTATCAACGTTCAGGTTATAAACAATGGCGGATAACAGTCCTTGGGTATCGGCTAAATACCAATAATAAAAAGCTTTACAATGAAAAATGAAACCCTCCAAGCAAAATCCCCAAACATTCTTTGTGTTTGATATTTGTTTGTGTTTGAGTAAATTTTTTTTTTTAAATTTATTTATTGATATTTACAACTGTATTACAATAATACAACAAGTAAATAGGCTAAGTGATACATAATGATATGAGAATGACAATTAGAGAAACTACCCACTGGTAGTACTCAAATCACAAGTTCAACTAAGGTCACGTGGCCATCTTCTTTTCAGACACCTCGGAGGATTATCGGGAATTGAAGAGGAAGCTAGGTTTGAAACTAGAGGTTTTGAGTGGTGATGATGTTTGTTATGAAAGGATAGATAACGGGTTCGGGCCAAATCAGCAACATAAGGGACATTGTTTGTTCATTTAACGTCACTTTATGCTGCTATGGCTAATCGGACGATGCTACAGTGGGAGCTCTAAATTTTGCCTATCCAGGTTTAATTAGGATAGGGATTTTTAACGAGTACCTGACATTGTACAGGCTCGGGACCCCCGTTTAACGTCCCTTCCGAAGGACGGCGTAACTAAGGATTTTTTACTCCCTTAAAAAAATCCTAGGGCCCCCTGCCGGGCTACGAACCCGCTATCTTTGGTTTAGTAGTTTGTTACGCTAACAACTAGACCATAGGTGACCTTGAAACATAAGGGACATTAAGGTCGTTATGGATGACTTTCTTAACAAAATAAGGAGCATTGAGGATTTTCATGTAGATGAGTCTTTTGTAGTTAATTGGGAGCTAAGAGCGTTGATTCCAGGCTAATCGTTTGTCGAGATGCAGCCCTAAGTATCGGATCTGTTCTACAGGCACCAGTGGGATATTATTAAAGGATACTGAAGGGAAGGAAGTCATTGGTTTACGACGTAAGGTAAAAGTGATTTGATGCGATTTTGGAGAATAAATGCCTCCATTTATTTTAATTCTTCAGTTTTGACACCATTCTTCAAGATCAGTAATATGGGATTGGAGGCTTTGGGATGCAATAACTGGATTGGTGTTGACTGATAATACAAATGTATCATCAGCATACGTGGTAAGGATAGTATTAGGATGAGTTGGGATGTCAGCTGTATAAACTGTATATAGGATTGGACCAAGGATACTACCTTGAGGAACACCAGCAGATTGGGAAAGGAGGATCCTAGATCCTATATGATCCATCTCCGACTGCCAACAGACTAAATAAAAGTCTTGCCAGCAGCGAAACATGAATCAGGATTTTCGGCATGGCAACTAAGTACTGAGTCACTCCGCTCCAACTCTTGAAACTCGTTGGGTTTTTATTAATTTAACGTCTCTTTATATATAGATATTAGGATAGTATTAGGATGAGTTGGGATGTCAGCTGTATAAACTGTATAAAGGATTGGACCAAAGTAGTAAGTTTGAGTAAGTGAATTGAAACAGTCAAGTATACGTAAATTATTTAATCTATTAAGAGACACCGATGCCCCTATGGGATCTACTGACCCTCCTGGGGTTTACCCAGCCTCCATAAAGTAGGTACCCATAATTGGGTAAAAACCCTGGTTGTTGAGCGTCATCTCTAACAAATTACTTCAAACACTACCTTTAGCAATGAGGGAAATCCGGGCTGTTGACTTTCTTGATTCAGGACATATTACCTCCCTGCATACCCTTTGTCCTAGATATATTACCTCCTTGCATAACCTTAACCTTGCATAAACAGCCCCTACCATGTTACAAACCCAACACCCTTCATGGATTGCAGCGATACAGATTTTTTTTTTAATGGTTTTTAAACTTTTCCTTATAGCACCACGTAAGTTTATATAAAGTGTGCTCTTTAGATTTCGAAGATGAAGTGATCAAAAAGTAAGGTGAAATTTTCATTTAAAACTTCCGGGCATTAGGAAGGCAGGTAAATTTTTTCCCCCCAGGTTGGTAGGACTGTCTATAACATTTTCCAAGGGTCTGTTTGTCAAAAGGTTTGATTATCTCCGAGTTACACGTGTTTTTGTAAACAAAAGTGAATTTTTCGATTTTTACAATGGGTGATTTCGTTGAGCAAAGAATTTTGTTTACGGAACAAAAAGAAAATCGAATGTAAACATCGAAAAATTCACTTTTGGTTGTTTACTAAAACACGTGTAACTCGGAGATAATCAAACCTTTTGACAAACAGACGCTTGGCAAATGTTATAGACAGTCCTACCAAACTGGTAAAAAAAATTACCTGCCTTCCTAATGCTCGGGAGTTTTAAATGACAATATGGCCTTACTTTTTGATCACAGAGTTATTACGTATAGATAGTTTTAAACTTAATAAAATAACAATAATAAAAAATAATAGATTAACAAGAAAGTATTCGAACAAAATAGAATTTAAATAATTACCATTAGATGAATAACTTTGCCTTAGGTTTTGATGATGAAGTATAAGTACAGATTCTATTTAAACGACTAAAGTAGCATCTATGAAAAATGGTGGATTAACAAGAAAATAAACCAAATACTACAAAAAACGCTACAATCCATAAAGGGTCTTGGCCTCAGTACATGGTAGAGACTATACTGTTTCTATGCAGGGAGGTGATTAATTCCAGGTCCTGTTTAACCGTCAGGTTTTTCCACTAACTAAAGGCTTACAGATCACAAAAGGACCATCCCCAACTCTTAACCTGTTAAATAAATTATCTGGTATAGTAGGATTTGTACCCGTGACCTTCGGCACGGCATCTCAGCGCTCTACTAAGATACCCCGCTCCAAAATACCAGATAATATCACGCTGTCTTCATGAAATATCCCCCATCCTTCGGGGTACGTTCCTTGGTAGTAGAGCAGATCATCGCGCGAAAGCCAACTCCTCCGGTATCTTTAAAGATCGCTTCCACTTATCCCGGAGAGGTCACAACGAGCCGCGGCACACCCTCTGCTTTCTCCCGACTCTGGATATCCCACTGACCCTGAACCTATCCTACGGCAACCTTCCTAAGTGGGTCTCTCTTCCAGCCTCAAGGATCAGGAATGCGGTTTAGGATAGATTTCCAACGAGGGGTATACATCCGCATGTTGTTTCGTTTTGCGATTCCCATGTATGATTATACATACGTAATTAGGATGTGTTGATCGGATTATGGTAATGCGTTCCAACCTTGAATTCGGACCTGGTATGTACTTCCTCGTCATACGGAATTGATACAGTTTTAAAATTATCAATTTTGGGGAAAAATCGCTATGGGTATCGGATTTTCATATTTCTACGATTTACATAATATAATAAACACATAATGAAAAATATGATGGCTTTCACGCAAATAATTTAACACATACAATTATTATTCCTTTTATAGTGTGATGATATGGTAAGAAATTTTCTTGCTTTACACGGTCTGAAAACCAAAAATGAAACAACTCAAAGAAATATGTACCTGTTACCTACCTACCTACAAGAACATGTTGTATCATAAATATTTATGGAATACATGTGAGTTTTTGAGTAAGGACAAATTCCTAAGGAGTTTGGAAAAATATATAATACATAACAATTTACAGAGAAAAAAAAACTTTAGGTATTTTTACCTCTGTTGTATTGGTTAGCATAACAACCTACTATGCACAAAATCGCGGGTTCGCAGCACGGCAGGTGACCTTAGGATTTTTTAAAGGGATAGAAAATTGTTGGTTATACCGTCCTTCGGAGGGGACGTAAAATTTAAGTCCTAGATCCTACTTTAATAAACCTGGACAAGCAAGATTAAGGACGCCCACTATTGTATTGTCAGATTAGCCACAGCAGCAAAATGGCCATAAACAAATTTAAAAAACTAGACCGTGGACAAATTCCAACGAAAAGCTCTTAAGTCTCCAAACCAAAACAGAAATTGAAATTATCTGTCTAATATTCCGCCCATTCAGGCATCCTCAGGGTAGAAAGAGAATAACAGGAAAACAAAACATGAATAATGCACCTAAGAAACATCCCACCACCTCCAAGGCTCAAATGCAACTAACGAATCATAAGGAAATTTACTCGACCCCAGCTGGATAAGGTTAAGGATAAGGGATAAGGTTAGATAAAAACAGCTGATGA
This sequence comes from Arma custos, assembly GCA_037127475.1. Taxonomy (NCBI): domain Eukaryota; kingdom Metazoa; phylum Arthropoda; class Insecta; order Hemiptera; family Pentatomidae; genus Arma; species Arma custos. The sequence goes on from CM073764.1 coordinate 7,442,909, forward strand.
ATACTTCAGAAATTGAAAATTGAATATGCACTCACAATATGGACGGATAATTCCAATTTCTGTTTTAGTTTGGAGACTTAAGGCTTTTCGTTGGAATTTTTCCTCGGTCTTAACATTTATGTAAGGTCTCTTTTTACTTTTCAATATTAATATATTTTGTGGAATAGCCAAAAGTCCACTGGTTTCTTGATAATGCTATTATTAATTTTTTTTTCTTGCATTTTTACTTTCATTTTCTTATATGGTCTTTTGTCTTAAGTTTTTGTGTTGTTTAATATTATTTATTTTTTCCTGTAGTGTTTTTAGAAGTTTGGTGAGTGCATATTGAATATTCAATTTTTGAAGTATTTATCAGCTGTTTTTATCTAACCTTACCCAGCCGGGGTTGAGTAAATTTCCTTATGATTCATTAGTTGCATTTGAGCCTTGGAGGTGGTGGGATGTTTCTTAGGTGCATTATTCATGTTTTGTTGTCCTGTTATTCTCTTTCTACCCTGAAGATGTCTGAATGGGCGAAATATTAGACGGATAATTTCAATTTCTGCTTTAGTTTGGAGACTAAAGGGAATTATCGTTGGAATTTTTCCACGGTCTTAACATTTATGTAAGGTCTCTTTTTATTTAAAAAAACTAGTTTAATGCAGAAGTATTACTTTAAATACATATGTTGTGCTCGTAGGAATGTAAAAAAAAAAAAAACACTCTACCACTATATCCCAGGGAGGATCTTGGTTCAGTCCATAATATTCAATACACTGTTGCTAAGACATAAGTTGTGCTGGGAGGTGATTTTTCCTAGATCACGCTTAACCACCATATATTTCACTACCCCCCCCCCCCACATTATGGAGTATGGGTGAACCCTGGGAGGCTCTGCAGACCAAAAAGTGTCCACCATCTATGCACTACGATAATGACATGATTCAGCTTCCCTCATTACAATTAGTTCATTTAGCACGAAATTCGACTAAACCTCTTATCCACCCTCGCTGAAGGTCTTATCTGCCGCCATTGTATTTGAACCCGTATGTTCACCAAAGCATCTCCCCGCTCTCGAGATATTAGTAAAAAACATCATATCAGTTCCTATCGATATTTTACACTTCGTTTATACTAACAATCATGAAAAATAGCTCTACGGTATAACTTCCAAGATGGCATCAGTCAACCGTGAAGTCGACTGCTATTTCCTTTTTTGCAATTTGCCGGTTTAGATTTCGTATGAGACCAGATTTATATTTTTAAATAATGTTTTTTTAATTTTATCGTTTATACTAATTTATATATTTTTCTTTACATACAGTAGAGCCTCGATTAATCGATATTAACTGTTTAACACTCAACACTGTTGTTTCTTTTCGTCTCAACTTAGGTTCAAAAAGTAATTATAGATACATTGAAGATAGTAAATTATTAGTTACAATTAATGATAATATATGTATTTATTTATTGAACATGATAGCATATAACGAACTGCTTTAAACACGCGATCCGTCAAATAAGTAACATTTTAATATTTCGAAATTACCTTAGACACGTGACCTGAGTGAAAGTAACGCATCGAATGCCTCCCTAATCACAGGTTGGCCAAGCGACGTGTTCGGGTCGTTTTCAATATCGGGCCATGTCCGGAATTAATAACTAGATGCCAGAATTATAAATTATAATAATAAAAGTGGACTTATGTGCTTTCAGAGAAAGTAGTCATAATTACAGTATTTTAATGCCGAAACCTTTTTCCTATTCCGGGCATGCGAGTATCTTCAAACTACTTTGCTCTACTTTCACTAAGTAAGTTTGTACAAGTATCACTATAACCCATGGGTTCTTGGATTCAGTACATGGTACAGACTGTACAATTTATAGGACAACGGTTGAGCATTGTCTACTAGGTTTATCCCCATATTTAAGTGTACCTAGGGAGCGGAGTGGCTCAGTGGTAGAGCACTGAGTAGCCATGCCGGAAATCCTGGTTCAAATCTCGCTGCGGGCAGTTACTTTTATTTAGTCAGTTTGCTGCGGAAGATGGAGCATATGGGATCTAGGACCCTCCTGGGGCTCACCCAGCCTCTATAAAATATTATAAAAATAGGGTACCCAAAATAAGGGGTAAAGCGTGAACTAGTACAAGTCACCTCCTTGCAGAACCGTTGTCCATGAAACAGGCTATTTACCCATTTAACGTCTCATCCGAATGACGCCATAACCAAGGATTTTTTGCTCCCTTTAAAAAGTTTTAAGGCCACTTTCCTGGCTGCGATGTTGGGCATAGTAGGTTATTATGCTAACCACTTAACCATAGGTCGCCCTTAATAACTTAAATGCAGGATAAAAATAGTGTACGAACCTGTACCACTACAACCCTTAAAGGGTTTGGGGTTTAGTACATAGTAGAGACAGTATTGTTTCTTGGACAACAGCTTTGCAGGGAGGTGGTATGTCCAAGAACACGCTCAACCGCATGATTTTTTCCCCTTATTATGGGTACCCTATCTTTATTATATTTTATAGAGGCTGGGTGAGTCCCAGGAGGGTCATATAGCCCATATGATCCATCTCCCGTCGCAAACAGACTAAATAAAAGTAACTGATTGCAGCGGGATTTGAACCAGGATTTCCGGCATGGCTACTCAGTGCTCTACCACTGAGTCACTCCGCTCCCAAATAATAATTATACGAGAATGAAAGAATATTTATTTATTTTTTTTTTTTTAATTATTTTATTGAATTGTACAACTGTAATATATACATCTAGCACAAGGGCTTTATGAATACATAAATACATGACAGGGCATGTAGAGGCACTACTCACCGGCAGCGCTCTAATAGCATTTCTATAATAGAAGGTCACGAGGCCATCTTCTCTCCAGACACCTAGGAGGATTGTCTGGGATGGAATTGGATGCAAGGATGGAAACTAGTCGGTTTGGATGGGCCTGGAGTTTATTATGGAATGGTAGGTATCTGGAATAGGCTAAATCGGTAACATTTGGAACGTTAAGGTCATTATGGATGGTTTTATTTGTGACGAAATAAGGAGCGTTTAGTATTTTGCGAAGGATTTTGGATTGCAAGAATTGAATACGAGAGGAATTCGATGGTTTGGTGGAGCCCCATAGTTCAATTCCATAAGTCCATATAGGCCTTATAACAGTCACATAAATAAGTCTTTTGTAATTGATCTGAAGCGAGAGAATATTAATGCTCTATTTCTGCATTAGTCCCGGTCATACGTTGTAGTGCAAGGAATGCATTGCACTTCAGTATGCAAATCTGGGGACTACATTGATGTCAGAATCGTATTAAGGAAACTGTCTTACGGCAAGTAGCCTATTTGCAATCTTATTCACTCTCTGCATATCCAATGGGAATTTATGGCGAGGCGATTTGCATATTTATTTAAAGTGGTTAGTCCACTGTATGTGTCGATATTTCCACATTCCAGTTCTGTGCATGTTTTTAGATGCTAGATAGAGGGTACAAATACCTGTTTATATTGGTTTCTGTTTTTTGAGTTACAAGCATTCTAATAGTTTTAGTTATTTTAGTTTATTTTATTTATTTTATACAAAATTGAAAGGCAAGAAACTGCTCGATGTTTTCGCCTACTTCAACATTTACTGGACAAACGTTCAAAGCTCCCAATTAATTACAAAAGCTTCATTTAATTGACAGTTATCAGACCTATTTGGACATACAGAGTTGAGCTTTGGGGCTCTACTAAACCATCCAATTCATCTCATATCCAATCCTTACAATCCAAAATCCTTCGTAAAATCCTCAATGCTCCTTATTATGTCACAAACGAACTCATCCATCATGATCTTAATATCCCATATGTTGCTGATTTGGCCCAAACTAGATACCTATCCTTCCATGACAAGTTCCATACACACTTGAATCCGCTAGTCCCTCAACTTGTTTCCCATACTATTCCTGGTAACACTCCGAGGCGTCTGAAAATAAGATGGCCTCGAGACCTTATACTATAGAACTTTATTGGAGTGCTACCGACAGATAGTTTCTACACAAGGGCTTTTTTCATGTAATTTGTTCATATTAGCATATTTACTTGATGTAATATTATTATAGTTGTAAATATAAATAAATTAATATAATTTTTTTTAAATTTATTTATTCTGTATTCTCACTGTGTAGAGTGCTGAGCTACTATGCTGAATGTTCAGGGTTACTGAGGCAGATAAATTAATGAATCTGGTAACAGTCACGGACGGACCTTTATAGGATATAAAAGGCCCTACTGTGGTTCACCGAGCCTCTATAACCTTAGTTCTCAAAGCTGTCCAGGTGGAAACCCAGTGCTCCACGGAAGACTTGACGGAGGTCTACGTTGGAGGGATGAAAAATGGGGGTTCATGGGGGAAAATTTGCTTTCGATAATGAAGAACTAAGATAGCTTGACTTCACCTATCAATGTAATATCTTAACAAGCTGAGCGACTGTTACTTAAAATGAAGTGTAAAAGAGGGTATCAAACATTTTGGCTACAGCCGAAAAATATTTTGGACTGTGGGGAATTGCGAGAAAGCTTTCGATAGCGTTTCCCTCGTCATAGCTTGTCGAAAAAAAGTTTTAGTGTCGTTACAAACCTTTTACCGAAAAAAAAAGAGCGGATTGAATATCGAACGGAACGTGGAGATTTGCGGTTATTCCTAACAAAACTGAAGCCAAATATTGATAATTTGCTGTCAATCCATCAAGTACATCACTCCCATTAGAATTATGATTGTTTTGTGATTGTCATTGTAGAAGTTACGTTATTAATACTTAATTTTAATTATATTATGACTGTTATCATATTACTATGTAATATGATGACAATAATAATTAATAGTGTAATAATTACATATTTTAATAAATACAACACAAAAAAATATATACTACTTTTATTTTTATTTTTACCACTCCGAAAAGGGAGTTTTCTAAATTAAATAAGTGAGAATTGATTGGTTCCTTGTGCTGTGAGTATGTCAAAAACGTAAAGTTGGATGGAATCACTTTTTTGATTGGCCGACTTTACTTTTTTGACATCAACTCATAGCACAATCAATTAATTAATTAACCAATCAATGCTCACTTTTGTTTTAAAACTATTAATTCATGGTTGGAACTCAGCCGCAAAGCAAATTTCCATGGTTAGATCTGATCTTCACATGTTTTGTCGAAATTGGGAATATGGTAGAAATGTAGCAGCAGGGAGTCCACCGGAAACAGCTAAATTTTGAAAGGGGTCTATAAGAAAAAAGTCAGGAAACCTCTGCTTTATAATATGGTTTATTGGATAAATCACTTCTCTGCATTACCGTTGTCGTTGAAACAGTATATATTCTCTATCATGTACTAAACTCAAGACCCTTCTTGGTTCGTTTTAGCCAAATAAGACTCTAACATTTTGATTAAAATCTTATATTTCATTAAATTTTTTATTTGTTAGCAAGGTTTCTAACTATAAAATTTCTCATTTTATTTGAAAAGAAAAGATATGGTCAGGACCGGGACTCGAACCCGGGACCTTCACCTCTCCGTGGTGACGCCTCAACCATCTCGGCCACCCTGGCACGTTTCTCGGCCAGCCATATCCCCTCTTTTCACTTGATCCTACATATCCGTGTTCTCGCAATTTGCGATGTATACACGGGGAGAATGTTAATTGAACATTATTCTATTTTGGAATTCTAGTTGAATTTAAGTCGTTAATATTATTATAGTTTATTTTATTTTTCTATTATAATTTTTTATAATTTATATAAATAAATAAATAAATAAATATATATATATATATATATATATATATATATATATATATATATATATATATATATATGTATATATATATATATTATAATATTGGTTTCTACTTATCTTGACTGTTATGGAAATAATATAATATTTAGATCTTGAGTTTCAGTCTTTTATTTCTTTATTAACTTCTTGTCGTGTACGAAATACAATGTGAAGATAAATGCGGTAAATCCTATTTCGGAATATCGGAACAATACTTAAAACGTAGAGTGTACCAACACAAATACAGTTGTGATTCAATAATAAAAAACCCCAATAAACCAGATCAAACAGCTCTCACTACACATTTTAGAAATACACAACATACCTTTAAATTTGAAAAACCTTAAATAATACACCAAGAGAAAAATAGTTTCAAACGGAATATAAAAGAAATGATAACTATAGAGAAATATAGGAATCGCGCTGTAAACAAAAAATCGGATGTTCAAGGTCTTAGCTGGTGTTACGCAAATTTAATCAATTCATAATAGATAAAAATAATAATAATCTAATATGATTCAACAACTAAACTGCTGTTCCTAAAAAATGGATTACTTACTCATTGATCACAGCAATTGTAATACAAACATTTTATGCTGTTTTTACGAGGCAACTGATTAATGAAAAACTGATCCATTCTTTGGAACTTGTAAGTACACCCTATCTATTACAACTTACACAGGTCATTTTACATCTAGTTTAGTGTGATATTTAATGTTTTTACAAAAAGCTCATTTGTTCACTGTCAGGGCATGAGTAAGAGACTAACCTAGTCTCGAAACGTCGCCTAAGAAGTTAATAAAGAAATAAAAGACTGAAACTCAAGATCTAAAACATATTATAATATAATATATATATAAATATATATACATACATATATATATATATATATATATATATATATATATATATATATATATATAATTTTTTAAATATTTTATTTGAAAAAAAAAGATATGGCCAGCACCGGGACTCGAACCCGGGACCTTCACCTCTCCGTGGTGACGTCTCAACTTTTATTTTGTTTTGGATCTAGTTCAAAGTCAACTAGATCCAAAGTAAAATAATGTTCAATTAACATTCTACCCGTGTATAAATCGCAAATTGCGAGAAGAGGGATATGGGTGGCCGAGAAACGTGCCAGGGCGGCCGAGATGGTTGAGGCGTCACCACGGAGAGGTGAAGGTCCCGGGTTCGAGTCCCGGTCCTGGCCATATTTTTTCTTTTCAAATAAAATATTTAAAAAATTATGTAATATAAAAATAAAATAAATTATAATATAAAATTTCTCATTTTGATGTGAGATATCGAATCATTTTACTTTTTTTTATATGTAAGTAAAAATAAAATTTTACTTTTTCTTTTTATGTAAGTAAAAATAAAATGATTGAAAATGAAAAATATGAGATTTTTTTTTTTAATTTTTTACTCAATTCCTATGTTTACTAGAACCTTTTTTGTTTTATTATTTTTTTTTATTAGCAATATTTTTATTCTTAAGTGACCTCGTCCGAGAGTAAAGATTTTTTTTCTATTCTATTCAATTCTAGCTTTGTATAATCTAACAATAACACAAATTAATAATATTTGGTACAAAATATTCATCCATTTCTGTACTATTGTGTAGTTTCGAACAAATTGTCCGTTTTCAAAAGAAATTTAGTAAAACAACTTTATGTAATAAAAAACATCTTATTTAAAATATTTAACTCTATTTTCTATATATTTTTCCCAACGTGTTATAAAATTTTCAATCCAAGAACTAAAAAATTCAGGGTTTTGTGATGAAATAAAGCCTGAAACTGCGTTTTTGACTTGAGAATCATTTTAAAAAAAAATTAACCTTAAGGAATATATATATTCCTGTTCAATTTCTGAACAGATCATTTGCAGATAAGCTTGGTAAATAATGCGGGTTTGGGAGATTTTCGTAACCCAGCTCGTTTAGGTTCTTCAATGTCAATCGTGAAACGTCTTGCATTGTCGTTTAAGAGTATAGGTAGTCGTTGCGTTATATTAATATCCCTGCAGTACGATGTTGGTATGATGGCTTCACCTAAGAGCAGAGATGACAAATGAATTATTCCTGCCATTAACCATCACACATAAACCAATAATTTTTGGGATGCAAAATTTCACAAACCAACGATGAATGGTCCGTTCGCTACAAAACCCTTCCCCCAATGCGGTGGAAGGGTGGAACGATCCAATAAAAATCCTTATAGTTAATCTTTAAATAATTAGTATATTTAGTTTCTCGGGATGGTCTCTCATTCACCTTCTTTTCAATCATCTCAACGTAAAATAAAAAAATATAAACTATTATTATTTAAGGTCACCTGTGGTCTAGTGGTTAGCGTAACAAACTATTAAGCCCAAGAACGCGGGTTCGTAGCCCGGCAGGTGGCCCTAGGATTTTTTTAAGGGAGTAAAAAATCCTTAGTTACGCCGTCCTTTGGAATGGACGTTAAACGGGGGTCCCTAGCCTGTACGATGTTAGGTACTCGTTAAAAATCCCTATCCTAATTAAACCTGGATAGGCAAAATTTAGAGTTCCCACTGTAGCATCGTCCGATTAGCCATAGCAGCATAAAGTGACGTTAAATGAACAAACAATAAACAAATATGAATATTTTTTACTTACTATCTATAAAATCAAGAAGGAATGTTTCGGCTGAGGCAACTACAAGTTGCTGAGAACCGTTCTCCGTTCCCATCGTTAAAGATTTCTTTCTTCGGCCATTGTCTTAGGCTAATAGCTCTTGCAAGCTTTTTCCGATTTTCTTGTTCAGTTGCAGATTATTGACGAAGTAAAAAATTATTTATCTTCCCTTTTTTACGTTTTAGGATCCGCTCCGGCAAAATTACAAAGTCTATTATGAACATTAGAGCGGGCTGGCTTCCGTTACATTAGCCGTGCCGAATGTCAGGTTTTAAATCTGGCTGAGGCAGATAATTTTTTTTTTTTTGTAGATGGATCCTTTTGGATTTTGCCTTTAAAAAGTGAGTACCCTAAATGGGGTAAAACCCTGACGTTAAAGCGTCATCTCGGACCAATATAATAATAATGTACTAGCTCTCCGATCTTCGAGTTACTATGTGTATTTATTTATTTTCATCCCAAATAATTTATTTCTAAATAACTATAATATACAATATAGTGAACTGAATACATGTTTTTAACATCTTCTAAAAACTTGAAAGCATCCTGTGAATAATGGCATTAGAGGTAAGAATGGATCTGATAATTGATACAACAATTATCAGTGAGTACTGATGGCTCAACCGCTAGTTATTCCCCCCCTCCCCCCGCTAGTTAACGGTACCCACTTTATCTGTATTAGAAGTGAACATTTGGGTGAATAGTTCTCACAAAAAGTTCAAAAAAATCTTTGAATAATGACTATATGCAAAGGCAAGAATGGACCTGATAATTGATACACCAATTATCAATGAATTCTCATAAGCCAAAGGTCCAGTAATATACACTTAAAGAAATTTCCCGGTTCCCAGAAGGATAAAATTAATTCGAGCTCTGAAAAGGCGGAGGATTGAAGAGAGCATGGCTAATCGTGACGGGGCGCTGACATATCCAATAAGCGGCCACTGTGTGCCTATACCTCGGCCAATGAACTCATTCCGTCCGTGAAATTAAGCCGAGATGGCACGAAGATGTCCTCCATCCAGCCAATCCCGATCCAGCACCGTTAGGGCTGCTCTGTCATTGGTCGTAGCCAGAGCAATGCAGTTTACACCTTTCTATTATAGCCCAATGGGAGATATAGTGTGATAGTTGGTAAGTGGAAGTGGAAAAGTAGATACAATCGATAATAATTAAAAAAAAAAATATTTATTCCTCCGAGGAAAAGAAGATGGCTCGTGATTTTTTAAGTTGAATTTGTTATTCGAGTTCCTTTACATGGCTTTATCTCGTACCATTATCTTTCATTCTAGATGATGTAGATGGTCATAAATCTTCTGTTCATACTCCCCTAACGATTATCGGGAATTGAAGAAGGTAGCAAGTTTTGAAACTAATGCGTTTGAGTGGTAGTAAAATTGAATATTAAGGCCATTATGGATGACTTTCTTTGTAACGAAAGTCACTAAACTTTTTTTCTAAGTAACACGGTCGGTTTTGGAAGTGATAAGTGGATAGATCGGTAAATTAGTAAACAGGCAACCAACCTCTGGAAAAATAACCAATTTAAAATAAAGTCAGGACATTAAAATAAATAATAAGTTTATTATCATCAATAATTACTTATGAAACCCTAAGGTCACCTGTGGTCTAGTGGTTAGCGTAACAAACTACTAAACCCAAGATCGCGGGTTCGTAGCCCGGCAGGTGGCCCTAGGATTTTTTTAAGGGAGTAAAAAATCCTTAGTTACGCCGTCCTTCGGAAGGGACGTTAAACGGGGGTCCCGAGCCTATACAATGTCAGGTACTCGTTAAAAATCCCTATCCTAATTAAACCTGGATAGGTAAAATTTAGAGCTCCCACTGTAGCATCGTCCGATTAGCCATAGCAGCATAAAGTGACGTTAAATGAACGAACAACTCATGAAACCCCAAAATCAATAGAATTAATAAAACATATTTATTCTCTTGGGGAGCTGAGTGGCTCAGTGGTAAAGCACTGAGTTGCCATGCCGGAAATCCTTGTTCAAATCCCGCTGCAAAGCAGTACTTTTATTTAGTCTGTTTGTGGAGGGGGATGGATCATATAGGGTCTAGTACCCTCGTTGGGGCTCACCCAGCCTCTATAAAATATTATTAAAATAGGGTACCCAAAATAAGGGGGATAATCTGGCTGTTGAGCTTGACCTAGGACAAGTCACCTTGCAGAACCGTTGTCCATGAAACATTACAGTCTCTACCATGAACTGAACCCCAGATCCGTTCACGGGTTGTAGTGTTATAGTTTTTTTTATGTATTCCCTTAGGACATTATTAAAATGGCATCCCTTGTGAGAATTTGCTATTCAATTATCACTTCCAAACCCATACACGGTCTGTGCGATACTAAGTAAATAGCCAAGTATTGGATACGAGAGGAATTGTACTCCATAAATCATCCAATCACAACATATCTTATAATAGTCATTGTTCACGCCATTTGGCGTTCTTTTTGTAAGTAAATTAATGTCATACAACATAAATAGGTAAAATCTTAAAATAGCACATTACACCTGATCTAGCGGTTGTTAGGGGCAACCAACGTTTCAATATTTCACATGTGGCACTTGTTTTTAGTCTAGTCTTGAGCGAGCAGTCACACAGATCAGGACATGTTCTTTTGTTTACCCCCAGATATCCAGCTCAATTTTAGCGAATCTACTTCTTGATCAGTTCTCTACTTTCCGTGATCCCGTTCTATTCATGTATTTATTAGTAATGCCCGGTTCACCTGCAAATAAGTGTGATTTCCCCTGGAGGATTTCTAAATCATAGGAATCTACCTGAAAGGACGTTACCAGCTTCTTTTGGTCTTTGAGCGCGCTCAAGGAGCCAAGGTTTTATCGACGTAGCTGCCCGGCCTGCGTCTTGGGTAAGTAACTTTTATTTATATACTTTGGATTTCTTCATATTATTTCTCTATTGTTGCGAACTCTTTTTAAATTACAACATACAGTCCACACCCAGAGCGAGATTTGATTCAACGAAACCTGCACTTCCTTTTAGGAAATTTATAACCGAACTTACGAGCTTGTCTCAACAGTCATATATATGAATGAGTGAATTAAGTCTTTATTATAAAGAGATATATAAACAAAATGAAATCGTTTACAAAAAACTACTAATATTTACAAAAATAAATACATATTTGCTCTTTATAGGCCTTCCCTTTAATGTGAATAAGATCGAACTTACAGGAGTGACCAGCTTATTGGAAAACAAAGTTCAACATTAATTTATGCCACTTAACTTTATCTTGAGGAATTCTTGTCCAATTGGGGCCCACGAAGTTTTTGAAAACATCTCTCCATCTTAGAGAAGAATTGGTCGACTGTATCTTCTAATGTAAGGAAGAAATAGTTGGGGGTGCAGAAAATCAAAACACCTAAATAAGCGTAACTTATTTATTATGTGCCGACGTTTCGGCCTACAATGTAGGCCATCTTCAGGGCTAAGAGAGAGAAACAAACAGAAATATATAAAAATGTAGCAGTAACAAGAATATATAAAGTGGTGCAAGAGTGGAAATTAAAATAGTGACTAGATATGATGAAATAGTGAATAGATATATGATAAATAAAGAATGAATATAAGAGTGGTTACAGAATATAATAAACTTAAAATAGTGATAGATAAAAATAAAATTGTAGATGATGTACAGAAATTCTAATAGTGACAGATATAATAATAAAAGAATACGAATATAAAATAGAAAAAATACATGTCAAGAAAGGATAAAATGTAAACAATAATATAAAGGGAAAGAAAAATGAGGAGGTAAACGGGAAGATACAAAATGAGAAGATTAAAATATAGAAAAAGGGGGGTTGAGTATGAAGGATTTAGAAAAAACTAGTTTAATTATAGATATGGATAAGATACCAGACATGAGGGGTTACTTAGGTAAAATGTAATAATACAAGCATATATAGAACGAAAAGATTGATAAAGTTCAAAAATTAAACATTGAAAATAGTGTTATTTATAACTATGAACTATGAAGTATAAAAAAAAAAAGAAAATATAAGTAAGGGAAGTTAATATGTAACTGTATACAGTTAGAAAGAAGTGGCATAAATGCAAAATAAGATGTGAATATAACATAAACATATAGAAAATAGGTAAAGAAATACAGTAGATGAAAAATATGAGGCTAAATAATAATGAGCTCTATGCTATTAACATATGATGGATGCCAAAAGTAGGTGTGAGAACAGGTGCGAAGAAAGGTGAATGTGAAAAGGATGGAGATAAGATAAATACTAAGATATGTACTAACCGAATAAAACACGCGGCAGCTAGGCGAGCTCAGACCCAAGTGAAAAATACGTTAGGCCGGGCGGAAGCGATAAACGCGATCTCTGACGGCCAAAAAAATAATGACAAAGAAGGGGGAAGGGGAAATGTTTGAAGTGGAGGATGAAGTGGCTGGGTCACCTGCTGAGAAGGGAGGAGAAAGAACTGCTAGAAGAGTGTTCGAGAACTGCCCTGATGGAGTGAGGCGTAGAGGGAGACCCAGGGGCAGGTGGAAGGATAGCGTCCTGGGAGATTGAGATCAGATCTCAAGAAACTGAGAATAAGTTCCTCACATGCAAAGGACCGAAGCAGATGGAGCTTGGAGATTGAGCAGGCCAAGGATCGCTTTAAGCATCTGTCGCGCCACTAAAAGAAGAAGAAGATACAAGTTTGATAAAGCAAAAGTGTTGCCATTGGTTATATCCGCGAATGGACTGATTCCAGAAATGACATTAAGCAGCATAAAGGAATTGGACCTTAATTCGAATATTCTGGTTGAAATGCAAAAAGTGGTCTTGCTCGGAATTGCGAGTATTGTTCGAAACGTTATGAATATTTGTAAATAATTGTCTAGCCTAACCCTTGACTTATGTCCGGGTAGGTCCATTTTCCGGAAGAAACCGAGAAAAAGAATTAATAATAATAAAGTATTTATTTATTCTGGGACAGTTCCCATTAGAATAACAATACAGGTTTCTATATATTACATAACGCGGAAATGCGAAGCATGCATCCGGTAAATATTATTCAGGTGATAGCGTCGTGAAGATTAAGATGGGTAAGTAAAGTTGCTGGACATAGTAACGAACGAATACCTAAGATAAACGCTGTGCCGACTAGGAAGCGTCTGAGGGATTAGACCAAGGCGTAGGTGGGAGGATTGCACTGAAGTGGTCAGTGTACAGAGGCTTGTAAGCAGAGATTGGTGGTGTCGGCATCAAGCCTTCGGGTTCGCTAGATCTTATTATTATTATAATTGTACAGGAATTGGGAGTGAAGTGCCCATCTATTCATCTGAGGTCTTCCAACTGCCCATAAATTCTATCAATTTTGTATTAATAAAAAAATAAAATTAATAAAATAGGATACAGATCAGTAATTAAAAGTAGCATTGTAACGGATGTACTGAAATATGATACAATAGTTGCTCTTAACGGTGCATTCTGTAAGCCTTAGTATCTTGTAGCATCTCCATTGTCTCCATCCTATGTATACAAGCTAAAATAGCTATAAATGAAACTATCTTGAGACCCATAGTTACTTATAGCAGTGAATCATGGGTTTTGACAGGCGAAAGTAAAGGGAAACTCAATGTCTTGGAAAGGAAAATACTCCGGAAGATATATGGGGCAATAAGAGTGAGCGAAGGAAGAATCGTATCTTCAGTGAGAAAATCCCGCCTCAGAGGGCTGGGACAAGTGGAACGGATACCAGAAACAAGGATGCCAAGACGCCTGTTATACGGAAATATTGGAGCGAAACGATTTAGAGGAAGACCTAGAACGAGATGGTTGGACGATGTTGAAGACCTCAAGTTCCTTGGACTAAGGAGATGGAGAGAGTGAGCAGAGGACAGAAATGACTGGCTTAAGGTCCTTGTTAGATCGCAGCACCCATTAGCAAGTAAGTAAGTAAGTTGTCTCCATCCCGTACAATATTACGGGTTTTATCACCGTATTGTAGAGTCTTATTTTTGCGTTAGAGGATAGGTTATATATTATATCTTATTTTAATCTAAAAATACTAATTCGGATAAAAGTAATTTATGAATTATAATGCAATTGGGAAAAACCACAATGCAAAGCCTTATGTTTCAAAAAATACACCTACTTACCAGTCGACGTTTCGCCTATTCAGGCATTATCAAGACACCAAAAACAAAAAAGGGTTATGCGAATCACATCTGGAAGAAAAAGGTGCAATACATCCCAACGATCAACAGCCCAAACAGGCTCCAAATATGAGACAGCACCCCACCGCCAAGACGTTCAACATACAACTGAACGAAAGTAATACGCAACCAGCTGGGAAGGTTATAGAATCAGCTGATCCACAAAACATATCAAGTAATATTAGCCTATACAAATTTTTATACATATTAGCAAAGTATTCTTTTTCTTCGAGATGCGATTCACATAACCCCCTTTTTGATTTTGGTGTCTTGATAATGCCTGAATAGGCGAAACGTCGACTGGTAAGTAGGTGTATTTTTTGAAACATAAGGCTTTGCATTTTGGTTTTTCCCAATTGCATTATAATAAATAATAGTGTTTCTTTTTGAGTTTTTGGCTCTATTTTAGTAATTTATGAATTGAAAATGCACTATACATAAAATCCCTCCAATCTTTCTGCATGCCATCCATACATATCGTAAGAAATTATTTTTTTAAATAGATGATTTGCTTTCTCAAGTCACACTTGACTCCACACAGAGTACGGACTCGTTTCTTTTACCGGGAGATCGAGCGCCGTTACATATCGTAAACTCCGTTATCGACAGGCGCTAGCTGAGTGTTTCTGAGGTCGCCATTACTGGAAGTGGTTCAGTCACCTAAGAGACCGAAAAATGATAAAGTTATTATAGAAAAATGATCAAAACTCTTCATTGATGTATGCTCATGTTACACTGTTTATAATGTCAGGAATAACGGAAAGAATAATGTGAAGAATACCGAATAGGTATCTCCACTTATATCTGTTTTCAAAAAGCCTTACGTGAAAAAAATGGCATAGCTGTAAGCTAGACGGGAGCGAGACAAGATGGTGGGAATCTCATGAAGCAATAGTCAGAAGTAAGCACTCTACTTCAACATTTACTGGACAAACGCTCTAAGCTCCCAATTAATTACAAAAGACTCATTTACATGACAGTTACCAGGACATACAGAGTTGAGCTTTGGGCTCTACTAAACCATCCAATTCATCTCGTACCCAATCCTTACAATCCAAAATCCTTCGTAAAATCCTCAATGCTCCTTATCATGTCACAAAAAAATTCATCCATCATGATCTTAATATCACATATGTTGCTGACTTGGCCCAAACTAGATACCTATTCTTCCATGACAAGCTCCATACACACTTGAATCCGCTAGTCTCTCAACTTGCTTCCCATACTATTCCTGATAACAAGCATCGGAGCATAGGAGGATACGTCTTCTACTATAGAACTTTATTGGAATGCTACCGATGGGTAGTTTCTCCACAAGTGTTTTTTGTTTTCATGTCGTTTGTTCGTATTAACAAATTTACTTGATGTAATATTATTGCAGTTGTAAATATCAATATAGTGATATAAAAAAAAAAATTATAACCAAGTTCACTACATAATAAAAGTAATTGCTGGGGCCAGGGTGCACTGAAAATATAACAGAGAATTAAACAGCGGTTTACGCCACATTTTATAGGCTCCAAATTAAATTGAAAGGTATTAAGGATCGCGGAGTTACAAGTGCCAAGTAGAAATCTGGCTGTGGTAGATATTTTTAAATTAAATCTGTTAACAGTCGTGGTTGAACATTGTGGTATCTGACGTTCCTTCTGGGGCTCCTCAGTCTCTTTCAAATCGGATAAAATCTGGTGTTTGAGCTTGATATCGACCAAATCTCCTCCCTTCCCATCGTTTATCCTTACAGTACAGTCTTTACCACGTACTGACCCCGAAACTTTTCATGGTACAGTATATTTATTTTCATTTATTATTTATTGGGGGGGGGGGGAAATCAGCGCAAAAACCACTAAATTATCTCGAAAACGTAAAAACCGTAACTAACTATCTGGATTTTCTTATATAAAGCGGGTTTAGTGGCGCTGTAAACCGGGTAAGAAATAATTAACAATGGTACAGAACTCGCCGGCTAAATTCCAGAAATTTTGGGGATTCACGAAAAATGAGTAAAGGGAAAAAAAAAAAACTAACCTCGGCCAAAAACGTGCCGGGATTCTTTGCCCTACTTGGGATTCTCCGGATCCGCCTAGAAGTGGAAGAAATGACTGAATCCGAGAGGTATTTCACAAGGAAAATATTTATTTATGCACCTAGTGACTAAATAAGATCATTATTCCCTCAGCTGTAAGTTTGTACCCGAGCGAATGCGAGGGTACAATTCGACTTTGTTCCCGAGCGAATGCGAGGGAACCATCCGAGTTTATTCCCGAGCGAATGCGAGACAGACAGTCAGACCCTGCCGAGGACTTTGTTTTATAATATGTATTATTTATGTGAGAAACATATAACACAAGCATTTATTCACTTTTATATATTAATTAAAGCCAGCTGTTATTTTAATCACACGCAAAAATAGTAGAAAAAAAAATATCGTTTTAGTAATGTTTTTTTTTTAAAATTATTTTATTGAATTGTACAACTGTAATATATATATCTAGTACAATGGCTATAAGAATAAATAATACATGTCAGGACATGTAGAGGCACTACCCACTGGCAGTACTCTGATAACATTTCTATAATAGAAGGTCCCGAGGCCATCTTCTCTTCAGACGCCTAGGACGATAGTAATGGTAATTTGGAAAATAAAGCAGTATTTTTATCTTCATCAGAAATGGGATGGAGGATGAAAAAATATTAAATATAAAACTGAATTAACCTAGTTCATTACTATAGGCAACAAATAAAGCGTTACTGTTTTTAAGAGGTGTGGCATTATTTATACAAATATATTTTTTGATTTTATTTATTCAAATTTACAACTATATAATAATAATTCATCAAGTAAATAGAATGAATGGCATGAGGCGTGGAGAAGGAAAAGGGGGTAAATCTAAAATTGTAAATTTTTCAGGAAACACAAAAATATGCATGATTGAAGTGCATACTTATTTGAGACAATTAGTTTTGGATGGAAAGTTTCCAAACCACATCGGAAACACATCTATCTGACAATATTGTTCAGGTTTTCAAAATTCCAAATTTTTAAGCAATTTAGATAAATTGGATTTATCTCAATCTGCAAGGGAAAAATTTGAAGTCAATAAACTAGGAAAAAGAAATCTTGACAATTAACTCATTATAATTTTCTTATAATTAAACAATGAAATAACTTTATTGGAGTGCTATCAATGAGTAGTTTCTCCATTTTACTTATTGTAAAATAATTACAGTTGTAAATATCAATAAACTAGCTTATGCCCGCGGCTTCGCTAGCGTGGAATTTGATCTACCACAAAAAGTTTCGTCAAAGATTATTTAAAATAAATATAAGTTACTCGTACATCCAAAATTTGCGATGTCTAACTTCAAAACGGACGGATTCTATGCAACCTTTGAACGCCTATTATATTAAAGGGGAAACCCTTGGGGGGGGGATTATCCCAATTTCTTTCTTAAACTATACAAAGAATCTATCTACAAATTTCAAGATGCTAAGTTCCAGATTTGCCTTTAATTATGTACTGTAATGGATTCTCCACAATACCTAAAAACAGTGGGGGGTGCCCTCGTTCGCCCCCCCCCTAAATCCGCGCTTGATGTAGCCTATGTGTTATTCTGATGTATAACCTATATTACTGTCAAGTTTCATCCAAATCCGTTCAGTAGTTTTTGCGTGAAAGAGAGACAAACATACAAACTTTCACATTTATAATATTAGTTAGATTATTCTAAAAAAAAAAAGATTCTTGATTCTGTTACGAACGTCTATGGCAATTATAGTTTCAGGAATAATGCGACTATAGTATTCCTCTTTTTTTTTTCAATTAAAATAATTCTTTAGACCTTTCAGGACAGTAACCTAGGAATGTCCCCTAGTGAAATTACAGGAGAATGGAGTTACAACCTTTCACGTCCAAGGCTAAACGGTACTGGAGCAACAGGTGAATAGGATTTCATTCATGCCTTCCTTTTATTGTGTAAATAACATATTTACACAAGTAAACATATAAATAGATCACAGATGGTAAAATAAATAAATATGTGGATAAGAAAGCTATAAAATTAATGGATGTAAAGATAAAAAAGTTTCACTATTTCAAAATCTGTAAACAGTGAAAAAGAACGAAATCTTTTTTGATATACCTAACTGTACCACTATAACTCGGTGGAGGGTCATGGGTTCAGTACGTGATAGAGACTGTAATGTTTCTTGTACAACGGTTTTGTCCTATATCACGCTCAACCACAAGGTTTTCCACCTTATTTTGTGTATACACTTTGCAGGGACTGTGTGAGACCCAGAAGGGTCCTAGATACCATAGGATCTATCTCTCGCCGCTAAAAGATTAAATAAAAGTCTGTCAGGACACCTTCGGCATGGCAACTCCGCTTCCTATTTTTAAATATAATTATTAATATTTTAATTTATTTTAGAGAAGAATTGGTTGACTGTAAATTCTAATATAAGGAAGAAATAGTTGGGGGTGCAGACAATAAAAACACCTAAATAAGTGTAACTTGTTTATTGTGTGCCGACGTTTCGGCCTACAATGTAGGCCATCTTCAGGGCTAAGAGAGAGAAACAAAAAGAAAAACATATAAAAAACGTTGCAGTAACCAATACTACATTACTTGTCACTATATTCTTGTTACTACAACGTTTTTTATATGTTTTTCTGTTTGTTTCTCTCTCTTAGCGTCGGCACACAATAAATAAGTTACACTTATTTGGGTGTTTTTATTGACTGCACCCCCAACTATTTCTTCTTTATATTTTAATTTATTCCTTGGGGTTAATATGCTAATTCATTATTACTATAATATCCCTAACGACGGAGCAACCCCCTTTTTATATTTTATAGAACTGTTCATTTAATTGTACTACAGTAGGTACTTAACGTTTTAGTAGGGATACTCTAATGTTGTTCTAGAAATTGAAGTCAAGTTTAGTATTTATTTTGTACTCCCCAAGTGAGGCTATTAAAATATGAGTATTGTTTTAAGTATTTGCATTGAATAATTAAACTTTTTTATTTTTTATTTATTGTTCTTTTATGTTATGTAGTTTGTTCTTGGGAACGGAGTGGCTCAGTGGTAGAGCACTGAGTTGCCATGCCGGAGATCCTGGTTCAAATCCCACTGAAGACAGTACATTTATTTAGTCTGTTAGCAGCCGGAGATGGATCATATATGATTAGGACCCTCCTGGGGCTCACCCAGCCTCTATAATATATTATAAAAATATGGAATCCAAAATAAGGGGGAAAATCTGGCGGTTGAGCGTGACCTAGGACGTCACCTCCTTGCAGCATCATTGTCCGTGAAACAGTAAAGTCTCTCCCATGTACTGAACCCCAGACCCGTTTACGGGTTGTAGTGGTACAGGTTTTTTTTTGTTCTTTTGATGGTGGTTATTTTTAAATATTTTTTTATAATACGTTTTTTTAACAGATAAAAAAATAATTTAAAACATTTAAGTCCTTATTTTTTTTTTACTTCATTCCCTGTATTAACCGTGCTAAAATAGAAATATTGGAATAATATGCAGTTTGTTTTATTTTTTAAATAGGAGCAATCCATTCTGTCCATTTTAAAAAGATTATTATTATTTTATTTAATGGATTAAATTAGTCAGGATATAATAAAAATAAGATAGGATAGTATAAAAAAAAAAGGAAAGGATAGGATAGGATAAATTAAATTTTTTTTTTTTATAATTTAACTGATCTAGCACGACAAAAGAATAGAGAAAAAGTAGTCCCTCTATCTGTTGCTAGGCAACGCCTATTATTATATCACAAAATACTTTTTTTTATATAAAAAAGAAATAAGCAAATAAAGAAAGCAGTGCGAACTTCTCTTTCCAGATCTTAATTAGTAAGAAAATATATTTAAATATTATAATTAAATATTAAAACAGAAACTTTTGTGACAATTATATATTTTTTAATTATTTAAAAGAAATAAAGTAGATATAAACTATTTATCGTAAATTGTTCATAATGTATCAGGTCAAATGAACAAATGTTCGTGCGCATTTTGGCGACATTTTTAAATGGTGTAAATAAAACTCAATTTAACATTTTAATCTATGATATATTCTCCTCCGATATCTACGATATCTCGCCATCTTTCTGGTTGATTTTTTATTCGATTGGTGTAAGAAGATTCTGGTTATGAAGCAAACAATTTTATGAGTTAATTTTGTATATCCTGTTTAGAATAGAACTTTTTGCCTAGGGCAAAACATTTTGTAAGTCACAAAATGATTGAAAATCACTTGAGGCAATATCCGGAGAGTATCCAGGATGCGGCAAAAGCCCCCAATTCAGTTCATTAATTGTTTGCAGCATTGTTCGAGCCGTATGTGGTCTAGCGTTATCATAATATATATATTTATATATATATATATTTATATATATATATATATATATATATATATATATATATATATATAACTTATATGCGTTATCGATATTCATTTTTATCGGTACTAATATGCGTCTGATCTTTACGAAATTAAAGTTATGTGACGAATACATCACATAATAACGAATACATACTACAAATGCGTATGAACTTTTGGGCTGACCTGATAATAACACATGTTCCAGGAATCCGCTGATAATGTTTGGTGTTTATAAACGCCTGCCATGAACACGACCTGCAAGACTCACTAGAGCGTTCACCCATGGTAGATATTGTTTGTTAACATTATTTGCGAAATGAAATTGTAATCAAATTTCATGATATTCATAAAATAATAAAATATGTAGTACTAGCTTTTGCCCGCGGATTCGCTCGCGTGGAATTTGATCTGCCACATAAAGTTCGTGACAGATCATTTTAAATAAATTATAAATAAAATTATAAATTATAAACCCCTATTATATTAAGGGGAAACCCTTGGGGGTGGAATTATCAAGATTACTTTCTTAGTGCTCATTTAAGATATGCAAAGAACCTATCTGCGAATTTCAAGATGCTAAGTTCTGTGGTTTTTGCTGTGCGTAGACCGCTGGATGTGTTAGTCAATCAGGTTACAGTTTTATATAAACTTCACCTGTGTGGTGTGTTAATAAAAAGTAGCCTATGTCATTCCCCAGGATTGAGATTGAAGTTTCATGGTATCAATGACATAAGTTAAAACCAAGCATTTTTCAAGCTTTTATTGTTTTTAATGGTAATAATAATTTATTACATCATTACAATAGAAATGTTTTGGTTTACCAATACCAAAATTTTTATATTTTTTAGCTTACATGGAACTTTGAAATTTCTTCTACTGAAAAATTAGTTTTTTTTAGTTCTGGCGTTGTTCTTTTGAAGGATCGATATCACGGTTATTTGTGAATTTAAAATAAACCTTTGTGGAACCCACATGCTTATGCCATGAGCTGAATTTTTACATTGAAAACATTAAAGTATTTTGGAACGAAGTTTATTTTTAATATCAACGTAATTAAAGTAATAAAAATCATTTATACATAATATGGAATGACTTACCTGATCACAAGCGTGGGAGTATCGCATCAGCAGCGGCGCCACGACTTGCTCCGACTCCACCTTCAACTCCTTCCGGAGCTGAGTGAACTGAAAAAGAGCGTCCTTATCGCACTCGACCCTGCGCTGGAGGATCGCCAGGAGGATGGCCACGGAACGGTTGGAAGTGGCCGGCTCCACCACGTTCAGGAGAGTCTTGTTCTTGATGAGCCTCTCTTGGATGTCCGACTGCCGGAGCGACAGTTGCCTCTGGTGCGAGGCTTGAACCGGGGCGTTGGCCTTCCCGTCCTTCTTACCGGAGAGGCTCAGTTCCTCCAACTTCTGCAAGGCCGTCTTGTAAGTGTCTACCAACCTCTGGAACTCCACTTTGAGGGCATCGTGAAGGTTGGTTAGGGATTCGTCTGTTGTACCTACGAGCCCATGCTGGCCTAGGCCTTCGACGGCTTTGTCCAAAGACCTCCTCTTCACCTGGAGGGCTTTCTTAAGCTTCGGTTCGGAGAGTACAATAACCTTCAGCAGTTTCCTGGCACTGCCTAGCCAACGCTCGGCGTTTCCAGTACCGGCGAACAACTTGACGAGCTGCATCAGTACGCAGTCAGGCCTGAGAACTTTGATCCCGCAGTCCGAAGAGAGAAAGACTTTGGCATAGAGGGCTTCTAAGATGGAGACGGAGTGTGGCATAGCCTCGATGAAGAGGTCGATCGGCAACTGACCGAGGATAGTCTTGAACGTCCCGTGCGAGAGGCGGTTGATGAAGTTTGCAGCTTCTCTGTACTGGGCATTTTCGTACAAGAGGATGATCCTCTTGACGGCAAACCTCGGAGAAACGTCGGCGATGGTCATGGAACTGATCATTTCGGGGAAGCCGTCGACCCAGTTGGAGGCCCTCCACTGGAGCTTCTGGACGGATAGCCCATGGCGTACCCTCTCCGGCTTGAAGCGTTCATGACTCCTGGCAGGATCTGAGGCGTAGGAAGCCCATGTGGCGGATGGCTCTGCCAGCGGCGGCGGCGGCAGGACACGCGGGTATCCTTCGTAGTAACGGTTCATCGCACGGCGGTCATGTCCCGAGCACGACTGGCGAGACCTGGGGCGCCCCCCTACTTCGCCCCTCTCCAGCGCCCCACCACTTTTCGCCCCACCCTCGCTAACAATAATTAGGCCCTCAACGGCAATATTTGCGCTAATTGATTAGTTTTCAACTGTTGGTACTTGGGCTAATGAAGCTGTTATCATTACAAGTACAATTACCACCTTCAACTATAATCACATACTACTTATCACTATTCTTATCTTTAAAGTAAAAGTGTTTGATGATTTTAAACCAACATTAACACAAACACGCATATATATATATATATATTGAATATTGCACCAAAATTTATAACTGTTTAATTTTCTTTTTACAGCTAGTTTTATAATAACATCAAAGTATCTTAGTTTAAAAAAAATAAACGTAATAATAAATTAGTAATAAAACTATATTTCTGCAGGTCTGGCAATAAACGGTTACGTCGAATTTTGTCCAGAGATTGTTTGTTTATTCTTTTTTTTTATTAACACCTGCCAAATTAGCACCTGTTAACAGATTAAATAATTCTTAAATATTTTTGTTTTGAAGAGAGAAGATTTGCCCTAGCTGGGATTCGAATCCGGGTCATCTGCGTCTCCGTTGCAGTGCTCTAAACCACAGCTACCAGGGGTCGTATCCAAGTCAGACAAATCCTGGTTTTGTTCTCGGGAACCTCAACATAGCAGCTCTGCCGTCTACTCATTATATATTAAATATATAACATTAACATATTATATATATCAATATAATAACAATTATATATAATATGGGAATGTATGTAAATATCCCATATATATGATATAAATATGCTATACATAAGCTCAACGATGCGTACAATAACAGAACTAAATAACAAAATACAAAGGAAACGTATATATTAATAATAAATTGTTGTTACAAAGGAAGAGATTTTACAAAGGTTTCCACTCGATCGTATTAAGCGGGTCATTTCCCAATTATTGAGCAAGTCTATCATAAAAGGATCGTGGATTTTTGGTGGTATTTGAAGTTCTCTTCAAAAGCCAAGATATTAGCTTATTCAGAAAAAAAAAATTGAACTGTATGATTTGTTAGATCATATTATATATCTAAAATTTATTTTCTCGTAAATAAAATTTACTAAATTTAATATCTTGTGAATATTTATTTATTAGCTTCCGGGTTCAAATTTGGCGGAGGGAGATAATTTATTTAATCTTAACAGTCGTAAATGGAGCATTTGAGATCTAGAGATCCTCCTGGGGCTCACTTAGGATCAACAAACTGAGGGGAAATATGTGGCGGTTTGAGGTGATCGGGGAAAATTACCTCCCTAAACGACCGCTGTCCAACAAACAGTACTGTCTCAACGCCAGAGAGTTATGCTAGAGACTGTCTGAACCGAAGGCCCTACGGGTTGAGTTACAGGTTTTTTTTTTTTCCTTTCTCGCATAATATAACTTACTGTCCAGAGAAAAGTTAAAGTTTATCACTTAAATGTTGTATTTTCCTTAATTTACCTATGAATTCATAATTTTTATTTTCACAATAAATGATCCAAAGTAAATAATCCACAGATCTTAATGTTCAATATTTTTTCACTTTTTTTTTTTTAAATTTATTTATTGATATTTACAACTGTATTAAAATAATACAACAAGTAAATAGGCTGAGTGATACATAATGACATGATAATGACAAGTAGAGAAACTACCCACTGGTAGTACTCAAATCAAAGTTCAAGTAAGAAGGTCACGTGGCCATATTCTTTTCAGACGCCTCGGAGGATTATCGGGAATTGAAGAGGAAGCTAGGTTTGAAACTAGATGGTTTGAGTTGGAAATGAAGTTTATTATGGAATAATAGGTATCTGGAATGGGCTAAATCGGTAACATATGGAACGTTAAGGTCATTATGGATGGTTTTATTTGTGACAAAATAAGGAGCGTTCAGGATTTTGCGAAGGATTTTGGATACGAGAGGAATTCGATGGTTTACTGGAGCCCCAAAGCTCTACTCCGTAAGTCCAAATAGGTCGTATGATAGTCATGTAGATGAGTCTTTTGTAGTTGATTGGGAGCTTAGAGCGTTTGTCTAGTAAGTGTTGAAGTAGCCTGAAACGTCGAGCGGTTTCTTGTCTTTTCAGTCTTGTGTGAGGGTTCCTAGTAAGACGTTTGTATAAGTTGAGTCCTAGGTAGCGAATCTGTTCAACAGGGATAAGTGGGGTACTATTAAATGATACAGTAGGACAGGAAGTCATGGGTTTTCGGCGAAGGGTAAATGTAATTTGATGGGACTTGCTGGAATTGATTTTAATTCTCCAATTTCTACACCATTCTTCGAGGCTTGATAAATGTGATTGTAGGGATTGGGATGCAATATATGGGTCATTCTTAACTGATAATACACATGTGTCATCGGTATACGTGGAGATAAATAAACTTAATTTTTCTGAAGAATGCCTGGGAGAGGATTCGCTCAGTGGCAGAGTGCTTTGTTACATTGTCGTAGATCCCGGCTTCAAATCCACCTTTGGCAGATTAATTGGATGTTAACAGCCGGGGATGGATCTTTTAGGATCTGGGGCTCACCCAACCTCTATAAAGTGGGTACCCAAAATAGGGGGGGACTTGACGGTTTATCATGATCTAGAACAGATTACCTCACTGTACACCCGTTGTCCAAGAAACAATACTGCCTGTATGGGTTGTCCGTATGGTTATGGTCCGTGTGTGTATGGGTTGTGGGTGAATGAGTCAGTATCGTTGGACGGCAGATTTGAAACTTGATCATTTTCGATATTTTGAACTTTTTAAAAAAAAATAGAGCAATAATATAATTTAATAGAAAAGTATCTTTATTCCGAGACCAGGTCCTTTGAGAATAACAAAATTAAACAGAAAAAGAAACATAATATATATCTGACAAGAAGGCTACATAATAATACAAATCATAATGTATTTAAAAAGTGCCAGAAAAATAAATAAAAAGTACGAATCATGACAAGATATGAATCAAATATCTTACTAATATTATAAATGTGAATGTTTGTATGTTTGTCTCTCTTTCACGCAAAAACTACTGGACGGATTTGGATGAAACTTTACAGTAATATAGGTTATACATCAGAATAACACATAGGCTATAGCAAGTGCGGATTTATGGGAGGGTGCAAGGGGCCACGTGCCTCCCCGACAGTATTTAAGGTACTGGGGAGAATCCAATATCGTACATAAATAAAGGCAAATCACATGATGATCTATGTGGGGGCACGGGGGCATGTGCCCCCCCCCGTTATAGTACATAATTAAAGGTAAATCAGGAACTTAGCATCTTGAAATTTGTAGTTAGGTTCTGTGTATAGTTTAAGAAAGAAATTCGGATAATTCCACCCCAAGGGTTTCCCCTTTAATATAATAGGGGTTCAAAGGCTGTATAGAATCCGTCAGTTTTGAAGTTAGACATCTGAAATTTCGGATGTTCGAGTAACTTATATTTTAAAAAAATAATTAAATTATTTATTTAAAATGATCCTTCACGAAACTTTACGTGGCAGACCAAATTCCACGCGAGCGAAGCGGCGGACATAAGCTAGTAGAGAATAAATAAATTAATAACAACAGTCATATGCATGAGCTAATGTAATATTTTTTTTAAATAATTTTACATTGTGTATTCTTTTAGAAAAACAAAACAATATTAACTAACTAACAAAATTCAATTATTCAAATCTGTTTCATTTAAGCAAGTGCCTAACCTGCTTAGTGAGCATATTTCTGGGAGGCCAGGAGATGTTGGATTTAAACCATAGATTTAAATGAAGCCAATGAAGAAGCATGGCGGATGATAAGAGGGATTGAGTTCCACACTGTGCTGGAGCGGGCGAGGAAGGAACTCTCAAATGCTTTGTTTCTGTGGAAACGATTGTAGAGATCGGAAAACAGAGATCTTGTTTCGTGGTGCTGGACTGAGGATTTGAATTGGAGGAGACTGTAGATATGTGAACGGTGTTGAGAGTTAATGGATTTGTTCACGGCACGCCATGAAATATATGAGCCGTTTATTTTGAAAGTGGCCTAACTCCGTTTTTCAATTTTTTGCCAGTTACCATGGTTACATATACAACTTCACATTATATATCAGTGAAGCATTTCAGGTTGCTGATATCCCGAGCAAATACGATAAGTTTTTGACACATAAGTTTTCAGAATTAGTTCAATAACTGAACCGTGTAGTTTGAAAGTGGCCTAACTCCATTTATTTTATACTTATATCAAGATATTTACTATTGATAATGTCTGAAAGCAGTGGTGAAGGGTCGGAAAGGTAATAATTTTATTGTAAATGAAATGAGACAAAAAGATTTTATATCAACAAAATTATTAGAAGACGCAATTTTTAAAAGGTTAAAGAATTCTGATGGAGAATCAGTAAACTGGTTACAAATATGCGTTTTGTTAGAAATGAACCGTATACAATTTTCTATAAGACATCAATGAATGAGAATGAAAATTTGAAAGTCCTGAATTTATTACCACGTCGGGCTAGACCAAGAAAATTCGAAAACATTGTATTGACACCACTCTATAAAAATATCAGACAAATAACAACAGCAAAATTCAAGGACATGATTGATCTTTTGTGATATATACCACCGGAACATCATGATTTCTTCAAATCCCTTTCACACGAGCAAAATGTAGATGAATAGTAAATTGTTCTTTAATTAAAAAATGTTTTGAATCGCATAAATTGTGTTTCCGAAGTGTTTTAATAATATGTAAAATAAATTGAGGATTGTTTTTTCAATTTTCAATCTTAAATTATGTTGAATGAACTTGGGTACCTTCAAATTTTATAATGAATCTGGTTGTTAATTTTGAAAGTGGCCTAACTCCATTCTTGATAAGAAAACGCACATTATTCACTTAATAATTGTTACAATTTTAATAGCAACCATAAATTTAACACCCTTAGATACACTTAAGCAGTATGACTCAATATTATCATATATGTATATTTTTAAATTCATTGAAACGCAAACCCTTAAATATCTCCTTTTGAAGATAAATGGAGGTAGGCCTATTTTCAAAATAAACGGCTCATATCTAGAAGGCTGAGGACAGGAAATATCAATTTAAAAACTAGCAACCCATCTGGAGACCTGTTTTTGTTTTTCTCAACATATGTTGTGAAAACAGAGTTGTTGGCTAGCCATGAAATGGACGAAATGTGTAAATCATATAAACTCATCAATAAACATGAGTGAATAACTCAAGCTGATCCAGACTGAAAATGGGAAGCAGGAGAAGAAGGCCGGATAAAGAAAGAAACTATGAACAATGTAGACCCCCTCCCCCCCCTCAAATAATGTAATATAGTTTTATTTTTCATCTTAGTAAATTGTCAATTAGATTAATAAAAATGTTATGGTTAATGTTCAATAAATTTCACATAATTTTCATACAGTCCACTAAAATTTTCTTGAATTAATAACCAGCCATCGAAATTAATGGTAATATCCCCATTTTAAAGGGAAAACATACCTTAATTTGAACAGGATTGATAAAAGGATGCACCCAGGAAATATTGACTACGAATAGGAGAGAAGAGCCACTTTAACGCATCATAAAGGTGGTACACGTATTTTTGAGAAAAAAAAAACCATATACCACAAGGTATATTGACACCTTTAGTCAAAGTGGGGGAAAATGAGAGATAATAAGAGGGCGTAGGTAGATATATTAAATTAATTTTTTTAAAAATAAAATAAGTAACAGAACAGAATGAAGCGTTAATAGAATTTTAAGATATTCACAGCAGTGGAATGTTCTGGTAATTAATTTATAACATTTTTTTGAAGGTTTCGTTTTAGATTAATTGATTGTATATAAAAAAAAGCCTCAGAATTTTTTTTTTTATGCTTAATGATTCCTGATTTCCAACAAAGAATGTCACCTATTTCTCACCTGTGCCTTAGGAATGCGGAGTACCTCTTATATGCTGGGTCCCAGTTTAGGCTGTAGCCGGAGGCAGTGCTTTGATTATAGGCCCATGACATCCCACAGCATCCCACTCAGCTCAGGTGTTTAGCACCCTACTCTAGGCAGAGCCTAGGAATCCCATCGGTGACCTACAAATCTTTATGGCCATTTAATCATTTAGTTTTTTTTTTCGGGGTCAACTTTCTATGAGTTTTCAAAACTGTATAGGCCCTGTAATTATGAATCATTGATGAGAATCGCTTCTTGATTTCGACTTTCATCCATCCTACCTCCTGTTAAATTCTTAAAAAATTCTTTAAATATTTTTTCAAGAGAACATTGTTATTTGCGAAATTTAGTAATAACTCATTAAAAAATAATTTGTAATTAATAACTGTAATAAATAATACAAGTGGTTAAGTTGGATATTCTCCACAACGAGTTTCCTGTATTTAGGGAGGTGGGATCGTGTCATTCTCGTAGTTTTTGGTATACAGCAAGTCGAAAACTGAACGGAACCATCTTCTTTTCAGACGCATCGGAGGATTATTGGGAATAAAAGAGGAAGTTTTCGTTATTATGGATTTTACACGCTTAGTGGGCATACGCCCTAAGCTCCCAATTAATTATAAAATACTTATATACATGACTATTATAGGACTTATTTGGACTTACAGAGTAGAGCTTTGGGGCTCCACTAAGCCAGCGAATTCCTCTCTTATCCAATCCTTACAATCCAAAATCCTCAATTCTCCCTATTTTGTTACGAACAAAGACATCCATAATGACCTTAATGTACCATTAGTTAATGATTTGGCTTGAACCCGATATTAATCCTTTAATGACAAACTACATCCCCACTGAAATCAACTAGTTTCAAACATAGCAACCTCTTCATTTCCGGATAATCATCCGAGGTTTTAGTCAACTTTGAATGCTTTTTCTACTAAAACTCTGAAAGATAGAAAAAAATATTACATACATTTTTTCCATGTTTTGGATTGCACATTACAGAAAAATAAAAATAAATGGGGGTCAAGAGGAACCTACATTTTTTTGAAGGTCGATATTGACCATTTAAAGTGAAAAACCAAAAAATGTTTTTTTATTTCTTCAAAATAGGTCTGAATAACTACCTGAATTCGAACTTTTACCTGAATCGTTTTTCTGAATTTTGTTTCGTTTAAAAGTTAAAAACGTTTGATTCACTTAAAATGGGATCATATTTTTCAAGAATGTTCCTTTTACACCTCTAGGTTAAACAAACTAGGTCTTACAAATAATATCTCGAATACGCTTGGTGATAATCAAGATAAAATAAGCTTAGTATTTAAATTTTTAAAGGAAGTGGACATATTAAGACAAATATAATTTTTTTATTTATTTATTTATTTTATATCTATCTGTTTATCTTTTATTTACTTATTTTTTCCCCTCTTAGAAATTCCAAATGTCAAATAGAAAAAAAAAATTCAAATTCATAAAATAGATAAGTCATAATTCGCAATTATTAAACATTTAAAAGAACGTAGATGAATAATAGAGAAATTAATTAAAACTGAAAATCTTATTATTGCAATAACCAAATATTAGAATACACATAGATATAAGACTCTATAAGCAAATTATCACAGGCGTTGATGACCGTATGGTTTTATCCCTTACAAACCCAAAGAAACAAACAAACTTAAAATGGGACACCGTGTATAATACAGTATCTTTCGACACAGCACACTCCCTGGCAAGTTCGCGAGTGCTCTTGGACGGAGTTGACTCAACAGCTTCCTTCAAAACCTCATAAATATCCATTAATGGTCGCCCGGAGACCTTCTTCCTTTCCAACGTCGTATCTCCACTGCTAAATTTTTCAAACCAACGCCGCGCTGTACGCTGGTCAAGGGCACCTTCCCCTTCTTATTTAATAATTTCACGAGTTGCATCAGCGCTGTGAATTTTTTCCCCTAGTAATGTCTTAAAATTACGAGAATTCCATAGGACACTGCCATGTTTCTTCTTTGAAATAAATAACTAAAGGTTTTTTTTATTTTATTTTATTTTTATTTTTTCAGAAGTCCAGTGTTAGTAAACAAGCTTAGAGAATGCTCTAAAGGGATTATTAAGTGTTGGTAAATAATAAATAGCATTAAAATATTTACAGACTTTTGAACTCTGGAATTTGATAAAACGGTCATTTTTTTTATACACCCCTAGTGAATACGTGGTTAAATAGAACTTTGTCCAGAGTGAATTAACTTGGGAGAAGCGAAATCGTGCGGAAAAATATTAAAATATCACAATGAAATAAAAAATTATAAATATATTATTGACGCATGTCAACCAGAACCCAATTAAAGTAATGTTCAATAAACATTCTTCCCCATACGTACATCGCAAAAATTGGGAGTGCTGGGGATGTGGTATCGGTGAAGAGAAAGGATTTGTCTGGCCTGGTTACAAGCCCTGGTAGCTTAGTTGGTAGGGTACGGCGCTAGAAATGCGGAGAACCCGGATTAGAATACCGGCCGAGGGCCTATCTTTTTTCTTTAAAATAAAAATATTTAAATATCGCAATAAAATAAAAAAATATGAAACTGAAATTATTGGGTTTCAAACGTTGTCACTTCTCCAATTCCTAATAATCCTCCGAGGCGTCTGAAAAGAAGATGGCCTAGTGACCTTCTAAGTTGAATTTGTTGTACGAGTACTACCATTAATTTGTCTACTTGCCTTTATCTTATGGCATCATAAATCTTCCAAGCTATTTACTTGATGGATTATTATTATACAGTTGTAAATCTCAATAAATAAATTTTAAAAAGAAAACATAGGTTAAGGAAAAGAAGTTTAGTCGACTTAAAATCGCAATTAGAAAGTCAACTCGAAGATAACATGTTTCTAAATGCAATTAGCATCATAAAAAGGTATTCTAATGAACAGTGATAATTCCGGGTCTCGACACAGTAATCAATCTACATGATGTGTAAGGCTGATGCTGCCTGTGGAAAGAGTGATGGATGCTCCAGTTCTGTGGACTCAAAACACTTGGTCAAAACAAGCACATTTTTTCACGTTTCAGAAACCTATTTCTGCAGTTCCTGTCAGCACAGTGACTCTACTCCTCTCGATGTGTGGACCATTTTATTCTAATAGTCATCAGGTAGTGTGTATATAAAGCTTGAGCACATCATGCTGTTTTTTTTTATTTAAAAAAAATAAAAATATCATTTCTAATAGATCATTCTCTAATGGCATTTACTCTTAGCTGTTGGAAGGTGTCAAAAATTGCATTTTATGTAAATGAAGTAGCAAACGTTGTGTAGTGGTTAGTAAAAAAAACTTCTGCTCACAAAACCCCTGTAACCACGACGACCCGTGAACGAGTCTGGGGTTCAGTACATCGTAGAGACTCATGGACAACGGTTCTGCAAGGAGGTGAATTGTCCTAGGTCACGCTCAACCGCCGGGTTTTCCATCCTTATTTTGGGTACCCTATTTTTATAATATTTTATAGAGGCTCATGATGGTCCTAGATCCCATATGATCCATCTCCCGCCGCAAACAGACTAAATAAAAGTAACTGCCTGTAGCGGGATTTGAATCAGGATTTCCGGCATGGCTACTCAGTGCTCTATCACTGAGCAACTCCGCTCCCATCGGAGTTTTTTGGAGGGGAACGTAAAATGCCGGTCCTTGCATATGTGGTGTCACGTACGTGAAAGATTCTTTCCTAAATATAGCTCTAAAAGCGAAATTTAGCAATCCCACTGTAGCATCATTCTATTAACTATAGTAGAATAAAATATGTTATATAAAATTTAAATGAATAAACAAGTGATAAAGTCTATTAAAAATTGTTATTAATTTAATGACCATGAAGAGGATTTTTTTACTCTTATCAATAAAATCGACCACTACTAACAAAGAAATATTATGGCTCACATGAGGTCTAGTAGTTAGTATAACATCCTACTATTCACAAGATCGCATGTTCGATGCCCGGCAGGTGGCCTTAGGGTTTTGTGCAAAAATGAAATAGTAGGTAGGTAATTGAATTTAATTAAATTAGTTGAAATTTTTTATTGAATAGGTTTGGAAAAAAAGGAAGCAGATATCGAAAAACTATCGATAGCATTCGATAGTTTTCAGCCATTAGTATCGACCTATCGATAGTGCTAACTATCGACTATCGCCCAATTCTACTTTATGCTGCTTACTCGTTAAAGACCCTTCTGCTAATTAAACCTGGATAGGCAAAATTTAGAGCTCCCACTGTAGCACTGTAGCAGCATAAAGTGAGGTTAAATAAACATAAAAATTAAGTATTTCTTTATATCTTACTAATATTATAAATGTGAAAGTTTGTATGTTTGTCTCTCTTTCACGCAAAAACTACTGGACGGATTTGGATGAAACTTTACAGTAATATAAGTTATACACCAGAATAACACATAGGCTGTAGCAAGCGCGGATTTATGGGAGGGTGCAAGGGGGCACGTGCCCCCCCCGACAGTATTTTAGGTACTGTGGAGAATCCATTATTGTACATAAATAAAGGCTAATCACATGATGATCTATGTGGAGGCACGGGGGCATGTGCCCCCCCCCGTTATAGTACATAATTAAAGGTAAATCAGGAACTTAGCATCTTGAAATTTGTAGTTAGGTTCTGTGTATAGTTTAAGAATGAAATTCGGATAATTTCACCCCAAGGGTTTCCCCTTAATATAATAGGGGTTCAAAGGTTGTATAGAATCCGTCAGTTTTGAAGTTAGACATCTGAAATTTCGGATGTTCGAGTAACTTATATTTAAAAAAAATAATTAAACTATTTATTTAAAATGATCTTTCACGAAACTTTACGTGGCAGACCAAATTCCACGCGTGTGAAGCCGCGGGCATAAGCTAGTAATTTTATAATTCTTCTAAAATAGTATGCTTAGTTTCACTTTGAGCAACAGCCAACTGAATGATTATTTAAAAGGATTTAACAATGGGGGTCACCTTTGGTGTACTGAAATAAAAACAATATTAAACAAGAGGTAAATTGTTTCCCGCGGTCCAAAGTAGTCTAAAATCAAAGATAGAAGAGGAAAAAGTTAACACTTTTCATATTGACTTTTTGGGTAATCAAACACAATAATGTGCTATTCGGGGTCACCTGTGGTGTATTATGTAGCTATCAATCTTTTATGCTCAAAGGTCGCCGGTTCACAGCCCGGTAGAAAGCTTTATAATAAGTAAAAAATCTTTAGATATATATAGCCCTGTCCTTCGTTCAATATGGTTAACAGTGGTAGTCATCAGGTTGTGGGGTGTCAGATATAGCCCTGTCCTTCGTTCAATATGGTTAACAGTGGTAGTCATCAGGTTGTGGGGTGTCAGATATAGCCCTGTCCTTCGTTCAATATGGTTAACAGTGGTAGTCATCAGGTTGTGGGGTGTCAGATATAGCCCTGTCCTTCGTTCAATATGGTTAACAGTGGTAGTCATCAGGTTGTGGGGTGTCAGATATAGCCCTGTCCTTCGTTCAATATGGTTAACAGTGGTAGTCATCAGGTTGTGGGGTGTCAGATATAGCCCTGTCCTTCGTTCAATATGGTTAACAGTGGTAGTCATCAGGTTGTGGGTTGTCAGATATAGCCCTGTCCTTCGTTCAATATGGTTAACAGTGGTAGTCATCAGGTTGTGGGGTGTCAGATATAGCCCTGTCCTTCGTTCAATATGGTTAACAGTGGTAGTCATCAGGTTGTGGGGTGTCAGATATAGCCCTGTCCTTCGTTCAATATGGTTAACAGTGGTAGTCATCAGGTTGTGGGGTGTCAGATATAGCCCTGTCCTTCGTTCAATATGGTTAACAGTGGTAGTCATCAGGTTGTGGGGTGTCAGATATAGCCCTGTCTTCGTTCAATATGGTTAACAGTGCTAGTCATCAGGTTGTGGGGTGTCAGATACACGTTAAGGTCCCTATATACCTAGATGTTAATAGTGTTATTGGCAAGTTTTGAAAACTGTTCACCACTAGCATTTCTTTGTAAGTATATGGTCTTTGTAAGTGGTCGATATTGGTGATCTACGAGGGTGGTCTGAAAATTTTCTGCCGAACATCGCCAAAGCTCACCAAATGGTGCTAGACGACCGCCGAATTAAAGTGAGAGAGATATCAGAGATTATGAACATGTCAAAAGAACGTGTTTGTTACATATTAAATCAACATTTAGATATCAGAAAGCTGTCCGCAAGTTGGGTGCTTTGTTTGCTCGGATGAACATTTCCAATGCTCTATGTGGCGTAGTTTAGACGCAATAAATTCGAGTTTTGGCGCCGATTAAATTCTGTAGATGAAACTTGGATACACCATTATACCCCCGAAAGAAAAATACAGTCCAAACAGTGGACTGCAAAGGGGAATCGGCTCCAAAAAAAAGCAAGAACTGTTTTCTCGGCTGGGAAAGTGATGGTGACTGTTTTTTGGGATAGATATGGAGTTATTTTAATCGATTATCTTCAAAAAAGGAAGAAACATTACAGGATAATACTTCGCATCATTACTTGACAAGCTGAAGGCACAACTTGCCGGAAAACGGCCACATTTGCAGAAAAAGAAAATCCTGTCTCACCAATACAACACACAGCCTCACACCTCAGCGGTTGCCATGGCGAAAATCCACGAATTACGGTTTGAACTGCTTGACCATCCACCTTACTCTCCAGATCTAGCCCCAAGCGACTTCTTTTTGTTCCCTCATCTAAAAATTGCGCTCGGAGGACAGAGATTTTCGTCAAACCAAAGTCTTAGTAAGTGGTCGATAAAGACCACCTTCGTGAACAATTGTTTTGCAGAGAAAAACACCGAGTACTTTTTGGACGGGTTACAGAAATGGGAGCATCGCTGGGAGAAGTGCGTAGAGTTGTAAGGAGACTATGTAAAAAAAAAAAAAAAAAAAAAAATTCAATTGTGTTTTTGTTAGGTCGGAAACTTTTCAGACCACTATCGTATCTCTTAAATTATGCAACAATCTCAGGTAACGGTAAAAGTCCGTGATTTCATTTATTTTAATACAGAATATTGTGTTATTGAGCCCCCCCCCAAAAAAAAAATCCAATTTATTTACATATTCTCTTACAAACGACCTCTGTTACATGACCAAATATTCGTTTAAAAAATAAAATATCTTCTGTTGCTTCTTACATGAAAATCGCTTATACTTTGTATTTTATCCGAAGTATGGTCAATTTTAACTTCAAGTCAGAGAATGACAGGAAAAAACCGTATCATTATTCAGGCATCATGGTAGAGTATTCACATATCAATCAGGCAGCGGTATCAGGAAGCAGGAGTTGCAGTTAGTTATATTCCGTATATTTAATGTAACAGAACAATACAGAGAGATAAGATGGGCATATTTAAGTGATCCCTGGGAAAACAAGAATTAAGTTGTTCCCATGCTCTGTTGAGGGAACTTGCAAACAAAATAATTCAAGAACAAGATCTAAAACGACGATGAGAAGGACATCAACCTTCGACGTTACCTTTTGCATGTTTACTTAAGATTAAATAGACATTTGTAAACATGGAGTCGTTTTCAGAACCAACGTTGCTTTTGCTTATTATAGTTACTTGTGTATTAGTCGGTCTCCAAGAAATCTTTCTCCTTATCATATCAGCATATCTTATTTCCTGTAACCTCTTCATATCACTTTGAGTTATTTCTCTGTACGTTATTAATTTTATTGTTTTTGCCTCGTTAATTTTGTATATTGTCTATATACATTTCTGTATTCATTTAGCTCGTTTCTTTATTAATTTAATGCTTTTTTGTTATTGATTTGTTATTCTTTTTTTATTCTTTATTTCCAGATCGTTATACCTAGCCTTGCATGATTTTTTTTTAATAATGAATTTTAAATTTTAACATGAGGTAAAAATGTGGGTTCCATCTCATGCAAGAGAGATCTCTAACTGTATATTATTAGCTTATTTGCAAGAGAAAATATAAATTTATAATATGAGATGAAAATAGTTGACTGGATGATCTTATGTAAAGGAGATAGTTGGGGGGTGCAGTCAATAAGAACACCGAATAAGTGAAGTACTTATATTATGTGCCGACGTTTCGACCTACAGTGTAGGTCATCTTCAGGGCGAATGTTGGGAAGCGTGGCCGTTACATATAGCGGCTGTAGCGTACTCTATAATTATAAACTATTATAAATTTATAATAGTTTTTTTTTCGTATAAAAGAATGATAGTAGTTTAAAAAGTAAATAAATAAGTAAACAAAATTAAAATAAATGTAATAATAAACAGAACTATCGTAATATAAAACGGAAAACTAAAAAAAAACAGGATTATATTACAATTTGTTATAACGATTGGTGAGAAAGGTGATAGAGTTCACATCAGAATATCTTCCAAGAGTCTCGGTTTTAGTCTTGGGGATGAAAACCGAAAATGAATGTTGAATGTTACAGCTCCTTTGGCTGCTGGTAATCCGGTCTTAAATCTGGTGTAACGCTTTTTATTACTACAGACTTGTGTGTTATTACTTTTGCTACCGAGTATTTAAAAATAATACAATGAAAAGGGCATGGAATTGATTTTGAAAATAAACTAAAATGGAGACGTTTTCGTCGAAATTGTAGGGAAAAACTATTTTAAGAAAAGGTCTAGAATAACCATTTTAAGCAGCATTAAGCTATTTTCCCTCAAAAATAAAAATAAAAGGTTGTGAAATAAAAGTTTTTTGTTAGTATATTTCCATCTTCACATCATATCCGTTCTTTTTCCATTAATATTAGTAACAAGGTTGCTGTTGTAGGTGTTCATGTTATAAGAAATGTAGGCTAATACGCAAGTTAGGTTTTTACTTTTCTATGCAATCTCATTTTTTTTATAGATTAACTAGCTTTTGCCCGCGGCTTCGCTCGCATAGAATTTGGACTACCGCATAAAGTTTCTTGACAGTGCTTTTAAACAATATTTTAAAATAATAAATAATTTAATTTTTTTCACTATAGGTTACTCGTACAAAATTTCAGATGTCTAACTTCAAAAATGACGGATTCCATACAACCTTTGAACCCTTATCATAATAAAGGTGAAATTATCCAAACTTCTTTCTTAAATCATACAAAGGACCTATCTGAAAATTTCAAGATGCTAAATTCCTGATTTGCCTTTAATTATGTACCATAATGGATTCTCCACAGTACCTCTAAAACTGTCGGGGGTGGGGAGGGGCACGTGCCCCGTGCGCCCCCTAAATCCGCGCTTGCTATAGCCCATGTGCTATTCTGATGTATAACCTCTATTACTGTAAAGTTTCATCCAAATCCGTTCAGTAGTTTTTGCGTGAAAGAGAGACAAACATACAAACTTTCACATTTATAATATTAGTAAGATTTATTGATATTTACAACTATAATAATATTACAAATAAACATCAGTAGTAGAAGGTCTAGAGGTCAACTTCTTTTCAGACGCATCGGAGGGTTATCAGGAATAGTATGGGAAGCAAGTTGAGAGACTAGCGGATTAAAGTGTGTATGGAGCTTGTCATGGAAGGATGCTTATCTAGTTTGGGCCAAATCAGCAACATATGGGATATTAAGATCATGATGAATGAGTTTGTTTGTGACATAATAAGGAGCATTGAGGATTTTACGAAGGATTTTGGATTGTAAGGATTGGATACGAGATGAATTGGTTGGTTTAGTGGAGTCCCAAAGTACAATCTCATTTAAAGTAAAATGATATGGGCCACCTGTGGTGTAGTTGTTACCATAACAACATTCTACGGGCTCGGAGCCCGACAGATGGCCTTACAAAGGTAGTAAAAACTCTTATGACACACTTTGGAAGGGACGGAAAATAACAGCCTGTGAGTTGTCTGGTTCTCGTTAACGATCCTAATTATAGCTGGGTACGCAAAATTTGGAGCTCCCACTGTAGCATCGTCCGATTGCCATAGCAGCATAAAGTGACGTTAAATGAATTGACAAAATAAATTAATTACTTAATATTTTTATTTTAAAGAGAAAACATTTTCCCTGGCCGGGATTCTAACCCGGGTCGTCCCACTCTCCATGGCACCGCAATGTTTGCGATGTATACACGAGGAAGAATGAATCCCGACCAGGATAAATCATTTCCCTTCAAAAAAAAAATTAAAACAATTAATAATAATGTTACGGTCACAGGAAGCAAAGGATTAGCGGCTTAAATCCGTCGGCGGGAGAAGTTAAAATAGGATTAGGACCTTCTAGATCGTCTCCTTTTGTCGGAAAAGGATTAAGAAGATTACAGAATTGTCTCGCACCTTCCGTGTTCTAGAATGTTCGGCCTTGCCTACTTAAATACTTCCCTCGCCTCGAGCGAGTCAGTCTTAGTCTGAGATCTGTGATAAGTGAGTGTCAGTGTGATAAACTAGTCAGTGCTGAACCGGCCAGTGTAATAAGTGTATCAGTGAACTGTAACAGTCTCGCGAGTGTAATAAACTGTTTCTGTTTGTTACTGTGTGTCAGTTTGTCTTACAACTTGGAGAATCTTACGGTCGGTGGACTAGTGAACTGTAAGTGTTAATTATTAGTTATAAATTGTAGTGTAATATATTCATAGAATCTATTGTAACTAGTTAAGCTATCTAGAATTAGTAATATCTTATATTATTGTAATAATTAAATAGGAGTTAGGCCTAGATTATAATATTTAGAATATTGTTATTATAAATTTATATTAGTTTAATAATTTAATTGTTAATAATTTAATTGTATTCTTTTTATCACTTTATTAATAAACTTTAGTGTCTTTAATTAAGGAATTGTTTAATTCATTTTAATACCCAGTAGCCTGTAACAATAATATATAAAAAATTGTAAATAATAGCATTAAAGATCCTAATTAAAGTAATGTCCAATGAACATTCTTCCTCGTGTATACATCGCAAACATTGCGAGAGCATGGTGATATGGGATCAGTGAAGAGAACGGATTTGTCCTGACTGTTGACCAACCTCTGGTAGCTCAAATGGTAAGAACGCTGCCACGGAGCGTGTGATGACCCGGGTTCCAATCCCGGCCAGGGCAAATCTTTTCTCTTCAGAATAACAATATTTAAAAATTAAAACAACTAATACAAAATTATAAATTAATTACTGATTATGTTTTAATAATCAACACGTCTGACTAATAAGGAAATTAATAAGGAAGATGAAACGCCAATGGAGAAGAATGGCCACGGAAGAGAAATCTCTAAAATAATTACTTTATTATTACCCGGAGGATTTTCACTGGGCAGATTGTAGGTTATGCGAAACACGCTAACAAAGAGAAAGGAAGTAAACAACAATACAGCGAAATTATAATTTCGAATCTCAATGAAATCATTCATGATTTAGCATTTATATATATATATATATATATATATATATATATATATATATATATATATATACAGAAATTATGTATATGTATATAATTATATATGAATGAATGAATTAAGCCTTTATTATAAAGAGAATTATAAAACAAGATGGTTTACAAAAAACTACTAATATTTACAAAAACATATACATACTTGTATAGTACCTAATATTGTAACTTAAATAACAATAATAAATAATAATATTTTTTACTTGTTGAATGATGAATTAATTAATGTAATAATAGGTATAATAACTCTTTAAAGGCTTACCCTTGGAGTATGGTCTAGCTTAGTGGAGTGACCAGCTCTATTGGGAAGTGGAGTTCGACGTCAATTTCTGCCACATAACTTTATTTTGAGCAATTCTTGTCCTATTTTATCTTATTCTGTCGGATAAGCAGTTGGCGTGTGGACTTGAACAATTCTTTGGATTTTCTTCTTAAAAATTAGTCTGGCTACAGCTATATATATATATATATAGCTACTGGGTGTAAAAATGAATAAACTACTCCTAAATTCAAGATACTAATATTTATTAACAATTATGGTAGTTGTAATTGACAAACAGAATCCAATGAAATTATTAACAATTAAATTATTAGACTAATATAAATTTACAATAACAATATTCTAAAGATTATAACCTAGGCCCAACTTAATAAAATTATAAGACGGACAGGTCATTTACAATATTATTATATAAATTTATGTAAAATTATGGTTATTAAATCCTTTCTTTAACTATGTTTGCATGTTCCAATGAATCGTTTAATAAATAAAAGAAAGTCCTCAAGATGATTTAGGACACCAGATGATAACATATGGCTCGCGGACACTGAAAAGAATATGGCCCCATGACCTACTTACTTTAAAAAGAGTCAATGAAGTGCTTTTTCATACATAAAAATGACCAGGAGTTTATTACACTATTTTTAATACCTCTAAAATATTAGTAATAAATTATATACATTTATGAATCATTACATTACAACTTGAAAAATATATGCTACGTGTATTGTTTATTTATATAAATTTTCATTTTATTCTTACATCTACTTTAATTATGTTATAAACTTAACTACAAGTTTTTTTTAATACCATCTTTTTTAAAGTTTCTTCAATTTATTTTTCATATGTTTTTGCTATTATTCTGTCCTAATTCTCAATTTTTCATTTCTTAAGTTTGTGGGCACTAATTTTTCATTTTTTACTTTGCTCTAATTTTTAATCCTTCATTTGTGACTTTTTTGGATTTAAACATTGCCTCTTTGTACACAATATTCTTTTATACTATTTATTTTGTTATTCTATGCTTAGATACGACTCCTGGTAGCTCAGTTGTTTGGAGCACCGCACTACAGATGCAGACGACCCCCGGGGTTCGAATCCCGGCCAAGGACCACCTAGGTAATTAAAAATACAATTACTTGAATATATCTGCAGTCCCGGTTAAGATTTGGTTAAGTCGAATTTATCCCGAGATGGGTTAATTGTATTGAGGAAAGTGGAATCATGTCATTTTCGTAGTTTTTTCTTAGAGGGATATTATAATATAGCCCGCACACATATATATATATATATATATATATATATATATATATATATATATATATATATGTATATATATACCTCCTTTTCAAAGGAGCGGAGTGGCTCAGTGGTAGAGCAATGAGCTGCCATGCCGGAAATCTTGGTTCAAATCCCTCAGTAGGCATTACTTTCATTTAGTCTGTTTGCAGCCGGAGATCGATCATATAGGATCTAGGACCCTCACATAGGATCTGGCACCCAACCTTTAAAAGATATAAAAATAGGGTATCCGAAATAGGGGGGGAGAAATCTGGCGGACAAGTCACCTCCTTGCAGAACCATCGTCCATGAAACAGTACAGTCGCTACATTGTACAGAACCCCAGACCATTCACGGGTTGTAGTGGTACAGATTTTTTTTTTAAGACCACCTTCCGAGCGGCGAACAAGCGAAGTTAGGCATAGAAGGTTATACTAACTACTACATCGTGTTTGACAACTTTTGCTGTACTCTAAATATTAAAACCATTTTTGATATCTTTCAACACTGTTTCTGTTAACAGATTAAATAAGTTATCTGCCACTGCCGGATTTAAACCACGAATCTTCAGCTAAGCAACTGATCGAACGAATAGGCAAAGTATGCCATATCCTCCTAGACAAAACTAGGACTGGATTATTCCTAGCGCCA
The DNA here is from genome assembly GCA_037127475.1 of Arma custos. Taxonomy (NCBI): domain Eukaryota; kingdom Metazoa; phylum Arthropoda; class Insecta; order Hemiptera; family Pentatomidae; genus Arma; species Arma custos. Next base: position 7,485,761 of record CM073764.1, read on the forward strand.
TGACAGTTACAGATAGAACTGTACAGCAGATGGATTCAATCAACCATTGCTAACTGTACGCTAAGACCTGCCAATTACTGATTTCATGCTGGAGTCAGGGTGAATTCCTCCACATTTCTAGGCTGATTCGACTGGAATTGTTCCATTTGTGTTTCCTTCCAAAACATTATTTATTTTTTTTAAGCAGTTAACCGAATATAGAAACAATAATGCGTTCTTATATTCTCTACTTTATTTATTTCCATTATGATAAATTATAATAAATAGTGTATTTAAATGTCATTTAACAGGCTACATCAACATTCACTAGAAAGCTCTCAATTAATTACAAGAGACTCATTTACATGACAATCATTAGACCCATCTGGACTTACGCACTACAGCTTTATGTTCCACTAAGCCATCGATTCCTCTCGTATCCAATCCTTACAATCCAAAATTCTTGCTAAAATCCACAATGCTCCTTACTTTGTTACGAACAAACATCGGCAAATTATATTGACCTCAAATGAAATCCAAGGACACTGAGTTGCTATGAAGAAGGTCCTGGTTCAAATCCTGTGGCATATAAATAATTTAATATCTTAAAGGCCACGTATGAGCCCTGCGGGATCTGCAGACCCTCCTAGGGCTCATGCTGAACCCAATATCCTTCATGAATTATAGTGGTAAGAACGATCTGGACTTACGGAGTATTTAGGCTCCACTAAGCCATCGAATTCCTCTCATATCCAATCCTTACAACCCAAAATCCTTCGTAAAAACCTCAATACTCATCCATAAGGACCGATATCAATCTTTTCATGACAAACTTTATTCCCACTCAAACCTACTGGTTTTAAACCTAGCTTCCTCTTCAATTCCTGATAAATCTCCGAGGCATCTGAAAAGAAGATGGCCTCGTGACCTTCTTAGTTAAATTATAAACTTAAGTACTTTCACTGGTTAGTTTCTCGTGTCTTTAACCAAGCCACTATGTATAATCCTGCGATTTACTTGCTTTATTGTATAATACTGTTGATGGGGAGAGCGGCAATTTTTTAATAAAAATCACAATTCTCAGAACCCGTTTCAAGCTGATCCGAATCATTAGCTTATTCTTAAATAGGAGAGTAAATATTGTACAGTCGAACCTCGATATAGCGAATTCCTTGATAAATCGAAGTTTTTCTATTCCCCTTGAATCTGCTTATCTTTTCTACGATATTTTTACCTCTACACATCGAAGGATTGGTTTAGAAGACCTTGATATATCGAATTTTACAAGATTCCTTGCCTTACACCGCACCTCCACAAAACGAAGTTTTTGTAGGAAAACCTCTACATATCGAAGTCAATTCGTTAAATCTGAACCGTTTAGCCTGAACACAGCTCGTTCTGAGAAGCATTGTCATTCTCAGAACGGCCTTTTTTCTCAAGTAATCCTGTAACTCCCCCACTCACATTTGTTTCCAGTTTGTTTCGGTTTCTGCTAACACTCGTGCAATAGGTTTCGTCTTCTCTTGTACTAGGATAAGTATTGGATGATGCATTGGATAAAGTGTCGTTTTCAGGTATACAAACTACAATTTCCGATTTTTTTCAATGCTCAGCTTATTTTTTTTTTCACAAATTCAATATGTATCTGTTTTTTTAGTCTATTGTTTTATTGTTAAATAACGATGAAGTAGGGTTTTTATTCTAACTGCTTTTAGTTATACTTGTCATAAAAATTCTTCATTTCAATATTATGAACCTCTACCTCTATATATCAAAGTCAGTCAGAAATCAACTCAATAAATCGAACCTCGCTATGTCGAAATCCTCGATAATTCGAAGTTTTCTCGTTCCCCCTGAGTTTCGATGTACCGAGGTTCGACTATATAAACAAATTATGGAAACCAAAATTACACTTAATTCAAATATAATCAATTTAATAAATGGTGTAATAATAATACAAAAATACAAAAGAAAATAAAAAAACTTTAATTACAGATAAAAAATAAAATACAAATCCTTTTGACAATTACACATTTAATGATATTTATTAGCGAATGCAAGAGAATAAGAAAAAATATTAATGTTCAATATTCTTATTTTACTTCGATTTGAATAATGTACACAAATTAAATGTAAAATCTTATCATTCATCACTATTGAAACATTTAGAGGTGATATTGTGTATGAATATAAATACAAAAGATATGGTGTCATACATACAGCTATTCGACCCGGTATGTACTCCTCTCGACCCGGGTGCGTAAATGAAACAAGGTGCCAAAGTGAGAGAAGAGGATGCGAAAATGCACCATGGTCCCAAGGTGAGCCAGAAGAGGACCAGCGAGAGAGAAATGCCCTCTCATGGTACATGGCATAGAGGCATGAGCGTTACAGTATTCTACTTCCGCCCCACACTTCGCCTGCTCTCGCCACTGACTGATTGGTCGCTACTACCACGTGACCCATGAGCCAAAGTTCGAGTGTCCAGGCCGACCATAAACATAGTGGGGTATTATTTTTATGAAAATAAAATTAAAAACTAACAATTGATACCCAACAACTGTTGTATTGATTCAATGTATAAATTAATAAAGAAATAAAATAAAATGTCATCTACAATGAATTACTATTCTAAATCTATTGATAGGTTGGTTTCAGGAAATTATATTGACCTTAATTTAAATAGTGGTGCAGGTTTATTTTTTTCCAGATGCAATGGCTGCACCATCAACCAAAGTGGAATAAACCACTTATTGGTCTGGAAGGGTTGATGAAGAACCAAATTTGTTTTCACTACTACAACACTTGCTTAAATTAAAAATACTGTTATTGCTATTAGCTGCCAAAAAAAAAATAGATTTTTGTCTATTGTCAATTATATTGTGCAACTCCCAACATGAACTTCCGTGGAAGATCGAAGTTCAAAACTGCGGTCAGCAAAGGCAAATAACATTTCATGGCTCCATTTTTTCCTCACTTTTCTTTTCTCTGCTTTTTGCTTATCATCCTTTATATGTCACGTTTTTTGTCCCTACATCTTAGGAGTTGGGCTCTTGTCACCTGGGCGTCTTACACGGCGTTCGAGTAAAGGCGACTGAAGAAATGGTAGGAGCGTGAAACACCAGTTCTTGTCCTCCGGAACATTGTCTCTTCAACTCATTCTGAAAAACTGAGTTAGATTAAACGCTGCATCCTCGAGTGTCTAGACCATCAGGATGTGGAAGTAACTTATATACTTCCGCATCTGCAATCTTTACTTTAATATTTAGAATCCTGGGTAAAAATTCTTATAGCCCACCTATTAATCCTCAAAGTGCGGACGACTCTCGGGCCATGCAGTTCAGAGATATGCGTGCGCTGAGCGCTTACCATTGCTGTGGGCTGAATACTTCTGGCTAGCTTGATTATAAGTTCAAGGAGCGACTAATAAATTAATATAGTATTTCTTATAAATTAGTATAAGATTCTATAATAACATAATGTTATATTCAAGCATCAACCATCTATTAAAATAAAAAAATTTATATTGATGATAATTGTTGACCTATGATAATTTATGTTGAAGAAATTGGTCCCGGTAGAGGTCACTGAATGAAATTCTCAAGTAATTTGAGAAAATCTTTATTGATAGCCAACGTTTCGACCTACGCTGTAGGTCTTCTTCAGGGCTGTGGGGGGGGGGGGACGGGGGGGAGGGGGGGTCCTCTCTGGCTATGACACACTGACTTTCAGTCAGTGACTTCAGTGACCTCTACCCGGACCAATTTCTTCAACTTAAAGAAATTTATATATTGCTACAACCAAAAAAAAACAACAGGAAATTCTAGAATGTCTTCGCCGCTAGGATATTCGGGCGATCAATAACACCTATTATAAAATGTATTTTAAAAATCTAGATATTTAAGCTAATTTGAATTCTTTAATATTGCGACTTATTATTAATTTTTTTTTAACCTAATGGTTTAATAATCTGTCTTTTTTTTTAATGCCATACCTAAGATTATTTTGTTTTTACTTTTATTTTTTTAAATTTATTTATTGATATCTACAACTGTATTACAATAATATAACAAGTAAATAGGCTAAGTGATATATAATGACATGATAATGAAATGTAGAGAAACTACCCACTGGTAGTACTCAAATCAAAGTTCAAGTAAGGAGGTCACGTGGCCATGTTCTTTTCAGACGCCTCGGAGGATTATCGGGAATTGAAGAGGAAGCTAGGTTTGAAACTAGAGGGTTTGAGTGGTAATGAAGTTTGTTATGAAAGGATAGATACCGGGTTCGGGCCAAATCAGCAACAAAAGGGACATTAAGGTCGTTATGGATGAGTTTATTCTTAACAAAATAAGGAGGATTGAGGATTTTACGAAGGATTTTGGACTGTAAGGATTGGATACGAGAGGAATTCGATGGCTTAGTGGAGCCCTAAAGCTCTACTCCGTAAGTCCAAATAGATCGTATGATGGTCATGTAGATGAGTCTTTTGTAGTTAATTGGAGCGTTTGTCTAGCTTGCAGAGCGGTTTATTGTCTTTTCAGTCTTGTATGAGGATTCCAGGTTAATCGTTTGTCAAGGTGCAACCCTAATTATCGGATCTGTTCTACAGGCACCAGAGGGATATTATTAAAGGATACTGTAGGGCAGGAAGTCATTGGTTTACGACGTAAGGTAAAAGTGATTTGATGCGATTTTTGAGAATTTATTTTAATTCTCCAGTTTTGACAACATTCCTAAGATTATTAAAATAGTATAATTATATCTGACTTACGTAATATTTTAAACATAAGTACGATTGCTTTCGTCCATAGCACTTTAAGGGTTAAGAAACCCACACCAACTGAAGCATGGAGAAGACGTACCAATACATAACATCGCTAGCAAACCTGTTCCAGACGTGGCCTAAATAATAAAGCTTGAAAGGCTGCGCTTGTTAAGCCCATGATGACAACTGTCAAAGGCCCAAAAGCATAATTAAAAAAAAAAAAAAAAGGTATTCCGCTCAAGAAGAGTAGGGCTGCGATGACCACTGGCGGATCTAAGAGAGTTTTCACGGCGGGTCAATGTGAAATTGTTATCAATCTATACGATCCATTTATGAATGAAGATACATAAAATATCAATTTTTAATTCAAAACAACTGAGGCCAGAAAACAATAACATTGATAAAATAAGCTCCTTGATCAAAGGTGGTAGCTATCTATATGTGAATTAAAAATATAAAAGGATTCAGAATCGCCGATTTTGGCTGCACTCATTGAGAATACATTCGGTACTGAGTAATTTTGGTGTGTAAAACGTGTTGTTTTCGTGTTGAAAACCAACTAAAATTCAGGTCACTAAATTCAGCTTTTTTTAATATCATATTTGGATTCAGCACCCTAAAAACTATAGGAATAAGGTATTTTCGGTACAACGTTGGTACCGTACGGTTTTTTCAACGTTGGCCTGCGTTATTTACTGGTATCTACGTACTGGTACATGCACTATCGTACGGTACCTGGATATATTGGACAAGACACACCAAAGAGGGAGCGGACAATTGCAATACGAGGTAGGGGAACTGACCACGAGGCGTTCACCTCAGGAGTCCTTTGTGCTCCACAATAGAGGCTGTCTCTTCCGAGAACCTCATTGTCATAACAACATCTTGGGGCCTTTCTATTGGCTCTTCTTTTAATTGTCTGGGCGTGGCCAGTGCTGCAAATGGAATCCTCTAAGGGGTTGGGGTTGTCGTCTTCATTAGCTGAGGAGTTTGCCGCCCTCGTAATGTGTATCTACTGAACGCCACTTTATTATGCTGCTATGGCTTAACGGACATTGCTACAGTGGGAGCCCTGAATTCGGGGGGATATTTGACGAGTACCCCCTAGTCTCGGAACCACCATTTTACATCCCTTCCAAAATACGGCATAACTAAGAAAAGTTTACGCCCTTAAAAGTTCCTAGGACCTACAGCCGGGCTGAAAATCCGTGGTTTACTATTGGGGGAGAGGTTGATGTTGAGCGTGATCTAGGACAAGTTAATCTCCCTGTACAACCGTTGTCCAAGAAACAATACAGTTTCTACCATGTGCTTAGCCCAAGCCCTCCATGGTTTGCAGTGGAATATTTTTGTTTTGAAGAGAAATGATTTGTCCTGGCCTGGATTTGAATCCGGGTCGTCTGCATCTCTAGTGCAGTGCTCTAAACCACTGAGCTACCAGGTGTCGTATCCTTACTAGGCGTGGTATAAATATTATTTTTATAATATTTAAATATTTAAAAATAATCACTATCAAAATAACAATTAATACAAATAAAATATAATTACTATTATGGCATAAATCAACAAGATCCTAATTAAGGTAATGTTCAATGAACATTCTTCACATATATATATATATATATATATATATATATATATATATATATATATATATATATATATATTGTTACGGGCTACTGGGAGTAAAAATGAATGAACTACTCCTAAATTCAAGATACTAATATTTATCACCAAAGTGACAAAAAGAATACAATTAAATTATTAACAATTAAATGATTAGACTAATAAAAATTTGCAATAAAAATATTCTAAAGATTATAACCTAGGCCTAAATCCTATTTAATAACTAAAATATTATAAGATATTACTACTACGTAATAGCCTAACTATTTACATTAATTTGTACAAATACAATAAAATTACGCTAGAGCTTGTAACTACAAATTAACACTTACAGTTCACTAATTAAAGTCCGCCGAACGTAAGAATCTCCAAATATAACAAACTGAAACACAGTAATAAACAGAAACAGTTTATTACACTCACAAGACTGTCACAGTTCATTGACACAAGTTTATCATACTGCCGTTTTACTACTGACTGACTCGCCGCGGAGGGGGTATTTAAATAGGCAACGCCGAACATTCTAGAAAGAACGGGATTGGCGGAGGCGGTTTTATTATTAGTCTTAAGATGGACCCTTTGGGATCTTCAGACCCTCCTGGGGCTCACCAGGCTTTTATAAAATGGATACATTTAAATGGGGAAAACTTGGCTTTTGAGCGTGATCCCGGACAAACCACTTTGCTGCACTATAATTGTCCTAGAAACAGCACAGTTTCTACTATGTACTGAATCCAAGATAGGTTGTAGTGGTACAGGCTTTTTTTTTTTTTTTTAGTATTCAAAAGTGCTTTGTCCTCCAAAAACGTTTTATTGAATATCTCTAAATTTCTCTCGAGATAGTGAAACTTCAAAGAGACTTGATGTTATTAAAGAAGAGAAATTTTATAGTTATCAACAATTGCGATAAGACGAAAAAGCGAAAGGCGAAAAATCCTTTAGAGTGATGTATCACTCCACTACTTTCCTTACTCGATACTGGCACTCTCATGAAGTCAAGAATGGGGTTAGCAAGTGAAAAGCGGCCTTTGAAATTTGAATAAACTTTCAGTTTTAAAAACTGTCTTTTTTATTTAGTACTAGTTTATATATTCTATATATCTGTGGAGGCAATACGAGTAGAAATAGAACTGTGGATACAAGCCGGTTAATTTTTTATCTTTATATTGTATAATAAAATAAAATGAAATAAAGAGCTTATACCTCTTTGGCAACAACTGACGAGTTTACAGATGGTAGAGGCGCTAAGAAAAATACTGCTCAAGAGGCTACAATTACAATATATTTTACAATAGTTCTACACACAGCCGCTTCTCCTTCTATTTGCCCTGAAGATGGCCTACAAAGTAAGCCGAAACGTCGGCACTAGTAATGAATAAGTTTTTCTTGTTTGGTGTTATTATTGGCTGCACACCCAGAATAATTGTATCCTTCATTCTAACAACATTAATTGACCTTAAATATATGGGGAATCTTCCCCATAAAAAATAATTTGTAGTTTATACGAATAATGTCTCAATCTTATTTCACTGCATTTGTATATTATAGCCATAGTTCAAATATTGAAATATTGGTATTAAAAGTAGCTTGTTTTATTTTTTAAATCGATGAATTCCATTTAAATTCAAGAAAGATTGCTATAATTAATTATAGTGTAAAGGAGTTACTTGCCTAAAAGAAGCATTGCCAGTGGCTTTGTGTTTTGCCAATTTTTCAAAATATTTATAATATAATTTTAATTAAACATAAAACTATAAAAGACTAAAAAAAAAATTGGGGAAGAAAGTGGTCCGGGTAGAGGTCACAATGAATTTCTCGTGGAATTTGAGAAAAACTTTATTGATTAGCAAACGTTTCTAGTGACTCAGTGGTGGAGCACTGAGTTGCCCTGCTGGAAATCCTGGTTCAAATCCCGCTGTGTGCAAGACTTTTATTTAGTCTGTTTGCATCTGGAGATGGGATCATATGGGATCTAGGACCCTCCAGGTGTCAACTCAGCTTCTATAAAATGTTATAAAAATAGGGTACCAAAAATAAGGGGGAAAAATCTGGCAGTTGAGCGTGACCTAGGACAAGTCTCCTCCTTGTAGAACCATGGTCCATAAAACAGTACAGTCTGTACCATACTGAACCTCAGACCCGTTCACGGGTTGTAGTGGTACAGGTTATTACGCGAATTATGGCACAGGATGAACAAATATACTATAAATTAACTTACTATACAGAGTATTTTTTCTAGTTATCAACACAGAATACTTTTATATCACTGTTTAATTAAACTTAATAAGTTCATAATTAATACAATAAAACTATAAGAAACTGCTTCAACATTACAAAAAAAACAACGCATTATAGTCGTCGATAAACTCGATTTCCTTTCAGATCCAACAGTTTCCATTTTTAGGAGTTAATACATTAAATAGTATATCTGTCAATGCTGGATTTGAACCCCAAACCTTCAGCATAGCAACACAGCACTCTAAAAACTGTGTTAACCCTCTCTCCTAATAAGCTAACAGGCTTTTATAACTTTTTTTTCCTGTGGCGTTTAATAACATCCCACTGATCCCTGTAGATCAGTAAAACAGGCCAGGTATTTAAGACTACATCTTGACAAACGCTTAACTTGGAATCCTGATACTAGACTAAAACGGCAAGACACAGCTTGCCGTTTCAGGTTACTTCAACACTTACTAGACAAACGCCCTAAGCTCCCAATTAATTACAAAAGACAATCATTAAACCCATCTGGACATACGGAGTTGAGCTTTGGGGCTCCACTAAGCCATCGAATTCCTCTCGTATCCAATCCTTACAATCCAAAATCCTTCGTTATATCCTCAATGTTCCTTACAGACAATGTAATCCATAATTACCTAAATGTCCCGTTTGTTACTGATTTGGCCCGAATTTCTTAGTTGAATTTTATATTTGAGTACTACCGCTGGGTAGTTTCGCGTGTGCCACAATGTATCATTCCTGCCATTTACTTGTATTGTTATAATACATTTATGAATTCCAATGAATAAATTAATAAAAAAATAAAATAAAATGTCATCCACGATGATTTACTATTCTAAATCTATTGATTGGTTGGTTTCGGCAAATTATATTGACCACAAATGAAATCCTAGAATCGGTGTAGCTCAGTTGGTGATTTGTTAGCGGTTTACTTTGTTACGAACAAAGTAATCCATAATGACCTTAATGTCCCATTTGTTACTGATTTGGCTCGAATCCGATATCAATCTTTTCATGACAAACTTTATTTCCACTCAAACCCACTAATTTCAAACATCGCAACTTTTTCAATTCCTGATAATCGTCCGAGCCTTATAAAAAGAATATAAAAGCCTCATGGCCTTCTCTGCTTGTGTTTATTCCGGGACATGATTTATCTTTGATTATATTTACTTGATGTATTCAGTATACAGTTGTATATTTCAATAAATACATTAAACATTTTTTTATGTTCTGAAGAGAAAAGATCTACCCTGGCCGGATTTGAACTCGGGTCGTCTGTTTCTCCGTAGCAGTTCTCTAAACCACTGAGCTATCAGGGATAGTTGTAGTTTGTTTATAATAGTTTGACTATATTTGCCTGACTGGGAGACGGTCATACAAATCCGTTCTCTTCACCGATCATATTTTGTCTAAATGGGTTACGATCCCTGGTAGCTCAGTGGTTTAGAGCACTGCAACGGAGACGCAGACGACCCGGGTTCGAATCCCGGCCAGGGCAGATCTTTTCTATTAAAAAAAAAAATATTTAAAAATAATAACAATTAATAAAAAATATAAATTTTTTATTTATTCTTTCTTACTTGAACTTTTAATTTCTCAATTTATTAATAAAAAAATATATATATAGTTGCCTGTAGGTCTCTTTTGTGAAGTTTATAACTTTGGTGAGGCAATTTTTATCTTGAGTAGGAGAAATTTCAAGATTGATCGTTATTCTGCAATAGTTAGGACATATACAGACCCCTTTGTTTGCTCTCTGATGTGACAAGGTAAGTCTAGCATGTCACTAGGTTGTCATCATTGGGAAGGTAAATTTCTGGATTGGAAAGGGATGTGCTTTCAACTTCTGCTTCCGCTCTGTCAGCCATCTCATTTCCGTTTATTCCAATATGTCAAGGTAACGTACTCGTAAAACGTCCGTGTGAAAATAGCAAATATGTCATTGCGGTGTCATTTCTGCTAGGGAAGAAGCTGCTGTCCAAGACCTCAATAGATATTGAAGATCGAAGTATATCGGGTCCCGTCCTCTACTTCGGCATTACTCTGGACTGACACCTCATCTTCTTGAGTCTTGCCAAGGAGAGACAGAAGCTGGCCTGACAGAAGGCTCTCACTAAAGCTAAAATTACAGATTCACAAGGTTGTAATTAGACTTACGCTATGGTGCACTACTCTTAAGGGATCTTTACAAATCGACGATAAAAAGACTGCTGAGTTACCAAAATTCCATCCTTCGGCGGACAATCAAAGGTTACGTAAACCTCGCTCCAAAGGGTATCTAATAATCATAAACGAGGAAGAAATGCAGCTAGTTACCAGAGTACAGGACTCCCAAAACAAGGATTTTATTTTAGGATTTTAACCAGAATATTTTTCGAAATGAGTTAGCCCATATTTAAAATGAGCTCTTTATAAATATTTCTTTCACAAATATCTACAGTAACAAGTAAAATATCTACAGCCATGAATAAGTAGTTGAGTCGAATTTCCTGTGTACTTAAAATGATTTTTTTTGTATTTAGTGAAGCAGATTCAGGCTTTGACTTGGAATTGAGTAACTCGCTTATATTACAACTCTATTTCAAGCTAAAAAATACGACAATGACACGATATCGCTTCCTCAGTACGATTAACTCATTCTAGACAAAATTAAACTGAACCACTTATTCATTAGTGGTCCCTTTCTGGGGGGGGGGGGGGGGCGCACAACGGGCAGACGGGCAAAAAAATCAACAATAACTTAGAAATACACTTGTAGTATTTATAGAAAGGTTTATTAAAATATCTAAACAATAGTTTTACTCATGTTATTTCTGTTATAACATCACATGATTTGGCTATAAGTATGTACTGTAATAGATTCTCCACAAAAACCCGTCTGGGGGGGCACGTGCCGCCGTGCCCTCCCCCCTGGATCCGCCTATGGCAGATATATTATATTAACTTATGAGTTTTTTTATCTGGAAATATACCATCGGAGGATTTTAAAATAATTTGCTAAGTACTAGTGTTGTATTTGGAGGCGATCTGTGGTCTAGTGGTTAGCATAATAACCTACCAAGCCCAAGATCGCGGGTTCGTAGCCCGGGAGATCCTTTAGAAAGCACGTTAAACGGGGGTCCCGATCCAGTACGATGTCAAGTACTCGTTAAAAATTCCTATCCTAATTTATTACCAGGGTAGGCAAAATTTAAAACTCCCAAAGTAGCACCGTCCGATTAGCCATAGCAGCATAAAGTGACTTTAAATAAACAAACATGATTGTAATAAACCATAATTTCAGTATTAACTCATTCGACAAAACCACTACCTTTTAAAAAATCATTTCGGAGGAGACTTATGCAATCTCCAGGTTATGCGCCTGTAATGAAATCGATAACACAGATAAATCGATTTATCGAACAATTCATTTGGTACAGTTAGCTCTTCCTGTTCAATGGACCAGCCACCATTTTTTCTTCTTCTTCCTTGTTACATGATTCTATAGCTCAGAATGCTATTGGAATACGATCGATCTATACCCAGGATCGATTATGAGAGTTACCTAAACGGCCTGGAGTAACTAGCGTACAGTTACGTGCTCCTCTTCAGATCCTTTCTTGTGAAGACGGGGACAAGAAAGGGCGGACGAGGAAGAGTGGAAAGAAGAAAGGGATGCTGCGAAAGAGGGATAATACCAACTTCTTGGAAACTCTCATTATTTTCTAGTCTTCCGCTTTCTTCACTATGGACGACTTCTGATACACCGGCTAAAGCCAATTTCAATCCTCCTTTCTTACAATCCGTTCAGTGTTGTAATTGAATTATTTGTTTAAATAATTTTATCAATTATTCAGACCTGGAGATTAGAATAATAATAATTCGGTATGAAGAAATTATTAAATATGGTTTATTATTTTTTAATGGCTATACGAATTTAAAAAAATATGTTTATGATGCCCACTGGTTTCTTGATATATATTAACATAATATATAATATAATTAATATATTATATTATTATATAATAAAATAATAATAATATAATAAAAATAATATTCTATTAATTTGTTCATTAGGTTTTTTAGATATTTAATACTTTTTTTGTCAACTTTTTTTCAAGCACGAGTTGAGTATGTTGAGTATTTTGCAATTTTCATCTCCGAGGGTTTGTTCATAAATTTCTTAATTACTCTGAACTTGAATTTTCATTGGGCATGCGCATTTACAAAACTGGTATTAATAGATTTTTTTCAATACTTTTATATAAATCGTTTATGAACTAATCATCACCAAGCTAAGTACCATACAACCATGAAGAGTGGTGGGTTCAGCACATGCTAGAGACTCTACTGTTTTTGAGGAAGGTGATTTGTCTGAGATCATGATCATCTACCAGTTTTTTTTTCTAACAAAAGGACCTCCATTTGGTAGAGGCTGGCTGAGCCCCAGGAGTGTCTCCATATTCCACTGAGTGCTCCGGTATACTGTTATTAATATTTAAATAAAATAATAATATTAAATTTTATTATATTTTCATTTTTCAAGAAGTTGTCTAAGTCCTCGTTTATTTTCCGAATTCCTCCAATTTGGTTTTCACTGCATAAATAAAAAGGATAGACTTAATGTATTTTCACGCCAAAACTCTAAATGGTATTTATTAGGCTTGGTGACAATTTAATAAAATTTAACATCATTATTAGCTATAATATTATGTGATATTTAGTTTTATTAGGCAAAGAATTTCATGCATGATAGCTGTCAAACGGATTAACTACATCACATTGTTAAGATGTTTAAAATGCCAAATGTCTTCAGGTGTATTTTAATTTGGAACATCATCTGTGGGTAAAAGAGGGACTTAACGATTTATGGACACGTCAATAAAAAGCAATCAATAATTTTGGCCCCCGAATTATCCTAATTTAACTTTCCAAGAACTAAAGATGATTACCATAATTCCATAACTAGAACATTGATCATTCTTCCTCTCCACCATTTTCACCAGCCATTCGTCTTGGAATCCGAGCCTCTTTAATGAGGTCCTCTTACAAGAAAAGGACCTACTCTGGTAATTGGCTACCACTCTCAGGGTTGAAAGAAAAAAGACCTAATAAGTAATTGAGCGCATCTACCATTAAAAGTCACTAAACAGCCTTTTATTGTAAACATTGTTGACAAAAATATTACATGGAAGATAAGGATTTTGTCAGCATGTGGGAACGATTTATCAAGTGTCTAAGAATTAAGTTCCTTCCGATAAAATCTGTGGAGCTACAAAATATCTAAAATAATAAACCTACTTTTGGGTGCGTCCTGTGGTCTATTGGCAAGGATAATAACCTTACACCTACCCAAAATAATGTTAAAAAAGTGGTCTTATCAGTGTATTGATGTTTTTCATCTTTTAAGGATGTAACCTCTTAGATAAAAGAGCCGGCTCCTAAGGAGAATTTGAATACAACCTGTATTTACAAACCTAAAAACTGTATGCATATATAAGAACATAATTCTTGGTTATTTAACGAATAGAAAAATAAAATGGTAGTGATAAATACAAGAGTGTTCAGAGTTTATTGTTGCATCACGCTCGAGAAAATCAGACCAGATCGTCATTCACAATGCTCGGAAGTCCACTTTTCTCTTCATCATGAACGTTTGTTCGGCCATTTTTAAACTGATTGCACTACTTCCTGACAGAACTGTCACTCATTACGTTGTACCCGTACACTTCCCAATGAATTTCTATTGGTTTTAGGTTTTTGCCAACAAAAAACGAATCACCGACCGCACCAAAAAATGAAAAAAGGAGTAGCGCAGAGATGTTCCTGTTGTCACAGCTCGACGCTGACTGAGGTGCCGAGCACGAGCACACCAATGCATACGCTATTGGCGCGCACCTAGCGGCATCAGGTGGAAACGTTCTTTACTTTCTCAATAGCCCTCGTATACAGCCCTTGAGGATAAGTCGAATTAGTCTAAAATGAGTTAGTTTTTTTGAGGGAAGCTGAATCTTATCATTCTAGTTGCTTGAAATGGAGTTATTGCTTATAATATAACTCCATTTAAATCCCAAGACTATGAGAGTGACACCGCTTCCTCAATACAATTACTCCATTCTTCACAAAAATTCGACTTCCTCTTATTCTTCGGGGCTGTTGATATATTATTTTAACTTACGAGGTTTTGCCTTGAAATATACAACCCCAGACTTTATAAATAAATCGATAAGTACTAACTATTGTATTAGGGGATGACTTGTGGCCTAGTGGTTAGCATAACAACCTACTATGCCAAAGATCGTGGGTTCTTAGCCGCGAATTAATAAAATCTTTTATTAATTATCATATATTATTTTATAGATATAATAATGTATTATTTCGACAGGTGATTTTATTATTCTAGTTCTTATTTTATTTTTTTTTTATATTTTATTGAAAAAGAACTCAATTATCAGGAACTCGATGAATCGTGCTCACAGGCAGACGGAATCATTATCTTCCGTTTACTATTTTATTTTCCCTCAAGGTAGTATACTTGGCCCAATCCTTTATACAGTTTATACAGCAGACATTCTATAATTTTTGGTCTGTAAAATCTAATAGACCAAAAATTGTAGAATAAGACACTGAAGACCTTAGAAGTTAAGTGTCCATAAATAATCAACCCAATCCTACAGCAGACATCCCAACTCATCCTAATATTATCCATGCTGATGATACATGTGTATTATCAGTCAACACTAATCCAGTTATTGTATCCCAGAGCCTCCAATCCAAGAATGGTGCCAAAACTAGAGAATTAAAATAAATTCTCGAAAATCGCATCAAGTCACTGTTACCTTACGTCGTAAACCAATGACTTCCTGCCCTTCAGTTTCCTTTAATCATATCCCATTGGGGCCTGTAGAACAGATGCGATACTTAGGGTTGCACCTCGACAAACGATTAACCTGGAATCTTCATACAAGACTGAAAAGACAAGAAACCGCTCGACGTTTCAGGCTACTTCAACACTTACTAGGCAAACGCTCTAAGCTCCCAATTAATTACAAAAGACTCATCTACATGACCATCATACGACCTATTTGGACTTACGGAGTAGAGCTTTGGGGCTCCACTAAGCCATCGAATTCCTCTCGTATCCGATTCTTACAATCCAAAATCCTTCGTAAAATCCTCAATGCTCCTTATTTTGTTAAGAATAAAGTCATCCATAATGACCTTAATGTCCCTTTTGTATATCTATCTATCCTTTCATAACAAACTTCATTCCCACTCGAACCCTCTAGTTTCAAACCAAGCTACATCTTCAATTCCCGATAATCCTCCGAGGCGTCTGAAAAGAAGATGGCCACGTGACCTTCTTAGTTGAACTTGTGATTTGAGTATTACCAGTGGGTAGTTTCTCCACTTGTCATTTTGTATCACTTAGCCTATTTACTTGTTGTATTATTGTAATACGGTTGTAAATATCAATAAATAAATTTATTTTCTGCGATGTTTAGAATAAGATAAATAACAAAGACCTTTCACAGCCGCTACTACAGACGCTACACATGCTGTGCGGTGACTTTAACGGTAGGTGCGTTACAGCTTAATTCAACAGATCGGCTACCGTTATATCTCTCAGATAATCATCGCGGCGCTGATAGAATTGTCATGACACTCAATAATCTAAACGGTTGTGCAGGCAGTCTGTATTCCTCTGTCTCGTATGTGGGAATATAGTGAACATTCTTATCAATGTTTGGAATATTATTGCAGAAATGAATATTTTTTGTAGCTGTTTATATTTCAAACTTGTTGTTATTTTATGTATAGACAGGCTAAAAAACTCTTGCTCATAATTTTTTTAATGAAAACTTGTTTGTATAGCGTTGAGCAATTTTCGGTAGGGATGTAGGGTATGTTTGAAGGTTATAATTTTATTGATATATGAATAATAATATTATCTAAAATGTCGTTTCTTTTATTGTAACTATTATTTATTAGATTCTTCTCTCGATCCTGAACGCTTCTAATATAAGTCAATATAGAATTTTTTTTAAAGAGAAAACTTCTGTAGCCACGTTTAGCGACTTTTGGTAGAGGAAAAACTTATGACTTCGCATCACCGACATGCTCGAAAAGCTCGTAACGTATTGCGCGTGACTGGCGACGTATATCGGCTTGTATTAGTTATACGATTTGTTTTAATCAATTTATATTAGAATTTGATTGATACATATTTATTTATACATATGTTGTAAACTAAAGCTCATCATTCATCCATCCATTAAAAATTTTAAATCATGAAACTAATTAAAGTTTTTTCGTGGTAAATAAATACTAAACACGATATATATAATTGGAAGAATTTCTTGCCAAAATCATATTTTTTTTTTAAATTTTGGTCGAAAGAAACTCTAAGAGATAAGAGTTTCCTTCCTTAGGGAGCTTCAACCATTCTTCAACAAAATCTCTTCCCGAAATAAAGTACTTTGAAAAAAAATGTTGTACTCGAGCTTGCAGGCTAAAATGTGTCTTATTATTCATAGGAAAGGTATAGCTATTAAATATAGAAAAATTAGCTCGGATACAAATGAGTACAAGTCATGTGTGTCAGACTTAAACAAATTCTAGATTACCATGTTTTGAAGTATTGCTTACAATATTCCAACACCATATTTCAGATTTCTAAACATGACTTTGGCCCTAGCTTGTATGAATCGAAACACAGCGCGCTGCTTTGATTTTCCCGCTATTTATCAGAAATTTTGGAGGAATACTTAGACAGCCTCATTTTAATTTTTCTCTCAGAGTCCTCTGTAAGTTTCCAACATTTATTTTGGTTGAAAAAAATTACAAAACAAAAAAATAGGGTGTTTCTACCATTGTTAAAAAAAAATCTCTCACTATTGAGATTCGAGAGGAGGGTCCTCAGGAGAATATGTGGTCCAGTTTTGGTGGATGGAGAGTGGAGGCGTCGGTCCAACAATGAACTGAGGCTGCTTTATAAGGACCTGGACGTAGTACAGTTTATAAAGTTAGCAAGACTGAGGTGGGCGGACATGTGATTAGGATGGGGCAGGATGGAATACTAGCTGAAGTCCTCAAGGAGCGAATGTATGGTGTAAGAAGAGCAGGCCGAGCACGACTTAGGTGGGAGGACTGCGTAGCTTCGGACGCCCGGACCGTATTGGATGTTCTCAATTGGAGGGTAGCAGCACTTGACAGAGAGAACTGGCGGTCGATGCTGGAGCAGGCCAAGACTCGACTACAAGGGTCGTAGCGCCGAATAATAATTTATTTAATTGTTATATGATATAATTTTTTTAAATATTTTATTTGAAAAGGAAAAATATCGCCAGGACCGGGACTCGAACCCGGGTTTTTCACCTCTCCGTGGTGGTGCTTTAACCATCTCAGCCATCCTGGTTCACTTCTCGGCCAGCCCTATCAATTCTTTTCACAGATCCTAAATCTCCGTATTCTCGCAATTTGCGATGTATACACGGGGAGAATATCTTTTCAAATAAAATATTTAAAAAAATTATATCATATAACAATTAAATAAATTATATTAATATAATTTAAATAGTATAAATGTAAAATGTAAATGTATAATAGTAAAATATAAATAGTATTAATGACTTACAACAAGATCCAAAAATAAAGTAATGTTAAATTAATATTCTCCCCGTGTATACATCGCAAATTGCGAGAACACGGAGATATAGGATCAGAATATTTTTTTAATTGGAAAACCTTAGTACCTATGTGTACATATATTATCGATATTCAACAATTGATACCTATAAAATTAGTAATTAATTAATTTTGAGCGGTTGAAATGAAGCTTTGAATACAACTGGTTTACTAAATAATTAACCATTTAGTAGTCTATTGCAATGGATTCATTACATTGGACCCTATTACTGATGAGATGGAGTGAGTGTGCCAGACATAAAAAAATATTAAATTTCTGTTTTGAAGAATTGTTTATAATATTCTATTACAATATTTTAGAATTTTAAATATGACTTTTGTCCACTTAGCTTGTATTAATAGAAACACTTTGCGACCCAGAAAGGGTCTTAGGTTCAGTACAGGATAGAAACTGAACTGTTCCTAAGAAAGCGGTTGTGCTGGGAAGAGATTCGTTTCAGATCACACTCAAACACTGTTTTCCTCCAATACTCACTTAATATAGGCTGGGTGATCCCCGCATCAATTACATTTATGATGATTACTCGATAAATCCAAAATCAATCTTTATGAAATTCTACTTTCCAAATAAAGATATTCTATCTAAGGAAATCTGTCTAGGATGAGAGATACTTAAGTGGTCACTCATTCTAAATTCCTGCTCACTAACACTAACACTCATGAATACGAAATGGGCTAGCACAAGCTCGCATTCCACCTCTTTAATTGAGATGACCTTTCTGCGACTCAGATCACACAAAATGACGGGCTATTAATCGCCTATTTCCAATTTTGATGATAGGTTCCTTGTTATGTTGTTTTCTTTTTTTTAAATTTTTTTCTACTCATTAGAGAGTGAAGTCGATAGATTCCTGCATAAAATCATGCAGAATAACACAAATTCGGAATTAGGTCAAGTGAAAAAAAATACCAAATTCACCTTCTTTTTATTTGGAAAGTAAAAGTCCATAAACATTTTTAGTATTCAGCAAAATATTGGTTTATAGCATTTCCAGGTCTGTATAATTAAACTAGTTTTTTTTTTTGTTTAAATTCTTCATATTCCACCCCTTTTTTTTTGTATATTTTAATCTTCTCATTTTGTATCTTTCTGTTTACCTCCTCATTTTCCTTCCCTTTATATTATGTTTACATTTTTATCCTTTCTGTACATTTATTTTATATTTGTTATCTTTAATTATTATATACGTCACTATTTTAATTTCTGCCATCATCTGTAATTTTACTAATTCTGTCACTACTTTAATTATATGTTATTCTGTAACTATTTTACGAGTAATATTCGTTATCTTTAATTATCATATCTATTCACTATTTTATCATATCTAGTCACTATATTAATTTTCTACATTACATGTCACTATATTCTTGTTACTGCAACGTTTTTTTATATTTTTTATATATTTTTGTTCTGTATGTTGCTCTTTCATAGCCCTGAAGATGGCCTACATTGTAGGTCGAAACGTCGGCACACAATAAATAAGTATACACTTATTATGGTGTTTTCATTGACTGCACCCCCAACCATTTCTTCCTTACATTTCCAAGTCTATTTGAACTTTTTCCAATTCAACTACAACCTTTTACAAATCAAATGATACCCTTTCCAAGTCACAAGCAACCCTTTCCAATTCAAATGTAACCTTTTCCAAATGAGTTGAACTCCTTTTAAAAGCAAATGCCTTCACAACTCTTGTTAGGACAAAAATGAGGGAAATAATTAAAAAAACAAATAGTTGATTTTTTGTTTTTGAGAAAGTTTATTTAAAAAAAAGTAAAAACATGTAATTTGAAGTTAACAACAGTACCTTCATAGTTTTGGTAATAAAATAATAAACATAATAGTATTTTTGATTACAAAAAATTAAGGAAAAAATTTAAAACAAAAAGTTGATTTTTTTTTTCAAGAAGTAAATAACAAAAAAATGTAAACTTTACAACTCAATTGTCACCCTTTTTATTTCAATTGTAACCGTTTCCATTTCAATTGTCATCCTTGAAAATGTTTTCAAAATTTAACATACTGGGAATGGGCGAATTTAGAGCCTCAGAACTCGCCAGAATAAAATCTTCACAGCCTTCACAACTCTTGTTAGGACAAAATTGAGGGAAATAATTCAAAAAACAAATAGTTGATTTTTTGTTTTTGAGAAAGTTTATTTAAAAAAAAGTAAACGCATGTAATCTGAACTTAAGTATCTTCGTAGTTTTGGTAATAAAATAATAAACATAATAATATTTTTGTTTACAAAAAATTAAGGAAAAAATTTAAAACAAAAAGTTGATTTTTTTTTCTCAAGAAATAAATAATAAAAAAATGTAAACTTTACAACTCAATTGTCACCCTTTTTATTTCAATTGTAACCGTTTCCATTTCAATTGCCACCCTGGAACATTTTTTGAAAATTTAACTTACTGTGGAATAGGTGATGGCCTCAGAACTCAGCGGGATAAATCATGACAGCATTTTTAATTTTTTATTTTCAAAACTGTTATTGGCACAAAGCAGTAAACGAATGAAATTAATTAAATTTTCGAAAAGCAATGATTTTTGTTATTAAACATGAATAATTATTCCTTTTTGAAGGAAACCATTAAAAAAATAAATAAATATAAATGCATTTTTTTCTGAGAAAGTAAACCAGCTTAATGTCCCATTTGTTGCTGATTTGGCCCGAACCCGGTATCTATCCTTTCATAACAAACTTCATTCCCACTCAAACCCTCTAGTTTCAAACCTAGCTTCCTCTTCAATTCCTGATAATCCTCCGAGGCGTCTGAAAAGAAGATGGCCACGTGACCTTCTTAGTTGAACTTGTGATTTGAGCACTACCAGTGGGTAGTTTCTCTACTTGCCATTATCTCATATCATTATGTATTTAGCCTATTTACTTGTTATATTATTGTAATACAATGCAATTGGGAAAAACCACAATGCAAAGCCTTATGTTTCAAAAATACACCCACTTACCAGTCGACGTTTCGCCTATTCAGGCATTATCAAGACGCAAAAACAAAAAAAGGGTTATGTGAATCACATCTGGTAGAAAAAGGTGCAATACATCCCAACGATCATCAGCCCAAACAGGCTCCAAACATGAGACAGCACCCCACCACCAAGACGATCAACATACAACTGAAAAGAAGGTAATACGCAATCAGCTGGGAAGGTTATAGAATCAGCTGATCTACAAAACATATCAAGTAATACTAACCTATATAAAATTATACACATTTCAAATTTCTACAATCTTGAACCAATATTATTCGGAAACGTTGAATATTTTAAAAGAAAAAATTGGCTCTTTGCTAATGTGTATAAATTTATATAGTTTAGTATTACTTGATATGTTTTGTGGATCAGCTGATTCTATAACCTTCCCAGCTGATTGCGTATTACCTTCTTTTCAGTTGTATGTTGAACGTCTTGGTGGTGGGGTGCTGTCTCATGTTTGGAGCCTGTTTGGGCTGATGATCGTTGGGATGTATTGCACCTTTTTCTTCCAGATGTGATTCACATAACCCTTTTTTGTTTTTGTGTCTTGATAATGCCTGAATAGGTGAAACGTCGACTGGTAAGTGGGTGTATTTTTGAAACATAAGGCTTTGCATTGTGGTTTTTCCCAATTGCATTATAATAAATAATAGTATTTCTTTTTGAGTTTTTGGCTCTATTTTAGTTATTGTAATACAGTTGTAAATTTCAATAAATAAATTTAAAAAAAAAACTGAATTGGCAAAATTTAGAACACCCACAGTAGAATCGTAAAAATTTGCAATAACAAAATTAAAGTGACTTTAAATGAATATAAAACCAACAGAAATCACGTTTACAACAGGTTCTAAAATAGGATGGAAATGTTCGTGTTTCTTTGCTAATATCATCCAATTCCGAACATTGTGTGGACAGATTTTCTAAATTCTATAGCCGTTCCAAAGTCGTCAAGTGGGTTACAGAAACCATTTAAGGAATGCAGTTAATAGAAAGGCGAACGGAAGAAGAGGGTATAATATTACAAGCTAGATAAGATAATAAGATATAAAATAAACATAAGACGAAATGGATGAACACGGACAACAGACGTTTCGGAATGCCGCTACAACACGACAACTGGAATATACGGCTGCCTGACCAGGTAGAACTCTGTTCTCGCTATCTTATTGAATCACTAAGGCTATAGACCTTCCAGGGGTTTTGAGTGGATGAAAAGCCTATCAAAATTTTTTTTTTTTAGTTGGATTCTTCATCCCTTTGTTCTGAAGATGGCCCAAAAAAGGAGGTCGAAACGTAGGCAGAATAAAATAAGTCTTACAATATTCAAAGATATTTTTATTAGGTATATTTAAATGATTGCAAATAAGGGATTTAAGATATTTTCAGAACTTCGTGGAACAAAACTGTACGTCCATAAAAAAGATCAAGAACTCAAGAAGAGACATAAATTATAAAATAGATTACCAGAGAAAAATCTCAGAAAGCAAAGCAAATTCACAAGATGTTGGATTATCTCTGGTTAAATCCAAATAAAAATAAATGCAATGTTAATTAAGTCAATTATTTACATTTATTTAACACAGGGGTCGGCAACCTCTTCAATTGCTAGAGTAAAAAATTACAATATACAAAATTTCAAAGTTTTTAAAGAGCCACATTTTTTCTAGCCAACTAAATAGTCACAGCCAAATAAATAGCATTCGCATAAATAAAGTTTTTTTTTGTTAAAAAAGAACTAATCTATTTATCCATAAGAAAAAATATCTGTTTATTCATATATAAGTAGTGTTTTTCACAACAAATTAGATAATTTATTAATGGCATCATTAGATAATTACATATTTTTTAAGTTAACAATTAATAAAAATTAACATTACTTCGGTTTTATTATTATATATATATATATATATATATATATATATATATATATATATATATATATATATATAGTAATAAAACCGAATATATAATATAATAAAAATATATATATACATGTATAACTTGAAGGTAATTCGTTTCTAATTTTACATGAAACAACAAACTATACCTCACAGCCAGAGAACTGGTAAAGACTCCAAATTGTCTTCCATCGAAAGCAAATTAAAACCTACATAGAAACATCCGACAACGGCGTCATTCCAGAGCTTCCGAAGGACTGACGACAGTGACGGTGCGTGTCCGGGGCAGGGGTGCGGTGAAAAGCGAGTACAAGAGGCTGAGAGTTAGAATCGGTGCCTAATCCTGAATAATCGATTCAGAACGATTTTTAATTTTTTTTTGTTTTTTAATAAAATAAATAATGTTAAGACCATGGAAAAATTTCCAACGAAAAGCCTTAAGTCTCCAAACTAAAACAGAAATAGAAATTATCTGTCCAATATTTCGCCCATTCAGGCATCCTCAGGGTAGAAAGAGAATAACAGCAAAACAAAACATGAATAATGCACCCAAGAAACATCCCACCACCTCGAAGGCTCAAATGCAACTAATGAATCATAAGGAAGGTTACTCGACCCCAGCTGGTTAAGGTTAGATAAAACAGCTGATAGATACTTCAGAAATTGAAAATTCAATATACACTCACCAAACTTCAAAAAGCACAACAGGAAAAATAAATAATAGTAAACATCACAAAACTTAAGATGAAAGACCATATGAAAAAATGAAAGTAAAAATGCAAGAAAAAATAAAAAATATATCATTATCAAGAAATAGTGGACCTACGGCTACTCCACAAAATATATTAATATTGAAATGTAAAAAAGAGACCTTACATAAATGTTAAGACCATGGAAAAATTTCCAACGAAAAGCCTTAAGTCTCCAAACTAAAACAGAAATAAAATAAATAATGTTTGCCTATGAAACTAAAGCGCCGGCTAAAAAAACTAACTAAAATACTAATCAGCCAACCTTCAGCCAAATCCGTCATCATTACACATCAATGTGAAGCACACCTCACACCGACAGATCAAACAGACTCATCAAATAGACATAGCAACCTTACTCCAAGAGGTTCAACAAACAATTTAGTACGGTCACCTGTGGTCTAGTGGTTAGCGTAACAAACTACTAAACCCAAGATCGCGTGTTCGTAGCCCGGCAGGGATTTTTTTTAAGGGAATAAAAACATCCTTAGTTACGCCGTTCTTCGGAAGGGACGTTAAACGGTGGTCCCGAGCCTGTACGATGTCAGGTACTCGTTAAAATTCCCTATCCTAATTAGACCTGGATAGGCAAAATTTATAGCTCCCACTGTAGCATCGTCCGATTAGCCATAGCAGTATAAAGTGACGTTAAATGAACAATTTAGTCTTCTTGTTTTCCTTTCTCCTTGTACCTTTCAGTGTGGAAGAGCCTCAACCCATTTCATCTAATCCTCTATATCTTGAGCAAGATTTTTCCCCATATTTTCTCCAAACTTGCGGTTATATTCATTGTAGGCAATCCTGGGTCTTCTTCGAGGTCTTTAGCCAGTAGGTCTGGCTTCCATTATCTTCCCTGGGCCTCAGTCCTGACTCATCCTGCATACGTGTCCGAACCACCTCAGTTGTCGCTCATGCAATGTATGAGGAAAATAAAAATAAAGTCGTGGACAGCATTGGAAGCTCTCTGACGTTTCCTTCTACATAATGTATGATTAATTTCCATGTGAAAATGTCCAAACTAAACACTTTCACTCATCAACCATTACTTATGTAATGTTATATTCCACGATATTTTGATGAATGGAAACTTCAGGAGTCATTTTAGGCCCTTTAGACTCGAACAGTGCTTTTACTCTTCGAGGCTGGAAGATTCTAGGCTGAACCCGTCTCTGAGGATTTCTAAGAGCTTTGAAAATAGGAAGCAGGCTCACTTAAATAGAATGACTGGCAATCCATGCACAGCGGAGGTATTTCTTAATGGCTAACGGAGTTATCATGCGATATGACGCAATAGTAAATTGTTAATGTTTGTAGGACTATTGACTTTTTAAATGTAAACAATTATTAATGGTCTATAAAAAAAAAAATGTTTACTTCTGTAACATTTTGCTACTTAGAAATAGTTCAGTTTTAATAAGATATCAAAGCGTGATTTTCGCACAATTTTTATTTTACGAAGAAGAAAATGGTCCGGGGGCAGGTAAACAAAAATTCTCTTAAGTAGGGAGAACTGTTTATTGGAAAGCCAACGTTTTGACCCACATTGCAGGTCTTCTTCAGGACGTGAGGAGTCAAATGTCATGTTTTAAGTGACATTTGACTCTGTTAAAACTTGACATTCGTCTCATTCCCAAGCCCTGAAGAAGACCTATAATGTGGGTCAAAACGTTGGCTTTCTTATTGTTACGGGCTACTGGGTATTAAAATGAATTAAACAATTCCTTAATCAAAGATACTAATATTTATTAACAAAAGTGATAAAAAGGATACAATTAAACTATTAACAATTAAATTATTAGACTAATATAAATTTA
This sequence comes from Arma custos, assembly GCA_037127475.1. NCBI lineage: Eukaryota > Metazoa > Arthropoda > Insecta > Hemiptera > Pentatomidae > Arma > Arma custos. Next base: position 7,511,521 of record CM073764.1, read on the forward strand.
TAATAACAATATTCCAAATATTATAATCTAGGCCTAACTCCTATTTAATTATTACAATAATATAAGATATTACTAATTCTAGATAGCTTAACTAGTTACAATAGTTTCTATGAATATTATAAAATTACACTACAATTTATAACTAATAATTAACACTTACAGTTCACTAGTCCACCGACCGTAAGATTCTTCAAGTATCACAAACTGACACTCAGTAACAAACAGAAACAGTTTATTACACTCGCGAGACTCTCACAGTTCACTGATACACTTATTACACGGGCCGGTTCAACACTGACACTCACTTATTACAGATCTTCTCTGGTCTACTCTCAGACTAAGACTGACTGACTCGAGGTGAGGGAAGTCTTTTTATAGGCAAAGCCGAACATTCTAGAACACGGAGGGGCCAGACAATTCTGGAATATTCTTAATCCTTTGCCGACAAAAGGAGACGATCTAGAACGGTCCTAATCCTATTTTAACTTCTCCCGCCGACGGATTTAAGCCGCTAATCCTCTTGCTTCCGTCTTCCTGCCGGCGCCCGTAACATTATAAACAGTTCTCCCTACTTAAGAGAATTTTTGTATCTCCACCATTTGTACCATTTTCTTCCTTAGGGTCGACTATTTTTATTCAAGATAAATTTTATTTTCCGAGCTCAAACTAGGTCGGAAGGGCCCCAAACGCCGGAAATCTGTGGTATCTTGTGTGATGACAATATAAGTGAGTGAACAGTTCAACCTTGGTTCTAGAGATTTCAAGGAGACTTGATCCTCTCTGGAAGGAGACACCTTCTAAGATGGTGGAAGAACTTCTGCCCTTGATGACGATGTTCTCCATGCTTTGGTGGAAGAAAACCCAGGACAACTGTTAGAGAACTGGCAGGGAAACACGAAGTTACCAAATCAACAGTCGATGACCATCTCAAGGCGATTGGGAAGGTGAGAAAGTTGGCAGAACTTCTTACACGGCCTTCTTTATTTTCACATTGAGTACAAATTTAATTCTGTTCATCTATTTTTTTTAAATACATCATAACAACGTCATAGAAAAGAAAGCTACTAGATCTAAATATTTATATGTAATCTACCTTATCTGCTAATCTAGGGACTTGCTAAGTGGTAGTGTCCACTAAGCTTTCTCCATAAGGACCAACCGATGTTTTAACATCCTGACAGATCACTTACCCGCAAGCATAAAATTAGCGAAACGAAGAGGTCGGGGTAGTGGTTTACGATCTAGTTATTAGGAAGGCTATGTAATGCAGGTATCGATTTAAGTATGTTGCCTTAGGCTATGTATCGATACAACTTTCCTTCCGCCATCTTAGCAATCGATTTTATTATTTGACACTTTGAAGGTAATCGATATATTATCATATCACGTTTAAAATTTATGTAACCACTTAGGAGGTTATAAGAGTTCATTGAAATTTACCAGCTTTCTTTGTAATTAAGTTATATAATTCATTTATGGATATAGGAAGCGCCTGAAAATTAATGTAGATGCGGTTCGATGCCTGAAATATTATGTATCGATGCCATTGTATCTTAATAAATTTGATATAGACAATGAAGGTCAGCAAGGAAAATATATTAAATGCTAAAAAATAATGTAGGGATAAAAGACAGCAAACCTCCAAAGTTACTGATATTATAAGGTATACCTAACTTACTAGATCAACTATATATTTTTTAAAATACATTTTTTAAAATGTATTTATTGAAATTTACAACAGTATACTGAATACATCAAGTAAATACAATGAAAGATAAATAATGTCCAGAGACAGAGGCATGCAGTAAACTACCCAGTGGTAGTACTCAAATAAAATGTTCAACTTAGAAGGTCACGAGGCCATCTTCTTTTCAGACGCCTCGGAGGATTATCAGGACTTGAAGAGGTTGCGAGGTTTGAAACCAGTGGGTTTGAGTGGAAATGAAGTTTGTCATGAAAAGATTGATATCGGTTTTTTATTTACTTATTACTTATTTTATTAAATTATTTACTTTATTTAAAACATACTGTATTTACTTTTATGCCATTAATATTCTTTACACTTTTGTAAAGTCTCTTTTTACCTATCAATATTTATACTGTATTTTCAAAAATATTTTTTATTTTTATTTTATTTTATATAATTTGGTTTCTATATTTTTTATAATTTTACAATTTTTATTTCTTACTGTAATTCTTATAATTTTCTACATTTACCCATCATGTTTATCATCTTTACATTCCTATTTTATATTCAGTTTTTTATTTTTATCTTATTTTTTTATTTTTCAACACTTTCTGTTTTAATATTATTTTATTCTTCATTATGTATTTTACAACCTTATACTCTACACTCATACATTTTAACCTTCATATTTACCTTGATGTGCAGCTTTATCATTTTTATTGCCTGTATTCACCTTAATTTTGTTTATTTATATTTACTACGTTTTAATATATTTGTACCAATTTTATTCTTGATTGTCTGTATTTTGCATATAGCCCTGAAGAAGACCTACAAAGTAGGTCGAAACGTTGGCTAATCAATAAAGTTTTTCTCCAATTCTACGAGAAATTCATTTCGACCTCTACCCGGACCACTTTCTTCAACATCTCAATAATATCAATTGCGATTTCTCGACTACTATTGACATTGGCATTAAGATTCCTTCGCTAGGAGGCGCACCGACGTTATACGATAGCTTTCCCTCGGAGGAAATCAAGAGTACAGAGCGGGTGTACGGGTTTCTCAGTACTCACCGCAAGGAGGCGAGGCTCGTTCCGTACAGTAATAGGAGGTACGGGCGTGGTCAGGTTCGAATAGAATCTTACTTTCTTTCCCTCAACTATCTCCTTGTTTACCGGTCAAGTAGATTCGCAAATTGTCCTTGTGATTCTTAATTTAATTTTTTTTTTTTTAAAGTGAAAACTTCTTTGGCTGCGAGTTAAGTTGAGCAATTTCGGGTTTAGGGGGGAACTTATGTGTTCGCGTCACCGACATGGACGATATATTCGTTTCCTGTAGAGCGAGATTGGCCTGTGTATGAATTATATGCGTAATTCCAAATGTGACTGACTCATTTGACACAAAATGCGTCTTATTTTGCTTCATTTTATGCATAATAATAGGTCAATGGTTTCAGTTTGAGTATGATCGTATAGTTGATTCTACAATTATACCTCTGTAGTAAAAAAATGTCATCATAAAACTTGGTTAAGTATAACTTATTTACCAAAATAGAAATGTGACTGACACTACTTGCAAAAGTAGCTCGTGTTTGAGATTTTTTTTAAACTTCGAATATCTTCCTCTGGGCAGGCTTTATAATTTTAAATTGTATCTCGGGCTGAAATATTTAAAACAAACTGTTGGAAAAAATAAAATGAAGAACCTCAGTATTTGAAAACCAAATTTATTACATAAAGAAATCGTGACTAACATTACCGCCACTTTGGTATGTAAATTAATTGTATTTTTCAAAGAAACCTTAGAAACTAATTTTATTTTCTAAAGTATGCAATTTAGGAACATTATCAACCATTTTAAAGATATAAAAGTGTACTAAAATGTCATTTTTTAGTACAATTAAAAACATGAAAACGACACTTACAAAATTTCAATTAACTAATGCTTATAATTAAAATCTCAACTTTTTTTTATAATTACGAGTAATAAAACATTAATTGAAACATAAAAGTGTAATTAAAACTTCATTGCAAAACGCGCCAGTAGTTAATGTTTATGACGAGGTTACATCGAGCCTTTGGGCTATTTATGTAAGACGGTCTTTTATTTATTTATGTAATACTAGCTTTTGCCAGTGGCTTCGCCCGCGTGGAATTTGGTCTACCACATAAAGTTTCATGACGATCATTTAAAATAAATATTTTTTTTTTAAACTGCAAGTTACTCGTACATCCAAAATTTCAGATGTCTACTTCAAAACTGACGGATTCCATACAATCTTTGAACCACTATTATATTAAGAGGAAAACCCTTGGGGATGGAATTATCCAAATTTCTTTCTTAAATTATACAAAGAACTTATCTGCAAATTTCAAGATGCTAAGTCCCTGATTTGCCTTTAATTATGTACTATAATGGATTCTCCAAATTACCTAAAAAACTGCCCACCTGTCCCTCCCCCCCATAATTCCGCGCTTGCTATAGCCTATGTGTGATTCTGATGTATAACCTATATTACTGTAATGTTTCATCCAAATCCGTTCAGTAGTTTTTGCGTGAAAGAGAGACAAACATACAAACTTTCGCATTTATAATATTAGTAAGATTATTTGTTAAATGGGGGAGATGGTACCCTATGTGGCTTCTCTTGTTGTGCTGAACAAATCAATGTTTTCAATATCTTCTCATATGAAAATTAAAATATTCTATAAGCGATATATTTGGAAAAGAAGGAGGTTACGTCGATCCCTGTTAATATTGGAGTTTACTCCTTAAGAAACGATTTTCATATTTAGCCCGCGGTATGAAAATTGTATGAGGAGTAAAATCGAATTTAGTGGCGAGCAACGCTGTATTATTTGTTTTACAAAATAAATAGAAATTAATAGTTAAATTCCCGGACTAATCGGGAAGAGATACGTGTGGTATCTATGGCAACAGTGCATTATATTTATGTATGTGTATTCTATAGTAACAGTGTATTCTATTGCTTTATTCTCAAGTGTTGAATGCGATATTTTTTTGTGTGGAGCCTTTTTAAAGACACCTATCCAAACAAACACTATTTCTAGTCTTATATAAAACTCATTTTAAAACCAACCCACCCACATCCGATCTCCACATCCGCCTTCTATCCCTAGATACAGATCCTTGCCATATATACCCTCCCTCTCTAATAACATTCAAAAATCCTTACGTTCCTCGATTCCCAATTTACGCATCGCCTTCAAATCCCACAACAAACTCTCCAATATTTATACCCGAGTTAAAGATCCCATTCCCCTAAAACAACGCTCTCAGGTCGTCTATCGTATTCCTTGCTCTACTCCTAACTGCAACTCTTCCTACATCGGCGAAACCAAAAACCTCCTTAAAGACCGCATTACCCAACACAAATACTCTATTTCCTCCCACAACCCAACCGCTTCAAATCTATCCGAACACGCCCTATCCTTTAACCACATTTTTGACTTCGAAAATACGTCGATCCTAGCCTCCGTTCCTAATTATAATAAACGCATCCTCTCAGAACCATTCACATCAATTTAGATTCCTCCACTGTTAATGCCAAGACCGACTCCCATCACCTATCCCTAACCTACTCCCAAATTTTTAATTTACTTAAATAACCTTACATACTTAAATTATTCTAGAATCCTTACATGTTTTATATCATCTCCTACATACACATTTATCACCTATTTTCCATTATCATATTATCTATATTCATATTTTATTTTCCATTATCTATTACCATATTGTTCTCCTATCACCTCACCTATATATACACATTTTGACCATTGAATTTTATTTTTTCACGCAATTTACATTATTTACGTGTCACTTATATTCACTGCATCTGCATTTCCCCTTCCCCCTTCTTAGTCATTATATTTTTGGCCGTCAGAGATCGCGGTTAGCGCTTCCGACATTCCCAACGTATTTTTCACTTGGGCCGTTGATCGCCTAGCCGCCGCGTGTTTTATTCGGTTAGTACACATCTTAATATTTATCTTATCTCCATCCTCTTCACCTTCACCTTTCTTCGCACCTGTTTCTCACACCTATTTTTGGCATCCATCATATGTTAATAGCATAGAGTTCATTATTATTTAGCCTCATATTTTTCATCTACTGTATTTCTATATCTATTTTCTATATGTTTATGTTATATTCACATCTTATTTTATATTAATACCACTTCTTTCTAACTGTATACAGTTATATATTAACTTCCGTTACTTATATTTTCTATTTTCTTTTCATACTTTAGAGTTCATATTTATAAACACTGTTTTCAATTTTTGAAATTTAACAATCTTTTCTTTCTATATATGCTTGTATTATTACATTTTATCTATGTAACCTCTAGATGTCTGGTATCATATCCATATCTATACTTAAACTAGGTTTTTCTAAATCCTTCATATTCCACCCCTTTTTCTATATTTTAATCTTCTCATTTTGCATCTTTCCGTTTACCACCTCATTATTCTTTCCCTTTATATTATGTTTGCATTTTATCCTTTCTGGACATTTATTTTCTGTATTTTATATTCGTATTCTTTAATTATTATATCTGTCACTATTTGAATTTCTGTTCATCATCTATAATTTTATTTTTATCTATCACTATTTTAATTTTATTATATTCTGTAACCACTTTTGTATTCATTATCTTTAATTATCATATCTATTCACTATTTCATCATATCTAGTCACTATTTTAATTACCACACTTGTACCACTTTACTACATTACTTGTCACTATATTCTTGTTACTGCAACGTTTTTTATATATTTCTGTTTGTTTCTCTCTCTTAGCCCTGAAGATGGCCTACATTGTAGGCCGAAACGTCGGCACACAATAAATAAGTTACACTTATTTAGGTGTTTTTATTGACTGCACCCCCAACTATTTCTTCCTTATATTAGAAGTTACAGTCAACCAATTCTTCTCTAACATAATATTTCTAGTCTTTTATTTAGATTTCTCCTTAAGCTGGTGGGTTCCATTCATATTACTTGGATACAACCTCAACAGACGGCGGGGCAGCGTTGCTCTGATAAGAGTAGGAAATTGTCTAGCTATCTAGAAAGGTTGTGCAGTGACTAATTGTGTACAGTGTGTAGTGTGTAGTATATGATACTACTAGAACAGGAGATTTGCGTATTAGGAAGTGGACAGGCAGTGATCATGCTGGGCTTAAATACACCTCTACCGGACACAGAAAATGAGGCTCCCTTCAAAAAAGTAAAGACAGAGAAGAAATCGGCCAAGACGAAGACAAGGAAAGCAGAAGAAGCGCCTCCATAGTGACATCGAACAGCTTTACCGCTCTAGCTAATTTACCACCAACTGAGGAATCTACGCTGGCCCCACCGAAGAAGATTCCTCCTGTTATAATGGACCGAGAAAACTTCACGTTAAATGATGTGAGTGATTTCATGAACAAAATGATTATTAATCGATATTTTATCAAACAGACGAGGACTGAGATCCATATTTACCTCCAATTATAGACCGACCCATTAGAGAAATTTAACCAAATAAATAAATTCACAATATTAAATATACGTTTTTTTTTTGTTTTTTTTACGTGGGCAGGTGGAAATCTTAAAAAGACGCGGATAGGTCCGTACCTACATAAATACATAGATACATAAATCAATTGTCCGATAAAAAGAGAGTCGGTACATCATTATGTGGAAAGGAGGTGCCCTGTCTTAGTACAATATTGTGTATAAAATGTACCGGAATCGTAAGATACAGCAGGTTTGTATGAAAGATATATAAAATATATTTAAAAGAGCGGCGAATTGATGACCTTAATATATATCGGAGCGTGGATATATATCCTGGCTAAAGGGGATCATGCCAGCAATAAGAAAGTTGTAGCAGAAGAAAGCCGACGACGAGTTTCAAATTGAATAGCCCGCCATTACTGATTTGACGAGGAGAGGGCCGTGATTAAGGAGGCAGTGAGCTACAGTATCTAGTTAGCCGCCATATCTGCTAACACTATAATCTTCTTAATAATGATCTCTCTCTCACCTTTGTTTAAATATAATCATCGCCTTCTCCGTGCAATTTCTTCCTGCATTATCCACTGCCTTCATGATCAGAGCTCTATGTGCTAAACTTAGTACTAGAGGCAATATCTACGGCTTTCTAATCTATACCAATATCTAAAGTCTAATGAGGAATAAATAGGGTTTCTCAACTCTGATTCATTTCAAATGGATTCATACTTCATGAGTACTAAGGTTGCTCACCATACATACTAGGTTCAGTACATGATAGAGACTGTACTGTTCTAGGAAAACGTACCTATCTACTGTATAGAAGCTGCTAGTAGAAGGAACATATAACTTATCTGATTCACTCAGAGTGCTGATTATGGACATCGAATTTGTTAATTTTATGCCAAAAAAAAAAATGAAGACACTAAAAAACGTAATTTAGTTTCTTATATAGTGGAAAAACCATGCATTTTTAAAAAAGGAAAGTAAAAAAAAAACCTGTACCACTGCTATCCGTGAACGGGTTTGGGATTGAGTACATGGTAGAGACTGTACTGTTTCATGGACAACGGTTCTGCAAGGAGGTCGCTAGTCCTAGGTCATGCTCACCCGCCACATTTGTTCCTCCTTATTTTGGGTACCCTATTTTTATAATATTTTATAGAGGCTGGGTGAGCCCCAGGAGGGTCCTAGATCATATATGATCCATCTCCAGCCGCAAACATACTAAATAAAAGTCTTGCCTGCAACGAGATTTAAACCAGAATTTCCGACGTGGCAACTCAGTGCTCTACCACTGAGCCACTGCACTCCCTAAAAAAGGAAAGAAAGCATGTACTAAATTAAATAAGAGTTAAATTCCTAAAATTTTATAAGACATTTTTGAACAAAAGTAAGGATAAAAAAAAGTCGTCGGCCGCGTTTGTTCGCGGTAAACTCAATAACTACTGCACGGATTTTCATGCGGTTTTCATCAATAGATAGAGTGATTCACCAGGAAGGTTTAGGTGTATAAGAGGTTTTGTGTAAATGTGTTGGAATATGACGATAAATGTCGGAAATGTTGAAAAAAGCATAGCCTCCTGGGAGGTTTCATCGAAGACCTGATATCTCTTATCTATCTATCTATACATATTGTAAAGTCCATGGCCGTTTCTGTCTGTATGTTCGCGGTAATCTTTTTCTTTTTTTTTATAATAGCTACATAATAAAATAAATTTGGCAGATAAACATGCAGGCATAGCATGTCATCCTACTCTTGCAAAGCAGGGGCAGGTTGCTAGTACATATTTGATAAATCTTGCCATGTACGTCCATCTTGCCATGTCTATGCTATATTGTTAATGACGTTTATTTTTTTAAGTTACGTATTACACAATAAAATTAAGATTTTTTGTAGTAATTATTTTTCAGTTTCTCTTTTTTTAAAGTAAATTTTGATTTTTCGAGCTTAAATTATGCAATTATCACAAATAAGTAACAAACGATTTTTTACTCCATCGAAAAAATCCTAGGGCCTCGAACCCGCGATCTTGGGCATATGTTGTTATGCAAACCACTACTAATCCTATGAATTAATTGATGCAATTTGCTTCAAAAACCTGCGAAATAAATGTTGAAGCTGATACTGTAGTAATATATAGAAAGGACGGTTTAATTTATCGAAAATATTTACAAAAATCGATGAGTCAGCCTGTGCACCCAACGGCTTCTCTCTCCAAATCGCCCTGAAGATGACCTACACTGTAGGTCGAAACGTCGGCACATACATATAAATCTAGCACTTATTCAGTGTTTTGTTTGACTACACCTCCCATCTATCTCCTTTCTACAATTTATAAAAATCGTATTCCAAATCCACCTGTTCTTCTTTTTCATCAACATAACATTATTACGAAAAATACAAAAAAAAACAAAAAAACTGTACCACAACACATGAAGGGTTTTGGGTTCAGTACGTGGTAGAGACTGTACTGTTTCTTGGACAACGGTCACAGCCTAAGGAGTGTCCTAGATAGTCATAGGATCCATCAATAATTAAAAGGATTATACAACAGATTTTCAAAATAATTAGAAACCGTTCTAAACTAGAGGTATCGCTATAGATACATAAAGTTCTCCTTCATTGGGACTTTTGCCTTCGTCGGAAGTTCTCTCCCATCGGGAGGGGATGGGGGGCGAGGGGAGGGAGGTCTGACCTCATTTCCGGGTTTCCTCGGGACAGGAAGGAGGCCTCCCGGATCTCCCCAACCGGGTTATTAATCGCCTATAGGAGGCTGTGGATCCGAAGAGACAGATTAGCTATTGTTTTCTAATGGCCGACTCGCAACACTCCCTTCCATGCTACCTTCGTGTTAGATCCTATTTCGTCTTTGATAAATAGCCCTTTCGGAACCGTAACGATAAACAAGGAGCTGTTTATCTATTACAAATACTTCTCTATCTCTCCATGAAATAAAAAAGGGTACTTGTGTATTAGCCGGTCTGCAGGGACTGTTTTACGCCATTGTTTATAACCTGAACACTGATAACACCTACCTTCTCATTCAAATCAATGGAAATTGAAATATACAGAACGTAATCATCAAATGATTCTAGAACCTTCTTACCACGTTCCGCTTCTTATAAATGTTTTCCCTTTGCATTTGACGAACACGTCTCCATTTCTGTCCAAGGTCAAAATCCATTTGATGTTTACATTATTTCGCCCTTCGGGTGGAGGTAAAAATATTTCTCTCAAATGGGGAGAACTATTTATTAAAGTGCCAACGGTACTGATGCTGTTAGCTGAATCTACACCGGGCACTCCCGCTCTCCCCTCGACTTCCCTGAAGAAGACCTGCAATATGGGTCGAAACGTCGGATCTTTAATAAACGTCAGATCTTTAATAAATTCTCCCAACTTGAGAGAAATTTTTAGTACACTTATATATATATACGTGTATGTACATATACATATATATATATATATATATATATATATATATATATATATATATATATATATATATATATATATATATATATCTTACTAATATTATAAATGTGAATGTTTGTATGTTTGTCTCTCTTTCACGCAAAAACTACTAGACGGATTTGGATGAAACTTTACAGTAATATAGGTTATAAATCAGAATAACACATAGGCTATAGGAAGCGCGGATTTATGGGAGGGTGCAAGGGGACACGTGCCCCCCTACAGTATTTTAGGTACTTTGTAGAATCCATTATTGTACATAAATAAAGGCAAATCACATGATAATAGTTGTTAAAATAACAGAAAGAACATGAGTTAAACTATTTGTTTTGATATCCTACTAATCTTACTAATATTATAAATGTGAATGTTTGTATGTTTGTCTTTTTCTCTTTCACGAAAAAACTACTGGACGGATTTGGATGAAACTTTACAGTAATATAGGTTATACATCAGAATAACACAGGCTATAGGAAGCGCGGATTTATGGGAGGGTGCAAGGGGGCACGTGCCCCCCCCTACAGTATTTTAGGTACTTTGGAGAATCCATTATTGTACATAAATAAAGGCAAATCACATGATAATAGTTGTTAAAATAACAGAAAGAACATGAGTGAAACTATTTGTTTTGATATCCTACTAATCTTACTAATATTATAAATGTGAATGTTTGTATGTTTGTCTTTTTCTCTTTCACGAAAAAACTACTGGACGGATTTGGATGAAACTTTACAGTAATATAGGTTATACATCAGAATAACACATAGGCTATAGGAAGCGCGGATTTATGGGAGGGTGCAAGGGGGCACGTGCCCCCCCTACAGTATTTTAGGTACTTTGGAGAATCCATTATTGTACATAAATAAAGGCAAATCACATGATAATAGTTGTTAAAATAACCGAAAGAACATGAGTTTTGATTTCCTATTTGTTCTGATTTCCTACTAATCTTAATAATCTTACTAATACGCCAAAACTACTGATTGGATTTGGATGAAACTTTACAGTAATATAGGTTATACAGCAGAATAACACATAGGCTATAGCAAGCGCGGATTTAGGGGGAAGGGGGCACGTGCCCCCCCCCTGTCGACAGTTTTCTAGGTACTGTGGAGAATCCATTATAGTACATAAATAAAGGAAAATCACATGATAATTGTGGTTAAAATAACTGAAAAGACAGGAGTGAAACTATTTGTTTTGATATCCTACGAATATTATAAATGCGAATGTTTGTTACTCATTCACGCAAAAACTACTGAACGGATTTGGATGAAACTTATTGAATAAAATAGGTTATAAATCATAGGCTACATCAAGGGCATGCCCCCCCTTATAGTACATAATTAATGACAAATCAGGAACATAGCCTCTTGAAATTTGTAGATAGGTTCTTTGTATAGTTTAAGAAAGAAATTTGGATAATTCCACCCTAAGGGTTTCCCTTTTAATATGATGGGGGTTCAAAGGTTGTAGAGAATCCGTCAGTTTTGAAGTTAGACATCTGAAATTATTGATGTACGACTAACTTATATTTAAAAAAAATAATTAAATTATTTATTTAAATTGATCTTTCACGAAACTTTATGTGGCAGGCCGAATCCCACGCGAGCGAAGCCGCGGGCATAAGCTAGTATATATATATATATATATATATATATATATATATATATATATATATATATATATAATATATAATCTAAATTATTTATTTAATATATAATCTAATATATAAAATTGTCGTGTCACAGTGTTTGTAACAAAACTCCTCCGAAACGACTTGACCGATTCTTATGAAATTTTGTGTCTATATTTTGAGAATAGGATGTAACTATTTTTCATACCCCTATGTGTCGGCCATGATTACGCGTCGATCTTAGCAGTGACGCTTGATCATGCTTCATTTTTGATATGTCGTAAGGGCGTATCTGAATAGTGTAAATCCAAGTTCGCAACCCCAATAAAACGGACGGGAATAATTTATGGCGAAATCAAATGAATAGTATGGCATTGGGAACAGTGAATTCAAAAATATTTATAATTTAACTGATAGAGAACGACAAAATTTAGTTTCCTCGATCCATTGCTAGTCAACGCCTATAAAACATGAATGAAAACTTTTTTATGTACTTGTGTATTAGCCGGCCTGCATAAAACCTACTTCCTTATCTCGTGTAACCTCTTCATTTAATTCGTCTCGTTTTAGTTATTTATGCGTGCATTATTAAATTGTTTTTTAGTGTTTTGTCTTGTTAATTTTGTTTATTATCTATTTGTTTATTAAATTTCTGTATTTTTTATGTAATTGTTTTTGTCTTCTTCCTTTAGTAATTGCCTATTTAAAATGAACAGAATAAGATCTTGAATAATAATAATTGAAATTTGTATATATATGCATATATAAATATATATGGTGGCTCGGTGGTAGAGCACTGAGTTGCCATGCCGGAAATCCTGGTTCAAATCCCGCTGCAGGCAAGACTTTTATCCAGTCTGTTTGCAGCCTGAGATGGATCATATAGGATCTAGGACCCTCCTGGGGCTCACCCAACTTCTATAAAATATTATAAAAATAGGCTACCTAAAATAAGGAGGAAAAATCTGTTGGTTGAGCATGACCTAGGACAAGCGACCTCCTTGCAGAACAGTTGTCCATGAAACAGTACAGTCTCTACCATGTACTGAATCCCAGACCCGTTCACGGGTTGTAGTGGTACAGTTTTTTTATTTTTTTTATTTCATTCTTATAATTCCTATCGTATCTGTCCATAAACGTGTTATACTTTCTTTGGTATTGAACTGTTGATATTGTTATTCTATTGTATTATTCCAAACTTTGATGATGACCTAAGAATTATACCTAAACATTGGCACAAAATAAAATATTTTTTTTATTCTATTTTTTATAATTATTATAATTTTAAAATATTTTTATTCTTATAATTTCCTTTTTTTCTTTTTTTAAAGTATCAAAAAAATAAAAAATAAAATAAATAATTTTAAAAAATAATGTTTTACTTTGTATTATTTTTGTTGATGTGCCGTTAGAACATATTTTGTTATTTTATACTAAAGTCTAATGATTCATAGAAATGAGAAAAAGGATCTAATGGTTCAAAGATCAAAATTTGGTTTTGTAATGCAATATTATTGATTGACCATGGAGGACTAATGATCTCCTAAGAATTTTTAAAAGTATGACTTTCCAGGTACTTATACTTATAGTGTGTTATCTTTGGACATTTATGTTAAATTATTTATAGTAATGTAATTATTGTTTGTTTATTTATTAAAGTTAAAAGATGCAGGAGAAGAAAAGATTGAGAATGACACCATAGTGTCGAAACGTCTCTAAAGAGTGAAAATTAATGAATAAACAACAACTGGAAAACGGTTTTATTTCTCTTACCCTAAATAAAATATTTTTATTTTGAAGAGAAAAAATCTGTCCAGGACCGAGATATCTTTTATTTTTTAATGTAAAATTTGGGAGAATAAATTTATATATACAGAATATTATTCTTCATTTATTAGAGAACTTATTCTATGATTTATGAGAAGTATGATCAACAAGCATGAAGTAACCATCAATCTTCATTTAATTATGAATTATCCCTAACTCTCTTTAACACTTATTTTTAATCTCAGCTTAAGTGATTACATGATGAATGTTCCTCGTTGAAAGTGACAAGTTATGCTTGATGCAATGATGTAGGAAAGTTGATATGTAAATTAGGTTCTAAGTGAAAAAAACAAATCTGAATAATCAATCTTAAAACAAGAGGTATGTATTGATTTAAAGAATCTATTTTATTTAATTAATATTTTTTGCAGACTGAAATTAAAAAAAAAAATGGACAGAATCTTCTCTTGTTGTGAATAAACTATAGTTGGATATGAACAAATATGTAGACAACATACATATTTATTTAAATATTGACGTTGTTTACATAAATTAAATTTTCATTCATTGTCATTTTCATGGTACCTATTTAGAGAAAAGGACTTTGTCCATTTTTTGTACCTGGATCATAGAAATGTTCGAAATCACGTATGAACCAGAGGAATGGAGGCTTTTCATCGATTCATCAAAAAGGAATTTGAAAGCTGTACTTCACAATGGTAACCGATATGCTTATGTGGCTGTTGGACACTCAGTCCATTTGAAAGAATACTACGAAAATCTTAATAAGCTCGGCTACTCTGACCATAAATGGACCATTTGTGGAGATTTTAAAATTATTTCCATGTTACTAGGTCAACAAAGTAGTTATACAAAGTTTCCATGTTTCCTCTGTGAATGGGATAGCCGTGAGAGGGAACAACACTATGTCAAGTAGACGTGGCCAATCAGAAAGGCTTTTATTCCTGGAGTTAAAAATGTTGAAAGACAAAGTTTGGTGGATCCTAAAAAGATCTTACTTCCACCACTTCATATCAATTTGGGGCTAATGAAACATGTTTGTGAATGAAGTTTGTGAATCTCCCAAAGAAGGAGAGTGTTTCAAGTATCTTTGTGAACAGTTTCCTGGTATATCCGATGCTGATATGAAACAGGGAGCCTTTGTTGGGCCTGATTTCAGAAAACTTTTAAAAGATGAAAGATTTGTCACTAAATTGGAAATGGGAGAAAAAATGCCTGGAATTCATATAAACTTGTTGTAGCAGGCTTTCTTGGAAACAGAATACTACAAAACTTCAGTTGCTGAATTATTACAAAACTACAAAATGTCGTGCTGCAACAATGAATGTCAAAGTTCATTTCCTTCACTCACTTCTGGACTACTTTCCAGAAAATCTTGGGGCTGTAAGTGAGGAATAAGGAGAACGTTTCCATCAAGATATAAAAGAAATTGAGTGCAGATACCAAGGTCGATGGAATGTCAACATGATGGCAGACTACTGTTGGATGTTAAAAAAGGGAAAATTCACAAGAATACAGCCGAAGAAATACCAAAAGAAGCTTTGATGGAAAAAGATAACGTTTTTACAAAGACTTATAATAACTTTACAAAGTATGTGCTTCAGTTTTATGTTCATTTTAGCTTGGTATCGTTGTTTTTTTTTGCTTTTACTTCATGTTAAAATAAAAACAAATCCAAAATTTTCCGTTTTATATATTTTTTCCAAAAACTTCAACTTTTGTATGCAAGCCTTACGTGATAGAAAAAAACTAATGGGATTTTGGAAATCAGCGCAAAAAGCTACATGAAGACCAGTTAACTAAATCAAAACAATTTTTAATGTTTTTTGCAAACCTGTGTTATCTGCATCCGCCAGATTTGAACCCGGAACCTAATAACTAAATATTCACAAGATATTAAATTTTATTTCCGAGAAAATAAATAAGAGTTTAAGATATACAATTTTAAATGCTAATTATGCAAAAAAATGTATTATTGTTATTCATTATTTCATTATTGTTACTTGTATCTGATTTCAAGGAAGTACTGAAGTTAATACTGTTACGGGCGCCGGCAGGAAGACGGAAGCAAGAGGATTAGCGGCTTAAATCCGTCGGCGGGAGAAGTTAAAATAGGATTAGGACCGTTCTAGATCGTCTCCTTTTGTCGGCAAAGGATTAAGAAGATTCCAGAATTTTCTGGCCCCTTCGTGTTCTAGAATGTTCGGCCTTGCCTATAAAAAGACTTCCCTCACCTCGAGTCAGTCAGTCTTAGCCTGAGAGTAGACCAGTGAAGATCTGTGATAAGTGTAATAAATGAGTGTCAGTGTGATAAACTAGTCAGTGTTGAACCGGCCCGTGTAATAAGTGTATCAGTGAACTGTGACAGTCTCGCGAGTGTAATAAACTGTTTCTGTTTGTTGCTGTGTGTCAGTTTGTCATACTTGGAGAATCTTACGGTCGGTGGACTAGTGAACTGTAAGTGTTAACTATTAGTTATAAATTGTAGTGTAATTTTATAATATTCATAGAAAATATTGTAACTAGTTAAGATATCTAGAATTAGTAATATCTTATATTATTGTAATAATTAAATAGGAGTTAGGCCTAGATTATAATCTTTAGAATATTGTCATTATAAATTTGTATTAGTTTAATAATTTAATTGTTAATAGTTTAATTGTATCCTTTTTATCATATTGTTAATAAATATGAGTATCTTTAATTAAGGAATTGTTTAATTCGTTTTAATACCCAGTAGCCCGTAACAATACAAAGGATTGTAATGCCTCTGAAATTGTCTTGAATTTCCTATGTTTATACCATAAATAATTGACGCTGTAAAAAAGTTTTTATGATTTTTTTTTTTAAATTGCCGTGGAAATCTTTCACCAATCGACTTAACAACGAGGAACCTTGGAATTGAATTGAATAACACTGGAAATCTTGGTTATGACACAAAAGAACAATGAGAAGAGAAAGAGGGTTAGATCAGATCAATCGCCTTCGAATAGAACTGTGGATCTCAGGTGAAAGATATTAATAAGAAAAACCTTTACCATTACAACCCAAGAAGAGTCCTTGGGTTCAGTACGTGATAGAGACAAGGTTTTCCGCCCAATGAAGGGTACCCAAATTATAAAGGCGGATGAGGCTCAGGAGTGTTTTTAGAGCCCACAGGACTCAGGTCAACCCGTGGCTGCTAACATACTTAAATAATTATCTGCTATACCCGGATTCGAACCAGATCCTTAGCACTCTACGCACTAAGCTACCTTATGATAAATGATATTGACATTTATCATACACTGAATGATATTAAAGGAAATGTAAAAAAAAAAAATTATTTTAAAGAGAAAAGATATGCCACCGGCCTGGGGCATCTCTTTTCTCTTTAAAATAAAAATATTTAAAATTCAAAAACAGCTGACCAATAATTATAAAAAATTATAAATAGTAATATGATGTAAGTCAACAAGATCCAAAAAGTTGCGAGAACACGGGGACACGGGATCGGATAAGAGAAAAGATTTGTCCCTTGTCAGAAGGCGACCTTGGTGGCTCAATTGGTCGGAGCGCTTTCACGGATAGACAGAGTTTCCGGGTTTGAATCCCGGGCATATCTTTTCTCTTTAAAATAAAAATATTTAAAATTCAAAAACAGCTAACCAATAATTATAAAAAATTATAAATAGTAATATGACGTAAGTCAACAAGATCCAAAAAGTTGCGAGAACACGGGGACACGGGATCGGATAAGAGAAAAGATTTGTCCCTTGTCAGAAGGCGACCTTGGTGGCTCAATTGGTCGGAGCGCTTTCACTGATAGACAGAGTTTCCGGGTTTGAATCCCGGGCATATCTTTTCTCTTTAAAATAAAAATATTTAAAATTCAAAAACAGCTAACCAATAATTATAAAAAATTATAAATAGTAATATGACGTAAGTCAACAAGATCCAAAAAGTTGCGAGAACACGGGGACACGGGATCGGATAAGAGAAAAGATTTGTCCCTTGTCAGAAGGCGACCTTGGTGGCTCAATTGGTCGGAGCGCTTTCACTGATAGACAGAGTTTCCGGGTTTGAATCCCGGGCATATCTTTTCTCTTTAAAATAAAAATATTTAAAATTCAAAAACAGCTAACCAATAATTATAAAAAATTATAAATAGTAATATGACGTAAGTCAACAAGATCCAAAAAGTTGCGAGAACGCGGGGACACGGGATCGGATAAGAGAAAAGATTTGTCCCTTGTCAGAAGGCGACCTTGGTGGCTCAATTGGTCGGAGCGCTTTCACGGATAGACAGAGTTTCCGGGTTTGAATCCCGGGCATATCTTTTCTCTTTAAAATAAAAATATTTAAAATTCAAAAACAGCTAACCAATAATTATAAAAAATAATAAAAATAAAAACATGTTAAAGGGAATTGAAACAGAAACACAGGAAGTCAACTATTTTGAAATTAAAGAAAATTTTTCTAGCCTTATAAAACTTTATGTATTTATTTATTTTTTCTTATTATTTAATTAATCATATTATTAACAGACGATTTTTTTAAAAATGTATTTATTGATATCTACAACTGTATTACAATAATACAACAAGTAAATAGGCTAAGTGATACATAATGACTTGAGAATGACAAGTAGAGAAACTACCCACTGGTAATACTCAAATCACAAGTTCAACTAAGGAGGTCACGTGGCCATCTTTTCAGACGCCTCGGAGGATTTTCGGGAATTGAAGAGGAAGCTAGGTTTGAAACTAGAGGGTTTGAGTGGGAATGAAGTTTGCTATGAAAGGATAGATACCGGGTTCGGGCCAAATCAGCAACAAAAGGGACATTAAGGTCGTTATGGATGACTTTATTCTTAACAAAATAAGGAGCACTGAGGATTTTACGAAGGATTTTTGGATTGTAAGGATTGGATACGAGAGGAATTCGATGGCTTAGTGGAGCCCCAAAGCTATACTCCGTAAGTCCAAATAGGTCGTATGATGGTCATGTAGATGAGTCTTTTGTAGTTAATTGGGAGCTTAGAGCGTTTGTCTAGTAAGTGTTGAAGTAACCTGAAACGTCGTGCAGTTTCTTGTCTTTTCAGTCTTGTATGAGGATTCCAGTTTAATCGTTTGTCAAGGTGCAACCCTAAGTATCGGATCTGTTCTACAGGCACCAGTGGGATATTATTAAAGGATACTGAAGGGCCTGAAGTCATTGGTTTACGAAGTAAGTTAAAAGTGATTTGATGCGATTTTTGAGAATTTATTTTAATGTTTACGTAGGCTTCCACGGTCTGCGGTATTGTCCATCCCGGAAAAAGAACATATGGACAATTTATTTTAATTCTCCAGTTTTGACACCATTCTTCAAGATCAATGATATGGGATTGCAGGCTTTGGGATTCAATAACTGGATTGGTGTTGACTGATAATACACATGTATCATCAGCATACGTGGTAAGGATAGTATTAGGATGAGTTGGGATGTCAGCTGTAGAAACTGTATAAAGGATTGGGCCAAGGATACTACCTTGAGGAAGACGAATGTTTAAAATTAAGTTTTGGGGAGCGGAGAATCTCAGTTTGCCCCGTGTTTCAATCCAGCTCTGCCAGATAAACCATATATGATTATTATAAGACTTAAATATTTGGACCTACGGAGTAGAACTTTGGGGCTCCACTAAACCATCGAAATCCTCTCGTATCCAATCCACACAAAGTGAAAAGTCCTCAATGCTCCATACTTTTTTACGAATAAAGTAATCCATAATAACTTTAATGTAACATTTGCCGCTGATTTGGCCCGATTTCGATATCAATCTTTTCATGACAAATTTTGTTCCCACTCAAATCCACTATTTACAAACCTAGCAACTTCTTCAATTGCTGATAATCCGAGGCGTCGGAAAAGAAGATGGCTTCGTGACCTTCTAAGTTGAACTTTTTATTTTATTAGTATCCCTGGGTAGTTTCTCTACTTGTGTTAATCCATGCCATTATATACCATTCTTGCCATTTAATTGTTGTATTGTATCGATATCAATCTTTATCTGAGTACTACCACTGGGTAGTACCTCTACTTTCCTTTATCTCATGTCATTGTTTATCATTCATTATATTTGTTTGTTGTATTAATATAATACAGTTGTAAATTTCAATAAATACATTTTAAGAAAATCAAGTGAATTTCGAATATCCGAACTTTTGTTTAGAAGAACCATACCAGATTATATCAGCTCGTAATTTAATAACATTACATCATCTACCGAATACCCTTAACTTTAAATCAGTTTTATTTCCAGGAGCGACTTCACTTTCAAAGATGAATAGCTCCCAGAAGAGGATGATTAGACCGGCGTGAGAAGATACGGATCGCTTTTACCCAGCCGCTTCCTCCTTGGAGAATATCGTCGACCTCAAGAAGAAGGAGAAACCGTGAGAGGCCTGGAAGTCAAAAGAAAACCACTTCCCATGATAAGATGGATACGCTGACCAGCTCTTCAACACCAGTCAGCATGGGTTGCTAATCGTACATCAATATTTATGATGAAAATAATATTTCATATTGAGGAGCAAAACCTCAACAGTGACATACTAGTAATACTAGTAAAATATATGTTTATTTTAAACATTAAGATAACATTATTTTAAACTAAAACAGGAAACGAAAATGCCTGTTAATATTTCGCCTATTCATGCATCATCAAGACTTAATGAGATTAACAGCTAAGGAAAAAAAAAACGAATTGGGAGCAGAAAGAGAATAATGTTGTTTATTATAATTAACTTTAAAAAATCGAAATTCACTTAATTTTTTTTGTTTTTCCCAAATTTACAACTGTATTCTAAGAGGGCAGAACCAGGGGAGGAGGTACGAGGGACAGTTTTTTGTGTACTGTGAATCCATTATAGTACATAATTATAGGCAAATAACATGATCATAGTTATTAAAATAACAGAAAGAACATGAGTGAAACTATTGTTTTGATATTTTAATAAACCTTTGAAATCTATCTATAGAGGTAGGTTATATTGCTTATAGACGCACAACATCTATGGTCATTAGCGACTTTCTTCTTTTTGTTCAAATGTTTATTTCATTATTTA
This sequence comes from Arma custos, assembly GCA_037127475.1. Taxonomy (NCBI): domain Eukaryota; kingdom Metazoa; phylum Arthropoda; class Insecta; order Hemiptera; family Pentatomidae; genus Arma; species Arma custos. The sequence continues at coordinate 7,532,721 of CM073764.1, forward strand.
TTTATTCATTTATCAGCCTATCTATAGATACTACAAGTTAATTTTTTTCCCGTCTGTCCGTTGTGCCCCCCAGAAAAAAAATCCTGGACCCGCTCTTGTTCTAAGATATACGTAAGTAGAATGAATGATAAATAATGGCATAAGATAAAGACAATTAGAGAAACCATCCACCGATTGTACTTAAATAACTTTTTTTTTTTATTACTTATTGAATTATTACAATCTGCCACTTGTGGGCAATTTGCAAAAAGTAGCTATACAATCATTCCATAAAAACAAAAACAACATAAACAAAAATAAAATAAATAAATGTAATACAAATATATACATGCGGTAATAAAAACAAAATAAATGCGAAAATGATAATAAAAATAAAATAATTGTATAAAATCTGGCTGTTGAGCGTTATCTCTGACAAATCGCCTCCTTGCACAAACTTTATTCTAGAAACTCTACGGTCCCTAACATGTACTGATCGCAATAGGTCGTATTCCACACAAAATGTGTTTTTGCGGCGCCTTTTAATTCTCACAGTCAATATTTTGTTCCTACAATACATCTCTGTTTTATTTATTTCAATAGAACTTGGAGAATTTAAATGTATCTATACAGAATCATGTAAACAATGAAAGAAAAAAATATATACAAAAAACTTTGAAGCCACTCATACATGCGCACGCATAATCACACACACACACACATACAATTATAGGTTATCTAAAAAAATGTCAAATATATCTTGAATATTGTTACGGTCACAGAGATGAAGACGGAAACAAGGGATTAACGTCTTAATCCGTCGGCGGGAGAAGTTAAGATTGGATTAGAACCTTCTCGAACGCCTCATTTTGTCGGGAGAGATCAAGAAGGTTCTCGACATTCCCAGAACATTCTTCTCCTACTTCTGTGTTCTAAAATGTTCGCTCTTGCCTATTTAAATACCCCCCCCCCCTTTCGCCTCGAGCGGGGAGTCAGAGAGCAGACCCAGGCACTGTGATGATCTCGTAATAAGTGAGTCTGAGTGTGATAAGTGTATCAGTGAACTGTGACAGTCTCGCGAGTGTAATAAACCGTTTCTGTGTATTAATGTGTGTCAGTTTGTTATATTTGGAGTATCTTATGGTCGATGGACTTTGATTAGTGAACTGTAAGTGTTAATTAGTAGTAGTTAATTAGTTAAGTAGGAGTTGTAATTTTATAATATTCATACAAATTTATGTAAATATTTAAGTCATTTAGAATTAGTAATAACTTACATTATTGTAATAATTAAGGAGTTAGGCCTAGATAATAAATATTTAGAATATTGTTACTGTAAATTTATATCAGTTTAATAATTTAATTGTTAATAATTTAATTGTATTCTTTTTATCATTTTATTAATAAACATTAGTGTCTTTAATTTTGTTATTTAGTAGTTTAATTCATTTTAACACCCAGTAGCCCGTAACAATATTGTAACTGTGTTTTTTGTCTCTCCTGTAAAATTTACTGTTAAGGTGATACGACCTATTGCGCCTAAGCCGTCGATATGCTAATTGAATGGGTTATCAGAAAATGGTTTTATTGTCGGATTTAGTAACACTGGATATGGATTTAATCCTGTGAAGTTACTGGTGCTAATATGAATCCAGACATTGGCAGATAAAAATCCGGCCAAAAAAAATATATATAACGTTTAGATAGCGATTTAACAGTCATTTATTTATTTCAAAATAAATTATTTATCATGTTGTCTTTTTTTTTAGCCGTCTCCGTTTTTTATGGGCCATCAAACAACGCCATAAAATAACACCTAAAGGTTTCCAAGTAGGTCGTGTTCTCCTCGCGAACCTCCGCCTGGTTGACACTAAGGACTCAGCTTCGTGATCGTAAACATCCGATGATATCTGGTGAAACCAGCATCGGAATGCTGCATAACTTTTAAATGATTCGATATGATTTACTAATAAACACAAGTCGTTTGAATGTTTTAAAAGATGTTTGCTGTTGGAAATTATATATTTATGTTTGTGACACTATTCCTAATCAAATTATGACGGTGCGACATCTAGTGGTTAGCATAACAAACTAATAAACTCAAGACCGGCAAGATTTTTTAACGGTGTCAGGTACTCGTTAAAAATCCCTATCCAAATTCTAACCTGAATAGGCAAAATTTAGAGCTCCCACTGTAGCATCGTCCGATTAGCCCTAGCAGCATAAAGTGACGTTAAATGAACAAACAAACAAATCAAATTATGATTATTATATTATCAAATTATATTATTTTTACTTTACTATCCTTTCTGTACATTTATTTTCTGTATTTTATTTTATATGCGTTATTTATAATTTATAATTTCTGCTCATTTTCTTTAATTTTATTAAATCTGTCTTATTTTATTATATCTGTCATTATTTTCATTCTCTTTTCATTATCATTAATTTTGTTATATCTGTCTTAATCTTGATTTTATTATATCTGTCACTATTTTAATTTCTTTTCATTATTATTAATTTTTTTAAATCTGTCTATATCTTAATTTTATTATATTCTGTCACTTTTTTAATATTCGTTATCTTTCATCTTCATATCTGCCATTATTTTCATTTTCTACATTACTTGTCACCATATTATTGTTACTGTACATTTTTATATTTTTTGTTCTGTTTGTTTCTCTCTCATAGCCCTGAAGATGACCTACACTGTAGGTCGAAACGTCGGCACACAATTATAAGTTTATTACTTATTCAGTGTTCTTTTTGACTGCACCTCCCAACTATCTCCTTTACATTAGATCATCCAGTCAACTATTTTCATCTCATAATAGTACATAAGATTCAGCTTTGTAAACTAAACTGGTAGGGTAATGTAACCTGACCCTGTAACATACAAATAGTTTCTTATATCTTAATATTCCAAATAAGTCTTTTTATAAAAGATCATAAATTAATTAGATAGATTAAATAAAAAAATTTAAAAAATATAGTCTTTTTTTGTGTTTTTTTATATAGTTTAAAATATTTTAATACGTAAACAATTTAAATACAGTAAATAAATAGTTCATAACTACACACAACTAATCTAGTACTTTAAAAGTTTATAAAGTTTAATATTAATAATTTGACCATGCAGGAAAGATAATCCCCAAGAAAATATTTAAGAAATATGCATTTGTGAGGTATCTACAAGTTGATTTTACTAATTACTGGGACAATTTTATTGAAATTATGTATTTTTCTTAACATAATTAATTGTTATTTTTTACAGATTTTTATACATGTAACTTCTTTAAATTTATGTATAATTAATGTATCGATGGAGAAAAATGATTGATAATGACATATAGTTGTCGAAATGTTAATTAGGAATTATATAAATTAAGAACTTAAGATGACTGGAGAATGTTTTTTCCCAATATATAAAAATCAAAAGAATCAAAAGATTTATACCGCGGGTTCGTAGCCCGGCAGGTGGCCCTAGGATTTTTTTAAGGGAGTAAAAAATCCTTAGTTACGCCGTCCTTCGGAAGGGACGTTAAACGGGGGTCACGAGCCTGTACGATGTCAGGTACTCGTTAAAAATCCCTATCCTAATTAAACCTGGATAGGCAAAATTTAGAGCTCCCACTGTAGCATCGTCCGATTAGCCCTAGCAGCATAAAGTGACGTTAAATGAACAAACAAACAAACAAACAAAAGATTTATAGTCCAGTTTACATTAATTTATAAATTCTACAAGTTTTTGAAATTTGAGACTGGTCTGCTTGGTACAGGATATTACTTTTGTAAATTGAAGCAAATTATACTAGAAATAACAAACAAAAAAAAATGAATGAGTGTAGAGAGAGATTCTCGATAATTATTTAAAGCAGGTAAAACAATGAATGTGTAAAAATATGATGCATTATATGCCACCATAGAAACGATATTAAGAGGCTTTTTTTTTAAGGAAAGTAAAAAATCCTCCGTTATACCGTCCTTCAGAGCGGTTGTAAAATGGTAGTCCTGGTCCAGTGCGGTGTTAGGTACTCCTTAATTATACCTGGATAGGCAAGGACACCCAGTGTAGCGTCGTTCGATTAGTTATAGGACTATAAAGTGATGGCGAATAAATAAACAAAACATCTTCTCAAAACCAATCAGAACGCTGATTGTGAAATGGGGCGATTCATAGGCGGATCCAGGAGGGGGCATGGGGGCACGTGCCCCCAGATGTTTTTGTGTGTACCTACTATGGAGATTCCAGTACAGTTTATACTTATATAAATCACATGATCAAAGTAGTTAAAGTATATAAATAAAATAACAGAAAGAACATTAGTGAAACTCTTGTCCATTTCTGGCTAGATTTGCCAGACAGAATGGACAGAGATTTTGAACTGGAGGAATGGGCAGATATAGGTTGGACGCTGGGTTAGAATTTCTCGATAGGGGAATGATTGCAGGAAATATTGGTGACGATTGGAAGAACAAAGGCACTGCATAAAACCGGGCAACTGAGGCAGCCCTTGGCATCCCAAATTCGTTCGTATTTGGGTTTTCGAGATCTTCAGAGGTACCCCCATACACACCAACAGGGCAACAGTAGTCAAAGTGGGAGAAAATTAAGAAGGTAACTAGAAGTCTAAGAATTTCAAGAGAGATGAGATGACGAATATGGAGTTCTTCTTCCTCCTTCAGGCAAACCAGGCCTCCCGAATCCAATCCAGCGTCTTCATGGCATTCCAGTTCTTGCCGTTGTTGCCCAAACTGGAGATGTAGTCAGTCCATTAAGTTCTGGATCTCCTTCAAGTTGGTCTGACCTCAATGTATTTTCTTGGGTCACGGTCCTCACTCATCCAACAGAGGTCCAAAAGATCTAAGTTGCTTCTTTTCATGGGTATCCTTTTGAGAGACAACCCCTAAATCCTCTATGTTCAGATATGATTCCTACTAGTTCAGCCCGCTTCTTTCCGGAGGTATATAATTTTGGCAGTAGTAACTCAACTGAAGTGCTTATCCAATATTACTAAGCTTTTACTTCCACATAGGAGATTAAGTAGGTAAACAGCTTTGGGGATATGGATCTTAACCTTTTTCTCCACTTTTGTGGGACTGTAACCTTCATGTTTGAGTCCTACCTGTGTGAATTTATATGGAGGAGCTGTGAGAAGGAGTGCTTGTTTCAAAAGATTTTGGAAGACATCGTTGAAATCTGTCGATGTATTTATAGCTTAATTTTTGAGGTTATCTACTAAAATACTTAAGTTTTCAATATTAAGACCGTGGAAAAAATTCCAACGAAAAGCCCTTAAGTCTAAATTAGTTTTACTTTAATTTTTTCATATGGTTTTTGTCTTATGTTTTGGTGTTGTTTACAAATATTTATTTTTTCCTGTTGTGCTTTTTGTAGTTTGATGAGTGTATGTTGAATTTTCATATTCTCCAGTATTTATCAGCTGTTTTATCTAACCTTACCCAGCCGGGGTCGAGTTACCTTCCTTATGATTCATTAGTTGCATTTGAGCCTTGGAGGTGGTGGGATGTTTCTTGGGTGCATTATTCATGTTTTGTTTTTGTTTTTTTATTTATTTTTTTATCTATCTACCCTAAGGATGCCTGAATAGGCGAGATATTGGACAGATAATTTCAATTTCTGTTTTAGTTTGGAGACTTAAGGACTTTTCGTTGGAATTTTTCCACGGTCTTAACATTTATGTAAGGTCTCTTTTTATTTTTCAATATTAATACTTAAGTTTTCCTTTAAATTAATGTGTAATTTCTTTAACATTTATCAGTTACTAGCTTTTGCCAGCGGCTTCGCTCGCGTGGAATTTGGTCTACCACATAAAGTTTCATGACGATCATTTTAAATAAATCATTTTTTTTTTAACTATAAGTTACTCGTGCATCCAAAATTTCAGATTTCTAAATTCAAAACTGATGGATTCCATACAATCTTTGAACCTCTATTATATTAAGGGGAAAACCCTTGGGGATGGAATTATCCAAATTTCTTTCTTAAATTATACAAAGAACCTATCTGCAATTTTCAAGATGCTAAGTCCCTGATTTGTCTTTAATTATGTACTACAATGGATTCTCCAAAGTTCCTAAAAAACTGTCTGGGGGGGGTAAGCGCCCACATGCCCCCCTCCCAAAATCCGACCTTGCTGTAGCCTATGTGTTATTCTGATGTATAACCTATATTACTGTAAAGTTTCAACCAAATCCGTCCAGTAGTTTTTGCGTGAAAGAGAGACAAACATACAAACATTCACATTTATAATATTAGTAAGATTAGTAGGATATCAAAACAAATAGTTTCACTCATGTTCTTTCTGTTATTTTAACAACTATTATCATGTGATTTGCCTTTATTTATGTACAATAATGGATTCTCCACAGTACCTAAAATACTGGCGGGGGGGGGGGCACGTGCCCCCTTGCACCCTCCTATAAATCCGCGCTTGCTATAGCCTATGTGTTATTCTGATGTATAACCGATATTACTGTAAAGTTTCATCCAAATCCGTCCAGTAGTTTTTGCGTGAAAGAGAGACAAACATACAAACATTCACATTTATAATATTAGTAAGATTAGTAGTATATCAAAACAAATAGTTTCACTCTTGTTCTTTTACTAAGCTTTTACTTCCACATAGGAGATTAAGTTGGTAAACAGCTTTGGGGATATGGATCTTAACCTTTTTCTCCACTTTTGCGGGACTGTAACCTTCATGTTTGAGTCCTACCTGTGTGAATTTGTATGGAGGAGGTGTGAGAAGGAGTGCTTGTTTCAAAAGATTTTGGAAGACATCGTTGAAATCTGTCGATGTATTTATAGCTTAATTTTTGAGGTTATCTACTAAAATACTTAAGTTTTCAATATTAAGACCGTGGAAAAAATTCCAACGAAAAGCCCTTAAGTCTAAATTAGTTTTACTTTCATTTTTTCATATGGTTATTGTCTTATGTTTTGGTGTTTTTTACAAATATTTATTTTTTCCTGTTGTGCTTTTTGTAGTTTGATGAGTGTATGTTGAATTTTCAAATTCTCCAGTATTCATCAGCTGTTTTTATCTAACCTTATCCAGCCGGGGTCGAGTTACCTTCCTTATGATTCATTAGTTGCATTTGAGCCTTGGAGGTGGTGGGATGTTTCTTGGGTGCATTATTCATGTTTTGTTTTTGTTTTTTTATTTATTTTTTTATCTATCTACCCTAAGGATGCCTGAATAGGCGAGATATTGGACAGATAATTTCAATTTCTGTTTTAGTTTGGAGACTTAAGGGCTTTTCGAATTTTTTCCACGGTCTTAACATTTATGTAAGGTCTCTTTTTATTTTTCAATATTAATACTTAAGTTTTCTTTTAAATTAATGTGTAATTTCTTTAACATTTATCAGTTATAAAATATGACTGGTATGTCTTTTCGACATAAGGTCCGACTTATATCATAGGAACATAGTCTAACTTCTTCTTTTTTCTTTTTCCACCTGACGTTTTACTAAGTCAGAGATCAGAGACAAGGTAGCACCGTGCGATCGAGACAGGTGACAAGATGAAGAGGTTGTTGACCCACAGACAAACAGTCCGTAATTAGAAGGATGGTTCCTGAGAAGGCCATTGTAGTGGGCTGTGTCCAATCACGACTGTAATAGCCACTCCTCACCATCATCAACCCCGGCCCCCTCAATTATCCTCCCTCTTTGTCTCCTTCTTTAGTGGATACTCCCTCTTCTCTTCGCCATATACCAGAAGACATATGGCGAAGAAGAATACGGCATTATCGGCAAGTAGGGTCATTATCTCTGTGCATTGGAGAGGATGGACTGAAGGAGAACTGAAGGTTACCGAAATAAATTAAAAAAAAAATTTCGGTATCTCTTCCGCAGGTTATCGCTTCGAGTCAGTTACAACAGGTTTAACTGTTTATTCGTTTCATCTTTGGTACTTTCCAAAATGTAATGTGTAATGTGAATGTAATTAAGGAGTAGATTTCAGTAATCATATCATCTAGAAATAAAAGTTCCAACTAGCATTTCGATTGATGATGATGTATGTTTATTGAAACACTAGCTTTTGCCCGCGGCTTCGCTCGCATAGAATTTGGACTACCGCATAAAGTTTCTTGACAGTGCTTTTTAACAATAATTTAAAATAATAAATAATTTAATGTTTTTCACTATAGGTTACTCGTACAAAATTTCAGATGTCTAACTTCAAAACTGACGGATTCCATACAACCTTTGAGCCCTTATTATAATAAGGGTGGAATTATCCAAACTTCTTTCTTAAATCATACAAAGGACCTATCTGCAAATTTCAAGATGCTAAATTCCTGATTTGCCATTAATTATGTACTATAATGGATTCTCCACAGTACCTCTAAAACTGACGGGGGTAGGGAGGGGCACGTGCCCCCGTGCGCCTCCCTAAATCCGCGCTTGCTATAGCCCATGTGTTATTCTGATGTATAACCTATATTACTGTAAAGTTTCATCCAAATCCGTTCAGTAGTTTTTGCGTGAAAGAGAGACAAACATACAAACTTTCACATTTATAATATTAGTAAGATTAGTAGTATATCAAAACAAATAGTTTCACTCTTGTTCTTTCTGATATTTTAACAACTATGATCATGTTATTTTCCTTTAATTATGTACTATAATGGATTCTCCACAGTTCCTATAAAACTGTCGGGGGTGGGGCGCCTGCCCCCGTGCGCCCCCCCTTAAATCCGCGCTTGCTGTAGCCCATGTGTTATTCTGATGTATAACCTATATTACTGTAAAGTTTCATCCAAATCCGTTCAGTAGTTTTTGCCTGAAAGAGAGACAAACATACAAACTTTCACATTTATAAAATTAGTAAGATTCATTACTTACTAGATGAAATGATTTTACCGAAGTAAACACATTTCCCATAATTACATTCTGTTTTCCATAAGAAAGCTCGAGATAACTTATCTCACAATTTTACATTTGTACCTTCTCTTTATGTTCATTTTGTATATTACTGTTCTTTTATTTCTATTTTTTATCATTGCTTGGCATTACCACCTTTTGTACTCTTATGATGTATAGTCCATGATCCCTGGTACATTTTTGCACTTGATTACTATCAAGCTGAATCTTCGTGAATAGCTTCGTTTCGATAAGACGCCCAACAATTTCCTTTGCGAAAATTCTCGATTGTGGTAGCTAACAGAGGTAGCAAGGGTAAAATATGTCGATTTGATGATTCTCCAAAATTTAAGGATAACGTACCACGCAATTTGTAGCACAATATGCCTGTTAAATTATATAAATATTAACTAAGTAAAAAAAAAAAAATCAGCTGGTTACTTACGTACTTATTACTAACCAGCTGATTTGTTTTCGCAAAGAAAATTGTTGGGCTTCTCATCAAAACGAAGCTATTCACGAAGATTCAGCTTGATGGTAATCAAGTGCAAAAATGTACCAGGGATCCTGGACTAGTATTGTAATATTGTATTCATATATGTTCTTAATATTATATCCATCGCTAATTTTATTACCTTTCAATTTCTGATTATATTATATGCTTTCTCGGTATTGCAATGTTTTTTATAGTTATTTTTGTTCTGTTTCTTCTCTCAATGCCCTGAATATGGCCTACAACATAGGTCGAAACGTTGGCACTTACAATAATTAGGTTTGTCTTATTTTGTGAGATTTTTTACTGCACCTCCAGACTATCATCACATTAAATTTCTCACATTTTCAGATTTTTCACAAGCTACAACGGATCAGATGACTGGGGCACAGTAAGAAGACTGTACTTTTGAAAACCGGATAGAGGAATAGGTCTCCTTAAAGACCGAAGTCAAGACAGAAGGATGCTCTCATCGAAGATCTGAATTATATATACATATCAGAAGTGCCAAAGATAGATAAAACTGGGGAAAAGCTGTTGTGTCGCCTGCCTCGAGCATGTTGCTGACGAGAAACCACGAATTTATTCCCTAGCCAAAGTCGCTAAACACGACTACAGAAGTTTTCAATCAATGTCCCACAGAACCATTGGTACTTGTGTACTTTGATACCCCCCCTCCCCCGTAATTTGATACCAGATAATAATAATACCAGATTCTATGAATATTACTTATAATAATGAAATGACTTATTTTTAAAATATAATAACCTTATTTCCTTATTGTTTCTGATTGGAAAAATTACTTATGGGAAGTTTTTTTTTTCTTTTTATATTTGCCTCCACACCTGTCAAATAAAACAATGACAATCAGCAGATTGGCTAACAGTAAGGTAAAGTACAATGTCATGAGAGGCATGACGAAGAACAGTACCCAGCGGTACCTCTCCCTTGGCTTGATTCAATGGCCCAAGATAACAGATCCCTCATCCACGTTCTTTTTAATCTCCTTCTAGTATTCTCTGGCATGAGAGTTGTGGCCATTTGTTCTATTAATGGGTTTGGATTTCCGTGTAGTTTTCCTTGAAAGCGGTTGTAGTATGTTCGTATGTGTTCGTCGACAGTTGCTATTTTTAAGTCAGTATGTAGAGTTTATTATTGTTATTGACATACCATGGTGCTTTTGTGACAAGTCTGAGTACTTTTGATTGGAAAGTTTGTAGCCGTTTTCTATGAGTCGGTTTAGCGATGCCATAAATTTGTAATGCATATGTCCAAACTGGTTTTAGTAAGGAAGTGTACGTGTTTAATTTTTGTCTTGGTTCTAATTTGGAGTTTTTCCTGAATAGAGAATACATTAAGTTCAGTTTGAGATTTAGTGATTGGCGTTTTTTTTTTTAAGCGTGAGGTCGCTTATGGGAAGTTATGTGAGAAAAATGATAAAAGCGAATTGTGTCATAGGAGGTTCTAGTACTGTTATGAAAATAGATGAAAGTTTATTTGTTAAAAGAAAAACAATGTAGGGCGTATGCACATCACAGCATGAAAAACGAATGTTTCCTTAATTTAGTATTAGGCAGTTCAGAGGCTAAGTTATTGGCAATAGTTGAAGAAAGAATTCGTCCAGGAACCACGAATATATCCGACTGTTGTAAAGTTTATTAAGAGGACTCAAAACAAGAAGACCCCTCTGAGTTACTCATTTCACCCAGCCGCCTCTCCTATTAGCCCTGAAGATGACCTACAAAGTAGGTCGAAACGTCGGCACTAATATAAATAAGCCTTGACTTATTTGATGTTTTTTTTACTGCAACCCCCCCCCCCCAACTATCTCCATTCTCCATTATATCATCCAGTCAACTATCTTCCTCTCTAACATAAACTAGTTTTGGTTAGAACAAGATATTTAATTGCAAATAAACATGTGTATAAAGTTGTTACTGCCATTTTCATAGAATCACTATTATCTAGTATCAAATCACGGGTCCCGTAATGTACACAAGTACCGAACCATTACAAACATATTTAAAAAAAATAAGCAGTTATATATTTTACATAAGGGAAGGCTATTTAAAATGTAAACAATTCTCCTTTCCTTCCGTCTTAACAGGAGTAGGAAAATAAGTTATAATTTTTTTTTTTTTTAATTTATTTATTGATATTTACAACTGTATTACAATTATACAACAAGTAAATAGAATGCATGTTACATAATGACATGAGAATGGCAAGTAGAGAAACTACCCACTGCTAGTACTCAAATCAAAGTTCAAATAAGAAGGTCACGTGGCCATCTTCTTTTCAGACGCCTCGGAGGATTATCGGGAATTGAAGAGGAAGCTAGGTTTGAAACTAGAGGGTTTGAGTGGGAATGAAGTTTGTTATGAAAGGATAGATACCGGGTTCGGGCCAAATCAGCAACAAAAGGGACATTAAGGTCGCTATGGATGACTTTATTCTTAACAAAATAAGGTATTCTTTAATAGTACTCCACTTATCCCTGTTGAACAGATTCGCTACCTGATCCTTCGCAAAATCCTAAACGCTCCTTATTTTGTCACAAATAAAACCATCCATAATGACCTTAACGTTCCATATGTTACCGATTTAGCCCATTCCAGATACCTATCATTCCACAATAAACTTCAAACCCATCCAAACCCACTAGTTTCCATCCTTGCATCCAATTCCATCCCGGACAATCCTCCTAGGCGTCTGAAGAGAAGATTGCCTCGGGACCTTCTATTATAGAACTTTATTAGAGTGCTGCCAGTGGGTATTATCTCTACATGTCCTATCATGTATTATTTACTCTTATAGCAATTGTACTAGATGTATGTATTACAGTTGTACAACTCAATAAAATAATAAAAAAAAAAAAAATAATAAAAAAATAAGGAGCATTGAGGATTTTACGAAGGATTTTGGATTGTAAGGATTGGATACGAGAGGAATTCGATGGCTTAGTGGAGCCCCAAAGCTCTACTCCGTAAGAATAATTTTTTTAAGTTATAATTGTTTAAACCGAAGTAAAATATGGTTTGGCAAGTAAACACCTAATTAAATGGCAACATCTGCATTTTTTCAGTAATGGCATGGTATTAGTATAGTGTCTCGTTTCAGACGAAGACATGATGTACCCCCTGGTTCGTTTTTATTAGTTTCATCAAGTGAATATCCAATGACCCCTGAGATCTGACGAAGAGGACACTGCTCATCGAAGACGGTTTCTCATAGCTAATTGCCGAGCGATGCTTTCTCCAATGGCGATAAATCAGATGGACTGGTTCGCAGGCACTTTCTTCCTGCCCGGCAGAAATATTTGCGGGGGGGGGGGAGGGGGGCCCCATTCCCGAGGAGAAAAGTGGAACCCATCCGGAACCACTGCCTTACCAGTTACCTGTCCATGGCTTAGTTCGTTTGTTTTTTTTTTTCCTTTTTTACGTTTCCAACTTCTTTTTCCTTTTCCGAACCTTTGAATCGATTAATTGAGAAAGAAAAAATGTACGCTCGTTTAAGTTGCACTATATGTTAGTAGGGCAGCAGGAAGTGTTGTGAATACGGCCTTGAGTCATCTCTTAAAGTTCATTAGAGATCGGGGTTTGATCAATGGATAAGAAGGAGAGGTCTAGGATTTTTCTAGGATTCGATAAAAACAGTTTGTTGAGAAAGTCGACATTTTTTTACTAAAAACTGTTTCGGGATTAATTACGAGTCATGGGTTAGCACATAATGAAATAAGCGATTTTTGGTAGGTGATAAACTTATGGGTTCGCATCACCGACATGCTCGTGACGTGTGCAAGACTGGCTATATGACTTTTTCGTTTGCCCTAAAAGATTTTATTTTTAATAGTTAAAAAATGTCTTTCATTATTAAGTACTAATTGAAACTACAAATGATATGAATATTGTTGAACTTAACGATGATAATAATGCTATAAATTGGGATTAGTTTGGCAAAATACCATAATAAGTTATTATTATATAAAGCCTGCTTACGACCTATACTACCATACGCATGCCCAATATTTAGTTACATGTCTAAAACTAATTACAAATAATTACAAATATTCCAAAACAAATATCTTCGAATTGCTGGAAATTATGCTTATGACACTAAAGTTAAAATTATGCATAAAGAATTAAGTATACCTTACATTAATATTTTTTTAAGGGAGTAAAAAATTCTTAGTTACGCCGTCCTTCGGAAGGGACGTTAAACGGGGGTCCCGAGCCTGTACGATGTCAGGTACTCGTTAAAAATCCCTATCCTAATTAAACCTGGATAGGCAAAATTTAGAGCTCCCATTGTAGCATCGTCCGATTAGCCATAGCAGTATAAAGTGACGCTAAATGAACAAACAACAAACCTTACATTAATATATTTATCAAAACACTATACAAACAATTTTTTTTTAATGTAAAGAAGAAATAGTTAGGGGTGCAGTCAATGAAAACATCATAATAAGTGTATACTTATCCATTATGTGCCGACGTTTCGACCTACAATGTAGGCCATCTTCAGGGCTATGAGAGAGAAACAAACAGAACAAAAATATGAAAAACGTTGCAGTAACATGAATATAGTGACATGTAATGTAAAAAATTAAAATAGTGACTAGATATGATAATTAAAAATAACGAATATTAAAATAGTTACAGAATATAATAAAATTAAAGTAGTTACAGATATAATAAAATTAAAGATAATGAACAGAAATTAAAATAGCGACAGATATAATATTTAAAGAAAACGAATATAAAATACTGAAAATAAATGTACAGAAAGGATAAAATGTAAACATAATATAAAGGGAAAGAAAAATGAGGAGGTAAACAGAAAGATACAAAATGAGAAGATTAAAATATAAAAAAATATATAATAAAAGATACATTTTTTTAAAGTGTAAAAATAATAAAAACCCGCTTATAAAAAATATTGGGAACTGTACAAAAAATAGTACAAAGCGGTATGTACTTAAACGTACCAAACATTTATTATTGTAGGATACCAATTTCTTTCATTTCATTGATATGGTTATATATATATATATATATATATATATATATATATATATATATATAAGTTACTAAGAATGTATAGTTATAATTTTTGTTTATTTTTTTTTTTTTTTCTCTGTTGGAAGTTTTTTATACATTTTCTTTCATTGTAAATTATGATTCTCTACAGATATATTTAAATTTGTACAATTGTTTTTAATTTGAGACTGGTCTATTGGTACAGCATTTTTATTTTGTGAAATGTAGCAAATTATACAAGAAATTAGAAATAAAAAAAATTGGCAAAATACCATATATAATAAACTCCGTGAGATAAAAGCAGACTCCAGATGCTGGAGTACATCGGTTCGTGAAAACAGAAGAGAACTCGTTCTCACCAGGCTACGAATAGGTCACACTCGTCTAACTCATTCTTACCTCATTGCTATAGAAGAATCAACCATGTGTGAAACGTGTGGACGTCCGCTGAATATAAAACATCTCACGGAATGCAGAAGATACCAACATCAAAGAGAAAAATCGGGAGTTTTAGGGGTACTTTTCCAATCTAACGACGACCTACCCCAGCACGCTCCTCTGGCACTTACCTCAACTATTTGCAGCCTGTCAGGTTATGATGTCTGAAATATATTTGAAATAGTAAACAGACAAGAGGATTGTTAGGAAATGAAATAGGAGATGATATACAGCTAAAATATGACTTTTTTTTTGTATTTCTTTTATTTTTAGCTATTTTTCTTTTAAAGAGAAACGATTTGCCCGGGCAAGCTCTTTAAATTTAAAATATATAAACTACTGAATAAATAAGAAGATAAAAAATAACATTTATTATAAACAAAATTCATTAAAAATAACAATATCACATCAAAACGGTGTCGTATATACAGAACAATCAAAACAATTAACCAAAAAACATCACATTGTAATTAAATATAATTATTTATGTTTAAAATTTAAATATTTAAAATAGAAAATAAATAATAAAATATAATAAAACATTTATTATAAACAATATTGATTAAACACAATATGACGTTCCGCTCCTGTAGAAATACCACAGCTGACTTTTCATCAATCACCTCGCGAAAAATCTTCATCAAATTCCAAATCATATTGTATAATTAACATGAAAACAAATAAACGTCCACTAGACACAAACAATAACAAAGGACTAAGGAAGGTTTTGCTAACAGTAGCAGGTAGTTAACGAAAGTGACACTTGGGGCGCTGGGGTAGGTCGTCGTTAGATTGGAAAAGTACCGTTTTAGGAAACTTGGATGAAATATTATGCAACAACGAACATAACTTGGCTTCCTTGCTCGACTTCCTAAAATCAACAGGCCTATTGAAAGATATATAAATTAAGAGAAAATTAGGAGTAAAGGATTAAATACCAACAATACCAGTATCCACGAGCGTTAATGACCACTGGCTTTGGCACGCCAAAAAAAATAAAAATAAATAAATAAATGCTAACAATAAAAATAAAATCTATGCATATACAACAATATAGTGATGTGCCGGATCGTTAACAAAGTATATCCGCGAATACGGATCCGAATACGGACATTTGTTGTCAAGATCCGCGGATACGGATCTTAACTTTTTTACTCAATCGATGTCGGTGCCTTTCACCTTGATAGTTGTCGATGCTTGACGCTTTGCGTGACTGACAGTACGGTACGTGTTTCGAGTTTTCGACTTGTAATGCGGGGCATTTGTAACGTTTTTTTTTTATTTTCTTTAAATCTTGAAAATCATCATACAAGACTGAAAAGACAAGAAACTGCTCGACCTTTTCGCCTACTTTAACATTTACTGGACAACCGTTCAAAGATCCCAATCAAAGGACTCATGTACATGACAGTTATCAGACCTATTTGGACACACCGAGTTGAGCTTTGGGGCTCAACCATCCAATTCATCTCCTATCCAATCCTTACAATCCAAAATCCTTCGTAAAATCCTCAATATGGCAAAATCCTTATGCCACAAACAAACTCATCCATCATGATCTTAATATCCCATATGTTGCTGATTTGGCAAAAAACTAGATACCTATACTTCCATGACAAGCTCCATACACACCTGAATCCGCTAGTCTCTCAACTTGCTTCCCATACTATTCCTGATAACCCTCCGAGGTGTCTGAAAAGAAGATGGCCTCGAGACCTTCTACTATAGAACTGTATTGGAGTCCTACCGATCGGTAGTTTCTCCACAAGTATTTTTTGCTTTCATGTCATTTGTTCATATCAGCAAATTTACTTGATGTAATATTATTACAGTTGTAAATATCAATAAATTAACCTATACAAAAATCCTTGAAAGGATCGCCTGAGTCAAATGTTGAATATCAATAGTTTTTTACTGCTACCTAATAATCTTTATTCAGGGTTGTTATAAATTTACTGAAAACCTCTTAAGTACGTATTAGTAGCATCGTAAACAGCATCTTTTGTTCTGGAAAAAAATCGAAAACGAAAGAAAAAAAATCATTTCTCTATAAAAACTAAGATCAGATGATTGGTCATTTGAATGGAGGACTGATTTTTTTTCATTTTAACGTTGGCCAGTACAAAATTGCTGTTTATAGGGTTACTAACAAGTACCTAAGAGTTTTGCAGTGAATATAAAATAACCCTTTATAAAATTTCATCTATTTGTTGAAAATTAATAAGCTAAAAGATCCGCCTAAAAATCACGGATACGGGTTTCCGACGCATCACTACAACAATACAATAGAGCTCGGTATGTTGCCTCGGTATATTTTAAAGGATTAAAAAATTATTGGTTGTGCCGTCATTCCGAGGGGACGTTAAACGGGGGTCCCGAGCCTGTACGATGTCAGGTACTCGTTAAAAATGCCTATCATAATTAAACCTGGATAGGCAAAATTTAGAGCTCCCACTGTAGCATCGTCCGATTAGCCCTAGCAGCATAAAGTGATGTTAAATAAAAAAAGTTTATTAATTCAACCCCCTTTTAATTTTTTTTTCCTTCATCAAGCGTTTGGTTATATCATTAATCATTTATCATGAGGTAGCTTAGATGTATAGTGCTGAGTTACTATGCTGAAGAAGTAGGATTCGCATTCGAGTTTGGTAGAAAATCATTTGAATTTACTAATATCCAAAAGTGGACTTTGTGGGATCTAAGAACCCTCCTGGGGCTCACCCAGCCTCTATAAAGCCGGTTCACATAATGAGGGAAAACATCTCACAGCAACACCATTGTCTTGGAAAAAGTACAGTCTCTACTGCTTACCGAATCCGAATCCATGGGATGTGAGATACATAAATAACAAACAAACACGCACTTGTTTCTATTATGAATTCATGTAAATATAAATGATGTCGACAAATTAACCATAAGAACTGGAGAACGGAGATAGTTGGGAGGTGCAGTAAAAAAACACCAAATAAGTACCAGACTTATATGTAATGTGTTCCGACGTTTCCACCTACAATGTAGGCCATCTTCAGGGCTATGAGAAAGAAACAAACAGAACAAAAAATATATAAAAACGTTACAGTAAAAAGAATGTAGTACATTTAATGTAATGTAGAAAATAGTGACAGATATGAAAATTAAAAATAAGGAATATTAAAATAGTGACAGATTATAATAAAATTAAAATATAGACAGATATAATAAAATTAAAAATAATGAACAGAAATTAAAATAGTGACATATAATAATTAAAGATAACGAATATAAAATACAGAAAATAAATGTACAGAAAGGATAATAATGTAAACATAATATAAAGGGAAAGAAAAATGAGGAGGTAAACCGAAAGATACAAAATGAGAAGATTAACATTTAAAAAAAAGGGGCAGAATATGAAGGATTTAGAAAAAACTAGTAAATTAAAGATATAAATTGTATGATAATAGACTTCTAGAGGTTACATAAGTAAAATGTATGAAATATAATAATACCAGGATATGTAGAAAGAAATGAATAGGTATCTCGTAGAATACTTATATATGCTTGTACTTATTTGGTGTTTTTTGACTGCACCCCCCCAACTATTTTCCTCTCATTCATAACAATAAGAAAATATTTAATTCTTTTTAGAAAACACTATCTTCCGTCTGAAGGTGCAGAAGAAGCAAAAGAGGGCGACCAGTGGTCGAGTGATTTGCATAACAAAATACTAAGCCGAAGATCGCGGAATTTTTTAAAGGGAGTGAAATATCCTGGGTTATGCCGTCCTTCGGAAGAAACGTTAAACGGGGATCCTGAAACTGTACGATATCAGGTAATCGTTATAGATCCCTAACCTTGATAGGCAAAATTTAGAGCTCCCATTGTAGCATCCTCCGATTAGTCATAGCAGCATAAAGTGACGTTAAATGAACAAACGACAAGATGCGAAAGAATACATTGCATAAGAAGAATGTCGGGCAGTGGGCCACTCTCCCTGACCACACCCATGGCCACGAGCACCGGATTCTCTTTTCCCAGTTTAAATATCACCCTGGCCTTCTGCTTCGCTCATTTGCATAAAGAAAGAAAGCTTTGATCTCCTCCAAGTGCCGCTTCGGAGTCGAATTACCATCCTCCTCTCCTCCGATTAGGAGAACCACTTTAGTACAGGAATTAAAAGAGCATTGAGAATGGACATAAATTATGTGTTGCAATAAAAGGGAAGGGGTAAAGTTTATTTATCGAGGACTTGATCATGAACAACTCAACGCAGGTTTATTGAATCCCTGCAATCCACGGCCTACTTGTCCATCTGAAACTTTATTTCCGTTTTTTAAACGTTAAATACCATTGCCATATTACAAGCATGTACACATCTAACAACTCTCTATCTTCCGGTGTTTCGCTTTATTGAAAAATTTACTATCAAAAGCAAAACCTTAGAAAGTTTTAACGCCTCCAATCCTACCAATCCAAATTCTTACGATAGTTAATGCTCCATAGTACGTTTCCAATGAATTTACATCATGACCTTGGTATCCCTTTTGTCTTAGACCTTAAAAGAAAAACAAAACAAAAACTAACTGTACTATTGTAACCCATGAAGGGTATTGGGTTCAGTACGTGATAGAGACTGTACTGTTTTTTGACAATCGTTGTGCTGGGAGGTGATTTGTCCTAGATCAAGTTCAACCGCCAGATTTCCCCGCCTGAATATGGATAGCCTGAAACCCACTTTATGGAGGCTAAGAGAGCCCCTGGATGGTCCAATACCCCACAAGATCCATACCCGGACAGATTAAATAAAGGGTCTTTCATTATGAGTGACAGTTTTTGGAATAGAGATTTCTCGATTTGTAATACTTTTTTTTTTTCTTTTTTTTTCTAGGTGTTACTATATGTAGTATAGGGTGCAGTTTCATGATAAAGCATTTGACTCCTCTCGATCGGTTGGAAGTAATAAAAAAATATTACTAAAGTGGTAGCTCAGTTGTGGGTGGTGCGAGGGCAACCCAAAAGTGTTACATGAAGTTCCGTTGCATTCCGAAAAACTCATTGCCTGGTGTGGTTGAGTCCGAAAAGCTCATGGTATGGCGGCGTTATCGGACCTTATTTCTTTCGAAATGAGAATGGAAAAGCCCTAACCGTGAATCGTTATCGCTATAGGCCCGTGTTACTCGAATTTCTATGGCCGGAACTTGAGAGCGTCAATGTTGAAGAGATGTGGTTCCAACAAGATGGCGCTACGTGTCAGCTGATGCTATTCTCACTTTGCTGAGGGAAAGGTTTGGTTGATTGGATCATCTCACTACGAGGATTTGTAAACTGGACGCCAAAGTCATGTGATTTGACACCCCTGGATTATTTTCTTTGGGGCTTTGTGAAAGCCCAAGTCTATGCCAACAAGCCATAGTCTTTGGATCACTTAGAATAGAATATTCGTCAAGTTATTGGCGGAATACAGCCGGAATTATTGGACAGAGCGGTCAGAAATTGGAGCGATCTTGTGCGTCAGTGTCTACGAGCCCGTGGTGGACATTTGAACAATATGTTATTTCAAACATAACTGCATTGTCCTAGCTTCAAAATAAGGCAGGAATTAAGTTGATATGCCAAACCTTTGTCGTTATATTCAAAATTAAAACCCTATCATTCTTAATGAAAGACCCCATAAAATACTCTGCTTACTTATAAAATCAGCGGGATTTGAACCCAGGAACTTCTGCACGGCATCTCAACGCTCTACCACTGAGCCACCCCGCTCCCCAAATACATTTCTAGACCTTACATCGACCAATTTTTCTAAATTTCTACATGAACTTATTCAATCACTTCCTTTAATTAAATTCTTATAATATACAAGACTTGTAAATAAGCTACAGTGATAGTAATGGCCAGCTTCTACACTCCTGTCCAATCCGTCTTTGGTTCTTTAGTCCGCATCTCTACTAGTCTCAAATCCAGTGACGCGACTGGGAGAAAAGCGTAGGGATTTCCTGTGGTCTCACGTTGGCCTCATGTCGTGGAGGATTGAGGTGGTCACGGAAATCTCTAATACTTGTTTCCCCTAAGTATATTGAATTATCTAACTATCCATTAAAAAAAAATTACAAAACACTTTATTCTTCTATGGCTAATAGGACGATGCTACCATGGGAGCCCTGAGTTTGTCCTGGACACGGATCTTTAACGAGTACTTGATAAGGCAAAGCACAGAACCGAAAATTTACGTCCACTCGGAAAGACAGCATGACCAACGATTTTTTTACCCCCTTTAAAAAATCCTAAAGCCACATGCTGGTGCGATCATGGGCATAGAAGGTTGTCGTGCTAACCAATATACCACAGGTGACTCCATCCTCATAAGCCGCTATGGCCCCATCGAGCGATGTTACAGTGAGAATCCTAAAGTTTAATTATACAGGTATAAAGAGGATAAGGATCTAACGAGTTCCTGACAACGCAAAGGCGTCAATTATCACACAATCACCTGACCGCCGATTTACGTTCCCCCGTTATGTTAATAGTATAGAGTTCATTATTATTTAGCCTCATATTTTTCATCTACTGTATTTCATTACTTTTTTTCTATATGTTTATGTTATATTCACATCTTATTTTGCATTAATTCCACTTCTTTCTAACTGTATACAGTTATATATTAAATTCCCTTACTTATATTTTCTATTTTCTTTTCATACTTCATAGTTCATAGTTATAAATAACACTATTTTCAATGTTTAATTTTTGAAATTTATCAATCTTTTCTTTCTATATATGCTTGTATTATTACATTTTACCTATGTAACCTCTAGATGTCTGGTATCATATCCATATCTATAATTAAACTAGTTTTTTCTAAATCCTTCATACTCAACCCCCCTTTTTCTATATTTTAATCTTCTCATTTTGTATCTTTCCGTTTACCTTCTCATTTTTCTTTCCTTTTATATTATTGTTTACATTTTATCCTTTCTTGACATGTATTTTTTCTATTTTCTATTCGTATTCTTTTATTATTATATCTGTCACTATTAGAATTTCTGTTCATCAACTACAATTTTTTTTTTATCTATCACTATTTTAAGTTTATTATATTCTGTAACCACTCTTATATTCATTCTTTATTTATCATATATCTATTAACTATTTCATCATATCTAGTCACTATTTTAATTTCCACTCTTGTACCACTTTATATATTCTTGTTACTGCAACGTTTTTATATATTTCTGTTTGTTTCTCTCTCTTAGCTCTGAAGATGGCCTACATTGTAGGCCGAATCGTCGGCACATAATAAATAAATAAGTTACACTTATTTAGGTGTTTTGATTGACTGCACCCCCAACTATTTCTTCCTTACTTTAAATAATCAATGGTATAACTATTTTGTCCATTTCCAATCTTGTTATAGAACAGACCATTCTAATTTATTCGCCACTTTCATAAAATGCGTATTGATAGCCCTAAATTTTGCCTATCCAGGAGTTAATGGATAGTTGACTTATGGACTAACTTCCGTGTTGTCAGCAATTTAACTTCCTTCAGCTCCCTTCTTCTTCGTAGAGATGTAGTAGATAGTTTATAGTATGTAAGGGAGTAGTCTCTAAGTTAGGTATAGTCCATAGTCAATAAGTTATGATGATAGTCAATAGTCAATAAGCCACCTAGTTAGTTCATAAGTATGTCTCTTGTATATCCATAATTTATCTGTTAAATATGGATATACAAGATAAACCTATTTTTTTTAAATATTTTATTTGAAAAGAAAAGATATGACGAGGACCGGGACTAGAACCCGGGTCTCTCACCTGTCCGTGGTGGTGCTTAACCATCTCAGCCATCCTGATTCGCTTCTCGGTCAGTCATATCCCTTCTTTTCACCGATTCACTATTTTTTTAAAGTTTTTTTTTAATAGTCTTCCACCGTTTCTTAACTCAGGTATAATTAAAATAGGGACCTTTAACGTTTAAAAATATTGCTGCATCCATAATAGCATGCCAAAAAATGTTACATTCCGATAAAGATACACAAATATTGAAAATATTAATAGCCCTCTGATATTTCAATCTTTCACCAGTTGAATTCTTCGATGTAATTTTTGAAACCATTATTGAAGGTGAATGTAGGTTCCTATCTTGGATAACTCATCTCTGACTTTACACTTTAAGCTCCTCATACAAGACTGAAAAGACAAGAACCTGTTCGACGTTTTCACCTACTTCAACATTTACTGAACAAACGCTCTAAGCTCCCAATTAATTACAAAAGACTCATTTACATGACAGTTATCAAACCTATTTGGACATACGGAGTTGAGCTTTGGGGATCTACTAAACCATCTAATTAATCTCGTATCCAATCCTTACAATCCAAAATCCTTCGTAAAATCCTCAATGCTCCTTATTATGTCACAAAAAAACTCATCCATCATGATCTTAATATCCCATATGTTGCTGATTTGGCCCAAACTAGATACCTAGCCTTCCATGACAAGCTCCATACACACATGAATCCGCTAGTAATTCAACTTCCTTCCCATACTATTCCTGATAACTCTCCGAGGCGTTTGAAAAGAAGATGGCCTTGAGACCTTCTACTATAGAACTTTATTGGAGTGCTATCAATGGATAGTTTTTCCACTTTTTTTTTTTTTTTCATGTCCTTTGTTCATACAGCAGATTTACTCGATGTAATATAATTACAGTTGTAAATATCAATAAATTATTCTTAAAAAAAATACCACTTTAAGCAAATTTTGTGTGAATTGGTATCCATTTCAATCCCAAACTGACTTTATTATTCTAAATAATTCTTCCTCGCAGGTTGCTCTGGTACGTTGATTCTTTGTTACAGGTAGTGAGTCAACAAGATATGAACCTGAACTTGATGACTCCTCTCTTTCTTAAACTAGGCCAACCTCATACATTGCAGCCACTACGCCATATTTACCTAGCGCTTCTTGTTCTACAACGCTTCTTTGTATTATTTCTTTGAACTTCTGAAAAGGGCTAAAAGATAATTATACCGCAAAACATTATAGTCCAGGTTCCATGGTCCATACACCAGCTGTTTTTTTTTTTTACTTATTTATAAGGATCTGTACTACTAATTTTGAGCGTAGGGCCGGGATAACGTACCACACAATTTGTAGGACAATATGACTGTTAAATTATGTAAATACTAGCTTATGCCCGCGGTTTCGCTCGCGTAGAATTCGGTCTGCCACATAAAGTTTCGTGAAAGATCATTTTAAATAAATAATATAATTATTTTTTTAAAAATATAATTTACTCGTACGTCCAAAATTTCAGATGTCTAACTTCAAAACTGATAGATTCTATACAACCTTTGAATCCCTATTATGTTCAAGGTGAAACCCTTGGGATGGAATAATCTAAATTTCTTTCTTAAACTATACAAAGAACCTATCTACAATTTTCAAGATGCTAAGTTCCTGATTTGCCTTTAATAATGTGCTATAAAGGGGAGGGCACATGCCCCCGTGCCCCCACATAAATCTGCCCTTGCTGTAGCCTATGATGTATAACCTATTTTACTCAATAAGTTTCATCCAAATCCGTTCAGTAGTTTTTGCGTGAATGAGTAACTAACATTCGCATATATAATATTAGTAGGATATCAAAACAATAGTTTCACTCATGTTCTTTCTGTTATTTTAACAACTATCATCATATGATTTGCCTTTAATTATGTACTATAATGGATTCTTCACAGTACCTAAAAAACTGTCGGGGGGGCACATGCCCCCGTGCGCCCCCCACCTAAATCCGCGCTTGCTATAGCATATGTGTTATTCTGATGTATAACCTATATTACTGTAAAGTTTCATACAATTCCGTTCAGTAGTTTTTGCGTGAAAGAGAGACAAACATACAAACTTTCACATTTATAATATTAGTAAGATTAACTAAGTAAAAAAAAAAAAAATCAGCTGGTTAGTAATCATTTTTTATGACCTCGTTATTGATACATGTTGGAAGGAGGGGACTCTTTGACCAAACCATATATTTTGTAGGACAAATATTTTTTCAAATAATTTAGATAATTATCTTGAGATTTAACAAAAAAAAAAAACCCAGTTAGTAATAAATTTTTGAGAATCATCAAATTGACATATTTTACCCTTGCTACCTCTGTTAGCTATCACAATCGAGAATTTTCGCAAAGGAAATTGTTGGGCGTCTCAATGAAAAGATGCTATTCACGAAGATTCAGGTTGATAGTAATCAAGTCAAAAAATGGAGTTTCGTACATTCAGACGGAAATAAGGAGTAATCTTTATTTATTGAATTTCACCAGACGAAGCTGAACACTCCAACAGCCATGGTTGGAATCAATGGAATTCTTCTCTAACATATTTCAATTAATATTATATTATTGTTTACAGATTTTTCTATTATTAATATATAATATAATATTTATAGGTATAGGGAAAACAATACATAGGAAGAATTTTGAATTAAACAAAGACGCCTATTGCCTCCTGCCCATTTCCACTCTAATACTTGGTGGGAACGATAGTGTTAGCACAATCATGTGGTTATTGTGGTCGTGTAGTTTGATGTGTTCTTTACCCAGGGCAATATTTCCGCATATCACTTCCTGAATCCATTTCATTTTTACGTTATTATCTTCTAGCCATTGTTATATTAGATAGGAAAAATTTAAACAAGCGCGATACACCGTATTAAAACTATGTATCTGAATTGAAAACAAACATTATTATGCACATGGACACCTGAAGAATAACAAAAATATATCTAAGGCGTTAATAAATCTAAGGCGCTGGGCGATAACGAACAATTTGTAAATAATAATTTAGACTTTATTAAATGTAATGTCTGTAGTGTGTGTACAACGTTATAAACTATGTTTGAACTATTAATTTGTGCAATGTTTATATAAATATTATAAATTTTATATTGTATTATATTTTAAATTTTATACAGAAATATATATATAACGTTTTATTTTAGTATGAATAACTTTATATAAGTATTTATCTTTCTATTACCTGTTTAATACGTTAATATGTCTCTGCTAAATGTAATATGTTTCTATTATTAATATCATACATCATAGTCTGTTATCATACATTTTATATTTTTATTTTACTAGTTTTTCTAAATTCTTAATGTTCCAACCTTTTTTCATATGTTAATATTCTCATTTTGTATCTTTGGTTTATCTCCTCTTTTTTATTTCCCTTTATATTATTTTTACTTTTCTATCCTTTCTGTACATTTATTTTCTGTATTTTATTTTATATTCGTTATCTTTAATTATTATATCTGTCACTATTTTAATTTCTGTTCATTTTCTTTAATTTTATTAAATCTGTCTTTATCTTAATTTTATTATATCTGTCACTATTTTAATTTCTTTTCATTATCTTTAATTTTATTAAATCTGTCTATATATTAATTTTATTATATTCTGTCACTTTTTTAATATTCGTTATCTTTAATTTTCATATCTGTCACTATTTAATTTTAATTCTACATTACTTGTCACCATATTATTGTTACTGTACGTTTTTATATTTTTTGTTCTGTTTGTTTCTCTCTCATAGCCCTGAAGATGACCTACACTGTAGGTCGAAACGTCGGCACAGAATTATAAGTCTAGTACTTATTCAGTGTTTTTTTTACTGCACCCCCCAACTATCTCCTTTCTACATTTGATCATCCAGTCAACTATTTTCCTCTCATACATATTATTAATATCCATTGTTTCTATTATATGTTTAATATGTTAATATGTCTCTGCTATATGTAATATGTTTCTATTATTAATATCCATTGTTTCTATTATATGTTTAATGTGTATATGTATTATATGTAAGTAGTTGTAATTATCTAGATAATGTAAATATGTATATTTTCTAGTGGTGAGGGCAATAATAACCATTTGTAGTTGTTTGCCCTTAAAAAATAAAACAAACAAACAAACAAAAATATATGAAGCAACTAGCTATGCCCGCGACTTCGTCCGCGTGGAATAGTGACTTTGGGCAGCATTTTTAATTTTTTAGGCTTTTTTTTTTGCAAATAAAATACATTCATACCTTAAAGTAAGTATTTTACTGCAAATAGTTTAAGTACATTTTTATAAACAACGTATTTTGTTTTCCCATCTTTTGCCAAAACATAGAGATTTTGTGGGTTTGATACAGGTGAGCATGCCACATTGGAAAAACATTTTTTTTTTTCTAAATGAACACCAGCAACTTTAAGCGTCTGGCCTTGAGCTTGATTTATTGTTATTGCAAATGCTGTTTTCAGAGGAAGCTGTACTATTTTAAACTGAAAAGGCAACTCAGTAGGAATTATCGGAGTACGAGGAATCAAAAAATAGTCTCCTTTTGCCATTCCAGTCATGATTGTAGCTTTTATAATGTTTTTGACCATTACATAGCCTTGGCGCGTCAAGATTTCTCACTAATAGGACTGGAACACAAACTTTCAGCCTTATAGGAAGGCACTCCTGATAATTCTAAAGAGTTGAGAAACTCTATAGGGTATGATGTGATCTGTTCAGTTTCCATAATATTGTCTATTAGGATGAGCTTTTCGGGAAAAAAACTAAAAGAAGTTGGGGTTCTTGCAGGAAGGAAGGAGAGACGAGGGAGAAAATGGACTGAGGAACAGTCCAGGAAGATGAGAGAGTATTGTAGTAGAAGGAAGGCGGTGAGTGTGAAGAAAATTATTAAGTGATATTCGCCTGGTCCTTGCGTGCCGATTAAAAAAAAAAAATAAACCTTCAATGTTTTATTGAGTGCAAAATATTCAATATCACAAAACAAGTCTAACTGGAGTACTTATACTATAATTGGATTTCTAGCAGGTACTAACTGAGTACTAAACTGAACCTCTAGACTAACATCGAGGTAAATCTATTAAAACCTTAAATACCTTCTGTAATATTAGTAAATGTTTGTTTGTTTGTTCATTTAACGTCACTTTATGCTGCTATGGCTAATCGGACGATGCTACAGTGGGAGCTCTAAATTTTGCCTATTCAGGTTTAATTAGGATAGGGATTTTTAACGAGTACCTGACATCGTACAGGCTCGGGATCCCCGTTTAACGTCCCTTCCGAAGGACGGCGTAACTAAGGATTTTTTACTCCCTTAAAATACTATTAAACAGTTGTATAATGAGGGTTGGTTCGCTGTTAGGCAGGTTTGGTTCCTTTTGGTTCAAAATATTGTGTTTCCATTTTGTTTTAGAAAAGTTTAACTTTTTTAGGTTATTTTTTATTATAAAAATGTACGAACACTTTTTCACACTATCCATAAATATAATTACCGAAGATAATATTTGGAAAGCGGTCAAAATTCTCTCGAGAAGATCAGCAAGTGACCTAAAAAATCTTAAAACATCTGGTGTTAGCAAAAGTTTCGAATATAAATTTGCATAAAAAAAAAAAAATCTTGTCTCATTATATAAACGTTCAAAACATTTTCGGCATCAACTCTAATGTAAATCTGTACTTTTGTTTACTAGGGAGGGCTCACCCTATCCTAATGGCGGACCGGCCTTTATTTTACAAACTATACAATGGAAAGTTTTGTTAGTACTTGTGATTTAGCCGGTAACTATGAAACCTTCCTCCTTATCTCGTGTTACCTCAGCTTATTACTTGTCTTATTTGCCTTATTTGTATGTGCGTTATTGAATTGTTTTCCGTATTTAAGGAAGAAATAGTTGGGGGTGCAGTCAAAGAAAACACCAAAATAAGAAAAACTTATTTATTATGTGCCGACGTTTCGGCCTACAATGTAGGCCATCTTCAGGGCTAAGAGAGAGAAACAAACAAAAATATATAAAAACGTAGCAGTAACAAGAATATATAAAAAGTGGTACAGGAGTGAAAAAATAAAAATAGTGACTAGATATGATGAAATAGTGAAAAGATAAAATAGTGAATAGATAAAAATAGTGACTAGATATGATGAAATGGTGAATATATATATGATAAATAAGAAAGAATATAAGACTGGTTACAGAATATAAGAAAGAATAAAGAATAAATAAGAAAGAATATAAGACTGGTTATAGAATATAATAAACTTAAAAAAGTGATAGATAAAAATAAAATTGTAGATGATGAAAAGAAATTATAATGGTGACAGATATAAAAAACAAGAATACGAATATAAAATATAAAAAATACATGTCAAGAAAGGATAAAATGTAAACAATAATATAAAGGGAAAGAAAAATGAGGAGGTAAAATATTATATTATATATAAATATAATATTCTTTACACTAGTATAAAGTATTCTCTACCTATCAATGTTAATACTGTATGTTTTCCGTATTATTTGTTTAGTATTTTAAACAATATTTAAATTTAAGCCTGTAAGATGCCAGGTACTCGTTAGAGATACAGATCCTAATTATAGTTGGATAAAATTTAGGACTCCCGATGTAGCATCGTACGATTAGCCATAGCAGTATAAAGTAATTTTTTTAAAAATTATTTATTGTAATTTACAACTGTATAATAGAATACATCAAGTAAATATAATGAAGAATAAATAATGGCATGAGACAAAGGAAGTAGAGTAAAGTGACGGTAAATGTATGCAATAAATGTACAATGTAATTCAATACAATAAATGTAACAACGACAAAAACTTCCAGCCCTATTTCTTTACCTGCGTTCAACGTTTCTGTATTTAGTTTTATGGTTTCTGTGTTTACACCCAACAGTACTAAATCATTTCACTATTACATTTTTTATAATAGGGCGTATAAAAAAAATGACCGTTTTTTTAGGTAAATATTTGTATTAAGTATTATTTCTTTGATACATTTAGATGGCGACAAACAGTGTCTTTCGACACACTCCCTGGCAAGTTCGCGAGTACTCGTGGACGGATTTGACTCAACAGCTCCCTGCACAACCTCATCATTATCCATTAATGGCCATCTAGAGCCCTTCTTCCTTTCCAACGTCGTATCTTCACTGCTCAATTTTTCAAAACAACGCCGCGCAGTGCGCTGGTCAAGGACACCTTCCCCTTCATATTTAATAATTTCACGAGCTGCTTCAGCGGCTGTGAATCAATATCCCAGTGATGTCTTAAAATTACGAGAATTTCGTAGGAAACTGTCATGTTTCTTCTTTGAAATAAATAACTAAACTAAGGCTTTTTTTGAAGAAGTCCAGTGTTAGTAAACAAGCTTAGAGTATGCTCTAAAGGGATTATTAAGTGTTGGTAAATAATAAATAGCATTAAAATATTTACAAACTTATGAACTCAGGAATTTGATAAAACGGTAATTTAAATATCATAATATCATATCCTTGCCGTTTTTTTTTTGTTTTGTTTTTATATATATTTTAGTCCAATATAGCCTGATTGTATTATCACTTACTTTACTTAAAACATACCTACTTTTATACAATTGATATTTTACACTTATATAAAGTCTCTTCTTACATTCTCTTATGCAATTAATATTCTTTACACTAGTATAAAGTATTCTCTACCTATCAATATTAATACTGTATTTTCTAAAATATTTTTTATTTTCATTTTTATTTTATTTTATTTTATATAATTCGTTTCTAGATTTTTATAATTTTACAATTTTTATTTCTTCTTTTTTATTACCTATAATTTTTAGTGCGTAATTCTTATCACTTTCTAATTTACCCATATCATTTCACATTCCTATTGTATATTCAGTTTTTATTTTTTATCTGTAATACCTTAAATTTTTTAACTGTCAACAGTTTCTGTTTTATTATTATTTTCTTCATGTTTTATTATTATTTTCATAATTACCTTCATAATTACCTTACTGTACATCTTTATCAATTTTTTTTGCCTGTATTCACCTTCTTTTAGTTTATCTATATTTAAAATGTTTTAATATATTCGTACCGCTTTCTAAAATTGTCTGTATTTTGTATATAGCCCTGAAGAAGACCTACAGCGTAGGTCGAAACGTTGGCTATCAATAAAGATCTTCTGAAATTACTTGAGAATTTCATTCCGTGACCTCTACCCGGACCAATTTCTTCAACAGTAATTTTTTTTATTCCCTATTATTTCTATTTCCATTAATTTGAATAATCAGGTAGGCATTATCAGTATCAGAACTCATAGTGTTGAGGGTATAAACAATCAATGGCGACCTACAAAGTCACTAGTACCGGTTGTCGTTAATATAAAATTTTATTATTTAGCAAATGAAAAACAATTTTTCTATCTTTACTCTTCGTAGGAAGCCAGTGACTTCCCATCCTTCGGTATCCTTTAATAATATCCCACTGAATCCTGTAGCACAAATCCGATAATTAGGATTACATCTAGGCTAACGTTTAACTTAGAATCATCATACCAGACTGAAAAGACAAGAAAGTTTTATCCGTTTCAGGCTACTAGACAGTGACTAGACAAACGCTCTAAGCTCCCAATTAATTACAAAAGACTCATATACATGACCTATTATAAGACCTAATTGGACTTACGGAGTAGAGCTTTACAATCCCAAATACTTCGTAAAACACTTAACGCTCCTTACTTTGTTGCGAACAAAGCCATTCTTAATGACCTCAATATCACATTTGTTGCTAATTTTGGCCTGAATCCGATACCAGTCTTTTCATGAAAAACTTCATTCCCACTCAAACCAACTAGTTTCAAACCTAGCCACTTCTTCAATTCCTCATAATCCTCCGAGGCGTCTGAAAAGAAGATGGGTTCGTGACCTTTTAAGTTTTACTTTTTATTTTAGTACTATCACCGGGTAGTTTCACTACTTGTCTTTATTCATGCCAATTGCTTGTTTTATTGTTATAATGCAGTTAAATGAATTTAATGACTGCCCATTTTTTATTTGAATAAATTAATAAAATAAAAAAAATCTTCAATAATCGCCACGCTTTCCAGAGCCACGACCTCCGTCCAGATTCCACCTCTCCCACTTCACATTCCCCTCATGGCCCTTTCAAATTTCACTTTTGACTGATATTGGCCGGTAGGATTTAGGTGAAGGGGTCCAATCCTTTCATCCTCTAAGGGAAGGAGAAATCGTGAACGGCTATAAACCCGTCCAGAACGGGGTCGCTCGGGACGCCCTAGGGGGTAGCGACCGGCCATTAAACACTCCCGATCATAGGGGGTTCTCTCATCTCGCTTCTCCATCTCTAACTCATCCTTCAATCAAGCGTAGTTTATATCGATTGCAGTAGATAATCGATAGGAGCTATGTATATAGTTATTATTTAAATAGTAAGGAGAGTAATACGAGTTTAATTTACATGTGTCTTATCCAATACATCTTCCTCATATCCTTGTCCTTATTAATTATAATATATGCTCGTACCTTCAATGAAAAACTGCTGTGATTTAGCAGGTCGCCATGAAACCTACATCCTTATCTCATGTAAACTATTCTTATCACTTGTCTCATTTTGAGTTATTCTTGTGTGCGTTATTAAATTGTTTTCGGTTGTTTTTTTTGTAAGTTTTTGTATTCTTAATTTCGTTTATGGTCCATTTAAATATTCTTTATTGTCTATTAATTTTATTTTCTCTTTATATATTTATCCACACCCGTCAAATGATAACAATGACAATCAGCAGATTGGCTGACAGTAAAATAATATACACTCTCCCTTGATTCAATTTTCTATAGTAATAGATCCCTCATCCACGTTCTTTTTAGTCTCCTCCTAGTGTTCTCAGGCATGAGAGTAGTGGCCATTTGTTCTATCAATGGGTTTGGGTGTCCGTATAGTTTTTCTTGAAAGCGTTTGTAGTATGTTCGTATGTGTTCGTCAACCGTTGGTATTTTTAAGTCAATATGCAGAGTTTTGTTATTGACAGACCAAGGTGCTTTGGTGATAAGTCGAAGTACTTTTGACTGAAAAGTTTGCAGTCGTTTTCTGTGAGTCTGTTTAGCGATCCCGTAAATTTGAAATGCATATGTCCTAACTGGTTTTAGTAAGGAAGAAAATGTGTTTAATTTCTGTCTTAAGTCTAATTTGGAGTTTTTTCTAAATAGCGAATACATTTAAAAAAAAAAATGAATTTATTGAAATTACAACTATAATAATATTACAATAAGTAAATCTGCTAATGTGTACAATATGACATGAAAACACATGTGGAGAAACTACCCATCGGTAGCACTCCAATAAAGTTCTATAGTAGATGGTCTCGAGCCCATCTTCTTTTGAGACGCCTCGGAGGGTTATCAGGAATAGTATGGGAAGCAAGTTGAGAGACTAGCGGATTCAAGTGTGTATGGAGCTTGTCATGGAAGGTTAGGTATCTAGTTTGGGCCAAATCAGTAACATATGGGATATTAAGATCATGAGGGATAAGTTAGTGAAATAATAAGGAGCATGGAGGATTTTACGAAGATTTTGTATTGCAAGGATTGGATACGAGATGAATTGGATGGTTTAGTAGAGCCTCAAAGCTCAACTCCGTATGTCCAAATAGGTCTGATAACTGTCATGTAAATGAGTCTTTTGTAATTAATTTGGAGCTTAGAGCGTTTGTCCAGTAAATGTTGAAGTAGACGAAAACGACGAGCAGTTTCTTGTCTTTTCAGTCTTGTATGAGGATTCCAATTGAGACGTTTGTCCAGATGGAGTCCTAGGTAACGTATCTGTTCGACAGGGTTCAGTGGAATATTATTAAAGGATACAGTAGGGCAGGAATTTGTAGGTTTACGACAAAGGATGAAGGTAATGTGATGGGATTTGTTAGGATTTATTTTAATTCTCCAATTTTGACTCCATTCTTGAAGGTGCGAATACATTGAAGTGAGTTTGTAATTGGCGTCTCATCTTAAGGTGAGGACCCCATGTCATTCTCCTGTCTATTGAATTTAAAGCATAGAATATCAGTTTGGGATTAGCCGTCTCTGGAAGAAGAAGCTCTGAAATAATTCCAGGAGTTCGGAATAATTCAAAAGTTCATCAAACGGATTTTGACTAAGATAGAATTGGAGATGTATTCATCGTAGACACAAGTACCAAGGGCTAGTACACAAGTACCAGAAACAGTACAGCCTCTGGCATGTACTGAATCCATTATCCTTCATTGGCTGTAGTGGTTAAAGTTTTTATTTGAGTACAGAATGCAAAGTTTTCATCGTTGGGCGATAGTCGATAGTTACTATCGATATGTCCTGCCTATCGATAGATCTTTTTTACCGTCAAGTTTTGAAACTTACGGAATTATGCTGATCTGTCTCTGTCCAGCGTCGACTTCTTTTGGAATTGAATTCGGAATTCCTAGAGCTGAAGGGTTCTCTTCTAAATAACTTTGATGCCGCACCTGACGTGTCATTATTTAATTATCCTAAATTACTAATTACATTATGTTGGACAGTACACGTAGCCTCACACTTGTGCAAACAAACCAAATTCGCGGTATTGAGCATTGGCTCTTCTAGGTTTTTATAACCTTAACTTCTTCTTTAATTAGGGAGCTTTTTCTACAATTCTTATATGTTCAACTAGAAATGCTAGTTTTTCTTTCGGGAAATATGTGGCTCAAGGAGCACACTTGACTCTTGAAATTAACTATTTCGTTATTTTTCTTTATTGATTTGTTGATTGTTATTGTAAACATGTAAATTGTAAATACTTTTTTAAAATTCAAACAAATTAGTTTTTTTTCTCATCTTTATGATATAATCTTATAATTTATAACCCTCCAAATTTCAAATAGTAGGTAGGTAATTAAATTCATCTTAAATTATTTATTGAATAGGTTTGGGGAAAAAAGAAAGCAGCTATCGAAAAACTAACGATAGCATTCGATTGTTTTCAGTCGATAGTACCAACTATCGATTATCGCCCAACCCTAGTTCATGGTCGGTGGTCCGTGGACGTAGGTTTGTAAACAGAGATTGGTAGTGTCGGCATCGAGCCTTCGGGTTCGCAAAGCCTTTTTATTTATTTATTTATTCCACTGTTTATTCGTTTCATTTTGAATATTTTACAAAAAAATACAATTTATCGTGAGCTTTAGCATGAAAAAGAGAAAGTAATTATGGGTAATGAGTAGATTTCGTTAATCATTTCATCAAGAAATAAACGTTTCAACTAAAATTTCAAAGTATAGATGAACTATTTTTAAATACTTTTGTTTTGAAGAGAAAAGATTTGTTCTGGCCGGGATTCGAACCCGGCTCGTCTGCATCTCTAGTGCAGTGCTCTAAACCACTGAGCTACCAGGGGTCGTATCCAAGTCAGACAAATCCGTTCTCTTCGAATGCAGACGACCTATGTTCGAATACCGGCCTGGACAAATCTTTTCTCTTCAAAACAAAAATATTTAAAAAAAATCACCATCGAAATAAAAATTTTAAATTATAGATGCCATCTGGACAAACGTCTCACTTGGAATCCTCATACAAGACTGAAAAGACAAGAAACTGCTCAACGATTTCGCCTACTTCAACATTTACTGGACAAACGTTCAAAGCTACCAATTAATTACAAAAGACTCATTTACATGACAGTTATCAGACCTATTTGGACATACGGAGTTGAGCTTTGGGCCTCTACTAAACCATCCAATTCATCTCGCATCCAATCCTTACAATCCAAAATCCTCAATGCTCCTTATTATGTCACAAACAAACTCATCCATCATGATCTTAATATCCCATATGTTGCTGATTTGGCCCAAACTAGATACCTATCCTTCCATGAAAAGCTCCATACACACTTGAATCCGCTAGTCTCTCGACTTGCTTCCTATAATATTCCTGATAACCCTCCGAGGCATCTGAAAAGAAGATGGCCTCGAGACCTTCTACTACAAAACTTCATTGGAGTGCTATCAATGGATAGTTTCTCCACAAGTGATTTTTTTGTTCATGTCCTTTGTTCATACAGCCAATTTACTTGATGTAATGTTATTACAGTTGTAAATATCAATAAAAAAAAAAAAAAAAAATTATAGATGAACTATGTTTGTTGAAATGTTTATTTCTAGATGAAATGATTACCGATGTATACACATTTCTCATAATTAAATTCTCTTTCCCATACTAAAGTTCATGATAACTTCTATTTTTGGAAAATATTAAAAATGAAACGAAAAGCTACCTGAAAGCTTACGGAATAATATAATTTATTCAAATTGAGCCGACAACGCCATCTCCGACCAGAAGCCGTTCCGACGTTTTGTCCCTCCGCTAAATCAAAGAGATAATGCTTGAGCCCTGCGTGCAGAGCTCTCTCGACAGCAATAACTTGCTCCCGGTGACAGCGCCCTGACGCAGCTGCAGCTGCTGTATCGAGTACCGTTGTGGACAAGATAAGGAGGAATAATTACAGATGGACTAACAGACAGCTCTATGGCCGAGGGGTAATGAGGAATGCCGGCCAACCGCTGTGTAGGGAAATGCTGCGTGACCTTTGACCCCGAGTCCTACATCTCCATGTGCGGCTGTGTTGCCTCAGAACCACAGGTGTTTTTAAGACTCTTTGGGCCCCTTTTCTTAAACGGTTATTCAGTTTCTTCACTAATTTTGATTTTCAATATACAAATATACAGTACAGCGTCGATCATCCGAACATTCAATTCGAAATTATTAAAGTGAGAGAGGAAAATGGTTGACTGTGAGATCCAATAGAGGATGGAAATAGTTGGGGGTGCAGTCATAAATAGCACCAAAATAAGTGAAGACTTATTTTTTATTTGGGCCGACGTTTCGACCTACTTTGTAGGCCATCTTCAGGGCTATGAGAGAAAAACAAACAAGACAAAAATAACTATAAAAAAACATTACAGTACCAAGAATATAATAGCATATAGAGTAATAGAAAAGTAAAAAATAGTGATGTATATATTATTAATGTTAGAGAAGAATTGGTCGACTGTATCTTCTAATTTAAGGAAGAAATAGTTGGGGGTGCAGTCAATAAAAACACCTAAATAAGTGTAACTTATTTATTGTGTGCCTACGTTTCGGCCTACAATGCAGGCCATCTTCAGGGCTAAGAGAGAGAAACAAACAGAAATATATAAAAAACGTTGCAGTAACAAGAATATAGTGACAAGTAATGTAGTAAAGTGGTACAAGTGTGGAAATTAAAATAGTGACTAGATATGATGAAATAGTGAATAGATATGATAAATAAAGATAATGAATATAAGAGTGGTTACAGAATATAATAAACTTAAAATAGTGATAGATAAAAATAAAATTGTAGATGATGAACAGAAATTCAAATAGTGACAGATATAATAATTAAAGAATACGAATATAAAATAGAGAAAATAAATGTCCAGAAAGGATAAAATGTAAACATAATATAAAGGGAAGGAAAATGAGGAGGTAAACGGAAAGATACAAAATGAGAAGATTAAAATATAGAAAAAGGGGGTGGAATATGAAGGATTTAGAAAAAACTAGTTTAATTATAGATAAGGATATGATACCAGACATCTAGAGGTTACATAGGTAAAATGTAATAATACAAGCATATATAGAAAGAAGAAAGAAGTTACACTTATTTAGGTGTTTTTATTGACTGCACCCCAAACTATTTCATCCTTAGATATATTATTAAGAACGCTGAATAAAAAAATTACAGTATAATTGTATAGAAGGGTGATAATACAAACAAAATACAAAGAGAAAGAAAAATATATAATATAGAGAAAAAAACAATATATGGATATGATAGCACATTCTTTCGATATTATCAAAATATCGAAACATGTTTATGTTTACTATACAGGAATTTCTACAATCTCTCCATCACCTCACATTCTGCCTGAAGCAGATCTGCCCCCAAGACAGACCTGCTCTTCCTAGTATTCCCCCTTTCTTGCAGCAATAGATATATGTAGGTGATACTTTGGCATTCTTACTACATTACTAAGACATCTTATTCTTGATGAATCAAATTTAGTTCATCATACATCTTTATTTTGTACTCGACCGTCATTGTAAAGAGAGAGACATATTTTGAGTGGTAAAATAATAGGTACCCGTAATTGAGGCTCATCCTCTCCAAAGCCTTGGAGTTGAGGATTATCTTGGATAAATCACCTCCCTGCACAACCGTTGTTCTAGAAACAGTAAAGTCTCTACCACATACTGAACCCTAACAAATACTTTATATCGTGGGATAGCTTATATTTTGAAAAACGAGGAAACTTCAGGTATATTTTATTTTTTTATAGTTTCCATATTATCATTTCTCAATACATAAATTTTCTCACAAAATAATCAATAATCAGTAATAATCTATCATACCTTACCTATTATTTTACATATTACAACACTTCCTCTCAATGAATGAAACAAAATATGAAGTATTGCAATACAAACAATAATAAAAATAATGTTGAAGAAATTGGTCCGGGTAGAGGTCACTGAATGAAATTCTCAAGTAATTTCAGAAGATCTTTATTGATAGCCAACGTTTCGACCTACGCTGTAGGTCTCCTTCAGGGCAATATGCAAAATACAGACAATTTAAGAAAACGGTACGAATATATTAAATCATTTTAAATATAGATAAACTAAAAGAAGGTGAATACAGGCAAAAAAAATTGATAAAGATGTACAGTAAGGTAATTATGAAGGTTAAAATGTAGAAAATAATAATAAAACAGAAAGTGTTGACAGTTAAAAAATTTAAGGTATTACAGATAAAAAATAAAAACTGAATATACAATAGGAATGTGAAATGATATGGGTAAATTAGAAAGTGATAAGAATTACGCACTAAAAATTATAGGTAATAAAAAAGAAGAAATAAAAATTGTAAAATTATAAAAATCTAGAAACGAATTATATAAAATAAAATAAAATAAAAATGAAAATAAAAAATATTTTAGAAAATACAGTATTAATAATGATAGGTAGAGAATACTTTATATTAGTGTAAAGAATATTAATTGCATAAGAGAATGTAAGAAGAGAGTTTATATAAGTGTAAAATATCAATTGTATAAAAGTAGGTATGTTTTAAGTAAAGTAAGTGATAACACAATCAGGCTATATTGGACTAAAATACATATAAAAACAAAACAAAAAAAACGGCAAGGTTATGGTATTAATGATATTATGATATTTATGATATTATGATATATATATTGATGAATATTTAGGGTGGTATATAGATAACTAAACAAATAAAAATAACAATAATAAAAAACAAATAATAAAAATAACTCTCATATAAGTCAATATTTTTGGACCATTTTTAAATTTCGATTTCTACTTACTTTTGTGTTCATATAATAATAGTTGAAACTATGTTCGAACGAGCCCATCTGTCGGAGTATAATCTATACCATTTAGATGAGAGTTCATTATCACCATGAGCCACAATGGCATGACACTGCAATCCCGGTCAATATTTTGTACCGATACAGTCTCACATTAGAGACTTGCAAAAGGAATATTATAATTATAAGTCAGCCAGATAGGCTAGATTTGGCCAGAACGCTATAAAATAAAAATAACAATTTAGTTTGTTCAGACTCTTCCAGAGAAGTAACATCAGTACTATATAGTAACTATTGTTCAGAAAGATTTATTAATATTTAATTATAAACCTATTAATTATAAAGAAATCATTATTTAAAAAATTAATAACTAATAAATCTTTAGACTTTGAAGGTCTAATTAATTCATAAAAAGATTGTCATGCCCCAAAACAATGAAAAAAAATTGATTAAAAAAAAGATTAGCATTGAAAAATAGTTGACCTTGATAATATATGTGGAAGAAAATCCTGTATAAAAACTAATAATAATGTATGTTATAGTATTTTTTCTTTTGATTACATGCTTAAATAGGTTTTTTTTTTTTGTTCAGATAGATTTCAAAGGTTTACGGCAATTTTTTTTAATTGGCTAAATAAAAAACTTTTATTTGGTTATCAAATATTAACTAATGTAGCTTTATTATTTAGTTTTTCTATAGTCCTTTTATAATATTAATCTAATTTTTTTTTTGTGGAAGAAAATAGTCCAGGTAGAGGTCAATGAATTTCTCTTAAAATAGGAGAAATGTTTATTAAGTAGCCAACGTTTCGAACTACTTTGCAGATCTTCTACAGGGCTATGACGGGAGGGGGGAGGGAGGGGTGCCCGATATAGAACAAGCTCAAGTCACATCACTATCTAGAGATTTTGATGTGGCTAGAGATAGTGATGTGAATTGAGCTTGTGAAGGACCTATATCAAGCACCCCTACACCTCCGCGACAGCCCTGAAGAAAACCTGCAAAGTAGTTCGAAACGTTGGCTACTTAATAAACATTTCTCCTATTCTAAGAGAAATTCATCGACCTCTACCCGGACCATTTTCTTCCACAAAAAAAAAATTAGATTGATATTATAAAAGGACTATAGAAAAACTAAATAATAAAGCTACATTAGTTAATATTTGATAACCAAATAAAAGTATATAAATTTAGCCAATTAAATGATTTTCCGTAAAACTTTGAAATCTATTTGAACAAAAAAAACCTATTTAAGCATGTAATTAAAAGAAGAAATGCTACAACATATATTATCAGTAGTATGTGTATAAAATTATTTTAGCCAATTATCCTACCAAAATTAGTCTTTAAAAAACTTTGCAGTTTATTTTAAGCACCTAAATATGTTTTAAATGTTTAAAACAGGAAAAACATTGAGGGATAAATATTTTTGAATTTAAAATTGTTGTAAACTTTAAAGTTAATGACCAATGAAAAATTCGATTATTACATTTCATTATTGATTTTAAAAAAAATGAAAAATGTACTCACAATAAAAAAAAATTCAAGTAGAGCAAGGCAAGACTAGAGACGACCAGCCTTCGGTTAGACAAGACTAGAGACGACTAGCCTTCGGTTAGACAAGACTAGAGACGACCAGCCTTCGGTTAGACAAGACTAGAGACGACTAGCCTTCGGTTAGACAAGACTAGAGACGACTAGCCTTCGGTTAGACAGGACTAGAGATGACTAGCCTTCGGTTAGACAAGACTAGAAACGACTAGCCTTCGGTTAGACAGGACTAGAGACGACTAGCCTTCGGTTAGACAAGACTAGAGACGACTAGCCTTCGGTTAGACAAGACTAGAGAGGACTAGCCTTCGGTTAGACAAGACTAGAGACGACTAGCCTTTGGTTAGACAGAACTAGAGACGACTAGCCTTCGGTTAGACAAGACTAGAGACGACCAGCCTTCGGTTAG
The DNA here is from genome assembly GCA_037127475.1 of Arma custos. Taxonomy (NCBI): domain Eukaryota; kingdom Metazoa; phylum Arthropoda; class Insecta; order Hemiptera; family Pentatomidae; genus Arma; species Arma custos. Next base: position 7,573,772 of record CM073764.1, read on the forward strand.
ACAAGACTAGAGACGACTAGCCTTCGGTTAGACAAGACTAGAGACGACTAGCCTTCGGTTAGACAAGACTAGAGACGACTAGCCTTCGGTTAGACAAGACTGGAGACGACTAGCTTTCAGTTAAAGAAGACTAGAGACGACTAGCCTTCGGTTAGACAAGACTAGACCGAGTACTTGGCTGATTGAGAAAGGCAATTGGAATGTTATAAATCAGTAATTAAACAATACTTTGTTTCTCATCCTGCATACCCAATATATATGTCTAAAACTTATTATAAAAAACTACAAATATTCCAAAGCAAATGCCTTAGAATTGCTGGAAATTATGCATATTACACTAAAGTTAAAATTATGCATAAAGAATTATGTACACCTTATATTAATGCATTCATCAATAAACTATGCAAACAATTCTTTTTTAAGCGCAAACACAATAAGAACTCTCTTTTTGTAGAGTCTCTTTGTAGAATCTCTTTTTTGTTGCTATCATGACATCCTTACTCCACAGAATAGAATTTAAAGTCCTAATTACTTTCCTGCCTCTTATTAACTTTTCATCCGTATCTTTTTTGTTGTTGCTCCCCTTTAAAAGCCAACTGCCTAAATATTTAAATTGTTCAGTTGGGGTCAAATCCCGTTCCCTTTATATTAATACAACTTCATTCTAATTGTATACAGTAATATAATTAACTCCCCTTACTTATATTTTCAATTTTATATTTATATTTTACTTTTCTACTTTTCATTCACGATATTTCTTATCTTTGCTTTCTTCCATTATTTATTCTTTGGCATCATATTTTGTTACTATTTCTTTCAGTTTACTTATGTCAACTCTCTAGGAGTCTATTATTATACATGTTATATTTTATCTGTACTAAACTAGGTTTTACATACTTGCATATCACTCCCTTATATCTCACCTTGTTATGTTTATATTTTTTTCATTTTGTAACTTTCTGTTTACCTTCTTTTTTTCTCTTTGTATTTTGTTTGCATTATCACCTTTCTGTACATTTATTCTGTGATCATTTTTATTCGTATAATTCTTACACTAATTCGTTTACTTTTCTATTACTCTACATATATTATTATATTCTTGGTACTGTAGTGTAATGTATTTTTATAGTTATTTTGTTTTGTCTGTTTTCTCTCATAACCCTGAAGATGGCCTACAAAGTAGGTCGAAACGTCGGCACACTTAATAAATAAGTATTCACTTATTTGGTGTTTCATATGACTGCACCCCCAACTATCTTTATCCTTAAGTTAGAAGTTCCAGTCAACTGATTTCTTCTCTGATATTATTTAATGCCACATACTCTGCTTTCTGTTTTACTGATTTCCAGGCCTCCTGGCTTATAGGCTTCCAGCAGTTTCAGCAGAACAATAAAAAATAGTATTAATCATAAAACTGTAAAAAAAAAAAATTAAAGTTGGTGCAAATTTTAAAAAAAAAACCTGCACCACAACAACTTATGAAGAGGACCCATTAGACGGTAGGGATTGTACAATTTCTAAGCCAACTGCTGGGCAAGGAGGTGATTTGGCAAACATAACACTCAATAGTCAGTTTTTTGCCAAATTAAGTAGAGATTAGGTGAGCCTCAGGAAGGTTCTCAGAAGCCATAGGTTCGATTGAAAGTTGTCAAAGAAATATATAATTTATCTGCTGCAGTCTGTAGCCAACTCAGGCCCTATGAATCAATAACTCAGCAACATACATAATGAGCCACCCTGCTCTCTCACATATTCCAGTAATAATAATAATAATAATACAATAATAATAATAATTACCGGCAGATGATAACCTCCACAAGGTGATCGCCGAAAAAATTCGGAAATATCAGGACCTGGCAGAGGAATTGAAGCAGTTATACAAGCTTGATAAAGCAAAAGTGTTGCCATTGGTTATATCCACGAATGGACTTATCCAGAAATGACATTAAGCAGTATAAAGGAATTGGACCTTAATTCCAATATTCTGGATGAAATGCAAAAAGTGGTCTTGCTCGGAACTGCGAGTATTGTTCGAAAAGTTATGAATATTTGTAATTAATTCTCTAGCCTAACCCTTGACTTATGTCCGGGTAGGTCCATTTTCCGGTAGAAACCGAGAAAAACAAGTAAATAATAATAATGTCTTTATTTATTCTGGGACAAGTCCCTATAGAATAACAATACAGGCATTGTAAGCTATTATGTCTTAGGGTGTAAAATAATTACATTCAATTAATTATTACAATTAATTTAATAAGTGAGAAAGAATAAAAAATGAACAAAAAAAAAAAAGTGAATTATCTACAATAAAAGTATTTTAAGAACAGATTAGAAGAAAAGAAAGAAAAAAAAATTAAAATAAGTTAACAATAATTATATTAGAGAAACAAATTTATGGTCACATATATATCAAATTTATGCCAAGAAAAAAAAAAAAAAATGAAGAAAAATTAAACAATATTATCCAAGATTTACATTTCCTCCCCTCTTGTCTTTTTTAATATCTATCTATATGACATTAATAATACATATGTACGTGGTTTAAATTCCACACTATCATTTATATGAATACATAATAACACACACAAATGTACATAAAAAAAACATCATTCATTCATCGAATAAAGAGAACATTAAGTCAAAACTGATCCCCTACTATTTTAGATTTTTTGGGAATTGTAAGGATAATAGATGCTGGAATATACGGGATTTGAAGGTTGGAAGATTATTGGAACGATGAATGGAAGAAGGTATAGAGTTCCAAAGGGAGGAGGATCGGATAAGGAAAGCTCTGTCAAAAGCTGCTGTTCAGTGGGATGTATATAGATCTGAGAAGAAGTGGAAGATGCATAAAAAAAAACAGTTTTAAAATTAAATGGAAAACCTGGAATAAATTATATCAATAAAAAACACACTTTAATAGAAAACAAAACTAAAATGTAGACAAAAAATTTCAATAGGTTTAAAATAAGAAAAGAGCAATGAACAAAAATTGCAATTTATCGTAATAAAGTATGGGATTCTTTTTAAGATATTTTCATAATGACTCAACTTTTACCAATATCGGTCAACAAAATATTCATAACAATTAACATCAAGCACCCTACAGTTTTTTACGATAAAATAAATTTGTTTGTTAATAACAACAACAACCTGTACCACTTCAACCCGTGAAGGGTTTGGGGTTCAGTACATGGTAGAGACAGTACTGTTTCATGGACAACGGTTGTGCAGGGAGGTGATTTGTCCTAGATCACGCTCAACCACCAGATTTTTCCCCCTTATTTTTGGTAAGCGCTTTTAGAGGCTGGGTGAGCCCCAGGAGGGTCCTAGATCCTCCATGATCCATTTCTGGCTGCTATCAGACTAAATAAAAGTCTTGCCTGCAGCGGGATGTGAACCAGGATTTTCGGCATGGCAACTCAATGCTCTGCCACTAAGCCATTATTATTTTGTTCATAACACTATTCTTAATATTAACAGTAAAAATTATTTTTAACTTTTTAGTTTTGTTTTCTATTAAAGCATGTTTTTTAAACTATTATTTATTTTTCACTTTTTAGTTTGGCTGTCTATAAATGTTTTTTATTTTTTTTAAACTAGTATTCATTTTCTAATTTTTAGTTCCACTAGCTAAAAAAGCTTGTTATATACTTTTTCTTAACTATTAAAAACTCCCCGAATGATCCTGTCCAATGTCATATGCTTGCCTCAAAGGATAAGCTACATATGTCTTATTTCATAGCACAAGGCACTACCATATATTCAGATATGGGAAATCCTGAAGATCTTGGTCAGGATAATGAAACAAACTTATGAAATTATTGTATTGTCATCGGTCATTGAGAAATGTGCAAAGTTTCAATTTAATTAAATGTTTTCAACATACAAGACTGAAAAGACAAGAAACTGCTCTTTTTTCTTTTCGTTTTCACCTACTTAACATTTACTGGACAAACGTTCTAAGCTCCCAATTAATTACAAAAGACTCATTTACATGACAGTTATCAGGCCTATTTGGACATACAGAGTTGAGCTTTGGGGCTCTACTAAATCATCCAATTCATCTCGTATCCAATCCTTACAATCCAAAATCCTTCGTAAAATCCTCAATGCTCCTTATTATGTCCCAAACAAACTCATCCAACATGATCTTAATATCCCATATGTTGCTGATTTGGATGGACAATCAAGAAGAAATATCTTTTAAATACAAGTAACCCTATTTATTGGTCACGATAACTTACTGTAGTTAATTGCATAGAGAAATTTCTAGACCCATCCAGACTTTACTTCTAGATTCTAAGAATTGTCTAAACTGTTCTTCTCACATTTGTGATCTTATTGTTGCCGCTAGATATCACTACTGCCGCTATAATAATATAATTAATGGTAAATAAACAGTATTAAGTTTTATGTAGAACGGAGATAGTTGGGGGGTGCAGTAAAAAAAAAACACTAAATAAGTACTGGACTTATATGTATGTGCCGACGTTTCGACCTACAGTATAGGTCATCTTCAGGGCTATGAGAGAGAAACAAACAGAACAAAAAATATATAAAAACGTTACAGTAACAAGAATATAGTGACAAGTAATGTAGTAAAGTGGTACAAGTGACTAGATATGATGAAATAGTGAATAGATATGATAATTAAAGATAATGAATATAAAAGTGGTTACAGAATATAATAAAATTAAAATAGTGATAGATAAAAATAAAATTATAGATGATGAACAGAAATTAAAATAGTGACAGAAATAATAATTAAAGAATACGAATATAAAATACAGAAAATAAATGTCCAGAAAGGATAAAAATAAAATGTAAACATAATATAAAGGGAAAGAAAAATGAGGAGGTAAACGGAAAGATACAAAATGAGAAGATTAAAATATAGAAAAAGGGGTGGAATATGAAGGATTTAGAAAAAACTAGTTTAATTATAGATATGGATATGATACCAGACATCTAGAGGTTACAAAGGTAAAATGTAATAATACAAGCATATATAGAAAGAAGAAATAAGTTACATTTATTTAGGTGTTTTTATTGACTGCACCCCCAACTATTTCTTCCTTAGATATATTATTAAGAACGCTGAATAAAAAAATTACAGTATAATTGTAATGAAGGGTGATAATGCAAACAAAATACAAAGAGAAAGAAAAATATATAATATAGAGAAAAAAAAACATGGATATGATATCATGATAGTGACATGTAATGTGGAAAATTAAAATAGAGACATGAAAATTAAAGATAACGAATATTAAAAAAGTGACAATATAATAAAAATAAGATATAGACAGATTTAAAAAAAATAATAATAATGAAAAGAAATTAAAATAGTGACATATAATAATTAAAGATAACGAATATAAAATACAGAAAATAAATGTACAGAAAGGATAATAATGTAAACATAATATAATGGGAAAGAAAAATGAGGAGGTAAACCGAAAGATACAAAATGAGAAGATTAACATATAAAAAAAAGGGAGTGGAATATGAAGGATTTACAAAAAACTAGTAAATTAAAGATATAAAATGTATGATAACAGACTTCTAGAGGTTACATAAGTAAATTGTATGAAACATAATAATACAAGAATATGTAGAAAGAAATGAGAGGTATCTCGTAGAATGACAGTTGGAAATGTAGACAAAATGAAAATATAAGTATGGAACTGTATGAACAATAACTATTGCGTATAATAGTATTGCTATTGTACAGTAACTATTGTGTACAATAACTATTACAAAAATAGTTGATAGGATTAATAAATTTGAAAAATTAAAAATAGTGCTTATAAAAATGAACTCTTTGATTACCAACATATGATGGATGCCAAAATGAAAAGGGGGAAATAGGAACATATGTAGGGTGAAGAATGGAGAAAGGCTAAAGAGAAAAGGATATAATTAATAAAATATTGAGAAAAGACGTACCGATTTGGAGAGAGAATCCGTTGGGTGCACCGGCTAACAATGAAAAATACGTTACGGAGTAAGGCGGAAGAGCTAGCAGCGATCTCTAGCGGCCAAAAAGGTAACTACAGAAGGTAACCATACTGGAGTATAGGAAAAATGAATAAATGGATAAAATTATATTGACAAGCCAAAAATGAGTGAATAAATGAGAAAAGTGGAAAGATAATACGAATAAAAAATATATATAAATGTCAATAGTGCGATAACAAAGGAAACATCAGTGACGAAGTAACAGAATTTAAGGTTTTTTGAGTAAATTAAAAATTTGGGAGCAGGTAGAGGAAAGGTGATGTGAGTCAGTCTTAAGATTGATGGTGGAGGAATCTAAATTTATGTGGATAGTTTCAGGGAGGATGCGTTTATCATGGTTAGGAACAGTAGCTAGGATAGACGTATTAAGTTTTAGTTTGTCATTTCAGTGTACCTTTTATTTATTAAAATAACTGCGTTTGCACTTTCTTTGTTGTATTTTTGGCATCATCCTTCAATTTTTTATTCCTTTTAACTTGTTACTTACAATTTTTTAAAAATTTCTTCTAGGCAATGGGGGGAGGGTTACATCCCCAATAACCCCCCCCCCTCGTTACGCCTATGCGCTGCTATCACCAGCTTCTAAAAAAGCAAAAACTTCGGCGGAACGGCAGCGAGAGTACAGATTTTGACAAAAACAAAAAAATATTGAGGGATGCTGAAGAGGAAAAATGAAAAAAGAAATACGAATCGGTGACTATCTTGACATGAAAAACAAAATGAAAAGAATAAAAATAAGCCAGCCAAGAAATCAAATGCAGAATATCAGCGAGAATATAGGTTCAGAAAAAACAATAATATCAACACAGATTTGAACTCTGGCCTCGCTGAAATTATGCAACCGCAAGAAGCGGAATCTTCTATGGAATCCCCACTCGATCAACTACGAAGCAATCATCGCAATTAACTCCAGATGCAGGAACTATTATTATACAACACACAGCAATTATTGAGACCTCGCATTTGCCTACTGTAAAACGAAAAAAAAAAGCACTAGAACAGCTCGAAAATTTACGAGATTACAATACACAACAAGAGACTATAACTTTGACGCACTATGCCAACTTCAGAGTAGGATTGGGCGATAGCACTGAACAACAATGAATTTGTTTCGGGCTTAAAAATACCCAGTTATTATATATTTTCAACCCCGGAGTTCAAAAATCACCTCGAAAATGACCAATTAGCTCTTGTTTTCAAGATACAGTAACATGTCATTTTTTAATGCTCAGCTTTCACTTTGTCGAGAAATTTAGTTTTTGGATGTTGGTACGCCTGTTAACTGACAAAACCAACAGTTGTACAGCTATTTTGAGGTTATATACGTGATTTCAGTTCTTCAGATAGTGCTTTATGTGGTTTCTGTTGCTTTCTTATTCGAATTTAATGTTTTGGAGTGATATTTAAGTGTACTAAACCAAAATGCCACGAAGTTGTGTGAATTCAGTGAATAACTTTTGTTACATTTGTGGTGAAGTAACATTTTCGTCACAGAAACGCAATCTTACTCTTGCTGTTAAGACTGCTTATAAGCATTATTTTGGAGTTACGGTAGGTGACCAAGATAAGTCGTGGGCTCCACATATATGTTGTAACTCTTGTTCAATTACTTTAAGAGAATGGCTGAAAAATAAAAAACGATCTATGCCTTTTGCTGTGCCCATGGTTTGGCGGGAGCCTACAAACCATATAAATGACTGCTATTTCTGCTTGACTCCACCAATAAAGTCGGGATTGTCAACAAAGAAAAAAAGAACAGTTCAATACCCAAATATTCCTTCGGCTACTCGACCAATTCTACATTCAGATGGTTTACCAATACCTACCCCACCCCAAAGTTATGAACTTGAAGTGGAAAATGAAGATAGTGCAGAAGAACTCAGCCAGCCTAGCACATCTCACGACCCTGATTTTAAGGAAACAAATGGTAAACCGCACAGACTGAGTCAAGCGGAATTGAGTGATCTCATTCGAGACCTTGATTTGTCAAAGGATAAGGCAGAACGTCTAGGCTCAAGACTACAGCAGTGGAATCTTCTCCAGCATGATGTCAGGGTAATGGAATGAATCAATGCTTGCAGATTACTGTTGGTGCGTGTGTAGGGATGCTCCAGAACTCACCTACAAAAGACAGGCCAAAAGAAAAATGAAATCCACATGATGGTAATAATATCCAACCTGCCAAGTATTCTGCCATTAATTTTCAACTCCAAATTAATTTATAATGTTGATAAACTTATGGTTTAAAATTTACTGATTTGCCTCAATTTGTTAACGTTATATATTTTGACCCATGGTGTATCACAGAAACTAGAACTAATAAAATTTTTTCATTGTCATTTTCGTTTTTTTCAACCCAAAATTAGTAAGATTTGACTCATGAAGTGAAGGAAACATTACAAAAATATTTTTTTGTTGGACAGTGTAGTTAGCACTATCGATAGGCCGATACTATCGGCTGAAAACTATCGAATGGTATCGATGGTTTTTCGATAGCTGCTTCCTTTTTTTCCAAACTTATTCAATAAAGAATTTCAACTAATTTAATTAAATTCAATAACCTACCTACTATTTGAAATTTGCAGGATTTTAAATTATAAGATTATATCATAAAGATGAGAAAAAACTGATTTATTTTAATTTAAAAAAAGTATTTACAATTTACATGTTAACAATAACAATGAACAAATCAAGTCTTCAGAAAAGAAAAATAACGAAATAGTTAATTTCAAAAGTCAAGTGTGCTCCTTGAGCCACATATTTCCCGAAAGAAAAACTAGCATTTCTAGTTGAACATTTAAGAATTGTAGAAAAAGATTCCTAATTAAAGAAGAAGTTAAGGTTATAAAAACCTAGAAGAGCCAATGCTCAATACCGCGAATTTGGTTTGTTTGCACAAGTGTGAGGCCACGTGTACTACCCAACATAATGTAATTAGTAATTTCGGAAAATTAAATAACGACACGTCCGGTGCGGCATCAAAGTTATATAGAACAGAATCCTCGAGCTCTAGCAATTCCGAGTTCTATTTCAAAAGAACTCGACACTGGACAGAGAAAGATCAGCATAATTCCGAGAGTTTCAAAACTTGAGGGTAAAAAAGACCTACCCATAGTCGGCACTATCGATAGTGACCATCGTTAGGCTTGGGCTATCGATATATCGATAGTAACTATCGACTACAAGCCCAATCCTACTTCAGAGCCCACCCATACCGACCCCACATTTGCCAAATAATAAAAAAGGACATATAATTAATCTGCCCGACAAAATATAGAAATTGCTGAGCTAATTCAACCGCAAGACTTTTATGATGGTCATGACCGTGGATATTTAGAGGCAGCCACTGAGGATGAACATGTTGAAAACGAAGATGGCATCATTATGGATGAAGAGTCGATAGCGAAGATGATTCGACTCATCCATATCAACATCCATACCGGGTATCGCTCATATCAATCAGCGCATAAACTATTTGAAAAGATTTATTTTATAGTATTTTTTTTATAATTATTATAATTTTTAAATATTTTTATTTTGAAGAGAAAAGACTTGCCCAGGACTGGGATTCGAACCCGGATCTCCCACTCATCCGTCGTGGTACTCTGCCACTTGAGCTATTCTGGTACGTACCTCAGTCTGACAAATCCTTTCTCTTCACCGATCCCATATCCTCGTGTTCTCGACATTTACGATGTACACAAGGGGAAGAATGTTCATTTAACATTACTTTAATTAGGATCTTGTTGACTTACTTCATTGTATTATTTATGATTTATTTTATTTTATTTATTTTTTAATTATTATAATTTTTAAATATTTTTATTTTGAAGAGAAAAGATTTGCCAATTATAAATACTATAATGACGTAAGTCAACAAGATCCTAATTAAAGTTATGTTAAATGAACATTCTTCCCCTTGTATACAACGCAAATTGCGAGAACACGGGGATATGGGATCGGTAAAAAGAAAGGATTTGTCTGACCGGGGTACGTGCCAGGATAGCTCAAGTGGCAGAGTACCACGACGGATGCGTGGGAGACCAGGTTTCGAATCCCGGTCCTGGGCAAATCGTTTCTCTTCAAAATAAAGATATTTGAAAAGATGTTTGTGAAAAATTCTTTCGGTCACCTCTGTGGTTTGTGATCGCCTCTGGTTTTTAGAAGATCTAAAAAGTGGATCACCTGAAGAAAAAATCTACTGAAACAAATTACAGTATGTTCAATTTAACCTATATTATAATCAACATTGTACAATATCTTACTAGATCTTGTCATATTTTATTGTTCAGGATTGTGAAACTGCTGCTGAAGAAAAGATGTGCAACACTTGCAAGGTCAGCATTACGAAAGGCAGTATTCCATGTTTAGCGACCTATAATGATTTTAACTATCCAAAGAGACTAGCGGATTTACCGGAATTAGAGCGTTTGTCTAGTAAGTGTTGAAGTAGCCTGAAATGTAGAGAAGTTTCTTGTCTTTTCATTCTTGTATGGGGATTCCAGGTTATAGTTTGTCGAGATGCAACCCTAAGTATCGGATCTGTTCTACAAGCACCAGTGGGATATTATTAAAGGATACTGAAGGGCAGGAAGTCACTGGTTTACGATGTAAGGTAAAAGTGATTCGATGCGATTTTTCAGAATTTATTTTAACTCTCCAGTTTTGGCACCATTCTTCAAGATCAATGATATGGGGGATTGGAGGCTTTGGGATGCAATAACTGGATTAGTTTTGACTGATAATACACTTGTATCGGCAGCATACGTGTTAAGGATAGTATTAGAATGAGTCGGAATGTCAGCAGTATAAACTGTGTAAAGGATTGGGCCAACGATACTACCTTGAGGAAGGATCAGTATTAAAAATCCGAAAAGTTGCAATATTTTCAGTTTTGGTCATTTTAACCACAAAGAGGCAATTTTTCGACAAATTCGTATAAATTGCCGTTCAAATTGATCTCCGAAAATGGAGTAGTCACTGAGTTAGAGCTCATCAAGGTTTGAAAAACATTCTTAATATTTTTCTTTCGAAGAGCAATAAACTGTTGGCATCTGCCCTGGACAGAGGCTAGGTTACCGATCCGTAAGTTAAAACAGGCCTGATAATTGTCTTATAAAGTCTTGGCTCTTCTTGATATCAGATGACTTCTTCAAATTTTTGCTATCCCAAAATAACACTTAATAGCGGTCAAAATTCTTCTTTGAACTTCTGCACTAGTTGAATTATCCGCTTTGACCAAAGAGCCAGGGTAGACAAAACTGTCGACACTTTCAAACGTGTAGGTGCCAAACCTGATAGAGGATATTAATTGCCTTGAAGGGCTAGCAAGCATATTGTTACGGGTTACTGGGTGTGATGATGAATTAAACTACTCCTAAATTCGAGATACTAATATTTATTAACAAAGTGACAAAAAGAATACAATTAAATTATTAAACTGATATAAATTTACAATAACAATATTCTAAATATTATAATCTAGGCCTAATTCCTATTTAATTACTACAATAATATAAGATATTACTAATTCTAAATAGCTTAACGATTTATTACACTCGCGAGACTGTCACAGTTCACTGACACACAAGTTTATCACACTGTCCGGTTTACTACTGACTGTCTCCAGGCGGCAGCGAGCTGGTATTTATATCAAGATCGAACGTTCTAGACTAACGGTAGTGCGGGAGACCGTTCTCGGGCCTTCTAGAACCTTCTTAATCCAGCCGATGTGATTAAGACGTTATTCCCTTCTGCCCGTTTTTCTCTCTCTGACCGTAACAATATATTTGGTCTTTGCCTGATTCACATGAAGACCCATTTGCCGTCCAGCTCTTTCCAAAGCAAGAAACGCTTGCTGTAAGTCCCTCTGTGTTCTTTTGACTACATCTATACCAAGATGGTAGGACTCTATTTCGTATAATCAAACTTTGTGGAAGTCGAAAAAGTCAATAGAGTGCCACTTAACGCTGTAATGTTCAATAGCTAACATATATCACGATATGTCCCACTATAATAATCGTACAGTATAGACCTAGATAACGATATCGTATAATATAGACCTGGATAACGATATCGTATAGTATCGAGCTGGATAAAGATATCGTATGGTATAAAGATATCCAGCACCGGAAATTTAAGTGGTTTTGTATAAAATACTACAGCAGCCTTTTATATTCGAGGTATGGAGCTGAAATCCCATTCCAACTTCGCAGGCTTTGATGGGATTCCTGTCAAACTGCTAAAATCATACCTCATCGATATTCTACCTGTCTTGTCCTTCATATACAATTTTTCACTGCAAAACGCAGTATTCCCAACCTCTTGGAAAAAAGCTATAGTCCACCCTATCAACAAATCCTCTAACCCTGTTTCACTCAAAGACTACCGCCCAATCTCAATTCTCTTCGACCTTTCCAAGTCTCTAGAAAGTAATAGTCCAATCACCAATGTCAGATTTCCTCGAACAGTCCAACCTCCTTGATTCACTTTAATCAGGTTTCCGTCCCGGTTTCTCCCGACAATCCGCACTTACCAAAATCACCAATGACACATACCGCTGTGGACGACAAAAACTAACCGTGCTTATCCTTCTTGACTTTTCTAAAGCTTTTGAAACCTTGGACCATTCTATCCTTTTCAGAAAAACTCAAATCATTGTCCTTTTCTAACAGTTCTATCCGATGGTTACAATCTTTCCTCTCTGATAGATCTCAAGCAGTTTCCATACCTATTCATCCCCTTTTCACTTTCCTCTTCAGGCGTGGTACAGAGCTCAATCATCTCTCCTCTTCTGTTCAACTGCTATATCAATGATCTTCCTAAATCTGTTCACCACTGTTCCTACCAACTATATGCTGACGACTTCCAAATCTACTTGTCCTTTCGTCCTTCTGAGCTATTAATTGCGTTCGCCAGTATTCAGGAAGACCTAGATAAGATCAGTGCCTGGACAAAGCTGGACGAACTGGAATTGAACACAATGAAAACTCAGGCCGTTGTTTTAGGTTTCAATTCTCTCCTTACATCCATCAACACCCTGCCAACATTAATCCTAAACGATCACCCCATCACGTTCCGCTCCTCTGTGAAAAACGTAGGCATTACTATCTACCAAAACCTTTCTTGGAAATCCCACATCCCCCAGATATCCCGACGGTCATCAAGTTATTCCATCGTTCTCGACATCTGACAGATTAAAGAGAATAATGAATTGCTCTCTGAAATTTGTGCTTGTTACTACGACGCGATCGCGCATGTCGCACTTTTAAAGTGGCTCTTCCCTTCCTTCCAAAGAAGAATATTTCCTCTGTTCATTCTTATACCAATCCATTTACTTTTAACACCCTTCTTAAATCTACAGCCTCCTTCAATTCAAATCCTCAGTTCAACACCATAAAACAAGATCTTGCCTTTCCGATCTGTATATACATTTCCACAGTGTGGAACTCGATCCCTCCTGACATCCATCATGCTTCACTATCATCATTGCTTTTCCAATATCTCCTAGTTTTCCAAAAAGATGCTCTCTAAGTAGGTTAGTCATTTGCTTAGAATGTAATGCATAGAATAATTCATTGTGTTTTTTAAGAAGATGTACATCATAGAAAGAAATCATTGCAGGCTAGTTGATGGATTTAACAAAAGTTATTGATTTATCTATTCTCTTTAATTGCTTAATATCTTGTCAGGATTCGTACTGTTTATTTACTTATTATTATTTTTTGTTTAATTATTTCTTTTTAAATTGTTTTCTGTCACTTTTTGCACGCTTTTTGATTTGTAACATTTTGCCTTCTGGTCAGATAAATATTTTGTTTCTTTTTCTGTTCATATCTGTTATTTTAATGGGACTTAGTTCCAGAATTAAGTTACTTTTCTATTCTATTCTACTGTAATGCATTTTGATTTGATATTTTATTTCTATCTACTTGACAACTTGGCAAGAAAAGTACATTTAAACCTCCACTGAAACCTCATAGTCCAGCTAATCGCTTTTTGATTAGATAAATCCAATTCGGTTAGATAAGTCTCTGGCATCTGGTAATTGAGTCATCAGATATACACATGTATGAAACAAAACTACCATAGCTAATTTGTAAAGACCTTTTCTGGGTAAATTACAGAGCACTGGCGATAGAAAAAGAACAAACAAAAAATTCATTATAGACAAAAATATTCCTCTATTTTCTTCTTCACTTCAAGTTTCACCTTGAAAACCTGTTCCGAAGTTTGCCGATGTTTACCGAGCAACGTCAGGAGTAATCTCTGAGTATAAATAGAAGGATGGAATTGAACAAGAGCAGTAAGAGCGCTGAGCTGATCGAGATATGACGCCATTATTTTGTTTCTTCCTGTTCTTAGCGGGCTCCTTCCTGGACCTGTCCACGGCTGATGACTGCATTTTGAACGACTCTGAGGTGAAGAAGTCGGCCTGCGACGGTTCGACCTTGACCACTAGCAAATTGTTCGACAGCACTCTTTCGGAATCCACGTTGACAACCAGCCGCGTCATCGATGGGAGCACCGTCCTGCGAACCTCCCTCACCGATTCTATTGTCACTGGTAAAAGCAACTTGACAGATTGCACTATTACGAGCTCCACTGTTGACGGGAAGGTGTTGAAAGGGGTAACAATGACGAACAATGTGATTGTATCTACTTAAAACACACAGCTCTAATTAACAACTTATAAAGAGCTATTCACATTGTTAACATTTATTATTGTATTATAAAAAAGTAATAAAGGAAACGGTTGGTTTTAAACCAATTGCAATTGTGTTTGTAACAGGGTGCCTAGTCCTAAAAAAAAGTTCAAACTTGCGATTTTTATTATTATTTGACCAAAAAAATGGAAGATGGAAAGCAAGCATTCTAAGGGATTTTAACTTATCGTAACGGCCAAAAAATATATTTCTAGGCCACAAAATAACCAAGAAAACTCGGTCAACTAAAAATGATAAAATAGAACATGTTTCACTGCTTCATTAGTAATAAATATTGTGAAAAATATTTCACGAAACATTTGTTTGTTTGTTCATTTAACGTCACTTTATGCTGCTATGGCTAATCGGACGATGCTACATTGGGAGCTTTAAATTTTGCCTATCCAGGTTTAATTAGTATAGGGCTTTTAAACGAGTACCTGACATCGTACAGGCTAGGGACCCCCGTTTAACGTCCCTTCCGAAAGACGGCGTAACTAAGGATTTTTTACTCCCTTAAAAAAATCCTAGGGCCACCTGCCGGGCTACGAACCCGCGAACTTTAGTAGTTTGTTACGCTAACCACTGGACCACAGGTGACCGTAAGAAACACCTGTAACCCAGTACCTATGACATTTCCTTAAGTAGCTCATTCCTGCGAACTCATCTATTGCTCAAATAAATTAAAGATTATAGTATTTTAACATACACTGCAATAAGAGGCTTTGGTATAATAATAATAATATATATATAAAATATATTTATTACATATGTAGGAAATATCTGCAATGGATAAACATGTATGAGAGGTGTAGGAGAGGCTGAAGCTGGCCCGACAAAAGTCCTATCTCCTATCACCTGCTCACTTCGCCACAACTTTCGTTACGTTAAAGTCGAATGGAGGAATGGAGCGCAAAGTCTCCTCCATTCCCGACTACATTAGCCGGAGGCACATAAAATTTTTTGAAGGCTGAAGGCGTGTAGTAACCTACTTTTCAGAGACATAGTTCCCTCTCCCAGACCTGGGAGGTGGCAAGGCAGTGTCCTCTTGGTCTCATTGGTCTAGGGATGGAGTGAGGCTCCCTCGTCCTAACCACTGTCATATCCACCACAAGGTATGGAGTGTTCTTGTTTCAATCAAGAGCTCAAAAATAGTTCTTGAAATAGAGAAGTCAGGTAGAACATTAATAACAATTCAACTTTTGATTACAGCAATATTTCGATCAAAATAGCTTTGTGAAATCAAGTTATTGTGGGGAACTGTTCCCAAATTATTAATGATGTGTAGGAGAGGACAGTGACGCTCCATAACTACATCCTGACATACCGATTATCAAAGAACTGGTCGCTCGTGCTGGGGGAATGCAGGACAAGCGTTGTAGGCTGGCGAGAGCCCCATAGTCACGCAGCTCCTCTGCTGTCAACACAAGGCTATCTAAATTGTTAATACTGACCCGCGCTGCCTCGAATCCACCTCCTTTTTAATACTCCCCAGCTACCACACCCTTCGTGGCCCATTTTCTATTCACTCACAAAGATCGGTAATTGTCCAAGTGCTCCTCAAAGAAACTTTCTTCGAAACATTTAACGAGTATTCATGAGAATCTACAACAGTCTTCATTTTATTATTATATTGGCTAAAATGTCTTCAATGGCAACCCGTGAACTTTAACACAAGATATTCGAAGTAAGAAGCAGATATTGCTCGTGGTGCACGTTCGAGTCCAACTGGAACTCCTCTCAGTTCGTCTAAATAACAAGGTTTTAAAGGACCAAACCGTTAAATTGCAACCACTAAGAAAGAAAAGATTGCTGAAATCTCGTAATGAATTTTATACATGAAAAGGAAATTGAAGGCTTAAAAATCCAATGATCTTAATGTTGTCTCGTCTACTGGTACTGGTATCGGTAGGGGAACTACCTCGGCATGTCTTTTCGGCAACTCCTAGCGGGTAACTTTGGTTACCACATGGTTCCTAACCAGGAGGGGTAATGTCGATTTCTCGAGAACTCGACCAAATAGAATATGAACTGGCCTAGTCGGGAGGCGAATCTGCAATCCTTGTTACGAACCATCCTTATTGGTGTTCCAAAAAAATATGAACGGTGTATGTTATTCGTATGATGAAATACGATACACACGCAAAATTCAATTGAGTTATCATCTGAATTAAAAGAAATCAGTTCCTAAGAACCCAAACTAAGTACCTTAACCACAACCAAGAGGAATATATGCCCAGAAATATTCAAAACACGTTATAAGTCAGAGGTGGTTAACGAAAAAAAAGTGTAACATAATGAAGAATATTGATAAGGATGTTGAGTTCCTAATAGTACTTGATATCTGAATCATGTTTCAATATTTTGATAATATCGAAAGAGTACCACGTTCTTCCTGTAATATCGAAAGAATGTGCTATCATATCCATATATATATACATGTTAAGCCAGATAGTTTATTTGGTTGACTAAAAGAGTATTTTTATTTTAATCATAAACAAAACAAATATCTTGTAAAAGAAAAGAACTTTTTTCCTTTTATTTTAATTATCGTATTTTGTAAATCTTACTAATATTATAAATGTGAAAGTTTGTATGTTTGTCTTTCTTTCACGCAAAAACTACTGAACGGATTTCGATGAAACTTTACAGTAATATAGGTTATACATCAGAATAACACATAGGCTATAGCAAGGGCGGATTTAGGGGGGGGGGAGCATGGGTGCTCGTGCCCCCCCGACAGTTTTTAGTTACTGTGGAGAACCCATTATAGTACATAATTAAGGGCAAATCACATGATAATGGTGTTTAAAATAGCAGAAAGAACATGAGTGAAACTATTGTTTTGATATCCTACTAATATTATAAATGCGAATGTTTGTATTTATGTTTGTTACTCATTCACGCAAAAACTACTGAACGGATTTGGATGAAACTTATTGAGTAAATTAGATTATATATCATAGGCTACAGCAAGGGCAGATTTATGTGGGGCATGTGTACGGGGGCATGTGCCACCCCCCGTTATAGTACATAATTAAAGGCAAATCAGGAACTTAGCATCTTAAAATTTTTAGATAGGTTCTTTGTATAGTTTAAGAAAGAAATTTGGATAATTTAATCCCTTTAACATAATAGGGATTCAAAGGTTGTATAGAATCCGTCAGTTTTGAAGTTAGACATCTGAAATTTTGGATGTACAAGTAACTTATATTTTTAAAAAATAATTAAATTGTTTATTTTAAATGATCTTTCACGAAACTTAATGTGGCAGATCAAATTCCACACGAGCGAAGCCGCGGGCATAAGCTAGTATAGTAATATAAATGTTTATTTTCATATTTGTTTATTATTAAGTTTTTTATTATTGTTTAAATAATTAATATAATTTGTTGTAGTAGACAATAGTCTACTACAACAAATTAAATAGGAACTAGTTTTCTTTTTATTTATAAGTTTAAGAAAAAAAAAAGACACATGCCGACGGTGAATTCGATCGGCTATTGTTTACGTCGATGTAATCCAAACAGTGTTGGCCCGAGTGAGTCCATATTATAAACAATAGGGCAGTTGTTTGGTGGACTTCAACTAGTCTAATTCGCTGCCCCAGTGCAGTTCAAGTTCAACCACAGGACAGTATTCTTGTGTCAGTCGGTTCGACCACTTCGAACCGACCCAATATTTTGACCCTCGCTCGCCCTATTGGAGTGAGGAATTTTGTGGACACAGTATTGGTATGTCAGTCGGTTCGACCGCTTCGAATCGACCCGATATTTTGATCCTAGCTCGCCCTGTTGGAGCAAGGAATTTGATGGACTTTATCTCTCGCCCTGCGGAGAAAAAATTACTTCGAGGATTCGCCCGCCCTGCGGAGAATTCCTTCGGTCTGGACATCCCGCCGTTGACGACAGATGACAGGTTTAATTCTTTTATTCACACTACTTCGACTGGCTAGCCAGATTTGTGATCGTCAATAGACATTTAATAGTACCTATATTTTACAAACATTGACTCATTTAAATTGTGCTCTAGTTCCTTTTATATCAGTAGTAATTGTAATTCTTGGTTTATTTTTTCTATTTGTTCATTAATTTCAGTATTAACAATTTATTTTCTTTATAGAAACATTATTATTAGTATTAATATCAAAGTTGTTTTGCTAATTTATTTTATATAATGATTTTTATATTTTAATTCAATAAACGGTTTCTTAAGAATGATATGCGATCTGGTAATTGAATCAGTGAAATTTTCCCACACATATTTCGGGGCTCTCATCGAAAAGTCCATTAACTATTTCGAGGTTGCTCAAAATATATATATATTATTCTTTTTTTAAATTACATTCATAAATATGTACAAATAGGATTCTTCCGATAATCAAAAATATAGATATCAGCCATTTGCTAAATATCGGAATCATATTGGATATTACGAGAATATCAAAAAAATTTGATACCATATCTAAATTTTTTTACAATGTTTCCTACATAAAATGTTGACACTTAAATAATAGAGAAAAATTTTAATTTACCCAATGTGTTGCGTTTTCCTGGCAATCGAATGTTCCTGATTATTCTACCAACATTGCTTTTAAACGACTATAAAATCTTACAATACCACCTGATATCGATATTTCCTTTGTTATTATTGGAATATCGATACTTTATTCCAAAATATCGTAAGGGGCCGGTATCGATATTTTTGGGTATCGTTAGAACTCTATCTGTAGGTAGTTTAAGCTACCAAACTGCCGTACCAGCCGAGAGATGGCAGCAGCATTTGCAAGAGGTTTCAAAACCACGTGTAGTAGTATAACCTGGTCCGTATACACTTTGCCAAACGTGATTGACATTTAAGTTACATTTATATTGAAACATTAATTTTTATTGACTTTGATTTTTTAATTTCTAAAAATGACGTTGAATAACGACCAAAATGACGAATATTTTCCAAGAGGAGGGAGTGGATTCAACAAACCCACATTTGTCAAAAAGAGAACTTTTGCTGTAAGTTTTATTGGAAAATGAAGTTAGATTTTACTTTACTTTCATCATCAATTGTTGCTTCTTTTTTTTATAAAATTTATTGTTTGCTCGTTTGTTTTTAGTTTGGCAAGAAAGACATTGAAGTAGCTAAGAAAAAGAAATTAGGGAGAAGAGAAAGAAAAAAGAAAGCTGCAGCAGTTTTCGAATTTGAGAATAACGAAGAAGAAGAGAAGATAAAATTTACTCGGGTTGAGCCTCTTGTGTATAATGTAAGTCACTTTAATTTATATCTGTTCGTGTATCTTACTCTTTTAGTCACTCCTCGTTTGCAATTCCATCTTCTCCTGGTGCTTTACTACTCCATATCTGATCTACAGCTTCTGGAGTATCCTATTCATCTGAAGGTTTCAATTCTTGACCATCTCGTATCGATCTTTTGGTATATGTTTTCTCCTATAAATTATCTATTTTAAAGGTTTTAATAGGGGTTTCTTCCAAAAACATTTCCTTTTTTAGTGATTTATTTGAGAGCCTAACGATTTATGTGCTAATTACGAAATTTCTATTATTCGGTAATTATTCCCCAAGTTGTCGCTCCGAGTTAAGTTACAAGTTTTAACTTTTCATTTGTTTCCCATTTAATATTTTTCAAAAATACTAGCTATCATGAGCTTTAGTATGGAAAAGAGAATGTAATTATGTGTATATTTTGGAATCATTTCATATTTTTATTGTTAAAACTGTGGAAAAATTGCAACGAAAAGCCCTTAAGTCTCAAAAATAAAACAGAAATTGAAATTATCTGTCCAATATTTCGCCCATTCAGGGATCCTCAGTGTAGAAAGAGAATAACACCAGAACAAACCATGAATAATGCACCCAAGAAACATCCCACCACCTCCAAGGCTCAAATGCAACTCCATGTTTATTATTATTCATGTTTTGTTCTGTTGTTATTCTCTTTCTACCCTGAGGATCCCTGAATGGGCGAAATATTGCACAGATAATTTCAATTTCTGTTTTAGTTTCGAGACTTAAGGGCTTTTCGTTTCCTCAATGCTTATTGAAACTTGTATATCTTGATATAACGATTATCGAAATCTACTCTTTTCCATACCATACACGATAGCTTGTATTTTTGGAAAATACTAAATATGTAACAAATGAAAAGTTAAAACTTCTTGTGATTCAACTCGAAGTGACAATAGATACAAATGATATTGTGGAATGAATAAGAGCCATCTATATACAGTGTATCCCTGGATTGAGTTCACAGTAGGTGAGATTGACCGAAAATTTTGGAATTGGAATTTCATATTCTGGGATTCCGCCTTGCCTTGGTCTGAAACTTATTTTTAGTTTACTTTCGATTTTTTAAAGTAAAGTAGACCTTTACCTTTAGTACGCCAAAGTGTCACTAAGAAAAGTTGTTCACAATGAAAAGTTATGGCATAATGCAAATTTTCAAAATAGTCTACCTACTTTGATAATAGAAGTCGAAAATGGGAGAAAAATATTTCTTTATTATTAAATGAAAATTAGGATAATATGTAAGTTCATGGATACTGTTGTTATCAATAGTAGAGTAGAAAACTGATTTTCTTTCTGTTCAAACGTTTACATCTTCAATTATTATTTTCACCATGAAACAAATTTTGAATTTAAAAAAAATTTAATATAATGTTTGTACATAATAATACAATCTCCATGAAACTAATTCATTTTTATTTTTTATTTTCTAGTCTCTATCTGAAGGAACATTAGCATTTTGTAGTGTGAGGGAGATATACAACAATTATGTGGACATTTGTATGCCTGGTCGGCTGTCGGCACGCTTATATGTTGAAAATATATCTGAGCCATTTAACAATGCTAATCAAATGCCAGCTAGTAATAAAAATGTAAGAGTTTTGGTATGATAATTATGTTTCTCAGGAAGGTGTCTGTAATTATAATATTTATACTTACAAAGATTATAATATTATATACATATTATATACAGTAGAACCTCGATTATCCCTCAGGGTATGGGACCAAGATGGTGACGGATTTAGGAAATAGACGGATATAGGAGTGAGTCATATGTCTCATATATATATGTATACTCATAAATTGAACAATGTATTTCAAACATTCGACATTATATACATATATAGAAGTACATACTTGTAACTTATTTCCGTACTAATAAGGTATACATATGTAGTAAAAATATTTTTTTTTTAATAATAATAATTACGTACATCGATTTCCCTCTTGAGAAATTAATATCAATTTAAAGGTGGAGTTTAGCTCTTTTCTCGTGCTCAAACGAAGTATGCCCCTTCTTAATAATCATTAAATGATTATATAGAAGGGATATACTCTAGGTGTCTCACGCACATTTTATATCATTAACTGTCGTCCGAGGAATTTCATAGATTTTTGCTAAGCTTGAAGCACTTCTGCCTTTTCTTAAACGTTTTACAATTTCAAACTTAGTAGCGAGATCTAAACTCTTCCTTTGTCTTTTTTTCCGACATTATCATACGTACTTTTAAGAAAACAAGTACCCGTAAGACAAGAGGCTGAAGGTAGTTCAACTGCGTAAGCTGCATTAGGTCGAGATAAGGAGATAATTAATTTATGAGAAATCTGTGTGAAGAAGCCTAGGTTTTGAGTAAACAACAGGTTCTAGAAAACAAATTTGTCAAGACACAACGATTGATTCTTAGCCAGCGTCTATGACTTTAGCAACCAAACAATATATATATATATATATATATATATATATATATATATATATATATATGTACATTTTTTTTTTTTCAAACTGAGGTGACGGTTAACAGAGAGTGACGGATAATAGAGGTTTTACTGTATTATATAAATATTTGCTAAGAAAAATTTTAAGTGTTGTTTTACATTAATTTTATTAACTTTAGTTCTCAGTATTGTGCATGCTTTATTCAGGATAAAAAGGTTTGATGTAGAGAGATTTAATACTAAGTCAGAAATATCAGCCATGGCTTATAGATTTATTTGATTTTCACAGCCATTGTATACGTATTATTAATAATATAGTTAAATTTAACATGTGAATCATTTAATTATTTTTGTAGGCTTCGCCTCTTAAGAATATGTTTCAAATCGGACAACATCTGACTTGTTCAGTGCTCAGTGTAAAGAATGCTGGCCACTTTCTAGTCCGTGTCAGCACTGATCCTAAACACGTGAACAGTCACATGAGTTTTGATAACATTGCCGTCGGAAGCTTGGTTCAGATGGCCGTTTTGAGCAGTGAAGATCATGGCTACACAATGTACTCTGGGATTAGCGGCCTGATTTCCTTCTTACCATCTGCAAATGCTAAATCTTACATAAACAATGTTAGAAATTTTAAACCATTGGGTATGTGCTAAGCTTATTCAAATCTTATTTTTTGTAACATTTATTAATATTTTTATGTTTTAAAGTTTTTAAGGTGCCAGTACTGCAGGTTGTATAAATAAAATGTCCAAAATAACTCCCCATAAGTATACATACCCTGAAAGTCATTTTGAATTTTTTCTCTAAAATTCTTAGGGGATCATTTGTCCTCCATGGTCAATAAAATAATATTACATTAAAAACCAAACCTTGATCTTTAAACTCTTAGATCCTTTTTAATTCTATGAACATTTATCTTTTATAAATTATATGAAAATATGTTTGTTTGTTTGTTTGATGTTGTTTAGGGGCGAAAAACAGCTATGGTCATCAACGCCCATACGCCAAACGTCAAAGCCCATAGGGCGTTGATGACAAAAAAAATTTTATGAAAATATGTTTAAAAACACATCTACAAAAAAATAATATAAAACAAAACAATTCTTTTAAATTTTATTTATATAATAGCTTTTTTCCCGCGGCTTCGCTCGCATGGAATTTGGTCTGCTACATGAAGTTTCGTGACAGATCATTTTAAATAAATAATTTATTTATTTTTTAAATATAAGTTACTCGTACATCCAAAATTTCAGATGACTAACTTCAAAACTGACGGATTCCATACAATCTTCAAACCCCTATTATATTAAGGGGGAAACCCTTGGGAGGTGGAATTATCCAAATTTCATTCTTGAATTATACAAAGAGCTTATCTGCAAATTTCAAGATTTTCCTTTAATTATGTACTATAATGGATTCTCCATAGAACACACAAAAAAATTTGGCACAAGCCCCCGTGCCCCCCTAAATCTTTCGCATATATAATATTAGTAGGATATCAAAACAATAGGTTCACTCATGTTCTTTCTGTTATTTTAACAACTATCATCATGTGATTTGCCTTTAATTATGTACTATAATGGATTCTCCTCAGTACCGAAAAAACTGTCGAGGGGGTCCTTGCCACCGTGCCCCCCTCCATAAATCCTCCCACCGCGACCAAACTCCCTTACTACCACCTGGAGACCAAGGGGTATTTACCACCCTAAAGGGAAGTTGATTAGGGTTGGTGGTGATAGAGAAAACTGTGTCATCAATTACGAACAAAGCATTTTATAATATATATTAGATTAGATTAGATTTCATTAAATCAATTAATTATTTTAATTATCTTGTTTTTGTTACTGGAGTACATCTTTCTTAGTCATTTGAATGACTTTTTATTTTACTCACTTGAATGATTGACTAAAAAAAATAAATCAATTAATTAACTATGAAATTTTATAAAAATTACTATATGGAATATTTATTTTATAAGATCTACTGGTAGGTAATAGGGTCAGGTTATTTTACTGTATCTGATTTGTTTACAAAACCTAAGGCGTCTTATGTTCTATTGTTTTTTAATTTTAAAATTATGGAAGAATATAATTTGCTAATTTCTCCTGCCTCCTTTCTATCATTTACAATTTTCTTCAATTTATCGTTTATGAACAGTATTAAGATAGAATTAAGAATTAAGTCCAGTTCAATAAATAAACAATTTTTATAAGTATATATATATATATATATATATATAAGTTATATAACTTATGTATATTATACCTTCTTATATGTATTATATGTTAAGCCTCCTCCTTTCTTCGGGCTTGGGACCAGTTACCTCTGCTAGACAGCAGGTGAAGTTATAAATTTTAAAATATAATCAATTTAGTCCAAAACAAAAACAAAGATCAAAATTTGAAATAGTAAAATGAGGATAAGTTTTATTAATAAAATCATGGTTTTTGCTTACTATCCTATTTATTAAACAATTCACAATCTGACTCCATTAACTACAAATACTAGTTAACTAAAATAATTAACAGCTGTTTCCTTCATTAAGTTATGTCGATCAGCTGTAATTGATATATTGAATTGATTTTATTTTATCCTACATTAAAAAAAGACCAAAAACTATTTGTTTGTTAATTATTTCATTTGTTTAGTTAAAAAATAAATAATTAAACAAATGAAATAATTAAATGACTTTGTTAAAAAGATCTGTACCACTACAACCCGGGTCTGGGGCTCAGTACATGGTAGAGACTTTAATGTTCAATGGACAACGGTTCTGCAAGGAGATGACTTGTCCTTGGTCATGCTCAACTGCCAATATTTTCCCCCTTATATAGGGATATAATATTTTATAGAGACTGAGTGAACCCCAGGAGGGTCCTGGATCCTATATGATCCATCTCCGGCTGCAATCAGACTAAATAAAAGTACTGCTTTGCAGCGGGATTTGAACCAGGATTTCCGGCCTGGCAACTCAGTGCTCTACTCCGCTCCCTAAAAGAATTATAATTTAAATAGAAAATATTCCAGGCTGTATATCAATTTTTTTTTAATTACAAAAAGGTACAAAGAATAGCCTCGGTGGGATGATAGGGTTTGAATAGTGTTTAGTTGGTATTTTGGGGTATCAGTGCTGAGCCTTCGTGTTCGCTAAGCCGTATCATATCAATATCTTGATTGCAATACTATCTTTTCCTTAATTACATCTGTGATTAATCCATCATTATTCTTGAGAAATTTATGGACTCAAATTTGCTTTAAAAAGAAATATCTGTTACTGTTTTTATTTGTTTATTTTTAAAAAAAATGCTATTAAAAAATCATATTTATTTATTTTACAGAGATTGGGCAGATATTATGGTGCCTCGTCACAAAATCTAAATTAACTGAAAGCTCTAATACTGTGCATGTGACAGTCGACTTAGAACAAGTTCAAAATAACAAAATTGAAGATGATATTATTATAGAGAAACTTAATCCAGGAGTAAGAGCTGAGGTTACTATCGATAAGGTCAGATTTTATAATATGTATATTTTATTTAGTCAAATTAATTTTATCTTTAATAATAATAGCTGACTTTATATATATATATATATATATATACATATATTTTTTATTTTTTTTTTTTTCTGTTGGCTCTACAGACCTTGTAGATCTTTGACCGCCTTTACCAGCCTTCTCCACCTCTGTCTATCCTGGGCCGCTGATTTCCAGTCTGCCACATGTAGCTCCTCAGCATCTTTGTTGACCCTATCTATCCATCTGGTCTTTGGCCTCCCACGTGGTCTCTTGCCAACTATTGTGGCATTCATTGTTGCATAGAGGCGTCCTGACGGATTGCTTCGAGCAACATGCCCCGCCCATCTTAACCTTCTTGATTTCATATCCTGAGATATCGCCTGACCAGTTTCTGTGAGCAATTCCTTATTGGTCCTTCTCCTCCAAGAGTGTAGACTCTCATCCCAGACCGCTCCGGTTATTGTGCGAAGGATTTTCCTTTCGCATCTCTCTATTCTGCTTTCCAGGGTGCCAGTGAGAGCCCACGTCTCACAGCCATATATCAGAATCGGCTTTATTACCGCATTATAAACCCTTAGTTTTAAGTTTCTAGAGATGCTTCGGGATTTCAATACTCTTGAAAGAGCGAAGAATGCTCTGTTTGTGCTTGTTATACGCTGGTCTATCTCAGTTAATTGTTCATTGGTTGAGGTTATTGTGGAGCCAAGATAATTAAAGTTATCCACTTTCGGGAACGATTTGCGATCCACGCAGATGCTTTTTCTGGGATGGACTTTACGGCTCACTGTCATATATTTGGTTTTTTCCTCATTTACCTGTAAGCCGATTTGGTCTGCTTCTCTCATCAGCGTCTTGGCGAGTCTCTCAATATCCTTTTCATTTTTTCCGAGGATTGCTATATCATCGGCGTAAGCAAGAATTTTATGCTCCACCCCGACGTGCACCCCGCCCTTCACTCTTGATGTTGTTCTTATTACCTTTTCGAGGGCTATGTTGAACAGTAAAGGCGAGAGCCCGTCTCCCTGCCTTAGGCCGGTCCCAACTTCAAAAGCCTCAGACACATCTCCCTGTACCAGGACTCTGCATCGGGGGTCGCCTGCACACGCCTTAGTCAATCTCACTAGTTTACCGGGAATACCCAGCTCAGTCATGATCTTCCATAGACAGTTTCGGTCGACGGAATCATATGCAGCTTTGAAATCGACAAATAATGCATGTACATCTCGGTCTACTTCCCATCGTTTTTCGAGTACCTGTTTCAGTATGAATATCTGGTCTAGCGTACTCCTCCCCTTTCTGAATCCTGCTTGCTGGTCACCTGCTATTTTTTCGTAATACGGGTATATCCGATTATGTAATATGTTGGTCATTATCTTATAGGCGGTGGGAAGGAGCGCTATGCCTCTGTAATTCCCACACTCGTACATGGACCCCTTCTTTAGAATAGGGCATATTAGACCTGTTTTCCAAGCTTCGGGTATCTTCTCTTTATCCCATATCTTCTGGATTAGTTCTAATAATTTGACTCTTACCGTTTCTCCCCCATCTTTGAACAACTCTGATGGTAGGTTGTCCAACCCAGGGGCCTTTCTTATTTTAAGCCTGTCTATAGCTATTTCTAAATCCAGAATATCAGGTTTTTCAACCTCTTGTGGGTCAAGGTCCTCCTCGTTGTCCATATCCTCTTCGTCCGTGTGGTTCCCTTGGTTTAGCAGATTCTGGAAATATTCTTTCCAGATGTTTAATACTTCTACCTTGGATGCCGTCAGTTTTCCATCTTTTCCTCGAATTTGAGTACTTCTCGCTCTAAATCCAGTCCTTTCCTTCCTTATATCTGCATATAGTTCGCTTATATTTCCAGCCTGCCAATTATCCTCAATGTTTCTAAGTCTTTCCTTGAGAAATTCCCTTTTTGATGTTCTTATTATTTTATTTGCTTTTGACCTGGCGGCTGAGTATTTTTCCAATATAGATGGATCAGCTTTGACTGTGTAAAGGGCCTTCAATTTTCTTCTTTCCTCTACTGCTTTTTCGCATTCCTCCGTGAACCATTTTTTGGGTTTCCTTTTTTCCTGAGTTCCTATTATTTCCTTAGCTGTTTCTTTTAACTCAGACTCTATTGTCTCCCAATGTTGATCAATTGTGAGATTCTCTAAGTTTAAGAGCTCAAATGTATTTTTCAGCTCGATTTGGAATTTGTCTTTTACCTTAGGATTTTTCAGGTTTTGGACTTCAAACTTTACCCTTTTTTATTTGGTCCCCTATTTTATGGATTTGCTTCAGTCTCTGGCATATTTCGATCCTGATCAGAGAATGGTCCGAATCACAGTCTGCTCCACGATAGCTTCTTACGTACTATATATATATATATATATATATATATATATATATATATATGTATAGTAGGGAGAACTGTTTATCTAAAAGCCAACGTTTCAATCCACATTGCAGGTCTTCTTCAGTAATGCAGGCAATTAAAATTACTTATGATAAACACGAGCGCTATTCAGATAGTAAGGAACGTTTTGGAATTAAATAAAACCCAAGTACAAGAAAAACCTTCTATTATATACATGTCAAGATGGACTAAAATACTACTTTTCAACATAATCTCCATTCAAATTCAGGCACTTATCATAGCGGTGGACAAGCTTTGAAATTCCTGTGCCATAGCATTCTCCCGCCTGCGATCTCAGCCACTTAGTGACGTGTACCTAGATCTCCTCATCGTCGTCCTCAACGCTGTGTTGCTAGCCAGGTCTTAATTTTCGGGATCAAGTGAAAATCACTCGGAGCAAGATCAGGACTGTAGGGGGGATGAGGAAAAACTTCCCAGTTGAACGTGTTCAGGAGTTCTTGTGTACGGTTTGCCATGTGAGGCTGGACATTGTCATGCAAAAGCAAAATTTTGGAATGAATGAATGAAATGAAGACCTGGCTAACAACACAGCGTTTTGATGATGATGAGGAGCTCCAGGTAGGCGTCACTAAGTGGCTGAGATCACAGGCGGAAGAATTCTATGACACAGTAATTTCAAAGCTTGTCCATCGCTATGATAAGAGCCTGAATTTGAATGGTGATTATGTTTAAAAGTAGTATTTTAGTCCCTCTTTCTCATTTATACAATACAATTTTTTTCTTGTACTTGGTTTTTTTAAATTCCAAAACGTTCCTTACTTTCTGAATAGCCCTCATATAAAAATTAAAATAATTGGCGCCTATGTATTTTAATTTTAATATTTACCATATGTAATTTTAATTGTTTGTATTTTGCACATTTAGCCCTGAAGAAGACCTGCAATGTGGGTCGAAACATTGACTTTCCAATAAACATTTTTCCCTACTCAAGGGAATTTATTTTTTTAATTCCACCCGGACTATTTTATTCCTCGAATTAATTTTAGTTTGTTAGCTTTCAGCTATTGGTGATATCAGCATTAAAAACTTTCTTTAAATATATAAAAAAACTGTCAAATATGTATGTTTTACTTTTAGCTGGTATCTCAAAACTTGATGGTAACTATCAACAACAGTGAAATACACGGTTACATTGAACCATCTCAACTTAGTTCAATGTGGTCCAAACCTGACGATTATAGGATCGGTTCGATACATACCGCAACTGTGCTCTACAAATTTCCATACCCGAGAGTTGTCGCTCTTACTCTTAAGTCGAATCCAGCTACTATTTCCAAGGACGAGATAGAGCATGGTACAATATTTCAAAGAGCTGAGGTAAGCATAATTTTATTTTATTTAAATATATCCAATTTTATTCTAGAAGGTTTTATTTTATCTTATACACTTATATCTACATATTATATGAAATTTCTTAAAGCTTAGAATGTTTAACTATTTTATACGAGCACAACAGAAAAGATTTACCATTCTTTTCTCTAATGGAAAAGAATGGATTATCAGAAAAAGATATAAACCTGAAACCTATAATCACTTCGACCCGTGAATGAGCCTGGGGTTCAGTACATGGTAGAGACTGTACTGTTTCATGGACAAGAGTTCTGCAAGGAGGTGACTTGTTCTAGGTCATGCCCAGCAGCCAGGTTTTTCCCCCTTATTTTGGGGAGTCAACTCAACTTTATAATATTTTATAGAGGCTGGATGAGCCCCAGGAGGGTCCTAGATCCCATAGGATCCACCTCCAGCTCCAAACAGACTAAATAAAAGTAACTGCCTGCAGCGGGATTTGAACCAGGATTTCCGGCATGGCTACTCATACACCACTGAGCCACCCCGCTAGGAAAAATATATAACTCAAAGGATAATTACAATCCACAAAGTAATCGGTATGCTTAACTTGGTCCTTTAGAGCAATAATATGACGACAGATACCAAGAAGCTCACATACAAGTCCATAATTGAAAATATTGCTATATGGAGCAGAGACATGGATGATAAGTGCTTCGCTAGGAAAAAGCTACTTGTTAGTAGCTAGAGATGGACTATTGGAAGAGTGCTGCCTGGATGTCCAGTCTAGAAAGAAGGACTAATGCTGAAATTAGAGAATGGATGCAAACTCCACAAACCGTCCTCCAAAATATATACAAACAATTATAATATATATATATATATATATATATATATATATATATATATATACATATTTTATTTATGGTTCTTTTTAATTATTTAATTTTTTTTTTAATTTTGAAGAGAAAAGATTATGTCTTGGCCGGGATTCGAAACCGGGTCGCCCGCATTTCTAGCATGGTGCTCTAACCACTGAGCTACTAAGGCACGCATTCCAGTCAGACAAATCCATTCTCTTCAGTGATCCTATATCTCTGTGTTCTCGCAATTTTTCGACATATACACGGGGAAGAATGTTCATTAAACATTACATTAATCGGGATCTCCTGTATAAATAAATTTTATATTCATAATTAATTTTTTATTTAGGGTTCTTTTTAATTATTTAAATATTTGAAATATATATATATATATATTTTTTTTTAATTTTGAAGAGAAAAGATTATGTCTTGGCCGGGATTCGAACCCGAGTCGCCCGCGCTTCTAGTGCGGTGCTCTACCCACTGAGCTACCAAGGCACGCATTCCAGCTTGACAAATCCTTTCTCTTCACTGATCCTATATCCCTGTGATCTCGCAATAAATTATGAATATAAATTTGACGTAAGTCAACGAGATCCCGATTGAAGTAATGTTTAATGAACATACTTCCCCATGTATACCTCGAAAAATTGCGGGATCACAGGGATATACGATCAGTGAAGAGAAAGGATTTGTCTAGCTGGAATGCGTGCCTTGGTAGCTCAGTGGGTAGAGCACCGCGCTAGAAACCCGGGCGACCCGGGTTCGAATCCCGGCCAAGACATAATCTTTTCTCTTCAAAATTAAAAAAAAAAAGAAATTTAAATAATTAAAAAAAAAAACCATATATATATATATATATATATATTATAAAATTAAATATAGATTTAAATATCAATTACTAAAACTAAAGGAGCCAGCGAGGAAGACCACGAAAAAAGAAGGCATTGAGGAAATTATGCACGACCATGGTCTGAGGGAGGAAGATAATGAAAGAACAGGATAGACAAAAATGGAAGAATGAAATAAAGGAAATCTTTGGTTGAAGGAAACCCTTAGAGAAAAAAAAAAAAAATATATATATATATATATATATATATATATATATATGAGCACACTACTAGTTCTTGGATAAAATCCTGGTGAATGTTACGTTATATCCCTAAAAAAAAAAAATATTAGCTACTTAGAGCTCTTAAACTAACTGTATTTGTTATTGCCTTTTTGTATTAATGTTTATAATATTTCTCTTTATTTTTAGATAATGACAATCTTAAAGCGAGGCATCGCTTTGAAATTAGAACACAACAATAACATTTATAAAGGGATTGTGTCTGTTAGGCGTTTGGGTCCTAATGTGAACTTTGAAAAGCTTTCGAAAATGTTTCCACTGGGCAATCATGTCAAGTGCAGAGTAATAGGTTATGATGCACTGGAACAAGTTTATTCTTGTACAACAGAAGAGTAAGTAACATATTACATTAACTAATAGAAACAAACAACATATTATATAAATATATTTATTTAAAAAGAAAAGCTATGTCCAGCACCGGGACTCTAACCGGGGTCTCCCATCTATCCGTTATATATATATATATATTTAGCAGAAATTCTTTCTGCAGAGTAGCAGAAATTAGAAGAATATTATCCTGATTTACAGTACCAATATTACTTTAGTTATAAATTGTGTATGTCTAAACATTATACACCTAAAAAACCAACACTCCATGTCTTTTCAAATGAAGAATTTTTCGGTCACAGTAATGTTATTATTTGGTTATTGAAACCAAGTGAGCAGAACCAAGTTTAATAGGAATTCTATAGGAATAAACTTTTGAGTTGGATTTGTGAGCCTTAAAATTTGTGAAAATTTTGTATTGAAATGGTGTTATAAATTTTAATAGATAAATTGGAATCTTAATAAAGACCTTAGAGACTTGACTTAATCTCTCTATCCATAAGAAAATAGTACGTTGCTATCTTTTTTGTGATCATTAATATCTTTATTATAATGCAATTGGGAAAAACCACAATGCAAAGCCTTATGTTTCAAAAATACACCTACTTACCAGTCGACATTTCGCCTATTCAGGCATTATCAAGACACCAAAATCAAAAACATTTCGAAAAAAATGTTCGAGGCCATGCAGATTGCACAAAAGATTGACATTTCGGTAAATTATAAAACAGATTGCAGAAATTTGAACCAATATTATTCGGAAACGTTGAATATTTTAAAAGAAAAATTTGGCTAACTTTGCTAATATGTATAAATTTGTATAGGTTAATATTACTTGATATGTTTTGGTGGATCAGCTGATTCTATAACCTTCCCAGCTGGTTGCGTATTAATTTCGTTCAGTTGTATGTTGAACGTCTTGGTGGTGGGGTGCTGTCTCATGTTTGGAGCCTGTTTGGGCTGTTGATCGTTGGGATGTATTGCACCTTTTTCTTCGAGATGCGATTCACATAACATCTTTTTGATTTTGGTGTCTTGATAATGCCTGAATAGGCGAAATGTCGACTGGTAAGTAGGTGTATTTTTGAAACATAAGACTTTGCATTGTGGTTTTTCCCAATTGCATTATAATAAATAATAGTGTTTCTTTTTGAGTTTTTGGCTCTATTTTAGTGATTAATATCTTTATATTTATTTTTTTTTCAGTAATATTTTGGTTGAGAAATATCTCTCTCCTAATGATCTTAAAGTTGGTGAAATAGTTGAAGTAAAGATAGAGTCCATGAACAAAGGAGGGCTTGAAGTTTCCGTTGGAGAAGTGAAAGGATTCGTACCTCGCCACCACATTTCTGATGTCCTTCTTCACAATCCATTCGATAAATTCAAACTGCACTCTAAACAAAAAGCTAAGGTAATTAACAAGCTTTTTAATTATTCATTCATTTTTTAGTTATTTTAGTAAGTATTCTTGAGTATAGGATGAATTCTTTTAAGAAATCCAATACTGTATTTGATCCGATATCGGTTCAATGCTCCTGCAAAGCACTGATCAATGTTAAACTTAAAATTTAAAAATTAGAATTTATAAAAATATCTTCTCTCCAACTGTTCTTTATGGATGTGAAACATGGTCGCTAACATTGAAGGATGATTATCTCAAGGTGTTCGCAAATAAAGTATTGCATAGAATATTATATCTGAAAAAGAATGAGGCCCCTCTAGAATTTAGGAGATTTAATTATAATTGTATTAATAAAGTTGTAATATTAGTCCAAATCCTTTTTAGAAGCTATTTTTAGTTTGAAAGAATTAGAGAAAATCTACAAAATTGCTCATTTATTTTTTTACCAATGACTTCCTGTCCTCCAGGAATTGTTTAATAATATCCCACTGACTCCTATAGAACTAATTCCGATGTTTAGGATTACATCTTGACAAACATTTAACTTGGAATCCTCATATTAGACTGAAAAGACAAAAAACTGCTCGCCATTTCAGGCTATTTCAACAATTACTAAACAAATGCTGCAAACTTCCAATTAATTAGAAAAGACTTGTGTATACATGACTATTTTAGCCCTATTTGAACTAACAGGGTAAAGTTTGGCTCTACTAAGCCATCGAATTTATTTCACATCCAATCCTTACAATCCAAAATCCTTCATAAATTTCTTAATGCTCCTAACTTTATTACGAATAAAGTCATCCATAATGATCTCAATGTCCCATTTGTTGCTGATATGGCCGGAACCCGATACTAGTCTTTTCATGATAAACTTTATTCCCACTCAAACCCAATAGTTTCAAACCTAGCTACTTCTTTAATTCCCAGTAATCCTCCGAGCTGTCTAAAAAGAAGATGGCCTCGTGACCTTCAAAATTGAATTTGTTATTTGAGTACTACCGCCGGATAGTTTCTTTACTTGCCTTTATCCATACCATTATGTATTATTCTTGCCATTATATTTAATTGTGTTCTTACAATACAGTTCTAAATTTTTAAAAATTTGTACAATGCAGAATTACTGAGCATGTCTAATTATAAATGATAATTGAAATGATAGTGTCGTGAAGGTTCGTGATGGGCTTGTAAAGTTTTTGTGCTTAATAACTAACAAATTCTTAAAAAGTTGGTATGCACTGAGTCGCCTAGCAAAAGTCCAAGGGGTAGACCGAGATGCTTGTGGGAGGATTAAATGTGATCTGGCTGGTTTGAGTTTGGTGGTGGTCCGTGGATGGAGGCTTGTAAGCCTAGATTGGTATTAGAATCGAGCCTTCTGGTTTGCTAAGCCGCATTCTTATTCTGAACATATTTTATATAGATCTTGAATGGAGGTGGGAAAGTAGTTCCTTTTACTGAATCGTTCATAGTTCCTTTTGAGATAGTTCATTCTAATGAGCTACATAGTTCATTTTTCAAAAGAACTAGAAATGTACTGAACTAAGAGAGGAATTAAACTACGGAAAAGGGGGAGAAACTAAGAGGTCAAATGAACTAGAAAAATAAAAAACACTTCTATCTTATTTCTAAATTTATTTTATATTATTTACATTTTTTAATATTTAGGATATATTTACATTGATTACGTTTATTTTCTATCTCTTATTCTACATTAATTACACTTATTATTTCCTAAATTCCTACAATAAATAGTTAGGTTAAAGTGTTGTATATCTGAGGAACACGTAAAGTCTAGTGTTTTTTATATATTATTTTTAATTATTCAATGTAAAATTTGTAATTCATTGGTAATTTAAACAAGCAAATAAATTGAATTTTCAATTATTTATAATTTTTTGTTAATTGTTTTTAATTTTGAAATATTTAAAATATAAATATAAAATAAATATAACCCCTGGCCGGGATTCGAACCCGGATCATCTGTCTCTCTGTGACAGTGCTCTAACCATTTAAAATAAAAATATTTCAAAATTTAAAACAATTAACAAAAAATTATAAATAGTACTATGACGTAAGTTAACAATATCCTAAAATTAAAGTAATGTTCAAATTTTTAAAAAACAGGTCAACTGGACTCAATCATATAATTTATTCTTTAAATAGGAGAAAAAAACCCTATTTCCAGTGAAAAAAAATTTTATTCCTTATTTTCTAGATACGTTTCGGCCTAGGCCATTCTCAATCTTCTGGTTTAATTGTTTCATTTCTTACTTATTAAATGGTTAACAATTCGACCATAAGTCATTCATCTGTAAAATCATGCATAAATTCTACAATTGTAATAATATAAATAATTCAATAAATAAAACTGTAGATAAATTCTTTTATTGTCCAACAAATAACCAAAATAAAGCATAGATACCTCAATTTACGTTGTTTTATTCTATTTAAAAAGATTTTTTTAATTCAGAGGGAACCATGTCCTCTATAGTCATTTAATAATAAGTCAACCTTTGATCTTAGTATATTATGATCTTTCATATTATTTTTCAAATTCTTAAAATAAAATGATATTTAATATTATACAAAAACAACTCTCAAATTAAAAAAAATTAAATAAATAAATAAACAAATAAATAAAAACAAATAATCATGTTGATAAAAATTATTCTGATATTATGTTATACTTCAATTGTTTTTAATAAATTAAATTACAATTGCTGGTTAAGGTGAAATTTAGAAGGCAATTAATGAGAAGGTTATTGTGACGGTTATGTTTTGAGCAGATAAAACCTATATATTATTTCTTTTTCAATTTTAGAATAACGGATGAATATAAATTACTTATCCGGATGAATATAAATTACTTATCTGGATGAATATAAATTACTTATCCGTTATTCTAAAATTGAAAAAGAAATAATACATCGACATGGGATCGGATTAGAGAATAGATTTGTCCCCTGCCGGCAGGCGACTCCAGTGGCTCAAATGGTTAGAGCCGGAGGCATATCTTTTCTCTTTCAAATAAAAATTGAATTTTCACTTGATCCAAACAATTACAGACCATACTATAACAGACTCCACATATAGCAACTCTATACACAAAACGATTAAGCCCAAAAATGAGGAACGACGAACTAGTTCAGTAGTTCGTCTTTCGAGGTCAGACGCCGACGGTCCCTTTTCCGAGTGTGGTAGCTGATGAGTGGTGTGAACTAAAAAGAACTATAGTTCACCAAAACAGAGAGCGCTGTTTATAGTTCATTTTCCGGATCTAATTCAATGAACTAGTTCGTTCACATACTTCTCATCTCTAATCTTGAATAATCTTAGTTGACTCCGGGTGGAGGTCAGAGAAATAATTTCAACTTTTGTATCTTGTTTTTTTTTTCCCTAATACCATGATTTCCATATTTTATTTTAACTGTTTATATTCTTTTGTTCTTTACAATTTGTATGTATAATTTTAATTTGTTTGTATCTTGTATATCTGGCCCTGAAGAAGACCTGCAATGTGGGTCGAAAAGTTGGCTTTCCTATTTAAGAGATTATTTCTCTGGCTTCAACGCTTTTTCTTCTCTGTTTTTATTATGTAGAGCATCTTTTTATGATTAGTGCCTTAATGATTAGATCAATATTTTCGCCTATATAACATCACTTAAGACTTTTATTTCCTACTAGAATATGCCATGAAATAAACCCTAAATATAAGAAAAAAAAAAAATTGCTAATCTTATACTTCTTAGTTTTATTTGTTTTGTTTTTTTTTTTGCATCAAGAACAGTCCAGGACTACTCAATAGACTTCCTCTTTCTTCCTCCAAAACTCCTTCATCCTTTCTGGTTAGTTTGCCCTTCTCCCTTTAGTCCATCTTCATCCGATGAGATTCCTCCTTCCCTTTATAGAGACTAACAGTTTTATATGAGATGAAAATAGTTGACTGGATGATCTAATGTAAAGGAGATAGTTGGGGGGTGCAGTCAATAAGTACACAGAATAAGTGATGAACTTATATTATGTGCCGACGTTTCGACCTACAGTGTAGGTCATCTTCAGGGCGATTAGGAGCGCGTGGCCGTTGGATTTAACGGCTAGCAGGTACTGTACCTGTACCTGTACTGTACCGGCTAGCCGTTAAATCCAACGGCCACGCGCTCCTAATCGCCCTGAAGATGACCTACACTGTAGGTCGAAACGTCGGCACATAATATAAGTTCATCACTTATTCTGTGTACTTATTGACTGCACCCCCCAACTATCTCCTTTACATTATCAGTTTTAATATTTTCTTTTTGTAATCACCCCGATTCATGAAGCCTAAGTATACACACAGTTTAAAATATATGTGTGTATATAAAAAAAAATTTTTTTTGAATGTTACTTTATTTATTTAATTAAAATGTCTTTTTTTTTTTTTTTTGTAATTTCAGGTTCTTAAAATTGAAAACAACAATGTAGTGTTTACCTTAAGACCTACTTTGGTGAAGACAAAATCTCTTCTAAATTTTTATGATGTAAATGTCGGCGATTGTTATTTCGGAACTATCAACAAAATTCATCCTGATTCTATTGTGGTATCATTTTTCGGCAATCTTTATACCCATATTAATGAGACTAATCTCATAGAGTCACCTAACAAACACACTGTGGGAGAACTTGTAAGTAGATAAAACTAAATCTAGTCTATTAAGAATAATATTGTAACTGACTTAAATAATTATGTAGTGAATAAGGTAAAAACATAAAATTACTAACTCTATATGTTAAAAAAAAAACTTCCATTACTTATTAAAAGTATAGGAAGTTATACATTAAACTTAGTAATTATGTAACCAACATAACATAAGATTTTATAAATAATGAATTATAAAAACCTGCAGTTTATTAATAGGGTGTATAAAAAAAAAAATTACCGTTTTATCAAATTCCAGAGCTCAAAAGTCTGTAAATATTGTAATGCTAATGTATCTTTCGACCCACCAAACTCCCTGGCAAGTTCGCGAGTACTTGTGGACGGATTTGACTCAACAGCTTCTTTCAGAACCTCATAAATAACCATTAATGGTCTCCCGGAGCCATTCTTCCTTTCCAACATTGTATCTTCACTGCTAAATTTTTTAAACCAATGCCGCACAGTGCACTGGTCAAGGACACCTTCCCCTTCATATTTAATAATTTCACGAGTTGCTTCAGTGACTGTGAATTTTTTTTTCCAGTTATGTCTTAAAATTATGAGAATTTCGTAGGAGACTGTCATGTTTCTTCTTTGAAATAAATAACTAAACTGAGGCTTTTTTTGAAGAAGTCCAGTGTTAGTAAAAAGCTTAGAGAATGCTCTAAAGGGATTATTAAGTGTTGGTAAATAATAAATAGTATTAAAATATTTACAGACTTTTGAACTCTGGAATTTGATAAAATGGTAATTTTTTTTGATACACCCTATTAAATTGAATTATTATTTGTTGATATTAAAAAAAGTATGAATGATCCGGATGGTGCCCAATGAAAATTACCAAATAGTAAAAACACTATTATTTATTGAAGATCTGTTTTTCTAGGCTCATGGTTCATTCAAGTCTCATTGGTTTCATCGTCGTATGATTGACATTAGTTGATATGCAGTGGTTTTACTTTTGAGAAGTATATTTGAATACCACTTATCATTCATAATTCATTAAAAGTATTATTAATTCTAATGAATTTTCAAGAGGTGATTTAGTTAAATACCCTTTGAACACTTTAAAAACTCATAATTATATAACTATTTAAAATTCATACATATGCATAATTAATTTACAGCATCACTAAACAGAATCACAGAATACGATTTCAAACTTTTCAACCTCGGGTACAACCCCAGCCAACCCTCCTTTGCCCATTAATTATCCCTATCAAACTCAAGGCTCATATCCATCCCATGTCCAAAATCCTATCGACATAAATTCTATCCTATCATCCTTCCTCAAAGACCTTCAAGAGACTATCAAGCCTCTCATCATCCTACTCACGAGAATCTTTAGCGAAGTCCCTCTTAATTACCCACGATGAGCATAAAGCCCTTAGCTATCGTTCTGTGGAACGCTAATGAACTGCTTAATCACCGTGATGAACTTGACATATTTCTACACGACAACCAAATAGATATTGCTTTACTTACTGAAACACATTTCACTCATCGCGTACATTTCTACATACGGGACTACATCACTTACAGATCAGACCACCCAGATAACACTTCACATGCCGGATCTTGTATTCTCATTCACAAAAACTTATCTCATTCCCTTATTCCTTCCATTCCAACTGATGCTATCCAATCAACCTCAGTAACCATAACAACTCGTCCTTTCCATATCATATTTTCAGCTGTATACTGTCCTCCTGGAATTTCTGTTTCCTATAATCTTCTTGAATCCTTATTCCAATCTCTTGGTTCACGCTTCATTACTGGAGGAGACTACAATGCTAAACACCAACGATGGGGTTGTCGAACATCCAACTCCCGAGGAAATATCCTGTCTGCTGTAACATCCAAAAAGAGTTATTCCATTCTGGCGCCAAACAACCCCACCTATTGGCCTACATCTACCAAAAAACGTCCCGATATCCTTGACATATTTATCACATTCCAAATTTCCCCCGCACAAGTTAATATTGAATCCTTGGACGACCTTTCATCAGATCATAGTCCAGTCCTCCTTTTTTTGCACTCAAGTTTCGCTCCCAAGCCTTCCCCTCCCACATTGATTACAGGACGTGTTAACTGGAATGATTTTTGTTATGACTTGGAGGACAAACTGGACTTAAAAATTTCACTAAAGACAAAACAAGACATTGATACAGCCATAGAAAAACTTACAACATCAATCAGAAACAGTATACATGACAATATCACAAATCACACAAATAATAACCATCAACAGACTGATTTGCCACAGCATATTCGTATCTTATTAAGAGCAAAACGCAGAGCAAGATCGAAGTGGCATAAAACTCGATATCCAGCAGATAAAACTATCTATACAAAATTAATTAACAAACTAAAAGCAGAAATCATGAAGTTCAAAATTCAAAATTTAATTACCTGGACTGAAAATCTTACAACCACCGACAAAACATTATGGATGACTACCAAAAAACTCCTTAAGTTCAAAGAATTCAATCATCCACTCCTTACTGAATCAAATAACTGGACAAGATCTGATGGAGAAAAATCACAGTTATTTAGCCAATACCTTTCCAAAATCTTTCATCCCCATCCTGATATCATTAACCAAACTCAAATTGAATATATAAAAGAAGCGTTAGATGTTCCCCTCCAAATGTCCCTTCCACCCAAAGCATTCCATCCTTCAGAAATATCCAACATTATTCACAGATTACCTTCCCGCAAAGCTCCTGGGCACGACCTCATCACAATTCATATCTTAAAACACCTACCTAGAAAAGCCATTCTATTCCTTACCTATATATATAATGCTGTACTCCGCTCCACATATTTTCCTGACCTCTGGAAATTCTCCATTGTAAAAATGATACCCAAACCTAAAAAAAAACCAGAATACCTATCCTCGTACCGTCCTATCTCTCTTTTACCGTGCATGGGTAAAATCCTAGAAAAACTCATCCTTAAACGATTGTACCCTATCCTTGATGCAAATCACATAATACCAGATCACCAGTTTGGATTCCGAGCATCACACTCCACCATTCAGCAATGTCATCGTGTGGTGGATGTGGTCTCTGCATTAGAACGTGGATCATATTGTTCGGGCGTCTTTCTTGGCGTGGAACAGGCTTTTGACCGAGTCTGGCATACGGGCTTGCTCTACAAACTCCGTAAATTCCTACCCCCTACATACTTTCTCATCCTTCAATCCTATCTCACAAATAGAACTTTCCAAGTAAACCATAATAATTTCTATTCATCCCTCTTTTCCCAATCTGCTGGTGTTCCTCAAGGTAGTATCCTTGGCCCAATCCTTTATACAGTTTATACAGCTGACATCCCAACTCATCCTAATACTATCCTTACCACGTATGCTGATGATACATGTGTATTATCAGTCAACACCAATCCAGTTATTGCATCCCAAATCCTCCAATCCCATATCACTGATCTTGAAGAATGGTTTCAAAACTGGAGAATTAAAATAAATTCTAAAAAATCGCATCAAATCACTTTTACCTTACGTCGTAAACCAATGACTTCCTGCCCTACAGTATCCTTTAATAATATCCCACTGGTGCCTGTAGAACAGATCCGATACTTAGGGTTGCACCTCGACAAACGATAAATCTGGAATCCTCATACAAGACTGAAAAGACAAGAAACCGCTCGACGTTTCAGGCTACTTCAATACTTACTAGACAAACACTCTAAGCTCCCAATTAACTACAAAAGACTCATCTACATGACCATCATACGACCTATTTGGACTTACGGAGTAGAGCTATGGGGCTCCACTAAGCCATCGAATTCCTCTCGTATCCAATCCCTACAATCCAAAATCCTTCGTAAAATCCTCAATGCTCCTTATTTTTTTAAGAATAAAGTCATCCATAACGATCTTAATGTCCCTTTTGTTGCTGATTTGGCCCGAACCCGGTATCTATCCTTTCATAGCAAACTTCATTCCCAATCAAACCCTCTAGTTTCAAACCTAGCTTCCTCTTCAATTCCCGATAATCCTCCGAGGCGTCTGAAAAGAAGATGGCCACGTGACCTTCTTATTGAACTTTGATTTGAGTACTACCAGTGGGTAGTTTCTCTACTTGTCATTCTCATGTCATTATGTAACACGCATTCTATTTACTTGTTGTATAATTGTAATACAGTTGTAAATATCAATAAATAAATTTAAAAAAAAAAAAAAAAACTTCAATCGAAGAACCTTAGGCTTATCACAAAGCACCTTGTTACAATAAAATCAAAACTTAGCATAAGGACTTAACAATACCAACGGTCAATAAACACATACAAACATACTACAAACGATTTCAAGAAAAACTCATGAATGAAACGCCACGACTCTCCTGCTTGAGAACACTAGGAGGATACTTAAAAGAGCGTGGATGAGGGATATGCTATCATAGGAAATTAAATGAAGCCAATGGAGAGGTACCCCTGGGTACTGTTTTTCTTTATGCCCTTCATGTCAAAATAAAGAATGAAAATATAAAGAGAATGAAAAAAAAAATTATCAACCTTGTATATATGTATTTAACATATACAGTAAAACCTCTACTAACGGACACCTCTAAATAGCGGTCACTCCCCATTACCGGACGATTTTGTTTGCACCAACGTTTTAATACAATTTTTAAGGCATTTTAACCTCTATTTAACGAAACCTCTCATTAACGGTCACGGACAGGCTGTGTTGGTTAGAAATCGATTAAAAAACCTCTAAAAGACGGACAGTATGACTTTATCCCTTTCCCGTTTCTCGGAAACAATTAGTTGTTTCCGGTCTAAGGAAACAGGGACAGTTGTGTTTACTTTTTAGTAAAGGTTTTACACATAAATACTTTTTTTTTATTCTCGGACTTGCTTTATTAAAATTTAGTTCTGTTCTAACCCTCGTGGCAGGCGGCTGAAAATGTCTCCCTCACGTAAGAGACTCACTTTAGAACAAAAAATAAATGTAATCGACTTTTATGACCTTGAAAAGTTAAGGGTACGTGCGCTAGCGGAAAGACTCAATATCGGTAGGACACAAGTTTCGGGAACACTCAAAAACCGTGCGATGTTTTTTTTTATTCTACTTACCTTTTAAACACATGGGAAATTGAATAAGAGAGAATTAATTTGTACAAATACATATTTATAAAAAAATAAAACCTCCCTTTAAGGGACACCTCTAAATAACGGACAAAAATATTTGCACCAGGGCTGTCCGTTAATTCGAGGTTTTACTGTACTAGAATTTTTTTTTTTTTTTTTTAAGCAAATGATTATCTTCTAAAACTATATTGTATTACAAACAAATTACATCTACAGTCCCGGTTTGACTATGTATTCAAGTCGAATATGAGTTTCTTGTACTTGGGTAAATGTAGTCTTGTTATTTTTGTTACGAATAAATGGCTAAAGCCAAGCATCGGCTTGAGATGGAGTTATTCTGCATATTACAATTCCATTTGAAGCCAATAACTAGGAGTAGCGTCGATTCTGCTTCACTCAATACGATTAACTCATTTTAGACATAATTCCACTTAACCTCTTATTCACCGAAGCTTATAGACTGAAAAATAATTACATACGAAAAAACGTTGGTATGCATTTTTATTAAAATTAAAATTGATTAAATTTATTTTAAATTTGTAATGCTTAATTGCATTTCTAAACATAATTACGTGTTGATTCTTTCTTTAAATAAATATCATATCAAACTTGATAACTCAAAAATGCAATAACTTTTACATTACTGTATTAAAAAAAAAAATTATATTATCTTGAGTGATAAAAAAATTATTCCACCATGTTTTTATGACTTTTTGTCATGTAGAAGCCATATAAATAAAATCCATACGTGTTTGTATGAAGGTCCAATTTTAAGCTGGCTTTAAATAAATATTTGTTTCCTTTAGGCAATGAATCGAAAATTTAGGGTATAAATGTTTTCGTAAACTCTTTATGTTGTATTTCATTTTTATTAAAAAGTTCAAATGTAAAAGAATTGTGCTTTTCAATTTTTTTTATTAATAAAGATTTATTAAAATTTCATTTTTTAATTTTTATTTTTTTTTTCAGGTAAAGTGTTATGTTATAGAAGTTTATTCAAAAAATAAATTACCAGTTTTCAGTCTTTTAAAATCTGTTCAGCATATGGATGTTACCGTTGGCAAAAAGTACGATGTTAGAGTCAAACAAATCTCGAAAGTCGGAGTGAAATGTCTTTTCATAGTTAAAGATAAACCATTGAGTAAGTCATCAATATGCTTTCTAATTGCGAA
The DNA here is from genome assembly GCA_037127475.1 of Arma custos. Classification (NCBI taxonomy): domain Eukaryota; kingdom Metazoa; phylum Arthropoda; class Insecta; order Hemiptera; family Pentatomidae; genus Arma; species Arma custos. Next base: position 7,618,146 of record CM073764.1, read on the forward strand.
TATAATTGCTTGAATTATCTATATATGAATGTATTACATCATAGTTTAGGCACTTTAACTCAAATGGGTTCTCCTGTGATGTAGTAGTTTTTTGTAAAGTGAAATCTGAATTGTGAAAAGTTATAAAAGTTGAAAATTTTCTTAAAAAATTTAAATGAGTTTCATAAATTAACATACATGAAATGAAAAACTTTATGAATTTTTCTAAGTAAACATTTATTCTAATCTTTTTTCTTTTTTTTCAGATGGTTTCATTCCCCTTTCGCATATGTCTGACCACGAAGAGTTATGTGAAACAGTATTGAAGAATTATCCACATTATTCAGTGATAAAAAATGCCGTATTATTCAGTGTTACTGACAATAACTACACGTTTTCTCTAAGAAAATCCGTCGCAACTTTTTTTGAGGTAAGAAGAATTGATCATCTTGATGTAAGATATAAAATAAACAGAAAATAACTTATGAATATTTATGTATACATATTCTACAGGGATAGATTACGAGATGAAATTAGTATTAGATTTTTATAATTATTGGTCACCTGTTTTTATTTTTAAATATTTTTATTTTAAGGAGAAAAGTTATGCCCTCGGCCGGGATTCGAACCCGGATCCTCTGTCTCTCCATGACAGCGCTCTATCCATTTGAGCCACCGGAGTCGCCTGCCGGCAGGGGACAGGTCTATTCTCTTATCAGATCCCATGTCCTTGTGTTCTCGCAATTTTGCGATGTATACATGAGAACGGATGTTCTTTGAACATTACTTTAATTTTAAGATCTTGTTGACTTCCGTATCGCAATTGTGAGAACACGAGGACATGTGACCGGATAAGAGAAAAGATTTGTCCTCTGCCGGCAGGCGGCCTTGATGGCTCAAATGGATTGAGTGCTGTCACGGAGAGACGGAGGATCCGGGTTCAAATCCCGGCCGAGGACATATCTTTTCTCTTTAAAATATTTTTATTTTTTAAAGAGAAAAGATAGGCCCTCGACCGGGATTTGAACCCGGAACCTTTGTCTCATAGTGACATCGCTCTGCCAATTGAGCTATCCAAGGCCCCTACCGGTCGAGGACAAATTTTTTCTCTCATAGATCCTAAAGCCCCAGTGCTCCCGCCATTTTTGCGATGGATACACTAGAACGAAGTTCTATGAACATTAATTTTAATTTAGGATCTTATTGGCTTACGTCATATTATTATTTATAATTTTTTATAATTATTGGTCATTTTTTATGGGTTATAAATATTTTTATTTTTTAATTTTTTAAAGAGAAAGATAGGCCCTCGACCGGGATTTGAACCCGGAACCTTTGTCTCACCCTGACATCGCTGTCACAAAGGTTCTCAGACAAAGGTTCCGGGTTCAAATCCCGGTCGAGGGCCTATCTTTTATCTTTAAAAAATTAAAAAATAAAAATATTTATAACCCATAAAAAATGACCAATAATTATAAAAAATTATAAAAATAATATGACGTAAGTCAATAAGATCCTAAATTAAAATTAATGTTCATAGAACTTCGTTCTAGTGTATCCATCGCAAAAATGGCGGGAGCACTGGGGCTTTAGGATCTATGAGAGAAAAGGTTTGACCTCGACCGGTAGGGGCCTTGGATAGCTCAATTGGCAGAGCGATGTCACGGTGAGACAAAGGTTCCGGGTTCAAATCCCAGTCGAGGGCCTATCTTTTCTCTTTAAAAAAGATAAGTAATAACCGTTGTGTAAATATTTAGAATGCATGGCATTTTTCCAATAATTTATTTTGTTCTTTAGATGCAAGGCTTCTACAGTTTAGAAGCCTTTCAGACCATCTGATAAACAATTGCATATCAAAGCCTGATCAAATGATCTTATAGTGTGTTAAAAAAAAAAATGTTATGTTGTGTTTAATATGTAAAAAACTATTCTTGATTTTATCCTTTATTTTTTACAGAAACATGCTTATGTGACTCATGGATTTTCCAAATTGAAAGAAAACCTGATTCTTCCTGCATCTGTGTCTGAAATTTCTACTGATAAAATCTTGGTTTGTGTTCCTGTGCCAGGTTTTAATGGAAAAGTTCCTATTATAAAAGAGGTATGATGGATAAAATTGATTAATTTATTTTTAAAATTTATCTAAGGTTCAGCAGATGATGCTAAAATTGACTGTCATTTCGATATATCTATACATATTATAAAACAAAGTCCTAGGCTGCGTTTTTTCGCGGTAAACTCAATGACTCTGTCGTTCGGAGAACGAAACACCCTATCACGTTATCTGCCTATGTGATAGGTTTGCTGACCTACGGTTTGCAATCTTTGGTCAAGACAGAGTCACTAACCCCAGGCAGGTCGAACTAATCAACCCTGCAAATATTCTAAAATTTGTGGGTTCAGCCGAGTTAAGATAGTAATAATCGCATACGTAGGGGCACACAATAGACCAAGTATGGTCGCAGTGCAATTATGCCCACCCTTAAAAAAAAAAAAACTCAACGACTACGGCACGTATTTTCATGCAGTTTTCACCAATAGATAGAGTGATTCACCAGGAAGGTTTAGGAATACAATTTGTTGAGGTTTTGTGTAAATGGGTTGAAATATTGTTTCACCGAAGACGCTGCTTGCCTAATCCCGTGCAATTATCTAACGTGCAAGGTAATCAATTCGTTTATAAAGAAATGGTTTTTTTTTTTTATAATTTCTATATAATAAAGTACATTAGCTGAGATAGAAAGAAAGAAAATCAAGACTCTCAAAGAAGCCTAACCAATATTCACATGGTCCTTAGTGGCCGGTACGTGATAAAAAGAAAATACATTACACAGACAAATTATCTAGTCATAATATGCCTCATTACCCGAGCACAGCTGGGATGGGTCGCTAGTGTTTAATAATTAAAAAATTATTAAATTTCTAATTATTAGACTGTGATGATAAAACTAGAGCAATTACAATAACAAAAGTAAAAATTTTGGAATGAAATGCCTAATTTGTTGGTTTTGTCTCTCTGTTTCTTAGCAACCTGTATTACCTAGATCATAGGTTGGCAATTGTAGTCAGCTTTTTAACCGTTTACTGACCATTGTTCCCATTTGGGAACATAGATTTCAGAATTTTTTAACAATATTTCTGCTTTACCAAATGCATCATCAATTTAATTACAATTAAATAAAACATTAAATTGTATGAAAATATTTTTTCTTTTTAAAAAGAGTGACCGAAATCGACTTCACAAATTTTGAAATCATAGTTTTTTGTAGCAATCGGTCAATTTTCCTCATTTTCCCGCTAAGTTTTTAAAAACTACGATTATGAATCCATTAATTTTTATATATTATTAGGAATGTATCACAAACAATTTAAAACTAAATTTATCACAATAAGTCGATTTCGTAAATTGACTTATATATTGATTAGATCCCTCAACAAGCCATTGTTCCCAATTGGGTACATTAAAAAAAAAAATGTGCAAAAACAATTTTTTTTTTTGTAATAATCAATAAAATGTTTAAATATAAAAATAAGAAAGGGAATACTAAGAAAAAAATATAAAAAATTCAATGGGAAACGAGTTTGGTCTTTTAAGGGTTAAAGGTATTACTTTAAAAAAAAAAAAACTTGCTGCAAATAAACGAGTTTGGCTTTTGGCCAATGCTGATCATTCTGTTATTTTTGTTTTTCCTTCTTCTTTTAAGTTATACAATAAGCCTGTAGCACTACGACCCTTGAAGGGTCTAGGATTCAGTATGTGGTTGAGAGTGTACAGTTTCTTAGACAACGGTCGTGCAAGGAGGTGATTTGTCTGAGACAACTGGCAACCACCAGGTTTCTCCCCCAATTAAGGGTAACCTCCTTATAGAGGCTGGGTGAGCCCTAAGAGTGTCTGGAGATCTAACAGGGTCCATCCTTGGCTGTTAACAGATTGAATAGTTTTTCCGTAACAGCTGGTGTATCGTGATGAATTTATGTTCTATCGTAGATTACTATTTCGCTCTTTAAAAAATTCAATTTCTTTTGCCATAAACAAATTTTCAAGTTTTCTTTTTTCTTAGTCACCATTTCCTTGACAACCATCTGATTGTTTCCTTTTACTCTTTTTTAGTGTTATTATTCAAATTATTATTTATCTCTAATATTTTTATTTCTGAATATATATAATTTTCTTTTGAAATTAAATTATTACAGTTTAATTTATTTTGTTTTTAGGATTTACCTCAAGATCCTTACGAGTATGATTTGAACCAGGGACTTTTAGTTAAAATAACTGACTTAAACCAAGCGGCTGTCGAAATCAAGTTGACGTGTAAATTATCTGAAAAGGAAAATGCTGAGGTAAGAACAAATATTAATAATAATAATAATAAATTCTTTATTTATTCTGTGACAAGTCCCTTTAGAATAACAATACAAGTTTCTACACAGGGTATTATTATGTCTTAGAGTATATTACTAAAGGGTATTATTATGTCTTATTAAAGGAGAAAGAATTAATGAGAAAAAAAAAGTTGCGAATTACCTCCAGTGATAATATTTAAAAAATGAAAAAGTAAAAGAAAACAGAGTACAAGAAATAAAAAATAAAAGAAATAAGATTAACAATAATTATATAGAGAGAAACAATAGATAATTACATATGTATGCAAATTAAAAAGTCAAGTAGAAACTAAGAAAACAGAAAATGAAACAAAAATATGAACAATATCAACTAATATAACTTGTTTTTAAAAATATCTAACTGGACGAGTGAACCGTCAACAATATAAATATATATAAATAAAAAAAACATCATTCATTTATCAGTTAAAAATTTTTAATCTGAAAACTTGGTATGTTATTTCCGATTTTTTGGGCATTGTAAGGATATAAGCTGATTGAATATACGGGATTTGAAGGTTGAAAGATTATTGGAACGACAAATGGAAGAAGATTTAGAGTTCCAAAGGGACGAGGATCGGATAAGGGAAGAAAGGAAAGAAATATTAATTTTACTAATGATAATATTAAATATTAGAGAAGAATTGGTCAACTGTATCTTCTAATTTAAGGAAGAAATAGTTGGGGGTGCAGTCAATCAAAATAATATTAATATATAATTAAATAATATTAAATAATGTATTGCTCGTATATCATCGGCCTGGCACTCATACATTATCGTATGTGTCACGTGCTTTGTGCCTATCAAGCCAGTCAGTAACAAGAGCTGGTGAAGTATAGTCAGGGAGAAAGTAGACGTACGATATTGCTCAGGGCAATCACTGCTTTCTTCCTGAACCTCTTCTTGGCATGGGGCAATCCCACTGTACCACCCCTACAGTACTGTACCATCAAGACGTTCAACTCTCGAGAGTGGGTTGCTGTCTCAGGTTTGGAGCCTGCTTGGGCTGTTGATTTTGGGATGTATTGCACCTTCTTCTTCGAGATGTGATCTATAAAACTCTTTTTTTGTGTCTTGATAATGCCTGAATAGGCGAAACGTCGACCGGAAAGTGTGTGTTTTACTGGAGAATTTTGAAACAGAAAGCTTTGCATTGGGTTTTTTCCAATTGAACTATAATAAATATTAGTGTTTCTTTTTGAGTTTTTGGCTCTATTTTATTTATTTTATTTTACTTATATAATGCATTTTCTATATAATGTTTTTATCAGTCACTCAATTGTGCAAATATATATCAAGTATTAAATTTTATATTTTCTATATAACACTTTTATTCTTTTAACACATTGCGATTGAGCCAATTATTTCTTTCCTTGATGGCCCGGTGCTCTACTTTCCAATTGATCATTAAATTATTGAATCAAACAAGACCTTTAAAAAAAAAAAAATGTTATTTTAGTGTTGCCAACTTACTAATTAATAATTATTGTATAATATTTAATCATTAGAATTTGAATTTTGTCAAGTAACATTTGTATTTCTCCTTCTAAAATATTGGCTCAAATTAAAATAAGATTTACTTATTTATTGACTGCACCCCTTGAATAGTTTCAACATTTCTTAATTTCATCTATGTATATTAATTTAAATAATTATACTAATTAACCAATTTTGTTTTAGTGGTCCATACCGAATGTGGAAAACTTCCTCACAACTGTCGCACCATTCCAGAAAGTTAAAATGGGAACGGAACTCGAATGCACGGTTCGTGAAGTGGCCAAAAATCATGTTAAAGTCGACACTCAATTCAATATTCCTGGCGTGATTAGAAGTCTGTCTTTCAATAAATCATCATTTAAAAAAGACCAAAAAGTGAAAGCACTTGTCCTTTACCATGATGTCGTTAGGAACTTAATTTATTTAATAAGTTCTGAAGACGCTTCTAAAATGTGTAAGTTTTAATAGCCATTACTTTTGTTTATCATTGTTTTGTTTTATATTATTTTCTCATAATTGGTACTCACTGACTGCAAATATATGTTAAGTTTATTTTTAATAGTGCTTATGTTTTATTAAGGAATTAAGCGAGCTTTACTTCTTATCACATTTTTACTTCATTTCCTGAATTACATTATTTTACAAGTTCTTATATTAATAATATTATTTATGATAAAACTAGCATGGTGCTCTCCTAACTGAGCTAACCTGGCTCGTATCTCGGTCAGACATCCTTTCTTTTCACCGATCCCATATCCCCGTGTTCTGAGAGCATCACGCTAGAGACGTGGGCGACCCGGGTTCGAATCCCGGTACTGGACATATCTTTTCTTTTCAAATAAAAATATTTAAAAATCATAACAATTAATAACAAATGGAATTCTAGTATGAGAGGAAAATAGTTGACTGGATGATAAAATGGGGATGCATGAGATAGTTCGGGGGTGCAGTCAAAAAAACACCAAATAAGTACTAGACTTATATTTAATTAGTGCCGACGTTTCGACCACAATGCAGGCCATCTTCAGGGCTATGAGAGAGAAACAAACAGAACAAAAATATATAAAAACGTTACAGTAACAAGAATATAGTGACATGTAATGTAGAAAATTAAAATAGTGACAGATATGGTAATTAAAGATAACGAATAATAAAATAGTGACGAATATAATAAAATTAAAATAGTGACAGATATAATAAAAATAAAGATAATAAACAGAAATTAAAAAAGTGACAGATATAATTATTAAAGATAATGAATATAAAATACAGAAAATAAATGTACAGAAAGGATAAATGTAAACAAAATATAAAGGGAAAGAAAAATGAGGAGGTAAAAGAAAGATACAAAATGAGAAGAGTAAAATATAAAAAAGGGTGTAATATAAAGGATATAGAAAAAACTAGTTTAATTATAGATATAAAATGTATGACAATAGACAAGAACATGTAGAAAGAAATGAATAGGTATCTCATAGAATGACAGTTATAAATGTAAAAAATTTGAAAATATAAGTATGGGATGTAATATAAAAAATAGTTGATTGGATTAATGAAATTAAAAATTGAAAATAATGCTTATAAATATGAACTCTTTGATTACCAACATATGATGGATGCCAAAATGATAAGGGAGAAATAGGAGAATATATGGTGTGAGGAATGGAGAAAGGCTAAAGAGAAAAAGTTATAAGATATAAAATATTAAGAAAATACCTACTGGGAACTGAGTTTTTATGAACTGTGAAATCTGTTGGAAGTTTTTTTTATACATTTTTTCTTTCATTGTAAATTATGATTCTGCGGAGATACATTTAAATTTGTACAATTGTTTTTAATTTGAGACTGGTACAGCATGTAATTTTGTGAATTGTAGCAAATTAAACAAGAAATAAATAAAAACAAAACAATGAACCGTGAAATTCCTACTAATTTAAATTGTTAAAATAATTACTGATTTCATTTTATATTATTCAAATTTTTCGTTTCTGTCGATTTCTGCTGGCTTATGGGTGTTCCCCATTGAGGGATTTTATATCTCTTGAGTTAACGAAATAATTATATAATTAAATTTAAGCAGTTTATTCGAACTATTAGGAATTTTACAATTGAATACAAAGCAGTTAGTTTCAACGAATTCAGTTAGAAAGCACTAGTGCAATGCTCTGGAGTTGTATCATATTGACATTACATTTCTTTAAATTATCATATATTGTTTTTCTTTGTTTAAAATAATATTGTTTGTTATACGGTTGCACAATGTAATGAGTTTTCAATTTTAGCCTACAACATAAGTTGAAGCTGTCCACTGATAAAATAAAATATTATTTTTAGGTATTTTATTGATGCCATTGGTTGAGTTTTATTTTTAACCATTTCTGGACTGAATTTTGATTTTTGGTTTTCCTTTTTAGATCGAAAACTTCAAACTCATTTAGTTAATCACCAAATTCCTGGTACACTACTTTTCGGCAACTCAATTTTCCTAATTGTGATGGTCAATTTTCCTAAGGGTGGGCAGATAGCTTTTGTGCCGACCAAGGAGGATCCTAATGTTTCAAAATATATTGTTTTAGACGAACTTGTATCTTACAGCTCATGTAAAGTTACACTGAGGTATTTATCATATTGCAGTATTTATTTAGTAAAATATTTAAATGGAAATTGTTTCTTTACAAAATGTAAAATATTTTAGATCAGCTCGAGCTTCAGAAAAACTCAACTATTGGATAGGATTTGCAGATTCTTTTAAGAAAAAGAAAATTCTTCCAGTTCAGGATGATTCAGTCGTTGAAGATGTTTCAATTATTGAAGACGTAGATACTTCCTCTTCTGCTAAAAAGGATTCGGATGCTGATTCTGATAATTCAGAATTCGAGGATGAAAAGAGCCAAAAAGAAAAGTCGAAAAAGAAGAAAAGGAAAAGTAATAATGACACATCCGAAGCAGGTAATGAGAATTCTGCCAAAAAAATTAAGACTATGGATAGCTCGAATAAAAGAAAGGATAAAAATAAGAAAAACAAAGCAGCTGATAACAATAAAGGCAAAATTGATTATGATGTACCTATGGAAGATGAAGATGAAACAGAAGCCGAAAATTTGACGCTGGAAGATGTCGGTGGCTTTAATTGGGATGCCACTCCAGCAGATTTGGCAAAAGCTATTTCAGGAAACGCTGAAGATGATGAACTTTCTGAGGTTAATATATTGATCCATTGTTCTTTTTTATCATTATTATTATTATTTTATTCTTTTGTAATGAGAATAGTTTTATTAATTATTTTTTTAAACTAGGATTCTGATGAAGAAAAGCTTCCACCGAAGAAAATGACTCCTGCCGAGAAACGAGCCGCTGCATTAGAGGCTGAAAAGAAGATCAGGCTTAAAGAAGAGGAGTTGCTGCAAGCCGAACAGAACCCTCAGACGCCTGAACACTTCGAGAGGCTACTTCTCGGGCATCCAAACAGTTCCAAGTTTTGGATTATGTACATGGCTCACCACTTGGAAGTAAGACATTTTTTTTTTTAATAAACGCTTTAGTAGTTCCACATTATTTGTTCTTTTTGCTTGCTTAGTTTCGGGGGTGACTGTTATTGCTTTATCTTGAACAATATTAGTGACCGTTTTATTTATTTATATATATATATATATATATATATATATATATATATATATATATATATGATGAAGAAAATGGTCCTTCTTGCCGATACTAGAGAAAAGTTGCAACAAGCAGTAGTTGAATGGCAGGAGGAGCTTTTGCGTAAAGGAATGAAAATTAGTTCCACCAAGAGTAAAGTACTCGTAGTCCCTAGAGAGGAGGAAACAGATGTGCATTTCTTCTGCAATGGAGATGAGTTAGAACGCGCTAATGACTTTACTTACTTGGGAACAATTATTTGCAAGTCGGGAAGGATAGACCAAGAAATTTCCAACAGAATAATAAAAGCTAACCAGGTCTGTTATCAAATTTGCAACACAATTGTGGGTAAACGAGTAGTAAGTATAAAAGTAAAACTCCATATTTATAAAGCGGTATTTCTCCCTGCCTTGATGTACAGATGTGAGAGTTGGGTCAATACGGAGAAGCAAATAAGCCGAATTACTGTAGAAGAAATGAAATACCTCCGCAGAGTCACTGGCAAAACAAGAAGAGACCGGGTGAGAAATCTAAGAATAAGGGAAGAATTGGGAATCCATGCATTAAGAGATTCCTTGCAGAAATGGCAGCTGAGGTGGTTGTGACCTACCTATCATTAAGATGATAGGTAGCAAAGAATAAAAATACCTCTTGAAGTAACTTCATGCAACCTCCATCGCACTTTTTCCCTTTTCTCCTTCTCCTATAAACCCTCAAAGCTCTACGCATCCACCTTCTGGAAGTTGTTCTGTCCTGTGTCATATCATCAATAATACCGACTTCTGTCATACGTCTTTTAATTCCTTGTATCCATCGGTTGTTATTTCCACTCTTGTATAAGTAGTTAAAAAGATATTGCTTAAATAATTTATTTATTTAAATTTTTTACTATATTAAAAAATATGTTAAACCATTTTTTCTAATCTCTTTTGTTTGTTATGTTATTTTCATCAGGCTACTGAAATAGACAAGGCTCGGGCTGTTGCTAAGAGAGCGATCAAACAAATTAACGTGAGATATGAAGAAGAAAGGCTTAACGTTTGGATAGCCATGTTAAATCTTGAGCATTTATACGGCACGCCTGTAAGTATTTGTTTATTGTTCATATATGTTTATTACTTGTCCTTTAATTTTATTATAATGAAATTAAAATCATCTTTTAGGAACTGTTTAAAGAAGTTTTGACAGAAGCTTTGAAGTATAATGACGAATATGAGGTTTATAGAAGAGTGCTCGACATTTATGTTGAATCTAATAATACAGCGGTAAGAAATATTTCAATATTATAATAATTTCTGTCATGTGTTACTATTAATATTAGTTAACTGATTTTGTCTATTTCTGTTATTACTGTAAAACCTCTATTATCCGTCACCTCAGTTTTGAGAAAAAAAAAAGATGTATATATATTAAGACCGTGGAAAAATTCCAACGAAAAGCCCTTAAGTCTCCAAACTAAAACAGAAAATGAAAATTAATGTATATATATTGTTTGATTGCTAAAGTCATAGACGCCGACTAAGAATGAATCGTTATGTCTTGACAACTTCGATTCCTAGAATCTGTTGTTTACTCAAAACCTATGCTTCCTCGCACACATTTCACAGAAATTAATTATCTCCTCATCTCCATCTAATGTAGCTTCCGCAGTTGAACTACCTTCAGCCTTCCTTCGTGTCTTACGGGTACTTGTCGTTTTCTTAAAAGTACGTATAATAATGTCAGAAAAAAAGACAAAGGAAGAGTTTAGATCTCGCTACTAAGTTTGCAATTGTAAAACGTTTACGAAAAGGTGAAAGTGCTTCAATCTTAGCAAAAATCTATGATATTCCTTGGGCGACAGTTAAATGGTATAATGGAATAAGTGCGATGGATCCCTAGAGTGTATCCCTGTTTTATAATCATTTAATGATTATGGCATACTACGTTTGTGCACGAGTAAAGAGCTAAACTCCAACTTTAAATTTATGTTAATTTCTCAAGAGGGAAAAAATGGACATACAATGATTGTGCCTTTAGCCATCGATGTACGTAATTATTGTTATTTAAAAAAAATATTTTTACTACATATTTATACCTTATTAGTACGTAAATAAGTTATTAATACATATATATTGTCGACTGTTTGGAATATATTGTTCAATTTATGTGCATATATGAGACATATGACTCACTCCCATATCCGTCTATTTCCCGAACCGGTCACCATCTTGGTCACATACCCTGACGGATAATTGAGGTTCTACTGTATTCCTGAAGCCCCGGTAAGTAAGTGGTTTAGTTGAATTTAATTCAAAATAAAATAATTTTACTAAGGGAAGCAGAATCGTCGTTCTTATATTGGCTTCGTAGCTGAGTCAAGCGTTGGATTGAAACGGAATTATTGCTTATATTATTGACTACATTTCAAGCCAAAAACTACAAGTACAAGAATGACAGGATTTCGCTACCCTCTATATAGTTTTAACTCATTGTTCAAAAAATTTGTCTTGACTACTTATTCACCGGAGCAGCAGATTTATTCCAACAATTCCTATCATTTAGTTTTTACAGATTTATCTAACAAATGTTAATATCTTCTCTGCATAAAATATTGCTTATTTAGATTAAGTAGTGTTTCAGCTTAGATAGCAAATATAATTATTTAATTGCAGAGAACTATAAGATAAAATAATATATTGAAAGTTACTTTCAAATGTCTCGATTTTGGAACTTATTACTTGCATTTAGAGGGGCGACCTGTGGTCTAGTGGTTAGCATAACAAACTATTAAGCCAAAGATCGCGGTTTCATAGCCCGTCAGGTGGCCCTAGGATTTTTTAAAGGGAGTAAAAAATCCTTAGTTACTCTGTCCTTTGGATTGAAAAGGATGTTAAACGGGGGTCCCAAGCCTGTACGATGTCAGGTACTCGTTAAAAATTCCTATCCTACTTAAACCTAGATAGGCATAATTTAGAGCTCCCACTGTAGCTTTGTCCGATTAGCTAAAGCAGCATAAAGTGACATTAAATGAACAAACAAACAACTTGCATTTAGAACCGATAGTTTTAATTGTTTCTATTGGATAGTATTTGGTACCACTAGAACTGAAATATCCAACAGTTTCTTATCCTTTTAGTCCATAAATTGTGTGAGTGTTGGTTTACGAGCCAGAGATACAAGACCTGCTTATATGCCTGCAAAATCAAAATTTGTATTAATAACATCTGCTGATAGAAAACAGATAACTAATTTACTTTATAAAGGCAAAAAACAAGTTTATTTTTGTATGACTGAGGTACAGGAGCAGTATTTGGTCTGTCTGTCGAGACGGATGTATAAAAAAAAATTCATTTCCAAGAATCTATTGGCAAAAGTAGAGAAAAAATAATGCTTATTATTAAACTTATACTTTTCTAGATTATTTTTAATTTTCTCTTGAAAGAAAAATCTGTGTAATGATAAATCAAATTGGTTAGGGGTTGCTGTCAAAGATAACACAAAGTAAGTTCTGCTTATTTTTAACTTATCAAAGTAAGTCTTCAAAGACTTACCCCCTGCTTTTAAGCTTTCTATATTTTTATAGCCTGGTTTTTTTTTTTATTAGCTTTTATGAGTCCTTGAAACATTCTTATTTTATTGTGTAATGAATTATATCCTATTTTCTTACTGATTTTCTTTTTAATTAATCTTACAGGAGTTAGAAAACCTTACATATATGCTTATTAAGAAGTATAAGGAAAAAATTGATTGCTGGTTGAAGTGCCAGTCTGCACTAATGGATGCGAAAATGTACGAAAAATCAAGAAATTACTTACAGAGATCATTGAAGGCACTGCCGCCAAAAGACCGTAAGTATCTTTTTTAGACCTATATGAATTTTTTATTAATTCCATAAATTAATTAGTTTGATCATTTATTTTCTTGTTATTTTATATGAGGCGTAGAGATGCAAAAGGGGCTAAATCCAAATCTGATAATTTTTCAGGAAACAAAAAATATGCATAATTCAGGTGATTATTTATTTGAGACAATTATTACCGTATAGAGGACGCTAAATTTTTGATAAAACATTAAAAATGATAAAATATGGATTTACCCCTTTTTGCATCTGCAAGCCTCATATATAGGATACATTTTATTAAAATATATTATTGTTTTTCAGATTGTACATTAATATCCCGGTTCGCACTGATTGAGAACCAGCATGGATTTCCTGAACAGGCTCAAGCTTTATTCGAAAACCTTCTCACATCTTATCCTAAAAGGGTTGATCTTTGGTTTGTTTATATCGACATGTTGGTCAAGTCTGGCTCAGTAGATCTTGCAAGGTAAGATTAACTTTATTATCACCTTATTTATTTTTTTTCTTTTGTTCCTTAATTACTTAGTTTATGTTATATATTAAAAATGAAAACAAATCATTAGTATAACCTGTCTATTTATTAAATTACCAAATGAGGAATATAATACTAGACATGTAACAATTACTTTTGAGAAATATCCAGCACAAAATTAATTTTTTAAAAATAATTATAATTGAATATGGCATATATTTAATGTTTCATTGAATGAAGTATCTATTTGATTCTTATATTTTGGGAGAAAAACCTTCATCCAGTCATCTAGTACTTCTAAATTGTTTATTTTTCAAAACGTTTCGACACTTATGTCATTTTCATAAGTATTATTAATAATTTGACCATGGTAGATGGATATATCCCCAAGCAAATGAGAAATAAACATACATTAATGAGATGTAAAGACATATAACTTTTTAAAGTTATGTATTACTAGCTTATGCCCGCGGCTTCGCTCGCATGGAATTTGGTCTGCCACATAAAGTTTCATGAAAGATCATTTTAAATAAATAATTTAATTATTTTTAAAAAATATAAGTCACTCGTACATCCAAAATTTCAGATGTCTAACTTCAAAACTGACGGATTTTATACAACCTTTGAACCCCTATTATATTAAAGGGGAAACCATTGGGGTGTAATAATCCAAATTTCTTTCTTAAACTATACAATCGAAACTCAAAAATAAAATAAAATTTAGTTTTCATCGTTTTTCACTTCATTTATGAAAATAACCTTTCTCCATTCTTGTGTATGATTCATTGAGCATGATTATAGAACAATAATTTTACTTTTTGATATAGTTTTACATTGTTTCAGCTTCCACTAATAAAATATGTTTTGGAAATGATATTGATTTAATTTAGTTTACATTTATTTGGAAATCAAGAATAATTAAACTATTGAATTGCATATCTAATAATTCTGATTGGAATTTTTTAGGAGTGTTTTAGAACGTGCGACCAGCCATAAGTTACCTGTTAGGAAAATGAAAGCACTCTATCAGAAATGGCTTAAGTTGGAAGAATCGCACGGAACTCCCGAAAGCATTCAACAAGTGAAGGATGCTGCTAGTGAATATGTAAATAATCTTATGGATAATTTAAAGCAGCCTTTGTAAATTGAAGTTATCAATTTAACATTTTATACAATGTAAATATTGTAAATAAATTTATTTTTAAAACTTTTAGTTTGAAAATTATTTGTTCCAATGCAATGTAAAATAAATAAGGCCATGGATGTGTAACAATTGAATGAAATTTTTGTATTATACGTATTTATGAAAAATTGTTTCATTTTATCCATTAATATTTTGTGTTTGTTTTTGTATAAACATTATTATCAAAATAAAATATTGATTTTATTATAAATTATTAAAATATTGAGATAAAAACCTACTGAAAAGTAATTAATATGAAAATTTTCATACCTGAATGTTTGTATCCATTTTGCCGTGACCTGCTGATATAAGTAAGTGGTAGTTTATTTGAAGGTCATAGTAGAATTTTATATAAAAAAAATATATGCATTAAAATATTTTTTATTAAATTTGGTGATTGGAACCAATATAAATAAATTAATTAATTTTGTTTAAAATTGGCTTACTTGGAGTAGTTCTTTATTTGAAGCACTCAGATTAAAAAACAAAATTTAATTGAATTCATTTTAAAATTGGTATATTAGACATTGCAAGTTAATTCATTCTCTTTAAATTCAGTATTTAACAGTTATATGTCCCCTAACATATTTAATTTTGGTTACTATGGATAACCGTAAGAGATACTGCTGGTAAAATTGTAAACAAGGCAGTTGTAGGAATTGATCTAAAAAACATTTATTATAATTTTTTGTTTACTTATTTAATATCAATTTATACTGCTATTGCTAATCAAACAATGGTACATTGAGATTCCTAAATTTTGCCTATCTAGGTATAATTAGGATAGGAATTTTTAATGAAGACCTTAAACCACACAGGCTCAAGACATCCATTTTATGCCCCCTCTGAAGGAAAGCATAACGAAGAATTTTGTAATCTTTAAGTGCCCGAAGACGACCAACAGGGTGTCATACGCGATCGTGAGCATTATGCTAAAGCCATGCTCCTTCACTGACTTCATTTGAATCCTTGCTTTTCCAACATCTCCTGACCTCCCAAAGCTCTCTAAGCTGGCCAATCATTTGCTCAAATAAATCAGTATTGAATAATCAATTTTTTTGCTTACTCGTTTTTATTTATTTTTCTCATTTGAAAACAAACCACCTTCCAGTTATAAAAACTTTTATTCTTTTAACATGACGTTTCGGCATTCACATGCCATTTTCAAATTTAATTATACATCAATAATTACTAACAAACAAATATAACTTTTAAAAAAGTTTTAAGTCAAATCTTATAAAATTGTAAAAAAAAAAAAAAAAGGGATATTTTATCCCTACGAAAATGATAGATATAATAATTTTTTACAATTTTATAAGATTTGACATAACTTTTTTAAAAGTTATATTTGCTAGTAATTATTGATGTATAATTAAATTTGAAAATGGCATGTGAATGCCGAAACGTCATGTTAAAAGAATAAAAGTTTTTATGACTGGAAGGTGGTTTGTTTTCAAATGATAAAAATTACAGTGAAGACAGTCCAGTATATTGAACAAGAATTAAAATTTATTTTCTTAAAGAAGATATACACTATGTAAAGAGTTTATTGCATGCTACATTAACTTATTTTATTTAGTAACTGTCATTATTAATATATTTATTCTCAAAAACTGGTTCAAATCCTGTCAAAATTCATACTTTTTAGTTGTTTCATTTCATTTTTTGGCACTTTTTAAATACTTCATGATATTTAAATTATTATATTACTATGTAGCCTTCTGGCTAAATGCATATTATGTTTATTTTTCTGTTCCTGTTTGTTATTCTAAATGGACGTGTTCCCAGAATAAAGTTTGTTTTCTGTTCAATTTTATTGTATTAGATTAATGGTGATAAGTACCAATTTACTAGTACCTGTTGTGGTACAAGCAGAATTTGATTTAGGGACACTTTTCGAGCAACCAATTAATAGTTTAATTTTAGTTAAGGATTAATAGTATCCTTTTAGAATAATGAAGTTTCCACATTGAATGTAAAATTAAATATTATTCAGCTGTTAAATCAATATTAATAATTAATTTTAGATAGTTGATAAACAAGATACTTGAAACACATAACTTCTTTTTACTTACTGCCGCTTGGTTAGGGAGGGGGGGTATAGGCTTTGTGCTAAAAATCTCCTAAGGAGATTTTTCTGTACTAACTATACCTATTTTTATATATTTTTCTTAATTTTGCAACAAGTACTAATTTAATAATAGTTGATGTGCTGATTTTTATTTATAAACTCTCGCTTGTTAAAAGCAATTCATTTATATCTGTTGATTGATGTTCCCACTTTGTTTATTTGTTAATTTATTTTTTTATTGAAAATGATAAACATGATTATTTGAAGCACTATTAATCTGTTATGAGACATTTTTTGGATGGAACGGTATGTTTCATATAAAACTATATTTATTATGTTTAAATAGAAACAGAACACATGATAGCCAATAGTGAGGATTTTGAACTGAACCCAGGAGGGGTTCTAAAAAGAGCTAGGCATTTTAAATATCTTGGCTCCATAATTGAGATAGATGGTGCATGTGATATGGAAATATAAGGAAGAATTTCATATGGTAAAAAGACCATATCAATGCTCAACTCGGTATTATGGAATAAAAACATAATCCCCATGACGTTATACGGTATGATGAACTACAGAATTGGACTACTGGAGACGAGCAGGGGGAATATCCAGAATGGACAAAATAAGAAGTGCGACCATCAGAGTAAAGATGGAGGCAGAAAAAACCATTCTGGAAGATATTGTGAAAAAAACGCCTGAAATGGTTTGGGCATTTGACAAGAATGCCTGAAGGGAGACTATCCAAAATGGAGGGATTGAGAAGAGGAGGAGGACCTGGGATAACAAACTGGAAGAATCCATGATGGATGGGTCATGGTCTATGGGAAGAATGGACCTTGGATAGGACTCCTTGGAAAAAAAAAGGAAATGGTTGACTAGGTCATAGCGGATCCAGGGGGGGGACGTGCCCCCCCAGACGATTTTTGTATACTATGGAGAATCTATTACAGTACATACTTATAGGCAAATTATGTGACGATAGTTGTTAAAATAACATGAGTGAAACTATTGTTTAAATATTTTAATAAAACTTTAAAAACTTTCTATAAATACTACAAGTTTATTTCTAAGTTATTGTTGATTTCTTTGCTCGTCTGCTCGTTGTGCCCCCCAGAAAAAAATCCTGGATCCGCCCTTGGACTAGATAATTCTAAGAACAATGTAAAATGATCAGTGTTGTAAATGAGTTACACAAAGTAAGAATGGCTCATTTTATTGTGCCTACATTTCGCTTGAAGATTTAGACCATCTTTAGGACTGAGAAAAAAGAAACAGAAAAAACAACTATAAAACATTCCAGTACCAAAGAACAATAACAGTATATACAAACAGAAATTATAAGAATGAAAAGAAAATACAAAGAGTAAAAGATAAATTAAATAAAGATGGTCTAAATCTTTAATGCATGCAAAATAAAATAACTCATTCTTAATTTGTGTAATTCATTGACAAACATTTTACATTATTCTTATATTTATTATGAATAAATAGTATCAAATAAACACTGTAATTTTCATTTTTTTTTCAAGTTACTTCCGTAGATTTTAATGTGTTAAAAACTGATGAAGCAGTTTTTTGCAGCAGCCATTTAAGTTTGTTATAACAAGATTACCATAATAAAGTAAAAACTAGAATTATAACCTCAGAGCCTCATTAAAAAAATGTGAAAGCCTAGACGATGCTTTCCATTGCTGTACTTTCCTGATACAGGAAGATGCTTGCCTCCTCAGCTCCCTAAAAATCCAAAGATAAATTCTCTACCACATCTCATCCGAACTGAAGCGCCAGTACAGGACATTGTGGTAATGCCGAAGATGTCCCTCTGATCCTAATCGCTGATTATATAATTATTATTGTAAAATGGTTAAAATGAATTGGCTGCTTTCAGAACCCAGTCATTCAATTCCTATCTCTCGTCCCTTTCTATTTATGATAGCTCCCTCTGGAATATAATGGAAAAAATTCTGAAATCCAAAAGATATTCACCCTCTTCAGCGTGATGACGGTAGATGTGTTTCATCTGATATAGAAACAGCTCCTGAACATAATCCCGAATAAATCTCCACAGTTGAAGAATTTTTGCAAATTCTTCAATCCTCGCCACTCAAATGCATTACCCCCTCTGAGGTCAAGTATTAACTACAAAAGCTAACTCCCTGTAAATCCCCAGGACATGACCTACTCCTTAAACCCTCTTACAGCAATAATATTCCTCATATATATTTACAATTATATCCTTAGAATAATCCACTTTACATTATTGTGGGAACACTCCATTTCATCCCTTTACATAAACCTGGAAAGCCTCTCAGTAATACTCTTTCCTTTAGATCTGTCAGCTTATTGCCAATCTCTCAAAATTTTTAGAAAAATCCTAGTACACTTCTTATCTATAGTTGAATGCCACAGTTTTTCCTGCACACCAATTTGAATTCCGCAAAAGAAACTTTACAGTCTAACAAGTTCACAGAGTTGTAGATCAGTTATCCGCTACTATTGAAAACAAAGAATTTTGCTCGGGCGCCAGTGAAAAGTTGTGAATATATAATTTTACGATTTGTCTATTTCGTTGTGTATAAAGAGATTCGGGTACTAGTATGTTTAAGGGCCTGCTGACATCAGCACGCTCAGGTGTCACTTTTCTTAACCATCTCCTACTGTTATAGTAACCTATTGTTTTGTTATTGTTTGTGTGAAGTTGAACGTGAATGTGTTTTTGATTATTTTCTTCAAATATGACTTGGAATTCGAAGAAGGTTTTTCGCACGGTGAACGATGAAAAATCAGCTGTTAGGTTTCTTCAGGAGCGGAATGTTATTCCGCAGAAAATGCGTTGTGGAAATGGATATGATAAGAAACTGCAAGTGGGGAATAAACTTAGATGGAGATGCCAGAAAAAAGGATGCAACAAGACCCTGGGTATTCGATTAAATACGTGGTTGAGGGATAGAGCATTACTTTTGGAGACTATTGTCCATTTTATATAACGAAGTTAGAGGGAAGAGACCCTTTTGATGCAATTTTTGAAGATATTGTTCTTTTTAATGAGCATTGTTTGAAATAAATCTTTCATTGTTTATCATAACATCATATTTTAAATATTTCTATTTTAAAGATTAAATAACAATTGTTATTTAATGAATATTGCTTGTAATAAATGTTTTATTATTTCTAGTTTAATTTTGTCTACACGTTTCTCATTTATTTCATTTCCTATAAATCTGTTGTATCATAATGAAAGGCAATGCCTATTTAAAATTCATGCAGAACCTGACAAGGTCCAAATAGTTGAGGTAAGTGACACCTGAGCGCGCTGATGTCAGCAGGCCCTTAAACATACTAGTACCGAGATTCGAAATAAACCAAAGAGCACTTTTATTTTTTCTTATAATTCGGGATTATGTTGTTTATTTCTTGTGTGTATGGAAGTATTTTTCTGAACCCCAAAGTTCTGCTTCACAGCTCTTATTATAGAGTTGTTGATGGGTCGGTTTTTTCGTAAGTCTGATGAAGATCTGTAATCAAGAAGATGAGATAATTACTTGTATCGTCTTGTCAGTTCTCGTGTTGTTAATTTTCTATGCAAAGATTTTTCTTGCACCTATATTATAAATAATGCATACTTACGACATTCCATAAAGTCCTTACATACTGATAGCAGCCTACGCTGACGACACTGTCATAATCTCCAAACATCAAGAAGCGACACAGGGAACAAAAAACTTACAACATAATAAAAGTTGAATGAGTGGTGCCAACTTATGGAAGATGAACTACAGAAAGGCACAACATACTAGTTTTATTCTGAGACTTGAAATGTGGCTTCCCATTTCCTTTAATAACTCGCCATCCCTCAGCCAAAGTACAATTCCTTGGGCTAACATTTGATAGGGGAATGCAAGGACGGGTCCAGGGAGAGGGGGCATGGGGTACGTGCCCCCCCTGACAGTTTTCTGTGTATTGTGCGGAATCCATTATAGTACATAATTATAGGCAAATCACATGATCATAGTTGTTAAAATAACAGAAAGAACATTGTTTTTTTATTGATATTGATAACTAGTGATATTTTAATAAACCTTTGAAATTTTTCAATAGATACAAGTTTTTTTTTTTTAAAGACAAAAGATAGGCTCTCGACAGGGATTTGAACCCGGAACCTTTCTCTCACCGTGACATCGCTCTACCAATTGAGCTATCCAAGGCCGCCTGCCGGCCGAGGACAAACCTTTTCTCTCATAGATCCCATGTCCCACCTTTTTTATTTAAAAAAAAAAATTATTTTATACTCAAAAAAATTACCAATAATTATAAAAAATTATAAATAGTAATATGACGTAAGTCAATAAGATCCTAAAATTAAAATTAATGTTCAAAGAACTTCGTTCTAGTGTATTCATCGCAAGAATGGCGAGCGCACTGGGACATGGGGATCTATGAGAGAAAAGGTTTGTCCTCGGCCGGCAGGCGGCCTTGGATAGCTCAATTGGTAGAGCGATGTCACGGTGGGACAAAGGTTCCGGGTTCAAATCCCGGTCGAGGGCCTATCTTTTCTCTTTAAAAAATAAAAATAAAATATTTAATACTAAAAAAAATTACCAATAATTATAAAAAAAATATAGATATTACAAGTTAATTTGTAAGTTATTATTGATTTTTTTTCCCGTCTGCCCGTTGTGCCCCCCAGAAAAAAAAATCCTGGATTCGCCATTGGGAGAATGACGAGGGATCCTCACTTTTAAAAAACGCCAATCACTAAATCTCTAACTCAATTTAGTGCGTTCAATAATTTAAAAAAAATATGATAAAAATCAAACACATACCCTTACTTACTTAATCCAGTTTGGAGCTGTGCATTGCAAATTTACTGCATCAATAAACATCAAATCACTGAAAACGATTTCAAACTTTTCAAAGATGCTGAGGCTGATCGCAAAGCACCTTGATACAATAATAACAAAACTTTGCTTAACAATACCAACGGTCGACGAACATATATGAACATACTACAAACGCTTTAAATGAAAACTACATGGATTCCCAAATCCATTGATGGAACAAATATCCACGGATCTCACACCTGAAAACACCAGGCTATGGAGGAGACTAAAAATGAGGGATCTGATATCATACGAAATTAAATCAAGTCACGGGAGAGGTACTGTTGGGTACTGTTCTTCTTCGTGCATCTAATGTCATTTTGTTTGGTTTTACTGAAAGACAATCTGCTGATTGTCAATTGTTTGTAATACACAGGTACGGATACGAATATGTAGAGAAAACAAATAAAAAATTGTACGTATATTCCATGTGAGTCTTTTTTGTCCAAGTACAGTCTGAGATTACATACGAAGTTTTTCATTGGTACATAGCCGTTGCCAATGGTTGCTGAACTTGAAACTTTCCCTTTGGGAGAAAGAAACGTGACACGATTTAGTGGCGTTTATTTTGATTTTCTTTTCGTAAAGAAACGACTTTTCTAAATCAAACAGATTATTTTGGAAAACTATTGAGGTTATGTCAGGATCTTTGTTATATGGGAGAATAGTTCAATCTTAAGTATAAAATTGAATAATACATTAATTCATGAAAATACAGTTATATTTTATTAAAAAGTTTAAAACAGCTATATTTTTTAGCTGTTTTTTTTTTTTTGGATGTGGCTAAAATAGTTGGAACTGCTACTCCAATTAAACAGTAAAACACCAAAAGCCCCCCCCCCCAATCCACGATCCGGCCACAAGTACATTATACAAAATAATTATTGAAAATATTACTTATTAATATATATTTACTTAGTAATAATATTAATTTGTAATAATAACAATTTTCTTTTCGATTTTTGCAATTGTTTCTTTCTACAAACGCATAGTCCTTTTAGTGAATCATAGCCTGATGCAAAGCGGGAAAAAACTGTAGAACATTATAAAAGAATTCTCGGTGAGATTCAGGACAAATTAAAAATATCAAAATCATATTTAAAGTAAGTAAAATACATAAGAAACATATTATAAAAACGTAGGAATAATACTGTCAAACGGTTTAAGTAGAATTTATTTTAATGTTTACTAAGTCTTACATTTGTCAGCTAGTTTGATAAGTAGCTGTAGGTAGGTAAAATCAGATGATTCTAGTATTTAAAATTCTTTAAATTCTGGAAGGATCTCTTACTGTTATTGATCTAATAACTCTATTGTCATTAATGAGTGAAATCCACATTTCAAAGTTATTTTTGTATTGTTGTTTTTCATCATACTCTTAATTAGTGAAAAACAGAGTATTTAAAGAGCTCCTTTCACTTTTAAATTTTAGTTCTTGCATTACATCCAAGATGATTCTGACTTTTAAGATAGTAAGACAGTTTTTTCCTTTTACTTAATATTACTATCTTAAACTCTCTTCATATAACACATATCTTAGATTTTACAACTGCAGTGTGTTGAAACCAACAATTTTTCATTAGAAGTTATCCAAGATAAGATTTACTCCAAGTTGCTTAATTTTATGTAAGAATAATATAAAAGGATTAGTCTTAACCACCCTTCTCAAATATTTTTGTTTTGTTCTTGTAGAAAAGTATACTTACTTGAAATGAATCTAGAAAATAATACAAATCTAAATATTATTAATTTCGATGACCGTTGCTATAGTTATAATTTTCAATGAACTTAATATCTTATATTAATAACCTATGTGGCTGCTGTAGTGACTTTAAACAGAAATAATTGATAATAAATTAAGTATTTGAATACAAAATATAATTTTTTTGAGTAATCTTGATTTAATGGCCAATTGCTTATTATTGGCCATTGATTTTCTCATAAATTATAAATATTCCAAATTTAAGATTTTAATACCTCACAGTTCAATGATGATTTTTATTAGAAAACATCTAGAATCATCTCAGAAGTTAATGTTTGATTGAATAATTGTCAAGTGCCTTGAGATCTATAATTTTCCATCTTTCAATACTGCACAATGGATAATTTGTTATAAAAAAAAATTTGGTATTTTCATAATAAATTTCTTTTTCTTATTACAATTGTTGTTTATTTTAGGTTATACTTTTTATGGCTATAACGTCTGATGTTTTAACTGAGCCATTGAGGGAAATCAAACGGAATGATTTCGTTTCTGAAGAATTGTCTAAACCATTAAAATCCTTGGATTCTGCCTATATACCTAACCAAAATGTACACGAGGAATCATTATTTTCCCAAAAAGATCCTAATGCTCAACCTAATTCTTATGAAGGATTAAGAAAGACTATAGTACAGATACCGATCACACATCACATTCACCAGAATCTCGCATTAAACTCAGGATATAATCAAACTAAAGCTTTCAGTATGAAGGAATTTTCACGATTTGATATATATAAACCTATTGAATATTATAAAAATAATAGTACTGAAAAACTACATGATGATGTCCAAAACGAAACAGTTAAAATACAATCCAGTGGTTTATTTAACTCTCCTAGGGTCCTTTCAAATGAGGACATGATGATTGCTACAAGGGGAATTTTTCCAGAGGAACTGTTTTCCCAAGATGTTCTTGCATCTGTCCAAAAAGAAAGTTTTCATGGATTTCCAAAGGGTAAGAACGAACAACTTATTTTAAAGAAGAATATTGAAACTGCACCACATACAAACAATCATAGTTTGGAAACGAAGCCAGACCTTAATTCTCTTATGCCAACTGAAAAATATGATTATAGAAATATTGAATATCCAACTACAACTGAAGATCTATATTTTCCGAAGGATGAACAAATTTTCACAACAGAGAAATCAGAAAAATCAACAGAAACAGTAGAAAAATCAACTAACCTGGCAAACAGTTTTGTAAATGGAATTAGAGAAGCTCAAGTACAACTCACTGAAGAAAATGGAAAATCTGACAATGAAACTGAAGTTGTAACGTCACAAGAAAAACTGAGAATTAAAAATAATCAATTGAAGAAAATAATGGATCAAAAGAAAGAGGTAATAAAACAGTTTTATATTTTCTATTATTTTTGTAGTAATTATATATTCGTTGATTTATTATATTTTTCTCTCTAATTATAATTTTAATTTTAATGATAAACCATTAAATTTGTTTGTTCATTTAACATCACTTTTTGCTGCAATGGCTAATCGGACGATGCTACGTTGGGATCTCTAAATTTTGCCTATCCAAGTTTAATTAGGATAGGGATTTTTAACGAGTACCTGACATCGTACAGGCTCGGGACCTCCGTTTAACGCCCCTTCCGAAGGACGGCGTAACTAAGGATTTTTTACTCCCTTTAAAAAATCCTAGGGCCCCCTGCCGAGCTACGAACCCGCGATCTTGGGCTTAGTAGTTTGTTACGCTAACCACTAGACCACAAATCGCCCCTACTATTAAATTTGGTAAGGATGTGTATGAGCAAAACTTTCAATAAGATTAGAATCAGTAATAATTTCTTGGGGAAGTTCCAAGTTCACTCAGGGTTAAAAGAAGGTGATTTGCTTTCACTTGTACTATTCAATTTAACTCTTGAGTATGTTATTAAAAAGATTATACCCACCAAAAAATGTTTGAATCTGAATATGAAGAGTAGAATATAGATGATTTGGTACTGTTGAGCGAAGATGCAGAAACTATAAAACTATATACAGAAATGTTGATAAATGCAGGTTAGGAAATAGGGCTGAAAGTAAATTCGAATATGACTAAGTATATGGTTAGTATAGCTGAGGGATGAACAATGTCTTAATGTAATCGAAAATAAGGTGTTCCGTAGAATATTCGGTCCAAAAAAGGATGAGACACCTGGAGAATTTAGGAGATTACACAACACAAGCTTGCACTCGGTTAATATTATTTAAGTGATAGCTTCACCAAGATTTTGATGGGCTTGTAAAGTTGCTGGGCTCCTCTGAGGGGTAGACCGAGATGTAGGTGGGAAGATTATGTTTAGAGTGATCTGAAGGATTTGGGTTTGGGTAGTAGTCCATAGACAGAGGTTTATAAGCAGAGATTGGTGGTATCAGAATCGAGCCTTTGGTATCGCTAAGCCTTTTTATTTATTATAATGATAAAGTATTAGAAAATTTATTATTTATTATACATTACTTACATTTTTGCTATTTATTAGTTCTTATATTGCTTTAATTGATTGCTTAATGTACTGGTGGCTATAAAGAATAAAAATAGATTCGAATATGAATGTAAAATTATCAAAATTCAATTTTAAATTTGGTTAATCTTCTTTTAAAGGATGATCTTCGAATACAAAATGCCAAATATACATTTTCAACTTCTCAAAAAGATGGTATAAGTGATCTATTACACGATCGTACAGAAACTCGTCAAGATGGAAAAGTTACAGGCTCATATACTTACAGTGACGGCTTCTTATTGAGGAAAGTAAACTATGTTGCAGACAAAAATGGTTATAGAATAATCAGGTAAATATGACTTTGATACTTATTTTTTCAAATATTATTTAGTTTATCTTCATCATTCAATGCTTAAGAATTAAAATATTATGAAATATATACTGATAATTCTCTTTTCATACTTAAATATTTGATATTTAATAAATGATATAATAGTTGAGAAAATTGGTGTAAAAAAAGAAAAATCATATTCAGTCGCTGGCTCTGTCAATCTTCCACTAGCTGTCTTCATCCATTCCACTGAAGTCTCCTTTTTTTGGAAGCCTTTCTTTACTTCATCTCGGGTAGTTCTGGGTAGTCCTCTTCTTCGTTTCTCCTCTACTTTGGCTCAATAGGTCTCATTAGTTATTCTGGTCAGTTTTTAAGATGCCCTAGCTATCTCACTTGATTTTCCCCTATTATAACATTGGCCGTTTAAAAATTGAGGTTTGACCTTTTAGTGAACTCGATTTCTTCTTGTTTTCTCCTCAATTAATCTTTAATATGATCACACTAACTAAAACAATTTTCTCAAATGTATACATAGCCACTTTTGAAATAATGCTCTTCATTTATATAATTTCAATTATAATTACTTAAAAAAAAAATCATAAATGTGTTTGGTTTTTTTAAAAATACAGTGAAGATACAGTAACTTTGCCTGGAAACGGACCAAAAGTTAATCCAGAAGGGACAGCTCATATCAAAACTGATGTCAGTGGGCATCGAGTGCATTATGTTGTCCATGGAGAAAAATTACCTCGCAGGACTTACCGTCGTCAAGGTAACATTAAAATATAAATAAAAGGTAGAAAAGGGTTTCTTGTTTTTAATAATACCTATTTCTAAAATTTTATGCAATAAGCTAAGATTATGTTAATGAATAAATCATCAGCCCTGGCGAATAAGTGGTTAAGTTGAATTTTGTCCAAAATGGGGCAACCAGAATCATAATATTCCCATAGTGCTTAAGTGGCGAAGTCAGGTACTGGCTTGAATTGGAGTAATTGTTTATATTATAACTCCATTTCACGCCAAAAACCATAAGAATGGCACGATTCCGCTTCCCTCAGATCAACTAATTCATTGTGGATAAAAATCAACTCTACTATAGTGGAGCGTCGATTATCCGAACTAATGTTGACAGGGATGGTTCAGATAATCGAAATTCACTAAAAAATAAAATATATACGTATAAACATGCCTGAGGGAAAATCTAAAATTAATAAAAGTTCATAAAAAGGATGATTGCTTATTTATGTAAAAATATATGTACATAGTTAAAATGAACGAATAAAAAATGCAACACAATGCAAAGAACGAAAATATGTAGGTACATACGTACCTATGTTGCTAAATCCCATGTTATAATTTAAAATTTTTCAGCCAACCAGAACTTATGACAAATGTTGGGTCACCTCCTTCAAGCTTCGTGTTTAATTCCAACGCTTTTTCTCATAAAATGGGCTCTGATATATGGGTTGTTGCAAAAACCAAGTGTAAATAGCATCATCCAACAATTCACAACTTCACAAAGAATGATTTAAAACTGATGACGAGCAACGTATTACCAACGAAATGGATAGGAAGGGATTCAGAGAAACAAATGAAATTTCATAATTAGGTTTAGAGTTCTTAGTAAACAAATACGTATTGAAGTTTAAGTTAATTTTTTGGCAGTTTCCGAGAAATGATTAGGGCCCTCCTTTTTGATGTTCATGGAAAAAATCACTTTATTATTCGTCAAATGTTTGGCAATGATTTTAACAATAATAATAAATATTGTATAAGATCTGATAAAATTAATTAAAATTACATTTGAAAAAAAAAAACAGTTCCGTTAATTGAACATTCGGATAACTGATGTTCAATCGACACTCCACTGTACTTATACACTGGAGGTGCAGAAATAGCATCTGAACATTTAAAAAAGAAAAGATGAATATTTAAAAGAATAGGTATAAAATTACCATATGTTTTCAACTTCTTTCTATTTTTCTATTTATTTGAAAATGGCCTCTTATTATCATAGTTGCTGATGATGTAAATAAAATTTCCACTTTATTTGTTTACTCTTATTTTTGGATATATTGCTTCACCTATTATTTTATGTATGATTTCTCGCTAATGCGATGATAATATGATGATTTATTTTTTATGACCACTAAACAAATGAGAATCAAACCAACGGGCGTTGATGACCTACATGTTTTACGCCCCCTTAACCCAAGAAAACAAACAAACAAACAAATGAGAATTGATATATAATATAATAAATGAAAGATATATTCAATAATTAAAAAATGAAGCTTCTAATATAAATGTGTTTTTTTTATAATTACTAAGCTCTCTTAGTTCTTTTAAATATTATATTTCTTTGTAGTTTTGTTTATTAATTTAACATCACATTATGCTACTATGGCTAATCGGACGAGGGAGAGTCCTGCATATTTCATATCTAGTTATAGTTAAAATAGGAATCTTTAGCAAGCACCTGACACCTCGCAGGCTTGTGATCTATTTTATGTCTCCTCTGAAGGAGAGCATAACCAAAGATATTTTATTCCCTTTAAAAAGGCCACTGGGCTGCGAACCCACAACCTTAGGCTCATAAGGCTGTCATGCTAACCATTCCGCTAAAGGTGTCTCTACCAACTGTATAGTAATTGTCTAAGAGGTAGGGAGAAACAAAGGCTAGAGGATTATGTCAGGAAAAATCTTCGGTGATCTTTCCTAACTCTGGTTAGGAGAGGTTGGTAATCCTACTTGTTTAACTTAATTGTCATAGGAAATACATTAAATAAGTATAATAAAATAAACCAATAAGGTATTGTATATTATGACCAAAAAGTACACTTTTACACCAAGATTAATTTTTCTGTATTATAACACCTGCTTGTAAATCTCTACTGATCAGAAATTAAAAAAAAAAAAAAATTGTAGGAATAGTATCAGGTAAACATAGGCTGTGCTTTGTCAATAAAGTAAAAACCGAGGCTATGTTGGTTTGTACTAAATAGTACAATTCAATAGTAACTAACACTTAAACATTGTATAAACTATACATTAAATTATTTAATTTAATATATATATATATATATATATATATATATATATATATATATATATATATATATATATATATATATATATATAAATAATTTTAATAAAATTAAATATTTATTTTTATAAATTTAATGTTTAATATTATATAAATTTATATTTAATTATTTAAATAATTATATAAAAATTAATTATTTAATAAAAATAAATAATTAATATATAAATAATTTAATATATTTGTAAATATATATTATTATATACAAAAAATAATATTCTAAATATAAACTATATAACAGTTTAATAACAAAAATATCTTTTGTTTTAATTACTATTTTTCACTATATATATTTTTTTTTATTTGAGTTCTTGCTGTAAATTATTCTATTTTGACATTTCTCTGTGTACAGTTACACTGCATTGAAATGTTTTTTCTGTATTTTCTTTCCCCAACTGATTAGATTCCCTTCCTAAGTAGCCAAGATCAATCGAACTGCATCGCCTTTGCTTCTGTGGAGTAATAGAATTAAATAAATATGAAAGGAATAATATTAACCTTATACCTATATAACCTTGTAAGTGCTTCTGATATAAAAGGAAAAAAAAAAACATCAATATTTCTGAAACCTTTTAAACTGAAAGTTATTATAAATGGCCATAGGCAAGTGATAAGGTAAAAATGATGTACTATATTTGATGCAGAACAATTTTTTATTGAGAAGTGAAACGCTTATTTTATTAAAAAAGGGGCTTACAAAGTTTGATAGGTATAATACTGATGTTTTACATACAATGTTTAAAGCTAATAATAATAGACATATACACATGTTAAATACTCTCTTAAATTTAATAAATAAAGACAGCAGTGATTCTGTATATTAAGGGCACTACAGAGAAAATAGCGAAAATTTTAAAGAATTACAAAATAAAGACAAGTTATACTATTGAGAGAAAAATCAGTCAGGTTCTGCATAGTGCAAAATATGACTTAGGCCTAAATACACCAGGAATCTTCAGCATTCCATGTTCCTATGGGAAGGAGTAGATTGGGGCAATATGTATAAGACTTGCAGAACATATTAGAAGCGTAAAAAAAATATGGATAGCAAGTCATCAGCATTGTGAAAACATTTTGTGAAAACCAACCATGCTATCGAGTTTGACAAAATTAGAGTGACCAAAGAGTGTAATAACATGACAGAGAGAAAGATCTTAGAAGTAATCAAAATAGTTAAGCACCCCGAAAATTTCAACAGACCATGACCATTAATTAAGTAAAATGTAAACATATCAGTGGCCAAAAAGAAACCAAAAACCTGAAAGAAAAGGAAGGTAATCAGAAGTTCAATTTGAGACCCACCCAATCAGAGACCACACAGTCGGAACCCAGCCAATCGATTAGAGGAATAGGCTCCGCCTACAGACCCAGAAGCTGTAAATACCGAAGTAGGGAAGAACATTTTCAGTCTCAGATTAAGCCCTGAGGAAGCTTGCTGTATGGCCGGCAAAACTTTGGCAAATAATTTGACTACACGGTAGAAACCGGAAGAAACATGAATGGATTAAAAATATAGATATGTTTTTTTGTACATTGGGATCGATGAAATTCTGACCAATCATAATTTATGGATCTAACAAAATTCAACACCAACAGTGGATCAAAGTTCTTAATATAATTTCATCATTTCTTTCATGCATATTTTTGGGTAACAGCTGATTTATTTTTTAGAAACATCTGATTAATTCTGGGAAACAGTTGGTGATAGCCTACATGTTGCTTTTTAATTTACTAATAAGGAGAAGAAATTGGTCAGAGTGGAAGTAAAAAAAAAAAATCCTTAAATAGTGAAACTATTTTTCAGAAACTATTTACAAGTTTGGGAGTTGGAGAAAAAAGAATTATTTAATACTTATTATTTACTATTTAAGGAATTTTAGAAATCTTATCTCCAAATAATGTTTAGTCTTTTCGAAGTTATATCCAACTGAATATTTTGCTATACTAATTCAGAATTTAAATTATGAACAATTTAATTAAGAAACTAACTATTTCTCTTCTACAACTATAAATCAAACCCGGTATTTCAGCTCCACAATTTTTCAGATACATCATTGTAGCTTGGGAATCGTGATAATAGGAGTCGTAGTTTGGGATTTCCGTGGTTTTTCATAATTGTATTTTTTTTTATAACATTAGGTAATTGTCTTATTTTATAAGTATAACAAGGGATCTTAATCCTAGATTTGTTAGTAAGAGTTTTTTATTTTTAGGAAGAAATGTCCACAAGCATCATGATCACATGTATTAAATTACTAACTTATGCCCACGGCTTCGTTCGCGTGGAATTTGGTCTGCCACATAAAGTTTCGTGAAAGATCATTTCAAACAGATAATTAAATTATTTTTTAAAAATATAAGTTACTCATACCTCCAAAATTTCAGATGTCTAACTTCAAAACTGACGGATTCTATAAAACCTTTGAATCCCTATTATATTAAAGGGGAAACCCTTGGGGTGGAATTATCCAAATTTCTTTCTTAAACTATACAAAGAACCTATCTCCAAATTTCAAGATGCAAAGTGCCTGATTTGCCTTTAATTATGTACTATAACGGGAGGGCACATGCCCCCACATAAATCTGCCCTTGCTGTAGCAATATATGATCTATTTTACTCAATAAGTTTCATCCAAATCCGTTCAGTAGTTTTTCCGTGAATGAGTAACAAACATAACAAACATTCGCATTTAATATATTAGTAGGATATCAAAACAATAGTTTCACTCATGCTGTTTCTGTTATTTTAACAGCTATTATAATTTGATTTGCCTTCATTTATGTACTATAATGGATTCTCCACAGTACCTAAAAAACTGTCGGGGGGGGGCCCGTGCCCCTGTGCGCCCCCCCCTATATCTGCGCTGGCTATAGCCTATGTGTAATTCTGATGTATAACCTATATTACTGTAAAGTTGCATACAAATCAGTTCAGTAGTTTTTGCGTGAAAGAGAGACAAACATACAAACTTTCACATTTATAGTATTAGTAAGATGTAATTTATTTAATTGTTATATGAAAAATTTTTTTTAAATATTTTATTTGAAAAGAAATGATATGGCCAGGACCGCGAATGAGTTTTTTACCTCTCCGTGGTGATGCCTCAACCATCTCGGCCACCCTGGCACGTTTCTCAGCCTTATCAATTCTTTTCGCTTTATCCTATATAATATTAATGACCTAAAGTCAACAAGATGCAAAAATGAAGTAATGTTCACTTAACATTCTCCCCATGTATACATCGCAAATTGCAAGAACAGGGAGATATAGGATCAAGTGAAAAGAATTGATAAGGCTGGCCGAGAAACGTGCCAGGATGGCCGAGATGGTTGAGGCGTCACCACAGAGAGGTGAAAAACCCGGGTTCGAGTCCAGGTCCTGGCCATATCTTTTCTTTTCAATTAAAATATTTAATTAAATTATATATTTTCTTCCTATGCAAACTGCATTGTAATAAAGTATGTTGGTAGGTCTGGGGAGTTTGTCTATTTATTGTGTATTATTATTTTATTCACAAAGTGTATGAAAACATTATATATCTTATATGCAAATATTATGTACAATTTAATGTAGTACTGAAAATATAATTTACCACACGAACAGGAGCAGATTCTGTACTATTTGTAGTATTTAATCTACGCTTTCTTCCCCAACGAGATCCATACTTCAATAGTCTTGCAGATCCAGATTCTGGTGGCAAAACCTACAAGTTTATTTAATAATTCAGTAATTGATTTCTACCTATAATTGATTTATATTATTATAGTTCATAAAGTTGTATTAATATTTTATGAAATACTTCTCAAAATAAATAAGAAATAAGGTTATGTTTATGGTTTGAAAAAAATCTGAAAGGTCTTGGCTTCAGTACATGAAAGAGACTGAACTGTTTCTAGGACAATGGCTTAATTTAATGAACTCAGCATATGATGAGACTCACTTTCATAACAATTGGCAATAGTCTTGGCTGCTTGGGGCCTGGTTCAGGATTACCAATCAGGACTTCGGCTGCAACTTCTGCTTTTGCTTTTGTCATTTGTTCTCTTGCTGCATTTTGCTTAACTAATTGCCTAAAAAAAAAAAAGTAATTTCTGGTAAAATTATGTATTTATAAAGAAATGAATGGAAAAAAGCCTTATGTATATTAAAAAAAAACAGGAAACCTGTAAAAATTTTACCTATTCAGTCATCTTCAGTATAGAAACAGAATAATTTCAAAGGAAACACCAACCAGGTAAAACATCCCATCACCACCTGAATCATGAAGGATGGTTTACTGAACATGATGAGATGTTACTCTGGTCGGTGTTTCCCTGCATTTTGAAGTTATTATATGCTTTATTTATTTATTTCCTACTCTATTATTCCCCTTCAGTCCTGGAGATGTCTGAACCGATGAACTGACAGATATTTTTGTTTCCTTTATTTTAAATAGACTTCAGCCATTTTGTTTGTAATTTGTCCATTCACGTCTTAACAAGTATTTTATGTCTCTTTTGCCCTTCTTTATCAATATTTATTTATCACAATTAAATTAATTATATCTGTTAAAAATACTGATAAGTTCAGATTACCTGGCCTTTTTCCTCAGGATTTCCTGTGCATTGGGATGAAATTTCAAAGCTTCATTAAGATCATCTTTATTTAGAACAAATAAATTTGAAAATCCGTTTGATCTGAAATTATATGAGATATAAAGCTGCATGTTTATGTGAGATGTTAATTTAATTAGCTTTCAGCAAAATAAAATTAGTGGAATATCTTCTAGCACCTGACATCAGCTGTTCTTCTGTTTCCTCCAGAAACTTGAAGAAGGCTTATTTCTCCAAAAACTGAACCTTCAGTCAGTGTAGCCAAGACCTCGATCCCGTCTGTACCAGTTACTACTTGTACTTGTCCAGATTTAACAATGTACATTTCACGACCTACTTCACCCTAAAAAATAAAATAAATCCCTAAAATCAAATAATGTACATTATTAAGAATATCGATAAAGGGTGCATTTTTATATTTCTGTACCTCAGAGGTAACTGACATTTTTCAAACGTTACAGGAGAGCAGTTTTAATGTTAAATTTTTTTTTTTCTTGTTGTTCAATATTTTCAATGATAATTAGAGGTCGTCAAGATCAAGATCAATGATGACTTCTAATTATCATTGAAAACATTGAACAATAATAAAAAGGAAAATTTAACATTAAAACTGCTCTCCTGTAAAGTTTGAAAAATGTCAGTTACGATAGTTTACCTCTGAGGTACAGATTTATAGAAAATAAAGACAAATTGGGTAACCTGTAATTTTTGTATATTTGGTAAATCGTAAGCAGACAAATTTTGTTAAAGCCAAGAAATGGTAGCATTTTTAGTGTTTTAATGATAAATTGGCTATTTTGTTTCATAATAATAATAATAAAATTAGAGGTGTACAACTATAGAAGTATATCTTTTCTTTTTAAATCTTGCAAATCTTTTCTCTCCAAAATAAAAATATTTAAATAATCACCATCAAATAAAAAAAAAAAATTATAAATATAAAAATTGACATACGTCAATGAGATCCTAGTTAAAAAGTAATGTTCAATGAACATTCGTCCCCATATGTACATCACAAAAATTGTGAGAACTGGGGATATAGGATTGTTGAAGAGAATGGATTTGTCTGGCCTCGTTACGAACCTGGTAGCTTAGTTGGAAGAGTGCCGCACTAGATATGCGGAGGACCCGGGTTTTAATCCCGGGCAGGACAAATATTTTCTCTTCAAAATAAAAATATTTAAAAAATGAAGAAGTATAGCTATTCATTCAATCACTTATGGCCAACAATTCCATTTCCTTTAGTCTAATGTTCATCACTTAATTAAGTATTTAAATCTGTGAAAATGTTTTACCTTTCGGCAGATGTAATCACCTGGAAGGTATAAAACTGGGCGAAGCTTTAGTACGAGCTCTCTAAGTAATGCTTCATCGCAATCTTTAAAAAGCTGAACTTTGTTAAGAGTTGAAATGTGAACATTTATTGCTACATCTGTTTTCATTTTATGCGGAAGATTGTCTAAAACTCTCGACTCATCTGAAAAGATAAAACAGATATATGGTTTTTAGTCAGGAAGGTTATGTAAGTGAAGTTCATTTTTGAATGGAAATTGGACATTAACATTTATGGAGTTTATAAAGTTTAAAAAAAAAAAAAAGTGTGCCACTACAACCCATGAAGGGTCTTGGATTCAGTACATGGTTGAGAGTTTACTGTTTCTGGGAAAATGTTTGTGCAAGGAGGTACTATGGTTTAGATCATGCTCAACCACCAAGTTTTTCCCTCAATTAAGGGTAACCGCGTTAAAGAGGTTGAGTTAGCCCAGGAGGGTCTCCTGATCCCACATCCCCTGCTGTTAACAGAATTAATAATTTATTTGTCACAGCTGGATTTGAACCCAGGAATTTCAGTTCAGTAACTCAGTGTTCTACAAACTGAGCTACCTCATCATATAATATATTTCCTGAAAAAATGTCTTTTCTACGGTTTATAATTATCCAAAGGAAATATTTAACAACTATTTCAACTTATTTAATGATCAAATGTGAATATAGTACAGGGTGACCTGAAAGTTGTGGCGGAGCCGTTAAGGTTTGATAGTATGGGGCAATTATTCGATATTACTATGTGACCTAATAGGATTTATAGCTATTTAAAATCTTAAAATAGCTATAAATTCTAAAAATTGGTCTTTCTGACCCATTTTTTTTTTGTTTTGCAACAAAGATATTCTAAATAAGGAATATTAATAATAAAATCTTCATAATTTTATGTATCTTGCACGAAAATCGTTAAACAAAAACATTAAATGAAAATAAAATACGGTGACTGCCTCTAAAACGTTGATTTACTCAAAAAAGTCCCCTAAATTATTACCTACATAATAATTATTTAACATCTACGTTTCATTACCTTTCAAATGAGGTATTAAAATAAAAAATCGGTTAAGAAACCACAAAGATTATCTAAGTTACAAATAAAAGAAAAAATGGGCCAGAATGACCAATTTTTAGGATTTATAGCTATTTTAAGATTTTTTTGTAAAATTCTTTAATTAGGAATATCTTAGAAAGGATTAACTTTAGGACAGTAGGTCTCATAGTAATATCGACTGGAATTGCCTCGTACTATTACCTTTTAACAGCTACACCACTAATTTCAGGTCACCCTATATATGAAGATAAAACTTTTTATACAAACCCAAAGTATGTTGTTGTTCCCAAGTATATGAAAACCAAGTTTTGACCCTTTCGATTTGCTTTTGGGGAAGATTCAACTTCCTTAAATGATGCAGTGTTTCATCCATAAGTTTTCTATATTCAGTCTGAGATCTTGTAGCAGTAGCTATGATATCTCTTATCTGTAAGAATATGTGAACATTGTTTAATTTTTGAAATAAAAGAAAAACTACAAAGAGTCACCTGTGGTCTAGTGGTTAGCGTAACAAACTGCTAAACCCAAGATCGCGGGTTCGTAGCCCGGCAGGTGGCCCTAGGATTTTTTTAAGGGAGTAAAAAATCCTTAGTTACGCCGTACTTCGGAAGGGACGTTAAACGGGGGTCCCCAGCCTGTACAATGTCAGGTACTCGTTAAAAATCTCTATCCTAATTATCCCTGGATAGGCAAAATTTAGAGCTTCCACTGTAGCATCGTCCGATTAGCCATAGCAGCATAAAGTGACGTTAAATGAACAAACAAAACTACAAAGAAATATAATATTTAAAAGAACTAAGAGAGCTTAGTAATTATAAAAAAAACACATTTATATTAGAAGCTTCATTTTTTAATTATTGAATATATCTTTCATTTATTATATTATATATCAATTCTCATTTGTTTGTTTGTTTGTTTTCTTGGGTTAAGGGGGCGTAAAACATGTAGGTCATCAACGCCCGTTGGTTTGATTCTCATTTGTTTAGTGGTCATAAAAAATAAATCATCATATTTTGTATTACTATTATTTTCATTACGGGCCTTTTATTTAGGACATCTTTCTTTCTTCGGTTCACTTTGGACTTTAGGCTATAGTTGCTGTCTTCTCTGACATCACATTCCACCTGTATACGTTGTATCTAAAGACAATTTTGTCCGTGATATTCTCTGAGCCTACCTGGGCATTTTCCAGATCAATTTTCACTTCTCTCATCATAAGTGTAGACATTTTGTGACATCTGTCTTAATTACAAATGTTTATGAGATTTATCACTCGAATTTCACTTTTCATACCATTCCTGTCAGTTTCTGTCTGATCAATGTGAGAGTCTTACTGTCCAAAGCTTGTTCATGTAAGATATTGAACACTGACTATCATTCAATAGAATCATGCCTTCTTGAAATTAACAAAGGTGCATAAAACTAGAGTTCATCATGCTATAAAATTTCAAATATATTTAATTTCAATTTTAAAAGAAAAAGACCAACTCATCCTAATACCATCCTTACCACATAGGCTGATGATACATGTGTATTATCAGTCAACAACAATCCAGTTATTGCATCCCAAAGCCTCCAATCCCATATCTCTGATATTGAAGAATGGTGTCAAAAATAGAGAATTAAAATAAATTCTCAAAAATCACATCAAATCACTTTTAACTAAACCAGTGACTTCCTGCCCTTCAGTGTCCTTTAATAATATCCCACTGATGCCTGTAGAACAGATCCGATATTTAGGGTTGCATATCGGCAAACGATTAACCAGGAATCCTCATACAAGACTGAAAAGACAAGAAAACGCTCGACGTTTCAGACTACTTCAACACTTACTAGACAAACGCTCTAAGCTCCCAATTAACTACAAAAGACTCATCTACATGACCATCATATGACCTATTTGGACTTACGGAGTAGAGCTTTGGGACTCCACTAAGCCATCAAATTCCAATTGTATCCAATCCCTACAATCCAAAATCCTTCGTAAAATCCTCAATGCTCCTTATTTTGTTAAGAATAAAGTCATCCATAACGACCTTAATGTCCCTTTTGTTGCTGATTTTGCCCGAACCCGGTATCTATCCTTTTATAACAAACTTCATTACCACTCAAACCCTCTAGTTTCAAACCTAGCTTCCTCTACAATTCCCGATAATCCTCCGAGGTGTCTGAAAAGAAGATGGTCTCATGACCTTCTTAGTTGAACTTGTG
This sequence comes from Arma custos, assembly GCA_037127475.1. Classification (NCBI taxonomy): domain Eukaryota; kingdom Metazoa; phylum Arthropoda; class Insecta; order Hemiptera; family Pentatomidae; genus Arma; species Arma custos. The sequence continues at coordinate 7,656,927 of CM073764.1, forward strand.
ATTTGAGTACTACCAGTGGGTAGTTTCTCTACTTGTCATTATCTCATGTCATAATGTATCACTTAGCCTATTTATTTGTTGTATTATTGTAATACAGTTGTAAATATCAATAAATAAATTTAAAGAAAAAAGAAAAAGATAGCCATAAATAGTACCTGGCCAATGAGGATAGCAAAAACAAACACTCCCATCAACCATGAGACGGTCATAAACAAGTACTCTGCTTCATTCTCTGGTCGAGGATTTTTTCCGATTGATGTTGCTGTTTTTACGGCAAAATAAAAACACCTGATGTACCTGCAATAAGCTACAATTAACTACATTACCTTAACTCTGCGATGTTATCCAAAATTAGAAAAAAAAGTAAACTTACGCATTTCCAACACCGTTGAAGACCCAGTGATTAGAAGCAATTCCCTCGTTTTCGGAAACCCAATAGTAGGCACAAGCGTTGATGTGGACCAGGTAGAGCATGTATGTTAATGTCCTGGCTATTCGAACTATGTAAGGTGATGGTGAAAACTTATCGAAATGGTTGAAAAATTCCCAAAAGCTATGTATCTGTAATTTTAACAACAATTGATATATTAAGAAAATTGTTGGGTTAAAGCATAACATTTTCAGTTAAACAAATTAGAGAATAGAAATCTACATTATATATATATATATATATATATATATGAAATTGTCGTGTCATAGTGTTTGTAACAGAACTCCTCCAAAACGACTTGACCGATTCTTTTGAAATTTTGTTTCCATATTCAGTAGGTCTGAGAATAGGATGTAAACTATTTTTCATACTCCTAACTGATACGTGTCGGGCATTATTAGTGATGATGTGTAATTTGAATCCACCAATTATGGAATCTTACACGTTTGGTCATAAAAAATATCACCGGGAATGTTATTGAAGCATGTTGACTGGAATCTTTAAAGAAGTCGTCCTGTAGCCACGTTTTCCAATGATACCATCAGACCCCATAATACCGTTCAAAAGACTTCAATTTGATATAAGCTTGGCTTTTGCTATGACCATCAAGTCTCAAGGCCAGACAATGTCCATTTGCGGTTTGGATCCATGTTTCTCCAGTGGGCAATTATATGTTGCATGCTCACGTGTTATTAAACCATCTAATCTATTTGTATTAGCAAAGGACAGATTAAAAAAAAAATTGTGCATCGATTAGCGCTCAATTAAATTAAAATAAATAGTTATACTTTAAAAATATATTATTAGCCATAATATAAAATCAACCATGATATACCTCAGTTAGGAATTTTTGTATATTGTTGATTTATTATATGCTGTATAGTAGATGAATAAAATGTAAAATCAAAAAACTATTTAATTCATAATTTAATTTTTTCCATTCATTCACAGTTTCTTTAAAATTCAAATTTTAACGTAATATATTTTTAAAACTATTACAACAGCCACAGCACCGTATGGCCGGGTCAGCTAGTATATATATATATATGTTTCACAGCTGCAGTGCATTCAAGTACATGTGAGGAGTACTGGCAGAGAACATCAATTTAGAAGATGAACTTAAGGGAAGAATGGTAGCAGGAACCAGATGTTTTTTATGCCCAACAACAAGCTCTCCGATTCCTAGGATAGTAAAGCTTTTGTTATATAATACTAGTTGAATAAAATAATTAAACTGTTAGTAATATATGGCAGTAAGGCGTGGACTTTGATCAAGGAAAACAGAAGAGCTCTTCTGGTTTGGGAGAGAAGAGTCTTGAGAAAGATCTTCGTACCTGTCAAAGAAGAATAGAGGTGAAGATCAGAAGTAAATCCGAATTAATGGAATTTTATGAGGAGCCTGATATTCTCAATTAAGGAAGAGCAGACTAAGATGGTTAAGAATGGAGCCCCGAAGGCTGCCTAAAATGATATTGAATGGTGGATCAGGAGGAAAAAAGGAAAAAGGGAAGACCCAGGCATCAGTGGATTAAAGATGACTTAAGAAAGATGGTGATCAGAAATTGGAGGAGCCTCGCTGGAGACCGCAAGAAATGGGGAAGAATGGTGGCAGAGGCCTAGGTCTCGTCAGGACTGTAGTGGTGATTATCATTTCTTCAGATTAACAAAATTAAATGTAATAAATATGTGTTATTTTCTTTTCATAATTATTATTTAAAACAAAACATTTTCTGCTAAATGGTTTATTTTTTAAGCCATTTAGCAGAATTAATTCATGCTAGCCATTATAAATTCATATAAATTATAATAAATAAAAACTGGAATTGAATAATACCTTTAGAAGTCGTGGCACTCGAAGAAGAGGATAATTGGGGCCAAAATAAAAGTATAATAAATCTAACGGAGTCAATGATAAGACATCGGCCTATAAAAAAAATAAACAACATAAAAAGTATATTAATACATTTTTAAAGAATATTTTTTAATAAATAATTTTATTAATTTAAATAACATTAGTTCGATATTATCGGAGATATAGGTAGCAGTGAGAAAGTCTGACTATGATTTCTTGAAACATCCAGCTGAATGTTTGTGACCCTTGGCATTTTTTTTCTGAATAGGTTGGATCTGGAATATTTAGGATACATTCAGATTCGTGAGTTTTACCGAGCGGCTACATCATCTTTGCCAATGCATTTAGGTTTGTGGTAATCAAGAATATTTAGAGATTTTAAAATTCATTTTTATAATGATAAATATTACAGCCACTTGATTGGTTGCTTTTTATATTTGTTTAGGGGTAATAATAATTACCAACAAGTTTAAACATCTGATATTTTTTCTCTAATCCATTTATTATTTTTACTTGTTGATTTAATTTTTTTTAAAAATGTATTATTGATAAAGGTACTTGTGTATTAGCTGGTACCCGTGAAACCTACCTCATCATCTCCTGCAACCTCTTCTTACTACTCATCTCATTTGACTTATTTGTGGATGTACTATTAAATTGCTTTCTGTATCGATGTTTAGTGTTTTTGTCTTATTAATTTTGTTTATGGTACAATTAAATTTAAGTATGGACGTGGTAGCTTAGATGGAAGAGTGCCGCACTAGAGATGTGGAGGACCCGGGTTCGGTCAAGGTCCAACGGACTTTGAAACGTTTCTCAAAACCTGAATTTTTTTCTTAAAATTTTAATTTTTTTTTCCTTTTCCTAAAATCAATGAATGATTAAATTTATCAGATGATAAAATTTATTGAACAATTAAAACCACGAGAAAGTCGCTGGTTGGGGTATTGATTACTCCACCTCCCTACAAACGTAACTTTTCTCCCCTCCTAGTACCGGCGGGCTATGCATGATTTTTCTTGCATCTAGGCTCTGAATTAGGGAACAGCCTTATCTCTCCACATTTGAAGAGAAGAATAGAAAACCCTAGGCTCCCTAAGGCGCTGATCGCTAGCATCCGCCGAGTTATATTCAACTACTCCCCAAACACATATTGATCCAAAAAGGCCCAAAAAACCCAGCCCTCTAGGTGCATCACGTGTCCTCCAAAAAGTGATGAAAAAACTACACAGGAATGCAACTCTTGTCTACCACCATCATGCAAGGAGTGTTCCAAAGTGCTATGCAAAAACTGTGCGAAGAAGTAGGATAACATAAACTGTTGCAGTATTTTTTATTATTCATTTTTTCCAATTTTAAAACATATTTGTGTTACTTATACATCCCTTTTTTAAATTATTATTAGTTTCACAATTATTCGATTTTTTTTTATAAGTGTTTTTAACCTTTATAATGAATTGTAACTTTTTAACCGAAGTTTTTATAAAAGTGCATATTTTTTTTCCGAAGATTATTTTTTTAATGATCCAACTATTTACATATCCAAAAGAATGTTTAAATAATTGGAATAAATTACTTAAATTTAAATAAAATAAAAAATTGAGTATATATGTTTATTATAATGGCTGGGGTACTCAATACTCCACCTCCCAGAAGATGCAAGTTTTTTCACCTCCTTACGGAAAGGTTAAATTTCTATATTATTTATTAAATTAAATTTGGTGTTTTTGTCATATTTCTATTGTTATTGTCTATTTAGAATAAGCAGAATAACACTTTGGAAATAGCCTAGAATAGAGGGCTCTAGAAATACCATTTAATTATAATTTATTGTATATTTCATTTTCAATTAATATGAATAAGAAAATTAGGGGTTATCAGTATCAGAATTATAAAGGTTCAGGTTATAAACAATGGCAGATAACAGTCTATAGGTACTGGCTAATACAAGTACCTTGATTAATAATAGTAATTGATGATTGATTATTGAATCTGATTATTGAATCGGGTTTTCACGAGTTCTCCGTGATCATATTTTGTTACCTGCTTTTTTATATTTTATTTTTCTCCATTTAAAAATAATATAGATATTACTAGGGGGACTTCATTTTAACAGCAAAGTTTTGATTATTTTAATCCCTTATCACATTCTCTTCTTCTGGATATTATAATCAAATCGCTGGTTACTAAAAGAGGTTTTGTCACTAAGGAAATAGTTAAACAATGCCCCTTTTAGCATGAAGCAATTCAAACGAAGCAATTTGGATGTTTTCTGTTCTTGTTCGAAGAATATAAATAAAATTTTCTTTTATTTTATTGTTATATGGTATAGTTTTTAAAAAAAAATTAAATATTTTTAAATATATATTTAAAAATATAAATAAAAGTTTTTACATTTAACATAATAAAGAATTTTTAATGTAACTGTAATAATCAGTAACAACTGTATCTAGTATACCGCTCTATCAAAACAAACAACGACAAAACTCAAAAATTGGCATTTTTGAGTTAAGCCTTCAGTAGCAATGGTATTAGTTGAAGCTGTTTAATTCAGAAATGACATACCTAAGATTCCATTTCCAACATGTTTTTATTTTCTTAATTAAGTCATATTTTAAGTTGTATCATGTTTGAACTTGTAGTTTTATCAGAATAATGACATAAGTTAAAGTCGAAAAAGTTTCAAGCTTTTAAAATTTTTTTAATGGTTAATAAAATATTTTCAATATCATCATTACAATAGGAACGCTTTGTTTTACCAATACCCAAATTTTAATTTTTTTATCTCACATGGAACTTTCAAATACCTATATTGAAAAATTAGATTTTTTGATTTATGACATTGTTCTTTTAAAGGAGTGATATGTTTTACTTAAGTATACTTTCATATCTTTTTAAATTAATATTTATAGATATGAAAGATATTTATATGATTATTTAAATTTATTATATTTAAATAATATACTTACTATAAATTCTGACTTGCCGAGGTAATTGCCTCTTGTGAGTTTAGTATCCCTTACCCAAAAGCCACCTTCTAGGAACATCACTCTAGGCTTTACAACAGCCATGTCTAGGAGATATATGAAATCCATACTGAGATCGAGTGCTAGCCATGTCGGTGTATTTTCAGTGGATTGGTATGGAAAAGTTGTTCGTAAGGGAATGACGAAACAATTGTACAAGTAGCTTAAAGTCACTACGCTTAACCATGTCACGTACAGGCAACCTGTAAAAATATTGTAGTGATAATTGAATTTTTCTGGCTCAGATAAGACTGATTATTTACAGAAATAAATCAAATCCAATTTTAAAAAATAATTGAGGTATGTAAGAGGATTAACTATTTAAAGTATCGAAACTGTTAAATCACATGTTCTCAATGTAAATACAGAAGACTGTCGATTATCCGAACGTTCAATCACACAGGTCTGCAAAAAAACTTTTTTAAAAATTGTTTTGTTTTAGTTAACTAATCTTTATGTAGTTTTTTTGTGCTGATTTCAAAAATGATATTGTTTTTTTTACAAAAGTTTTACAAAAAATGGAAACTTTTTAACATAAACTAAAAACAAAAAAAAACAATATCTAGCTAAAATGAGCATATAAGTGATGCACATGTGTTGTAAAGTTATTATAAGTCTTTGTAAAAACGTTTTTTTTTTCCATCAAAGCTTCTTTTGGTACTTTTTCGGCTGTGTTCTTGTGAATTTTCCCTTTTTAACATCCAACAGTAGCCTGCCATCATGTTGACATTCCATCAACCTTGGTATCTGCGCTCCATTTCTTTTATATCTTGATGGAAACGTTCTCCTTGTTCCTCACTTACAGCCCCAAGATTTTTTGGAAAGTAGTCCAGATGTGAGTGAAGGAATTGAACTTTGACACTCATGTTGCAGCCCAACATTTTGTAGTTATGTAACAATTCAGCAACCAAAGTTTTGTAGTTTGGGTCTTTTTTGTTTCCAAGAAAGCCTGTTACAACAAGTTTAAATGAATTCCAGACATTTTTTTCTTCCATTTCCATTTTAGTGACAAAGCTTTCATCTTTTAAAAGTTTTCTGTCAGGCCCTCTTTCAGCTTAGCATCGGATATACTAGAAAACTGTTCACAAAGATACTTGAAACACTCTCCTTCTTTGGGTAATGCTTTCAGAAACTGTTTCATTAGCCCCAATTTGATATGAAGTGGTGGAAGTAAGATATTTTTAGGATCCACTAAACTTTCAACATTTTTAACTCCAGGAATAAGAGCATTGATGATTGGCCACGTCTGCTTGACATAGTGTTGTTTCCCGTCACGGCCATCCCGTAATCAGCACAAAAATTCTTGTTTCTTTTAGAGAATTTGGTTTATCTAAACCACATTGAATGACATTAGTTCAGATGATTGATGCTCTACTTTATAGTTATAAAATAATATAATGCGAAATTATACTTACTTTGTGGTTCAACAATGGCTTTTGAATTTCCTCCTTCTGGTTCTGGAGTCCATTCTTTTGACATTGATGCCATTAATTGTCTTTCCTCCTCTGCTGATACCCGAGTATTCACTTCTTCTGTAAGGAAAGAAACTGTATTAGAGATTAATACGGATAAGTTCAAAGTATTTTCCTGATATTGGGCTTGATATTGCTTTCTGATGGGAGAAAACTAATAGTTGTAAGAATATTTCTGTTAGAAGAATATTATGTTTATAAAATAGTCAAAATCCCCAGAATTGTCTTATAATTATTTTTTTTTTTTAAATAATCCATGAACTGATATTAAAATATAGAACACAAAACTAAAAAAAAAAAAGTTTAATTAATTTTAATATAATATTCACTCTTATAATTTTTTTTTTCTTTTTTTAAACTGGATTTAATTCTTCATTTATTTAGGGTAAGAGAAATAAAACCGTTTTCCAGTTGTTGTTTATTCATTAATTTTCACTCATTAGAGACGTTTCGTTTCTTTGTTATTGTTAGAACATATTTTGTTATTTTATACTAAAGTCTAATGATTCATAGAAATGAGAAAAAGGATCTGATGGCTCAAAGATCAAAATTTGGTTTTGTAATGCAATATTATTTATTGACCATGGAGGACGTTATTTATTATTGATCTCCTAAGAATTTTTAAAAGTATGACTTTCCAGGTACTTATACTTATAGTGTGTTATCTTTGGACATTTATGTTAAATTATTTATAGTAATGTAATTATTGTTAATTTATTTATTAAAGTTAAAAGATGCAGGAGAAGAAAATATTGAGAATGACACCATAATGTCGAAACGTCTCTAAAGAGTGAAAATTAATGAATAAACAACAACTGGAAAACGGTTTTATTTCTCTTACCCTAAATATAATATTCACTTAAAAAAAAGGAGATTTATTAATTTATAGATATTATTTAGAATAAACTGTACCACTATAAACCTTGAAGGGTCTTGAGCTCATTACTGTACTGTTTCTAAGGTTGTCGCTATAGATTACTTGTCCGAGGTCACGCTCGACCACCAGGTGTTTCACTTTATAATGGTTACCTTTTACTTTATAGAGACTCTGTGAGCCCCTGGGGGTCTGCAGATCTCACATGGTCCATAGGCTGTTTACAGATTCAATAATTTATCTGTCATAGTCGGAACATGAACAGTGCAACTTCATCATGATAACTACCATTGAGTTACTCTGCTCCCTGTTATTAAGCTTAAGAGGAGTATAAATATGCTTTAAAAAAAAATATATATAAATATATTTTAAAAATTATATCAAACAGCTATTACACTCATTTACTATCAAACTCCTGCCCTTCAGTATCCTTTAATAATATCCCTCTGTAGAACAGTGCCTGTAGAACAGATCCGATACTTAGGGTTGCACCTTGACAAACGATTAACCTGGAATCCTCATACAAGACTGAAAAGACAAGAAACCGCACGACGTTTCAGGCTACTTCAACACTTACTAGACAAACTCTCTAAGCTCCTAATTAACTACAAAAGACTCATCTACATGACCATCATACGACCTATTTGGACTTACGGAGTAGAGCTTTGGGGCTCCACTAAGCCATCGAATTCCTCTCGTATCCAATCCTTACAGTCCAAAATCCTTCGTAAAATCCTCAATGCTCCTTATTTTGTTAAGAATAAACTCATCCATAACGACCTTAATGTCCCTTTTGTTGCTGATTTGGCCCGAACCCGGTATCTATCCTTTCATAACAAACTTCATTACCACTCAAACCCTCTAGTTTCAAACCCAGCTTCCTCTTCAATTCCCGATAATCCTCCGAGGCGTCTGAAAAGAAGATGGCCATGTGACCTCCTTACTTGAACTTTGATTTGAGTACTACCAGTGGGTAGTTTCTCTACTTGTCATTATCATGTCATTATATATCACTTAGCTTATTTACTTGTTGTATTATTGTAATACAGTTGTAGATATCAATAAATAAATTTAAAAAAAAAAAAAAAAGAACTATCAAACAAAATGTAACTAACTAAATAAGTGATATGGGTTATAAACCTATTATGTTTCTCAAAAATGTAAATAGAACAATTAAATTTGGTGGTATTTTCTAGAAATATCCCTAAGCACAATCTTTGTATTATCTTATTGTATATCAGCTTAGATTAATATGCGTATACATTATTTATTATCATAGAATGTTATTGGACTTAGCAATGCATCAATTTGATATACTTAGTATTAGCCTAGGTTTTAGCTTTAATTTATGTTGTTAAAGAATTAATTGTATCTTGATATTTAAAAAAAAAAAAAAAATGATTCTGAATTATTTAGTTAAGTGATAATATTCAAAAGTCTTTCTTGTTTATCTTAATTAAATTAAACGATACAAACTCAGTTATTGTGCCCTTCTTATGATTAATGAGAAAGCTGTCTTGATAATTGATAATTAACTATCAGATCATTCTACTAATACATTCTGTAAGCCGCTATTAGGCGGAAATGTGCTGAGTAATGGCAAGTAATAAAGAGAATAGCTGCATCGTATACCTGAGATATGGGCAGGTGTCAGTCTATTCAACCTGTATCAACTTCTTCTTTGGTACTAATGTTTTTGAAATGCAACTAAAAATAAATCTAAAAATATATTATAAATTTATATAAATATATTTTTAAAAAGGTTTTTTTTTTGTTTTTGTGTCTTGATAATGCCTGAATAGGCGAAACGTCGACTGGTAAGTGGGTGTATTACTGGATTTGAAACATAAGGCTTTGCATTGGGGTTTTTCCCAATTGCATTATAATAAATAATAGTGTTTCTTTTTGAGTTTTTGGCTCTATTTTATTTATTATTATCTAAAATTTATCTCAAATAAATTGTGTAATAAAAATTAAACCCCTCAATTTTACACTCTTGGGTTATAACAGCTATAAGATTTTTTGTAAGTCTATGATTTAGTGTATCCTTTGTCAGTTTATTCATTTAAGAACACTTTTTGCTGCTATGGCTAATCAGATGATGCTACAATGGCATTTTGAAAATTTGCTTATCCAGAAATAATTAGGATTGGGATCTTTAACTATTACTCCACACCCCACAGACTTGGGATCGCCGTTTTACGTCCCCTCCAAAGGATGGCATAACCTTCTTTTACTTCCTATGATGATAACAAAGATATAATATGACCAGAAACGAATTGATATAATGTTGAATATCTACAGTCTCTACCATGTACTGAACCCAAGACCCTCCATGGTTAGTAGAATTACAGGCTTTTTAATGCTTTGGGGGATTTTATGGATAATTTAAATTGTATTCTTATTTATTAATAACGATTTAGAACTAATAACATTTCTTCAATACGAAAGATTTCAGTTCTTCCTGTCTTCGGACAAGGTTAGAGCGCTGAATTGCCGTTCCGAAAGCCGGAGATGGATCCTATGGGATCTAGGACCCTCTTGGGGCTCACCCAGCCTCAATAAAGTGGGTACCCAAATTAGGGGGGGAGCTGGCGGTTGGGGACTAATCCTCGAGGCGTGATCTAGGACCTCACTGCACAATAGTTGTTCTAGGAGTAGTAGAGTCCCTACTATGTACTGCATGTCCACTATGTATTTCACAGCTTCTTCTGAAGACGAGTATTTCCAATGTGTTATCATCTTCAATTTAAATATACAATTACAGTAGTAATAAGGCAATGACGCCAAATTAAATTTAATAGACAATAAAGACATTTAAACAGGCAATAAAAAATACCGAATCTATATGGAAGTATCTAAAATAAAAAACGGGAAAAAAAAATACCTATCGATATTTCGCCTATTCAGGCATCTTCAGGACAGAAAGAGAATAATAGCAAAAGAAATAAATAAAATCCCAACCTCAAAATTAAGCAAGACACTAACCTGAGAATACATTTCACCGTCACCTGAATCATAAAGAAGGTTACAGCAAGTCCGTACCCAGGAAAACCTTTCGGGGGGGGGTCAGGTCAGATCGAGGATTTTAATACCATTATTCATGATAATTTTTAAAATTTGGATAAATTTGCCCGTATAAAATATTATTGGATGATGAATGATTTAAATGCAATACGCAACAACAACAATACTTCAATTCTTGATTTTCGATACGATTGTTAATTATCGTGAAGTTGTTGGAGGACATTTTCAAGCAAATATAAATATAAGTATGCTTGTTGCAATGCACAATGATGTAAAATGTGTCGGATCCTCTGTTGTGTGTGCTGTTTTTAATTTAATTTGCACTTTTTTTAACCTAGTATTAACTTTTAATACTAACTAAATTTCGGGATTTCGGAGGGGTTTGACTCCTTAGCCCCCCACCTCTTGGCTATGGCCTTGAGTTACAGGACAATTGCTGAAAAAGGTTTAATACACGTAAAACAGCTGATGGGCAATGATTACCATTAGTAGTTTTTTGCCCTTAAAGTACTTTAATAAAGTAATGTACTTTAATAAAGTAATGTTCAATTAACATTCTCCCCGTGTATACATCGCAAATTGTGAGAACACGGAGATATAGGATCAGTGAAAAGAAGGGATATGACTGACCGAGAAGCGAGCCAGGGTGGCCGAGATGGTTAAGGCATCACCACGGAGAGGTGAGAGACCCGGGTTCGAGTCCCGGTCCTGGCCATATCTTTTCTTTTCAAATAAAATATTTAAGGAATTATTTTTCTTTGTTGATGTCCAAGAAACGTTACAGACTCTACTATGTACTGAACTCAAGAACCTTTATGATTTGTAGTGGCAGAGGTTAAATTTCCGGGAGTAGACAGTAAACAACAATGGGTCAATCATTATTGTAGCAGCCATGAAAGGCTTCCTGAGTTTGGTAAAGGTTGGTAACGGTGCCGGCCATGAGGAGGATAATAAACGAACCGTGTAATCCAATTATCAGGAGTATGGAAATCGTTTTGGCGGTGGCGCTAGAATCCTGCATGAAGTTGATGAAGACGCTGCGAAGACACCAGGCGGTTGGTGGTTATTGTTCGATCGGTGAATGGCTGCGTCCGTCCAAAGATAATATTCAGCCGTCTAACGGTGATCTTCCATTACAACGGACCTCCGCTTGTCAGGAAGTGGAGATGGACGAAGGAGTTCCGTCATCCAGCACGTAGCGATTGTCATCAGGGATAACTGAATATCGCTTATCGACTGGAATGGAAGTCTTTAGCGAATACAAGGGCAGAGAATAATACTGCAATTACTAACGTAGTGCCGCGAAGAAATTGAATGGTTTCCAGTTTTTCATTGTCGTATACATTGTTACCTTGAAAAATCTTCAAGAGAACCACCTGAGGTTCAAGATATTGGTCGATTATCAGCTCTTTTGATAAGAAAGCTTCAGTTAATCGCACTTTAACATGACCGTGAAATCACAGTGATTGGTAACGATTCTTAGAATTTTATTTCACGAGCTATCAGTTTGTAGAGCGCTGATTTGCTGTGCTAAAGCTTAACTCAGCAATATTAGATGAATTATTAAATCTGTTAACAGCAACCTGTGGGATCTGCTTAGTAGTAAACTGCTAACCCTCCAGGGAATATAATATTACACAGATTGTGGCAAGAGAAAAAAAAATCTGTACCACTACATCTCTTGAATGGATCTTAGGTTCAGTACATGCCAGAGACTGTACTGTTTCTTGGACAAGGATTGTGCAGAGGGGGGGGGTGGTTTGCTCTAGATCATGCTCAACGATCATACTCAACCGTCATTTTTTCACACTCACTTTCCCCGATTTTCCTTTTTTTTTAATTAACAAGAGAAGTATAACAACTACAGGCCTCGTTATGTGCTTAAATTAAAGATAATTAAATTTACTAGAACTCCATTTCACTTGACTTTCATCATAGGATCACTAATTCGGCCGATGTTCCTCACGAAAATCGACAAAACTTAAATTTGGTCTTTTTGGAAAAAAGACCAATTTTCAAAGGGGCGTAACTCAAAATCTGTTACACCTACAGGCCTTAGTCTGAGCTTAAATTAAAGCTAATTAAATTTACTACCTTGACTTTCTTCGTAGAATCACTCCTTCGGCCAGTGTTTCTCTAGAAAGTCGACCAAAACTTAAAATTTGGTCTTTTTGGAATAAAAGATCAATTTTGAAAGGGGCGTAACTCAGAATATATTAGACCTTCAGAACTGCGGTTGGATTCACATTATAGAAAATTTAATCTACTTTAATATGGTTACCCATAGGTTTTTTTTTTGTCAGAAATGCACCGATTATGAGATACAGTCCAAAAACTTAAATAACTCCGAAAATTTAGATGGTTTTTGGCCATCAAAAGTTTTCCCATCCGTTTTTTCGGTTGCAAAATTGAATTTACACTATTCAAAAAATGCAACTATCTTTGCAGATTTTTTGCGACCCTCAAACACCTGGCCGCTGTCCTAAGTATGTTTGGACTATTTGAAAAAAAATTACCAAGGGTCGTATCTCAGAACCTATCAGACCTACAAGCCTCGGTCTGTGCTTAAATTAAAGCTAATTAAATTTACTACCTCGACTTTCATCGTAGGATCGCTCCTTCGGCCGGTGTTCCTCACAAAAATCGGCCAAAACTTAAATTTGGATTTTTTCGGAAAAAATTACCAATTTTCAAAGGGATGTAACTCAGAATCTATTAAAGCCATAGAGCTGCGGTTGAGCTCAAATTATAGCAAATATAATCTACTTTAAAAATGGACACTTATGTTTTTAAAATAAAAAACGCAATGATTAGGAGATTAAAATGATGAGCGTTTGTCCATTAAGTGTTGAAGTAGCCTGAAACGTCGAGCGGTTTCTTGTCTTTTCAGTCTTGTATGAGGATTCCTGGTTAATCGTTTGCCGATATGCAACCCTAAATATCGCATCTGTTCTACAGGCACCAGTGGGATATTATTAAAGGATACTGTAGGGCAGGAAGTCATTGGTTTACGACGTAAGGTAAAATTGATTTGATGCAATTTTTGAGAATTTATTTTAATTCTCCAGTTTTGACACCATTCTTCGAGATCAGTGATATGGGATTGGAGGCTTTGGGATACAATAACTGGATTGTTGTTGACTGATAATAGACATGTACCATCAGCATACGTGGTGAGCATTAGGATGAGTTGGGATGTCAGCTGTATAAACTTTATAAAGGAATGGGCCAAGGATACTACCTTGAGGAACACCAGTAGATTGGGAAAAGAGGGATGAATAGACATTATTATGTTTTACTTGGAAATTTCTATTTGCGAGAGAGGATTGAAGGGAATGAAATGTTAAAACTCATTTTTCTCGAAATGAAAAAACTTAAAGATTAAATCTTCTCGATCCACTTCCTAATAGACTTGGTCTCAAGTTTTCTTAAATTAATTCGTTTAAGTCCAAGGGATGGTCCGAGGATTGCATCGTAATGAGCTTACTCGAAGATAATGGAGAAAAGTGCATCAGCGAAGTTCCTCCAGTGAAGTTAATTGTTTCCCGAGCTCAATTGAATGAACTTTTCAATAAGCATCGTGCCAGGGATGACATGTCTATTGCTTTGTTCCTCTGCTGGCTACTGTTGACAACAAAGGACAGTCTGAGAGGTTTTTGACTCCAGCAGTACTAACGCAGCAATGCTTTCAAAGAAAAAAAAAAATTAATTTGTCAACAGGACTGTACTGAGATAGCTCAGTGTGAAGAGCCCTGAGCTGCTTCGCTGAGGGCCACGGGTTCTCTGAGGGGGATAAGTTATTCAATCTGTCAAAAGGGGATTCTCCCTGACTACTGGGTTTTGTAATTATTCACGGGGTATGGGGGCTTTCGGGCCAAACTTCATGACTATGGGAAGGATATTGACCTTTTATGTCTCGATGTGGCGTCCCGTAGTCTGCTGAGCATAGTGACTTAAGCTGCACCACTTTAGTGACGCAAAGATTTGAGATGCTGAGGAGAACCGAATTTTACGTCCTCATCGAGAATGATTTTCTTTAGCTAATGACCCAAGATCCTCCAAAGATTTGGAGTATGGATGGAAAACGGAAGAAAACAATGAAAAACATTTTAATCTCAGAAGAAAAGGCGTTCTTGGAAGACGAAGGAAAGTAGGTGACTTAAAAGAAAACTAAGAAAATGACAATTTTCAAACAAAACAATATTTTTATTTTCAAAGAGAAAAGATAGGCCCTCGGCCGGGATTTGAACCCGGAACCTTTGTCTCACCGTATCATCGCTCTACCATTTGGCTACCAAGGCTGTCTGCTGGCAGAGGACAAATCTTTTCTCTCATCCGATCCCATGTCCTCGTGCTCTCGCAATTTTTGCGATGAATACACTAGAACGAAGTTCTTTGAACATTAATTTAATTTTAGGATCTTATTGACTTAAGTCATATTACTATTTATAATTTTTTATAATTATTGGTCTTTTTTTTTGAGTTTTAAATATTTTTATTTTTAAAGAGAAAAGATAGTCTCTCGGCCGGGATTTGAACCCGGATTTAAAACTAAAAAAAATTGACCAATAATTATAAAAAAATATAAATAGTAATATGACGTAAGTCAATAAGATCCTAAAATTAAATTAATGTTCAAAGAACTTCGTTCTAGTGTATTCATCGCAAAAATTGCGAGAGCACGAGGACATGGGATCGGATGGGAGAAAAGATTAGTCCTCTGGCGGCAGGCGGCCTTGGTAGCTCAATGGTAGAGCGATGTCACTGTGAGACAAAGGTTCCGGGTTCAAATCCCGGCCGAGGGCCTCTCTTTTCTCTTTAAAAATAAAAATATTTAAAACTCAAAAAAATTAACCAATAATTATAAAAAATTAAAAATAATATTTTCATTGCGTATTTGTGTAATATATTAATGTTGTCAAATCCCGTATTGTTGTAAAGCAAGGAAGGGTGAATGAATAAAATAAAATGATATATTAACAGCCACCTATGAACCTTGTGGGACCTACACACCCTCCAACCTCTAGACATTCAGGGAAAGCCTGATGGTTGAGGTGATCTCGGACAATTAACTCACCTGCACAACCGTTGCCTTAGAAACATGGTACCTCTACCTGTTAAATTTCTATGGAGCAGAGTGGCTCAGCGGTCTCGAAGGTCCTGGCTTCAAATTCCGCTCGCTGGCAGAATTTTATTTATTCTGTTATCGGCCAGAGATGAATCATATGGGACCCTCTTTTGGCTCACCCAGTCTCAATAAAGGGGGTACCCAAAATAGGGGAAGAAATCTGGTGGTTGATCGTGATCTAGGAAAAATCACTTACCTGCACATCCGTTGTCTTAGAAACAGTTCAATCTCTACCATGTACTGAATCCAAGACCCTTTATGGGTTGTAATGGTAGAGGTTTTTTTTTTCAAAATTGTAAAGGTGAACTCGATCGTCTCACGATGATAATATGGATCTTATCATTTATCGTTTCTGGGCCAATAAAAGGTTCGCAAGTGCAAATGTTACTAGAGATTTAACTTAGGCTGCTGCTTATGGCTTAATTGTGGTAAGGTGCGCCATTTTTTTTTAAAATCTTACGGTTAGTAATAAATATCAAATCCTGTATATTCCATCACAAAGGCGGATCCAGGATTTCTTTCTGGGGGAGGGGGTACAACGGGCAGACGGGCAAAAAAATCAACAATAACTTAGAAATAAACTTGTAGTATTTATAGAAAGGTTTATCTAAATATTTAAACAATAGTTTCACTCATGTTATTTCTGTTATTTTAACAACTATCATCACATGATTTGCCTATAAGTATGTACTGTAATGGATTCTCCACAGTATACAAAAATCCGTCTGGGGGTGCACGTGCCCCCGTGCCCCCCCTGGAACCGCATATGTTCATCACCTAATATCCCCATAATAGAGAATACCTGTATTGTTATTCTATAGGGACTTGCCCCAGAATAAATAAAGACAATATTATTATTATTAAATATGCATAAATTGTAATAAATAATAAAAATATGTCCATGACGTTATTTTAAGATTAAATAGATATTTCAGTTACTGCTATATGTGACTATCAAGTTCCTGCTATGTTCAGTCATGCCATACTGACTTGAAGTTAATCACTGAACGATTGAGCATTATGTTTTTTGTCATTTTTGCTATTTAGGGAGCGAGGTAGCTCAGTGTGTTGAGCGGTGTGTTACTGTTTTGAGGGGGAAGGGTTCAAATTCGGCTGTGGTAGAAAAATGATTTACACTGTTAACAGTCATTTTTATATTTTTTTTTTTAAAATCCCAAGACCACCAGGGTTTGTTTCTTTGTTCATTTAACGTCATTTTTTGCTGCTATGACTAATCTAATAGAGACGATCTAAATAGAGACGATGGTACATTGGGAGCTCTCTAAATTTTGCATATCCATGTTTAATTAGGATAGGGATTTTTAAAGAGTACCTGACATCGTACATGCTCGGGACCCCCTTTTAACGTCCCTTCCGAAGAACGGCGTAACTAAGGATTTACTCCCTTTAAAAAATCCTAGGACCACATGCCGGTCTACGAACCCGCGATCTTGGGCTTAGTAGTTTGTAATGCTAACCACTAGACGAAAGGTCGCCCCTTAATTAATCTGATAAAAATATATTTTATTTATATGAATTTCTATTATCCAAGTTTGTGTCGTTTACTTCAGTATCTCAGAGTGCCATCCAATTTTTATATTATAACAATGAATTATATTTATCAATCTTTATTTTCTCTGAAATCAAGAATTAGCTCAAATGAGGACAGTCCTATGGTCTAGTACATAGGTTCCTAATCTTTTTCGGTTTGCAGCTCCCTAAATAATCGACTTTTTTCCCGCGGCTCCCTAAATAATCGATTTTTTCCCCGGCGCCCTTTTTACTTCGGATTTTTTTCTCAATTTTTAATTTCCTTGAAAAATTGGAAAACTTTCCGTTTTAAAAGCAATTACCTGTTGAATAGCGAAAAATTAAAAACTATTTAATATTTTCCTTGGGATAATATAAAATATTTAATTTCAAAACGAACGCATAACTTCAGCAATAATATTTACAATAAGAAGGCCTACCATACCGGAACATATTATCCTAAATAATACTGGAATACCCTGGGTACAAAATTACTCCCCATATAAATAACAAATGTTGTAAAGCCAAAAAACTTATAAGTACTATGGCCCCATATTTCCGTAGAAAATCTCTATAGTAAAAACAAAATTATATTATATAAATCAGTCATACGACCTTTACTGACATCTGCCTCCCCTGTATGGAGCTACACCTGTGACTCCAACTATAAAAAAATAGAAATAATACAGAACTTATGTATGAGAATCATAAATGACTACCCCAGGTACACAAAAATAACCGACATGATACTTGATTTAGACCTACAAACAATTAAACAGTTTATTCACTCTCAGACTTGGAACTTTTTCAACTCAACAAAAAACTGAGGAAATCCCTTAATGCAATCAATAGGCAGTTATAACAAACAAACCTTAAGACGATAAATTCTTCTATATAAGTTCGCATGCGCGAGCACATTTTATAACAGTTATATTTCTAACAGATGATTATATTATGCATTATATTTCTAAAAAAAACCTCCCCTAAGCCCAATAAATAGATTTAAAAACGTTATGCAAGATAGCCGTTATAAAAGATAACTGTTACAAAATATAACTGCTCGCGCATGCGAACAAGTAGAGAAAAATAACGATGGCTGCGTTAGCACACAAATTCGTTTATTTTACTACCAAATATTATTATTATTTTAATTTATTTATTTTACTTTTATTTTTTCTATTTTGTGTAGGTTTTTCATTCCTTTTTCCTACTGTCATAAATGTTTACTGCTTTTTGTAAAGGAGATAGTTGGGGGGTGCAGTCAAAAAAACACTGAATGAGTAATAAACTTATAATTATGTGCCGACGTTTCGACCTACAGTGTAGGTCATCTTCAGGGCTATGAGAGAGAAACAAACAGAACAAAAAATATATAAATGTACAGTAACAATAATATGGTGACAAGTAATGTAGAAAATTAAAATAGTGGCAGATATGAAGATGAAAGATAACGAATATTAAAAAAGTGACAGAATATAATAAAATTAAGATAAAGACAGATATAACAAAATAAATGATAATGTAAAGAAAATGAAAAAAATGACAGATATAATAAAGTAAGACAGATTTAATAAAATTAAAGAAAATGAGCAGAAATGATAAATTATAAATAACGCATATAAAATAAAATACAGAAAATAAATGTACAGAAAGGATAGTAAAGTAAAAATAATATAAAGGAAAATCAAAAAGGAGGAGGTAAACCAAAGATACAAAATGAGAATATTTACATATACAAAAAAGGTTGGAACATGAAGAATAAAGAAAAACTAGTAAAATAAAGATATAAAATGTATGATAACGGACTTAAAGATGTTACATGTTACAGAAAAGTATCCTGATCATTACATCCTCACTTCCTTCGATGTCGAAAGTCTTTTTACGAAAAAAGTATAAAAAAAAAATTTTCATCTCATACTTTACTGCTTTTTATTTATTATGGTAATTCAACTTGCAGTGTAAATTGTTTTATCCCAACATGCGTTAAGTAATATGTTAAAAAATGTAAATAGTTAAATTCATTGGAATAAAACTCTTTATTATTATTATTATTATCTAATTTCAACTGTTTCGGTAATATTGTCGAGTTGTTTAATTGAAGATTAAAGATTAATTGATTGAAGATTAATTTTGGGAGCCCTA
The DNA here is from genome assembly GCA_037127475.1 of Arma custos. Lineage (NCBI taxonomy): Eukaryota > Metazoa > Arthropoda > Insecta > Hemiptera > Pentatomidae > Arma > Arma custos. Next base: position 7,676,408 of record CM073764.1, read on the forward strand.
GGACTCCATCTGGACAAACGTCTCACTTGGAATCCTCATACAAGACTGAAAAGACAAGAAACTGCTCGACGATTTCGCCTACTTCAACATTTACTGGACAAACGTTCAAAGCTACCAATTAATTACAAAAGACTCATTTACATGACAGTTATCAGACCTATTTGGACATACGGAGTTGAGCTTTGGGCTCTACTAAACCATCCAATTCATCTCGCATCCAATCCTTACAATCCAAAATCCTTCGTAAAATCCTCAATGCTCCTTATTATGTCACAAACAAACTCATCCATCATGATCTAAATATCCCATATGTTGCTGATTTCGCCCAAACTAGATACCTATCCTTCCATGAAAAGCTCCATACACACTTGAATCCGCTAGTCTCTCGACTTGCTTCCCATACTATTCCTGATAACCCTCCGAGGCGTCTGAAAAGAAGATGGCCTACTATAAAACTTCATTGGAGTGCTATCAATGGATAGTTTCTCCACAAGTGATTTTTTTTTTCATGTCCTTTGTTCATACAGCCAATTTACTTGATGTAATGTTATTACAGTTGTAAATATCAATAAAAAAAAAAAAAAAAAAAAAAAAAAAAAATTTGGGAGCCGCGGCGCGCACTTAAGGAATCACTGGTCTAGTAGCTAGCATAACACCGTAATAAGTCCAAGATCACAGCCCGGCAGGTGGCCATAGGATTTTTTAAAGGGAGTAAAAAATCCTTGGTTATGCCGTTCTTCGGAAGGGACGTTAAACGGGGATCCCAAAAAAAAATCCATAATTAAAAATCTCTATCCTTATTAAATCTGGATTTGCAAAGTAGAGCTCCCAATGTAGCATCGTCCGATTAGCCATAGCAGCATATAGTGACGTTAAATAAAAAAACTAAACAAGCCTTGATGGTCTTGGGATTTTAAAAAAAAAGTATAATGCCCCACTGAAGCATAGTCTGATCAACCATATTATAGTATGAAGTGACGTTAAATGAAACAAGTGACGTTAAATGAAACAAGTGACGTTAAATGAAACAAGTGACGTTAAATGAAACAAGTGACGTTAAATGAAATAAGTGACGTTAAATGAAACAAGTGACGTTAAATGAAACAAGTGACGTTAAATGAAACAAGTGACGTTAAATGAAACAAGTGACGTTAAATGAAACAAGCAGTAGCATGTAATATGGAACAGATAATTATAGCTTTTAAAATAAATTTCGGGTTGCAGAACGTTCCTGTACTATCAATACATAGAACCGTTATGTCTTGATTGTATTTCCTGAGCGCATTGAATAGGGTCCGTTTCTGCTGTAGAAACTTCATTTACCTAATGGCGTCTTGGTGAAAAATAGACAAAGACAGTCTTGGGCGGTCAACACAATGCGATGCCTCGGGATCTACCGTTCATTAAACGGAATGAACGTGCGATGGTATTGCCCCACCTGGGGCCGGGGTAGCCTCAATGAGGTGTGGCCTATGGACATTGTCTGCAGACAATGGGCGATGGCTCTCATGAGAACACTCCGGATGGCACCCACAAAGGATATTGGAGGTACCTGGTTCGCTGCTGACTGTGGAAGGAGTCGGAGGCAGATCGAATCTCTTCCTCACTCTCGCAGTTCGCTCCCGGAACGACTGGGCCAGGTGACGGAATCTCTTCTCGATCAGCTCGCCTTCTCTGGAAAAAAAGGAATAAGAGGATTCAGTTATATTAAAAAAAAAAAAAAAATTAAATAGGAAGTCATGAGGGCTGCCTACAGAAGTAAAAACTCAAAAGTTAGCCGCGTTTAGCAACTTTTGGTATAGGCCAAAATTGTATGTTCGCGTCAGCAACATGCTCGAACCTGTCGACCCCTAGCCCCCCTCGGCCTGTGCATGAGTTATACAGTCCCTTTTAACAAAATTTAGTTTAAAGGTTAGAATTCGATTGATATAAGAATATTATTATTTAACTAATATTTGTTTAATAAATGTACAATTGTTATTAACAATAACCTAAAGTGTCAATAACTGGTTGTACATTTCGTTACCACTAAACGATCCTTTTATTTTTATTTTAATTATTGCCAGGAGATCGAATTTGTGCTTTTAACAGTTATGCAATGTCAGTTTCAATTTTTTTTTAAAATTTAGTTATCGTTATTTACAACTGTATTACAATAATACAACAATTAAATAAGCTAAGTGATGCATAATGACATGAGATAATGAGAAACTACCTACTGGTAATGCTCAAATCACAAGTTCAACTAAGAAGGTCACGTGGCCATCTTCTTTTCAGACGCCTCTGAGGATTATCGGAAATCGAAGAGGAAGCTAGGTTTGAAACTAGAGGGTTTGAGTGGAAATGAAGTTTGTTATGAAAGGATAGATACCGGGTTTGGGCCAAATCAGCAACAAAAGGGACATTAAGGTCGTTATGGATGAGTTTATTCTTAACAAAATATGGAGCATTGAGGATTTTAAGAAGGATTTTGGACTGTAAGGATTGGATACGAGAGGAATTCGATGGCTTAGTGGAGCCCCAAAGCTCTACTCCGTAAGTCCAAATAGGTCGTATGATGGTCATGTAGACGAGTCTTTTGTAGTTAATTGGAAGCTTAGAGCGTTTGTCTAGTTAGTGTTGAAGTAGCCCTTAACGTCGAGCGGTTTCTTGTCTTTTCAGTCTTGTATGAGGATTCCAGGTCGTTTGTCGAGATGCAACCCTAAGTATCGGATCTGTTCTACAGGCACCAGTGGGATATTATTAAAGGATACTGAAGGGCAGGAAGTCATTGGTTTACGACGTAAGGTAAAAGTGATTTGATGAGATTTTGGAGAATTTATTTTAATTCTCCAGTTTTGACACCATTCTTCGAGAATTCGAGAGGATGCAATAACTGGATTGACTGATGATGTTGACTGATAATAGACATGTATCATCAGCATACGTGGTAAGGATAGTATTAGGATGAGTTGGGATGTCAGCTGTATAAACTCAATAAAGGATTAGGCCAACCTTGAAGAATTTGATTAATGCTAAAAATGAAAATACTCGTCAAATCTATGTAAATACAATTATTTATAGTTTGTATTGAGCTTGTGCAGCACATTACATGATTGATTAATAAATAAACTACTTGGAAATGTATGTAATTATTGTTCGGAGTGTCATTATATGTGAAAATCAGATTAATATTAGTAATTTAAATAATTCAGACTGTAATATATATCTATAAATTCAAAAAAGGTCAGTTATTCCAAATTTATTGAGTTTTTACTTCTGTTGCCAGTCCTCAAGAATGCCTATTGAAATTATTTTAAGCCTACTGTTATACCAGGTATTAAATTAATAATGACACTAGTAAAAGTTGACTAACAATTACTTACGGTCCTTTGCAGTTTTCATCCGGAGGTGTCTTCTGTCCACTCGAATCTTTCTTATCTATAAAAAATAGAATAAAATATTTATGCAACATTATATATAACCTATATTATATTATAAAATACACGAAAGATAAAATTAGTCAAGGGGTGCAGTAAATAATAACACCAAATAAGAAAAACTTATTTATTACTAGTGCCGACGTTTCTGCCTACGTTGTAGGCCATCTTCAGGGCAAATAGAAGGAAATGTGGCTGTTTGGACTGTAGAACTATAGATGGTTAACTCAAAATGTTAACCATGGTTCTACACTCCATACAGCCACATTTTCTTCTATTTGCCCTGAAGGGGGCTTACAACTTAGGCCGAAACGTCGGCACTAGTAATAAATAAGTTTTTCTTATTTGGTGTTATTATTGGCTTCACCCCCCCCCCCCCCAACTAATTGTATCCTTCATTAGATCTTCCAGTCAACTATTTTCCTCTCTATTATAAAATACATGGTTTTATGAACATAGTAAAATACATACATTCATCTTTTCCTTCTTCTTCATCCTCGCTTCTCTCGAAAACCTAAATAAATTAAAAAATTAACTTTTTTTTCTCTCTAAGGTTTCAGATAAAGACTGTTTACTTACAATATTTTTATTTCTATTATAACTGAAAACTACTATTTAGGTATTGATGCAAGAGTTATGAAGATAAAAAAATATCCGTATCTTTATTTCCATGAAATAGGTCGATATTAAAACGTTTAAATAAAATGCCCAGAGGCACTGAACGAGGCGGAGTGTTCCTGTTCTGAACAAGAAACTGTTGATGGGTGATGAAGAATTGACGGAAAGAAAGAAAAATTGTGGGATCGATTAAAGAAGAAGACCATTATCTACTACAACTCAAAGAAGAACTCTTAAAGAAAATTACAGATATAACGCGAAAACGCAGAATTCAGTTTTATGGGCATCTAGCAGAATGACAAAAAGGGTATTCAGGTATCTTAAAAGCTTAAGATGTCCTGGATTAAGGAGAATGAAAAGGACTTCGAAGAGCTCGAGATCTCTGTGGATGATAATGAAGGACGATCTTCGCTTAGGATGCGACTTCAGAATACTCCGGGATTTCAAGATAGACTAAAGAGAAAAACGGGCGCGATAAGGACGCAGGAGAGGAAGCAAAAACACGGGGAGAGAATGAAAGAGATATGGAAGAAAATAATAAATTGGCTCATACGATTGGTCTGAGAGAAATATATAGAGAGTAACGATTTCTTCTTGCAGATACAAGTTATTTTTAACTGCTACTTTCCACCCACGCGTCTGAGGCTGATTGTTGAATATCATTACCCCCTTAAAAGTGTTCATTACCCTTAAGCGTGGTTTGAGGGTCGCAAAACATCGAAGAGTGTTAGTTGCATTTTTGATGTGTTATAAGGGCATGGCTGAGTAGCGTAAATCCAAGTTTGCAACCGAAAAACGGATGGGAAAACTTTTGGGGCCGAAAAACCTTGGAGAGACTGGGTGGGTCCCCCCCCCTGCATAGTAGCGCCTAATAGTACTACCATTATTTTTTGTAGAGGTAATTTACAATTAAATATTTATACTTTACAATAAACAAGCTGTTTTAGAAAGATTCGTGGAGTACAAGGTCATCTTTACAAAACACTCACTTTCCCCGATTTTCCTTTTTTTTTTAATTAACAAGAGAAGTATAACAACTACAGGCCTCGTTATGTGCTTAATTTTTTTTTTTTTTTTATTGATATTTACAACTGTAATTATATTACATCAAGTAAATCTGCTGTATGAACAAAGGACATGAACAAAAAAATCACTTGTGGAGAAACTATCCATTGATAGCACTCCATCAGGAATATTATGGGAAGCAAGTTGAGAGACTAGCGGATTCAAGTGTGTATGGAGCTTGTCATGGAAGGATAGGTATCTACGAGGGGTGATCAAAAAGTTCCAGGGCTGTTGAGATTGCGCGGCAATGGAGTGTCATAGAGCAGTGCGGTTGGCAGCATTGTTTAGCGTGACTCTTCCTGAGCTCAGCTGTTTATTCAGTTTGTTGATAACCTTCTTCATTGCAAAGTTACTGCTGTTTTCGTAAAAAAAAGTTTTTTGTGTTCGGCGATTTTGTGAAATGAATGTAAAGGAAGAGCAACGCGTTTGCGTAAAGTTTTGTGTGAAGTTGGGTAAAATGCTTACTGAAACTTTTCAAATGTTGCAAGTGGCTTTCGGTGATGAATGTCTGAGTCGGTCAAGGTGTCATGAGTGGTACAAAAGGTTCAAGGAAGGCCGGACATCGTGTGAAGATGATTCTCGTTCAGGGCGCCCATCAACTTCGACTGACGACGATCATGTTGCAAGATTGAACAGTCTCGTGCGTTCTAATCGTCGACTAACCATTCGTGAGATGGCTGAAGAATTGAACATTTCATTTGGTTCGTGTCAACAGATTTTAACAGAAAATTTGCAGATGAGAAGGGTGGCTGCAAAGTTTGTTCCGAGACTGTTGACTGAGCAGCAGAAAGAACACAGAGTTCAAGTTTGTCAGGAACTTCTTGAAATGGCAAATGCCAATGAAAACTTCTTAAAACAAGTCATTACTGGAGATGAAACGTGGGTCTATGGCTACGACGTGGAAACGAAGGTCCAGTCATCACAATGGAAGACAAAATCCTCCCCAACCCCCAAAAAAGCACGTCAGGTCAAATCAAACGTCAAGGTCATGCTTACTGTTTTTTTTCGACTGGAAGGGTGTTGTTTACCATGAATTTCTTCCACGAGGTGAGACCATTAACCGCTTTCGTTATCTTCAAACCCTGAGAAATTTGCGCGAGGCAATAAGGAGGAAGAGACCAGAGTTGTGGCGGAGCGGTGAGTGGGTGCTGCATCATGACAATGCGCCTGTTCATTCCGCACTGCTCATTCGCGACTACTGCACCAAAAATGGAATGAAGGTCATTCCCCAGCCTCCATATTCACCTGACCTTGCCCCTGCAGACTTTTTCTTGTTTCCAACACTTAAGAGACCCATGAAGGGAAAGAGATTTGAGTCCGTAGATGACATTAAAAAAAAATCGCTGGAGCAGCTACACACCATTTCACAAGATGATTTCTCAAAGTCCTTCACACAGTGGAAACATCGTTGGGAAAAATGTATAGCTTCCCAAGGAGAGTACTTTGAAGGGGACGACGTCCAATAGCCTGTAGATTTTTTAAATAAATTAATAAAAAATCAGTCCTGGAACTTTTTGATCACCCCTCGTAGTTTGGGCCAAATCAGCAACATATGGGATATTAAGGTCATGATGGATGAGTTTGTTTGTGACATAATAAGGAGTATTGAGGATTTTACGAAGGATTTTGGATTGTAAGGATTGGATACGAGATGAATTGGATGGTTTAGTAGAGCCCTAAAGCTCAACTCCGTATGTCCAAATAGGTCTGATAACTGTCATGTAAATGAGTCTTTAGTAATTGATTGGTAGCTTTGAACGTTTGTCCAATAAATGTTGAAGTAGGCGAAATCGTCGAGCAGTTTCTTGTCTTTTCAGTCTTGTATGAGGATTCGAAGTGAGACGTTTGTCCAGATGGAGTCCTAGGTAACGTATCTGTTCGACAGGGATCAGTGGAATGTTATTAAACGATACAGTAGGCCAGGAATTCGTAGGTTTACGACGAAGAGTGAAGGTAATTTGGTGGGATTTGTTAGGATTTATTTTAATTCTCCAATTTTGACAACATTCTTGAAGGTTTGAGATATGGGATTGAAGATATTGGGATGCAACAAATGGATCCTTATTTACTGATAACACACATGTGCCATCAGCGTACGTAGTGAGGACAGTGCTGGGATGGGTTGGGATGATGTGATTACAACTTCATTGCCAATGACTTTCATAGTAGGATCACTCCTTCGGCCAGTGTTCCTTACGAAAGTTGGCCAAAATTTAAAATTTGGATTTTTTGGAAAAATTACCAATTTTCAAAGGGGCGTAACTCAGAATCTAGTAGACCTAAAGGCCTTGGTCTGTGCTTAAATTAATGCTAATTAAATTTACTACCTTGATTTTTATCGTAGAATCACTCCTTCGCCCGGTGTTCCTCAGAAAGTTGGCCAAAATTTAAAATTTGGATTTTTTGGAAAAAATTACCAATTTTCAAAGGGGCGTAACTCAGAATCTAGTAGACCTACAGGCCTTTGTCTGTGCTTAAATTAATGCTAATTAAATTTACTACCTTGATTTTTATCGTAGAATCACTCCTTCGCCCGGTGTTCCTCAGAAAGTCGGCCAAAACTTAAAATTTGGAGTTTTGGGAAAATAAAAACAATTTTCAAAGGTTGGCCTGAGAGAAAAATAAAGAGAGTAACGATTTCTTCTTGCAGATACAAGTTATTTTTAACTGCTACATCCTCCCACGCGCCTGATGCTGAATGTTGAATACCATTACCCCCTTAAAAAAAAATCCTAAGGCAACCTGCCGGGCTACGAACCCGCGTTCTACTATAGAAGATCGCTATACTAAGTGTGATAATACTTGTCAGATAAACATCATTACAATATCATCAATAAAATATACAATATACGTGTAATATTATTTGTGGTACGTATTTTATTGTTTATTCATTTAACACCGATATAATAGAGTTCGTTAACTTGTACCTGAGAACACATAGGCTTAGGGACATCATTTTATGTCCCCTCCGGAGTACATATGGAAATCGCCTCGTATCATTCTTTGTTCACATTATTGTGTTGGGGAGTGGGTTGGTTCTGTGTGTAGAGTGCTGAGGGGCTAAGCAGAAGGTTTCGGATTCAATTCTAGCCGTGGCAGATAAATTATTTAATATGTTAACAGACATATATATAGACTCAATGGGATCTACAAACCTTCCCGGGGCTCTCATAGCCCAAGTGAATACAATTGGTAGAAAACCCGGGGGTTGAACGTGATCTTGAACAAATTACCTGCATAACCGTTGCCCTGGAAACAGTACAGATTGTGAGGCATGTATTAAGACCCTCCTAGTCATAATTGTTAATTAAAAAAAAAATTATAATTTAAATGATCGAGCTTGACAAAAGACTATACATAAAGTAATTCCTCGCTCCATTGGGGGGTTGCCTAGGACTATTGATAGAGTAACACATCTTAAATACCTTTTTTACATAATAGATGTCTCCGTTTCAGGCTGCTTCTGACTACTTTCAGACTACTTCAGCATTTACTAGACAAACCTCCTTAAGGTGTTAATTAATTTGGACCTACGGAGTAGAGCTTTGGGGCTCTACTAACCCATCCAATTTCTCTCGTATTCAATCCTTACAACCCTTCGTAAAATCCTCTATTCACCTTATTTTGTTACGAATAAATTCATTCATAATGAACTCAATGTTCCATTTGTTTCTGATTTGGCCCGAAACCAATATCAATCCTTTCATGCCCGATTGTTTCGAAACTACAAACCTCTTCAATTCCCGGTCCTCCAAGGCGTCTCAAAAGAAGGTGATCTCGTGATCTTCTGAAGTTGAATTTGTTATTTGAGTATTATAACTGGAAAGTTTCTCTCCTTGCTTTTAACCGTGCCATTATGTATCATTCATATTCATATTGTGAAAATACAGTTGTAAATTTAAATAAATACATTTTAAAAAATATATTGATATATGTGATGCTATCTGGAACATTAGGAGTATCTAGATGGGCATACAACAGGTAGTGCTCCTTAGGTTTATTACATATACTCTTAAGATAAGAGCGACGGTTGTACGGAAGGAACGGTCAACTCAAGATGCAAGAAACTGGATGAAGCAATGGTCGAGGAATAGCCAGTCACATATAGCGTCCCACATTCTTTGTAAGTAGTTTTATAAGTTATCTTATAACCACGATCAGCACAAATAAATATAATGTTGATCAATAATTATTATTATTAAATAAACAACTCCTGGTCTGTCAACCTCGTTAACTTTTGGAGAAGAGAGGGATATGATGATATAAATTAACTGTACATTTAGTGTAACTCAGGGTGGGAATTATTATTCAGATCAAAGGATCTGACTTTTCCTTAAGATCATTGCTTAGTAAGTGAAGCCAATATAGCAATATATAAAAAAAAAAAACCTGTACCACTACATCCCGTGAACGGGTCTGGGGTTCAGTACATGGTAGAGACTGAATTGTTTCAGGGAAGTGACGTTCCGAAGGTTTTGAACCTAAAACATTATTTTATATATATATATATATATATATATATATATATATATTTTAAGAGTCTGTTATTTAAAATAATTTAAGGTATCAGTTCCGCGGGTTCTAGCTTCGATTAGAGTCACAACAAGTTCAAACTTTTCATAAATTCCCTTTTTAATATTCTCAAAAATAAAAATAATCGTGAGTTTTATGTGGAAGAAAATGGTCCGGGTGAAAACAGAAATTGTAAGAAAAAAAACCTGTACCACTAAGGCCTGTGAAGGGTCTGGGGTTCAGTACATGGTAGAGACTGTACTGTTTCATGGACAACGGTTCTACAAGGAGGTGACTTGTCCTAGGTCACGCTCAACCGCCAGATTCTGCCCCCCCTTATTTTGGGTACCCTATTTTTATATTTTATAGAGGCTGGGTGAGCTCCAGGAGGGTCCTTTACGATCCATCTCCGGCTGCAAACAGACCAAATAAAAGTCTTGCCTGCAGCGGGATTTGAACCAGGATTTCCGGCATTGCAACTCAGTGTTCTACCACTGAGCCACTCCGCTCCATGCAATATATAATAGAGATATAAGAAAAAGTGTAGAACATAGTTGCAAATATTTCATTCTTTGTTTTCACGAAACCAGAGAGACATTTCTTTATTGTTTTTTAAAATAAGTTAAATGTCATTAACAACTCTATGACTAATGTAAGATGTACTTGCTATTGTCGAGTATTGATCCGTGAATATTCTTTTTCATGATTACTTTCCTATCCTCATCATGATGAGTACAAATGAATCTCCCAGACGAGGACATTGACACCCATTAAAAAGACACCCACACAAATCTTATCCTGAGGTTCATTAATATTTGTCGTTGTTCGTTTTATCTGTCGAATCAGGAGACTCCATTCGCGAAAGTCCTCTCTCCGTTAGTTCTGCATGACATGGAGTAACGGACTCTTCGAAGTCGGTCGATTTGTTTTCACCTCAACATCAAATTCTGGACCAGTTCTTATCGTAATCCACTAGACAATGGCTTTACCTTTACCCGCGAAACTGACAAAGGAAATGCCTGAATTAGGGAAAGTGCTTTCTCTGGAGATCGATTTTTATGAATGAACTTTATCCGTAGGCGGTGTCCTTAACCTCCTTATAAGGCACGACTTTATTCTTCTCGTCTTTTTAAAATAAAAACAAAGATATTTCGGATTTTACTCTGGGAGGAAAATTGGACCTCTACGTGTAAGTGGTAATGACGATATAACCATAACTATGGCAGTCTTGGTTCAGAGGGGGCTTCAACCCGTTCGGGCTTCAGTGAAGGCAACCTGCCTAGGGTGTACCCCCGAAATCCGGAGTAATTGAAGGCTAGTTTTCAATCAAAAGCATTAAGGATTAAATTAGTATGTAAGTAGAGTACTTGGATTTCTTAGGAATCGTACTTCAGAAAAAATAATTATTATTAAAAACATCGTTGCTCACTGCCTTTTATCACGAATATTCAAGATTCAAATAAATTACATTTAAACGAAGGTTTTTCCTTTTTTTAGTATAAAATATTTTTATTTTAGATTAATTTATTGATATTTACAACTATAATAATATTACAACAAGTAAATTTGCTAATATGAACAAATGACATGAAAATAAAAAACACTTATGGAGAAACTACCTATCGGTAGCATTCCAATAAAGTTCTATAGTAGAAGGTCTCGAGGCAATAATCTTTTCAGACACCTCGGAGGGTTATCAGGAATAGTATGGGAAGCAAGTTGAGGGACTAGCCGTTTCAACTGTGTTTATGGAGCTTGTCATGGAAGGATAGGTATCTAGTTTGGGCCAAATCAGCAACATCATAGGATATTAAGATCATGATGGGAGAGTTTGTTTGATACATAATAAGGAGCATTGAGGATTTTACGAAGGATTTTGGATTGTAAGGATTGGATACGAGATGAATTGGATGGTTTAGTAGAGCCCCAAAGCTCAACTCCGTATGTCCAAATAGGTCTGATAACTGTCATGTAAATGAGTCTTTTGTAATTACTTGGGGGCTTAGAGCGTTTGTCCACTAAATGTTGAAGTAGACGAAAACGTCGAGCAGTTTCTTGTCTTTTCAGTCTTGTGTGGTAGTATAAAATTAGATTTACTTTTTTACACTTTATGTATTATTTACCTAACGGCGGAATAACAGTTTTTAACATTTTAGTAGAGGTACCTTATTATTATTATAGAAATAGAATGAACTGCTGAGCTGCCATGCCGGAAATCCTGGTTCAAATCCCGCTGTGGGTAAGACTTTTATTTAGTCTGTTTGCAGCCGGAGATGGATCATATAGGATCTAGTACCCTACTGGGGCTCACCCAGCCTTTATAAAATATCATGAAAATGGGGTACCCAAAATAAGGGGGAAAAGTCTAGCGGTTGAGCGTGACCTTGGACAAGCCACTTCCTTGCAGAACCGTTGTCCATGAAACAGTACAGTCTCAACCATGTATTGAACCCCAGACAAGTTCACGGGTTGTAGTGGTACAGGTTTTTTTAATAAGAAAAGTGTCTTAATCTTACTTCACTGCATTCTGCCTACTAAAAAAATGCCTTATCGAAATATGATTCATCGAAATGATCGCGGGTTCGTCAGGTCTAAGGTTTTTTTAAAAGGGAGTAAGCAATCCTTGGCTATGACATCCTTCGGAAGTTAGGTAAAATGGGGGTCCCAAGATTGCAGTATCAAATACTTTTTACCTTTAACCTTAATTTTACCTGCAAAGGCAACATTTAGGGCTCCCACTATTGTCCGATTAGCCATAGCAGTTTAAAGTGACATCAAATAAACAACTGTTAATTAAACAATTCTTTAATCTAGCATAACCTAATATATTTTAATAATACAGAATTGGAATATTGTTGTTAACTTTCAAAACCCAAGAAACTGTCAAAAATTCTTGAAATTAGTATCAATGAAAATTCTAGCAATTTCGAGTCGATTTAAAATTATTTTTTTGTTTTTTATTTGAAAACTGATTAGTATCAGTCATAGAATATTATTTACTTGATCGTTTTATAAAATTATTAATTTTTAATACATTCTAAACTATACCGATAAAGAAAATATAGGATGTCGGTATAGAAGAACTTCGGATCAAAAATTTAGAAATTTTTTAAGCAGACAATATACTAATTTTTTATATTATTAAAGCGCATAGAATAAAGTTTCAATACTTGTTAAAAGTTCGTGATATTTCTATCAAAACCAGACGGTTTGAAAATACTTTTTTTTTTATTCGAAAACAGGACATTGTCAGTTTCCGTAATACTTCTATCACATTCAGTATTAATCATTAAATATTAGTTACTTAATTTTTTTATAGAATCTTTCATTTTTAATATATAAAAAAATAGATTCCTTACCAAAGACCGGTATAGAAAATAAATGAATTTCGGATGATAAAAAATTTTTAAATTTCTAACAGCCAATATTATAACTTTATGTATTAGCATTTTATATTGTTAATGTTCCGAGAATAAATTTGGCAAGTTTCAACTCATATATAACTGCCAAAAGTTCTTGAAATTTCTATCGAAGTTATGCAGAGTCTATTTCAAAATTATGCTATGATTTTTATTCGAAATGGAATATTATCAGTCATGGAATATTAGTTGCTAAATCGTTTTATAGAATCTTTCATTTTTAATATGCAAACAAATATAATTCCAACCTAGAGATGTATAGAAAATAAATGAATTTCGTATCCAAAAATTTTAAACTTCCAAGGGGTTAATTATATATTTTTTTATATTAATATTACTTAGTGTTATATAAGTATTTTAAATTGTTAACATTTATATACTACAAAGTAGTGTCGATTTAAAATAACAGTTTTCATTTTTATTCGAAAAAAGAAAACTATCAGTCATGGAGTATTAGCTACTAGATTTAGTTAAGTTTCAACACATATATAATTGTCGAAAATTCTAAAAAAATTATCGAAGCAATGTAGTATCGTTTTAAAATTACTCATGTATTTTTTTATTCGAAAACGCTATATTATCAGTCATTGGTTACTAGATCGTTTTATAGAATTTTTCATTTTTAATATGAAAAAAAATAGACTTCTTACCTTGACCGGTATAGGAAATAAATGAATTTCATATCACAAAATAGTTTTAATTTCCATGTGGTTAATTATATAATTTTTTATATTTTTAATGTTCATAGAATAGATTTAGTGAGTTTCAACACATATAAAACTGTTCAAAATTGTTTTACTTTTAATCGAGACATTTTCTTTAATAAAGGGAGTTTTGAAACAAAAAAACATAACTTTTAATCGAAGCAAAGTAGTGTCGATTTAAAATAACTCTTGTCATTTTTATTCGAAAAAAGAATACTATCAGTCATAGAGTATTAGATACTAGATCATTTTATAGAATCTTTTATTTTTAATATACAAAACAAAAATAGAAATCTAACCTTGAGCGCTAGAGAAAATAAATGAATTTCGTATCACAAAAAAATTGATATTTTCCTGCAGAAAACGTTCTTATTTTTATATTAGTATTACTTAGTATTATATAACTATATTGTAAATGCTCATAGAATAAATTTCGTAAATTGAACACATATAAAACTGTCAAAAATTCTTGAAATTGAACACAACTGTCAAAAATCCTAGTTTTTCTCATCGAAGCCGTACAGTCCCAGTTTAAATATATTGTTATTTTCATTCGTAAACGGACTAGTATTAGTCACAGGATATTGTAATCGCTTGATAATTTTATAGATTTTTAATATCCAAAAAAATAGAATTCTATCCAAGAGCTGTATAGAAAATAAATGAATTTCGTATAAAAAAATTTTAAACTTCTAAACAATTAATTATATAATGTTTTATATTAGTATCCTATTTTTATTTTATATTGTTAAAGTTCATAGAATAGATTTAGTAAGTTTCTACACATATAAAACTGTCAAAAATTCTAAAAAAATTTATAGAAGCAATGTAGTGTCGATTTAAAATTACTTTTGTGTTTTTTATTAGAAAGAGAAATATTATCAGTCATGGGATATTGATTACTAGATTGTATTATAGAATTTTTAATTTTTTATATACAAAAAAATATAATTCTAACCTAGAGTGATGTAAATAAATGAAGAACGAAAAGTTTGAAATTTTCAAGCTGATAATAATTAATTATTCATATGGCAGTGTTATTTCTTTGTATATTCGATATATTTATTGTAATATGGATACGACATCTATACTTGGATATTGGGACTTACCTCGTCTGCCCTGTCGGCCATGACTGGGGTATGTCAACAGGTCGATATTCTTCCACAGCCTCCTCAGCTCTAGCCAGCTTATATCATTCCTCTGAGAATTTTATTTAAGAATATTAATAAAAAGAATTAACTATATATTCAATTAATAATTTGTTTACTTATAGTTATCATTGATAATGAATAATTTATGCATATTTGTGAATTTAAAGTTATTCAATGATTTAACAGATTGGAGACTTGAGATGTATGAAGAAAATCTATTTAAAGTCGAATGGAACGAATAAAAAGAACTTGATCTACTAACATTACAACTTATGAACTAACTTAGTGACTACACTACTATATAACTTCTATACTGTTAACTATCTTTACTATACTTTCAACCATCTTCTGTTCTTCTGTCTAATGTAACGATAGTTTAGAGCTAGGTAACACATACATAGAACAGGGGAGGTTGATGAAGTTCACATTGCTGACGATAAGGAAATAATGTCATAAATTTCATGTTATAAACGGTCAAAGATCCGCCAGGTAACCATAGCAACATACCAAAAAAGGGCTTTAGGTTGCAAAAAATTGAAGAGAGCTGAATTTTTGTTGTAAGGGCATGTTTGACTAGTGGAAATCCAAGTTTGCTACCGGAAAAGCGGATGGGCAAACTATTGGTGACCTCGAAAAACCTCGACATTTTCGGAGTTATTCGAGTTTTTGGCCTATGTCTTCTAATCGGTGCGTTCTTTTGTGTGTGTGCAAATTTAATATACTTTAAAATGGTTACCCATGTTTTGTTTTTTTTAAATGCAGCGATTATGAGGTGCAGGCCAAAAACTGAAATAACTGCGAAAATTTCGAGGTTTTTTGGCCACCAAAAGTTTCCCCATCCGTTTTTTTTGGTTGCTAAATTGGATTTACACTACTCAGACATGCCCTTACAACATATCAAAAATGCAGCTCTCCTCGATTTTTTGTGACCCTCAATCTTCTGGTCGCTGGCCTATATTTGGACTATTTGGAAAAAATGCCCAAGAAGTATAAATCAGAATCTATTAGACCTACAGGCCTCGTTATGTGCTTAAATTAAAGCTAATTAAATTTACTACAGCTTCATTCCCTGTGACATTCAACGTACGAACACTCCTTCGGCCGGTGTTCCTAACGAAAGTCGGCCAAAACTTAAATTTGGATTTTTTTTAGAAATAATGACTAATTTTCAAGCTGTCGTTTTAAACGCAATACTATTGAATAATTTACAAAATTAGACCGATAATTTAGAAAACGACCCGCGCAGAAGTTGCCTCAAGGTGGCCACGCCCTTTCCCCCTCTACCAATCTAGCTTTACTCACCTTGTGCTCTCAACGTGGTTGTATTCATATCCGGAAATGAAAAAAAAAAAAATTTAAAAAAGAGGTAAAGTTTAATTTCAACGATCCGTAGCTTCTCCTCTACGATTTAAAATACCAAATATTTATAAATCTTATGCATAATCTCTTATTACATACACAATATATTGAAAACTTATATTCAATTGACAAATCATAATTAATTATAAAAAAAAAAGCCATCGAATTTTTCTCGTATTCAATCCTTACAATCCAAAATCCTCAATGATTGTTACGAACAAAGTAATCCATAATGACCTTAATGTCCCTTTTGTTGCTGATTTGGCCAGAATCCGATAACAATCTTTTTATGAGAAACTTCATTACCACTCAAACCCACTAGTTTCAAACCTCGCAACCTCTTCATTCCTGATAATCCTCCGAGGAGTCTGAAAAGAAGATGGCCTCGTGACCTAAATTGAACTACCACTGGGTTGTTTCTCTACTTGCCTTTTCTCTGGACATGATTTATCTTTCATTATATTTACTTGATGTTTTTTTTTCTGATTTTTCTGATGATTCTGTTTACTGTTGTAAATTTCAATAAATACACTAAAAAAAAATTATCCAAATGCATTAAAATATACCTTCTTTTCTCTTCATCTTCTGGTACCCTCCCCCAAGCTACTTCTTTCTTTTTCTCCAGGATCACAAGACATTTTTTGTCCAGCATACACCCTCCCCTTTCCTAATTATATAGCCACACTACCTGTGCCGCCTCTTCTTGCTTCAATTGAAAATGGTGCGTTTTTGTTTTGTTTTTTCTTTCTCACCACGTTCCATGTTATGAGAAGGCTCAGAAGATTCGGATCATGAAAAGCATCTACGGCTCAATCAGAGGGAACATCTGGACCGCTACGGCTTAGGTCATGATTCTATTTCAGATCATGTTTCGAAGGGAAAAAAAATGTACTTACCACAGAATTAAAACAGTGCGGCGTGTTTGAAGGGTACGGGTATAAAGTTAGAAAAAGGGCTCTGAGCACCTGAGTACAACAAGAGACCTGTTTTAAGCTTTTTGCTTATTTGTTTAACGTCACTTTATGCTTCTATGGCTAATCGGACGATGCTACAGTGGGAGCTCTAAATTTTACCTATCCAGGTTTAATTAGGATAGGGATCATTAAAGAGTACCTGACTCGCTTAGGCTAGGATCCTCCATTAGACGTCTCTTCCGAAGGACGGCATAACCAAGGATTTATTACTGCCTTTAAAATATCCTATGCGGGAGCGGAGTGGCTCACTGGTAGAGCACTAAGTTGTCATGCTGGAAATCCTGGTTCAATTCCCGCTGCAGGCCATGATTTTTATTTAGTCTGTTTGCAGAGGGAGATGGATCATATGGGATCTAGGACCCTCCTGGGGCCCACCCAGCCTCTATAAAATATTATAAAAATAGGGTACCCAAAATAAGGGGGAAAAATCTGGCGGTTGAGCGCGACCTAGCACAAGTCACCTCCTTGCAGAACCGTTGTCCATGAAACAGTACAGTCTCAACCATGTACTGAACCCCAGACCCTTCATGGGTTGTAGCGGTACAGTTTTTTTTTTTTAAATATCCTATAGCTACCTTATGGGATGTGAAACAGCGGCCATGGGCACAGAAGTTTGTTATGCTAACAATTACACCACAATAATTTTAACAATAAAATATTTTAAATTATTATTATTTTTTTTTAAATTATTTTATTGAGTTGTACAACTGTAATATATACATCTATTACAATTGCTATTAGAATAAATAATACATGATAGGACATGTAGAGACACTACCCACTGGCAGCACTCTAATAAAATTTCTATAATAGAAGGTCCCGAGGCCATCTTCTCTTAAGACGCCTAGGAGGATTGTCCGGGATGGAATTGGATGCAAGGATGGAAACTAGTGGGTTTGGATGGGTTTGAAGTTTATTGTGGAATGATAGGTATCTGGAATGGGCTAAATCGGTAACATATGGAACGTTAAGGTCATTATGGATGGTTTTATTTGTGACAAAATAAGGACCGTTTAGGATTTTGCGAAGGATTTTGGATTGCAAGGATTGGATACGAGAGGAATTGGATGGTTTGGTGGAGCCCCATAGTTCAATTCCGTAAGTCCATATAGGTCTTATAACAGTCACATAAATAAGTCTTTTGTAATTGATCTGAAGCTTTGAGCGTTTGTCTAGTATGTGTTGAAGTAGTCGGAAGCGTCTAGCTGTTTCTTGTCTTATTATAAATTAAGACTACATTTTACAATATTACTACGTTACAAAATAGTAGCGTTCCAAAGGGGGGTAAAAAGGGAGCCCCAAGTTGTGTCGATAGTCGATAGTTAGCATTAACGGTTGAAAACTATCGATAGTTTTTCGATAGCATTGCTTCCTTTTTTTCCAAACCTATTCAATAAACAATTTCAACTAATTTAATTAAATTCAATTATCTACCTTCTATTTGAAATTTGCAGGATTATAAATTATAAAAAGATTAGATATATCATAAAGATGAGAAAAAAAACTAATTTATTTGAATTTTAAAAAAGTATTCACAATTTACATATTTACAATAACAATGAACAAATCAAATCTTCAGAAGAGAAAAATAACGAAATAATTAATTTCAAGAGTCAAGTTTGTTTGTTCATTTAACGTCACTTTTTGCTGCTATGGCTAATCGGACGATGCTACAGTGGGAGCTCTAAATTTTGCCTATCCAGGTTTAATTAGGATAGGGATTTTTAACGAGTACCTGACATCGTGCAAGCTCGGGACCCCCTCAAGGGTCAAGTGTGCTCCTTGAGCCACATATTTCTAGACGAACATTTAAGACATTACAAAAATACATGAAATATTAATATTACTACATTACAAAATACATGAAAGGGCTCCAATTTCATATATTCATTTTCACCTACATTGGGAATGGGTTGGCAAGGTGGCAAATACTGTTGTGTGGCAAATACTGAAGGTCCCGTATTCCTATGACAGATAAATAATCTAAATCTGTTAATAGCCACGAACAGGCCCTGTGCGATTCGCAGACCCTCCTGGGGTTTATCCAGTCCCTATAAAGAGGGTACCCTTCATTGGGATATAAACTTGCGACTGAGGGTGATCTTGAACTATCCCCTTCTGTGCACAACCGCTGCCAAAGAAACAGTTCATTCTCTACCATGTACTGAACCAAAGAAACTTCATGGATTTGTAGTGCGACAGGTTTTTTTTTTTTAGCATGTATCTTATGTTTCTTTTCAGTTTTTGCTCTTCAATATTGTTTTATTTTTCAGATTAATAATTATTAGGTTTTTCTGAATCTTTTTAAACATTTATTATTGAAAATACGAGGCAATATGAGAGGAAAAGGCATGTATATGTAAGAACAATTAAATTATTTTTTTTTTATATTTACAACTGTAATAATATTACAACAAGTAAATTTGCTAATATAACCAAATTACATTAAAACAAAAAAAACTTGTGGAGAAACTGCCCATCGGTAGCACTCAAATAAAGTTCTATTGGCATCTTCTTTTCAGACGCCTCGGAGGGTTATGAGGAATAGTACGGGAAGCAAGTTGAGAGACTAGCGGATTCAAGTGTGTATGGAACTTGTCATGGAAGGATAGGTATCTAGTTTGGGCCAAATCAGCAACATATGGAATATTAAGATCATTATGGGCGAGTTTGTTTGCGACATAATAAGGAGCATTGAGGATTTTACGAATGATTTTGGGTTGTAAGGATTGGATACGAGATGAATTGGATGGTTTAGTAGAGCCCCAAAGCCCAACTCCGTATTTCCAAATAGGTCTGATAACTGTCATGTAAATGAGTCTTTTGTAATTAATTGGGAGCTTGGAGCGTTTGTCCAGAAAATGTTGAAGTAGGCGAAAACGTCGAGCAGTTTCTTGTCTTTTCAGTCTTGTATGAGACGTTTGTCCAGATGGAGTCCTAGGTAACATATCTAAGAACAATGAAATTTAAGGGTATAGATGGAAATCCTTTTATTTATTTTTTTGCGGACCGGCCAACAAAAGACCACGCAGATATAAATTGTGGTAGTAATGTTTTTCTTTTCATCGATATTTGAATTCACTTTTTTTTTGCCAAGTATATTTTCGCTTGCTTCTTGTTGATTCATCGTCGGTATCATCACGAAAGACATATTAAATAACGTAAACAATCATTCCTTGTGTAAACTGTATACTCTTGGATGCGATTGTTACTGGAGTTGTGAGTCCTTCCTCATTTAAATGCAATGTCATCATTAAATCCTCAAGATTTGTTAAAATTATAGCAAGTACACAAACTGATAACAGTATCATGATGTGCTCTTCCACCGTGGAAAGTGGTTACGTTTCATTTCTAGTGTTTACATCGTAACTCGTATTCATGAAGATAAGAAAGTCGTTTGCAAGAATGTTTGATTAAACCACCTTCATTTATTCTCACAGCTATTATCTAACATAATAATGTTAGATTTTCCAATATTATAAATGAATATCAGAGAAAGGATTAACTTAGTGATAGAATATTAGATTGTTATTCTGAATGTTCGAATACTATCCCCCAACTGAATTTAAACTGTTTAAATGAGATGAAAATAGTTGACTGGATGATCTAATGCAAAGGAGATAGTTGGGGGGTGCAGTCAATAAGAACACAGAATAAGTAATAAACTTATATTACGTGCCGACGTTTCGACCTACAGTGTAGGTCATCTTCAGGGCTAACAGAGAAACAAACAGAACAAAAAATATAAAAATGTACAGTAACAATAATATAGTGACAAGTAATGTAGAAAATTAAAATAGTGGCAGATATGAATATAGAAGATAACGAATTTCAAAAAAGTGCCAGAATATAATAAAATAAAGATATAGACAGATATAAAAAATTAATGATAATGAAAAGAAAATGAAAATAATGACAGATATTCGTTATCTTCTATCTTCATATCTGCCACTATTTTAATTTTCTACATTACTTGTCACCATATTATTGTTACTGTACATTTTTATATTTTTTGTTCTGTTTGTTTCTCTGTTAGCCCTGAAGATGACCTACACTGTAGGTCGAAACGTCGGCACATAATATAAGTTTATTACTTATTCTGTGTTCTTATTGACTGCACCCCCAACTATCTCCTTTACATTAAACTGTTTAACTTGGACCAGTCTGTACCAAGGACAACACAGATTAAATATTTAGGACTTAACATGGACAAAAAGTGAACTTTTACTTTCCACACTGATCATGTGTGCAACAAAGCTAACAGAGCTCTGTGTACTATATATCCATACATTAATAGGAATTCTAAATTAAGCACAGATAATAAGTTACTATTATATAAAGCCTACATACGACCTATACTAACATACGCATGCCCAATATTTAGTTATATATTTGAAACTAATTACAAAAAACTAAAAATATTCCAAAACAAATGTATTAGAATTGCTGAAAATTATGCATATTAATATCAATGTAAAAAGGGTAAAAACAATAAAAACCCACTTATAAAAAATATTGGGAACTATACAAAAAATATTACAAAGCGGTATGTACGTAAAAGAACTAAACATTTATTATTGTAGGATAACAATTTATTTTATTTCATTGTTATTGTTTGTATATATATATATATATATATATATATATATATATATATATATATATTATTTATATATTTATATAAATATATAAATATATATATATATATATATATATATATATATATATATATATATATATATATATATATATATATATATTTATATAATATAATATATTTATATAATATAATATATTTATATATATGCCCATAATTATGAAAGTGGTCAAAGTCAAGATAAGAGTTTATTGGTTATTTCATACCACATTAATTTAAACTAAATTTAGTCAATGTAATTTTTATGATTTAGATTAATTTATTGATATTTACTACTATAATAATTAATAATTAATAGTTAATTACAACAAGTAAATTTGCTAATATGAACAAATGACAAAAAAAAAAAAACTTGTTGAGAAACTACCCATCGGTAGCACTCCAATAAAGTTCTATAGTAGAAGGTCTCGAGGCCATCTTCTTTAGACGCCTTTGAGGGTTATCAGGAATAGTATGGGAAGCAAGTTGAGAGACTAGCGGATTCAAGTGTGTATGGAGCATGTCATGGAAGGATAGGTATCTAGTTTGGGCCAAATCAGCAACACATGGGATATTAAGATCATGATGGATGAGTTTGTTTGTGATATAATAAAGAGCATTGTGGATTTTACGAAGGATTTTGGATTGTAAGGATTGGATACGAGATGAATTGGATGGTTTAGTAGATCCCCAAAGCCCAACTCCGTATGTCCAAATAGGTTTGATAGCTGTCATGTAAATGAGTCTTTTGTAATTAATTGGGAGCTTAGAGTGTCCTGTAAATTTGAAGTAGGCGAAAACGTCGAGCAGTTTCTTGTCTTTTCAGTCTTGTATGAGGATAGGAAACAAACATGTTCCTCCATTGGCTTAGTTTTAATGTTTTTATTTTAGATCTAACTCTACACAGAAGTTAAGCAGTGAGTAGAAGACCATTAGCGATGGTAATTACCTATTGTGTCCTCAGGATTGGCCTGATATTTGAGAGCAGGTTGTTCAAAGGATTCATAGGGAACTCCCATCTATTAAAATTTCTTTGACATTAGTTGTACAGTTTGTGTTGTAGTTTAATAATTTGGGTCGTTTTCAAAGGAACGTTCATTTAGTAAAATCAAGGTCACCTGTGGTCTAGTGGTTAGCGTAACAAACTACTAAGCCCAAGATGGCGGGTTCGTAGCCCGGCAGGTGGCCCTAGGATTTTTTAAAGGGCGTAAAAAATCCTTTGTTACGCCGTCCTTCGGAAGGGACGTTAAACAGGGGTCCCGAGACTGTACGATGTCAGGTACTCGTTAAAAATCCATACGCTAATTAAACCTGGATAAGCAAAATTTAGAGCTCCCAATGTAGCATCGTCCGATTAGCCATAGCAGCATAAAGTGACGTTAAATGAACAAACAAGTAAAATCAATTATAAGAAAGTCTGAAAATTTACTTGGAAATCATTTAAAAACATTTTACCCGTAAGTTCTCAAAATTTCTGAACAGATGGAAATCTATTGGAGATAAGTCTGATGGTTAAGTTGGGTGTGAGATAATTTTGTTATTCAGCTTGCTTAGTGAAAATAAGGTTTTACGTAAAATATTCTGTCAAAAAAGGTATAAGACCACTGGGGAATAGAGGATATTACGAAGAATGCATCTGGTAAATATTATTCAGGCGATAGCGTCACGAAGATCGGTAATTGTTCCGCAGGTTGTCGCTTCGACTTGAGTTACAATAAGCTTTAACTTGTTTTATCATTTCATCTTGAAATGAACGTTTCAAAAAACATACATCATCTATGGTTGGAAATGTTAGTTGCCTCCACATTACCCATAATTAGATCCTGTTTTCCATAATAAAGCTCAAAATAACTTGTATTTATAATTATTTTATTTGTCTTATTAATTGTTATTATTTTTAAATATTTTTATTTTGAAGAGAAAAGATTTGCCCTGGCCGGGATTCGGCCCGTGTCGTCTGCATCTCTAGTGCAGTGCTCTCACCACTGAGCTACCAGGGGTCGTATCCAAGTCAGACAAATCCGTTCTCTTCACCGATCCTATATTCTGACTGGAATCTATATTCCGATTCTATTATCTTACTGGTATACGACCCCTAGAGAGAGAAATGCTTTATTTTCAGCAGTGCTGTCCAACTACATTGGATTGCACACAGCATACTGATCAATCCATATCGGACATACTGTACATTACAATATTTTTTTTTTTTTAATGCATACTTAAAAACTACAGTACAATTCTTAATTTTTCCTATTATCTTTTCTTTCTTTTTTTTATATACAAGAAAATAATAATAAATTAAAAAGTATTAAAGCGGAAATAAAACCGTGGAAAAGTTCTTGCCGCAGTAACAGAAGAGAGGAAGTAGTCATCACGAGACTAAGAATCGGCCACACGCGGATGACACACGGATATTTGATTGAGAAAGATGCACCACCAAAGTGCGGAAGTTGCAGGGTGCAACTAACTATCACCCACATCTTGGAAGAATGCCCCCTGTATGAAACATATTTTCATGGCTTGGGGATTGATAGGAAAACCTCGACTATCCTGGGAAATAACGCCGCAAATATAGACAAGGTGATAACCTTTCTTAAAGAAAATAATATTTTCAGTAAAATATAATAATTATAGGTTAAATGGAAATAAAAGTTAAACCAAAAAATAATAAAGAACTAAACATTGAACCAAAAGAAGATAGAGACTGATAAATGAATAAATAATGAAATAAACATTTGAACAAAAAGAAGAAAGACGCTGATGACCATAGATGTTGTGCGTCTATAAGCAATAAAACCTAAACCTACAAGAAAATAAAGAAAATACAAAACAGATATTACCATGCAATTTATGAAGATAAATAAATTTAAAAAAAATTTATATATTAAATATATTAGCGTGTGGAGTATCAGCTACTAAATACATGATGATGAATTATCCACAGGGAGTCAAGAATAATATTCTCAGCGAGCACTGCCACACCTCTGCCATTGACGCCCAGGTCATCGAGGAAGCTTTGGGATTTTAATAGGTGTATTTTTGCAAGTGCATTAACAAGCCCAGACCTTCCTCTGGATGCAGTGTGCACTTAAAGACGATCACCCTTGCTTTTAGAACGATCTACTAGCATTTTTTAAATAGTTCTCTGCTTGGCGCATATGAACACTAATTATTCATTACATTACATTATTGGCGCGACAGACTGATAAAGAAGTCCTTGGCCTGCTCAACCGCTCTTCCCCAATCGTCCCGATCGCCTGCTCGAGTGATGGAGGACCTTGCTCAGCCTCAGATCCTCACAGACGGCATCCTTCCATCTAGCTTTGGACCTTCCTCGAAGTCTTACTCCATCCGGATTTCCTGTATACAGCTTTTTAGCTGTCCTTTCTTCCTCCATCCTATGGCCCAGCCACTTAATGCGTTGAATCCTGATGAAGCTCGATATCGTTAGGTCTCCACATAGCTCACTCAGCTCCTTGTTCCTTCTGATCCTGAGTTGGTCGTTTTCTCGCACTAGGCCGAATATTTGCCTTAGGGCTATTATTTCGAATCTATTCAGCTTTTCCACGCTGGATTTATTCAGTGTGAGGGTTTCACCAGCGTATGTCGCTACTGGCCTAATGATGGTTCTATATATCATCAGCTTGGACTTTAGGCTAAGGAGCTTACTTCTCAGGAGCTTTGAGATCCCAAAACATGCTTTATTAGCTGATCCTATCCTACTATCCTACTTGAATTGCTTTATTTGCTGAAACTATCCTGGCTCTAACTTCTTCCTCCTCATCCAAATTCTCATTTATTCGACTTCCTAAATACTGGAAACTTGACACGCGTTGGAAAGTGTATTTTCCAAAAGCGTAGCTATGAGGTGGTCGGTTTTGTTTTCTATTCTAATTATACATAATCCTACTAATATTATAAATGCGAAAGTTTGTATGTTTGTCTCTCTTTCACGCAAAAACTACGTTGTACGTCGTACTGTGGACGGATCTGGATGAAACTTTACAGTAATATAGGTTATACCCTAGAATAACATATAGGCTATAGCAAGCGCGGATTTAAGGGGAGTGGGCCGAATGGAGGCACGTGCCCCCCCCCGACAGTTTTTTAGGTGCTGTGGAGAATCCATTATGGTACATAATTGAAGGAAAAGCACCATGATCATAGTTGTTAAAATAACAGAAAGAACATAAGTGAAACTATTTTTTTAATATCCAACTAATCCTACTAATATTATAAATGCGAAATTTTGTATTTTTGTCTCTCTTTCACGCAAAAACTACTGGACGGATCCGGATGAAACTTTACAGTAATAAAGATTATATATCATAATAACAAGGGCAGAATTAGGGGGGCAAGGGAGGACGTGCCCCCCAGACATTTTTTCGTGTTTTTTGGAAAATCCATTATAGTTCATAATTAAAGGCAAATCATGAACCTAGTATCTCGAATGATAGGTTTGCAGATAGGTTCTTTGTATAATTTAAGAAAGAAATTTTGATAATTCCACCCCCAAGGGTTTCCTTTAGGTGGCAGACCAAATTCCACGCGAGCGTAGCCACGGGCAAAAGCTAGTATATAATAAATTCTTTATTGGCTTTAATGTTATGAACACTAATTACAGAAAGCTAATTTTCTAAATTTTACAAGATAGAAAAAAAAATTGATCTTTTTCTAGACTAAATTCCTATCTAAAGTAAACAAAATATTGAAGGCCAGAATTGAGCTATCTTGCGGACAATGTGCTTTCTGTAGTAAACAACGCCTGCTGTCTCTGTTGAAAGCCAAATATTTTAAAAAAGACAATCTCAAAAGTTGGACTAGTTTTCTTTCTGCAGTTGACGATTCAAATGTGGAAAATGTCATCTCTATTATTTATTTTTCAAGTCGAACTTTCTTTGTTTTATTTTGTTTGTTAGATTCTTTTCTGTGATCTCAGGTAATGTTGGCGGTACATAAAATGGTGCATGGTAAAGAATTTTAACAATATTGGATTAACCTACAAACTGTTTGTTCATATAACGTCACTTTATGCGGGTTTAATTAGGATAGGTATTTTTAACGAGTAACTGACATCGTATAGGCTCCCCCTGTTTAACGTCCCTTCCGAAGGACGCATAACCAAGATTTTTTTTACCCCCTTTAAAAAATCCTAGGGCCACCTGCCGTGCTACGAACCCGCATTCTTTCCTACAAACTGTAGAAGATGTAAAATATAAGTTATGCTTGTAGCTTTGATCACTTCATCAATCTCTTCAGGCGTAGGAATACATATTACAAATTTAATCATACTTGCTGAGATAACTATTAAAATAAAACAGAATTTTATTAAAGAAAACTGAACTTATTTTCTATCAGAGTGGTATTGTTTAGTATTAGGAGTTGCTATGTTGAGTACAAGACCGGATGAACTCGACTCTTTGCTTCATATGTATCGACTTAAGCGGTTGTGTATGTAAGTGTTTTACAAAAATTGTATGTAATATTAAAATATGATTTATTATATAGCATTTCCAAGTCTATTTGAACCTTTTCCAAGTCTGCTGTATCCTTTTACAAATCAAATGCTATCCTTTCCAAGCCACAAGCAACCCTTTCCAATTCAAATGTAACCCTTTCCAAATGAGTTGAAATTCTTTCCAAAGCAAATTTAACGCTTTACAACTCAATTGTCACCCTTGAAATTGTTTTGAAAATTAACCGTACTTGGGGCATTGGCGAATTTAGAGCCTCTCAACTCTCCAGGATAAAATAAACACAACCGTTTTCTTCACAACTCTTGTTAGGACAAAAATGAGGGAAATAATTAAAAAAACAACTAGTTGATTATTTGTTTCTGAGAAAGTTTATTTAAAAAAAGTAAAAACATGTAATCTAAACTTAACAACAGTATCTTCATATGTTTGGTAATAAAATAATAAACATAATATTCTTGTTTACAAAAATTAAGGAAAAATTTTAAAACAAAAAGTTATAATTTTTTGATTTTTTTCTCAAGAAATAAATAATAATAAAAAAAAATGAAAGAATGTAAACTGAACTGAACATTATCACATTTAAAAAAAAAGTGTTAATTCCTTGGAACCTTGGAAAACATTCAAATAGACTTGGTAAAACTATATATCCATAATAATGTTTTTCAAAAAATAAATAAGCCAGCCATAATAAATGGAGTATCGCATCTAGAAAATTTGATCTCAATGATTTCCCCCCCCTCAATTTAAAGGAATATGAAAATTTCGATAGGCGAATAATAGTTTTCGAGCATTTATCTAGGCCTATTTCTACTTAATCTTCTCATAGGAAGTCCAGGTAACAAAGAGAAGGAAAGAACAAGAGGATTTTGGTGAAGTGTTGAAAAGTGAAAAGTGCATTTGCTGTGAATATAAGATTTTGATATTGATTTAAATTAAGTTGTGTAAATGGATATTAGATTCGTTGGTTCATTGAATCTGCAATCTCTCATTATATTAAGGAATCTCTCACATCACGCAAAAAAGTATTTTTTTATTTGAATTTCTTTAAAGTCACTTCGACTGCTGGGGCCATTAGCTTTTCTTTTTACGGTAGAAATTTTTCAATATCCAAATTTATTCTTTCTATTTAATATTTTTTCAAATTCAAATTCAAATAGATGCTTCGCTGTAAGTTTTGTATTATCACAACTTTGGCTAATTATTGTACAAAATTAAAGGCAAATCACATGATAATAGTTGTTAAAATAACCGAAAGAACATGAGTGAAACTATTGTTTTGATATTCTACTAATATTATAAATGCGAAAGTTTGTTACTCATTCACGCAAAAACTACTGAAAGAATTTGGATGAAACTTATTGAGTAATATAGGTTATACATCAGAATAACACATAGGATACAGCAAGGGCGGATTTAGGGGAGGTACGAGGGCACGTGCTCCCCCAACAGTTTTTTAGGTACTGTGGAGAATCCATTATTGTACAAAATTAAAGGCAAATCACATGATAATAACTGATAAAATAATAATAAGAGCATGAGTGAAACTATTGTTTTGATATCCTACGAATATTATAAATGTGAATGTTTGTTACTCATTCACGTAGAAACTACTGAACGGATTTGGATGAAACTTATTGAGTAAAATAGGTTATACATCATACGCTACAGCAAGGGCAGATTTATGTTGGGGCACGGGGACATGTGCCCCCCCCCCCCGTTATAGTACATAATTAAAGGCAAATTAGGAACTTAGCATCTTGAAATTTGCAGATAGATTCTTTGTATAGTTTAAGAAACAAATTTGGATAATTCCACTCCAAGGGTTTCCCTTTAATATAATAGGGGTTCAAAGGTTGTATAGAATCAGTCAGTTTTGAAGTTAGACATCTGAAATTTCGGATGTACGAGTAACTCATAGTTAAAAAAAATTAAATTATTTATTTAAAATGATCTGTCATGAAACTTTATGTGGCACACCAAATTCCACTTGAGCGAAGCCGTGGGCAAAAGCTAGTATTATATATATAAAATGTAATTATTTTCCTATATATTTAGAAAATCATCAACTAACATCAATACTTCTATTGGGTTGTAATAAATGTCAATGAAGGTGTAAATTTAAATTATTAGCAAAAAAAATAATAAACACTACTTTTATTGATTAAAAATAGGATCCTTCACTTTCAGTACACTTCTCTCAACGTGAAACAAGTATTTCTATCCCCGCTCTGTAGAAATTAGGTGTCGAGGAAGAAATGAAGTCTTGGGTCCTTCACCCACCATATTCTCCGGACCTTTCTACAACTGATTTTTAATTTTTTCGTTGTTTAATTTTTTATGAAGTATAGAATTTGACAACGAAAATTCCCTGAAATCGGCCTTCCAAGACTTCGCTTCTTCCTTGACGCCTAATTTCTACAGATCGGGGATAGAAATGCTTGTTTCACGTTGGGTGAAGTGTATTGAAAGTGAAGGGTCCTATTTTTATTAATAAAAGTATTCTTTAATAATTTTATTGCTAATAATTTAAATTTACACCTTCACTGACATTTCATATGTTACAACCCAATATAACAAGCAATTGAGACAGATCTTCTCTTGTCATCAAACGTATATATATTTTTTTATGTATTTTTCACATTATCGTTAAAAAGCCTAAGCTCCAGATTATTGCTGATACAATCTTCTTTTTTCTTCGAACCTAAAAAGGAATCTCTTCATCTCCTGGACATCGCCGATTCCTTCGAGTCCATCCGGAGCCAGATAGGCTGGAGAGGTGGGGGTAACAATGCCTCAAGAGTGATATATAAAGGACAAGATGACAAGCTCTTCCAATCCTTCATCGTAGCGGCCATGGATCTCAAGTCGGTAAGTCCCAGTGATGGTTTACAGCAAGTGTTATTGCTTCATTTCTAAGCATTTAAGTTCTAAGTACATTCTAAAATTTTGCATTTTCTAAGTCCTAAGTTCGGTCCATTATTCTTAACTAAAATCATCGATGGAATAAATTTAAAGCTGTCAGAAAATATTTTTGGATTCTGGATAGTTTAAAAACAATTTTGAATGAATCAAAAATTTCAATTTTGTAGACATTCAGCTTTATTTTCATAAATCCTTAAATAACCTTTAAAATACATACCCCCATATCTTAATTAATCTACTATAAATTTAAAAAACGACAGATAGCTAATCATGTATAACATTTTATAAACTAAATTTTAACATTCAATTATATTTTTATCCAATCTTTAATTATGCTTGGATATGTTTCTTAAGCCTATATAAGTATTTAACTGGTAAAGAAAATAAATTAATATAATATGTGTATGTATATATATGTATATATATATATATATATATATATATATATATATATATATATATATATATATATATATATATATATATATATATATATATATATTTGACGCGAAACAGCCATAAAAGACTACGCGACTATGATGCAGGTTTTTTTTTTCTTTTTCGTTTTTCAGTCTCTTCTCGGCCCATCTTTTCCTCATGGTTTCACTAAAGGCCTTTTTTCTTTCTTCTGTCCAGGAAATTTTTTTCTTTCTGCCACTAGAACCGCATTTATGAGGAATTTTTGATATTCAGTTATGTTTTCCAATAAATGTGGTGTAATGCCGTGTTTCTGTGTTTCTTGTTTTATTTGTTCTGTGTATACTTGTCTGAATTGGTAGCCCATAATTTTGGTGAACATTTTTTTGTTTAGTCTCTCCTCGTTCATCCTCATCATGTGACCATGAAATATGAGTCTTCTAACCCTCATTTCTGTTTCCAAGTCACTCATTTCAAAGTAAATTTCTTTGTTAGATTTCAGCCGGTATCCTTCTTGTGTTACTCTGGGCCCGTGGATTCTCCTAAGAATCCTTCTCTCTATTTTAAGAAGTTTGTTTAAACTGGGGAAGCACATAGTCTCTGTCCCGTACAATATCACTGGTTTTACCACTGTATTGTAGTGCCTGATTTGACCTTGAGACATTTTTTATTATTATATGTATATATATATATATATATATATATATATATATATATATATATATATATATATATATATATATATATATAATATAATATTTAGATCTTGAGTTTCAGTCTTTTATTTCTTTATTAATTTCTCAGGCGACGTTTCGAGACTAGGTTAGTCTCATATTCATGCCCTGACAGTGAACAAATGAGTTTTTTAGTAAAAAACATCAAACAGCACACTAAAATAGATGTAAAATGACTTGTGTATGATAGGGTGTACTTACAATTTCATTCTTTAGAAAAACTGATTCATTCTTTAGAAATTGTAAGTACACCATATCATACACAAGTCATTTTACATCTATTTTAGTGTGCTGTTTGATGTTTTTTACTAAAAAACTCATTTGTTCACTGTCAGGGCATGAATATGGGACTAACCTAGTCTCGAAACGTCGCCTGAGAAATTAATAAAGAAATAAAAGACTGAAACTCAAGATCTAAATATTATATTATTTCCATAACAGTCAAGAAAAGTAAAAACCAATATATATATATATATATATATATATATATATATATATATATATATATATATATATAAAAACCTGTACCTCTATAACCTGTGAACGGGTCTGGGGTTCGGTACATGGTAGAGACTGTACTGTTTCATGAACAACGGTTCTGCAAGGAGGTGACTTGTCCTAGGTCACGCTCAACCGCCATATATCCCCCCTTTTTTAGGTACCCTATATTTATAACATTTTACAGAGGCTGGGTGAGCCCCAGGAGGGTCCTAGATCCTATATGATCCATCTCCGGCTGCAAACAGACTAAATAAAAGTCTTGCCCACAGCGGGATTTGAACCAGGATTTCCGGCATGGCAACTCAGTGCTCTACCACTGAGCCATTCCGCTCCCTAATATAATATAACGTAATATATAGTAAAATAAAAAAAATAAACTTTTGTAGACGTTCCGTTTTTCATCATTCTTTAAACGGTCTCCATGATAAAAACTGCCAAACTTAATTCCTCTGTTATAAATAAAATTAGTTTAAATAATAACTTATGTTAAGACCGTGGAAAAATTAAAGAAAAGATGATTCATTTGATCCTTGGAGGTGGTGGGATGTTTGTTGGGTGTATTATTCATGTTTTGTTTTGCTATTATTCTCTTTCTACCCTGAGGATGCCTGAATAGGCAAAATATCGGAAAGATAATTTCAATTTCTGTTTTAGTTTGGAGACTTAAGGCTTTTCGTTGGAATTTTTCCACGGTCTTAACATTTATGTAAGGTCTCTTTTTACTTTTCAATATTTATATATATTAATAATAACGTTCAATTATGTTTTTATTCAAGCATTATTTATGATATGGTGTGCTGAAACCTAGACTACTTCAATGCAGTAGTTGTTGACAGTTTAGTCGACTCCCTCCAAACATCCTGCGTAATTTCCTTTTTTGGTGAAGCTTCTCTGGGCTCCCTTCCTGAGCTTATTCGTACGTTATTTTCGTACTTGATGCACTTTTCATCATTCGTTTCAAAAATTGCTCGAATTCGTTTCTTTTCAGCAGCGATTCCCAAATGAAACTCGAGACATTAAATTTTTCAATGTATGTCGTGTGATAACCCAGGTAACCAGTATCATGTAAATGGTTCAAAACTGATTTTTGGTTATGTAGCTATGTCATGGGAAGTCGGCCATACCTCAATTTTTCAACGTTATGACGAGATTGTTTGTTTCTTTTTCGGCACTTTATGCTGCTGTGGCTAATCGGACGATGCTACAGTGGGAGCTCCACATATTGCCTACCCAGTTATAATTAGCCCGTTGAACGGAACATCTTTGAGTTGTGGTCCACAGCAAGGGTGGATCCAGAATTTTTTTCCGGGGGGGGGGGCACAACGGGCAGACGGGAAAAAAAATCAACAATGACTTAAAAATAAACTTGTTGTTTTATAGAAAGGTTTCAAAGGTTTATTAAAATGTCTAAACAATAGTGTCACTCGTGTTATTTCTGTTTTTGAATTCATATATTTTCACAACTATCATCACATGATTTGCCTATAAGTATGTAATGGATTCTCCACAGTACACAAAAAACCGTCTGGGGAGGGGGGCAGGTGTCCCCGTGCTCCTCCCTGGATCCGCCTGTGGTCCACAGGGAACGCCTGTCATAATGACGGCTACAACGCAAGTCATGTACGCATTACTTGCGTTTAACTTTCGAAATATTATTCGAAATTTATAGTGTTTTTGTAAAACACTGTATATTTTCGAATATGTATACGATCTTCGCAATTTTACCCGAACACTCATAGATTCACTACCTAAGATGTGAATTTCCTTGCAGTTATGAGTATGGTTATTCGATTGATTACTGTTGTCACATCACTATCCTTTGTAGCGTTGATAACATAAGGAACCTTTACCACTACAACCCGTGAAAGGCCTGGGGTTCAGTACATGGTAGAGACTGTACTGTTTCTTGGACTACGGTTCTGCAAGGGTGTCATTTGTTCTAGATCCAGCTCATCCGTCTCAGTCTTTATATATATTATTTTTATTTTTTTCGTCCGTTGGATTTTTCCCGCCAAAACAAAGAGCGGTGAGGGGCTTCAGGAGTGATGAGGAAGTGTGTCGGTACCTTCGGTACCTGACCGAAGATGTCACAAATAACAGCCTTGTGCTGCACCCACCCGCGCTTTTATCAGTAAAAGTGTGATACAATGCCGTCATTATGAGGTGTGTTTTGTTCAACGGGTTAGAATAGTTATCTTTAACCATTATCTGACACCATATCGGCTCGGGACCCCAATTTAACGTCTAACGCCCCTTCCAAAGATAGGCATAACCAAGGATTTTTACTCTCATTAAAAAATCCTAAAGCAAGTTGCCGGGTTATTAAGACGCATCTATTGGCATAGAAGATTGTTATCCTAACCACTACACCATAGATGACCCCAACTCACCGGAACGAATACTGACAAACCAATTATGACTCTGGCGTCCGCTTAATCATACAAATTCTGACGTGCCTGCTCTAAATGATTTTATTTTCGGTAGTAAGAAAGCAAAAATCTGAATAAATAACCCTCTGGAATATCGGAGGTATTTTTTGACTGAGTAAACTGATTGCGCTAACTTTATATATCTAATGTATCTTGTACCGTTACCTGTTAATCGCACTATAGTATAGTTTCATTGAAGAAATATTACTAGATATCTGCGACATTAAAGCCATCTATAGGAAAAAACCGAAATCACATCTTTCTCAACCCATTATATATTTTTATATCACTCCTTCAAAATAACAACGGCATAATTCAAAATTGGCCATTTTTGAGTTAAGCCTTCAGTAGCAATTGTATTGGTTAAAGTTTTTTAATTCAGGAACGACATATCTGATATTTCATTTCCAACATTTTTTTTTTTCTTAAGTCATATTTTGAGTTGTATCACATTTTATGGAGTTTAAATAAAAAAAGTTTAATGTAAAGGAGATAGTTGGGGGGTGCAGTCAAAAAGAACACTGAATAAGTAATAAACTTATAATTATGTGCCGACGTTTCGACCTACAGTGTAGGTCATCTTCAGGGCTATAAGAAAGAAACAAACAAAAATGTACAGTAACAATAATATGGTGGCAAGTAATGTAGAAATTTAAAATAGTGGCAGATATGAAGATGGAAGATAACGAATATTAAAAAAGTGACACAAGTTTATATTTTTAAAGACACATTTTTATATTTTTTGTTCTGTTTGTTTCTTTCTCATAGCCCTGAAGATGACCTACACTGTAGGTCGAAACGTCGGCACATAATTATAAGTTTATTACTTATTCAGTGTTCTTTTTGACTGCACCCCCCAACTATCTCCGTTACATTAGATCATCCAGTCAACTATTTTCATCTCAAAAAAAGGATTTCTTTACTAATACCCAAATTATTATTTTTTTAACTCGCACGGAACTTTCAAATACCTATATCGAAAAATTAGGTTTTTGAGATACGACATTGTACTTTTGAAGGAGCGATAAGTTATGTATGATGATATGTCATCTTTATTAAAATGATAAAACGTACTTTACAAAGTTTAAATTATTATTTAAACTATTAAGCATTATGGACAATATTCCCACGCCTTGTTACTCCATTAAAGCATGAGTGATCCAGCTCGGATTCACTACGGTGGATCTTCCAGGAAGTAGATTCGGCTGACTCAGGTGGGAAACGAATTCCATGTCCATCATCTACGTGATCTTTCTCCATTGCAGATTACATGGATTTCTTGAACAGAAGCGGAGAGAATTTCAGTAAATGCGTTTTAATTATGCGTTTACAGTTTAGGTATCAGTTCCGGAGGTTATCGCTTCGAGTTAAGCCAAAACAAGTTTACTATTTTCATTCGTTTCCTTTTTAATATCCTCGAAAATATAAATAATCGTGAGATTTAGTATGAACAATAGGGAGTGTACGGTATCACTTCCGCAGGTTGTCGCTTCGAGTTAAGTCACAACAAGGTTTAATTTTTCATTCGTTTCCTTTTTAATATTCTAGAAAATAAAAATAATCATTAATTTTATATTTTAATTTTAATTATAATTTGAAAATAAATTAATTTTATTTATTTCTGTATATAGTAATTACTAGCTTTTGCCCGCGGCATCGCCCGCATGGAATTTGGTCTGCCACATAAAGTTTCAAGACAGATCATTTTAAATAAATAATTTAGTTTTTTTCAAACCTGACGGATTGCATACAATCTTTGAACCTCTATTATATTAAGGGAGAAACAATTGGGGGTGGAATTATCCAAATTTCCTTCTTACATTATACAAAGAACCTATCTGCAAATTTCAAGATGCTAAGTTCCTGATTTGCCTTTAATTATGTACTATAATGGATTCTCCACAGAACACAAAAAACTATCAGGGGGGCACTTGCCCCCCCTAAATCTGCCCTTGCTGTAGCCTATGTGTTATTATGATGTATAACCTATATTATTGTAGAGATTCATCCAAATTCTTACAGTAGTTTTTGCGTTAATGAGTAACAAAGATACAAACAAACATTCGCATTTATAATATTAGTAGGGTATCAAAACAATAGTTTCACTCACGTTCTTTCTACTATTTTAACAACCATTATCATGTGATTTGCCTTTAATTATGTCCTATAATGAATTCTCCACAGTACCTAAAAAACTGTCGGAGGGGGAGGAGGCACTTGCCCCCTTGCGCCCCCCTAAATCCGCACTTGCTATAGCCTATGTGTTATTCTGATGTATAACCTATATTACTGTCAAGTTTCATCCAAATGCGTTCAGTAGTTTTTGCGTGAAAGAGAGACAAACATACAAACTTTCACATTTATAATATTAGTAAGATTAGTAGGATATCAAAACAAATAGTTTCACTCATGTTCTTTCTGTTATTTTAACAACTATGATCATGTGATTTGCCTTTAATTATGTACTATAATGGTTTCTCCACAGTACCTAAAAACTGTGGGGGCACGTGTCCCCGTGCGCCCCCCTAAATCCGCACTTGCTATAGCCTATGTGTTATTCTGATGTATAACCTATATTACTGTAAAGCTTCATACAAATCAGTTCAGTAGTTTTTGCGTGAAAGAGAGACAAACATACAAACTTTCACATTTATAATATTAGTAAGATTACAGACTGTAAATAGATTAAAGAACAGACTTACACATCCGGTTTAGATTATATTAACGTCTATACTTCGAAATTTTTTTATCAAAACATTACCGAAATATACACATTTCCCATAATTGTACTGTTTTTTTAATACTAAAAGTTGCGATTATTTTTATTTTCGAGAATATTAAAAGGGAAACGAGTGAAAAGTTAAGACTTATTGTGACTCAATACGAAGCGACAACTTACGGAACTGAAGCTACAGTTTTTATTCATCAAAAAATACTTTGTCTATAAGATGATCCAGGAACAGTGGCTTTATGATTTTTTTTTTTTTCGCATCCTCCAAGATTTTATTTACAATATAATACAAATACAATATAATAAAAATAAACAATAAATACCTGAAAATGCTTCTATATAAACCAAAATCCTTCTGTTACCTTTCGGTGTTTTAGGATATGATTTTTTAATTTTTAAAAATACTTATATGTAATTTAACTGATCGAGCGTGACAAAAGACAACAATAACTAATGATATCTGTTGCTAGGCAATGTTGATAACATAAAAAAAACACTTGTACCACTGCAACCCGTGAAAGGTCTGGGGTTCAGTACATGATAGAGACTGTAATGTTTCTTGGAGAACGGTTGTACAGGGAGGTGATTTGTTCTAGATCACGCTCAACCGCCATATCCCCCCCTTATTGGGGGGGATCTACCCTCCCCCCCGGAGGGTCCTAGATCCCACTGATTGAATAAAAGTTTGGTAACTCAGCGCTCTATGTCTGAGCCACTTCGCACCCTCGATAAGATTTTAAATCACCAAAAACTTTTTTATATCATTGATAGGTCAATATTATTTTTTCTAAATATAGGTTCGGGTTTATTAGACTAATAAAATAAATTATTCAATTGCTTAGTAGATTTCATTAACAATGAAACACCTGCCATCATTGCTTGATAGTACTGAAGACAAAACAACATGACTGTCCAACTTTTCGCTATCAGGAATAACGCTTAATTGATTATCATAACCTGATATATCAGAACCTTCCGTTTAATGACTGTTATCAATTAAACCTATACATTATAATAATTTTAGAATTATAGAATTTCTTCAATCACACACACCGAACGTTATTAATATAAACTTGGAAGGTTATATATTTTATTAACATTTAATTTTTTAATAATTTATTCATTGAAATTTACAATTGTATTATAATAATACAACCAGTAATTATAATTGCAGTAAACAGTAATTATTATAATAATTGTAGTACTCGAATAACAAATTCGACTTAGGAGGTCACGAGGCCATCTTATTTTCAGACGCCTCGGAGGATTATCAGGATTTGATGAAATAGCTAGGTTTGAAAATAGTGAGTTTGGATTGGATTCGAGAGGAATTCGATGGCTTAATAGAGCCTCAAATTTCTACTCAGTAATTCAAAATTGTCGTTCAGATGAGCTTTTGTAATTCCTTGGGAGCTTCGAGCGTTTGTCTAGTAAGTGTTGAAGTAGCCTGAAACGGCGAACATAAAAACATTTTTATGTCTTAGGTTATGTCTAAGGCTTAGCAGATGTAAATGTGACTTAAAGGACATATGATATGGTTTTATTCGTAACAAAGTTAGCAGCATTAAGGATTTTAGGAAGGATTTTGGATTTTAAGAATTGGGAACGAGATGAATTCGAGGGCTTAGTGGATTGGGTTCTACTTCCTAAGTCCAAGTAGATATTATAATAGTCGTGTATACATAGGCGGATCCAGGGGGGGGGGAGGCACAGGAGGGGGGTACACCCAGATGGTATTTTATAGTGGAGAATCCATTACAGTCCATACTTATAGGCAAATCATGTGATGATAGTTGTTTAAATAACAGAAATAACATGAGTGAAACTATTGTTTAGATACTTTAATAAACCTTTCTATAAATACTACAAGTGTATTTCTAAGTTATAGTTGATTTTTTTGTCTGCCCGTTGTACCTCCCCCCCCCCCAGAAAAAAAGGTAATGAAGTTTGTTATGAAAGGATAGATGCAGGGTTCGGGCCAAATCAGCAACAAATGGGACATTAAGGTCGTTATGGATGACTTTATTCTTAACAAAATAAGGAGCATTGAGGATTTTACGAAGGATTTCGGATTATAAGGATTGGATACGAGAGGAATTCGATGGCTTAGTGGAGCCCCTAAGCTCTACTCCGTATGTCCAAATAGGTCTTATGATGGTCATGTATATGACTCTTTCGTGATTAATTGGGAGCTTAGAGCGTTTGTCTAGTAAATGTTGAAGTAGCCTGAAACGGCTAAGATTTAATTAATATTGATATATTTTTTCGGAGTAGATATATTAAAAACTTTGTAACCGTGAAAAAAACTCCCGCTCAGATGGGCTGACTTGATGAATAAATTATGATAATGGAGGCATGTGTAATATCGCCGGAGAACAATCGACAGGCAACAATTCGGTCACTGGTTTAATAGTTCCGGCAACGGTACCACAACTGGATGAGACAAAACAGCGTTCCAGATTTGACTCTGATAAAGGATCGAAGCGCGAAGATCATTAGTCAGGCCTTTTGAAAATCTCAACTAATGCGCACCAGAGGCACGGTTATTGTCATACAATATAACATGCGGTAGGAGTACGTCCGGAGATAGGAAGGACTGAAATACATCGTTTCGAATTGTGACTAGTCCTGAATGGTTATGAATGAATTAGAATGGGTAATTATTCCGCAGATTGTCGCTTCGAGTTGAGTCACATGTTTTAACTTTTCATCCGTTCCCTTTTTATATTTTCCAAAATAACAAGTTATCATGAGCTTTAGTACATAAAGAAAATGCAATTATGGTATGTGTATAATTCGGTAATCATTTCATCTAGAAATAAACGTTTCAACAAACATATATCATCTATAATTTGTTTTATTTTATTTTTTTATTAATTGTTATAATTCTTAAATATGTAACAACTTCTACAAATATGTAATATGTAACAACCTGGAACTTCTAATGTAAGGAAGAAATAGTTAGGGGTGCAGTCAATGAAAACACCATAATAAGTGTATGCTTATTTATTGTGTGCCGACGTTTCGGCCTACAGTGTAGGTCATCTTCAGGGCTATGAGAGAGAAACAAACAGAACAAAAATATAAAAAACGTTGCAGTAACAAGAATATAGTGGCATGTAATGTAGAAAATTAAAATAGTGACTAGATATGATAAAATAGTGAATAGATATGATAATTAAAGATAACGAATTTTAAAATAGTTACAGAATATAATAAAATTAAGGTTGTGACAGATATAATAAAATTATAGATGATGAACAGAAATTAAAATAGTGACAGATAAGAACAAATTTATAAAAGTTACGAAAAGATTAAGAGCCAGGTTAGCTGAGTTGGTTAGAGCACCACGCTAGAGACGTGGGTGACTCAGATTCGAATCCCGGCCTGGACAAATCTTTTCTCTTCAAAATACGAATATTTAAAAATTATAATATTAATATTAATAAAAAATAAAATAAAATAAATTATAAGTATAATAATGACGCAAGTCAACAAGTTCCTAATTAAAGTAATGTTATATGAACATTCTTCCCCTTGTATACATTGAAAAATTGCGAGAACACGGGGCTATAGGATCGGTGAAAAGAATGGTTTTGTCTGGCCGTTTTACGAGCCAGGTTAGCTCAGTTGGTTAGAGCACCGCGCTAGATACGTGGGCGACCCGGGTTCGAATCCCGGCCTGGACAAATCTTTTCTCTTCAAAATACGAATATTTAAAAATTATAATATTAATATTAATAAAAAATAAAATAAAATAAATTATAAGTATAATAATGACGCAAGTCAACAAGTTCCTAATTAAAGTAATGTTATATGAACATTCTTCCCCTTGTATACATTGAAAAATTGCGAGAACACGGGGCTATAGGATCGGTGAAAAGAATGGTTTTGTCTGGCCGTTTTACGAGCCAGGTTAGCTCAGTTGGTTAGAGCACCGCGCTAGATACGTGGGCGACCCGGGTTCGAATCCGGCCTGGATAATTCTTTTCTCTTCAAAATAAAAATATTTAAAAATTATAACAATTAATAAAAAAAAAAAATTATAAATATATCAACTATACATCGAAATGATAGTTGAAGCATTTATTTCTTTAAGTAAAGATTACCGAAATCTACTCTTTACCCATAATTACATTCTCTTTTCCATTCTAAAGCTCATGATGACGTTTCGCCTCTAACAATCCTATGTAGGTACTTCTGTTAAACGTTATGCGATCTCGACTCCAACTGAACTCAATCCAATTTAAAACGGCTTTTATAAAAATTCAGAAAACATCAATTGCTTCAAAAGATCACGTAACAAAAAAAACCTGTACCACTACAACCCACGAAGGGTCTGGGGTTCAGTACATGGTAGAGACTTGCAGAAGGTGACTTGTCCTAGGTCACGCTCAACCGCCAGATTTTTCCACCTTATTTTGGGTACCCTATTTTTATAATAATTTATAGAGGCTGGGTGAGCTCCTGGAGGGTCCTAGAACTCATATGATCCATCTCCTGCTGCAAACAGACTAAATAAAAATCATGGCCAGTAGCGGGATTTGTACCAGGATTTCCAGCATGGCGACTCAGTGCTCTGCTGCGATCACTGAGCCACTCTGCTCCCTAAAAGATCAAGTGGATACCCTTAATTGGGGCAAAACATGGAGGCTGAACGCGATCTTGAACAAATCACCTTCCTGCACAACTGTTGTTCTAGAAACAGTACAGTTTCTACAATGTACTGGATCCAAGACCTCTCTAGGTTGTAGTACTACAGGTTACTTTTTATTTATCTTTATTTTTTAACCCCTTATATTGTATAATACTGATGTATTAGTTGTATTTAACTAATTTTATGGTAATATTATTTGTCTACGTTTAGCGACAACAAATTAATGTTTTAACAAAAAAAAATAGTTTTAAAATTTAACTTATTAGACTGAAAAATATTAAGAAAACCTCATGAGAAAGATAATCACTTTTTCATCTCCCCTAAATAAAAGAAATATATTCTTGTACATTAAATATATTAAAAACAGATAAGGCATTTTCAAGTTTAAAATGATGAATTGAATACATACTTAATGAAAGTTTAAACAAAATTCTAATGAAAATCTTTTTAATTTCAGGTAATCTTGGTATTAACAACAACAGCTTTTGCTTATTCTGATGTTAGATTACCATCAAGGGTAGCACAATTAGTACAAGCATTACGACCAAACAGAACACAGATTAATAATACTGTTGTAGTCAGTGAAGGTACCAATACCGGATTGTATACTTATTATCAGGGATACTACGTTCCTCCAAAAGACCGACCCCAGAAACCTGATAATGGAAACACAACCGTTCAAACAAATAATCAAGGTGCCCTGACTAATGAGTCCCATTATTTCACTAATGCCGGAGTTCTCGAGACTTCATTGAATAATTCTCAAAATGAAACTCAGAATACTCAAGTGAACAATACTCAGCAAGTACAGATAATCCAAAACTCAACCTCAAATACTGAAACTGCAGATGTAATTAGAGCAGATGCCGAAGAATCTAGCGGTCATCGAGAAAGCAACGCTCTTTTGAATAGAGTACAATCAATCAGCCAGAATGTACAATTACATGACAATGTTGCAGGCAAGAAGTTTCATCATCACCATCATGTTGGAGGAAATGTCGGTGCGCAAGGAAGTGGAAACTTCGCAGTCGGTGGTGGAGTGCAAGGATCAATTTCAGGCCCTGGTAATTATGGAACACAAGGACAAGGAAGCTATGGTGGACAACCACAAGGAGCCTATGGTGGAAACTATGGCCAAGGCAATTATGGTCAGATGTCTGGAAGCTTTGGGGCTGGTGGTTCCGTTCAAGGATCTCTCGGAGGTCAGTTTTCAGGAGGTGGTGGAGTTCAGGGTGGCACAGGAATACACAGTCACCCCTCTGGGCAGTTTAGTGGACAAGCTACCGGTAACTATCAAGGAATGGGTGGTGGACAAATCGGTGGAGCAACTGGTATACAAGGGTCGTACGGAAACCAACAAGGCCATTATCCGATGCAACCACAATACCCACAGGGTCAATTATCTGGAGGGCAGCAAGGGCAGTTCGCTTCTGGTGGGATGGTTCAAGGAAGTGGTGGGGGACAATTCGCTGCTGGAGGGTCAATCGGAAGCAGTGGGCAATATGGCGGCCAGCAACCTGTTGATGGCCAATATAATCAACAGGGTCAATTCCAGGGGCCTGGTCAATATGGTATCAATGGAGCAGTGTATGGAAGTGGATCGAGTCCAGCGGGTGGGCAGTTTGCTGTAGGAGGAAATGTCCAAGGCACTGCTGGTAGTCAATTTGCATCTGGAGGCTCGGTTCAAGGAAGTGGAGGTTCTGGACAATTTGTATCAGGCGGTTCTGTACAAGGTCAAGGAGGAGCACAGGGTTTACCTGTAAACCAAAATCAACCAATGGGTCATGTAGAACAAGGTTGTTGCCCACAAGGGCATTTCCCACATCCCACACACCCCCAGAATGCTGGACAATATCCTTTCCAACAAAATAATCAGTATCCTGTGCAAGGTGGTCAGTTCCCTCAGCCAACATCCTCAGGGCAGTACCCACAACAACCAATCCAAGGTGGTCATTATCCACAACAAGCTACCCAATACCCTCAAGCAGCACCACAAGGACCTTTCCCTCCACAAAATCAAGGACAGTATCAGCAACCTATTTATCCACAGCAAAGCGGACATTATCCTCAAACATCATTTCCACCAAATCAACACCATCAAAATTTTGCCCAAAATCAGTACCCTCAGATGCAAAGCCCATACCCCCAGAATCCAGGTGGGAGTGGTCAAATTGCAGGTAATGTGATGGGAAGTGGTTCAAGTTCTGCTGGTGGGCAATTTGC
This sequence comes from Arma custos, assembly GCA_037127475.1. Taxonomy (NCBI): domain Eukaryota; kingdom Metazoa; phylum Arthropoda; class Insecta; order Hemiptera; family Pentatomidae; genus Arma; species Arma custos. The sequence continues at coordinate 7,720,356 of CM073764.1, forward strand.
AGCTGAAGGACCAGTGCAAGGATCTACTTTTCCTCAAAATCAATATCCACAACAAGGAGCTCAGAATGCTCCACAGTATCCAGGACAGAATTATCCATCAAATATCCAAGGAGGAAATAGTCAAGTCTCAGGTTCTGTGATGGGTAGTGGGTCAAGTTCTCCTGGAGGACAATTTGAAGTTGAAGGATCGGTTCAAGGTTCCATTCCTCCCCAAAACCAATATCCTCAACAAGCAACACAGAATCCTGGTCAGTATGTGGGACAAAACTATCCTCCCAATTATCAAGGAAGTGGAAATCAAGTAGACGGAGGAGTTTATGGAAGTGGTGGAAGTTCTGCTGGAGGGCAGTTCTTAGCTGGAGGATCAGTTCAAGGGTCTACTTCGCCCCAAAATCAATATCCTCAACAAGCGCCTCAACCTTCACCTCAATTTGGAAGTCAAGGCAATCCATCAAATATTGGAGGCAGCCAACTTGGAGGTTCTGTGTATGGCAATGGTCAGACTTCAGCTAGCGGTCAATTTGCTGCTTCAGGGGCAGTTCAAGGATCTTCCATACCTCAGAATGGATATCCTCAATATAACCAAAACCAACAGTATCCTCAACCTGTACCACAACCTGGAATGCCAGTCGGGCAGCCCATTAACCAGAATCAATATCCTCAAAACGGCGGCGTAACTGGTAGCGTATTTGGAAGTGGTACAAGTCCTGAAGGAGGTCATTTTACAACTACTGGTGTTGTCCAAGGTACTTCTGGCCCGAATAGTCAATTCATCTCAGGTGGTAATGTACAAGGAAGTGGTGGAAGTGGTAGTTTTCAAGGAGGTGGTGGTACAGGAGGTAGTTTTGGCCAGCAAGGCATGGGGCACCATCAACATTCTGGCTATCATCCAGATCAGGGTGAGGGTCCTAGTCATGTTACAGGTGGAGTCACTGGGAGTGGGCAAGGTGGATTCTTGACAGGAGGAACAGTAACTGGTACAACAGGAGCTGGTAACTTTGAAACAGGAGGTGGGGTCCAAGGTACAGGATCAGGAGGCTTTGCTGCCGGAGGAGGTGTTCATTCGAGATTCAAGCCAGGACATAAGAAACATCATTGTTTCTATGAATGACTCTAAATGTAGGAAATATTTAAATGATTTGAAACTTTTAGCTGAAGTTTTATGTCTTTCTCGTAAAATGAAGTTTTATTGAGTGTGTCATAGTCGCTTCAAGAATTATAAATAAATTTGCATTTCTCGTTTAAGATTTAAATAATATCAAATAATTTATTCAAAATGAATGTTATGTAAAATTATGCTTTGAATGTACATATTTATCATAATTGTCTTAAATCATGATTTACAACTTTTTGTATTACGAGTAATACACTATTATTTATCGCTATTATTATGTTCTAGCTTCATAATTATTTATGATATTTTTATAGTATTTTTTAATGTGAAATATTCTATACAATTAATGAATTTTTCATAGATTAAGCAATATTGTGTTGCTAGTTACTTCATATTTGGTATTAAATGAAGCACTGACTGGCAATCACGATAGTAGCTTAACTCGTGATTATAAAACAAATGATGCTTTTTATTGCATTCAACAAATTACTTTTACACAAGGTCAGTTGATAAGTGGAATTATTTACTATTACAGCTGATTGTAATTTATTACTCGAAGTAATGTCTGCCGAATATAGAAATTTGAACTATGAGTATTATATAAATTTGCTCACTCTTACATTATAGGTAAATGAATTTATGTATACTGATTTGAGATAGGTGTATCTAGTATTGATTGTAAATATTTATTAAGTGCAATTTATATTTATTTATTGTTGTGATTAAATAAAATAATAGGACTGATAAGCATATTCTATTTATAAACTTTTCTGTTATTTAAAAAGAAGATACGAATATGTAGAATTGTAATATAAATATTTATTTATAAAATAAAATGTATGACTTTTATATAATTTTATTGTTTATATTTACATACCACATCTTTACTTATTTAATCTCTCCTTTTCTACCTTTTTAAACAATGTGATGCTTGCTTACAGGGCTTGATAGCCTCTCCTCTCCGATCAAAGACATCTTTAACCCTGTTTTCCCGGTTTCTCCTCATTCTTCCCCAAGGTCTTCTACCCTCCATGTTGGTCTCGTAGGTTGCTTTAGCTATTTTTTTTTTTATTTTATATTTTTTACCACATCCTTATAAATTAAATAAAAAATATTGCTTATTAAAAACCTTTTTTTTTTTTTAAATTTATTTACTGATGTTTACAACTGTATTACAATAATACAACAAGGAAATAGGCTCAAATCACAAGTTCAACTAAGAAGCTCACGTGGCCATCTTCTTTTCAGACGCCTCGAAGGATTATCGGGAATTTAAGAGGAAACTAGGTTTGAAACTAGAGGGTTCGACATTAAGGTCGTTATGGATGACTTTATTCTTAATAAAATAAGGAGCATTGAGGATTTTATGAAGGATTTTGGTTTGTAGGGATTGGATACAAGAGGAATTCGATGGCTTAGTGGAGCCCCAGAGCTCTACTCCGTAAGTCCAAATAGGTCGTGTGATGCAGAAAGAATGGGAGTCGAGAGTGAAAGATCGAAGCATGATGTTGGGTCCTGGCCAAGGAATCTAAAGTCTAATTGTGATTATTGTATTTTATTTGTTTAGCATTGCCTCACATTTTTCATTTTATTTACCATACTCGTTACACTTACATTTATTTGTATATATGAAGAGTTCTATATGCCATTCTCATTTACCTTTTTAGTCCTAAATTGCCAGCAATATTTATGTAATAAATAAATGTAGTATGTTTCATTTTTGAGTTGTTGGTTTTTTTGTTATGATTTTCACTTTGATTAATATCTATGGTCATAATGGACAACACAGTGTTTGTTATACATAGGATACAATATTCATGAGACATAGAATTATATTTATAATTACTAAGTCTCATGCTATTCTATTTGCTAATTTTTATTTTTCACATTTCTTTATTATGGGTTTGAAGTACAGAAAATATTTCATTATCAAGATGCCTTGTTTTCTTTTATTTGTTCCGCATTGACAGCATTAAACTGAAATAACAGTAAGAAGTGTTGACCACCTAAAAAAAATTTTGTTTTGTTATTGGAAAATAAATCAAATTAATATGAGTGCATAAGGTGAATTTTCAGGTGGCATTAAAATATAATTAACATAATAAAGAGAAGACTTTAATTCTAAAATCACAGAAAACAACGGGTCTTTTCTAGAAGACCCCCACCAGTTACTTTAAGCAGTTACTTTTATTGATAACTGTTAAAACCTAATAGAAATAAAATAACTTATGTTTGTATTTATGTATAATTGAAAACACAACAAATAACAGACAAGACAGTTATAGATATACATTTTCAATTTGCAGGACAAAAATCCACAATATTCTTCAGGATCTGCTCAAATAAATCCCTGTTTTCATATTAAGATAATGCAATAAATCCCTGTACTATTGGGCATATTTAATTCACATTTGCAGAATTTTGTAGAAGTGTATTCATGACACAAAGAGTATATAAATAAAATAGATGATGTTATAGCAAGTTTACTTCACTCAAACCAAGTACCTGCTCTTATGACCTTCTCTTCTCTGCATTCTCGTCTATTGCATTTCCATCTTGAATAACGATTTTCACACAATTTTATGTATAATGACCTTATCTTGAGCATATTTTATGATTTTATGCTAGAAATTCATTATAATGACTGAGTAAATACTATAAGTAAACTACATGATTTTATCTTTCTTTACATTATTTCTATTAGGTTATAACAGTTATCAATAAAAGTAACTGAAACTAAAATTAACTGGTGGAGGTCTTCTAGAAAAGACCCAAAAAACTTCTTAAAAGGCATTGTTGCATTTAAGTCTTAGATGTGGGGGAATACTGACTCTGGTTAGTGTATTTTTGGACTGTGAGGTTGGGATGGGCTTTATTTTCATGTATCATTTATTTTATTATTCTATTTCTGTTATGACGATGCCTAAATTTAATTAAATGAGTTTTGGATTGGATGTCTTGGAGTTAAGTTACAGTCTCGGATTGCTTGAACTGTTGATATAACTGCTGTTCATTGATAAGATGATGTTTGAATTTATTCGAATAAGTATTTGATTGGATGTCTTGGAGTTAGGCTACAGCCTCAGGATGCTTGAGCTGTTGATGTATAATGTTCTGGAGTTTATCTTTATTGATGTGATTTTTTTTTTTTTTTTAGTGTACTTCTTGATGTACACTAATTGGCAATGCAATGACTGATTAGGTATTTTCAATTATCTGAAAATTTTCTTAAAAATTTTAATTCCTACAACTATCACTTAGTAATATGCTTACAAGATTTAGATACTCTAGTAATGTAGAGAAAGTCAAGATTGAAGAAAACTAATATTACAACTTTGTGTCATAACCTTAATAAATCTTGCTGTATTAATAAATCTTGTATGCACTTATTTTTATTGATGTTTATTTTTTAAACTAATGTTACCTGCGGCTCTTCTCTTGGACCCTATGGATACCTGAAAAAGGTCGGGTAGAAAATGTTGGACAGTCAATGGTAGCTAGGGGAAAGCTTGAGATAGAAAAGTGCAAGAAACATCTTCAAATCAATTATTGTATTAAAATATTTACACCCAACTTCTACCAATAATGATAGTGATTAATAAAATAATATAATAAAAGATATAATAGCATAATAAAAACTATATTATGATTCACCATCAACATCAATATCAATCATACTGACTAATGACATAAGAACTAAAATCATATACCAGATTCACTCCCCCCCATCAGTTTTTGGTGAATGAATGGTGCAATAGAAAAGGAGAGAATAAAAAAAAAAAAAGTTTTAAATTGTCATGTTTGATCACCTCTGTCACTTAACTGACACTACATCTGACTACACCCAGAATCTAGTTTGACTACATTAACATAGAGTCTCCTATCTGGACAGCTCATGTTCCTTCCTGCTCGCCGAGAGTACCAGTTCTCAACTCTTACTCTATGCTTGAAAACGAACAGGTATTTAACGACTCATTCGAGCTAGCATAAACATTTTTACCCCCTTGTCAGGGAGGTGCTGCTCCTTGTGGACAAAATTGACAAGACATTCTTGAAATAAAAAGTAATTTAATCAATTTTTCAGTTGATCGATCGAAAAGTCCTGATGAATATCTGTTCTTATTATGACAACAGGGCCTAGAAAATGTTTAGTAAGTACGTTTCGACCACAGGCGAGAGCATTAACAATTAACATTTAATTTATCTACTTTTACTTTATTCAGTTTGTTTATATTGAAACAAACACAAATAATATTTTTATTTAATAAAAATTTTATGATTATTTTGCATTTTCGTTTTTCAAATTAATTTTTTTTTTATCTGAACTTTTAATTATCCGAATCACACCTGATAAAATTAGTTTGGTTTATTGACACTCTATTATAAGTATATATTAATATATCAAATAATAACCTTACTGAAGTTTTCATAATTAGTTTTCAATCCAGTCAAAGTGACTGGCGTAGGCATATAATCGACCATCATGATGAAAGTATAAATATATTTCTGACACGAAACAGGCATACTGACCCAGCTAGAGTAGTAGATGGTATTTCTTAGTTTTTCCACCTAGAAAATACAAAATACAACAATAATAGTTTTTTTCCCAAATAATAAGTTAAAGAAATCTATTTTGTATTCAGGAGGAAGAAAATGGTCCTGGTTGAGGTCAGATAAAAATTCTTAAATAGTGAAACTATTTATTTGGAAGTCAACGTTTTAAACTACATTACAGGTGTTCTTCGGGTCTATAAATACAAGATACAACAAATTGAAATGATTCATCAAAATTGTAAAGGATAAAAATGAAGAATAATGACATTGAAGAAAAAACAGTTAAAAAAGTGGAGATGATTTAAGTTTTAGAATAAGACAGATATTATTTGAATTATATGAACTAAAATAATACTTTTATTTTAATTCTAATACTAACACTAATTGTTCAAGATATTTTGTATTTAATTAATAAGATTTTATGTGTATTTCTTGAGATAAAATTGGATTAAAGAGAAACTTGTTTATTAGAGTAGGAGTTTTTCAGTCAATGAATAAATTAAAATCATCAATGAAGGATACGAATAGTCTGGGGATGGAGTCAATAATAACACTAAATTAGAATAACTTATTTATTATACTTGCCAACATTTCGGCCTACAATGTAGGACATCTTCAGGGCAAAAAAAGAGATGAAGATGGCGTACATTGTAGGCCGAAACGCCAGCACGTTTAATAAATAAGTTTTTCTTATTTGGTGGTTATTATTGGCTGCACTTCCAGACTATTTATATCCTTCATTTGATCTTCCAGTCAACTATTTTCCTCTCTATCATAAAATCATCAATGTATTATTTGTATTTTTAATTATTTCCTTTTATTTATTTAGTTAAAAATTTTAAATAATTTTTTTAAAATTGAGGGTCACCTGTGGCATAGTAGTTAACATAAATAACTACAATTCCCAAAGTCATAGATTCACAGCTCAGTAGGGGGCCTTAGGACTTTTTAAAGGGAGAAAAAAATCCTTGGCTGCGCTGTCCTTTAGAGGAGACGTAAAATGATGGTCCTGAGCCAGTACAATGTCAGATACTTGTTAAAGATCCCTTTCCTTATTATATCTGGATTTACAAAATTTAGGGCTTTCACTGTAGCATCCTCCTATTAGCAATAAAGTAACGTTGAATCAAACAATTTTTATTTTCCTCGTCTCCACGTCTCCATCGGGCACCAGGTCAAGATGATAGGAGTGGTAATAATGAGAATTGAAGATGGGTTTCGAAAATTATTAGAAGAGTATAAAGATTCGTCACAACCGGAAAAGTTATATGAATTGTTAGTAAAAGAGGAAGTTAAGAGCTATATCCAAACCTACAAGCAACTACATAGGTAGTGTAACTAGCTAGTCAGTAAATGAAGGGAATGCAGACTTGCAATGGGAAGGCAGACTTCGACCGAGACCCCCCCCCATGCCCTAAGGTGTATACACCCTGACTCTACCATCCGCTCTTCATTTACTGACTAGCCCTGAGGAAGCTCACAACACGATGAGCGAAAGCTTGGCAATCAAAACCAACACCACACGGTCCATCCCGGAAAAAGAACATATGGACAATTTAAAAAAAAACATTTGTGAGTTGTTCTACATTTATTCTGAAAGTCAGATACATTGATTTTCATTGGACAAGACCTTATTAAAAGGTAAAGGAAATGGAAGAAAATTGACTCACTCTTATGTAAATAAGAAGAAAATGGGCAGGTAGAAGATAAAGAAAAAATTTATTCCTTAAATAGCGATTAACTATTAATTAGAAAGCGATGTTTCGACCCAAATAACAGGTATTTTGTAGGTCACAATTATTTGATGAACCTAAATTTAGGTTGTGACCTAATTTACAAGCCCTGAATAAAACCTGTTTAGTCTCTATTTAAAGAATTATTTTTGTTTACCTGCACATTGAGCATTTTCTCCTTTGTATGCATAACATCAACTAATAATTATTCAAGAAAATGAATAATACTTACCTCTTCAGTCAATAGTTCACAAATAAAACTGATGATGAATTGGTTGACAAGTGTTATACAAGTATTCATGAAGCTGTTTACAAGCATTACTTTATCAGTTTCCTAAAAATATAAAAGAAATAGTGATACATATTCATATTGTGTTTAATATAATTAGTATATTGTTTCCAGCAGAAATAAATTTACAATGAAGACACAAGTTACAATTACATACTGTTGTTAGTCTTATCCCTGAAATGCTCAATACCACAATACCGACATTGTAAGAAAGAACAGCCAGTGTTGAAAAAATTGTTCTCAATTCTTTTGCGCTTCTGAAAAAATAAAATATTTATTATGATTTTTATATATTTTCAACTGTATGAAATCCAATGAAAATACAGATATTTTTTTTTATACACAATTGCAAGAAAAATAAAATAAAATTTATGATTAGTTTTGATTTATTTTGTGATACCTTAATTTATTGAACAATTTTATTAAACAATTTTTTACAACTTAGTTGTTTTTTGTATCTAAAAGGTCATGCCATAGATGTCGTTCCAGCCAAGAACTAATCTTATAGTACATAGAAAACTGACACAACTCAAAAATGTGCTAAGCAGCAATAATGTCTTAAACCAAATGTGGTCAATGTTTCCTATTCTATCGTATCTAGTAGATTAGGGGAGTAAAATCCGACCTCTACCTCCACGTGGTGCTCCCTGAGGATTGCTAACAGAGGTGGTACCGAGGAATGGCGGTATAACCATAACGGAGTGCAGGAAATGGCAGTCCGGGAGAGGACGGGGCTCCAAGCAGTAGTCTTCCGGCTTCAATGAAGGCAACCTGTCTTTGGGGGTACCCCCAAAATCAAGTATACCTGTCCTCCAGGTTGGGTCTTGACTGACAGGCCTGCACCTCATCGTCAGAAAAAATTTACTTACAAAGAACCGTCAAACAATGAATTATGTAAGTAAAAATGGAAAATAGAACAAAGTGATATTATAGAGAAAATATAGTTTGGAAACTAAGTTTGACCATGGGGGATAAGTATTCACAGCATACAATTCTAAAAGAATGGCCTCGGATGTTGGATACCTTAATATAAACAATAATCATGAAAGAAACTGAGGGAATGTAAATTTACAATTGTTACTATACATTTGCAGAACTACATGCAAGTGGAATATTCACACTCTACATAAAATGTGATATTGAAAAAATCCTAAAAGAAGAACGCGCAATTATGAGAAAGATTTTAGGTCCAAAATTAAATGAAGAAGAATATCGAATACAACCAAGAAAAAAGACAGAAAATATCTTAAACCTGGCACCAGATGTAAGAAAACAACCATTAAAATTTTATTTACATACTATTATACTAACCCCAATAAAACTCATCAACAGAATTGTTATTTACTTACATAGAGCCGTCAACCAAAAAATGGATTATGCAGGTAAAAATGGAAAATAGAACAAAGTGATACTATAGACAAAATAGAGTTTGGAAACTAAGTTAGTAGTGCCAGACTACGTAGTGGATAGCAATGCAACAGAAGGAAACATTGAAGAAACCAGAAACAAAATATACAGAAGAGAAAAAAAGGATAAAGGATGAAGGACATGAAGAAAAGATGAAATAAGTATGGAAGAAAGGACATCAGAATGTTTTGTGTGATCCTCCTGGGCCCATTCTCAATAAATAAATAATATATAATGTTACATAAGTGACCATCAGTTGCTATACCTCCTCCTCTAGACAGAGTATAGGAGAAGAGATTGCTATTATACACCTTAAAACGTGTGATTACCGTTAGATCAACGAATATATGATGAAAAGGAGATATTCACCTCAGACTCCACCGGAAAAAATCTTAAGGTGCGTTTACACCAAAGTTGGCAACTAAAAGTTGACAACTAAAAGTTGGCAACAAATTGTGGAAAACTAAAAGTTGTCAACTAAAAGTTCTTCTTCAGACACGTTTACACCAAAGTCTTCCACAAGTTTTCCACAAGTTGTGGCAACTTGTTGCCGGTTTTTACAAAATTCAGCAACTGTTTTTGTCTTCCACTTGTGGAGAGACAAATCTTCCACTAAATTTTCGTTTCCCGCGGAGAGTCGGTAAAGATCAAAGAAAGTTGGCAACTAAAAGTTGAAGACTTGTTGCTGCGCCCTATTCATAATTAAATAGTGCTGTAAACGCATTTATTCATAAATAAATAGTGCATCTGGGGTATGTAAGCACCAAAAGAATTATAATAAATTAGTCAAGTATTTACAAATAATTTTAATGCCGGGGGCATATCTTTCCTCTTTAAAATAAAATTATTTAAAAATTAAAATAGCTGACCAATAATTATAAAAAAAAAAAAAATTCTTCTATATATTTACAAGGTTACTTATTAGTATATTTTTACAATCTTTTAATTCCTGTATGTTATTAGATACACTGGTAATGAACCAGAATTAATAATGGTACGTGATAAAATTAGTAACATATTACAAAGTAATATTAAATGTCACACTTGTTTTTACTATACATATGTATTTCAATATTAAATCTTACCGTAATGGAGTACAGAAGCTTGTTATTTAAATGTTCTATTTTAATTAATAATTTCAATTACTAAGTTTATCATTAAATTGGGTTACAAGTGGACTACTTAATAAACCTTCCATGAACAATAATACCGCTGGTTTTGTTAAAATCAATAGTATGGACTATTTGAACCTAGCGTCTATATTTATTTTTACTAACGTATTTTAATATCATTATTCAATAGTTATTGAGCATATAGACTTATAATTGTGATGTTGAATTATAATTAATAGTTTTAATACCAACTGTAATAATGAAAATGGCTAACAAGGGGAATACCCTATAACCTTTAAGTTCACTTTTATGACAATTTTTACCTTTACTATAATATTATAATTTGTATACATGGTGACGATTAATATTGATAATATATATACTAATAGCTATAATATAAAAAAAAAATATCGACCCTACAAAAGGTTTGAACATTATCTAAATATGGTCACTACAATATGACAATTTCAATTTTTTTTCCTATTTTAAAAAAAATTGTAATTTTGATTGATTAGGTTTAGTTTTTTTATTATAATTACTATGGATAAGTTTTTTTGAATCCTTAATATTTTCATTAGTAATGAGGTTAATATTTATATTCTTTGGTATGCTATTATTATTTTATTTTTATTTTTTAAAGAGAAAAGATAGGCCCTCGACCGGGATTTGAACCCGGAACCTTTGTCTCACCGTGACATCGCTCTGCCAATTGAGCTATCAAGGGTCCCTCCCGGTCGAGGACTAACCTTCTCTCTTTTAGGTAGATCCTAAAGCCCCAGTGTACTCCCGCCATTTTTGCGATGAATACACTAGAACGAAGTTCTTTGAACATTAATTTTAATTTAGGATCTTATTGACTTTCGTCATATTATTATTTATAATTTTTTATAATTATTGGTCATTTTTTATGAGTTATAAATATTTTTATTTTTTAAAGAGAAAAGATAGGCCCTCGACCGGGATTTGAACCCGGAACCTTTGTCTCACCGTGACATCGCTCTGCCAATTGAGCTATCAAGGTCCCTCCCGGTCGAGGACTAACCTTCTCTCTTTTAGGTAGATCCTAAAGCCCCAGTGTACTCCCGCCATTTTTGCGATGAATACACTAGAACAGAGGCAGAGCGATGTCACGGTGAGACAAAGGTTCCGGGTTCAAATCCCGGTCGAGGGCCTATCTTTTCTCTTTAAAAAAAAAAAAAATAAAAAAATAAAAAAAAAAAAATAAAAATATTTATAACTCATAAAAAATGACCAATAATTATAAAAAATTATAAATAATAATATGACGAAAGTCAGTAAGATCCTAAATTAAAATTAATGTTCAAAGAACTTCGTTCTAGTGTATTCATCGCAAAAATGGCGGGAGTACACTGGGGCTTTAGGATCTACCTAAAAGAGAGAAGGTTAGTCCTCGACCGGGAGGGACCTTGATAGCTCAATTGGCAGAGCGATGTCACGGTGAGACAAAGGTTCCGGGTTCAAATCCCGGTCGAGGGCCTATCTTTTCTCTTTAAAAAATAAAAATATTTATAACTCATAAAAAATGACCAATAATTATAAAAAATTATAAATAATAATATGACGAAAGTCAATAAGATCCTAAATTAAAATTAATGTTCAAAGAACTTCGTTCTAGTGTATTCATCGCAAAAATGGCGGGAGTACACTGGGGCTTTAGGATCTACCTAAAAGAGAGAAGGTTAGTCCTCGACCGGGAGGGACCTTGATAGCTCAATTGGCAGAGCGATGTCACGGTGAGACAAAGGTTCCGGGTTCAAATCCCGGTCGAGGGCCTATCTTTTCTCTTTAAAAAATAAAAATATTTATAACTCATAAAAAATGACCAATAATTATAAAAAATTATAAATAATAATATGACGAAAGTCAATAAGATCCTAAATTAAAATTAATGTTCAAAGAACTTCGTTCTAGTGTATTCATCGCAAAAATGGCGGGAGTACACTGGGGCTTTAGGATCTACCTAAAAGAGAGAAGGTTAGTCCTCGACCGGGAGGGACCTTGATAGCTCAATTGGCAGAGCGATGTCACGGTGAGACAAAGGTTCCGGGTTCAAATCCCGGTCGAGGGCCTATCTTTTCTCTTTAAAAAATAAAAATATTTATAACTCATAAAAAATGACCAATAATTATAAAAAATTATAAATAATAATATGACGAAAGTCAATAAGATCCTAAATTAAAATTAATGTTCAAAGAACTTCGTTCTAGTGTATTCATCGCAAAAATGGCGGGAGTACACTGGGGCTTTAGGATCTACCTAAAAGAGAGAAGGTTAGTCCTCGACCGGGAGGGACCTTGATAGCTCAATTGGCAGAGCGATGTCACGGTGAGACAAAGGTTCCGGGTTCAAATCCCGGTCGAGGGCCTATCTTTTCTCTTTAAAAAATAAAAATATTTATAACTCATAAAAAATGACCAATAATTATAAAAAATTATAAATAATAATATGACGAAAGTCAATAAGATCCTAAATTAAAATTAATGTTCAAAGAACTTCGTTCTAGTGTATTCATCGCAAAAATGGCGGGAGTACACTGGGGCTTTAGGATCTACCTAAAAGAGAGAAGGTTAGTCCTCGACCGGGAGGGACCTTGATAGCTCAATTGGCAGAGCGATGTCACGGTGAGACAAAGGTTCCGGGTTCAAATCCCGGTCGAGGGCCTATCTTTTCTCTTTAAAAAATAAAAATATTTATAACTCATAAAAAATGACCAATAATTATAAAAAATTATTATTATTTTATATTGTGTGTACCATAACTTGTTTATAAGACTAATTGGAAAGGCATTGCTTAATAGAATTTTGAATACTATTTAGAATTTTTTATTTTTTGTTTCTTTTAAGAATTTGACATCTGTTAATTTAATAGATCTTCCAATCAGATTAGCAGCTACATTTTTTATTTGGGCAATAGGGTGGTTTGAGTAATAGTTTAACAATCTATTAGAGGTTACATCTTTTTTGAACCATTTAGTAGTAAGATAGTTATTTTTAGGTTCTCTGATAATTGTAATATCTAAAAAATTAATTGAGTTTTCGGTTTCCATTTCCAGTGTAAAAATTATATATTTATTTCGTTCGTTTAGGATTTTGTTGAATTTTTCTAAAATATTATTATTAGTAATAACCTACAGATCATCTATATACTTTGCTATAAAAATTGGAGGGTTGTTCAATTTTAGTAAACTTTCTTTAATAATGTGATTAATTACTACTCCAGAAATATTCACTGAAAGTCTGCCTCTCATCGGTAAACCCCTTTATTTGTTAATAAAATTTATTTTGAAAAGTGAAATATCCATTTTCAGTACATAGCTTAATTCCTTCAATGAATATTGTTTTACTTTTAATGCAAGTATGAGGTTCTTTTTTTTCCCAATTGTCGTTAATTAATTTATTTGCTAATTTTAATGCAATGTTAGGGAACATGGAGACAATGTCCAAACTGGCAATTAATTGGTCGGGTTGTAAATTAATATGCTTTAATTTATTGTTCAATTATATTGCGTTTTTGATATCAAACTCGTTATCATGGTTTAAATTGTCTAAGGCCCCATTTAGAAATTTGGCTAGATTATCCGTTGGGTTATTAGTTCCTTCAACTATTGGTCTGAGGGAATAATTCTTTTTATGCATCTTAATTAAGCCATGTATTCAAGGGGTATTAAAATAGTTATTTGAAAGTTTATTTTTGTAATTTTTATCAATAAATTTATATTTTATTAATTTATATATATATTTGTTAACTTTATTGTTTAGTTCTATCATGGGGTTATTTCTGATACTTTTATAAGTCTGTTTATCATTAATTATGTCTAAAATCTTTTGTTGATAATTATTTTTTGTCATAATAACCAATTGTTTAGTTTTATCAGATTTAATAAAGCATATATCTTTGTTATTTTTAAAATAATTTTTTGTATTTTTAAGATCATTCTTTATAATTTTATTAAATTTATTTATTGTGTTGTTAGGTTTATTTTTTTCTTTGTTCAAATAATTTAAGATGTTTTTATTAATAGTATTCCTAAGTCCATTTCTATGGGTTTCGGGAGTGTCTAAATTTATGATTATAGATTCAATGTCCGCTAACATTTGAAAAATGTTGATTTTTTTTATTATTTGGGTCATAATTAAAATTATCCCCTAGTCTTAATAAAGTTATAATGTTGTTGGGTATTATATTAGTTGTTAAGTTAACGACTCTATTGTATTTGCCTTGGTGGCTCAATTGGTAGAGCGCTGTCACGGAAAGACAAAGGTTCCGGGTTCCTATCTTTTCTCTTTAAAAATAAAAATATTTCTCAAAATTGTTAGAAAAGATTGTTGTACAATGCTTATTTGCTATTTCATTGTTATTATATGGGTTTCTGAATGTTGATTTGTTAGGTTTATTTGCTTTAAATTTTATATTTATTATTTTGATATATTTTAATATGTTACTCCATTTTTTGCATATGTTATAGATTTGTGCATATGAATTATTATCTACATTATTAATTTTATCTAAGTGAGCTTGCAATTTTTCTTATTTTTTCTGATTAGCCAATAAGCTTATTTTGTATCTAGGTTTAATATTTTATTTCCTAGAATATTGAAGAAATTATTTTGTTTAGTGTTATTTAAATAATTTTTATTAAAAAATTTTCCAGATTAATAATGACAGTAAATGGTTAGGTATGATTTGGTTATCTATACATATTTTTAAGTACAACAATTTGCATTCTGATGAAATTTTGGTTATTGATAATTTAAATATTTTTGCTTGTACCAATGGATGCCCTAAAACTTTTGTTAAAGATAAGTGTTTAGAACAGGTAGAAGGGCCCGCCTCTTGGCAATTTATTACTAGTTCAAACGAACCCGGCGGTATTCGCCTCTTCAAGGAGCACTGTTTGGGCCCCAAATGGTAATATAGATAAAACGAACCCGCTGTACAGAGTGCCAAATATTTTTGCGAAGGCCACACTTTTGCTAGGTGCCCAGGTTATTGAGAACAAAGAAGCCGCACTGGTAATAAAAAGGCATACCCTTATTTTGAAACTGCCATTTTGCGGTGACCATATTTAGAAAATGTATCCAATAACATACTGTAAGTAAAATATTGTAAATATATACTAATAAGAAACCTTGTAAATATTTAGAACAAATTATTTGTAAATACTTGACTAATTTATTATAATTAATTTGGTTATATACCCCAGATGCACTATTTATTTATGAATAAATGCGTTTACAGCACTATTTAATTATGAATAGGGCGCGTGGAGGGGGAACAGTTCTCGACTTGTTTTCCACAAATTGCTAGATACCCGCACAGCAACAAATCTTCCACTTTTAGTTGTCCACAAGTGGAAGACAAAAACAGTTGCTGTATTTTCTTAAAACCGGCAACAAGTTGCCACAACTTGTGGAAGACTTTGGTGTAAACACAGCCTTACAGTATCTTATATTTCTGAGGAGTACCCTTGTAGGCCAGCAGCCAGGTCCAAAAAAGGACTTTATGTCGCAAAAAATTGAAGAGAGCTCCATTGGATTCAAATTGTAGCAAATTTAATTTACATTAAAAATGGTCACTTATGTTTTTTTTATCAAAAAAGCTTTTAGGAGATAAAGGCCAAAAATGTTGAGGTTTTTCGGCCACCATAAGTTTTCCCATCCGTTTTTTCGGTTGCAAACTTGGATTTACACTACTCAGACAAGCCCTTACAACATATAAAAAATGCAGCTCTCTTCAATTTTTTGTGACCTTCAAACACCACTGGCTTATTGGAACAGTAGTGAGATCGAAAGATGTGACGTGCCTCGGTAGGTTGTTGTTTTTTCATTTAACGTCACTTTATGCTGCTATGACAGATCAGATGATTCTACAATGGGTGTAATAAATTTTGCCTCTTCAGACATAATTAGGAGAGGGATCTTTGACTTCTGATATCGTACAGGCTCGCAAACCCCGTTTTACGTCCCCTCTGAAGGACGGTATCACTAAGAATTTTTTACTACCTTTAAAAAAACCGAAGGCAATTAGTCGGGATGCGAACCCACGATTCCGCTCGAAAAGGTTCTTCCTCAAGTTGTTTGTTCTACCAGCAATCGAAACTACCGTGCAATATCTACAATGGGAAACTATATCTGAAATACATGTATGAGATGAAAATAGTTGACTGGATGATCTTATGTAAAGGAAATAGTTGGGGGGTGCAGTCAATAAGAACACCGAATAAGTGAAGTACTTCGAACGAAACGTCGGCACATAATATAAGCACATAATAAACGTCGGCAGTAATATAAGTCGAAGAAAAAGGTGCAATACATCCCAACGATCATCAGCTCAAACAGGCTCCAAACATGAGACAGCACCCCACCACCAAGACGTTCAACATACAACCCATAACATCGTACTGGCTCCAACGAACAACGATGTTGTATGTTGAACGTCTTGGTGGTGGGGTGCTGTCACATGTTTGGAGCCTGTTTGAGCTAATGATCGTTGGGATGTATTGCACCATTTTCTTCCAAATGTGATTCACATAACCCGTTTTTGTTTTTGTGTCTTGATAATGCCTGAATAGGCGAAACGTCCACTGGTAAGTGGTTGTATTTTTGAAACATAAGGCTTTGCATTGTGGTTTTTCCCAATTGCATTATAATAAATAATAGTGTTTCTTTTTGAGTTTTTGGCTCTATTTTAGTTGTTTAAACCATATTTTATTTAATTACATTGCAGTATTTGTGACGAGTATTCTATACATTATTTTATATGAGGGATACAAGCATGGTTGCTAAGATAAACCCAAGAATTTTGGTTTGATTCGGGTAACTTTTTTAGAGGACAATTCATTGGCAGTTCTGAATACCTAACCTCCCTTCCGTTAATGAGTTTTAATGTCCTATCATCTCAAGAACATTTATACCTGTACCGCTTCGACTTATGAAGAGTCTTGGGTTCAATACGTGATACAGAGTGTACTGTTTCTAGGACATCTGTTGTGAAGGAGGGCGATTTGTCCAACATCGTTCAACCGTCGGGTAAGGGGGTAGAGTTAGGGTCTCCAGATACCAAAGGATCTATCTCCGGCTGTTAATAGATAAAATAAATATTTTTTTAAAAATACCCGGGGATTATACCTCTCCGTGGTGAAATACCTCACCACGGAGAGGTAAAATACCCGGGTTCGAGTCCCGGTCCTGGCCATATCTTTTCTTTTCAAATTAAATATTAAAAAAAAAATTATGTCATATAACAATTAAATAAATTATGATAAAATAAATAGTGTGACACAACCGAATTTGGATCTTGGACCTTGGGCACGGCAACTCATCGGTCTAAGACTGAACCACTCCGCTCCCCGTTTACGAGATAATTCCTCTAATAATATTGTAATAATGGTAATGTATTACCTCTGAAGTTGCTGATAATGTTTGATGCAGCTCTTTATTTCCTCTTTTACTAACGATTCATATATCCTTTCCGGTTCTGGAGAATCTTTATACTCTTCTAATGATCTTCGACACCTCTCCTCGATGCTCATAATGGCCACTCCTATCAACTTGGCTTGGTGACCGATGGAGACGTACGCCGTTGTCAGATAAAAACATGTGTTCCCGAACATGAAATATGATAAATACATTGAGGTGAACTGGAACAGATATGTCAAGGTGAAACCCCACCAGGTTCCTAGGTCCAAAGGTGTCCAACAAGGGTACATGAGGCTGTTCATTGGGTTCTCGGATTCACCCCAGGTATGGTACTTAATAAAAGGTACCAAGTTCATCAAGCATGCGAAGTACATACCTGCAATAAAAATCAAAACAGGAAATTAAATGAGATTGCGTGGTAGTAGATGTAATATATATACACACACAGTGGATTGTCGATTATCCGAACGTTCAATTAACGGAACTTTTTGTTTTCAATAATAATTTTAATTTTAATGTTTTAAAGAGAAAAGATAGGCCCTCGGCCGGGATTCGAACCCGGAACCTTTGTCTCTCCGTGACATCGCTCTACCATTTGAGCCACCAAGGCCGCCTGCCGGCAGAGGACAGATCTTTTCTCTCATCCGATCCCATGTCCTCGTGCTCTCGCAATTTTTGCGATGAATACACTAGAACGAAGTTCTTTGAACTTCTTGGTGGCTCAATTACATTCATCCAATACCATTCATCGCAAAAATTGCGAGAGCACGAGGACATGGGATCGGATGAGAGAAAAGATTTGTTCTCTGCCGGCAGGCGCCCTTGGTGGCTCAAATGGTAGAGCGATGTCACGGAGAGACAAAGGTTCCGGGTTCGAATCCCGCCCGAGGGCCTATCTTTTCTCTTTAAAAAATAAAAATATTTATAACTAAAAAAAATTGACCAATAATTATAAAATAAAGTAATTTTAATTTATTGCTACTAAAGAAAATTAGAGATCTAGCTGCCATGAAGAGGAAGTCAACATTGAAGCAGACAAGTATTAATTCTTTAAGCCACAGAATTAATTTTGATAAATCTTACTAATATTATAAATGTGAAAGTTTGTATGTTTGTCTCTCTTTCACGCAAAAACTACTGAACAGATTTGGATGGAACTTTACAGTAATATAGGTTATACATCAGAATAACACATGGGCTATAGCAAGCGCGGATTTAGGGGGGGGGCGCATGGGGGCAGGTGCCCCCACCCCGACAGTTTTATAGGAACTGTGGAGAATCCATTATAGTAGATAATTAAAGGAAAATAACATGATCATAGTTGTTAAAATATCAGAAAGAACAAGAGTGAAACTATTTGTTTTGATATCCTACTAAACTTACTAATATTATAAATGTGAAAGTTTGTATGTTTGTCTCTCTTTCACGCAAAAACTACTGAACGGATTTGGATGAAACTTTACAGTAATATAGGTTATACATCAGAATAACAAATGGGCTATAGCAAGCGCGGATTTAGGGGGGCGCACGGGGGCACGTGCCCATCCCCCCCTCCGGACAGTTTTAGAGGTACTGTGGATAATCCATTATAGTACATAATTAACGCCAAATCAGGAATTTAGCATCTTGAAATTTGCAGATCCTTTGTATGATATAAGAAAGAAGTTTGGATAATTCCACCCTTATTGTAATAAGGGTTCAAAGGTTGTATGGAATCCGTCAGTTTTGAAGTTAGACATCTGAAATTTTGTACGAGTAACCTATAGTGAAAAAATTTAAATTATTTAAATAATTAAATTATTTATAAGAAACTTTATGCGATAGTCCAAATTCTATGCTAGCGAAGCCATGGGCAAAAGCTAGTCTTTGCATAAATTTGATTTTGTTTTATATATATGTGAATACATATTTTCGTTATTCGCATTGTGTTGCATTTTTTATTCGTTCATTTTTCACTATGTACATATATTTTTACGTAAATAAATAATCATTCCATTTATAAATTTTTATTAATTGTTTTAAATTTTCCTTTTGAATTTCGATTATCCGATTTTCCGAACCACTCCTGACATCATTAGTTCGGATAATCGTCGACGCTCCACTGTATATAAATGTAACATAGTTATTAAGCTAAACCTGTAACTCTACATCCTATAAAATGTCTTGGGGTCAGTGTATGGTAGAGACAGTACTGGTTTTAAGTCAAAGTTTGAGCTGGGAGGTGACTTATCCGCGACCAAGCACGTCAGGTTTTTCCCCAATTAAAGGTAACCGTCGGAACCGGGGACTTTCACCATAGGAACCTCCCCTTCTGTAACCGATCCACACGAGGGTGTTCTGAAAAGTTTCCGACCGCAAAGTGAAGGTGGCAGCACACGTAAATAAAAGCAAGTGAATTTCGTTGTTCATCTGTTGACAGTTACTCGTCAGCCATTTTGGACGCGCAGTTTTTATGTAACAGTCGTTTTTGTTAGGTCGGAAACTTTTCAGACCACCCTCGTAGAGCACCTGAAATAAAATTCGGAGGATCGTCGCCATTTCACCGTGATTTTACGGCCAAGCATAGCTGGTCAGCGTTCTACCCCGCTCCAAGACAGTAAACTAAGAATATCTGAAATCAGATTTTGTGTTATATCTATTTATCAATCAGTCAGAGATCTTAGTCTATACATCAATCAGTCAATTATATTTTTGAATGAATAAGATTACTAATTCTATAATTAATTTAAAATTTGTTTCAGGATATAGTGAGTTAAATGTAAAGTTGGCATAAATATATTTTATTTTTAATTTTTGGTTGAATTTTAATACAATTTTGGAATTTGAATTTTAAATATTTTTTTTTTTTTTATATATTTTATTTTATATTTTAGTCGTATCTGCTCGACAGGGATCAGTGGAATGTTATCAAAGGATACAATAAGGCAGGAATTCTTAGGTTTACGACGAAGAGTGAAGGTAATTTGGTGGGATTTGTTAGGATTTATATTAATTCTCTAATCTTGACACCATTCTTGAAGGTTTGAGATATGGGATTGAAGAGATTTGGATGCAACAAATGGATCCTTATTTACTGATAACACACATGTGTCATCAGCGTACGTAGTGAGGACTGTGCTTGGATGGGTTGGGATGTCAGCTGTATATTTCGTGTATAGGATGTGACCCAGGATACTGCCTTGAGGAACACCAGCAGACTGGGTAAAGAGGCAAGAGTAGGAAAAATTATGGTTTACTTTAAAGGCTCTATTACTGAGGTAGGAACTGATAATAAGGAAGTAAGTAGAAGGTAAGAATTTACGGAGTTTGCACAGCAGACCCGGATGCTAGACTCGATCAAAAGCCATTTTTTCATTTAACGTCACTTTACGCTACTATGGCAATTAGACGAGGCCTCGGGGCCCCGCGGGGATGCCCTAAATTTTTCCTATCCAAAATACCGATAGATACACCGAGTATCTGACATCGTACAGGCTTGGGACTCCCAACTTACGCCTCCTTCGAAGGACAGCATAATTAACGACTTTTTATTCCCTTTAAAAAAATTTAAGCCCACCTGCCAAGCTCCGAACTCCCGATCTTGGGCATAGTAATTTGTTATGCTAACCACTTTACTGCAGATGACTCAGTTA
This sequence comes from Arma custos, assembly GCA_037127475.1. Classification (NCBI taxonomy): domain Eukaryota; kingdom Metazoa; phylum Arthropoda; class Insecta; order Hemiptera; family Pentatomidae; genus Arma; species Arma custos. The sequence continues at coordinate 7,741,636 of CM073764.1, forward strand.
ATCTATATCGGATAATTTCTATATGAGAACTAGGAAACTTACTCCATCTTATTAAACTTACCTGTGTGTATTAATACACAAGATACTTACCAATGTAGTAGTAATGTCCATACCAAGCCATCCAATCCGCATTATTCTTTTTAATCTCTTCAGTATCTTTTTCGAGGAAGGTATAATTCCACCAGACGTCGATCTCTTTGCTCACTCTGGTGAAGGACTTCTTGTATTTGAGGACCATTGTTCCGACGATGACGGATATCGGGATGAATATGAGGTTGATGAACAGCTGTACCCAGTCCGTCGTCTTGTAATTAACGATGGCTCCTGTTACCATCGAGAAGACCATCCCGTTTCCTACGATGATGATTAGCTGTACCGGAATGGAAATTGGAGAGTCAGAATTATAACGCCTCAGTCCATTCAGGAACAGTTGAGATGTCTCTTCTACGAGACCGACATTGTCAATATGTAGCCTGAAATTTAGACCTTTTTTAGTAATAAACCTAAATATTTATTACTATAGACATAAAAAGTTTAATAATTCATTAAACTTAAAAAGATAAATAAATAAAAATAGGTATCAGTTCCACAGGTTGACGCTTCGAGTTAAGTCGCAACAAGTTTTAACTTGGTAAAGATAGTAGTCACTAACTGTTATTAACCGATTTATAATATCTATAAATATTATAAAACTAAGTTCTCCGCCTGTAAGTCCTGTTTGCGATTAACTCAAAAACTACTGCATGGATTTTCATGCGGTTGTCACCAGTAGATAGAGTGATTCATGAGGAAGCTTTAGATTTATAATTTGTAAATTGGCTGGAATACAACGATGATGTTGGGAAAAAGTATATCCCTCTTGTAGCTTTCATCGAAGACGCTGCCTAATCCGTTTAACATATAACGAAACAATGCATGGTGGAATATTCCTCTTTTATAGATCTACAAAAAAGTCCTTGATGGCATACATCTATCTTTTAAGAATAGCTTACTATACCTATTTTATCTTCTAAACAATTGGTTACGTACAATGCGGTAATTGGAAAGCTATTTTGAATAATACAGTATTAATCCTTATAAACTTAAATACTTTAGTAATTAATAGTAACTTTAATGCACATTATTAGAATATTTTATCCTATATAATTTAAATGAGTATCTTATTATGGGTTATCGCAAAAAATTAACGCACGTGAAAATAAATTCGTATATAAAGAAATATATATATTTGTTTATAATACTTACGTAATAAAATACTTCATGTACTGTAGACATTCTAGTTAGTTTATTATTAATAAGTCAGCCTAGTCTTACTAATATTATAAATGTGAAAGTTTGTCTCTCTTTCACGCAAAAACTACTGGACGGATTGGGATGAAACTTTACAGTAATATAGGTTATACATCAGAATAACACATAGGTTACAGCAAGGGCAGATTTAGGGGGGGGGCACGGGAGCCCGTGCCCACAGACAGTTTTTTGTGTTCTGTGGATTATCCATTATAGTACATAATTAAAGGCAAATCACATGATCATAGTTGTTAAAATAACAGAAAGAACATGAGTGAAACTATTGTTTTGATACCCTACTAATCTTACTAATATTATAAATGTGAAAGTTTGTATGTTTGTCTCTCTTTCACGCAAATTCTACTAAAGGGATTGGGATGAAACTTTACAGTAGTATAGGTTATACATCAGAATGACACATAGGCTACAGCAAGAGCGGATTTAGGGGGGAGGGCACGTGGCCCCCCTGACAGTTTTTTAGGTACGGTGGAGAATCCATTATAGTACATAATTAAAGGAAATCAGTAACTTAGCATCCTGCAAATTTGCAGATAGGTTCTTTGTATAATTTAAGAAAGAAATTCGGCTAATTCCCCCTCCCCCCAAGGCTTCTCCTTTAATATAATTGAGGTTCAACGATTGTATAAAATCCGTCAGTTTTGAAGTTAGACGTCTGAAATTTTGGATGTACGAGGAACTTATAGTTAAAAAAAAATTAAATTATTTATTTAAAATATTCTTTCACGAAACTTTATGTTACAAACCAAATTCCACGCGAGCGAAGCCGCGGGCAAAAGCTAGTTAGTTGTCATAAAAGAAGTCTCCTTAGCTTGTCCATATTATACATCTTTCTTACAAGTCGTCCACCGTTTGTTAACTTGACGAAAATGAACTGAAATCTCCATTTTCAAAAAGCAATCACTTTTGCCTATTTATACTAATGACGCTACCTTCTAATATATATACAGCCCCGGTGAATAAATGGTTAAGTCTAATTTTCTCCAAAATGAGTTTCTTTTACTTAAGTAAGGGGAATCGAGTTATTTTCGTGGTGAATAAGGGGCTAAGTAAGGCATTGCCTTGAAAAGGAGTTATTGTTTACTAGCTTATGCCCGCGGCTTCGCACGCGTGGATTAGGTCTGCCACGTAAAGTTTCGTGAAAGATCATTTTAAATAAATAATTTAATTATTTTTTTTAAATACAAGTTACTCGAACATCCGAAATTTCAGATGTCTAACTTCAAAACTGACGGATTCTATACAACGTTTGAACCCCTATTATATTAAAGGGGAAACCCTTGGAGTGGAATTATCCGAATTTCTTTCTTAAACTATACACAGAACCTAACTACAAATTTCAAGATGCTAAGTTCCTGATTTACCTTTAATTATGTACTCTGACGGGGGGGGGCACATGCCCCCGTGCCCCCACATAGATCATCATGTGATTTGCCTTTATTTATATACGATATTGGATTCTCTCCAGTACCTAAAATACTGTCGGGGGGCACGTGGCCCCTTGCACCCTCCCATAAATCCGCGCTTGCTATAGCCTATGTGTTATTCTGATGTATAACCTATATTACTGTAAAGTTTCATCCAAATCCGTCCAGTAGTTTTTGCGTGAAAGAGAGACAAACATACAAACATTCACATTTATAATATTAGTAAGATATTACAACTCCATTTCAAGCCAAAAATTACGAGAATGATAGGATTCCGGTTATCTGATGGTTAACTCTCTCTGGACAAAATTCGACTTAACCACTTATTCGTCGGGGCTCTAGATATAACTTGAACAGTATGTCTAAGTCTGTTTTTTAATCTATATACAGTCAATTATAGTTACTATATACAGTTAATAATATTTACTATATACAGTCAGGAACAAAATTATTTTTATTTTCGAGAATATTAAAAAGGAAATGAAAGAAAACTTGTGACTTTACCCGAAGCGACTACCTGCGGAACTGAACCCAATACTTTAATATTATATTAATATATTAGGGATTTGGGTTGTGGTATCGGCATCGAGGCATAGGGTTCGCTAAGCCTTATTATTATTAATATTAATACTCAGCCTTATTATTATTAATATTAATACTCAGATGAGAAAAAAATAAGAAGTTGTAACTTAAGTTTAATCATGTAATTAATTAATATTACAAACTTAGCCTTTTTTTCAGTGTTCATTCTAAAATACTAGGAGCCTTCTTCCTCAGAAGATGGTTCGATCTAACTGAAGAACCATGCGAATACGTCCAAGCTTGTAGCCATAGCTTCTAGTTTAATAACAGAATGTTGGTTCTAACCATTGATTACTTGGCTTCTAATTAAAGTCACCTGTACAGGTAAATAGCTCTGTCATTACTGACTCTGTTCTTATGTTATCTTTATTTGATATGTTGATGTTTATTCATAACTCGAGGCAAACCACGGTAATATCTACAGCTGAATTTTTACTGAATCTCAATTTATATCTCAAGGTTGAGGAAGAAACGTAATCGATAGTATTCTATATAGGTTGAATCAGGAGAAATGTTCAGTACATGGTAGAGACTGTACTGTTTCTAGGACAACGGTTGTGCAGGGAAGTGATTAGTCCTAGATCAGGCTTAACTTCAAGCCTCTCCCCAATTATAAGCTCACATTATAAAGGCTGTTTGAGCTCCGGGTCTGCAGATTCCACAGAATCTATCTGTAGCTGTTAACAGGTTAAATGAGCCGTTTATTTTGAAAGTGGCCTACCTCCATTTATCTTCAAATGGAGATATTTAAGGGTTTGCGTTTCAATGAATTTAAAAATATACATATATGATACTAATGAGTCATACTGCTTAAGTGTATCTAAGGGTGTTAAATTTATGGTTGCTATTAAAATTGTAACAATTATTAAGTGAATAATGTGCGTTTTCTTATCAAGAATGGAGTTAGGCCACTTTCAAAATTAACAATCAGATTCATGATAAAATTTGAAGGTACCCAAGTTCATTCAACATAATTTAAGATTGAAAATTGAAAAAACAATCCTCAATTTATTTTACATATTATTAAAACACTTCGGAAACACAATTTATGCGATTCAAAACATTTTTTAATTAAAGAACATATAAAATTACAAACATAAATTTATTACAAAAAAATTTACTATTCATCTACATTTTGCTCGTGTGAAAGGGATTTGAAGAAATCATGATGTTCCGGTGGTAGATATCACAAAAGGTCAATCATGTCCTTGAATTTTGCTGTTGTTATTTGTCTGATATTTTTATAGAGTGGTGTCAATACAATGTTTTCGAATTTTCTTGGTCTATCCCGACGTGGTAATAAATTCAGGACTTTCAAATTTTCATTCTCATTCATTGATGTCTTATAGAAAATTTTATACGGTTCATTTCTAACAAAACGCAAATTTGTAACCAGTTTACTGATTCTCCATCAGAATTCTTTACCCTTTTAAAAATTGCGTCTTCTAATAATTTTGTTGATACATAATCTTTTTGTCTCATTTCATTTACAATAAAATTATTACCTTTCCGACCCTTCACCACTGCTTTCAGACATTATCAATAGTAAATATCTTGATATAAGTATAAAATAAATGGGGTTAGGCCACTTTCAAACTGCACGGTTTAGTTATTGAACTAATTCTGAAAACTTATGTGTCAAAAACTTATACTATTTGCTCGGAATATCAGCAACCTGAAATGCTTCACTGATATATAATGTGAAGTTGCACATGTAACCATGGTAACTGGCAAACAATTGAAAAACGGAGTTAGGCCACTTTCAAAATAAACGGCTCAAATAATTTATCGTGAATGACAATAGTTGACCTTGATTAATTATCCAACGTTTTGACCTACATTGCAGGTCTTCTTCAGGGCTAAATATACAAAATACAGACATTTGAAAATTACTGAATTGTGTAAAAATTTCCTTTTAAGAAACAAAAAATATACATAATATATATATTTTTTACTATAAATTTGACCATAAGGACCCATTAACTTAAATTACTAAAAATAACCGCTTTTGATTTATGAAGTCTTTGACTGATTAAAATTGAGATCTTTAACTTGAGTATTTCGATTAAACTATTAAATAAATTATTCTTTTTAAATAGTCTCTACAATGTACTGAACCCAACACCGTTCAAGGGTTTTAATTGTACAGTTTTTTTGTTTTGGTTTTTTGAAGAAGAAATTTCCGAACAACAAGACAGCGAATCAAAATAGAATAAATTGAAAACTGGAACATGTAACAGGAAATTATTTATGTTAGAGAAGAAAAATTGTTTGTTTGTTTATTTAACGTCACTTTTTGCTGCAATGGCTAATCGGACGATGCTACAGTGGGAGCTCTAAATGTTGCCTATCCAGGTTTAATTAGGATAGGGATTTTTAACGAGTACCTGACATCATACAGGCTCGGGACCCCCGTTTAACGTCCCTTCCGAAGGACGGCGTAACTAAGGATTTTTTACTCCCTTTTAAAAAATCCTAGGGTCACCTGCCGGGCTACGAACCCGCGATCTTGGGCTTAGTAGTTTGTTACGCTAACCACTAGACCACAGGTGACCTTGAGAAGAAAAATTTATTATGTTATAAAAAGTAGAAATTATTTATGTTACACTTATTAAGGTGTTTTTATTGACTGCACCCCCATCTATTTCTTCCTTACATTGGAAATTATTTATATTTTAAATGTTTTAAAGGGGTGCTAATTTAAATTCCACCATTTTTAAAAATAAACATAATATCTATATAATTGATTTAACACAAATTTAAATTTTAAAAAATAGTTGATTTAATACCAATTATTTGTTAATTAATATAACTAATCCGTAATTATTTTACTATACCTCTAATATCGGATGCATAAGTTGAAGGAATTCCAAAATATCTTTATAAAATATTCAAAGGGGTAAAAGATCCTTGCTTATGGTTTCCTTCAGAGGGTACGTAAAATGTCGATCTCTAGCCTTTGCGGAGTCGTATACTCGTTAAAAATCCCCTATCCTATTATACCAGGCAAAATTTAGGACTCCCTCTGTAGCATCGTCCGATTAGCCACAGTAGCATAAAAAAAAAAAAAAAAAACTGCACAACTACAATGCGTGAACGGTTATGGGGTTCAGTACATAGTAGAGACTGTACTGTTTCATGGACAACGGTCCTGTATGGAAGTGACTTGTCCTAGATCACGCTCAACCGCCAGATTCCCCCCCCCCCTTATTTTGGGTACTCTATTTTTATAACATTTTATAGAGGCTGGGTGAGCCCCAGGATGGTCCTAGATCCTATGTGATCCATCTCCGGTTGTAGACTAAATAAAACTCTTGCCCACAGCGGGATTTGAACCAGGATTTCCGGCTTGGCAACTCAGTGCTCTACCACTGAGCCACTCCATTCCTTTAGTAGCATAAAGTGATAAAGAAACAAACAATAATTATACCTATATAATTATATATATAAGAAGTTAGATTATACCTATATACCTAAATACTTGTCTCTTCGAATTAAACAATCCATTTTTGCTATGTGATGCAATTCCCAAAATAATTAAGACATATTCCTTTATAATTCCTGTATTTCTGTAACTCTTTGTTTATATTTTACCAACGTATGCAGTTTAAAATAATAATGAATGACATTGGATGAGTTGGACACGTAAGGAAGATATTTAATGATAGGTCTAGGAAGAATAAGGCTGCCCTACCATTTCATCATGTATAATTTATCAGCATAAAGATCGTCGAAGTCAATAGATTACTAATATGTTTCCGTTTATTGTATTTCAAAATTGATAACAACCATAGTAAGCTCTACACTCAATGAATCAATAATAAATATCAGGCCATATATTTGGGCCAACTCCCAATTTGCAAATTATACAGCTGTTCATTTGATAGTAGTAAGTTCATTTAACAGTATATACTTAACGCTTTAGTTCAGTTTAGTAATTATTTTGTACTCCCGTAGTGCAAGGGAGGATCCAGAATTTGTTTCTGGGGGGGGGGATATTTTTTTCTGCACAACGGACAGACGGGCAAACAAATCTTACTAATATTATAAATGTGAAAGTTTGTATGTTTGTCTCTCATTCACGCAAAAACTAGTGAACGGATTTGGATGAAACTTTACAGTAACATAGGTTATACATCAGAATAACACATAGGCTATAGCAAGCGCGGATTTAGGGGGGGGCGCACGGGGGGACGTGCCTTTCCCCGACAGTTCTATAGGTACTTTGGAGAATCCATTATAGTACATAATCTAAGGCAAATCACATGATAATAGTGGTTAAAATAACAGAAAGAACATGAGTGAAACTATTGTTTTGATATCCTACTAATATTATAAATGCGAATGTTTGTATTTATGTTTGTTACTCATTCACGCAAAAACTACTGAATGGATTTGGGTGAAACTTATTGAGTAAAATAGGTTACTCATCATAGGCTACACAAAGGGGAGATTTATGTGGGGGCATGGGGGCATGTGCCCCCCCCCGTTATAGTACATAATTAAAGGCAAATCAGGAACTTAGCTTCTTGAAATTTGTAGATAGGTTCTTTGTGTAGTTTAAGAAAGAAATTTGGATAATTCCACCCCAAGGGTTTCCCCTTTAATATAATAGGGGTTCAAAGGTTGTATAGAATCCGTCAGTTTTGAAGTTAGACATCTGAAATTTTGGATGTACGAGTGACTTATATTTTAAAAAAATAATTAAATTATTTATTTAAAATGATCTTTCACGAAACTTTATGTGGCAGACCAAATTCCACACGAGCGAAGCTAGTCAACAATAACTTAGAAAAAAACTTGTAATATTTTTAGAAAGGTTTCAAGGCTTAATTAAAATATCAAAACAATAGAAAAGTTACATGTTTAATAAAGACAGTTTTTTTTTGTTTCCTGCTTAAGATGCTCAGCACTTCATAAGATTTCATTTTTGTCGCAACTTCTTGATGGATATGCATTAAAGCCAGTTCATTCAAACGTTCTTCTGTCATCATGCTGCGAAGATATGACTTTAATAGGCGTAAGGGGAGAAAGATCACTCGGCTTTGCTATTTGAAAGTGCGTGAAAGGGAGGCAACGAACAATTTTCTCAATTCCAGGCAGAAATGGACAAGAGTTTCACTCATGTACTTTCTGTTATTTGATTCATATATTTTAACAACTATGATTTGCCTATAAGTATGTACTGTAATGGAGTACTCAAAAAAAGAGACTAAAAAAACCGTTTGGGGGGGACACGTGCACCCGTGCCCCCCTTCCACTTGAATCCGCCTTTGCCATAGTGAACCATTTAAAACCAACTTAGAATTGCTTTGTGATATTAAGTATTTTAAATTAAACAAAGTTATGAATTATTTTTTTATTTTATGTTTATTTTATAGATCAAAAATGTATTGTTTAAAATAAAAAATACCTTGATCCTATTCTAATGCATTCTCTGTATTGAAATAACAGTACTAAAATAGAAATATTAGAATAAGATGTAGCTTGTATTATTTTTTAAATCGATGCATCGAAAATCGAACCAACGACTTCCTGTTCTTTGGTATCGTTTAATAACATCCCACTGATTCTTGTAGAACAGGTCCCCTACTTAGGATTACACCTTGACATTCTCATACTAGACTCAAACGACAAGAAACAGCTCATCGTTTCAGGCTACTTCAACACTTACTAGAAAAAATCTCTAAGCTCCCAATTAATTACAAAAGACTCATTTACATGACAATCATTAGACCCATCTGGACTTACGGAATAGAGTTTTGAGGCTCCACTAAACCATCAAATTCCTCTCATATTCAATACTCACAATCCAAATTCATTTGTAAAATCCTCAATGCTCCTCACTTTGTTATGAACAAAGTAATCCATAATGACTTTAATTTCCCGTTTGTTGCTGATTTGGGTCGAATCCTGTATCAATCTTTTCATGACAAACTTTATTTCCACTCAGACCCATTAGTTTCAACTCTCGCAACCTCTTCAATTCCTGATAATTCTCCGTGGTGTGAAAAGAAGATGGTCTCGTGACCTAAGTTAAACTTTTTACTTGTTGTATTAGTATAATACACTTGTAAATTCCATTGAATAAAAAAAAACTTATAAATAAAAAAAATATATATAAATTACAGTGCTTCATTTTGTGTAAAGTAGTAAGAGGCAGTGGCTTTGTGATTGGCCAATTTTTAAAAATATTTATAAATCAGCTGATCGAGTAAGACAAAAAACTAACATTTACATCACTAAAAACTTTTTTATTTAATAAATACATTTTATTTTTCTCACCAGAAGTCAGAAAGCCTTTTTAATTTAATGCCAGTTTAATATATTTCGATTAAAATCAATTTTTTTTATTATCTATCAGAACATTTCCTTTAGTTCATATTTAATTTTATATTATTATGTAAATTTCATAGGCGTAACGAGGGGAGGGGGTTATTGGGGATTGCTTTGAAGAAATTAAAAAAAGAATTTTTTTAACTTTTTCACAGTTATTATTACGGGATTACAGAAGTAAGGGTCAATAATGCCAAAAACACAACAAAGAAAGTGCAAACACAGTTATTTTAATGAATAAAAAGTACACTAAAATGACAAGCCAAAACGTAATACTGTTTATTTACAATTAATTATATTATTATAGCGGCAGTAGTGGCATCTAGCGGCAACAATAAGATAGCAAATGTGAGAAGAACAGTTTAGACAATTTTTAAAATCTAGAAGTAAAGTCTGGATGGGTCTAGAAAGTTCCCTATGCAATTAAGTATAGTAAGTTATTGTATTTAAAAGCTATTTCTTGATTGCCCTTCCAAAAATAACATTTATAATGAAAATAACATTTGTAAAAAGATTATAATCTATTTATTTAATTTGAAGCTACATCATTTATAGTATAATATGTATTGTACCTATATTACGAGGGATGTTTATTATATTATTATAGCGGCAGTAGTGGCATCTAGCGGCAACAATAAGATCGCAAATGTGAGAACAGTTTAGACAATTTTTAGAATCTAGAAGTAAAGTCTGGATGGGTCTAGAAAGTTCCCTATGCAATTAACTATAGTAAATTATTATTTAAAAGCTATTTCTTGATTGCCCTTCCAAAAATAACATTTATAATGAAAATAACATTTGTAAAAAAATTATAATCTATTTATTTAATTTGAAGCTACATCATTTATAGTATAATATGTATTATACCTATATTACGAGGGATGTTTTTTGAAGGGAGTAATATGTTAGAGTGGTTGACTGGTGGGGGTTAACCCCCCCATGAGTCAACTCTAGTTACTCCACTGATAAATATTGAAGTAATCTAATAATTTACCTGCTTGGCCAGATATATCTTTATTAATTTCTGTACACTGCTGTTATTCTTGAGGGACCTGTTCCCAGAATAAAATTATTTTTCTATTCTATTCTAAAATGAAGAATTGTCAGTTTTTGAAAATTAAGAGTTATCCGCAATTGATTTTGAATGCCTAAATTATGAATATATAGATTAATCATTAATGGATTGTGGATAGGAATTGTTTTATCTGAATAAATGGATAAATAAATACACTCAGCTAATTAAGATTTATTCAACTTTACATTGGCTAAAATCTAAATTTGCATTATATTTATTAAGTTTAGTGTCTCGTTGCCATAAATCTATCATATTCTACAATGTTTGTCGTTCTTTCAATCTCCTAAGATAGTTAGAAGAAGCGAGATGTAATAATATGACCCGTTCAGAATCTGAAATTAAAAATGTAATTAATATTGAATAATTATTAGTTGGGTGTATGACTACTTAGAAAAAAAATATCCCAGACAGAGGTAAAAAAAAACAATTCTTTAAATAGTAATAAACTATTGATTAATTAATTAATTAATTAAGTTAAATAGAACTTTTTTATTTCCTTCTACATTATTGTAAATAAGCAAAGGTTTACCTTTCCAAAATTTTCCATATTGGTCTGGGTGCCGACGATTGTAGTGAAAGATGATATTCTGCTCATGGAAATCATCATCAAAAGAATACTTTTCTGACAAGATATTGGCATTTTATACCAAGGACAAGAATATGCTGTAATTCTTAGCTCTTCAACCTAGAATAATAGATTTATAAAACTATTTTTATTTTGAAACAGGTGGTGGGTTATTGACGGATACAACACCAATCCTCTTAGTTAAATTTATACAAGATGTCTAGTAAAAACAAAACCTTGTACAGTTTTCATACAACCTATGAAGGATCTTTCAGTACATGGCAGAGACTGTAATTATGTAGATGCAAAATTATAATACCTGTTTTATTAATTCTTCACTGCCAACACTGTAAATATATTGGTTGAGCAAAATGACGCTTAATAGCATGAATGTTCCTATCTTCATAAAAAGTTGTGGTTCCTGAAATATTCAAGATAATTAATATTTTTTAAAAAATACCTCGTTATGGTTAATAATTGAGAAATGTTACATCTGTTCTTTGTTTAGAAGAACAATCAATTTTTTCTTCTTATAGTACAGCCAGATAGTCAACAATTAGTTTTATCTTTTTTTTTTTTTTAAATTTATTTATTGATATTTACAACTCTATTACAATTATACAACAAGTAAATAGAATGCATTTTACATAATGACATGAGAATGACAAGTAGAGAAACTACCCACTGGTAGAACAAATCAAAGTTCAAATAAGAAGGTCACGTGGCCATCTTCTTTTCAGACGCCTCGGAGGATTATCGGGAATTGAAGAGGAAGCTAGGTTTGAAACTAGAGGGTTTGAGTGGGAATGAAGTTTGCTATGAAAGGATAGATACCGGGTTCGGGCCAAATCAGCAACAAATGGATTGTAAGGATTGGATACGAGAGGAATTCGATGGCTTAGTGGAGCCCCAAAGCTCTACTCCGTAAGTCCAAATAGGTCGTATGATGGTCATGTAGATGAGTCTTTTGTAGTTAATTGGGAGCTTAGAGCGTTTGTCTAGTAAGTGTTGAAGTAACCTGAAACGTCGAGCGGTTTCTTGTCTTTTCAGTCTTGTATGAGGATTCCAGGTCAATCGCTTGTCTAGATGCAACCCTAATTATCGGATCTGTTCTACAGGTACCAGTGGAATATTATTAAAGGATACTGAAGGGGAGGAAGTCATTGGTTTACGACGTAAGGTAAAAGTGATTTGATGCGATTTTCGAGAATTTATTTTAATCCTCCAGTTTTGACACCATTCTTCAAGATGAGTGATATGGGATTGGAGGCTTTGGGATGCAATAACTGGATTGGTGTTGACTGATAATACACATGTATCATCAGCATACGAGTTTTAAATCTTTGAAAATTTTTCTTCATCTTCCTGTCCATCGGTCATACAAATGCCCAGTCTCATTGGAAAAACCATTTCAATAGAAGTATCTACCAAAACTTAGTTTCCTTTACAATGAAAAAGATTTATCAAATGTACTCTAAAAATGATGTGTTTTTTATTTATAGAGGGTGTCCCGAATTTAAATGGCAAAACTTCAGGAACTTATAGGGGACTGAAAAACTAAGACAAAAAGTCCTTTAGAGATTTGCTCGGTTTTGCTTAATTTTAGAGAAAATCGCGAAAAAAACAAAAACAAAACAAAAATGTTACAGGTAGCGATTATCACCTTTCAAAGTTCGTCAGGCTAGGCAGTGAGATATGTAAACCTTAATGTTATCCTTTGCATTCTTTTATTTGTTTACATTTTGGCTTCCTTCTAGGATTATAATTTATCAGCCACAATGCCGCATACATATTCTAATCTTGAATACGCTGATATGATTTTTGACACTACATCAAAATATGGAAAAATCTTGAAATAAAACTTATATAATTCAAAAGTATTATTTTGTGGGTAAACAATCATATATGTATTAATGGGTCAGAGCTATTCTAATACTTAGAGCTTTATATAGGAAGTTACACAGATTAATTTCATCATTGTTGTGCTTAGAATTCAGTACTGTATAAATATTGTGATCGTATGAACTAATATATTTATTTCTAGGTTCTGTATAAAATGGACAGTCGAAAAGAATGAGGTTTAAATCGTCACGTGATTCATTTAAGCATAGAGGGCAAGTCTTCAGGATTAATTTTGTGGGTTGTTTTATTGGCGTGAACAACTATTTGTTTGCTGGGGGAAAGTCTAATTTGGCTTAGGGACCTTATTCTCTCTACGCTTTATTCTGATGTCAGGAATGGCTGTACTGAAGTTGTACAGAATACATTTTTGTGCAAAACATTGTACTGAGAGGACATAGCTCTATTTACATCGTGATCGTATAACCTTTCTCTGTATTTATTTATTAATTGGTTTTTCCTATTCGGACCTATGTACTGGAACTGTGGGGGACGGCAAAACAATCGAATATCAGACGCAGAATCCTTTCAATCCAAAATCCTGAGAATTATTGTCAATGCTCCTTATTATGTTTCCAACAAAACCCTCCATAATGATCTCAACATTCCTTTCGTCCTCGACCTCACACCTACTAAATTTTCAAACTTTCACCAAAACCTTGCCTGTCATCCCAACCCCCTGGCTCAGTCATTATCCAGTTCCACACATCCATATAACCCACCCCGCCGTCTAAACCGGCAATGGCCCCGAGACCTGTTGTAATAAAGTTATTTGGAGTACTGGCACTGGCCAGATTCTCCACTCACGACCTGTGTGTGTGAAGCGCCCTTAACCAGCTTCCATTGGCGTTTAATGCCAGTGACGCGGCTGGGAAAGGGAGCTGGGGCTTCCCGGACTCCTGCTTTGCCCTCATTCCTGGGGAAGAAGCTCAGTTCGGGGACCCCAGGCAAATTGTAAATAGGGTATGAATGTGTACATTTTATTTTATTTTTTTTTATTATTAGTATTATTATTATTTATTTTATTTTTTTTTTATTAGTATTAATATTATTTATTTTATTTTATTTTTTACTTTATTTGTTTGTTTGTTTGTTTGTTCATTTAACGTCACTTTATGCTGCTATGGCTAATCGGACGATGCTACAGTGGGAGCTCTAAATTTTGCCTAGCCAGGTTTAATTAGGATAGGGATTTTTAACGAGTACCTGACATCGTACAGGCTCGGGACCCCCGTTTAACGTCCCTTCCGAAGGACGGCGTAACTAAGGATTTTTTACTCCCTTAAAAAAATCCTAGGGCCACCTGCCGGGCTACGAACCCGCGATCTTGGGTTTAGTAGTTTGTTACGCTAACCACTAGACCACAGGTGACCTTTACTTTATTTTATTATCATTTCCGCATTAATTTCTTTCTGTTACCGCATGTATATATTTTTCCGCTTGTATATATTTATTTATTTTATTTTGTTTATATTATTGTTTTGTTATGGAATGACTGTAAGCTACACAGCACTATTACTGCCCACAAGTGGCAGATTGTAATATTTCAATAAAGTGTTCATATAAAAAAATAAAAAAATAATTATTTGGTTTTTATGTTTTAGCAATTAAGGGGGGTTTTGCTCAGCCCACAGCTAGCCATATCCTAAATCAGATATAATACCCTCAAGTTGACTGGCCCAGTTAAATTTGGTTAAATTAGTAGAGGTCTCTTTTGAACCGATAACATTTTATTAAAGAATATTTTAGGTAGTCTATTATTACACAATATATTGTATTTCCTAATTTTTTTGGCTCTTGTGTACATTGGATTATTATTACTTGGGACTGCTAATCCTATGATTCTAGGCATTTTCTTTGATTTATCAATCATATTATCTTACTGCTATTCTAAATGTGAAAGTTTGTATGTTTGTCTCTCTTTC
Organism: Arma custos; assembly: GCA_037127475.1. Taxonomy (NCBI): domain Eukaryota; kingdom Metazoa; phylum Arthropoda; class Insecta; order Hemiptera; family Pentatomidae; genus Arma; species Arma custos. Next base: position 7,756,753 of record CM073764.1, read on the forward strand.
ACGCAAAAACTACTGAATGGATTTGGATGAAACTTTACAGTAATATAGGTTATACAGCAGAATAACACATAGGCTATAGCAAGCGCGGATTTAGGGGGAGGGGGCTCGTGCCCCCCCCCCCCCCCCCCGCCGACAGTTTTTTAGGTACTGTGGAGAATCCATTATAGTACATAAATAAAGGAAAATCACATGATAATTGTGGTTAAAATAACAGAAAGGACAGGAGTGAAACTATTTGTTCTGATATCCTATGAATATTATAAATGCGAATGTTTGTTACTCATTCACGCAAAAACTACTGAACGGATTTGGATGAAACTTATTGAATAAAATAGGTTATACATCATAAGCTACAGCAAGGGCAGATTTATGTGGGGTCACGTGGGCATACCCTCCCGTTATAGTACATAATTAAAGGCAAATCAGGAACTTAGCCTCTTGAAATTTGTAGATAGGTTCTTTGTATAGTTTAAGAAAGAAATTTGGATAATTCCACCCCAAGGGTTTCCCTTTTAATATAATGGGGGTTCAAAGGTTGTAGAGAATCCGTCAGTTTTGAAGTTAGACATCTGAAATTATGGATGTACGAGTAAGTTATATTTAAAAAAATAATTAAATTATTTATTTAAAATGATCTTTCACGAAATTTTATGTGGCAGGCCGAATTCCACGCGAGCGAAGCCGCGGGCATAAGCTAGTGTTATTATAAATTACTAGCTTATGCCCGCGGCTTCGCTCGCGTGGAATTTGGTCTGCCACATAAAGTTTCGTGAAAGATCATTTTTTTGTTCTCTTTATATTTTCATATACCCCTGTCAAATACAAGTAATTGACAATCAGCAGATTGGATGACAGAAAAATAATACAAAATGACATGGAAGGCATGATGAAGAACAGTACCCAGCGGTACCTCTCCTTTTGCTTGCTTTAATTTCCTACTAAGTCCCTCATCCACGTCCTTTTTAGAGTGAAAGATCATTTAAAATAAATAATTTAATATATTTTTTTAAAAATATAAGTTACTCGTACATCCAAAATTACAGATGTCTAACTTCAAAACTGACGGATTCTATACAACCTTTGTACCCCTATTGTATTAAAGGGGAAACCCTTGGGGTGGAATTATCCAAATTTCTTTCTTAAACTATACAAACAACCTATCTACAAATTTCAAGATGCTAAGTTCCTGATTTGCCTTTAATTATGTACTATAACGGAGGGGACATGTCCCCGTGCCCCCACATAAATCTGCCCTTGCTGTAGCCTATGATGTATAACCTAATTTAATCAATAATTTTCATCCAAATCCGTTCAGTAGTTTTTGCGTGAAAGAGACACAAACATACTAATACTATTACTAATATTAGTAAGATTTTACAACTTGACTAAGGGCACTAATTTAAAACTTACTATAGCAACTTTGACACCAATGGCACATATAACCCACATTCCATAATGATATACAACGCTGGTAACTGGTCTGAAAAGTGTAGTTGTATCTTTTGCTCTCCTGAAAATATAAATCACAAGTTTTTAAAAAGTCTATTTTAATACAATATTATTAAATTAAATCCAAAACAAACATATTAAGTACCTGCGAACATTTTGTAATTGCATCGCACATCTTTTTATCTCTTGTTCTAGAATGGAATTGATGGTGTCGTTGTGCTGTGTTTTGTTTTCTCTCATTATCCTTTTAACCCTTTGCTCGATGGTTGATAAAGCAGAGCCGATTAACCTTATCTGCTGTCCAATTATTACTAAGCAAATTATTTTGTAGCAAAAAACTCTACAGAATGCTATATTGGAACAAAATATGATCAGCGACTGACATAAGTAAGTGCTGTAAAAACCCCAATTAGTATCCAAAGGAAAAGGGGTCCAGCATGGGAAAATGAGAAGGTCCATCGGCTCGAGAGCTTGTAGATAAAAATATTTTCCAAAAGGAAGTAAGCAATATACCACAGATGAAATAACGACCACTATGGAAAACATAATATATATATATAAATCAAATAAAAGCTTTAAAGGGAGCGGAGTGGCTGAGTGGTAGAGCACTGAGTTGCCATGCCGGAAATCCTGGTTCAAATCCCGCTGCGGGTAAGACTTTTATTTAGTCTGTTTGCAGCCGGAGATGGATCATATAGGATCTAGGACCCTCCTGGGGCTCACCCAGCCTCTATTAAATATTATAAAAATAGGGTAATAAAGTAAGGGGGAAAAATCTGGCGGTTGAGTCTGACCTTGGACAAGTCACCTTGCATTGGACCCCAGATCTGTTCACGGTTTATTATGGTACAGGCTTTCTTTTTTTTTTTTTGCTTTAAATACCGCTCCTTCAAAAGAACAACATTAAAAAAACTTAATTTTTCATAAGAGGTATTTGTTTTTTTTAAAGTTTTAAGTGAGTCAAAGAAATAAAAATTGGTAAAACAAAGCGTTTTGAAATTATTTTATTTAACAATTAGAAAATGTTTAAAAGCTTAAATCTTTTTTTTATTTTAACTCGCAGGCTTTTGATGGAGTCTGGTATCCGGGACTGCCGTACAAACTACGTAAATTCTTACCTTTTACTTACTTCCTTATTATAAATTTCTACCTCATAAAAGTAAACCATAATTTTTCCTACTCTTCCCTCCTTATCCAGTCTGCCGGAGTTCCTCACGGTAGCATCCTGGGTCCCATCCTATACACGATATATACAGCTGACATCCCAACCCATCCAAGCACTGTCCTCACTACGTACGCTGATGACACATGTGTGTTATCAGTAAATAAGGATCCATTTTTTGCATCCCAAACTCTTCAATCCCATATCTCAAACCTTCAAGAATGGTGTCAAAATTGAAGAATTAAAATAAATCCTAACAAATCCCATCAAATTACCTTCACCCTTCATCGTAAACCTACAAATTCCTGCCCTACTGTATCCTTTAATAATATTCCACTGAACCCTGCCGAACAGATACGTTATCTAGGACTCCATCGGGACAAACGTCTCACTTGGAATCCTCATACAAAACTGAAAAGACAAGAAACTGCTCGTCGTTTTCGCCTACTTCAACATTTACTGGACAAACGCTCTAAGCTCGCAATTAATTACAAAAGACTCATTTACATGACAGTTATCAGACTTATTTGGACATACGGAGTTGAGCTTTGTAAAATTCTCAATGCCACATTATGTCACAAACAAACTCACCCATCATGATCTTAATATCCTATATGTTGCTGATTTGGCCCAAACTAGACACCTATCCTTCCATGACAAGGTCCATACACTTTTTGAATCCGCTAGTCTCTCAACTTGCTTCTCATATGATTCCTGATAACCCTCCGAGGTGTCTGAAAAGAAGATGGCCTCGAGACCATCTACTATAGAGCTTTATTAGAGTGCTACCGATGGGTAGTTTCTCAACAAGTTTTTTTCATGTCATATATTACATTTTAGCAGATTTACTTGTAATATTATTATAGTTGTAAATATCGATAGTCGTTCCTGGATTAAAAAGCTTCAATCAGTCCAATTACTACTAAAGGCTTAAAAATTGACATTTTTGAGTTACATCATTGTTCTTTTGAAGGAGCAATATAATGGTATTATAGTAGTATTTATAGAAAATGGTTTTCTAATGGAACATGCCAAGCGCTATGGATTTAGTAAAAAACAGATAACAACAAATGGACTGTGTGGGATCTACATATCCTCCTGAGGCTCACTAAGTCTCTATAATACTCCGTTTAATATATCTATATATATATATATATATATATATATATATATATATATATATATATATATATATATAATAACATACTCATATAATACATACATATATATAATAACATACATATATAATAACATACTCAGTTTTTAGATTAATATTTTCTAACTGATAAATGAATGCTGTGTTCTTATTTACATTAAAGTGCATTTTACTTATATCGTTGACGCTTCACTCATCCAGTTAGATATGTTTAAAAACAAGTTATCCTAGTTGATATTGTTTGTATTTTTATTTCATTATTTGCTTTGTTTTTTTCTACTTAAAATTTAAGTTACATTACACATACAGATGTACATATGTAATTATCTATTGTTTTTCTCTCTATAATTATTGTTATGTATTTCTATGTTTTTTTAAATATAAATTTATTTATTGATATTTACAACTGTATTACAATAATACAACAAGTAAATAGGATAACAGCTATATATTGACATGATAATGACAAGTAGAGAAACTACCCACTGGTAGTACTCAAATCAAAGTTCAACTAAGAAGGTCACGTGGCCATCTTCTTTTCAGACGTCTCGGAGGATTATCGGGAATGGAAGAGCAAGCTAGGTTTGAAACTAGAGGGTTTGAGTGGGAATGAAGTTTGTTATGAAAGGATAGATACCAGGTTCGGGCCAAATCAGCAACAAATGGGACATTAAGTTCATCATTGATTCCTTTGTTCATAGAAACGTAAGGAGCTTTGAGGATTTTACGAAGGATTTTGGACTGTAAGGATTGGATACGAGAGGAATTCGATGGCTTAGTGGAGCCCCAAAGCTCTACTCCGTAAGTCCAAATAGGTCGTATGATGGTCATGTAGATGAGTCTTTTGTAGTTAATTGGGAGCTTAGAGCGTTTGTCTAGTAAGTGTTGAAGTAACCTGAAACGTCGAGCGGTTTCTTGTCTTTTCAGTCTTGTATGAGGATTCCAGGTCAATCGTTTGTCAAGGTGCAACCCTAAGTATCGGATCTGTTCTACAGGAACCAGTGGGATATTATTAAAGGATACTGAAGGGCAGGAAGTCATTGGTTTTTAATCCTCCAGTTTTGAAACCATTCTTCAAGATAAGTGATATGGGATTGGAGGCTTTGGGATGCAATAACTGGATTGGTGTTGACTGATAATACACATGTATCATCAGCATACGTGGTAAGGATAGTATTAGGATGAGTCGGGATGTCAGCTGTATAAACTGTATAAAGGATTGGAGCAAGGATTTCTATATTTTTTTTATTTCTTGTACTCTGATTTTTGTTTTTATTCTTTAAATATTATCAATAGAGGTAATCGCAATTTTTTTCCATTAATTATTTCTCATTTATTAATAAAACTGTATTAGTTAATTAAATGTAATCCCATTATACTCTAAGACATAATAATAGCCTGTATAGAAACCTGTATTGTTATTCTAAAGGGACTTGTCCCAGAATAAATAAAGACATTATTATTATTATAATGTGGCCTAATGATCACACAACCGTTGTCATAGAAACAGAAAAGCCTCTACCAAGCACTTACTTCGAGATTCTTCATGGGTTGTAGTGTTTACAATTTTTTTTTTTAAATATTTAAATAGTGGCTCAGTAGTTTTTCTTACGAGGAAAGAACCCAGAGTGGACTAGTGTAATGTTTTACATTTGATATCCACAATTATAATTGTGAGCCGTTTCAGGCATCCCAACTCATCCTAATACTATCCTTACCATGTATGCTGATGATACATGTGTATTATCAGTCAACACCAATCCAGTTATTGCATCCCAAAGCCTCCAATCCCATATCACTGATCTTGAAGAATGGTGTCAAAACTGGAGAATTAAAATAAATTCTCAAAAATCGCATCAAATCACTTTTACCCTACGTCGTAAACCAATGACTTCCTGCCCTTCAGTATCCTTTAATAATATCCCTCTGGTGCCTGTAGAACAGATTCGATACTTAGGGTTGCACCTTGACAAACGATTAACCTGGAATCCTCATACAAGACTGAAAAGACAAAAAACCGCACGACGTTTCAGGCTACTTCAACACTTACTAGACAAACGCTCTAAGCTCCCAATTAGCTACAAAAGACTCATACACATGACAATCATTAGACCCATCTGGACTTTGGGGCTAGAGGTTTGGAGCTCTAATAAACCATCGAATTCCGCTCGTATTCAATCCTTACAATCCAAAATCCTCAATGCTCCTTACTTTGTAGTGAACAACGTAATCCATAATGACCTTAATGTTGCTGTTGATTTTGCCCGAATCCGATATCAATCTTTACTTTATTCCCACTTAGACCTATTAGTTTCGAACCTAGCTTCCTCTTCAATTCCTGATAATCCTCCGAGGCGTCTGAAGAGAAGATCCCTTCGTGATCTTCTAAGTTGAACTTGTTATTTGAGTACTACCACTGGGTAGTTTCTCTACTTGTTTTTCATACTAATAGGTACCAATCATTCTATTTACTTGTAGTATTAGAATAACACAGTTGTAAACAGGGGATGAAACCGATATATTTATATTTTTGCTGCTCTGAATGAAACCATTATTTAAGGTAGAAAAAATAACGTTCTTTCCGAAAATGCTCTATTTCGAATCCTATCCGCAAAAGATGCTTTATTCTGCTCCAAGTTTGATTCAATCCCGACCGGAGCGAAATTTTTCCATCCTTTGAGGATTCGATCTGGGCCGGAACAATAAATATCGATCCTTCGTTTTTACTTTCTTATCCTTCAGATGAAGAAAGTGTTAAAATCGCCAAAAAATTTGACTTCAATATTTTAATGTTTTTTGACGTTTCATAGGTTGTAGAATCCAAAAAACATAAAATCTCAGTGGTGTCGGTCCGTCCGTCCGGAAAAGTTTGTTCCAACCAATGCTCGGAAACTACTAATCGGATTTCAACCAGGTTTTTTCCTAAATGTTTGGTTTATGATCTTGTTGATCTTAAAGAAGACCCGATAAGAATCGGTTTAGTTTAAGGTAGTAGAAAAAATTTTAGTTCTCAGAATTTTTTTTTTTTTTTAAGGATGAGAAAGTACTATGCCTCTATAGACACAATTTTTTCATTCCGGTTTGGTATTATCGAGTGTAGATAGGTAAATGAGGAGGCCAAAATCAAGGTTCAGAAAGAAACATGTGGTATCGACATTTTTTTGCTCCGCAGGATCAAATCCTCAAGGGATGCGAAAATATCGCTCCTGGCGGATTCTGTTCCGATCGGGAGCGGTTGTTTTATAACAAAATGATATCGTTCCAGTCCAGATCGGAACGATTTTCCTTATAAAATATTGCTCCTGCTCCGAACGATTTGAATGAGATCGATTAGGAACGATTCTTTGGGAATGAATCTTCGACCCCTGGTTGTAAATTTCATTAAATAAATTATTTTAAAAAAATATAATTTTGTATTAAATCAATTTTTTTCTCGACATCGGTTGTTCTGGGATGTTCACTGTAAGTGAGATATGATAGAGCTCAGCTGGCAGGTTTTTCCCCCAATTAAGGATACCTGTTTATAGAGGATGGGTGAGCCCAAGTTGGTCCCACAATGTCCATCTTTAACTGTTAACTTATTAAATAATTTATCTTAGTCGGATTTGAACCCAGGATCTTCGGAAAAGAAATTCAGCGCTCTATGCACTCAGCTAACCTTCTCCGTTAATTTTATTGATATGCTTATAAAGAAGGTAACAGGGTATTAGCCAAGCACCTACATTCTTAATCATATAAATGGTAATTGAAATATACATAATGTAATAATAAAATTCTAATTAAAGCATAATGTAATAATAAAATGTTAATTATAGAATAATCTATGCATTAAAAATTCTTTGTACTGAATGACTGACTGACGGATCAGCGCACAGCCTAAACCGCTGATCGTAGAGACCTACTTGGAGGGTGTGTTCTTTGTATGACGTAGGCATCCGATAAGAAAGGATGTAGGCCGCCAAAAAAACACATCGATAAATTACCTACATATGTACATTATTCTTATCCTTTCAGTTTTAATTTATCGCTGCTGCCGTACACGTGAAACCGTTATACTAAGTAATCCTTTTCAATAACATTAAATTAACATTCAATCCTTTACTGGCACGGACAACAGTAAACGAAAGTGACTTCTGTTCTTCCCGTTTGTTAATCAGTGCCAATGTATGTTTCACGGCTGTGCTGATGCGTTTATGATGAAATTTGACATGGATAATCTCAAGCCTGGGGAAGGACATAGGCTACTTTTTATCAACACACTACACAGGCGAAGATTATACAAAACTGAAACCTGATTGACTAACACACCCAGTGGTCAACGCACAGCAGAAACCACTGAACTCAGCAACTTAAAATTCGCAGATAGGTTCTTTGTATAGCTTAAATGAAACTAAGAAAGGAATTTGGACAATTCCACCCCTAAGGGTTTCCCCCTTAATATAATAGGGGCTCAGAGATTGTATGGGATCCGTCAGTTTCGAAGTTAGAAATCTGAAATTTCGGATGTACGAGTAACTTATAGTTAAAAAAAATTAAATTATTTATTTAAAATGATCTGTCATGAAACTTTATGTGGTAGACCAAATTCCACGCGAGCGAAGCCGCGGACATAAGCAAGTATTTTAATAAAATGCTAATATTGAAATGGCACTTGTCTGATATAGGGGCGCCATTATACTGGTAACACTGACTGGTCTAGGGACTGTCAAACAAGAACTAGGCAGCGTCTTCGATGAAACATCCCAGGAGGCTATACTTTTTCTAACGGTAAATGGCATAAGAGTAAGACAAAGAAGAAGAAGAATTTGAAGCGACAACCTGCGGAAGAGATATCCTAAAAATCAGAAAACAATTTTATAACGCACACACTAATAACTCTTTGGAGTCACCTGTGGTCTAGTGGTTATTATAACCTAGTAAGCCCAAGATAGCGGGTTCGTAGCCCGGCAGGAGGCCCTAGGATTTTTTAAAGGCAGTAAAAAATCCTTGGTTATGCCGTCCTTCGGAAAAGACGTTAAACGGGGGTCCCGAGCCTGTACGATGCCTGGTACTCCTTAAAAGTCCCTATCCTAATTAAACCTGGATAAGCAAAATTTATAGCTCACACTGGTGCATCGTCCGCTCAGCCACAGCAGCGTAAAGTGACGTTAAATGAACAAAAAAAAAAAAACTCTAATGAGACGAGTGATAAGAAGAGGTTATATGAGATAAGAAGGTAGGTTTCGTGGGTACCGGCTAATACAAAAGTACCATAAATAAATAATATCTTATTAATTATAAAGTTTAACTTACCAGGTACGTAGATGCTGGTGAAACGCTGAACCCTACGCCTCGCCGTCAACTTCATCGCTTCTGTTTCTTTCTCGAGATGTCTGAACTCACCCCACGAGTCCAGATCTCTGCTCAGGTCCTGGATTTCTTTTCTACATAAAAGGGGACAGGAAATACTGGATAATAATATGGCAGGAAAGCCATAGTTAATCAGCCCTATCAATAGATCGAAGGTATCCATATGCATACACGCTTGTAATGTGTTTGTTGTAAACATTATTAATCCTAATAGGATGTTTATTGGTATAGGTATCCTGATGCTAGGTTTTGAAGTGGTTAATAGAATGCCATTTAGGAAGTACGATTCGTATTGGTGAACGTATCCTTCTTCATCCAGTGCATTCCTGTGTGCATAATTTATTTTATGAATTAACTGCTATAACATTTTTATTAAATTAAAATTGTAAAATTTATAATTTATGTCGTTAAGATATACTGTCAGTAGCGTGGAACTTATCATAAACGTTGCAAAAAAAAAGTAAAATACAAACCAATAAATTTAAAGATGAATAGCTCCTATCCTATACTGTTTATTCATTTAACGTCACTTTATGCTGCTATGGCTAATCGGACGATGCTACAGTGGGAGCTCTAAATTTTGCCTATCCAGGTTTAATTAGGATAGGGATTTTTAACGAGTACCTGACATCGTACATGCTCGGGACTCCCGTTTAACGTCCCTTCCGAAGGACGGCGTAACTAAGGATTTTTTACTCCCTTAAAAAAACCCTAGGGCCACCTGCCGGGCTACGAACCCGCGATCTTGGGTTTAGTAGTTTGTTACGCTAACCACTAGACCACAGGTGACCTTAACCTATCCTATACTTAATTATAGATTATTTTTATTTATTGTTCTATTGATGGTTATTATTTTTAAATATTTTTATTTTGAAGAGAATGGATTTGTCTGGCTTGGATACGACCCCTGGTAGCTCAGTGGTTAGAGCACTGCACTAGAGATGCAGAGGACCCTGGTTCGAATCCCGGCCAGGACAAATCTTTTCTCTTCAAAATAAAAATATTTAAAAATAATCACCATCGAAAGAACGACAAATAAAAATAAATTCCAAATATTGAAAAACAAAAAGATACCTTAAGTCTCCAGACTAAAACAGAAATTGAAAATTATCTGTCCGATATTTCGCCTATTCAGGCATCGTCAGGGTAGATAGAGAAAAAAAAAACAAAAGAACAAAAACAAAACAAAACCTGAATAATGCACCCAAGAAGCATCCCACCACCTCCAAGGCTCAAATGCAACTAATGAATCATAAGGAAGGTCACTCGACTCCGGCTGGATAAGGTTAGATAAAAACAGCTGATGAATACTGGAGAATTTGAAAATTCAACATACACTCATCAGACTACAAAAAGCACAACAGGAAAAAATAAATATTTGTAAACAACATCAAACTAATCAACATAAGACAAAAACCATATGAAAAAATTAAAGTAAGATTGCAATGAAAAAAAAAATAACATTATAAAGTGGACACCAGTGGATTTATGGCTATTTCACAAAATATATAAATATTGAAAAATAAAAAGAGACCTTACATAAATATTAAGACCGTGGAAAAAATTCCAACGAAAAGCCCTTAAGTCTCCAAACTAAAACAGAAATTGAAAATAAATAAATTACTTTTTATTTAGTTTGTTTTGTATCTCTTGTCCGATCAGTTAAATTATAAATACTTTGAAAATCCCAAAGCCACTATTCCTGACTTCTTTAAGAAATTACTCAACCATAGCACTGCTTTTGAATTTTAATGGAAAAAATGGAATGTATCGATTTAAAAATTAAAACAAGATAGATCTTATTCCAATATTTCGATTTTAGGATTGTTATTTCAATACAGACAATGAGTGTAATAAGATTATAACATTTTTTCCTTTATCTATAAAACAAACCTCAAAAAAAAAAAAAAAGGGGGCGACTTGTGGTTAACAAAACAAACTACTAAGCCCAAGTTTTCGGGTTCGTAGCCCGGCAGGGGACCTTAGGATTTTTCAAAGGGAGTAAAAAATCCTTGGTTATGCCGTCCTTCGGAAGGAACTTTAAACGGGAGTCCCGTGCCTGCATGATGTCAGGTACTCGTTAAAAATCGCTATCGTAATAAAATCTGGATAAGCAAATTTAGAGCTCCGAATATAGTATCGTCCGATTAGACATAGCAGAAAATCCTACTATATTGTAAATGCGAAAGTTTGTTTGTTTGTCTCTCTTTCACGCAAAAACTACTGAACGGATTTGGATGAAAATTTACAGTAATATAGTTTATACATCAGAATAACACATAGGATACAGCAAGTGCGCGATTTATGGGAGGGCACACGGGTGTACGTGCCCCACCCCCGACAGTTTTTTAGGTACTGTGGAGAATCCATTATAGTACATAATTAAAGGCAAATCACATGATAATAGTTGTTAAAATAACAGAAAGAACATGAGTGAAACTATTGTTTTGATATCCTACTAATATTATAAATGCGAAAGTTTGTATATTTGTCTCTCTTTCACGCAAAAACTACTGAACGGATTTGGATGAAACTTAACAGTAATAAAGATTATACATCAGAATAGCACGATGCGGACAAAGACCGATTTTGGGGGGAGGAGCACGTAGGCACGTGCCCCCCCCAGACAGTTTTTTGTGTTCTGTGGAGAATCCATCATATGTAGTACATAATTTAAGGCAAATCAGGAACTTAGCATCTTGAAATTTCTTGAAAAAGTTCTTTGTATAATTTAAGAAAGAAATTTGGATAATTCCACCCCCAATGGAATCCGTCAGTTTTGAAGATAGACATCTGAAATTTTGGATTTACGAGTAACTTATAGTTAAAAAACAAAATTAAAATATTTATTTAAAATGATCTGTCACGATGTGGCAGACCAAATTCCACGCGGGCGAAGCCGCGGGAAAACACTAGTGTGACGTTAAATGAACAAACTAAACTAAAAAAAAACAACTCAATATAATACAAAGTTGGTGCCCATATTTTGATATACTAAACCGTTAAGTACCTATTGTAGTATAATTAAATTAACAGTTGCATAATTTGTAAAATGGGAGAGGTTAGTCCGCCGTTAGATTCAACAGCCCTAGTTTGGTTTGATTAAAAATAACACCTTGAGAAATGGAGGTCCAGAAACGTTAATAGAGTGATAGAGTAGTAGGGTAAAGACTGGTTTACATTGGTATAATTAGTAGCAGTGGCGTAACTAGAGTTGACTCATGGGGGGGTTTACCCCCACCAGTCAACCACTCCAACATATTACTCCCTTAAAAAAATATGTCTCATAATAAAGGTATAATATGTATTATACTATAAAATCATGTAGGTTCAAATTACATAAATAGATTATAATTTATTATAAATGTTATTTTTGGAAGGGCAATCAAGAAATATCTCTTAAATACAAGTAACCCTATTTATTGGTTACAGTAACTTACTACACTTAATTTCATAGGGAACTTTCTAGACCCATCCAGACTTTACTTCTAGATTCTAAGAATTGTCTAAACTGTTCTTCTCTCACATTTGCGATCTTATTGTTGCCGCTAGATGCCACTACTGCCGCTATAATAATATAATTAATTGTAAATAAACAGTATTACGTTTTGTTTTGTCATTTTAGTGTATCTTTTATTCATTAAAATAACTGTGTTTGGACTTTCTTTGTTGTTTTTTTGGTATTATCGATCCTTACTTCTGTAATCCCACAATAATAACTTTGAAAAAGCAAAACCCTTCAAATTTGTATTTATCTTAAATTGTTACAATTGTTTTTAAAAATTTCTTCTAAGCAATGGGGGAGGGTTACATCCCCAATAATCCCCCCTCGTTACGCCTATAATTAGTAGTAGAGTTCGGTGGTAGAGCGCTTATTATTCCCCTACTGGAATAATGTAAACAGGTTGTGCTAGTGACAGTAGAGTACTACAGATAGGGGAGAGTAAAGTGGACAGCACTTGTGGAATAGTAAAAAAAAAAAAAAAAAAAAAAAAAAAATCGAACGTACTGTTACGGCCGCACAAAGGAAGGCGGAAGCAGGGGATTAGCGGCTTAAGTCCGTCAGCGGGAGACGTTAAAATAGGATTAGGACCTTCTAGACCGTCTCCTTTTGTCGGAAAAGGATTAAGAAGATTCCAGAATTATCTCGCCCCTTCCGTGTTCTAGAATGTTCGGCCTTGCCTATTTAAATACCTCCCTCGCCTCGAGCGAGTCAGTCTTAGCCTGAGAGTTGACCACGCACGGTGTCAGTGTAATAAGTGAGTGTCAGTGTGATAAACTAGTCAGTGTTGAACCGGCCAGTGTAATAAGTGTATCAGTGAACTGTGATAGTCTCGCGAATGTAATAAACTGTTTCTGTTTGTTACTGTGTGTCAGTTTGTCATACTTAGAGAATCTTACGGTCGGTGGACTAGTGAACTGTAAGTTAGTTAACACTTACATTAACTATTAGTTATAAATTGTAGTGTAATTTTATAATATTCATAGAAACTATTGTAGCTAGTTAAGCTATCTAGAATTAGTAATATCTTATATTATTGTAATAATTAAATAGGAGTTAGGCCTAGATTATAATATTTAGAATATTGTTATTATAAATTTATATTAGTATTAATAATTTAATTGCTAATAATTTACTTGTATCCTTTTTATCACTTTTGTTAATAAATATTTGTATCTTTAATTAAGGAATTGTTTAATTCATTTTAATACCCAGTAGCCCGTAACAGTACATTATAAAAATACATCCAAAAGTGATTGTGTCTGTTACTTTTTTTTTGCAATATTGCTTTTCTTCAACTCAAACCTTAATTGATTATGTTAATTAATCATTATTTAGAATGTGCAAAAAAACAATGTTTTATAATATTTACATAAAATTAAATCCTTAAAATTGCACGTAATACTTTCAGTTAATAACAGTGTTTGTTATGACTTTGAGTAATTTATTTTATTTTCATGGGCACGCACATTTTGAATAAACATTGATTGCCCAAATTTTTTGAGCATTCCAGACAAGCTAGTGTTTGGCAATTAATGTATTTGTATTCTTCATTTTTTTGGTTGTTTTTTAGTTAAAAAGCCTCTAATATATATATTCTTAGAGTATATTTTAATTTATAAATGTACAAAATTTAGAAAAAAATTACTTGAAATACCCGTCTAAGAAGCGGATATTTTAAAACAGTGAATATATTGGAATATCTGTCAGTGAGGCGGGCTGAAATATGCGCTTATCTGGAATATACGTCTCACAGACGCACAGTGGAACGAATCAACGCATTCGTTGGACATTGGACCAATTCTCTAATAACTAAATTTGTCCTTTATTTTGATCTTAAATTATACTGTATACTTCTTCTCAACAAAATCCATAGATAAATTAATTGTGAAATAAAATCAAATGAACAAATCTGAATTGAAATATAAATTTTTATAAAAAGTCTCATATTTTTAAAGCAGTCCACTGTTTGAAGTAATGGTTTGAATTAATCGTGCACCTACTGGAAAACAACTCAACCATAATAAGATATTTTAGGCAAATAAAACTTGGGATTATTTCAAACGTCTGGGATTTTTGGTGAAAATTGGAGAATAAAACTAAAAAAATTAATTGCGCAAATCGCTTAAAATCGCCCAAAAAAATACCTTCACAGTAAATAACTAGAATGTTTTGAAGTTTTTTTTCCATTAGTCGGATTCTGCTACTAGGTGCTATTTTCCGAGAAAATGATTTTTTCTTTCCTTTTCTGGTTCTTGAGAATTAATTTAAAATAATTTCTGTTGATATTGGCGTCTACTTTACGCAAGGTTTCTTTTGTTTACCAATGTTTGTTTATACTCAATTATCCGAATAATCCTAATCATTATATACATAATAGTATTAACAATGAAACTCAGTTTGTGTGTGGTGTTTGAACGATATAGTTGCAATGGTTCCTACAACAAATCGTCAAGTTTTTCAATTTAATCATATAAGTTTTAAAGATTATGACATGGCATTGGAAGCATGGATTAATTCTTTTGGACTGGAACAAATTTAAAATACCGCAAAGTTCTGCTTACGGGAAAAATTAAGAAAATCAGTTATACTGTATTAAGAAAATACTCTCGCTGGATTTTGTCCCACAGGAATATCAATTATTTTCTGGAGAAGCATGAAAACTGGTTGAATTTGGATTTCATTGTTCCTGAAGATGTTAGCCAGGACCTACCTTCATCGTTATCATCAACAGCCGCAAGTATACCATCTCGTTCTCAGCCATTCAAACAATTATCCGATTGACAAAGACGGAGACAAACGGAAAGTTTTAGAAAATGTTCAGAGGATATGTTCGCTTTTATCATGAAAAAAAGACTCAAATCTGATGAAAATTCGGATCCTTTAATTTAGACTCTTAGACCGAAAATAATAAACACTAAACGTGATTTATTATCAGAAGCACAATCACTTATTATTACTTAGAATATAGAAAAACAAATCCTAATTAAAATTAAGTTGTTAATTTTGGTTTAATTGTGATCGTTATTTAAATAAAACAATTTTATATAGGCACCTACATTTATTATAATTTTGATGCATCAATCATACCTAGTATATTGACTAACAAAAGTAATTATCAATTATTATATTAATTTTGTTCAATGATTAAATTTTTGATTTGTTACTTTTTCCTTTGTATAACTTTATTACCTACTAGCTTATGCCCGCGGCTTCACACGCGTGGAATTTGGTCTGCCACGTAAAGTTTCGTAAAAGATAATTTTAAATAAATAATTTAAATATTTTTTAAAATATAAGTTACTCGAACATCCGAAATTTCAGATGTCTAACTTCAAAACTGACGGATTCTATACAATCTTTGAACCCCTATTATATTAAAGGGGAAACCCTTGGAGTGGAATTATCCGAATTTCTTTCTTAAACTATACACAGAACCTAACTACAAATTTCAAGATGCTAAGTTCCTGATTTACCTTTAATTATGTACTATAACGGGGGGGGCACATGCCCCCATGCCCCCACATAGATCATCATGTGATTTGCCTTTATTTATGTACAATAATGGATTCTCCACAGTACCTAAAATATTGTCGGGGGGGGGGGGGGAGGTCACGTGCCCCCTTGTACCCTCCCATAAATCCACGCTTGCTATAGCCCATGTGTTATTCTGATGTATAACCTATTACTGTCAAGTTTCATCCAAATCCGTCCAGTAGTTTTTGCGTGAAAGAGAGACAAACATACAAACATTCACATTGATAATATTAGTAAGATGTATCTGTCTTTCCATAGAATACTATATTGTACCTATTCTCGTAGTATATAGGTACAATAAATGGTACAATGATAGATAATAAATTATCTAACATCGAAATATCAAATCGAGAATTTTTACATGTTTCCCCTAAATGATCTGATCCTGTTCATTATCTAATTAAATAGTCCATTCAAAAAGCTTTAAAACCGTAGCAATAGCCTTATTCTAGGAGAACCAGAAGCGGGGATATTAATGAATGTCCAGTCCTCCCTAACGCTCGTTCCACTGTGGGGCGTAGTTAAAGTTGAAGGGCTGTAAAGCTGTAAAATCGTTATTGAAAAGGTTTGTTGATGCTGTTTGGACAAAGATGCAGTCCAAACTGAGATTCCTATCTTAACAGACCCGGAGTTGACTTCCAGTGCTACTAGCGACATAAAGGTAAAGTGTGTCCTTCTATTAGGGTGCACCTACATTGGATCCGATGCGATGCGACGCGATCCTATTCTATCACATAGGATGGTGGGCTGAAAAAACAAATAACTGAAATACGCAGTGAGTGCCTACACTGGATCAGATCCGACACGATTCTATTCTTTTCAATCCGATAGTGAAACTAGTCACTGCCTTCCGAATAAAATAGTATTAATTTTATTCTTTTATTTCTTATATTTTATATATATTATAGTGAAATATAAGTATATTAAAAATAATTAATAAATAATCTTAATTTTATAAATTTAAAGAACCAAATGTTATAACAATGAGGTAATATTACTATATTAGAATATTTTTGTCTTGCTGTATGACTATAAATAAATAATTTAGTTGTTTCAATAAAAAAAAAATAGAATTTATTGTTTTGTTTTTTATATTCGTGTTTTATATAATGAATTAATTTTCTCGATTGTGATAATATTTATTTCTTTGATGACACAATCAAGGCTCTTTTCGAACTAATTCAATGGGTAATTCTTTTCAGTCTATTTTGTTGTTAATCTTTGCAAGCGATTATAAAAAATCAGAAAAGCCCTTACCTCCCAGTGTTGCCAACTGTTTAACAAATAAATTAAACATTAAGACGATAATTTTATCAAAAGTTAATGTTTCCAATTTTCTTAGACGAATTAAAATTTTATGTAGGTATATTTTTTATGTACATTTTTGATAGATTTAATTTTATTCAACGGAAAAATAACCTTCGCTACTATATTTAATGGTTCATGAAGATTAGTAATGACATATTTTAATGAGAATTGAGAATATTTAATTTTGATTTATGACGGATATTTATATAATAGTTAATTATCAAATTAAAATGTATATTTTTTGATAAACATTTTAGACAATAAAGATCAGGTTGCCACACATGGTAACGGCTGGCTTATCGGATTGAAAACTTGTGATTTTGAAATATGAAAATCTCACCTGATCGTACAGTATCGGATCGGATCCAATGTAGGCGCTTCCGTATAAATAAACTATTTTGATTCCACGAGCGACTAAATCGGTCGGATTACTCGGATAAAAATGGATCGGATCGCAGCGGATCCAATGTAGGCACTCTCGATATATTTCAGTCATTTGGTTTGCTTCCGAATTCTGATCGTATCGCATCGGATCCAATGTAGGTGCACCCTTAGACGGATGTTCCGATCTAAGTGTTAATTATATAAACTAAACTTTGTTTTGTTTTAAATATTTGGAAACCTTAATGTGTTTTTTAATTATCAAAAAACATTATATTGATCGAAGAGCTTACTTAATTATTTACTAATAAATACAACATACATAATGGCAATATTCAGAGCTTATGTTGGGATATTGGACTGACTAGAAGAACCAATTTCTTATTCCATATATAGTACTCAGGCTGGCCATGATAAATAATAAATACCAGAATGCCTTTCGAAAGCTCCTTCATGTAAATTTGATAATAGAAGGAACCTATAATATTGTCATGCATTATAGCTACTGTTTTCGACCTGGGTGTAGGTAATGGTTACCTTTCTGTTTGAATATTTCATACAGCAGTCAACCGTAAGTTTTTAAAGGATATCCTATCTACCTCTGGTGTATCTATGGCCTATGAAGGACATTGGCATCAACAATTCTTCATGTAGAATCTATAGGAAGCGTAGACATCTCCCAGCCACTTGTGTCTATCTCTTTCTCTTATAACTCCCGGGCGTCCATCTTCGCAGATAGCATTAACGTAACTAGAGTTGACTCATGGGGGGGGGGTTAACCCCCACCAGTCAACCACTCCTACATATTACTCCCTTCAAGAAAGATGCCTCGTAATATAGGTATAATTTATATTATACTATAATCATGTAGCTTCAAATTAAATAAATATATTATAATTTTTTATAAATGTTATTGTCATTACAAATGTTATTTTTGGAAGGGCAATCAAGAAATAGCTTTTAAATATAATAACTTACTATAGTTAATTGCATAGGGAACTTTCTAGACCCATCCAGACTTTACTTCTAGATTCTAAGAATTGTCTAAACTGTTCTTCTCACATTTGCGATCTTATTGTTGCCGCTAGATGCCACTACTGCCGCTATAATAATATAATTAATTGTAAATAAAGAGTATTACGTTTTGGTTTATCATTTTAGTGTACCTTTTATTCATTAAAATAACTGTGTTTGGACTTTCTTGTTTGTTGTGTTTTTGACCCTTATTATTGACCCTTACTTCTGTGTCCCACAATAATTACTTTGAAAAAGTAAAATCCTTCAAATTTTTATTTCTTTTAAATTGTTGCTTACAATTTTTTTAATTATCTTCTAAGCAATGGGAGGGAGGGTTACATCCCCAATAACCCCCCTCGTTACGCCTATGGCAGATAATCTTCTTCGATCCTCTCAATTAACATGTCCTAACCATCTTATACTTCCTTTTTTCATACACGAAACTAAATCAATGCATATATATGTATTTATGTTCTCTGTTTGCAGATATCTACAGAACGACATATGATATTCCATTTCCTCTTTTTCCCCATAGTTTGTTATTTGTTAAAGTCATAGTTTGAGTATCTTGTTTAAACTTGAAGTTTTATGTGAATAGGTTAAAATAAAAAAAAAAAAAGGTTCAACATTTTTGAAAATGTTGAAAATACGAATATGTGTATGTGAGTGTGTGTGTATGGATTTTCAAGTCTTTATATGAGGCTTCTACACTATTTGCTTCTTCCCCTTTATACGTTACTTATAGCCATTGTAACGGCTTTTATATTCTGAGAAAATTTTTTTACACTTAGTAAGGGTGGGGGACCATCCTTCCTTCTCAATTATATCAGTCAGTGTTTCATAGCCAGAGAGGACCCACCCCCCGTCCCACCCCCACAGGTAACTTATGTTTTGCACTATTTACTCACCCTCCCTCCTCCATTTCATTTTAATTTCTTTCCCTCATAACCTAAAACAGTACTATACTCAATTTACCGTTATTATCACTACTTCCAAGCTCACTATTACTGTAAGGCGTTTATTTGTTTTAGTTATCTATATACCACCCTAAATATTCATCAATATATATCATAATTCCAATATAGCCTGATTATATTATCACGTACCTTACTTAAAACATACCTACTTTTATACAATTGATATTTTACATTTTTATAAACTGTCTTCTTACATTCTCTTATGTAATTAATATTCTTTACACTAGTATAAAGTATTTTCTACCTATTAATATTAATACTGTATTTTCTAAAATAATTTTTATTTTCAATTTTATTCTATTTTATATAATTCGTTTCTAGATTTTTATAATTTTACAATTTTTATTTCTTCTTTTTATTACCTATAATTTTAGTGCGTAATTCTTATCACTTTCTAATTTACCCATATCATTTCACATTCCTATTGTATATTCAGTTTTTATTTATCTGTAATACCTTAATTTTTTAACTGTCAACACTTTCTGTTTTATTATTATTTTCTTCATGTTTTATTATTATTTTCTACATTTTAACCTTCATAATTACTTTACTGTACACCTTTATCAATTTTTATCATCATTGTTACACATAATTATCAATTTTTGCCTGTATTCACCTTCTTTTAGTTTATCTATATTTAAAATGTTTTATTATATTCATACCGCTTTCTTAAATTGTCTGTATTTTGCTTATAGCCCTGAAGAAGACCTACAACGTAGGTCGAAACGTTGGCTACAATAAATATCATCTGAAATTACTTGAGAATTTCATTCAGTGACCTCTACCCGGACCAATTTCTTCAACACATTTTTGAAAATGGTTAATAAAAGAATTTCAATACCATCACTACTATAGCAATGCTTTCCTTTACCAACATTTTTTTTTTTTTAATTTATTTATTGATATCTACAACTGTATTACAATAATAAAACAAGTAAATAGGCTAAGTGATATATAATGACATGATAATGACAAGTGGAGAAACTACACACTGGTAGTACTCAAATCAAAGTTCAAGTAAGGAGGTCACGTGGCTATCTTCTTTTCAGACGCCTCGGAGGATTATCGGGAATTGAAGAGGAAGCAAGGTTTGAAACTAGAGGGTTTGAGTGGTAATGAAGTTTGTTATGAAAGGATAGATACTGGGTTCGGGCCAAATCAGCAACAAAAAGGACATTAAGGTCGTTATGGATGAGTTTATTCTTAACAAAATAAGGAGAATTGAGGATTTTACGAAGGATTTTGGACTGTAAGGATTGGATACGAGAGGAATTCGATGGCTTAGTGGAGCCCCAAAGCTCTACTCCGTAAGTCCAAATAGATCGTATGATGATCATGTAGATGAGCCTTTTGTAGTTAATTGGGAGCTTAGAGCGTTTGTCTAGTAAGTGTTGAATTAGCCTGAAACGTCGAGGGGTTTCTTGTCTTTTCAGTCTTGTATGAGGATTCCAGGTTAATCGTTTGTCGAGGTGCTGTATCGGATCTATATCTACAGGCACCAGAGGGATATTATTAAAGGATACTGAAGGGCAGGAAGTCATTGGTGTACGACGTAAGGTAAAAGTGATTTGATGCGATTTTTGAGAATTTATTTTAATTCTCCAGTTTTGACACCATTCTTCAAGATCAGTGATATGTGATTGGAGGCTGTGGGATGCAATAACTGGATTGGTGTTGACTGATAATACACATGTATCATCAGCATACGTGGTAAGGATAGTATTAGGATGAGTTGGGATGTCAGCTGTATAAACTGTATAAAGGATTGGGCCAAGGATACTACCTTGAGTTACCAATACTCAAATTTTATTTTTTTACCTCACTTGGAACTTTCAAATATCTCTATTGAAAAATTTTGTTTTTTGATATATGACATTGTTCTTTTGAAGAAGCGATATGTCGAAAGTAATTTTTTTGTAAATGTAAAGAATAAGGAAAAGAAAAATGAACTGTGGATAATAAAAAAGATTTATTTACCAAAAATTTAATTTCATAAGCAATAAATATATAATTTCATAAGAAATAACATATGATTTTATAAGCAATAAATGAGCCGTTCACAACACAAATTGACTAACTCCACATTTTGAAAAATCTTAAATTTAAGGATAAAAGCACTTAGTATGGTCATAGATTTTTATATTAATAAAATCTTTACCAAACAATAAGGGTAAACACCATTAAATGACAAAAAAAATTTTTTGACCACTGAATAATAAATATTAGAGAAGAATTGGTTGACTATATCTTCTAATATAAGGAAGAAATAGTTGGGGGTGCAGTCAATAAAAACACCTAAATAAGTGTAACTTATTTATTGTGTGCCGACGTTTCGGTCTACAATGTAGGCCATCTTCAGGGCTAAGAGAGAGAAACAAACAGAAATATATAAAAAACGTTGCAGTAACAAGAATATAGTGACAAGTAATGTAGTAAAGTGGTACAAGTGTGGAAATTTACTACATTACTTACTTACTTACCCACTTTACTACATTACTTGTCACTATTCTTGTTACTGCAACGTTTTTTATATATTTCTGTTTGTTTCTCTCTCTTAGCCCTGAAGATGGCCTGCATTGTAGACCGAAACGTCGGCACACAATAAATACGCACTAGCAACCACTAAATGGTGAATTTTATTTAGTGAGAAAGGTCCAAATCACTCCTTATCTAGTTTAAACGTGACCATAATGAAGATTCGAAATTTAATGCAATCAATATAAGGAAATCTGTGGATCAGCCTTTGCATTATTCTAAAAGTAGATCTGTAAGAAAAGAAAAAAATGAGAGACAGGATGGATCTGCTGAAATTCATTCCTCCTTTTTAAATGACGAGTCCTTACATAAAGCTGAACTGTTAATATTTTTTTAATATTTTTTTTTATGGAAAATTTGTAATATCTAATAATTAACTTTTTCAATGATCAGAAACTTAATAATTTAAACACTGAATTTAAATGTATTACTTTTTTCACTTGCCAAATCGATTAACTTCACCGGTCACATAAAAATTGTAACATTTCTGACGGTAGCTTTTTGGCTAGTCTTTCTAATTAATTTTATATACTTTTAGATGAAAGCTACATCTTTATTTATGCATTCTATAATATTTATTTGAATTCTCAACTTTTTGTTTTATGGCGTTTATCAATTTGTGGATTTAACGGCTCAAATATAAATATAAAAATAAAAAGAGATATAAAAAACAATCTCAGTTCACCATTATTGATTTTGAAGAACAGAAACATTCGATTTTCAACCCCGTACTCATGCTGTTTCTATTGATACATTGGCATGAAAATGTTTATTTCGGATTAAGTCATGGTTAGGGAGATTGGTAGCTTAGTGTATAGGGAAGAGATGGCTCCACTGAGGATCCTGAGTTGAAATTCAGCTTTAGTAGATAAATTATTTAATATTTTAAAATTTTCGCATGGAACCTGGGGGAAATGCCCCTCCAGGGGCACATCCATCCTCTATGGCTGCGGGTACCTTTAATTGGGAGAAAACCTGGAGGGTGAACTTGGACCAATCACCTCCCTGCACTACCGTCTTAAAAATATTATAATGGACTGAAATAGCCAGAGAATGCATTTAAAAATCTCATAAAGTAAGAAAAACTTATTTTATTATGCTAACGTTTCGGCCTATGGTGTAGGTGTAGGCCATCTTCAAGGCTGTCGGGCGGGGGGGGGGGGGGGGTTGTGAGGTCACCCGGCCAGGACAAATGTTTCTCTTGACAAACAGAAATACTTGAATAATCACAATCAAATAATACATCGCAAAAATAGCTCCAGATGATATGGATATAGGGTAGGTGAATAGAAGGGATTTGCCTGGCCTGTTTACGAGCCTGGTAGCTTAGTTGATTAAGTACCGCGCTACAGATGCGCAAGACCCGGGTTCGAATCCCGGCCAGGACAAAACTTTTCTCTTCAAAATAAAAATATTTAAATAATCACAATCAAATAATAAAAAATAATTATAAGATGAACAGAGATTATTTTTGGTATGAAATCTAATTAAAAATACAGCTAAGGAATATATTCATAAACAGCATAATCATGCTCCTCAACTGAATATTTAAATTTAATTTAAATAAAGCTCAATAAAATAATAAATAAATAAATTCTAATAAAAATTTAAAGCTCCTAAAAAATATACAAGGCAATATTAATCAATAAAAATCTGTTGAAATATTATCATATCTTGATTTTACTGTGATTATCACACTGAAGTAGCAGTAAGAAGCATTTATCACCTAAAAAATAATTAAAATTAATAAATCTTATAAATTGCATTGATGATATCATATTGTTGAGGAGAGCGACACCATAATGGAAATAAAACCAACAGGTTTAAATCTTTAATATATATAAATATGTATGTAGTTTATACATACTATACTATATATATACATATACTCTATATACTATATACTATACTATACTATATACATACATACTTTACTAGGACTTCGAATAAGACCTATTTCATTTTTTCCATTTAAATTTTTTTTGACCTGGAATCCTCATACAAGACTGAAAAGACAAGAAACCGCTCGACGTTTCAGGCTACTTCAACACTTACTAGACAAACGCTCTAAGCTCCCAATTAACTACAAAAGACTCATCTACATGACCATCATACGACCTATTTGGACTTACGGAGTAGAGCTTTGGGGCTCCACTAAGCCATCGAATTCCTCTCGTATCCAATCCCTACAATCCAAAATCCTTCGTAAAATCCTCAATGCTTCTTATTATGTTAAGAATAAACTCATCCATAACGACCTTAATGTTCCTTTTGTTGCTGATTTGGCCCGAACCCGGTATCTATCCTTTCATAACAAACTTCATTACCGCTCAAACCCTCTAGTTTCAAACCTAGCTTCCTCTTCAATTCCCGATAATCCTCCGAGGCGTCTGAAAAGAAGATGGCCACGTGACCTTCTAGTTGAACTTTGATTTGAGTACTACCAGTGGGTAATTTCTCT
Organism: Arma custos; assembly: GCA_037127475.1. Classification (NCBI taxonomy): domain Eukaryota; kingdom Metazoa; phylum Arthropoda; class Insecta; order Hemiptera; family Pentatomidae; genus Arma; species Arma custos. The sequence goes on from CM073764.1 coordinate 7,781,587, forward strand.
ACTTGTCATTATCAATTTGTGGTCATTGTCAATATGTAGCACTTATCCTATTTACTTGTTGTATTATTATAATAAATAGTTGTAAATATCAATAAATAAATTTAAATAAAAAAAAAAAAAAATTTAAACCCTCCGTCGTAAACCAATGACTTCTTGCCCTCCTGCATCGTTTAATAACATCCCACTGATTCCTGTAGAACAGGTGTGGTACTTAGGACTACATCTTGAGTCACTTAACTTGGAATCCTCATATTAGACTTTAGGCTACTTCAACATTTACTAGACAAACGCTCTGAGCTCCCAATTAATTACAAAAGACTCATATGCATGAGAATCATTAGACCCATTTGGACTTACAGAGTAGAGCTTTGGAGCTCCACTAAGACGTAGAAATTCCTCTCGTATTAATCTTTAGAATCCAAAATCCTTCAAAAAATCCTCAATGCTCCTTGCTTCATAAAGAACATCCATAATGACCTTGATGTACCATTTGTTGCTGATTTGGCCCGAATCCGATAATATATTGGTAAAAGTTCGTTTTAGCGTGCCCTCGCGAGGTGACAACCATATATATCAATCGTAAGCTCTTTCGATTTGTAGTCGAATGACATAACTCCCAGCGTCCGCAAAGGCCAAATAAAAAAGTTTCTTAAAAACGTTCTAAACGCTAGATACCCTATGTAACCACCTATAACCACCTCCTAACCACCCCTAACCATCTAATCGCCAAAAAACCTTAACCAATCTAACCTAACCTAACCAAACCATGAAGAATCATTAAAAAAACCACTTTACCACCCCTAACCAAACCACCAAAAACACCAAACCACCACCCCTAACCATCTAACCACCAAAAAACCTAACGTAATCTAACCTAACCTAACCAAACCATGACCATAACCAAACCAAACCATAACCACCCCTAACCAAACCACCAAAAAAACCACCTAACCACCCCTAACCAAACCATAAAAAACATTAAAAAAACACTTAAAAAAACACCTAACCATATATATCAATCGAAAGCTCTTTCGATTTGTAGTCGAATGGCATAACTCCCATCGCCCACAAAGGTCAAATAAAAAAGCTACGCGTCCGCAAAGGCCAAATAAAAAAGTTTCTTAAAAACGTTCTAAACGCTAGATACCCTATGTAACCACCTATAACCACCCCCTAACCATCTAATCACCAAAAAACCTTAACCAATCTAACCTAACCTAACCAAACCATGAAGAATCATTAAAAAAACCACTTAACCACCCCTAACCAAACCACCAAAAAAACACCAAACCACCACCCCTAACCATCTAACCACCAAAAAACCTAACGTAATCTAACCTAACCTAACCAAACCATGACCATAACCAAACCAAACCATAACCACCCCTAACCAAACCACCAAAAAAACCACCTAACCACCCCTAACCAAACCATAAAAAAACATTTAAAAACACCTAACCATATATATCAATCGAAAGCTCTTTCGATTTGTAGTCGAATGACATAACTCCCAGCGTCCTCAAAGGTCAAATAAAACAGTTTCTTAAAAACGCTTAAAACACTAGATACCCTATGTAACCACCTCTTACCACCCCTAACCACCAACCCTAACCATCTAACCACCCCTAACCATCTAATCACCAAAAAACATAAACTAATCTAACCTAACGGACGCGTAGCTTTTTTATTTGACCTTTGTGGACGCTGGGAGTTATGTTATTCGACTACAAATCGAAAGAGCTTTCGATTGATATGTATGGTTGCCACCTCGCGAGGGTACGCTAAAACGAATGTTAGCCCAATCTTTTCATGACAAACTTTACTATCACTCAAACCCACAAGTTTCAAACCTAGATTCCTCTTTAATTCCCGATAATTCTCCGAGGCGTCTGAAAAGAATCTTTTTAGACCATCTGGTCTCGTGACTTTCTAACTAAAATCTGTTATTTGAATACAGGCAGTGTGTAATCTTTCCACTTTATTTACTTTTCATAATATATCATTTATAATACTTATTTGTTATATGATTTTAATACAGTTAATACATAAAGCAGTCTATATATTCCGTAATATTCTTCATTTTTACCTTACTTAGGTTTTCCATATTAGTTCGGCTTCCCATGATAGTTCGTAAAGTAGGAAATCTGTCTGAGTCCAGCATAGTTTGAAATATATGGAAAGTCTTCCTACATTTAGTAGGCATTTTGTACCATGGCGAATCGTAAGCCACGTTCCGAAGGTTTTGAACCTAAAACATTATTTTATATATATATTTTAAGAGTCTGTTATTTAAAATAATTTAAGGTATCAGTTCCGCGGGTTCTAGCTTCGATTAGAGTCACAACAAGTTTTAACTTTTCATAAATTCCCTTTTTAATATTCTCAGAAATAAAAATAATCGTGAGTTTTATGTGGAAGAAAATGGTCCGGGTGAAAACAGAAATTGTAAGAAAAAAAACCTGTACCACTACAGCCTGTGAAGGGTCTGGGGTTCAGTACATGGTAGAGACTGTACTGTTCCATGGACAACGGTTCTGCAAGGAGGTGACTTGTCCTATGTCACGCTCAACCGCCAGACTCTCCCCCTTATTTTGGATAACCATATTTTTATAATATTTTATAGAGGCTGGATGAGCCCCAGGAGGGTCCTGGGTCCTATACGATCCATCTCCGGCTGCAAACAGACTAAATAAAAGTCTTGCCCGCAGCAGGATTTGAACCAGGATTTCCGGCATGGCAACTCAGTGCTCTACCACTGAGCCACTCCGCTCCCTACTAAAGCTCATGATCATTTGTACTTTTGTAGAATATTAAGAATTAAAAGAAAGAAAAGTTAAGAGCACTTACTTCCTCTATCAAGAATTCATTGATGAAGCTGTAGACGTACTGACTCATAATCACGGTACTGATCATCATGAACGCTTGTACTATGGCCAAATAACTCATATCCTAGAATGAATAATTACATATATAAATTATATAATTATAGGAGAATGTAAAATGGTCGGGGGATGCAGTCAATAAATATTTATAATATAAGTTTCACTTTGTTTATTTGTGCCAAATCCCATCAAATCATCTATACCATCCGTCGTAAACCAAGTACTTCCTGGCCTCCTGTATCGTTTAATAACATCCCACTGATTCCTGTAGAACAGGTCCGGTACTCAGGATTACACCCTGACAAAAGATTAACTTGGAATCCTCATACTCGACTGAAACGACAAGAAACAGCCAGCCGTTTCAGGCTACTTCAACATTTACTGTTTGTCTAGTACTGTTATGTACTTACTAGCTTATGCCCGCGGCTTCGCTCGCGTGGAATTCGGTCTGCCACATAAAGTTTCGTGAAAATCATTTAAAATAAATAATTTAATTATTTTTTAAAAATAAAAGTTACTCGTACATCTAAAATTTCAGATGTCTAACTTCAAAACTGACGGATTCTATACAACCTTTGAACCCCTATTATGTTAAAGGGGGGACCCTTGGGGTGGAATTATCCAAATTTCTTTCTTAAACTATACAAAGAACCTATCTACAACTTTCAAGATGCTAAGTTCCTGATTTGACTTTAATTATGTGCTATAACGGGAGGGACACATGCCCCCCGTGCCCCCATATAAATCTGTCCTTGTATTAAATTTGTCCATAAATGTCAATAATTTTCATCCAAATCCGTTCAGTAGTTTTGCGTAAATTAGTAACAAACATAAATACAAACATTCGCATTTATAATATTAGTAGGATATCAAAACAATAGTTTCACTCATTTTCTTTCTGTTATTTTAACCACTATTATTATGTGATTATGATTTGCCTTTAATTATGTACAATAATGGATCCTACACAGTACCTAAAAAACTGTCGGAGGGTGGCACGTGCTCCCGTGCACTCCCTCTCCTAAATCCGCGCTTGCTATAGCCTATGTGTTATTCTGATGTATAACCTATATTACTGTAAACTTTCATCCAAATCCATCAAGTAGTTTTTGCGTGAAAGAGAGACAAACATACAAACTTTCACATTTATAATATTAGTAAGATACACGACCATTTTTAGCATTTATGAAGTATATCCAGTCAACCATTTCCACATGAATACAACAAAATATTTATTCTTTAAAATTCAATGATTAAAAAATGTATAGATTGTATGTCAATAACAATGCTAAATCCGATTATACATAATTTGTTTATTAAAAAAAAAAAAATCAGGCTGCTTCAGCATTTACTTAACTGAACAACTACTGCACGCATTTTCATGCGGTTTTCACCAAGAGATGGAGTGTTTCACCAAAAAGATTTAGGTATATAATTTCTCGAAGTTTTGTGTAAATGAGTGGGAATATAACGAAATGATCGCGAATGTTGGAAAAAGTATAGCCTCCTGGGAGGTTTCATAGAAGCTGTTGCCTAATATCTCTTATCTATCTATCTGTAGCAGTTCCAAGTCAACTGTAACCTTTTACAAATCAAATGCTATCCTTTCCAAGCCACAAGCAACCCTTTCCAATTCAAATGTAACCTTTTCCAAATGAGTTGAAACCCATTCCAAAGCAAATGTAACGCTTTAAAACTTATTTGTCACCTTTTTTATTTCAATTGTAATCCTTTAGGGTTGCACCTCGACAAACGATTAACCTGGAATCCTTATACAAGACTGAAAAGACAAGAAACCGCACGACGTTTCAGGCTACTTCAACACTTACTAGACAAACGCTCTAAGCTCCCAATTAACTACAAAAGACTCATCTACATGACCATCATACGACCTATTTGGACTTACGGAGTAGAGCTTTGGGGCTCCACTAAGCCATCGAATTCCTCTCGTATCCAATCCCTACAATCCAAAATCCTTCGTAAAATCCTCAATGCTTCTTATTATGTTAAGAATAAACTCATCCATAACGACCTTAATGTCCCTTTTGGTGCTGATTTGGCCCGAACCCGGTATCTATCCTTTCATAACAAACTTCATTACAACTCAAACCCTCTAGTTTCAAACCTAGCTTCCTCTTCAATTCCCGATAATCCTCCGAGGCGTCTGAAAAGAAGATGGCCACGTGACCTTCTTAGTTGAACTTTGATTTGAGTACTACCAGTGGGTAGTTTCTCTACTTGTCATTATCATGTCATTATGTAGCTCTATCTCTTATCCTATTTACTTGTTGTATTATTGTAATATAGTTGTAGATATCAATAAATAAACTTAAAAAAAAAAAAAAATTGTAACCCTTGAAAATGTTTTGAAAAACTAAAGTAATTTTAAACGAACAGTGCTATTTTTCTTTCACCTTAGGAATAATTTTTTTTTTAAATCTGATAATTTTCAGTTCAGTTTACATTTTTAATTATTTACTTCTTGAGAAATAAAACAAAAATTTGAAACTTTTTGATTTAATTTTTTCCTTAATTATTTGTAAACAAGAATATTATTATGTTTATTATTTTATTACCAAAACTATGAAGATACTATTGTTAAATTCAGATTACATGTTTTGTTTTTTTAAAATAAACTTTCTTAGAAACAAAAAAACAACTATTTGTTTTTTGAATTATTTCCCTCATTTTTGTCCTAACAAGAGTTGTGAAGAAAAAGGTTTTTCTTTTTGATTTTATCCTGGCTAAATCCGCCCATTCCCCAGTACGGTAAATTTTCAAAACATTGAAATGGAAATGGTTAAAATTGAAATAAAAAGGGTGAGAATTGAGTTGTAAAGCCTTACATTTGATTTGTAAAAGGTTACAGTTGACTCGGTCGAAGTCTGCCTTCCCATTGGCTCGCTTGTGTCGAGTCCGTGAGCTGAGTTGTGTTCGGGTGGGTTCGTATGTGTTCGGTATTATCGTATGTGTGTGGATGGTAGGTTGATGTGCTGGTCTTTTGTTTTATGGCAGGATACCAGTTTTTGCTAAGTTTGTAACCGTCTTCCTTATTGAAATTATTGGGTTTTTTAATAATTTCAATGGCCTCTCTTATGGTGCGGAGGTGATAATTATTTTCTTTAACCAGTGTGGTTGTGTTTTCGAAAGGTATGTTGTGGTTGGTGTTGTAGAAGTGCTCTGCTACAGCCGACTTTTTCGTCTTGAAGTTTTTCACACTAGATATGTGTTCTTTTAACCTTCTTTCGATGGTCCTTCCGGTTTGTCCAATGTAGCCTTGCCACAGGAACAGGGTATGCTATAGATGCCTGGGGTACGTAGTCCTAACTTGTCTTTGGGTTTCGGTAGGATGTGAGCTATAGTTTTGTCCGTGGAGAATGTGGTCTTGATGTCGTGGTTCTTTAGAATCCTGGCGATCTTTTCTGAGGTACCTTTGATGTAAGGAATGGTTGTCTAGGTTTTAGGTTCGTTGTCGGTTTCTTTATTGTCTTGTTTTTTGAGTTTTCTCTTGCGTTCTACCCGTTTAATAGTTTCTTTGTCGTATCCGTTTTTCAGGAAGGCTGTTCTCAAGTGCCTCTTTTCTTTAGGGAGCTCTGACGGTTCAGCTATCATTTCAGCTGTGTTGAGTAGAGTGTTGATGATTCCTTCCTGAGGAAGCTCACAACACGATGAGCGAAAGCTTGGCAAACAAAACCAACACCACACGGTCCATCCCGGGAAAAGAACATATGGACAAGACTTGGAAATGCTATATACATATTGTAAAACAAAGTCTTTGGCCTTGTCTGTCTGTCTGTTCACGGTAATGTTTTTTGTTTATAATAGTTGCATAATAAAATACATTAGGCAGACAAACATATAGGCATAAAATGTCTTACTACCCGTGCAAAGCAGGGGCGGGTCACTAGTATACAATAAACTTAGGGTGGAGGTAAAAAATTAATTCCTTAAATATCTTCATCATCATCAATATTTTATCCTCGCCTACCGCCTATGCACTGCGAGGAGATTTATAGAGGCCCAGTTGTCTCTTTTCTGTACCAGCACATTTCTTCTATTCCAATCCATTTCTCTTTTTTTGAAACAGGATTAAGAAAGTTAACATCATGTACTACCACCTATGCAACACAATGGTAGGGAAAAGGGAATTGGAAAATAGTGTACATATCTTTAAGTCCATATACCTACCTACCCTTATTTATGGAAGTGAGAGCTGGGTCTCAATGGACAAGCACTGGATAGGGTTACCGCTGCACAAATGAAATACCTCCGGAGAATGGCAGGCAAAACAAGGAGGGACAGAGTTAGGAATGAGGGGATAAGGGGACCCAAAGAAGTTTTTTGAAGCCAGGACTACCGGACACCGTATTCGAGGACAGCCTAGATTACAATGGATAGAACACATCATAAGGATTGGTGAAAGGAAGGGAAGGTCTATAAGGTCTGTATCCTTCAGGTGTTCTCCTATGACCTTAGATTATTCTGAGAATTCTTCTTTCTATTTACAGAAGCCTCTCTAGGCTGGGAAGACAAGAGGTTTCTGTTCCATAAAGTATCACCGGCTTGATGACTGCCTATTTATTTATTTTTTAAATTTAATTTATTAGTATTTATATATTTGTTTTACTATGCATTTTTTAAAAAAAATTATCACTATATAAGGAATAATTTTTGATCTCCATCGGGACCATTTTCTTTTCCATATTTATGTTAGATTAACTAATTATTATAATAATTAATTATTAATATATTTTTTATAAATCATTTTGAATTTGTTACTTACAGTTGCGGCTTTGACTGCTATTGAACACATCACCCACATGCCTCCATGATAAGTGACGTTTGTAATTGAAGAGAAAATCCTAGTTAGCCGACAAGAACATCTGGAAGTCAATATCGGTATAGTAATTAATGCATTTATTTATTACCGTAGGTAGACATTGTACGTAAGGACATTATAGAGTTTCCACAGTAATTTTGGTATATTGGTCGTAATACCTTTGACTTTTTATATTAATTGTATTGAATGTCCTGGATCCTAAATTTCAATACAATAAGTAATAAACATAATTATGTATGCGCATAGAAATACAAACATTTATACCATATATTAATAATAGTAATAAGTAAATAGAATGTTATTTTATTACATAAAAATTATACAGGAAAAAGTTGGATTGAAAATCTCCTTTGATTTCAAAGGTGCTACCTAGGTTCTAGTGGTTAGCATAACAATCTACTAAGCCCAAGATGGTGGGTTTGCAGCCCAGCAGGTAGTCCTAGGATTTTTTAATGGGAGTAAAAAATCCTTAGTTATGCCGTCCTTCGGAAAAGACGTTAAACGGGGGTCCCGAGCCTGTACGATGTCAGGTACTCATTAAACATCCCTATCCTAATTAAACCTGGATAGGCAAAATTTAGAGCTCCCACTGTAGCATCGTCCGATTAGCCATAGCAGCAAAAAGTAACGTCAAGTGAACAAACAACATGATTACAATGACATACATTAAAACAGATCCTAAAAAAATTATATGGTGGAAATTGCCAAAAGGACAAATTCAAATATTTAGTTGAAATATCAGCAAAGAGCGATGTTTGTTTGTTCATTTAACGCCACTTTTTGCTGCTATGGCTAATCGGACGATACTACATTGGGAGCTCTAAATTTTGCCTATCCAGGTTTAATTAGGATAGGGATTTTTAACGAGTACCTGACATCGTACAGGCTCGGGACCCCCGTTTTACGTCCCTTCCGAAGGACGGCGTAACTAAGGATTTTTTACTCCCTTTAAAAAATCCTAGGGTCACCTGCCGGGCTACGAACCCGCGATCTTAGGCTTAGTAGTTTGTTACGCTAACCACTAGACCACAGGTGACCTTGCAAAGAGCGATGTTTTAAGCCCTTTACACCTTTAAACAAATTTTTTACGAAATAATAGTCATGAAAACTATTTATAGGAATAAACAATATTTTTAGGTCCATATAGACTTATACCACTCTCAAATATAATAGCAAAACACTGGGGGGGGGGGGGAATTGTGCTCTAGTGGTTAGCATAACTTACTCCATATTACCATAAATTATGCCTCCATCATCAAATTATTCTCAATTATCAAAATATACTTACTGATACAGGTGTTGGAAATGAATGACTCCATTCCTCAATTCTTGATTCAGAAGAAAATCCCTAAATTCGTAAAATTCTCTTCTGCTGCTGAAGGTCCTCTTCTTCGTCATCTTGTCGATCCTTCTGAAGACAGTTAGCAATGCGGTCCCGATAAGCCTCATCTGATGTCCGATAACGACGGCGAAGGTCATCAGGAGTTGGAAGAGTTGGATGTAAACGCATTGGGCGAAGGCCATCATGATCACCTCCAAGTTGTAAGTGATGAAATATCCATAAGTCGTGTCCAACGGAAGCGGGGTGTAGGCCGCAAAGATGAGAGCGTCGATTCTCTGTTTCGGGTCCTTGTAGAAGAACTTGGCAGCGGGCGGCAGGACATAAAATACCCATGCTACGGTCCCTCCTAAATAACAATATAACTAAAAAATTTATGAACAAAATAATAATAATGAAATTTTCTTTCTAAAGTTTCTAATAGTAAAAAAATAATAATAATAAATAAATAAAATAATTAATAATAATATTTTTTAAAAATAATAAAAAATATTGTTGCCCTTGACCACAACTACACAGCTCTGAATTTGCTTCAGCAAGATCCAACAGCAATGCCAACTTAGGAGAGGCTTACAGCATCATGAAAGTTTAAACCACTAAATGGAAGGTTTTACAATTCTTTGAATACTCCGGGCATCAACTCAGGAGCGTTCGTCCATTGGACGAGAACAGGAAAAATGTTCCCCGAGACTGTGGGATTCCTTCTGGCAATCCAGGTTTGTTGCCATGAGGTTTTAATATTAAATTTATCCGGTATAAGCCGGGAAATCCAAAATGGAAAATAATATTAAAATCTGTATTTATTCTGGGATTGTCAAAACCCGTGTTGCCGTAAGGCAAGAAAGGTTGTTTAAATAAATAAATATTGTTACGGGCTACTGGGTATTAAAATGAATTAAACAATGCCTTAATTAAAGATACTAATATTTATTAACAAAATGATATAAAGGATACAATTAAACTATTAACAATTAAATTATTAGACTAAGATAAATTTATAATAACAATATTCTAAATATTATAATCTAGGCCTAACTCCTATCTAATTATTACAATCATATAAGATATTACTAATTCTAGATATCTTAACTAGTTACAATAGTTTCTATGAATATTATAAAATTACATTACAGTTTATAACTAATAGTTAACACTTACAGTTCACTAGTCCACCGACCGTAAGGTTCTCCAAGTATGACAAACTGACACACAGTAACAAACAGAAACAGTTTATTACACTCGCGAGACTGTTACAGTTCACTGATACACTTATTACACGGGGCCGGTTCAACACTGACTAGTTCATCACACTGACACTCACTTATCACAGATCTTGCGTGGTCTACTCTCAGGCTAAGACTGACTGGCTCGAGGTGAGGGAAGTATTTAAATAGGCAAGGCCGAACATTCTAGAACACGGAGGGGCCAGAAAATTCTGGAATCTTCTTAATCCTTTTCCGACAAAAGGAGACGATCTAGAACGGTCCTAATTCCATTTTAACTTCTCCCGCCGACGGATTTAAGCCGCTAATCCCCTTGCTTCCGTCTTCCTGCCGGCGACCGTAACAATATAAATGTATTGTGGGGCAAGTCCCATTAGAATAATAATACAGGTATTAATGTATAAGCTATTATGTTTTAGAGTATAATGCAATTGCATTTAATTAATTAATGCAATTAAATTAACAAATAAGAAAGAATTAAAACAATTGGTACTAGCACATTTAAGGGCCTGCTGACATCAGCGCGCTCAGGTGTCACTTACCTCAACTATTTGGACCTTGTCAGGTTATGTATCAATTTGAAATAGGCATTGCCTTTCATAATGATACAACAGATTATAGGAAATGAAATAAATGAGGAACATGTAGACAAAATTAAACTATAAATAATAAAACATATATTACAAGGAGTATTCATTAAATAACAATATAAATATCTAAAATATTATGTTCTGATAAACAATTAAAGATTGATTATAAACAATGCTCATTAAAAAGAGCAATATCTTCAAAAATTGCATCGAAAGGGTCTCTTCCCTCTAACTTGGTTCTCCACATAAACTCCACCAAGTAAGAGTCTATATGATCTCTACTGGTGCCTCTTCTTCTCTTGTTTCCCCACTTCACTGATCCCCATAGCCTTTCGATTGTTTGGGTGTTAGCCAGTGTAGTTGGATCAAGAAAGTTTAATTGATGATTAACCATTAAATGGGTGTAGCCTTCATTCCCCAGGTTTTTATATGCTTTCCAGGAGTCAGAGACGATTATTGAACCGGCTCGAATGTGCTTAATAATGAGTGGAATTAATGTTTTTGCAGACCTATCAGGAACTTTAACTATGAAACACTCTTTTGTTTGTCTGCATATTCCTCCAAATATCCACTGCTGAGGCATAATCCGTTCTCTATTGTTTTTTCTTCTAGTAAATAGACTTTCATCAATTTCTACATACATCCCTGGGCCTCCAATAGTTGTTGAACTTCTTTCTATTTTATAAGCACAAACCTCTCTCATATAGTTACAATAATCAATTACTGAACCATGAGACATGTTCAGCTGTTTGTCACAGAACTTTATGGAAGTCAGTTCCTCCGACCAGCAATATATAAAGTGTACAATAGTCTCCAAAAGTAATGAACTATTCCTCAGCCACGTATTTACTCGAATAGACGAGGGTCTGGTTGCATCCTTTTTTCTGGCATCTCCATCTAATTTTATTCCCCACTTGCAGTTTCATATAATGTCCATTAACACAACGCATTTTCTGGGGAATGACATTCCGCTCCTGAAGAAACCTAACACCTGTTTCTTCATCGTACACCTTCCGAAAAATCTTCTTCAAATTCCAACTCATATTTAAAGGAAATAATGAAAAACAGATTCACGTTGAACTTGACATAAACAATAATAAAACAAAGAAAGGTTACTATAACAGTAGGAGATGGTTAGGAGACGCGTCACCAGAGCGCGCTGATGCCAGCAGGCTCTTAAATATACTAGTACCTAGATATGAAATGAATGAAATGAAAATGGCGTTTTATTACGCAAAAAATTTTGTACATGATTCAATATTTATTTACAAGTTATTATTTATATTATATCATTAAATATTTGAATGATGTATTTTCATTTTACCTCATATTGCACATATGGTGTTCAATCCGCTCCTCGCAATAAAAATTTTCCGAAAAGCGAGCTGCGCACCTGGTGCGCAATGATCTTAATTATGTGAATTCACTTAAATCACTATGGATGATTTCCATAGTAAAAATTTTTTATTTATTTGTTGTTTGTTCATTTAACGTCACGTTTTGCTGCTATGGCTAATCGGACGATGCTACAGTTCTAAATTTTGCCTATCCAGATTTAATTAGGATAGGGATTTACAACGAGTACTTGACATCGTACAGCCTCGGGACCCCCGTTTAAAGTCCCTCCCGAAGGACGGCGTAACTAAGGATATTTTACTCCATTTAAAAAATCCTAGGGCCACCTGCCGGGCTACGAACCCGCGACCTTGGGCTTAGTATTTTGTTACGCTAACCATTAGACCACAGGTTTTCAGGTCATATTAATGTGGGATTTTAATTAATTTCAATTAATTAGTTGTCGTAATTAACGCAAGATATATTATGTGATACATCTTTGATGGTGGAAAAAAGGCATTGGCTTTTCGAATTTTATCCGGAATGAGTTATTTTTTCTGAAAGACTTGGGTTAGGATCGAATCATTCTCGTAGTACATAAGCTTCTAAGTCAAGCATTGGTTTAATTTTGTTTTCCTATTTATCTTTCTTAACCAGCTTCCATTGGCGTTTAATGCCAGTGACGCGGCTGGGAAAGGCGGCTGGGGCCTCCCGGACTCCTGCTTTGCCCTCATTCATGAGGAAGAAGCTCAGTTCGGGGACCCCAGGCAAATTGTAAATAGAGTATGAATGTGTACAGTATATTTCTTTTATGTTTTATTTATTATTATTATATATTTTTATTATATATATATATATATATATATATATATATATATATATCTGTTTTTTTTAACTTTATTTTTGTATATATTTTTTCGCTTGTATATATTTATTTATGCATTCATTTCGTTTATATCATTGATTTTTTTATGGAATGATTGTAATGCTTCAATAAAGTGTTTTCTTCTCTCTATCTATTTATCTTTACCCTTCCTTTCGCCGTAAGTACTTCCTACATCCTTTACCAAGTTATCCAATCCCGCCGACCATCATACATCTCCCATCTCCTTAAATTCAAAACCTCTGTCCACTCCCGTAACACCCGCTCTCGGCTCTCAGACATTTTTACATTCCTATATTCCTATTACCTTTTTAGATTCCTATATAGGATCCGTAAAGAGAACGGATTTTTCCGACTTGGATACGACCCCTGGTAGCTTAGTGGTTGAGAGTACTGCACTAGAGATGCAGATGATACGGGTTCGAATCCCGGCCAGGACAAATCTTTTCTCTTCAAAATAAAAATAACCACCATCAAAAGACCAATATATAAAAATAAAATCTCCTCTCACAGAGACACAAACCTAGCATCTATAGCTCTTTAAAATCGTTTATTTGATTTAGAAAAAGTGGTTCTATAAATGACAAATCGGAATAAACGCCTCAAAATCGAGCCATGTAAGCTTCTCTCTACACAAAGCTTCGTGTCCAGCAGTCAGAATTAACAACGACGAAGTACCTTCCAAAAATTATGTACGTTATCTCGGACTATACTTGGACAAAAGGCTTACATGGAACGTACATACAAAATTAAAAAGACAAGAACTGACTAGTAGCTACAAACAACTATCACATCTTCTGGACTAGAGATCTTCACTTGACTTACAAAACAAACGACTTATCTATAATAGTATACCAAAACCTATTTGGACATATGGAGCAGAACTTTGGGGTTCAGCAAAAAAAGTTCACATACACAAGATACAAACAACCTCGGTATATTTCGGTATATTTTGAATCACACTATACATGACGACATGAACATTCCCACTATAAAATCATATATTCATAACAAATACATACACATTCCACTCATCAACACTAAATCACTCAAATCCCCTCGTTCTTCCACTTTCCTACTCCCTGTTACCCGGACTTGATAAAAAAATATTAAAAAGACATTGGCCAAGAGAAGTACTCAAATATTGATATTTCATTCCAAAACTCGATGTTCCTGTACAATAGCAAAGAGAAAAACACCTGGGTCAAATTTGCTGGATGCGCAGACCACTTATACCGCGACCTGTGTGACGAAAATATGTCCAAGATGTTTGGTTACAAACTTACGGGTGACCAAGAATCTGTGGTCCTCATCGGATTTGCGGACGACCAGGCTGTTTCGGCACGTAACAAGGGTGCTGCAGAAAGAATCATTAACGGCGTCCAAAGGATGCTTGCAGAGATTGGTTTGGCTGTCAACCCAAGCAAGAGTGTGGGTGTCTTGATTGAAAAAGGAGAGCTGCGGACCACTACGCTCTCTTTAGAGAATGGAGATGTCATCCATACATGTAAGGCTGAAGAGCGAATAAAATATTTAGGATGCACATTCTCGGGAGAGCTTGTATTTGATGAGGAGGCGGTGACTAAATTAAGTGATAATTTAGACAAATTAGTGAGATCTTGTCTACTCAAGCCGAAACAAAAGATCAACGTTGTCAATCAGTACCTGTTCCCGGGACTGACCTATCCTCTCCAAACCACGCCCCTAACAAAGATACGCCCTGCGGTGTTAGAAGGCATTGATGTAAATATCCGCAGAAGTATCAAGGCCATTATCGGGCTACCTGCAAACACCTCTACGGGCATGATGTACGCACAAAGGAGGTATCGAGGCCTAGGACTGATCCGCTGTCAATGGGAGGCTCTACTTCAGCATTGGTCAATTGCCCAGCGACTGTCTATATTTATTAATGTCCCGGATGCCCTGTTCTAGTCTATATTTAATTATGAAACGGAAGCAGCTCAATGTCCAGAAAGGCTGGGAGTTGATCAGCGCTTCCGAAGCGTGAGAGCTCTACGACAGTCGCTGCGTGAGAATTCTTTCGAAGAATGGGCTAATTGTAGATGGCAGGGCGTTGGAGTCCGTCATTTCAAGGAGACACCGAAAGCCAATAGGTTTATATGCGAGAAACAGGTACTTTCGGGGTCGGAGTGGACCAACGCCCTAAAACTGAACATCAATTATGCGCCTCTGCGTGGAGTCCCTGCGGCGGACAGGCGAGAGAAGTTGGATCCCTCTGTCGCAAATGCGGCAGAGAGTCAGAAACACCAGCCCATGTGCTGGGAAAATGCCCCAACAACTCCCTCCTCATAACACGCCGACACCACAGGGTCAAACACGAATTAATGAGGCTCCTAAAGGAAAAAGACCTCGCCTGCTTTGACGAGGTCTATTGTATCGACACGGAGGGATCCACAAGATATGCAGATATTGTCGCATTTCCGAAGACCGGAAAGGTAGCCTGGGTGTTGGATCCGAGGGTGAGATTTGAAAATAATGACCTTGACCAGGCGGGTGGAGTGGAAAGGGAAAAGAAGGTAATATATGACAAATGCATCCCTTTCCTAAAGGAGAAATTCTGCGAGACCTTCGGAGAGAGAGAGTTCACCGTGAGAGGCCTCTGGTTTGGGTCTCGCGGAACGATTCCGAAAAGAACATGGAGCTTCCTCGATGACCTGGGTGTCAATGGCAGGGATGTGGCAGTGCTCGCCGAGAATATTATTCTTGACTCCCTAGGGATAATTCACCATCATATATGCAGTAGCTGATACCCCACACGCTGATTTTTTTTTTAAATTTATTTATCTTCATAAATTGTATGGTGATGTATGTGTGCTTAGATTATCTGGTTTGTATTTTCTTTATTTTCTTGTATATGAAAAAAAATAAAAAGAAAAGAAAGTAGAAACAAATTAAGAATTGTACTGTAGTTTTTAAGTATGCATTTTAAACAAACAAATTTTAATGTACGTTATGTCCGATTGGATTGATCAGTATGCTGTGAATTAAGGCAATCCAATATAATTGGACAGCACTGCTGAAAATAAAGCATTTCTCTCAAGTAAAATATTCGACTTTTCTCTAATGATATTTTCAGAACAACCTAGTAATGCAAAATAGTGGCACATTCTAACCCCTTTTTACGATACTTATTCACCGGGGGTGCAGAAATTTACCGTAACACTTAATACTAATGTTTCTAAGATTTTTTTTATTTAGAAACAGGAACTCACCGGGGACATAGTAATAATTGAAAGTTCTCATCCAATTCTCAGATTTCTTCTTCAGATCGGCAGCCTCTTTTTCCAGATCGGTGTACTCCCACCATCTATCTAGCTCTTCGCTCAGAGACATTATTTCCTCCTTGTGGTAGATGATGATGTAGACCCCTGTCACGTAAATCGAAGCCCAGCCATAGTCGACTACCTTGTTGATCCAATTCAAGGTCCTGTAGTTGAGGAGCGTGTAGATGACGTTGGAGAGTATCATGAGGAATCCGAAGAATCCTACGAATGCAGAGGGGATTACGAACCTTGAGTGTCCTTGCCAAACCGATAATCCAGCCAGGACGAATCGGGCTTTGTTGGAGATGAACCCCATCTTCGCCTTTCTTTCCCTAAAAATAAAATTTTAAATCAATGCAATGTGTAAATGTAAAAGTTAAAATGCCTGGGTATCAAGGACCTTAGGTATCAGGTATCAGTAGTAAAGTAAAAATTAAAAGTAGAAAATTATAATAAATAAAAATTGTCTTACTAATATTATAAATGTGAAAGTTTGTATGTTTGTCTCTCTTTCACGCAAAAAATACTGAACGCATTTGGATGAAACTTTACAGTAATATAGTTTATACATCAGAATAACACATAGGCTATAGCAAGCGCGGATTTATGGGGGGGCGCACGGGTGCACGTGCCCCCCCCCCTACAATTTTTTAGTTACTGTGGAGATTCCATTATAGTACATAATTAAAGGCAAATCACATGATAAGCGTGTTTAAAATAACAGAAAGAACATGAGTGAAACTATTTGTTTTGATATCCTACTAATATTATAAATGCGAATGTTTGTTACTCAGGCAAGCAAAAACTACTGAACGGATTTGGGTGAAACTTATTGAGTAAAATAGGTTATACATCATAGGCTACAGCAAGGGCAGATTTACGTAGGGGCACGGGGGCATGTGCCCCCCCCTCCCCTTTATAGTAAACTTAGCATCTTGAAATGTTTAGATAGGTTCATTGTACAGTTTAAGAAAGAAATTTGGATAATTCCACCCCAAGATTTTCCCCTTTAATATAATAGGGGTTCAAAGGTTGTATAGAATCCGTCTGTTTTGAAGTTAGATATCTGAAATTTTGGATGTACGAGTAACTTATATTTGTAGAAAATAATTAAATTATTTATTTAAGATGATCTTTCTTTAGGCTGCCAAAAAACACATCGATAAATTACCTACATAATTACATTATTCTAATCCTTTCAGTTTTAATTTATCGCTGCTGCCGCATAAGTGAAACCATTATACTAAGTAATCCTTTTCAATAAATTCAATAAAATTACGTAATAATCCTTTACTGGCACGGACAACAGTAAACGAAAGTGACTTCTGTTCTTCCCGTTTGTTAATCAGTGCCAATGTATGTTTCACGGCTGTGCTGATGCGTTTGTGATGAAATTTGATATGGATGATCTCAAGCCTGGGGAAGGACATAGGCTACTTTTTATCAACACACCACACAGGCGAAGTTTATGTAAAACTGTAACCTCATTGACTAACACACCCATCGGTTAACGCACAGCAGAAACCGCTGAACTTAGCAACTTAAAATTCGCAGATATGTTCTTTGTATAGCTTAAATGAAACTAAGAAAGGAATTTGGATAATTCCACCCCAAGTGTTTCCCCTTTAATATAATAGGGGTTCAAAGGTTGTATAGAATCCGTCAGTTTTGAAGTTAGACATTTGAAATTTTGGATGTACGAGTAACTTATATTTTTTTAAAATAATTAAATTATTCATTTAAAATGATCTTTCACGAAACTTTATGTGGCAGGCCAAATTCTACGCGAGCGAAGCCGCGGGCATAAGCTAGTAAAATTATAAAAAATCCAGTTTGTAATAAATTTAGTAAGTAAAAATAAAGTAATAAAACTACCTAGACATAGGCAATAAAATAAATAGACATAGTGTAATAAAAATAAAAATAAATATAAGAAAGAATGATGATAAGTAATGGAAGTGAGGGATACTGTTAACTGTCAATGGGGAAGAAGAGTTATATAAATAGTTCATGAAACTTTTAAATGATCTATGTAGTAAAATGTGTAATAAGTGGTAAGAAATGGTCAGCAAGGAGAAGATATTTGATATTGAAAAAAAAAAAAACATGTAAAAGTTGTATACAGAGTGGGAGAAGTAAGTTGGGAGTTGTAAGTTAACAATAGATGGGCTATATTGGACTAAAATTCAAAATTCAATAAAAAGGCAAAGATATGTGTTAGAGTAAAGATATAATTAAAAATAAAAATGATGAGATGAAAACAGTTGACTGGATTATCTGATGTAAAGGAGATAGTTGGGGGGTGCAGTCAGAAAGAACACTGAATAAGTAATAAACTTATAATTATGTGCCGACGTTTCGACCTACAGTGTAGGTCATCTTCAGGGCTAAGAGAAACAAACAGAACAAAAAATTATAAAAATGTACAGTAACAATAATATGGTGACAAGTAATGTAGAAATTTAAAATAGTGGCAGATATGAAGATGGAAGATAACGAATATTAAAAAAGTGACACAAGTGATAAAATAAAGATATAGACAGATTTAAAAAATAATGATAATGAAAAGAAATTAAAATAGTGACAGATATAATAAAATTAAGATAAAGACAGATATAACAAAATTAATGATAATGACAAGAAAATGAAAATAATGACAGATATAATAAAGTAAGACAGATTTAATAAAATTAAAGAGAATGAGCAGAAATGACAAATTATAAATAACGTATATAAAATAAAATACAGAAAATAAATGTACAGAAAGGGTAGTAAAGTAAAAATAATATAAAGGAAAATCAGAAAGGAGGAGGTAAACAAAAGAAACAAAATGAGAATATTTACATATACAAAAAACGGTTGGAACATGAAGAATAAAGAAAAACTAGTAAAATAAAGATATAAAATGAATGATATCGGACTTAAAGATGTTACATGTTACAGAAAAGTATGTTACAACACATAAAAATAAAAATAGTGTGTCATATTTACTATGTTTAAAATATTTTTGTACGACTTTTTAATTCTCAATGGTCTGTATTTTGCCTATAACCCTGAAGAAGACCTGCAAAGTAGGTCGAAACGTTGGCTACTTAATAAACATTTCTCAAATTCTACGAGAAATTCATTGACCTCTACCCGGACCAATTTCTTCCACATATTTAAGTTATCATTGACATATGTATAGAGCTTCTAAGAATTTTCGACTTAATAACTTTATATAGTTATATTACATTATAGGTTGATGCATGAAACCATAAATTTTAACAATTCATAAGGACTAAATGTCGAAACGCATGAAGAATTAATCTTACTAATATTATAAATGTGAAAGTTTGTATGTTTGTCTCTCTTTCACGCAAAAACTACTGAACGGATTTGGATGAAACTTTACAGTAATATGAGTTATATATCAGAATAACACATAGGCTACAGTAAGGGCGGATTTATGGGGGGGCACGGGGGCACGTGCCCCCTAGACAGTTTTTTGTGTTCTGTGGAGAATCCATTACAGTTCATAATTAAAGGCAAGTCAGGAACTCAGCATCTTGAAATTTGTAGATAGGTTCTTTGTATAGTTTAAGAAAGAAATTTGAATAATTCCATCCCAAGGGTTCCCCCTTTAATATAATAGGGGTCCAAAGACTGTATGGAATCCGTCAGTTTTGAAGTTAGACGTCTGAAATTTTGGATGTACGAGTAACTTATAGTTTAAAAAAAATTAAATTATTTATTTAAAATAATCTGTCACGAAACTTTATGTGGCAGACCAAATTGCATGCGAGCGAAGCCGCGGGCAAAAGCGAGTATATATATATATATATATATATATATATATATATATATATATATATATATATATATATATATATCTTACTAATATTATAAATGTGAAAGTTTGTATGTTTGTCTCTCTTTCACGGAAAAACTACTGAACGGATTTGGATGAAGCTTTACAGTCATATAGATTATACATCAGAATAACACATGAGCTATAGCAAGCGCGGATTTATGGGGGGGCGCACGGGGGGCAGGTGCCCCTCCCCACCCCCGACAGTTTTAGAGGAACTGTTGAGAATCCATTATGGTACATAAAAATCAGGAATTTAGCATCTTGAAATTTGCAGATAGGTCCTTTGTATTATTTTAGAAAGAAGTTTGGATAATTCCACTCTTATTATAATAAGGGTTCAAAGGTTGTATGGAATCCGTCAGTTTTGAAGTTAGACATCTGAAATTTTGTACGTGTAACTTATAGTGAAAAAAATTAAATTATTTATTATTTTATATTATTGTTAAAAGCACTGTCAAGAAACTTTATGCGGTAGTCCAAATTCTATGCGAGCGAAGCCGCGGGCAAAAGCTAGTATATATGTATATATATATATATATATATATATATATATATATATATATATATATATATATATATATATATTTATCAAACGGTTTATTCGTTTAATTTTTAATATTTTCCAAAAATATAAAGTTATTGCTAACTTTAACGTGTAAAAGATCGTAATTATAGGTAATGAGTAGATTTTTAGAGATAGATATTTCGGTAAGAAATAAAAGTTTTAAACTAATAATTTAATAATAATAATTTAAGTATAGAGATAGATATATGCTTGTTGAAACGTTCATTTCTAGATGAAATGATTACCGAAGTATACACGTTTCCCATAATTACATTCTCTTTTCCATACTAAAGTTCATGATAACTTGTATTTTTGGAAAATATTGAAGGGGAAACAAATGAAAAATTAAAACTTGTTATGACTCAACTCGAAGCGACAACCTGCGGAATAGTTACCCTTTTATGAAATGATCGCTATTGACATGTTATTAAAACAAAACTATATTTACGCACTGGGCATAGAAGAAGTCTCTCGTCTTTTTGCCACAAATCGTCATTGTAAATTTCGAACCAGCCTTCGTAGCAGAAGACCCCCAAATGTTCTAAGGAGTTTTTAACTCTGCCTTTTAAATATACAATGTCCCCTCAAGCTAACCTTCGCAATATTACATGATTGAGAATTGCGTCTTAGTAAAAATGGATATGGCTTCGATCATTTAGGGGTTACGCTAGTGTTTCCTTGTCAACGGTTGGGCATGACCTTAAATATTCCAAAGGGCTACATGCGGAAATTGGAATTTCATATGACTTAACCTTGCCCAATATTGAAACATACATTTTTCGTTTACCAGTTATTATGCATTATTAATGTTTTTCATAATTTGTTATTACACAGGGAGCGGAGTGGCTCAGTGGTAGAGCACTGAGTTGCTATGCCAGAAATCCTGGTTCAAATCACATTGTAGGCCAAGACTTGTATTTAGTCACCAGAAGTCACCTCCTTGCAGAACCATTGTCCAAGAAACAGTACAGTCTCTACTATGTACTAAACCCTAGACCCGTTCACGGGTTCTGTAGTGGTACAGGTAAAAAACAGGTAATGTTTTTCATCAAACAGATTAATAAGTAGGATTACTTTATTAAAATTATTCATTTATTTGGGAGTGAGGTTTGAAGCTTAAGGTTCTGGGTTGAAATCCAGCTGGTGTCTTTTTCGTTTTATCCCCGCATTTTCAATTTATAGTTAAGGTCACCTGTGGTCTAGTGGTTAGCGTAACAAACTACTAAACCCAAGATCGCGGGTTCGTAGCCCGGCAGGTGGCCCTAGGATTTTTTTAAGGGAGTAAAAAAATCCTTAGTTACGCCGTCCTTCGGAAGGGACGTTAAACGGGGGTCCCGAGCCTGTACGATGTCAGGTACTCGTTAAAAATTCCTATCCTAATTAAACCTGGATAGGCAAAATTTAGAGCTCCCACTGTAGCATCGTCCGATTAGCCATAGCAGCATAAAGTGACGTTAAATGAATAAACAATTTATAGTTAGAAACAAAACACATGTCATAAAAAAAAAAAAAGTTGTGTGGTTTTATGAAACCACGACGCAAGTGAAACTTTTTTCGGTTTGTTGGCATTTAACTAAAAAATTTTGGAAAATTCTTCGATTTAGGTTATTCAAATTGCGTTTTTAATCTTAACTTAATTATTGAAAAATGGGAATGATAATGGGAAATCAATAGTTGACAAAATATTCAATTATAAAATTTAATTTAAATTTTAAATCCTTCGTAAAATCCTCAATGCTCCTTATTTTGTTAAGAATAAAGTCATCCATAACGACCTTAATGTCCCTTTTGTTGCTGATTTGGCCCGAACCCGGTATCTATCCGTTCATAACAAACTTCATTACCACTCAAACCCTCTAGTTTCAAACCTAGCTTCCTCTTCAATTCCCGATAATCCTCCGAGGCGTCTGAAAAGAAGATGGCCACGTGATCTCCTTACTTGAACTTTGATTTGAATACTACCAGTGGGTAGTTTCTCTACTTGTCATTATCATGTCAATATATATCACTTAGCCTATTTACTTGTTGTATTATTGTAATACAGTTGTAGATATCAATAAATAAATTTAAAAAAAAAAAAATTTAATTTGTGTATTAGAGTACGGAATACATAATTAATACAATCATTTAGATGATAAAAGCATATTAAAAATTAAGAGCAATATTTATTTAAACCTGGGATATAGATATTGTATCTCGACTCGTACTCGTATCACTACCGCTCATGCCTTGATTAGAAATGGCGCCCGATTTTAGCCGCTTGCAATTCTGACGATATCTGCGGCATCTTTCCGCATTTAGTCGCTTTCGATGCAGAATTTTTTCCGTAACAATATTTTCGGATATAGGTTCGCTACTTTGAACGATAAACGTATTAAATAGAACTCGGAATGACTTCTGTCGGCAGTCTACTAATTTTTTCCGGCGTCTCAGAGTGTAGTTCAGATTGTGAAGATAACTGAAGGCCTAAATAAAATTAAATATATTGACTAAAATAGAGCCAATAACTCAAAAAGAAACACTATTATTTATTATAATGCAATTGGGAAAAACCACAATGCAAAGCCTTATGTTTCAAAAAATACACCTACTTACCAGTCGACGTTTCGCCTATTCAGGCATTATCAAGACACCAAAATCAAAAAGGGGGTTGTGTGAATCGCATCTCGAAGAAAAAGGTGCAATACATCCCAACGATCAACAGCCCAAACAGGCTCCAAACATGAGACAGCACCCAACCACCAAGACGTTCAACATACAACTCTTGGTGCTGGGGTGCTGTCTCATGTTTGGAGCCTGTTTGGGCTGTTGATCGTTGGGATGTATTGAACCTTTTTCTTCGAGATGTGATTCAAATAACCCCCTTTTTGTTTTTGGTGTCTTGATAATGCCTGAATAGGCGAAACGTCGACTGGTAAGTGGGTGTATTTTTGAAACATAAGGCTTTGCATTGTGGTTTTTCCCAATTGCATTATAATAAATTTACAATGAATACATGCAAATGCTTATATATAAAAAGCTTTCTGTTACCTTTCGGTATTTTAAGGCGTTACAATGTGAGTCCGCTGAAGGCGGTTTTTACTCGAACCGGCTCAAAGCCGCTCACTTTATACAATGCTAATACAAAACAGGGAGGGACCGTTTAGCGGGTTCAAGAATAGTAGTAGAAAGAAGAAAGTAAAGGCAGGAAGAAGGAAAACGAAGGAAGGATAAGGACAAGGGAGTACTTACCCCATCCCTAGATCAAATGTAAGCACATCGACCAAGGGAACCCTGCCCTGCCATCTCCCAGGTCTGGGGGGTGGTTTTAAGTCCCTAAATAGGGGGTTCGCACAGGTCTTCAGCCCATCAAAAAATTTGATGTGCCTCCGACCTATGTATTCGGGCACCGAGGGAAGCCGAAGCTCCTCCCGGATGGTGGTGTTAAGTGCTACCTCGAGCGATGTACCACTCACGATCTTTCTAAGGATAGAGTTCTGGTAATGCTGCAGGCGCTGCAGCATTGTTTTGTAGAGGTATCTCAGTAGCGGTGCACCATAGAGCAACGTAGGTCTTATGATGGACTTGTAGATTTGCAATTTCAACCTCAATGAGAGCTGCGGCGAAAAGAGCAGATGGTATAGCCTGTGGGATTTCTGTCGTGCCAACTTCAATCTTGCCTGAACGTGCTTTGAGAAGGTGAGATGTCTATCATAGGTAATGCCAAGGTAGAGGATTGAAGTGGATAATCTTCTTTCCTCGCAGTCCGGAATTATCCGGATAAGAATTAAAACACTTCATCAAATATTCATATGAAATAAGTAATGCGAGAAGGTAATGTAATGCGACATGCGATAGATGAACGAAAAATTTTTGGACGATAGAAAAAAAGTTTCACTTTAAAAAATATACATACGAGAGAGACTGTTAGGTCCAGTTAAAGTTGGAAATGAATAACAGAAGCGTAATAACAATGATTTGTACCCAAAAAGAAGACTGAGGCCGCATGGAGAAGAAGAAAGGAAGGAAAAATATTGAAAAAGAATGAAGAAGATTTGAAAGCTGAAGAGACAGGAAAAAAGCAGAGATTTGAAGAAACGTAGTCCATAGTGGATTATTCGTAGAAGAAAAAATAAAGGATAGGTATAAAAAAAGATGGGTAACTTTAGTGAAAATTAAATCTTTTTTCATGTTTTAGTTTGTTAAGGCTTTGTATTAATTTAGTTTTTAATTTAATTTATTTTTAAGCCCCATTCTCTATTCCGTATACACCTCTGATATTCCCGAGCACTCTTGCACCAACATCTATACCTTCGCAGACGATACAGCCATTATTTCTTCTCACAGAGACCCAAACCTAGCATCTATAGCTCTTCAAAATCATTTATTTGATTTAGAAAAGTGGTTCTATAATTGGCAAATAAAAATAAACGCCTCAAAATCGAGCCATGTAAGCTTCTCTCTACGCAAAGCTTCGTGTCCAGCAGTCAAAATTGACAACGACGAAGTACCTTCCAAAAATTATGTACGTTACCTAGGACTATACTTGGACAAAAGACTTACATGGAACGTACATACAAAATTAAAAAGACAAGAACTGACTAGACGGTACAAACAACTATCACATCTTCTGGACTACAGATCTTCACTTGACTTGAGGAACAAACGACTTATCTATAACAGTATACTAAAACCTATTTGGACATATGGAGCAGAACTTTGGGGTTCAGCAAAACAAGTTCACATACACAAGATTCAAATAACACAATCCAAAATTCTCAGAAAAATTCTTAATGCACCGTGGTATGTTTCGAATCACACAATACACAATGACATGAACATTCCTACTATAAAATCATATATTCATAACAAATACATAACATTCCACTTATCGACACAATATCACCCAAACCCACTCGTCTTCCGCTTTCCTACTCCCTGTTACCTGGACTTAATAAAAAAAGATTAAAAAGACATTGGCCAAGAGACCTACTGAAAAATTGATATTTCATTCCAAAACTCGATGTTCCTGTACAATAGCAAAGAGAAAAACATCTGGATCAAATTTGCTGGATGCGCAATTGCGCAGGTGCAAATGAAAATTAAATAATAATAATAATTTATTAACTTTTTACTAAAGAGGAACTATGAAAGACTCAAAATCTCCCTGGAACAGGTGTGGAGGGGATAGCAGCTGTTACATAACAGCACCAAGATTCCCCAGTTAGGCCGAGTCTAGGGTTCTGCTGGTATACTTGATTCTATTCTGCTTCAAAACAGGTTCGTAGCATAATAAAAACGAAGAAATTTCTTATGTAACCGTTATTATATAATAACTGGCTTTTGCCCACGACTTCATCTGCGTTGATTTTAATTCAAAATTTATGTTGAGTTTAAACGGAGAGTGAATTTTGAATTCCACAAATGAACTCCATATTATAAACAATGACTTAAAGCATTTGTGAATCCAGCCAATACCAATACCAATAAATATTAAATAAACTGTCCTTTTAAATATTAAATGGCATAATTACACAACTATAGCTTACTTATTTTTACATCTCTAGCTTAACATAATACGATTTCCTGTATTTCACAATTTTAGGGATCGATTTACAAAAAACAAGTATTTCTTAATTTTTAATGTAGAAGCTAAATCTAAAATTTAATGGTGCTCTCTAAAAAATGACGTTTTTTTTTATTACATAATTTGTCACCCTTCCCCCCCCTCTTATGAGACGAATTTTCAAAAATCCTTTCTTAGTGCGCGTTGGACTTATAAAATGTACCTACTGTCCATATTTCCACTCAGGACGAACTCTTTAATATATACATATAACATGATACGATTTCTCGTATTTTACACGTTTACGGGTCTTTTTTTGGAAAAATTAAAAAACACATATTTTTAATGTTGAAAATAAATCTAAAATTTCGTGGTGCTCGCTTTAAAAATGACATTTTTTTTATTACGAAATTTGCCACCCTTCCCCCCCCCAATAAGGAGAAGAATTTTAAAAAATCCTTTCTTAATGCGCGTTGCCCTTATAAAATGTACCTACTGTCCAAATTTCAAGTCTGTAGCTTTATACAGTTTTGGCTCTGCGTTGGTCTTTTCAGTCAGGACGAACTCTTTTATATATAAAAAATAACATGATACGATTTCTCGTATTTTACACGTTTATGGGTCGTTTTTTGGAAAAATTAAAAAACACATATTTATATATTTTTAATGTAGAAAATAAATCTAAAATTTCATGGTGCTCGCTTTAAAAATGACATTTTTTTTTATTACGAAATTTGTCACCCTTCCCCCCCCCCCCAATAAGGAGAAGAATTTTCAAAAATCCTTTCTTAATGCGCGTTGCCCTTATAAAATGTACCTACTGTCCAAGTTTCAAGTCTGTAGCTTATGCCGTCACCCTTTTCCCCCCCTCTTAGGAGACAAATTTTCGAAAATCCTTTTTTTTTTATTCACTAAAATTACCCAATAATTTGTACTTTAAAATTATACAATGATCAACCGACTTTTCTGATTATAAGCACTAAAACATGAACAGCTGTTATTGCAGAATAGAAACTATTTTAATAAACTTTTTATTCTGCCGTTTTTTACTTTTTCTATTTCTAGTTTTTAATTATGTATCGGTGTTTAATGCCACTGTTCAATCTAAAACGACCGCACTTCTCGTTTACCTCACCTACCTCCTTGTACCTGAGGCAGAGCCCCCTATCACTTCCTGGGCCAACTACTAGAGGGACAAAATGGCCAGGTAGAGCCAGTACAGTACAAGTAGTACACCAGAAGCAGTACAGTACAGGCAAGGAACAGCCAGAGTGAATGAGTTCCATACATCACACCATGGAGTAGATCACAAGCAGGAAGCCAGCAGGGTGAGGAGGAACCCATGCCCACAGAGAAGACAAACCGTTCACAGATGGACAGTAATTCTCAGTAATATACTAATTGTGTAATTTTCTTTCTTATCATTATATTATATACTATTATGATTCATTTTCTTCATTCACAATCTGATAACATACAATCCACTTAAATCATACCCAGAGGTAGGGAACACCCCCCTTCTAACTTATACTAAGCTCTCACTCCAACTAAAAATGAAGGACGGAATATCCTACAGGCTAGCAAACTATTCTCAATCAAGTCAAAAGGTCAACTGTCGTTCCCTATTATAGTCTGATTTAGAAAACGACTTGCGCAAAAGTCGCCTCAGGCATCGCTCATCGGTATGCCGTGCATGATACCCAGTAATCAGCTCGCTTCTCTCGCCCTTTGTCCTCATCGTGGCTATAATATTATTATAATAGGCTGTAATATTATATTGATAAAGATTAGAAACCTATAATTATCTCTAAATTAATTCTGTGCCGGTGAGGAGGGAATGGGCATTCCACTTATTGAACTGAATTACAGATAATACATTAATAATAAGGTCGATAACAAATGGCAACTTTACACCACACCTCCAGCTCCCCTACGATTGCGTAAAAGGTTGTTTTCATAATTTTCAGACAGTACCTCTGTAGTATTTTGCTACTAGCAAATAATTCAGGGTTAAAATAGAGATTTACAGAGGTAGACGAACATTTTTGTTTAAATGTGGATTAATAAATATTTATATTTATAAAACCTGTAACCACTAGGACCCGTGAACGAGCCTGGGTTTCAGTGCATGGTAGAGACTGTACTGTTTCATGGACAACGGTTCTGCAAGGAGGTGACTTGTCCTAGGTCACCCTCTACAGCCAGGTTTTTCCCTCTTATTTTGGGAACCCTATTTTTATAATACTTTATAGAGACTGGGTGAGCCCCAAAAGGGTCCTAATCCTATATGATCCATCTCTGGCCGCAAACAGACTAAATAAAAGTAACTGCCTGCAGCGGGATTTGAACCAGGAATTCCTGGCTACTCAGTGCTCTACCACTGAGCCACTCCGCTCCCCAATTTATATTTATAAAAGTCATAAGTCCAACAAACATAAACAGTTTACTATTTGGAGAGGGATTTTAAAGAAAACATAAAATCCTACATTATTTCCAGACAATCCAACACAATGAACAAAAATCTTCAATTAGATCAATTATTTAAAAAAACCTGTACCTCTACAACTCGTGAATGGGGTTAAGTACATGGTAGACGATGTACTGTTTCATGGACAACAGTTATGCAGGGAGTTGATTTGTTCTAAATCAAGCTCAACCTCCAGATTGACCCCTTATTTTGGGTAACCAATTTACAGAGGCTGGGTGAGCCCCAGGAATGGTCCTAGATCCTATATGATCCATCTGCGGCTGCTATCAGATTAAATGAAAGTCGGTCGGGATTTGAACCGAGATTTTTGGCATGGCAACTCAGTGCTCTACCACAGAACCACTCTGCTCCATTTTTTGTAAACCTCCTAATAATACCTTTGCCACTACAACCCATGAAGGGTCTTGGATTCGGAACATGGGTAGAGACTGGGCTGTTTTGAGGAAAATGATTGTGCAGAGAGCAGACAAATCCGAGATCAAGCTGAACTGCGAGGTTTTTCCTTCAGTTAAGAGTACCGTCTTAATAAAGATTGAGTGAGCCCTTAGAAGAAATGCAGAGCCACCAGGGTCCATACATTTTACATAGAGGCTGCTAATAATTTATGTCATAGCGAGACTCAAACTCAGAATCTTAAGCATTGCAGCTCTCTGAGCTACCCTACACTCTAAACATCCTAATATTTATATATATATATACCAAAACACATGTTGATTGGAAATTAAACTATGAAATGAAATGAAATTAAAATAGCCTTTTATTGTACACAAATATTTATACACGATTCAATATTTATTTACAAGTTATTATTTCTATTTTCTTTCTTTTCCTTGCATAGGCCTTCCCTTTTGGGAGTAATGGTCAGCACTTCCTGGGGTGACTGGCCCTATAGGGAGGTGAGTTCGTTCCACTTCTTCTTCCAAACGTTCATAAGTCGTGTCCAACGGAAGTGGAGTGTAGGTCGCGAAGATGAGAGCTTCGACTTTCTGTTTCGGGTCCTTGTAGAAGAACTTGATAGCGGGCAGCAGGACATAGAATGCCCATGCTACGGTCCCTCCTAAATAACAAAATAACCAGAAATTTTAGAAACAAAATAATAATAATAATAAAATCTATATTTATTCTGGGATTAGTCCCCTTAGAATAACAATACAGGTATTAAATGTATAAGCTATTGTATCTTAGAGTATAATGTAATTACATTTAATTAATTAATGCAATTAAATTAACAAATAAGAAAGAATTAATTGGGAAAAATACGAATAATC
The DNA here is from genome assembly GCA_037127475.1 of Arma custos. Taxonomy (NCBI): domain Eukaryota; kingdom Metazoa; phylum Arthropoda; class Insecta; order Hemiptera; family Pentatomidae; genus Arma; species Arma custos. Next base: position 7,811,682 of record CM073764.1, read on the forward strand.
TCCAACAACAATATTTAAAGAATAAAAAACTGACTAAAATAAAAAATAAATAAAATATTAATGAAATTAAATGATATGAAAATAGCCTTTTACTATGTTATAAATAGCCGTTTATTTACAGGTTATTATTTATATTTTCTTTATTTTCCTTTCATAGGTCTTCCCTTTCTGAAGTTATAGTCAGCACTTGCTGGACTGGACTGTCCCTATTGGGAACTGAGTTCGGTTCACTTCTTCTTCCAAACGTCTCTGTCCCTTGCAGGTCTCCACCAGGGTGGTCCTGCCAGCATGTTGAACATATGGTTCCACCTTTTCTTTGGGCGCCCTTATCTTCTTTTTTGGTCATAAGGAGTCCATAGTGGAATAGACCCTAGATACTTAATATTGGTTCTGAAAATTCCCCAAAGATGGAGCTATTCCAGTTATTTTCAAACTGTTTTATACATTAACTGTGCATAAATGAGCATTTAGATCTGAATTATCTTCTTTGGCAGGATTTAGAATACTTCCCAACAGACTTCTGATATGGATAGATAACCTTTCTAGGACTTGTTTATTTCTAATCAATTTTTCAATCTTACCTCTAAAATTATTGGTTCTTGGTTTAAATATTTTTTGCTTGGTATTAATTGTCTTGTTGAAAGCTCTAGTATTCACAGAGCATAGAAGCCTTCAAATAATCTCAGTTAATAAAAGGCCCCTATAACAAAAACTATATATTTTTTTATATAAGGAAGAAATAGTTGGGGGTGCAGTCAATAAAAACACCTTAATAAGTGTAACTTATTTATTGTATGCCGACGTTTCGGCCTACAATGTAGGCCATCTTCAGGGCTAAGAGAGAGAAACAAACAGAAAAACATATAAAAAACGTTGCAGCAACAAGAATATGGTGACAAGTAATGTAGTAATGTGGTACAAGTGTGGAAATTAAAATAGAGACTAGATATGATGAAATTGTGAATAGATATGATAATTAAAGATAATGAATATAAAAGTGGTTACAGAATATAATAAAATTAAAATAGTGATAGATAAAAATAAAATTACAGGTGATGAACAGAAATTAAAATAGTGACAGATATAATAATTAAAGAATACGAATATAAAATACAGAAAATAAATGTCCAGAAAGGATAAAATGTAAACATAATATAAAGGGAAAGAAAAATGAGGAGGTAAACGGAAAGATACAAAATGAGAAGATTGAAATATAGAAAAAGGGAGGGGAATATGAAGGATTTAGAAAAAACTAGTTTAATTATAGATATAATTAGATATTTTTCTTTCCCTTTATATTATGTTTACATTTTATCCTTTCTGGACATTTATTTTCTGTATTTTATATTCGTATTCTTTAATTATTATATCTGTCACTATTTTAATTTCTGTTCATCACCTGTAATTTTATTTTTATCTATCACTATTTTAATTTTATTATATTCTGTAACCACTTTTATATTCATTATCTTTAATTATCATATCTATTCACTATTTCTTCATATCTAGCCACTATTTTAATTTCCACACTTGTACCACATTACTACATTGTCACTTGTCACCATATTCTTGTTACTGCAACGTTTCTTATATGTTTTTCTGTTTGTTTCTCTCTCTTAGACCTGAAGATGGCCTACATTGTAGGCCGAAACGTCGGCATACAGTAAATAAGTTACACTTATTAAGGTGTTTTTATTGACTGCACCCCCAACTATTTCTTCCTTATATTAGAAGTTACAGTCAACCAATTCTTCTCTAACATAATATATATTTTTTTATATATTGTTTGTTCAAAAATAAAATCTTGGGGAATTAGAAGAAAAAATCTATTTCTACTTAAAACCTCAATATCTCTGATTCTTTCTCCCTCTTTTATCTTTGATTAATAGCTGTTACTTTAGTTTTAACAATCTATTATCCGAAACAGTCTGGCGAGTCCTGTGCTTATCAATTCCTTTCCTATAGACTTAGTTTTTCCTCTTTGTTACTTCCCGACATTCTTGATTGAACCATTTAGAGCAGAGGGGTTTCCCTGATATGACTAAGACCCTAAATGGGTTGTAGAGCCTATGTATTAACTCTGTTGCTGAGATATCTTTCTTAATTTAAACAAAATAACAACAAGGTAAACAATACTCATGTAATATCACTATGGTATCTAAGCCTTGATATACAATTCATCACATGAAATTGTTAATAAGTACCATAATATTGTTGTTAATAAGCAACGAAATTTAATCATATTGTAGAAAATTAATTTAATTTTCTTTTTATGACAGGATGGCAGTTTTTAAGGTAGTGAAAACATTATTCAAAAAACACCCACTTCTTGCAAACAGTGTGACTTTTGGAACAATGTGGGGTTTTTCTGATTTCAGTCAACAATTCATCACAAAGAGAATTTTAGTGAGTTTTACTTTATTTAATTTCAATATTTTAAATAAATAATATCAATATATTAAATATCAAATAATATTTCCCTTTTTTTTACGCGAATTTCATTACCTGATATCATTAGCATGTATAATTGAAGCTCTACTGTTAGCTTGTATGAAGCTTTACCATAACACGAGTTTCCTACAATTTCATGATTATTTTCAGGATCCCTCCTCATACAAGACTGAAAAGACAAGAAACTGCTCGTCGTTTTCGCCTACTTCAATATTTACTGGACAAACGTTCTAAGCTCCCAATTAATTACAAAAGACTCATTTACATGACAGTTATCAGGCATATTTGGACATACGGAGTTGAGCTTTGGGGCTCTACTAAACCATCCAATTCATCTCGTATCCAATCCTTGCAATCCAAAATCCTTCGTAAAATCCTCAATGTTCCTTATTATGTCACAAACAAACTCATCCATCATGATCTTAATATCCCATATGTTACTGATTTGGCCCAAACTAGATACCTATCCTTCCATGACAAGCTCCATACACACTTAAATCCGCTAGTCTCTCAACTTGCTTCGCATACTATTCCTGATAACCCTCCGAGGCGTCTGAAAAGAAGATGGCCTCGAGACCATCTACTATAGAACTTTTTGGAGTGCTACCGATGGGTAGTTTCTCCACAAGTGCTTTTCAAGTCGTATTGTACATATAGCAGATTTACTTATTGTAATATTATTATAGTTGTAAATATCAATAAATTAAATTAAAAAAAAAAAAATAATAAATTTCAGGATCCCAGGCAGCCCCCAGAACCTTTCAACAAAGGAAATATAGTTAGATGCACCATTGTTGGATCCTGTGTTACTTCAAATATTCTATTTTTTTGGTTAGTATTTAACTTTCTTTGTTAAATTTAACTAATACTGTATAATATATTCTTTAAATGGATTCAATATATAGTCATTTAATAATAAGTCAAAGGTTGACTTATTATTAAATGACTATAGAGGATATGGTTCCCTCTGAATTTGAAAAAAAGTTTAAATGGAATAAAACAACTTATGTTGAGGTATCTATGCTTTATTTTGGTTATTTGTTGGACAAAAGAAATATTTTATTTTATATACAGTTTTATTTATTGAAGTATTTATATTGTTATAATTATAGAATTTATGCATGTTTTTACAGATGAATGACTTATGGTCAAATTGTTAACCATATAATAAGTAAAAAAATGAAACAATTAAAATAGAAAATTGAGAATGGCCTAGGCCGAAACGTATCTTGAAAATAAAGAATAAAAATTTTTTTACTGGAAATAGGTTTTTTGTTCTCCTATTTAAAGAATATATTATATGATTGAGTCCAGTTGAAATTTATAAAAAAATGACTAATACTGTATGTGGAAATAAAGATAAAATACATGAAAATTAATAAAATAGAAAATAAGAAGTTATCAACAATTTTAGTAAAAAATAATTCATACATGGTGGGCAAGAAAGTATTGTACTAATTCTGAAGAGCATTTTCTCTAAAATTTTATTTTCTAGAACTATTACTGAATAATTACTACTCTTCTTAAAAGAATTAGAGACTTAGCCCTTATGAAGTGAAAGTCAAGATTGAAGAAAACTAATATAAAAATTTTGGTACTTGTGTCTTAACGCAGCCCTGGTTACTTTTCCCTGCTTGTTCGCATGCGCGAGCAGTTACATTTTGTAACGGTTACATTTCTAACAGCTGATTTGTTCTGTTTCATCTTGCTTACTGTGTTTTGATTATTGCTGATTTATTGTTTCTTATTTGTTGTTTATTGTTCATTATTTGTTCTTTATTCTTTGTTATAGATTTTTCGTTGTTATTATTTCAGTTATTTAATTAGTGTAAAATGATGCGTATTTGGGATTTGCCTTCAACAGAAGAACAAGCTATACATTTTTTGCAGGAGCGTAATATTTTACCAAAACAAAGAAAATGTAGCAATTCCCATCAAATGAAATTGTATTGTGGTGAAAGATTTTTTTGGAAATGAATCACATTTATGCGAGTTCGTATGGCGACAGCATCAGTCAAAACAAAATACAGACTGTTTTGAATCTATATTGAAGTCTATTTCGACACATTTTCCACCTAAATGCGATTAAATTTTTATAATTTGTATTTTGTAATTGTTCATTATTCTTTAATTAATTGTTCATCATATATTACATTTTTCAATTTTTTTTTACATAATTTTTCATTACTTTTATTCCTTAATTCTTAATTGTTTGAAATTATTTTTTTGTACATAATTTTTTATTATTGCGATTTTTCATTGCTTTTATTTCTTAATTGTTCATAATTTATTATTATTATTTTCCATTTGTCAATAAATTCTTTTGATTTGTAATTGTTCATCATTTTTCAACCCCAATAAATAGAAGGTAACTTTTAGAAATGTAACCGTTACAAAATGTAACTGCTCGCGCATGCGAACAAGCCGGGGAAAGTAACCAGGGCTGCGTTAAGACACAAGTACCAACATTTCTTTATTTCATAACCTTGATAAATCATGATGTATATTTTTTTAAAGTGTACATAATCTTTTAATATTTACACAATAAAATAGATACTTTTTTTTATACAAATGTGGCAATTGTTTGTCATTTTCGTTGAATAATATTATTTGACCTTGTGAGGAAGAAAATGGTCCAGGTGGAGGTCATATAAAATTCTCTTATTTAGGGAAAACTGTTGATTGATAAGCCAAAGTTTCGACCCACATTGCTGGTCTTCTTCGGGGCTATTATGATAGGTGGAGGATGACACTAGACTCACTGTTTTTGGCATTTTCATTTTTTTTTTTTAGTGAATTTTGAGTATTTTAAATTTCCCAAACAACACCTTACAATATGCGTTTTATTAATCAATACGAGTAGTTACTGCAGTCTAATTGACATTTTTATGTGTGTATTTTTATTTTAATCATTTGTCATCTGTTTATCTTTATGTCATAACATTCACAAGATTTTTCACATGATGGATGATTTTTCCATGGATTGGATATAAATAAATTCTTTAAAAACTTACCATTACTTGTTCAGTCTAAAGCTTTGTAGCATAACAACTTTAACTGCTAATGACTTCAAAGTAATATTTATCAATGAAGCTATTTACCATCTTTTTACAAAACTTTATTTTATAATACGAATGAAAATTATTAAATATCATATTTCATTTGAAATAAGTGATTGAAGAAATTTTACATTTTTCAGGTATAAATGGATGGAGAAAAGATTCACAGGTGGCTCTTACAAAATATTGGTAAAGAAGATGATCTTAGACCAATTTGTCCTTACACCACCACTCCTCAGTGCATTCTTTATTAGTGAGTATTATATCATTATATTATAGCATTATAGCATTATAGCATTGCTATTAGTAAATTTGTTAACATTATTACAGTTACAAATTTGTTATTTAATTATACAACAAAAGATTTATATATATTGTTGAGGTTCAAAAAATAGGTTATAAATAAAATTTATTGATGTTTGGCGTATCAATCGGACCACCGTAAAGTTAACTTAAATTTCTGAGCAATTTATTTAGTTAAATAAAATAATTATAAAACTTATTAAATACTTTTTTTATTAATTTAATATTCGGTTTGTTCAATTAAAAACACAATTTTTATAAGTAAACTTGATTTAAATATTATACAAATGGCATTGCCGCTCCCTACCGGCGTCTCCCGCCATATTCCACTCACTTGTGAGAAGGGCGTCCAGGGAAGAGGACCTCTAAGTATTCTACTTTACTTGTGGATGTGCAAGAGATAGCATCTCCATATTTCATCACTTATCTAGTGAGTCGTCCAGGGAAGAGGACCTTCCAGTTATTCATCTCATTCGAGTACAAGGTGTCCAGAAAACAGGATCCCAAGTTATTCTATTAAACCAGTGGCAGCCTGGGTGCAAGGATCTTCAAGTTGTCAAGAAGAACGGTATTATATATTGATTCAGAGGGAGTTTCAAGACAGAGATTGTTAGATATATCTGTAAGTGTTTATTTGAGTCATTGTACCTTAAAAATTCTGTTTGTCAGTTAAAATTTGTTCTAGTTATCCCGAATTTAAAATAATTATCATTGACCCAAGGAGATTTCATTTCAATCAAATATTGTTTTGTTTTCTTTGTAATAACTTAAATTTTGTAATAAAATTGAAATTAAAATTAACTTCGATTTTTAATTAACTATCCACAATATTATATTATATATCTAATTTATATTAAAATATTAAATTCTTAACAATATATATATATATATATATATATGTGTATATATATATATATAATCTTTTTTTAGGGGGCCTATATAGACTATTCTATCTTTGGCCATATTGTTCTTCTAATAAACCTATAGTTCTTTGCTAAAAGCAGACTGTCCCTGGATCAAATCTCCGAGTGGGTATTGACATTCTCACACGGTAGAGTCACAAACAACCTTCTACACTTGAAGTTGCTGGTTCACAGCCTGGCAGCTGGCCCTAAAATTTTTCAAAAAGGGAGAAAAGTTCTTTCTTAATATTTTACGTCCTTCATAAGGGACGTCAAATTAGAGTCTGCTCGTTGGTAAGGTAGTCGTTAAAGATCAATATCCAATTATAACTGGATAGACAAAATTTAGGGCTCCCACCGTAGCATCATCCGATTAACTGTATCAGTATAAAGTGATGTCGTGATGAAACAAATAAACAACAACACTGGTGGTCATCACTGAGTAGTAACAGACTAGGCGTTACATTGCATTTATCCATCTAGAAGTGGCCTAACACCTTTTCTTAAGGCTAGTAGTCCTCCTGTTAGATTATGAAGTTTCCTCCCAAATTATAATGTACTGATATACTAAAAAAAAAATTAAGATAAGGCTATATTAATTTTTCTAATTGTACATGAATTTTATTTTTAAGGTATGAGCATACTAGAATGCAAAGAAGACATAACGGCCGAGTGGAAGGAAAAATTAGTTCCTACATTGCAGAAAGCCTGGCTCTTCTGGTTTCCGGCACAAATGATAAACTTTTTATTTATTCCGTCAGTTATGAGAATAACATATATCAGTTGCTGTTCGTTTATTTGGACTAATATTCTTTGTTTTATAAAAAGGACCAATTTAGATGGTAATAAATCCATCACAGAACAAAACCAAGAACAATTAAGTCTGTGAAACTTTCATGCATCATAAATCATGATAAATATAAGATTTTTTCTACCAAAGAAACAGCTGATCTTAGTCAAAGCTTACAGGGTTGATATTAGCTTAAATTAAAAAAAAAAAAAAGAAGAAAAATTTTATCAATACTTGTTTATTAAGTGTAGTACAAGACATAACTACAATTAAAATTTTGAGTGGATAATTAAAATGATGGATTGAATTGGACAGGGGGTGGAGTCAATGATAACACAAAAATTAAGCAAAACTTAATGTTTATTAATTGTGCCAACGTTTCGGCCTGCGTTGTAGGCCATCTTCAATTATTAGAATAACATATAACAAGATGGCCTACAACATAGGACAAAACGTTGGCACGATTAATACAAATTAAGTTTTGCTTAATTTTTTTGTTATCATTGACTCCACCCCCTGACCAATTCAATCCATCATTACAATTACAATTGCTTATCAATTACTTTGGTCTGGAATTGTAGTAATAAAATTAATTTATAAACTACTATAATTGTATGTTGAATAATATTAGTTAACCTTATGTATACATGAGGAAGAAAATGGTCTGGGTAGAGGTCAAGAAAATTCTCTTATATAGCGAGAACTGTTTATTCGGAAGCCAATGTTTCGACCCACAATGCAGGTCTTCTTCAAGGCTAAATATACAATATACAAATAAATTTAAATAATACATGGCACAGAATAACACTATATGTTGCTATGTTTCTACTCTTAAATATATTTTGAGTATATATATTGATATTTGGGATGCCAGAGTCTCATTTAGGATGAGTACTCAAATTATTATTTATATTCCTTAATCTTAATTGGGTTCCTTTTCAAAGGTCTATTCTTGTGTTTACCAATTTATTTATCTATTATACCTTCAATATATTATTTATGAATAAATAGTGTATCTGGGGTATGTAAGCACCAACAGAATTACAATAAGGATCGTTTATTCATTTAATTTCAACAACGTTAATGATTCAGATTTCAAATATATATATAAATAGGATTGCCATAAAATACATTACAGGAAATAAACTAAACTTATCTGTGGACAGGGGTAGATTGGGTTACTGGTCGTTCTTCGCCGTGCTGCCTCCGGGATACTCTATCTTCTGCCAGATCTCTCCTCCTTGCTGTACATCTCCAGAGTACCTCCTTCCTGTTCCACCTTCATCTCCAGAGTACTTCCTTCCTTCTCTGTGTCTATCCCCCAAGTCCCTCCTTCAGCCTCGTTTTTCAAGAGTTTTCTTCTCTCCCCCTCTCCTTCCTTCTTCACCATCTTGCACCATATAACTCCACAAGGGACCCAAAAGGTCTGTTCTTTGTCCCAAACATATTCCCTTTCATGTGTCCCGACATGACACATTTTCCCCGCTCAGCATCCCTTTCATGCCCCCGCATCAGTACATAGCAATGTATTATATTGATAGAATAATGTTATATGTAGTAATTAGTAGAATTAAAAGCCAGAGAGGATTGAATTATATAAAGACAAAGAGGTAATATATATTACTTTAACTAGAGGTACTATATATACTTTGCTCTCATTTTTAATTTTGCATTTGTTACTATGTTGGATTTAAATAGTACCTCTTTGTTAATACGTTATATAGTACCTGTATCTTGTATATTTAGCCCTGAAGAAGACCTGCAATGTGGGTCGAAACGTTGGCTTCCAAATAAACAGTTCTCCTGAATTTATTTTACCTATGAGAACCGTTTTCTTCCTCATAATATAATTGTAGTGGACCACAATTAAAATTTATGATTAATTAAGTCATTTTGTTTCTACAACTTCAAAATAATTGGTAAAAATGTTATTATAATTTGAATCAGAATAAACAAAGAAGTTTGTAGTAAATAAGAATGTTGTATCAGAATAAGAAGAAATATGTTGTATCCCATTCTGGTTTAAAATTATGTTTACTGATCTGTTTCCCAAATGTGAAGGACACCAAGTCCACTAAATATATGATAATTTATTTATGCTTACATAATTACCTAAAAAGGTAAATTTTCATTAATAATTGTTTTTCTTTTTTTTTTCTGTTGATAGTTTTTTGTAAATTTTTTTTTCATTGTATATTATATAAGTGTCGGTGTTCCGCAGTGTAGCATACTAGGCTCCATAGTCTTTCTGCTCTATACCGCAGATATCCCAAAAATTGAAGAAATGCTACCTTCGCCGATGATACAGCTGTTCTTTCCATCGGAAATGACAATCAGGAAACCATAAGAAAATTAAACATAGCAATAGATAGCAAAAGACAAAATGGAAAATTAAATAAAACGAATCAAAATCTGTGTATACTTTTACGAGAAAAAAAAATCAACTACCAACCGATAATCATAAACAGCAAAGTGATCCTGTATTCAAATCAGGCTAAATATCTTCGAATGACTCTGGATGGAAAACTCCAATGGAAAGAACACGTTAAAAAAAAAAAATACAACTAAATTTGATTTATCAAAAGTTATATTGGCTCATAGGCAGACAATCCACACTGTCTGTAAAATATAAAATATTAATTTATAATCAAGTCCTGAAGCCAATCTGGACTTATGGAATCCAGCTGTGGGGATGCACAAGGGACTCCAACAATTCAAAGATTCCAAAATAAAGTTTTAAGGGGCATCATAAATGCAACTTGGTACATCAGGAATGATGATCTCCACAGAGATCTTCGGGTGCCGATCGTGGAGGAGGTAATCCAAAAATTCGCCGACACATCAGGGTCGCCTGCAAGACCACGTCAACGCCAAGGCCGTCCATCTCCTCGACTTCAATGCACTAATAAGAAAGCTAAAGAGAAGGAAGAAGCCCCATGAACTAATATAAAGTTTTGTTTTACGTTCAGAGCTAGACATTGAAACTCCTTAATCGTGAAAAATAAAACTATATTATGTATATATGTTTTAAGTGTGTTATTATTATTATTATTTTCAGAAAAAAATTGCTAATAAGCTCGTAAAGAGCTTGATTGTAATATAAATAAATAAATTTAAAAACAATTGTATATTATGATTCTGCACAGATAAATTTAAATTTGTACAATTATTTTTTAACTTTTAATTTTCTTGTTTTTGTAACTGGAGTACATCTTTATTAGTCAATCATTCACATGAGTAAATTAAAAACCTTTTTCCAGTCATATATTATTTTTCTTTATTCTAAAAACGTTTCAACAATTCCATGTCATTTTCAATTTACATTATTTTTAAGTCCTTTAACATTATTTAATTTTAAAAATATTCTCTAAAAATTTTTTATATAATTTTTTACATTTTCAACCTTTTTGGTTGATTGTCATATAATTTAAAACAAAGCTTAGAGTTATAGTGTAATTGAAAATGACATGGAATTGTTGAAACGTTTTTAGAATAAAGAAAAATAATATATGACTGGAAAAAGGTTTTTAATTTACTCACGTGAATGATTGACTTATTTTTTAACTTGAGACTGGTCTCTTTGGTACAGGTGTAATTTTTGTGGATTGTAGCAAATTATATAAGAAATAAATATTTAAAAAAAGGTTAATAAATATTACAATAAATACTATCAATTACTTATAAATGCCTATAGCAACATGAACAATTTTCACTAAGCTGTTTCTATAAGTAATGAAGAAACAAATTTTATTAGTACAAAGTTATGGTATTTAGCTCTCCTGAACAAATATAAAAATTGAAATAGTGTCCTTTACCTTTGGGGTATAGTGTTGTTCTAATCAACTATAGTTCAAAATAAATTTATTTATCTTTTGAAATGCATTAACATATAATGTCAAAAATGTTTTTAAAAAATGTCCATGACTGATATAAATGAATTTAATTTTTTCTTTTTGTTAGATGTATACAGCTTGAAATTAAAGTATAATTTTAATTTTTAAATATTTTTATTTTGAAGAGAAAAGATTTGTCCTGGCCGGGATTCGAACATCAGAGATTCAACAAACAACAGGGACTTGAATCCCGACCAGGACAAATATCTTCTCTTCAAAATAAAAATATTTAAAAATAATGACCATCAAAAGAACAATAAATAAAAATAAATTATAATTTTAATTTATTATTTAATTGCTCAAAACCATTATATATTTTTTTAAAATTTTTAAAGAGAAAAGATAGGCCCTCGGCCGGGATTCGAACCCGGATCCTCTGTCTTTCCGTGACAGCGCCCTACCATTTGAGCCACCAAGGCCGCCTGCCGGCAGAGGACAAATCTTTTCTCTTATCCGATCCCATGTCCTCGTGTTCTCGCAATTTTTGCGATGAATACACTAGAACGAATGTGATTTGTCCTCTGCCGGTAGGCTGCCTTGGTGGCTCAAATGGTAGGACGCAGTCACGGAAAGATAGAGGATCCGGATTTTCATTTCTCTTTAAAAATAATAATAAATATAAAAAAAATATTTAAAAATAAAAAAATTGACCAATAATTATAAATAGTTATATGACGTAAGTCAATAAGATCCTAAAATTAAATTAATGTTCATAGAACATTCTTTCTAGTGTATTCATCGCAAAAATTGCGAGAACCCGAGGACATGGGATCGGATAAGAGAAAAGATTTGTCCTCTGCAGGCGGCCTTGGTGGCTCAAATGGTAGGGCGCTGTCACGGAAAGACAGAGGATCCGGGTTCGAATCCCGGGCGAGGGCCTATCTTTTCTCTTTAAAAATACTCATACACAATACAAAAAACTCATAGACGTGACAATACACAAACAAAGACCTATTGTACACATACCGACAATTACATGTAAAACACTAAAAAAATTCTCTGTCATTTAAAAAGAAGGTGTTTTGGAAAAAAAAATTAACAGGGAGAAATGATGCGGGATTTTTTTCCCCGAACTTCGAAACTTGGAAATGACGAGTGCGATAGTATCAAAAAGTTATGAGTTTCTCTGAAAGTGAAGTGAAGAGTTGGAAGCTTGATCGCGATGTGTATTGAAACATTTAGTCTTTTCTTAACTAAAATGTAATTTGTAATGCCATATAGTTTTTTTTAATGTTATTTAGTGAAATTTACAACTTATATAACTTATATAATAGTATACATCCAGTAAATGTAATGAAAGATGATTAATGACACGAGATGAAGGCAAGTAGAGAAACTACCCAATTAGTTCTACTTAATAGATCACGAGGCCATCTTCGTTTCAGACGCCTCGGAGGGTTATCAGGAATTTTAAGAGGTTGCTAGGTTTGAAACTAGTGGGTTTGAGTGGGAATGAAGTTTGTCATGAAAAGATTTATATGGAATTCGGGCCAGATCAGCAACGCATGGAACATTAAGGTCATTATAGATTACTTTGTTCGTAATGACTTGGTTTGAGATTAACACAAATAGTCAGGGTCACCTGTGGTGTAATGGTTAGCTTAACAACCTACTATGCTCAAAGTCGTGGTTTCGCAGCCCGGCAGGTTGCACTCAGATTTTTTAAAATGGAGTAAAAAATGTTTAGTTATGCTGTCTTTCAGATAAAACGTAAAATGGACAGTGCATTGTGAAAAGGTACTCGTTAATGATCCCTATCCTAATTAAACCTAGATAGGCAAAATTTATAGCTCCCACTGTAGCATCGTCCGATTAGCCAAAGCAGCATAAAGTGAGGTGAAATGGTGTTCAACAACAATGGTGTTCATCACCGAGTTAACAGACCAGGCGTTGAATTGACCACGTGAATTGGCTCCGTTACGTAACCGACACTTGAGCTCGTAAGGAGAGACGGCAGGTCTCTCCGACCGCTTCAAAATAAACCTGACATTGTTCAACAATTATATCGTTAATGTCTATGACTTAAAAATAAAATATATAATTAAAAATATAAAAAAGAATATCATAGTTAAAAAAAAACTTAATTTTTCAATAGAGGTATTTGAAAGGTCAGTGTGAGTTAAAAAAATAAATATTTGGGTGTTGGTAAAGCATAACATTCCTATTTTAATTATGATATTGAAATTATTTTATTAACCATTAGAAAATGTTTAGCATCTTTAAACATTTTTTATTTTTTTTTTTTTTTTAGAATAGAATAATTTATTGATGTTTACAACTGAAATTATATTACATCAAGTAAATTTGCTAATGTTAATAAATGACATGAAAACAAAAAACACTTGTGGAGAAACTACCCATCTGTAGCACTCCAAGAAAGTTCTATTGTAGAAGGTCTAGAGGCCATCTTCTTTTCTGACGCCTCGGAGGGTTATCAGGAATATTATGGGAAGCAAGATGATGAATAACACGAGATGGAGGCAAGTAGAGAAACTACCCAATTAGTTCTACTTAATAGATCACGAGGCCATCTTCGTTTCAGACGCCTCGGAGGGTTATCAGGAATTTTAAGAGGTTGTTAGGATTGAAACTAGTGGGTTTGAGTGGGAATGAAGTTTGTCATGAAAAGATTTATATGGAATTCGGGTCAGATCAGCAACGAATGGGACATTAAGGTCATTATAGATTACTTTGTTCGTAATAAATTAAGGAGCATTGAGGATTTTACGAAGGATTTAATACGAGTTGGATTGTAAGGATTCAATACGAGGAATTCGATAGTTTAGTGGAACCCCAAAGCTCTATTCTGTAAGTCCAGGTGGGACTTGATTGTCATGTATATGAGTCTTTTGTCTAGTAAATGTTGAAGTAGCCTGAAACGCCGTGCTTTTTCTTCTCGTTTCAGTCTAGTATGAAGATTCCAACTAAATCTTTGCCATATAGTTGAAATATTTTTCAGCATAGTTTAGTTCTGTTCTAAGATGTATGTAGGCATCATCAGGACCCAAACTCAAAGAAAAATCACCATAGAAGATTAAAGTGTAGTACAACTCACATCAACAGGCCATACAGATTAAAACGTCTGATTTAAAAACGTCCCACAAACAACTCTTGTGAGATGAGCTGTTCTTTGTCTTCTTTGGTGTAATTTTTCTTTTGGGGAATGTCCTGGTTAGGTTTTTTCAGTATTTTAGAATATAACCTTTGGCTTTTTGGATTTTATTTTTAATTTTTAAAACTATAAAGCAAAATACAGAAACGTTGTTTTTTTTATTTTTAAGGAAATAGGGCTGGAAGTAAATTCGAATAAGACTAAGTTTATGTTTAGTAGCAGAAAAGGGAGAAAAATGTTCGGTGATATTGTTGTAGGAGAGATTAAGTTCGAACATGTGGAGAAGTTTAAGTACTTAGGGTCTATGGTAACTATGGTAACTGGAAGAAACGAAGCTCAAGAGGAAATAAATACACAATTAAAGGCGAAAAATGCTTGCTGTTATTTGATCTCGACATTATTAAGCTCGCGTCTTTTGTCTTTAAATCTAAAAATCCGAATTTATAAAACAATCATCCTTCCAACTCTTCTTTACGGATGTGATACTTTTGCCGCTAATGCTGAAGGATGAACAACGTCTTGAGGTATTCGAAAATAAGGTGTAACGTAGAATAGTCGGTCCAAAAAAGGATGATGCCACTGGGGAATATAGGAGATTACATAACGCGGAATTGTGAAGGTTAATATTTTTATATTTTATAGCGTTACTAAGATCAAGATGGGCCTGTAAAGTTGCTGGGCTTAGTAACGAAGGAATTCCAATCAAGTTGATAAGCGCTGTACCGACTGGGAAGCGTCTGAGCGATAGACCAAGTGGTAGTCCAGACAACAAAGACCAAAAAATGCCAAATAGCAGAAATAATTCATGTAGAAACCAATTTTGGCACACTTGTTGGAAAAGGTGTCCTGAACAACATACTAAAAGTACTGAGGAGTGGGGGTGAAGCTAAGGGTGGGGGGTCTCTAATCAGTGGCGTAACTAGAGTTGACTCATGGGGGAGTTAACAGCGACCAGTCAACCACTCCAACATATTACTCTCTTCAAAAAAGATGTCTCGTAGTATAGGTATAATATATATTATAGGTATTACAATCATGTAGCTTCAAATTTAATAAATAGCTTATAATTTTTTATAGATGTTATTTTGGAAGTTATAAATGTTATTTTTGGAAGGGCAATCAAGAAATAGCTTTTAAATACAAGTAACCCTATTTATTGGTTACAATAACTTACTATAGTTAATTGCACAGGGAACTTTTTAGACCCACCCAGACTTTACTTATAGATTCTAAGAATTGTCTAAACTGTTCTTCTCACATTTGCGATCTTAAAATCTAGAAATAATCTTGAAATGATCGCAGATATAAATTCGTATGATAACATCTTTACATTTAAACAATCCTTTAAGGATTTTTTGTCTCTACATGATACAATAAACAGAGTAGAACTAGATGAAAATATTGCACTGGAGGTTTATAAGTGCACAAAAAACTTTTTTTTTTTTACTTTATAAACACTTTATTTAGACATTACAATCTGCCACCTGTGGGCAATAAGTAATGGTGCTGTAATGTAGCTACAATCATTCCATAACAAAACAAAAAAGTGGTATAAACAAAATAAAATAAGTGAATGTAATAAATATATACATACGCAACATATATAAAATAAAAGGAAATTAAAGCAAAAATGATAATAAAATAAAGTCTAAATAAAAACAATAAAAATAAAAATAAATAGAATAATGTACACATTCAAACCCTATTTACAATTTGCCTGGGTCCCCGAACTAAGCTTCTTCCCCAGGAATGAGGGCAAAGCAGGAGTTCAGAAGGCCCTTGCCCCCTTTTCCAGCCGCGTCACTGGAATAAACTCCAATGGAAGCTGGATCACAAAAAACTGAAAAAACGGACCTTTAGAAAAGTAAATATTTTTGTAAAAGAAATACAAAACAAAATCATATTTTAGCTGTATATCACAATTTCTCTTTAAATTTAAAATATATAAACTACTGAATAAATAAGAAGATAAAAAATAACATTTATTATAAACAAAATTCATTAAAAATAACAATATCATATCAAAACCGTGTCGTATATACAGAACAATCAAAACAATTAACCAAAAAACATCACATTGTAGTTAAATATAATTATTTATGTTTAAAATTGAAATATTTAAAATAGAAAATAAATAATAAGATATAATAAAACAATTACTATAAACAATATTGATTAAACACAACGATATCTAGCAACAATTATAAACAATATTAATTAAAAAGAACAATATGTTACAAAAATTATAAACAATGTTCATTAAAAAGAACAATATTCAGTTGCAGTTTCATATTATGTCCCTTTCTACAAGACATTTTACGGGGAATGACGTTCGGCTCCTGTAGAAATAGCACAGCTGACTTTTGATCAATCACCTCGCGAAAAATCTTCATTAAATTCCAACTCATATTGTATAATTAACATGAAAACAAATAAACGTCCACTAGACACAAACAATAACAAAGGACTAAGGAAGGTTTCGCTAACAGTAGCAGGTAGTTAACGAAAGTGACACTTGGGGCGCTGGGGTAGGTCGTCGTTAGATTGGAAAAGTACCGAAGTTTGTAAGCAGAGATTTGTGGCTTCGGCATCGAGCCTTCGGGTTCGTAAGCGTTATTATTATTAATTTTGAAGATTGATGTTTCACACTCACCACTCCTCCTAATAAAAATGGAAAATTGTTGGAAAGTATTAACCAATATTTTTTTTTTTTTTTCCAAATCTTCTTTTGTTGTGTTATACTTTTATTACAAAGCTCATTTCTTCTTCTTTCACTAGAACAAGAAATTTAGCTACCCTTGTCATGGTCAATCATAGTCAATGGTATGTGTAATATTAATTTTTAATTTCCTGAGAATTTGAGTACTACCAGTGGGTAGTTTCTCTACTTGTCATTATCTCATGTCATTATGTAACACGCATTCTATTTACTTGTTGTATAATTGTAATACAGTTGTAAATATCAATAAATAAATTAAAAAAAAAAAAAAAATTCCTGAGATAGCGCTGCAGTTGACCCTCAACCGGTTTTAGGCCTTTTTTTAGTTTTTTTTTTCAAAAGGAATTCCCTTTTATAACTTCATCGCTTCTCTTTTTAATTCATCCTCAAAAAACTAAGAGCCTTCGTAAAACTCTATCTGTAAGCCCACCTACCCAGCATACGTAAGTTGGATATCTTTCAATCACCCCAGAACCGTTGTCTAAGCATGACTCTTAACCATATCCTTAACGAAAAATCTAGGTTGTAGTGATACTACATCTTTTTAAAAATCATTTAGGTGTCCTGAACATTTTTCACGTGGATGAAAAAATGGAGGTAACATACAGTACTGTGCGCATTAATGTGAACATGTGATAATAACACAAGTTTTTTGCAGTTGGCAACACGTTCATTTGTCAAAATGGCGACTATTTTGTGTTCGTGTTTTGTCAATCAGTAATTCACGGGACACAACAAAGCTACAGTTTTTTTTTGGAGACCTATACTTAATTAAAGGTTTTTGTTTTCTATTTTTGAAGATAGATATTTCTCGGAAAAAAAATGCACTAAGATTGTTACTTTGAGTGTGCAAACATCAATGACTCAAAGAGGCACACATCAAGGTCTATAGTTGAAGCAAGACTTAAAAAAATTGATTGCACAACAAAAACAAAGCTGATTGAGGCAATAATTCAGACATGTTTTAGAGACACGCGAATATCAGAAAGCTGTAAACAACTTTTTGATTCTATGCCAAATCGTGTACAAGAAGTTAAGTTAAGGGAACACACATCTCGTACTAAAAAAAAACTTAATTGTAATTGTTTCTGTGTATTCTTCCCTCAATAAAGAATACTTCTTATTTTTTCTAATTTATCACTTGTGTTCACAATAATTAGAATAGTACTGTACCTGTATTAACCTACTTGCAAGACTTTTATTAAACTGGAATTAGTATATTTATAGCACCATTCCCATATTCATAGCGATCATGATCTGACTGAAATTCCCAACATTATTCTACAAGGCATTTGGTATGAAATCCTCATGAGATTTTTTTTTTTTTTTTTTTTTTTTTTCTATATTCTTATACTAGAGACCCATCCCAGCTATGCTCGAGTAATAAGGCATATTTTGCCTACATAATTTGTCTGTGTAATGTATTTTTTTGTACCACGTAGCGGCCAATAAGGACCATGTGAATATCATTGGTTAGGCTTCTTTGGGAGTCTAGATTTTCTTGCTTCCCATCTCAGCTAATGTACTTTATTATATAGAAATTATAAAAATAAAAACAAAAACAAATATTTCTTTATATATGAATTTATTATTTTGCACGTTAGATAATTGCACGGGATTAGTCAAGCAGCGTCTTCTGTGAAACCCACCGATATTCCTACCAAATTACACAAAACCTCAACAAATTACATACCTAAACCTTCCTGGTGAATCAATCTATCTGTTGGCGAAAACCGCATGAAAATCCGTGCAGTAGTTATTTAGCGCAGTAGTAGTAGCAGTAGTAGACCCCGAACAAGCGCGGCCGAGGACTTTATTTTATATGTATAGATTCTAATAATAAAAAATATTTTATAAAGTAAATATTTAAATGGTTTGAGATTAACACAGATAGTCAGGGTCACCTGTGGTGTAATGGTTAGCTTAACAACCTACTATGCCCAAAGTCGTGGTTTCGCAGCCCGGCAGGTTGCATTTGGATTTTTTTAAATGGAGTAAACAATGTTTAGTTATGCTGTCTTTCAGATAAAACGTAAAATGGACGGACAGTGCATTGTGAGGTACTCGTTAATGATCCCTATCCTAATTAAACCTGGATAGGCAAAATTTAGAGCTCCCAATGTAGCATCGTCCGATTAGCCATAGCAGCATAAAGTGAGGTGAAATGGGTAAACAACAACAATGGTGTTCATCACCGAGTTAACAGACCAGGCGTTGAATTGACCACGTGAATTGGCTCGGTTACGTAACCGACACTTGAGCTCGTAACGAGAGACGGCAGGTCCCTCCGACCGCTTCAAAATAAACCTGACATTGTTCAACAATTATATCGTTAATGTCTATGACTTAAAAATAAAATATATAATTAAAAATATAAAAAAGAATATCATAGCTAAAAAAAAACTTAATTTTTCAATAGAGGTATTTGAAAGGTCAGTGTGAGTTAAAAAAATAAATATTTGGGTGTTGGTAAGCATAACATTCCTATTTTAATTATGATATTGAAATTATTTTATTAACCATTAGAAAATGTTTAGCATCTTTAAACATTTTTGATTTTTTTTTTTTTTTAGAATAGAATAATTTATTGATGTTTACAACTGAAATTATATTACATCAAGTAAATTTGCTAATGTTAATAAATGACATGAAAACAAAAAACACTTGTGGAGAAACTACCCATCTGTAGCACTCCAAGAAAGTTCTATTGTAGAAGGTCTAGAGGCCATCTTCTTTTCTGACGCCTCGGAGGGTTATCAGGAATATTATGGGAAGCAAGATGATTAATAACACGAGATGGAGGCAAGTAGAGAAACTACCCAATTAGTTCTACTTAATAGATCACGAGGCCATCTTCGTTTCAGACGCCTCGGAGGGTTATCAGGAATTTTAAGAGGTTGCTAGGATTGAAACTAGTGGGTTTGAGTGGGAATGAAGTTTGTCATGAAAAGATTTATATGGAGTTCGGGTCAGATCAGCAACGAATGGGACATTAAGGTCATTATAGATTACTTTGTTCGTAATAAATTAAGGAGCATTGAGGATTTTACGAAGGATTTAATACGAGTTGGATTGTAAGGATTCAATACGAGGAATTCGATAGTTTAGTGGAACCCCAAAGCTCTATTCTGTAAGTCCAGGTGGGACTTGATTGTCATGTATATGAGTCTTTTGTCTAGTAAATGTTGAAGTAGCCTGAAACGCCGTGCTGTTTCTTCTCGTTTCAGTCTAGTATGAAGATTCCAACTAAATCTTTGCCATATAGTTGAAATATTTTTCAGCATAGTTTAGTTCTGTTCTAAGATGTATGTAGGCATCATCAGGACCCAAACTAAAAGAAAAATCACCATAGAAGATTAAAGTGTAGTACAACTCACATCAACAGGCCATACAGATTAAAACGTCTGATTTAAAAACGTCCCACAAACAACTCTTGTGAGATGAGCTGTTCTTTGTCTTCTTTGGTGTAATTTTTCTTTTGAGGTATGTCCTGGTTAGGTTTTTTCAGTATTTTAGAATATAACCTTTGCTTTTTTGGATTTTATTTTTAATTTTTAAAACTATAAAGCAAAATACAGAAACGTTGTTTTTTTTATTTTTAAGGAAATAGGGCTGGAAGTAAATTCGAATAAGACTAAGTTTATGTTTAGTAGCAGAAAAGGGAGAAAAATGTTCGGTGATATTGTTGTAGGAGAGATTAAGTTCGAACATGTGGAGAAGTTTAAGTACTTAGGGCCTGTGGTCACTATGGTAACTGGAGGAAACGAAGTTCAAGAGGAAATAGATGCACGATTAAAGGCGAAAAATGCTTGCTGTTATTTGGTTTCGACATTATTAAGCTCGCGTCTTTTGTCTTTAAATCTAAAAATCCGAATTTATAAAACAATCATCCTTCCAACTCTTCTTTACGGATGTGATACTTTTGCCGCTAACGCTGAAGGATGAACAACGTCTTGAGGTATTCGAAAATAAGGTGTAACGTAGAATAGTCGGTCCAAAAAAGGATGATGCCACTGGGGAATATAGGAGATTACATAACGCGGAATTGTGAAGGTTAATATTTTTATATTTTATAGCGTTACTAAGATCAAGATGGGCCTGTAAAGTTGCTGGGCTTAGTAACGAAGGAATTCCTATTAAGTTGATAAGCGCTGTACCGACTGGGAAGCGTCTGAGCGATAGACCAAGTGGTAGTCCAGACGACGAAGACCAGAAAATGCCAAATGGCAGAAATAATTCATGTAGAAACCAATTTTGGCACACTTGTAGGAAAAGGTGTCCTGAACAACATACTAAAAGTACTGAGGAGTGGGGGTGAAGCTAAGGGTGGGGGGTCTCTAATCAGTGGCGTAACTAGAGTTGACTCATGGGGGAGTTAACAGCGACCAGTCAACCACTCCAACATATTACTCTCTTCAAAAAAGATGTCTCGTAGTATAGGTATAATATATATTATAGGTATTACAATCATGTAGCTTCAAATTTAATAAATAGCTTATAATTTTTTATAGATGTTATTTTGGAAGTTATAAATGTTATTTTTGGAAGGGCAATCAAGAAGTAGCTTTTAAATACAAGTAACCTTATTTATTGGTTACAATAACTTACTACACCTAATTGCATAGGGAACTTTCTAGACCCATCCAGACATTACTTCTAGATTCTAAGAATTGTCTAAACTGTTCTTCTCACATTTGCGATCTTATTGTTGCCGCTAGATGCCACTACTGCCGCTATAATAATATAATTAATTGTAAATAAACAATAATACGTTTTGGTTTGTCATTTTAGTGTATCTTTTATTCATTAAAATAACTGTGTTTGCACTTTATTTGTTGTGTTTTTTGGCATTATTGTCTCTTACTTCTGTAATCCCAAAATAATAACTTTGAAAAAGTAAAATCCTTAAAATTTTTATTTTCTTTATTTACAATTCATTTTTTTAATTTCTTCTAAGCAATGGAGGGTTACATCCCCAATAACCCCCCTCGTTACACCTATGTCTCTAATAGTCCCTTTTTTCAGTTTTTTGTTAATAACTCGAAAAATACTGCCTCTAGCGAAAAAATGTTCATGTATTAAATCAATCTACATAGAATTCTCTATAAAAAAAAAAAAGGTTATATACACTTTTTTTCTAGAAGACAGTCCTAAATCTAGAAATAATCTTGAAATGATCGCAGATATAAATTCGTATGATAACATCTTTACATTTAAACAATCCTTTAAGGATTTTTTGTCTCTACATGATACAATAAACAGAGTAGAACTAGATGAAAATATTGCACTGGAGGTTTATAAGTGCACAAAAAACTGAAAAAAAGGGACCGTTAGAACCCCCCCCACCCTTCGCTTCATCCCCACCCCTCAGTACTTTTAGTATGTTGTTAAGTACACCTTCCCCTATAAGTGTGCCAAAATTGGCTTCTACATGAATTATTTCTGCCATTTTTCCTTTGTTGCCTGGTCTATGGGAGGATTTCATTAAGTGTGATCTGGCAGATTTGGGTTTGGGTAGTGTTCCATGGACAGAAGTTTGGGTACTTTTCCAATCTAACGACGACCTACCCCAGCACGCTCCTCTGGCACTTACCTCAACTATTTGCAGCCTTTCAGGTTATGATGCCTGAAATATATTTGAAATAGTAAACAGACAAGAGGATTCTTAGGAAATGAAATAGGAGATGATATACAGCTAAAATATCATTTTTTTTTGTATTTCTTTTATTTTTAGCTATTTTTCTTTTAAAAAAAAAAAAAAAAAAAAATATGCCCGGGCAAATCGTTTCTCTTTAAAAGAAAAATAGCTAAAAATAAAAGAAATACAAAACAAAATCATATTTTAGCTGTATATCACAATTTCTCTTTAAATTTAAAATATATAAACTACTGAATAAATAAGAAGATAAAAAATAACATATATTATAAACAAAATTCATTAAAAATAACAATATCATATCAAAACCGTGTCGTATATACAGAACAATCAAAACAATTAACCAAAAAACATCACATTGTAGTTAAATATAATTATTTATGTTTAAAATTGAAATATTTAAAATAGAAAATAAATAATAAGATATAATAAAACAATTACTATAAACAATATTGATTAAACACAACGATATCTAGCAACAATTATAAACAATATTAATTAAAAAGAACAATATGTTACAAAAATTATAAACAATGTTCATTAAAAAGAACAATATTCAGTTACAGTTTCATATTATGTCCCTTTCTACAAGACATTTTACGGGGAATGACGTTCCGCTCCTGTAGAAATAGCACAGCTGACTTTTGATCAATCACCTCGCGAAAAATCTTCATTAAATTCCAACTCATATTGTATAATTAACATGAAAACAAATAAACGTCCACTAGACACAAACAATAACAAAGGACTAAGGAAGGTTTCGCTAACAGTAGCAGGTAGTTAACGAAAGTGACACTTGGGGCGCTGGGGTAGGTCGTCGTTAGATTGGAAAAGTACCGAAGTTTGTAAGCAGAGATTTGTGGCTTCGGCATCGAGCCTTCGGGTTCGTAAGCGTTATTATTATTAATTTTGAAGATTGATGTTTCACACTCACCACTCCTCCTAATAAAAATGGAAAATTGTTGGAAAGTATTAACCAATATTTTTTTTTTTTTTTCCAAATCTTCTTTTGTTGTGTTATACTTTTATTACAAAGCTCATTTCTTCTTCTTTCACTAGAACAAGAAATTTAGCTACCCTTGTCATGGTCAATCATGGTCAATGGTATGTGTAATATTAATTTTTAATTTCCTGAGAATTTGAGTACTACCAGTGGGTAGTTTCTCTACTTGTCATTATCTCATGTCATTATGTAACACGCATTCTATTTACTTGTTGTATAATTGTAATACAGTTGTAAATATCAATAAATAAATTAAAAAAAAAAAAAAAATTCCTGAGATAGCGCTGCAGTTGACCCTCAACCGGTTTTAGGCCTTTTTTTAGTTGTTTTTTTCAAAAGGAATTCCCTTTTATAACTTCATCGCTTCTCTTTTTAATTCATCCTCAAAAAACTAAGAGCCTTCGTAAAACTCTATCTGTAAGCCCACCTACCCAGCATACGTAAGTTGGATATCTTTCAATCACCCCAGAACCGTTGTCTAAGCATGACTCTTAACCATATCCTTAACGAAAAATCTAGGTTGTAGTGATACTACATCTTTTTAAAAATCATTTAGGTGTCCTGAACATTTTTCACGTGGATGAAAAAATGGAGGTAACATACAGTACTGTGCGCATTAATGTGAACATGTGATAATAACACAAGTTTTTTGCAGTTGGCAACACGTTCATTTGTCAAAATGGCGACTATTTTGTGTTCGTGTTTTGTCAATCAGTAAGTCACGAGACACGACAAAGCTACAGTTTTTTTTGGAGACCTATACTTAATTAAAGGTTTTTGTTTTCTATTTTTGAAGATAGATATTTCTCCGAAAAAAACGCACTAAGATTGTTACTTTGAGTGTGCAAAAAGCAATGACTCAAAGAGGCACACATCAAGAGCTACAGTTGAAGCAAGACTTATAAAAATTGATTGCACAACAAAAACAAAGCTGATTGAGGCAATAATTCAGACATGTTTTAGAGACACGCGAATATCAGAAAGCTGTAAACAACTTTTTGATTCTATGCCAAATCGTGTACAAGAAGTTAAGTTAAGGGAACACACATCTCGTACTAAAAAAAAACTTAATTGTAATTGTTTCTGTGTATTCTTCCCTCAATAAAGAATACTTCTTATTTTTTCTAATTTATCACTTGTGTTCACAATAATTAGAATAGTACTGTACCTGTATTAACCTACTTGCAAGACTTTTATTAAACTGGAATTAGTATATTTATAGCACCATTCCCATATTCATAGCGATCATGATCTGACTAAAATTCCCAACATTATTCTACAAGGCATTTGGTATGAAATCCTCATGAGATTTTTTTTATTTTTTTTTTATGGCATTGGATTCTTTCTTTCATCCATACAGCCAGCTATGTATTATTGTTTGGTTAACTGTTAAGTTAGATGCCAACAGCACGCCGATTTCCCAGATTTTTTTTTTTTTTTTTTTTTTTTCTATATTCTTATACTAGAGACCCATCCCAGCTATGCTCGAGTAATAAGGCATATTTTGCCTACATAATTTGTCTGTGTAATGTATTTTTTTGTACCACGTTGCGGCCAATAAGGACCACGCGAATATCATTGGTTAGGCTTCTTTGGGAGTCTAGATTTTCTTGCTTCCCATCTCAGCTAATGTACTTTATTACATGGAAATTATAAAAATAAAAACAAAAACAAATATTTCTTTATATACGAATTTATTATTTTGCACGTTAGATAATTGCACGGGATTAGTCAAGCAGCGTCTTCTGTGAAACCGATATTCCTACCAAATTACACAAAACCTCAACAAATTACATACCTAAACCTTCCTGGTGAATCAATCTATCTGTTGGCGAAAACCGCATGAAAATCCGTGCAGTAGTTATTGGTTTTACCCCGAACAAGCGCGGCCGAGGACTTTATTTTATATGTATAGATTCTAACAATAAAAAATATTTTATAAAGTAAATATTTAAATGGTTTGAGATTAAGACAAATAGTCAGGGTCACCTGTGGTGTAATGGTTAGCTTAACAACCTACTATGCCCAAAGTCGTGGTTTCGCAGCCCGGCAGGTTGCACTCGGATTTTTTAAAATGGAGTAAACAATGTTTAGTTATGCTGTCTTTCAGATAAAACGTAAAATGGACAGTGCATTGTGAGGTACTCGTTAATGATCCCTATCCTAATTAAACCTGGATAGGCAAAATTTATAGCTCCCACTGTAGCATCGTCCGATTAGCCAAAGCAGCATAAAGTGAGATGAAATGGGTAAACAACAACAATGGTGTTCATCACCGAGTTAACAGACCAGGCGTTGAATTGACCACGTGAATTGGCTCGGTTACGTAACCGACACTTGAGCTCGTAAGGAGAGACGGCAGGTCACTCCGACCGCTTCAAAATAAACCTGACATTGTTCAACAATTATATCGTTAATGTCTATGACTTAAAAATAAAATATATAATTAAAAATATAAAAAAGAATATCATAGCTAAAAAAAAACTTAATTTTTCAATAGAGGTATTTGAAAGGTCAGTGTGAGTTAAAAAAATAAATATTTGGGTGTTGGTAAAGCATAACATTCCTATTTTAATTATGATATTGAAATTATTTTATTAACCATTAGAAAATGTTAAGCATCTTTAAACATTTTTGATTTTTTTTTTTTTAGAATAGAATAATTTATTGATGTTTACAACTGAAATTATATTACATCAAGTAAATTTGCTAATATTAATAAATGACATGAAAACAAAAAACACTTGTGGAGAAACTACCCATCTGTAGCACTCCAAGAAAGTTCTATTGTAGAAGGTCTAGAAGCCATCTTCTTTTCAGACGCCTCGGAGGTTTATCAGGAATAGTATGGGAAGCAAGTTGAGAGACTAGCGGATTCAAGTGTGTATGGAGTTTTTCATGGAAGGATAGGTATCTAATTTGGGCCAAATGAGCAAAATATGGGATATTAAGATCATGATGGATGAGTTTGTTTGTGACATAATAAGGAGCATTGAGGATTTTACGAAGGATTTTGGATTGTAAGGATTGGATACGAGATGAATTGGATGGTTTAGTAGAGCCCCAAAGCTCCGTATGTCCAATTAGGTCTGATTACTGTCATGTAAATGAGTCTTTTGTAATTAATTTGGAGCTTAGAACGTTAGTCCAGTAAATGTTGAAGTAGTCGAGCAGTTTCTTGTCTTTTCAGTCTTGTATGAGGATTTTTTTTTTTTTTAATTTTAACTTATTTTTTTATAACTTAAATAACAAATAAAACTTCAAGTTCAAACGTGATACAACTCAAGAATTATGAAACTTCAAGCATTTCCAGATAAGCAAGAAGTATGTTATCAGTAACACAAAGCAGTGAGAAGATAGCCTTGAGACTCAACTGTAGTAGAGTGATCCTGTTGAGCTCAGTCGGTCTGCAGCGTTGGTGGGGTCTGCATCGCAGGGGAACAGGTGCGTCCGTATACAAACATATATATTTCGTAACATAACTATAGATTTATATTTATCAATACTATGAACATTTAGTATCTATAGCTCAGGTGAATAAGTGTTTAAGTCGAATTTTGTATAAAATGCTTTAATTGTCCAGAGAAAAGTTTAGTAGAACCTGTATTATCATTTTTATCGACAAAAATTGTACTGAAAGGGACCTTAGTAGAACCTTTTAGAAAATACATTTTCTCAACAAAAATTTAACTCCAATATTAATGTATTAATATTATTATTAATATTAATATAGGGAGCGGAGTGGTTCAGTGTTAGAGCACTGAGTTGCCATGCCGGAAGTCCTGGTTCAAATCCCGCTGCAGGCCATGATTTTTATTTAGCCTGTTTGCAGCGGGAGATGGATCATATAGGATCTAGGATCCTCCTGGGGCCCACCCAGCCTTTATAAAACATTATAAAAATAGGGTACCCAAAGTAAGGGGAGGGGGGGAATCTGGCGGTTGAGCATGACCTAGGACAAGTCACCTCCTTGCAGAACCGTTGTCCATCAAACAGTACAGTCTCTACCATGTACTGAACCCCAGACCCTTCATGGGTTGTAGTGGTACAGGTTATTAATGTATTAGCTGTTACACATAACGATTTATATTTCGAAAAATTGTGCTAAAATTTACACTGTTCTTTTGTTCATCAAACAAATATATATGCAGCCACCGGTTAATGAGTGCTTAAGTAGAATTTTGTCTAAAATCAGTTCATTGTACTGAGTTAAGCTTAGCAGGGCCTCTGTTGAAGGGTCCTTACAGGATTTAGAATAGGGCATTCAAAGCTTACCCATGCTCATCTGATTACTAAAGAACACCCGCCAACATGCGAGAAGTGCCGCGAGAGCTTTTCAATAGCGCCTATCTTCCAAGGCGCTGTAGTTTTTGCAAAAGGGCTATGGATAAAATAGGGCTAGCTGCCAATGTATCCATGATATTAGGAAATGAATAAAAGTACATCAATATGGTCATCGGCTTTCTATCAAAAGACGGATTATTTAGGAATATCTAATGCAGCTATCTCATATTGAATGATAATTGTTGACCTTGATAATATATGTTGAAGAAATTGGTCCGGGTAGAGGTCACTGAATGAATTTCTCGTGTAATTTGAGAAAAACTTTATTGATAAGTTTTTTTGTACCTTTTTCTTATATTGTCTGTATTTTGCATATAGTCCTAAAGAAGACCTACAACGTAGGTCGAAACGTTGGCTATGAATAAAGTTTTTCTCAAATTACACGAGAAATTCATTCAGTGACCTCTACCCGGACCTATTTCTTCAGCAGCTATCTCATACTTTTTAATTTATCTTAGTTTTCTTTATTCATACATTTTTTTTATTTTTACTATAAAAATAGTTAATATAAAATAGGCATTGATGACCAATCGGTTTTACGCCTGAAATTTGGAACAACCGACCAACCAAGTCTTTGAATTGATCCTGTGAAATAGACTCTATTGGCCCTCATCACTATCAATTGTGGAGTAGTTCCTGCTGTGTCACTTCCCTTTTGTTTACAGTTGTTTCCTTCTTCTGTCATTTATTTTCTATAATTATAATCATAGGCGTTATGCGGTGTGGGGGGGGGGGTAATTGGGTATGTAACCCCCCCCCCATTGCTTAGAAGAAATTAAAAAAAAATTGTAAGTAACAATTAAAAAAAAATAAAACTTTGAAGTATTTTATTTTTTCAAGGTTCTTATTTTGGGATTACAGAACTAATAGACAATAATGCCAAAAACACAACAAAGAAAGTGCAAAAACAGTTATTTTAATGATTAAAAGGTACACTAAAATGACAAACCAAAACGTAATACCGTTTATTTACAATTAATTATATTATTATAGCGGCATCTAGCGGCAACAAGATCGCAAATGTGAGAAGAACAGTTTAGCGAACCCGAAAACTCGATGCCGGTGCCACAAATCTCTGCTTACAAGCTTCTGTCCATGGAACACTACCCAAACCCAAATTCGCCAGATCACTCTTAACGAAATCCTCCCGTAGTCCAGGCAACAAAGGAAAAATGGCAGAAATATGTAGAAGCCAATTTTGGCACACTTGTAGGGGAAGGTGTACTTAACAACATACTAAAAGTACTGAGGGGTGGGGATGAAGCTAAGGGTGGGGGGGGGTTCTAAAGGTCCCTTTTTCAGTTTTTTGTGCACTTATAAACCTTCAGTGCAATTCTGGTTCTACTCTGTTTATTGTATCATATAGAGACAAAAAATCCTTAAAGGATTGTTTAAATGTAATGTTATCATACGAATTTATATCTGCGATCATTTCAAGATTATTTCTAGATTTAGGACTGTCCTCTAGCAAAAAATTGTATAGAACCTTTTTTTTATAGAGAATTTTATGTAGATTAATTTAATACATGAACATTTTTTCGCTAGAGGCAATATTTTTCGAGTTATTAACAAAAAACTGAAAAAAGGGACCATTAGAGACATAGTCGTAACGAGGGGGGTTATTGGGGATGTAACCCCCCATTGCTTAGACGAAATTAAAAAAAAATTGTAAGTAACGAAAACACAACAAATAAAGTGCAAACACAGTTATTTTAATTGATGATGATAAAAGGTACGCTAAAATGACAAACCAAAACGTCATACTGTTTATTTACAATTAATTATATTATTATAGCGGCAGTAGTGGCATCAAGCGGCAACAATAAGATCGCAAATGTGAGAAGAACAGTTTAGACAATTCTTAGAATCTAGAAGTAAAGTCTGGATGGGTCTAGAAAGTTCCCTATGCAATTAAGTATAGTAAGTTATTGTAACCAATAAATAGGATTACTTGTATTTAAAAGCTACTTCTTTATTACCCTTCCAAAATAACATAACTTCCAAAATAACATTTATAAACAAATATGATCTATTTATTTTAAGCTACATGATTATAGTATAATACATATTATACCTATATTACGAGACATCTTTTTTGAAGGGATGTAATATATTGGAGTGGTTGACTGGTTGACTAATATGTTAGAGTTGACCCCCCCCCCCATGAGTCAACTCTAGTTACGCCAATGATTATAATAGTGCAATATTACTTTCAGTTGGGACATTAAACACATTGTTTATGTTAATTTTGTTTTTAAGAGCATCATGTACATTACCTTCTTTTTTCGAGATAATTTAAACGGAAAAATTAAAAAAAAAACTGAACCACTACAAACCGTGATTGGGTCTGGGGTTCATTACATGGCAGAGACTGTACCGTTTCATGGACAACGGTTCTGCAAGGAGGTGACTTGTCCTAGGTCACGCTCAACCGACAGATTCCTCCCCATTCTTTTGGGTACCCTATATTTATAACATTTTATAGAGGCTGGATGAGCCCCAGGAAGGTCCTAGATCCTATATGATCCATCTCCTGCTGCAAAAAGACTAAATAAAAGTCTTGCCGGCAGCGGGATTTGAACCAGGATTTCCGGCATGGCAACTGAGTGCTCTACCTCTGAGCCCCTTTAGTTTTAAATACATTTCATAAAAAAATTATTTAATTTAGGACTATTTATTATTAAAGACGTAAGTCGAAATAGAAAAATAAATAATAAGAAACAATTGTTTTTATGGCTAAAATAAATACTGTAGATTGTTGTATCGATGCCTGTGTCGATATCGACGACTTGCGCAAAAGTCGCCTCAGGCATCGCTCATCGGTAAGCCGTGCATAATACCGACTAATTAGCTCGCTTCTCTCGCCCTTTGTCCTCATCGTGGCTATAATATTATTATAATAGGCTGTAATATTATATTGATAAAGATTAGAAACCTATAATTATCTCTAAATTAATTCTGTGCCGGTGAGGAGGGAATTGGCATCCCACTTATTGAACTGAATTACAGATAATACATTATAAGGTCGATAACAAATGGCAACATTCCACCTTTACCTCTAGCTCCACCTGCAAATGTGCAAAAGGTTGTTTTCATAATTTTCAGACAGTACCTCTGTAGTATTTTGCTACTAGGAAATAATTCAGTGTTACGGCAAATAGAGATTTACAGAAGTAGACGAACATTTTTGTTTAAATGTGGATTAATAAATATTTATATTTATAAAACCTGTAACCACTACGGCCCGTGAAGGACTCTGGGGTTCAGTAAATAGTAGAGACTTTACTGTTTCATGGACAACGGTTCTGCAAGGAGGTGACTTGTCCTAGGTCACCCTCTACAGCCAGGTTTTCCCCTCTTATTTTGGGAACCCTATTTTTATAATACTTTATAGAGGCTGGATGAGCCCCAGGAAGGTCCTAGATCCTATATGATCCATCTCCTGCTGCAAACAGACTAAATAAAAGTCTTGCCGGCAGCGGGATTTGAACCAGGATTTCCGGCATGGCTACTCAGTGCTCTACCTCTGAGCCCCTTTAGTTTTAAATAAATTTCATAAAAAAATTGTTTAATTTAGGACTATTTATTATTAAAGACGTAAGTCGAAATAGAAAAAGAAATAATAAGAAACAATTGTTTTTATGGCTAAAATAAATACTGTAGATTGTTGTATCAATGCCTGTGTCGATATCTAGATCTCATCTGCGTTCTTTAAGTTCGAGTGTATTTGTTTTGTAGTATTTTTTTTTTCTCAATAGAGTCCTTCAACACGTATTTCAAGGACAAGATGTGATATACATTTCAAAATTAAATCGAATCTATCTTAAAAGACCTATTTTCAAATATACTCCATCAATCAGAAATGAGATAAAGAATTAGTTCTAAGAGGTAGAAACTATTGTCAGTTTGCCCATATTTTTAAAGTAATTCAAATGGAAACCTTTAGGTATTGCGAATATGAAAAGATGGAATTTTAAAGCACTTTCAAAAATAATTTATCTGACACAACTCTATATTTACCTGAGACCTTCAGCATATTAAGTCATTCTGGCAATAATCCAAAATTGTCACGTATTCTAAGCAATGATTATAGTCGGTTTTCTTATCAATTAAGTATTTACAAAATACATCAATTCCATATCTGCTCTTCATTTGTCTTTTGATTTACTGATATTGTAATATGTAATATATTATTTTGTTATCTTGTTTAGCGAATCTAAGTGGTTACATGGAAACTTAATATAATATTTAAAATTTATTTCAAGTATAAAGGCAAATGATAGTTTTGTAATGAACGCATTGCATTTTTTCTAATTATTAGTATCTGATATTTATTAATAATATTATTGTGTTATAAGAATATTATTAAAATATTATTATAATTAATAATAATAATAACTATTAAGAGTTTTAATAGTAAACTAGTTTCACATTAATTAGTTTTAATAAACCACTAAGTAGTGAGCATAACCTGGAGCACGGCTGGAAGAATGACTTCTTGTTACATAACAGGCATCCTCCTGTTATGTAACAGTTATATTTCGCCGGCTACATCTAAAAATGACATGGTATTTACAGTAATAAAATTGATATAAAATAAAATGTTAATAAAAATTACGTTTAAAAAAATGGAATAATAATAAAATATGAGTTCTGTAAAAATGCAGTAATAATAAATTTATATATGAGCCGTTTATTTTGAAAGTGGCCTACCTCCATTTATCTTCAAATTGAGATATTTTAGGGTTTGCGTTTCAATGAATTTAAAAATATACATATAGGACACTAATGAGTCATACTGCTTTAGTGTATCTAAACCTGTTAAATTTATGGTTCCTATTAAAATAGCAACAATTATTAAGTTAATAATGTACGTTTTCCTATCAAGAATGGAGTTAGGCCACTTTCAAAATTTACAACCAGATTCATTATAAAATTTGAAGGTACCCAAGTCCATTCAACATAATTTAAGATGCTTCAAATTGAAAAAAAAACAATACTCAATTTATTTTACATATCTTTAAAACACTTCGGAAACACTATTTATGAGATTCAAAACATTTTTTAATTACAGAACATATAAAATTACAAACATAAATTTATTACAAAACAATTTACTATTCATCTAAGACTTGTCACTGAGCTCCCCAACCTGTACGTGTTTTATTCGCCCTGAAGATGGCCTACATTGTAGGCCGAAACGTCGGCACATAATAAATAAGTTATGCTTATTTTGGTGTTTTCATTGACTGCACCCCCAACTATTTCTTCCTTAAATACTAGTCATCTACATTTTGTACGTGTGAAAGGGATTTGAAGAAATCATGATGTTCCGGTCGTATATATCCCAATAGACATTATCAATAGTAAATATCTTGATGTAAGTATAAAATAAATAGAGTTAGGCCACTTTCAAACTACACGGTTTAGTTATTGAACTAATTCTGAAAACTTATGTGCCAAAAACTTATCGTATTTGCTCGGAATATCAGCAACCTGTAACGCTTCACTGATATATAATGTGAAGTTGTACATGTAACCATGGTAACTGGCAAAAAATTGAAAAACGGAGTTAGGCCACTTTCAAAATAAACGGCTCATATATTCGATATAAATATAATAAAAAAAAAACTGTACCACTACAACCCGAGAACGGGTCTGTGGTTCAGTACATAGTAGAGACTGTACTGTTTCATGGACAACGGTTCTGCAAGGAGGTGACTTGCCCTAGGTCACACTCAACCGCCAAATTTTTCCCCCTTATTTTGGGTACTCGATTTTTATAATATTTTATAGAGGCTGGCTGAGCCCCAGGAGGGTCCTAGATCCTATATGATCCATTTCCGGCTGCAAACAGACTAAATAAAAGTCTTGCCCGCTGCGGGAATTGAACCAGGATTTTCGGCATGGCACTCAGTGCTCTACCACTCCATAATTACAATACAATATTAGGGGGGGTACTGTCAATAAATTTTACACGAAATAAGTTGTAATTATTTCATTATATAATAATCATCAATACATTGTATAATAATATAATACTCAACCATTATCAGCATTTATGAAGTATATCAAGTCAACCATTTACACATCAATATAAACAATTTTTATATATTCTCTAAAATTAAATGATGATAAATGATTAATGATGATGTGTTGAATTAGTGAGGGAGTGCAGTCTAAGACAACACAAAATAAGCAACACTTATTTTTTTAATTGTACCAACGTTTCAGTCTACGATGTAGGCCATCTTCAGGGCTAGGCGAAAAACAGAAAAATCTTACTAATATTATAAATGTGAAAGTTTGTATGTTTGTCTCTCTTTCACGCAAAAACTACTGAACGGATTTGGATGAAACTTTACAGTAATATAGGTTATACATCAGAATAACACATAGGCCATAGCAAGCGCGGATTTAAGGAGGGGAGTGCACGGGGCACGTGCCCCCCGCCAGTTTTTTAGGTACTGTGGGAATCCATTATAGTACATAATTAAAGGCAAATCAGGAATTTAGCATCTTGAAATTTGCAGATAGGTCCTTTGTATGATTTAAGAAAGAAGTTTGGATAATTCCACCCTTATTATAATAAGGGTTCAAAGGTTGTATGGAATCCGTCAGTTTTGACGTTAGACATCTGAAATTTTGTACGAGTAACCTATAGTGAAAAAAATTAAATTATTTAAATAATTAAATTATTTATTATTTTAAATTATTGTTAAAAAGCACTGTCAAGAAACTTTATGCGGTAGTCCAAATTCTATGCGAGCGAAGCCGCGGGCAAAATCTAGTATTTGCATACTAGTTTTATAATTGCTAGTTTTGTAATTAAGTTAGTTATAATTGCAGTACCAATATATAGCTATATACCAATGTAGTTATTTTCTGTTTCATTCCTAGCCCTAAAAATGGCCTAAATCGTGGGCCGAAACGTTGGTACAATTAAAAAATAAGTTTCGCTTATTTTGTGTTATCATTGACTCTACCCCATGACCAATTCTATCCTTCATTAGAATCATCCAGTCAACTATTTTCCTCTCTGTCAGTAAACATTATTTACCACGGTAGTAAGAATGGATATTTCTCGACATTTTCCTGATTGAGGAAGACACCATGAAGGACTAATTTGGTATCGCTTTCCTCTTGATTTTCTTCCAACCATTCAACGTCTCTTCGAGTAGTTTCAACGTTATCATGTCAAACTATCCAATCCAACAACAATCCGAGGATGGTCTTGAGTTCAGTATGTGACAGATGTGATAAGGTTTCTAGGACAACGGTTGTGCAGGTTTTCCCGTCCTAGGTCAATCCCCTGGAAGGTTCGACGATCCTAAAGAGTCCAGCTATTAACAGGTTAAATAATTTATCTTATATAGCAGGCTTTAAACCCGGAACCTTACAATAGCTAACAGTGTGCTGAGTACAACATCGTTATAAAAAAAAAATAGTAATAATATTAAAACTCTCACAAACAGACAAGAGTTATAATGAGTTAATCAGTTATCAGTAAAAAAATATGAGAAACAAAATTACAAATTTATAAAAATTAATCTCATTAGTAGGATGCAATAGAAAAAAAAACCCAAAACAAACCATTATGTCTCTAAAATACTTCTTTTTTTTTAATCAATGAAATTTATATCTGTCTTATGCCAATATAACAAGTGAATAGGATGAATGGTACGAATTGGCATGAATAAAGACAAGTAGAGACAACTATCCAGTGGAAGTACTCAAATAGCAAGCTCAACTTAAAAGTTCACGAGGCCATCTTCTTTTCAGACGCCTCGGAGGATTATCAGAAATTGAAAAGGTTACTAGTTTTGAAACTAGTGGGTTCGAGTGGAATGAAGTTTGTCATGAAAAGATTGATATCGGATTCGGGCCAAATCAGCAACAAACGGGGCATTAAGGTCGTTATGGATTACTTTGTTCGTAAGAAAGTAAGGAGCATTGAGGATTTTACGAAGGATTTTGGATTTTAAGGATTGAATACGAGAGGTAGTCGATGCCTTAGTGGAGCCCCAAAGCATTACTCCGTAAGTCCAGATAGGTCTAATGATTGTCATGTATATGAGTCTTTTGTAATTAATTGGGAACTTAGAGCGTTTGTCTAGTAAATGTTAAAGTAGTCTGAAACGGCGAGCTGTTTCTTGTCGTTTCAGTCAAGTATAAGGATTCTAAGTAAAGCGTTAATCAAAGTGTAGTCCTAAGTACCGGACCTGTTCTACATAAATCAGTGGGACGTTATATTAAACGATACAGGAGGACAGGAAGTCGTTGGTTTACGACGGAGTGTAATGGTGATTTGTTGGGAAATCATTTTGACAAGTAGTTTGGACTGTTGATGTGAGATGTGCAAAACATTTATTTATTGATGTGATTTATCTTTTGGTGTGATGCCTGAGCTGGCGAAACGTTGATTAGTTGTTGATTTTTCCAGTATTTTAAAGATTTTAGGCTTTTCTTTTTGGAATTTTCCCTATCACATTAAAATATATGTATATACATATTTATAACCTTCATGTAATTTTTTTTTTTAGGATGGCAGT
The DNA here is from genome assembly GCA_037127475.1 of Arma custos. Classification (NCBI taxonomy): domain Eukaryota; kingdom Metazoa; phylum Arthropoda; class Insecta; order Hemiptera; family Pentatomidae; genus Arma; species Arma custos. Next base: position 7,848,466 of record CM073764.1, read on the forward strand.
GGTCATGAATAAAATCAGGTACGCTTTCAAGCATTACCCAATAGTGGCTAACAGTGTGACCTACGGAGGAATGTGCGTCCTTGCAGAATTCAGTCAACAAGTGTTCACGCGGAAGTATATTGTGAGTAACTCCTATCATTTACATAACTAAAATTTAAAAACAAAATTACTAATAAATATTTATATTTTAATATATAATTATCTATTAACTAAACAATAGTAAATTAATTAATTAATAATAGAGAAAGATTAATTAGTGTCAATCTTATCCAGTTCCTCTTTTTTTTTTCCCACTCTATACGTCAATATTTCACTATGTAGATTAATGTAATCTTAGGATTTGTGATGCATTTATTAACATAGATTCCTACAATATACAGTCCACACTGTATGTATCCATGACAACCAACTGAAATGGTCCACACAGTATGTATCCATGACAACCAACTGAAAACATCTGGCCAGGAGTTTCCAGCAATTGATAGTTTTTTTTCCATAAGAGTTCATATTTTTAAGCACCAATTTTAATCTTTCAAATTCATTTATCCTATCTACTTTTTTTCAAACAGACATTGTACACTATTGTTATTGTACAAGAGTTTTCACTTATTTTAACTTTTCAAATTCATTAATCCTATCCACTTTTTTTCAAAACTGTCTTTGTACACTGTAGTTACTGTACAATAGTATTTCTATTATTCACATCTGTTATTGTACATATAGTTCCATACTTTTCTGTAACATGTAACATCATCAAGTCCGTTTTTCATACATTTTATACCTTTATTTTACTAGTTTTTCTTTATTCTTCATATTCCAACCTTTATGTATATGTAAATATCCTCATTTTGGTTTCTTTTGTTTAACTCCTCCTTTTGATTTTCCTTTATATTAGTATTTTGTACTGTACTATCCTTTCTGTACATTTATTTTCTATTTTTGATTTTATATGCGTTATTTATAATTTATCATCTCTGCTCATTTTCTTTATTTTATTAAATCTGTCTTACTTTATTATATCTGTCATTATTTTCATTTGCTTCTCATTATCAATAATTTGTCATATCTGTCTTTATCTTAATTTCATTATATCTGTCACTATTTCTATAATTATATCTGTCACTATTTCAATAATTTTATTATATTGGCTTTATCTTAATTTTATTATATCTGTCACTATTTTAATTCATTATTTTCACTATTGTTATATTTGGCTTTATCTTAATTTTATTATTTCTGTAACTTTTTTAAGTCATTACTTTCACTATTTTAATTTTTTCATTATCATTAATTTTTTAAATCTGTCTATATCTTTATTTTATTATAATCTGGCTCTTTTTCTATCTTCATATCTGCCACTATTTTATTTTTCTACATTACTTGTCACCATATTATTGTTACTGTACATTTTTTATATTTTTTTGTTCTGTTTGTTTCTCTGTTAGCCCTGAAGATGACCTGCAATGTGGGTCGAAACGTCCCAACGTTTATTAAAGAGTAACGTTTATTTTTCTATTCTAAATTATTTCATTTGCTATGCCCAGGATCATTATGAGACAAAAAAAAACTGACCACTGAAAATATTTTTCTCAATTTTCCTTTGTGTTATATTTATTATTATTATATGTAATATTTTTCTTGTGATTCTCTTGTAATTTTACTTCCACAGGACAAAAAAGATCCTCCGGAACCGTTGGATAAAGGTTCCTTGGTTCGGTATGCAGTTGTCGGCTCATGCATCAACTCTAATATTCTGTATTTTTGGTATGAATTTTTTTTATAGGATTTATTACTAAAAATTTGTTATTATTTATTGAGTGTTTATATTTAAATATTTCCGAAGTATGATGAATTTAAATTCTTTGAATATATCCAAAATATATTCAAAATGTATGCATTTATCGGTTAAAATTCTATTTATTACATTTTATTATTCAGTTGAATATCTCATTCGAAGTATTTTTTTTTTTAAAGCCATTATGGGAATGGGGTAACTTTGGGTATGTTGAGTGCTGATCAGATAGGACCATTGATATTGGGGTTCATCCAGCCTCTGTAAATGATTTTCCTCAATAGGGAGGAAAATCATCTCCCTACACAAGCATTCTCCTTGAAACAGTACAGTTTCTACCATGTATTGAACCTTCATGGGTTGTAGTGATACAGTTGTTGTTTTTTGAGGGAGTGACACGATTTCGATTCGAGTACAATTAACTCATTTTGGACAAAATTCGACTTAATCACATATTCACCTGGGCTGCAGATGTATTTATTATTATATATATTTATATATTTAAAACATAGCTAGTTACAGTTCATTGGGCATAATTTCACGCACTATATTATATTGTATTAACATGATTTGGGTCTTTTCTAGAAGACCCCCACCAGTTACTTCTAGTATCAGTTATTTTATTGATAACTAGGGCTGTGAATTATATGCAATAAAAATATTCAAATATGCACATATATATGTAAATATATTTGGTAAAATATGCAATTAAAAACAAAATATATGCCAAAACTTCATACGAAAATATAAGAAAACCGTAATATATACAAGTATAAACAAAAATTAAAGCACATTTTTATATAGTAATTAGAAGCAGAAGAGGAACATTCTAAAAAAGAAAAGCACAAACAAAAATTTTAATTTTCTTAATTTCTCAAGGTAGTATCTTTGGTCCAATCCTATATACAGTTTCTACAGCTGACATCCCAACTCATCGTAATACTATCCTTACCACGTATGGTGATGATACATGTGTATTATCAGTCAACACCAATCCAGTTATTGCATCCCAAAGCCTCCAATCCCATAACACTGATCTTGAAGAATGGTGTCAAAACTGGAGAATTAAAATAAATTCTCAAAAATCGCATCAAATCACTTTTACCTTACGTCGTAAACCAATGACTTCCTGCCCTACAGTATCCTTTAATAATATCCCTCTGGTGCCTGTAGAACAGATCCGATACTTAGGGTTGCACCTTGACAAACGATTGACCTGGAATCCTCATACAAGACTGAAAAGACAAGAAACCGATCGACGTTTCAGGCTACTTCAACACTTACTAGACAAACTCTCTAAGCTCCCAATTAACTACAAAAGATTCATCTATATGACCATCATACGACCTATTTGGACTTACGGAGTAGAGCTTTGGGGCTCCACTAAGCCATCGAATTCCTCTCGTATCCAATCCTTACAGTCCAAAATCCTTCGTAAAATCCTCAATGCTCCTTATTTTGTTAAGAATAAACTCATCCATAACGACCTTAATGTCCCTTTTGTTGCTGATTTGGCCCGAACCCGGTATCTATCCTTTCATAACAAACTTCATTACCACTCAAACCCGCTAGTTTCAAACCTAGCAACCTCTTCAATTCCAGATAATCCTCCGAGGCGTCTGAAAAGAAGATGGCCACGTGACCTTCTTAGTTGAACTTTGATTTGAGTACTACCAGTGGGTAGTTTCTCTATTTGTCATTATATATCACTTAGCCTATTTAATTGTATTATTGTAATACAGTTGTAGATATCAATAAATAAATCAAAAAAAAAAAAAAACTTTTTTTTAATTTAGAACATTGTACAATATAAAAGAAAACACTAGTCTATTGGCCCAAAAAGCTGTTGTAATTGCAAATAACCACTTTTTTCAAGTTTTCAAACAAAAAAAGAGCGTCTATTTGGCCTCAAAATAGATTTGAAACGGCTGAACGACCGCTCGACGTCAACCTATGTTAGTGGGGCATATTTGAAGACTCCAATTTCTGTTGGGCTGAGTATAGCTCTAGGATCGTCCTCCTCAAATTCTACCATTTTCCCGCCCAAAGTTTCAGCTATATTCTGCATGTGCTTCCAACCGGGATTTTTCTCCAAAACATCTATGAATTTCTTCTCCATTTTGTCGCCATTTTCCCCTTGTGCTTCATCCAGTTTTTTGATAACACTCTTAACTACAGCAATACTCTCTACTAATGGCATATTTCGTGTTTCTAAAGCTGTAATTTTATCTAGTAAAAATATGACATTAGAATACAAGTAAGTCAAATCATGTTTTAAAGTCGGGTTATCTATTAAAGTTTTGGCGTTTTCTATTGCAGCAGAATCGTTAGGTAATTTATACAAAATATCTTTTTTGTGCTAAATGCCGAATATGTATAAAAATATGTAACTTAAAACCAAATATGCAAAAATATGCATTTATGATAAAATATGTAGAAATATGCAAAATAAATATAGCTTAAATTGATTCCAAATATTTCAAAACATATTAAGTTTGTTAAAACAAGATTTTTCAGTTAACCAAGAAAAATATGCAAATGCATATAATTCACAGCCCTATTGATAACTATTATAACCTAATAGAAATAAAACTGTAAAGAAAGATAAAATCATGTAGTTTACTTATAGTAAATATGTATCGTATTCTTTTATTATTATATCTGTCACTATTAGAATTTCTGTTCATCATCTACAATTTTATTTTTATCTATCACTATTGTTTATAAGTTTATTATATTCTGTAACCAGTCTTATATTCATTCTTATTTATCATATATCTATTCTCTATTTCATCATATCTAGTCACTATTTTAATTTCCACTCCAGTACCACTTTATATATTCTTGTTACTGCTACGTTTTTATATATTTCTGTTTGTTTCTCTCTCTTAGCCCTGAAGATGGCCTACATTGTAGGCCGAAACGTCGGCACATAATAAATAAGTTATGCTTATTTTGGTGTTTTGATTGACTGCACCCCCAACTATTTCTTCCTTAAATTAGAAGATACAGTCGACCAATTCTTCTCTAATATAGTACATATGATTTACTCAGTAATATAAATGAATTTCTTAGAATTGGTGAAAATAGTTTAAAATATACGTTCTCTATACGTCCCGGAACTACTATTTATTCCGATTGTTGGAAAGCATGCAATAATATTCAACCCATTGAAAGTATAAACCTGAGACATTTTACTATCAATCATTCAAAAATTTTGTGGATATACAAACAGGAGCTCTTACTCGAAGAATCGAATCTCTATGGTCATCTCTCAAGAGAAGGAACAAGAGAGAATGTACCACCCACCGGACGATGATAGATTCGTACCTGTGTGAATATATTTGGAGGAGGAGGTACGAAAACAGGAATTTATTTTAGCAGATCCTGAAGAATATTGCGTATTTTTGTCCTCCAAATTGAAAATGTATATCAACAATTATCTTGGTTATTTGTTGTGTTTTAAATTATACATAAATACAAACATACGCTCTTTTATTTCTATTAGGTTATAACAGTTATCAATAAAAGTAACTGATACTAAAAGTAACTGGTGATGGTCTTCTAGATATGACCGCTTGATTTGGAGAGAGCTAATATAATATTAAAATTAAATAGTATGAAATGCGCTAATTGTTAACTTCTGCCCAGGTACAAATGGCTGGATAAAAAATATATCGGAACAGCTCCGAAGATCATCTTAAAAAAATTATTACTTGATCAATTTGTGATGACACCTCATTTACTGGCTGCTTTTTATATAAGTAAGTTCATTAAAAGCACTAAAATATTTATATTATTAGGGACGGAACAGCTTAGTGTGTAAAGCGCTAAGTTGCTGTGCCAAACGCCCAGGATTCAAATCCTGCTGTGGCAGATAAATCACTTATTCTGTTAACAGTCGCGGATGGAACCTGTTGGGTCTGGAGACCCTCCTGGGCTCACTCAGCCTCTATAAAGTGGGTATCCTTAATTGTGGGAAATCCTGGTGGTGAAGTATGATCTTGGACAATCACCTCCCTCCAAAATCATTATTCATGAGTTGTAAGGGTAGAGTTTTTTTTTTTAGTATTTCTGTATATATAATAGGTCTAAGACTGATGAAGAATTGTTGACTTAATTTTTTATTGATGTTTCGGATCATATTATAAGATTTTTGTATTAATTTAACGACCTAAATACAGGGTAAATTTATTATTATTATTATTATTTAATTTTCATTTGCACCTGCGCAATTGCGCATCCAGCAAATTTGATCCAGGTGTTTTTCTCTTTGCTATTGTATAGGAACATCGAGTTTTGGAATTTAATATCAATATTTGAGGTCCCTTGGCCAATGTCTTTTTAATCTTTCCTTATCGAGTCCAGGCAACAGGGACTAGGAAAGCGGAAGAACCAGTGGGTTTGGGTGATATTGTGTTGATGAGTATTATGTATGTTGGTATTATGTATTTGTTATGAATATATGATTTTATAGTGGGAATGTTCATGTCGTTGTGTATAGTGTGATTCGAAATATACCATGGTGCATTAACAGTTTTTCTGTGAATTTTGGACTGTGTTGTTTGTTTCTTGTGTATGTGAACTTTTTTTTGCTGAACCCCAAAGTTCTGCTCCATATGTCCAAATAGGTTCCAGAAGATGCGATAGTTGTTTGTACCGTCTAGTCAGTTCTTGTCTTTTTAATTTTGTATGTACGTTCCATGTAAGTCTTTTGTCCAAGCATAGTCCGAGATAACGTACATAATTTTTGGAAGGTACATCGTCGTTGTCAATTTTTACTGCTGTAAACGAAGCTTTGCGTAGAGAGAAGCTTACATGGCTCGATTTTTAGGCGTTTATTCTGATTAGCCATTTATAGAACTACTTTTCTAGATCAAATAAATGATTTTGAAGAGCTATAGATGCTAGGTTTGGGTCTCTGTGAGAGGAGATAATGGCTATATCGTCTGCGAAGGTATAGCTACTTATGGAATAAAGCTTTGAGGCTCCACTAAACCATCAAATTCCTCTCGTATTCAATCCTTACAATCCAAAATCCTTCGTAAAATCCTCAATGCTCCTTACTTTGTTACGAACATAGTAATCCATAATGACCTTAATGTGCCATCTGTTGCTGACCTGGCCCGAATCCGATATCAATCTCTTCATGAAAAACTCCTTTCCCACTCAAACCCTCTAGTTTCAAACCTAGTAACCTCTTCAATTCCTGATAATCCTCAGAGGCGTCTGAAAAGAAGATGGCCCCGTGACCTTCTTAGTTGAACTTTGATTTGAGTACTACCACTGGTTAGTTTCTCTACTTGTCTTTTCATGACAATGTATACAATCATTATACTCACTTGATCTATTCTGTTATACGGTTGTAAATTTCATTAAATAACTTAAAAAAAAAAAAGAATGATAGATAATACTCGACAAAAGAGGTCCTATTAAGCGATCATATTGTCTGTTGGAGTCGCTATTAACTTTCTAATCATCTCTCTGGTGTTTTAATTAATATAAGTTGTGGAATAATAAGTCTTTAAAATTCTAAATAAAGAATTTTTAGTAATTCAAATTTAATTTTTTTTACTGATTCAAACAATTTTCTACACGTCTGAAGATGGAAATTATCATTGCCATTTTATGACCAACAACAAAAGATCATCCGATGTTATAATGGATACATTTGATCAAAATAATTTTCGTTAGAGTTTGATAAAGAATACAATAGTAAAAATATAATACCTAATTATCCCGTTTTAGTTGCTTTAGCATCTGATAACTAAAACATGAATTCCCTTTACAACAGGGGGCGTAGCTCAGATGGTAGAGCGCTCGCTTAGCATGCGAGAGGTACCGGGATCGATGCCCGGCGCCTCCAGTCTTTTTTTTTTTTATTAATATTGTTTCATAAATAAATGTTTTTAAAAACTTTAATAAAGAATAAGTTAAACAATTAAATTAATGTCTGTAAATTAAAAAAATAATTAAAGTTAAAATTTAAACTGCTCCAGTTTGAAATTCATTTTTCATAAGTTAACATTTTTTTTTTAATATTTTTGTTTTGAAGAGAAAAGATTCGCCCTGGCTTTTTTTTTTTTTTAACCTTAACCAATTTTTAAAATTCAATTATTATTTTTTTTATGATAATAAATGTTTTAAAAGTTTTAATACATTTACAAAATCCATTCACTGTATTTGTTTTCAAATTATGAATTAATATTTAAAAATTAAACAGTATTTTTTCTTAATGTTTACATTTTCTTAGTGTCTAAAAAAAAATAATTGTTTCTAAACAAATTATATTATTTTTACAGTGTACCCGCGAATTCTGAGTTCAATAATGCCTGAAATTAATGTTTATATTGTAATAAATATGCCCATATCTTGTTTTATTCCAGCTATTGGCTGTTTATTAATTGACTTTTCATGACTACAATAAGATCCATATTACATTATTTTACATTATTACACATTATTTACACAAAAATACTAAAGTCAATATTTTATGTACATTTTATCTAATGTGATAATGGGGATCTACGAGGTTTTGATAGCGTTGAATTTATTGCTATATTTATAGCTAACAATAAAAGTTATATTCTATTTAAACAACATAAAATAAAAATATTTTATTTTATAATTTTTAAAAGATTGAAAGTTTTGACAAAACAAATTGTCTCATAATGATATTTTAGAATAGTGTAAAAACAGTAGTACTAAATTTTTTTTTTATATATATTTATTTCTAATATAATTTGTTACAATTCACAAAAGTAATGCTGTACCAAGTCTCAAACTTCAAAAAATTGGACAAATTTAAATCATAATATACAGAATCATATATACAATGAAAGAAACAAAATTATACAAAAATAATTTCAACAGAGAAGAAAAAAAAATTAATAATAAAAATAAATAAAATATTGTATCTATACATTCTAAATAACTTATATGCATGTATATAAACAATAAAAATAAAAGAAAAATTGCTGTCCTACAATAATAAATGTTTTGTTCTTTTATGTATAACCGCTTTGTATTATTTTTTGTGTATTTCCCAATATTTACTATAAGTGGGTTTTTATAGTGTCTACACTTAAAAAAGAATTGTTTGCATAGTTTATTGGTGAATACATTAATATAAGGTATATAATTCCTTATGCATAATTTTAACTTTAGTGTAATATGCCTAATTTCCAGCAATTCTGAGGCATTTTTTTTGGAATATTTGCAGTTCTTTGTAATTAGTTTTAGAAATATAATTAAATATTGGACATGTGTATGTTATTACAGGTCGTAAGCAGGCTTTATATAATAGCAACTTATTATCTGTGCTTAATTTAGTATTCCTGTTAAAGTAAGGATATATAGTACACAGAGCTCTGTTAGCTTTATTTCACACATAATCAGTGTGGAAAGTAAAAGTTAACTTTTTTCCATGTTAAGTCCTAAATATTTAATCTGCATTGTCCATGGTGCAGGCGTTCTGTTTACCTTCAGTCGGGTGGGGGGGGGGTATTATTCGGTTGTCTTTTTGTAAATAATTTAACTTGGGTTTTATCCTGATTTATTTTAATTTTCCATTTATTGTAGAATCTCTCTATTTTCAGTAGTGCTAAAAGTATTATATGAAATTTAAAACATCCTAAATTTAATATGACAGAAAAACTACTTATTTGTAATATATACCAATACAATTTGACTAGGTACAATTATTTGGACTACAAACTGCCCTTGAAAACTTTGAATTCAATAGTAACCAAACTTTGTCTTCACCAGATAATTTTCACTCCCATTTTTCTTGCTTCCTTCTATGTGAGTAAGTATTAAAAAAAAGTTTAAATAAACATTTAAAATTGAATTTATGCATAATTGATTTATTAAAGTAAAAATGACATTTATAGACACTGTACTTTTTACTAAGAAATTTTAATTTAAGAAAAAAACTGGTTGAATTTAAATATTGATAAAATAATTTTAAAATAAATAGTTTGAAAGTTTTATTAAATTTATAATCTAATAGTAATTTAATTTTAATTTTGTATATACTATATGTATGCATGTACACAAATATATATCACAGGCAAGGACCCAGTGTTATACTGGCAGCTCTGATGAATAAAGTGTGAAGTTAAAATTTGTCCAAAACGAGTTAATTGTGTTGAGGGAAGTGGAATCATATCATTCTCGTAGTCTTTGGCTTAAAATGAAGTTATAATACAAGGGCGGATTCAGGGGGGGCACGGGGGCACGTGCCCCCCAGACAGTTTTTTGTGTACTGTGGAGAATCCATTATAGTACATGATTACAGGCAAATAACATGATCATAGTTGTTAAAATTCCAGAAAGAACATGAGTGAAACTATTTTTTTGATATTTTAATAAACCTTTGAAGTCTTTCTGTAGATACTACAAGTTAATTTGTAAGTTGATTTTTTTTCCCGTCTGCCTGTTGTGCTCCCTCCCCAGAAACAAATCCTGGATCCGCCCTTGTTATAATATAATCAATTACACCATTTCAAGGCCTGACTTAGCCAATTTTGCACTACGAGAATAATACAATTCTACTTCCCTCAGTACAATTGACTCATTTTGGACAAATTCGACTTAACCACTTGTTCACTGGGGCAGCAGGTGTATTCTTGAATTGAGTTATTGCTGTGTTTTAATTTTATTTTTAAAGGCTATTTATATTAAAGATTTATTTGTGATATACCATATATTATTATTTGAAAATATTTGTATTCTATATTTTGTAATTGTTTAGGTATGAGTATAATGGAAGGTAAAGACGACGTATTGAAAGAACTGAAAGAAAAATTCGTGCCGACATTCCAGAGATCTTGTATTTTCTGGCTACCGGCTCAGACAATTAACTTCCTTTTTATACCTCCTGTAGCTAGGGTTGTATATGTCGGAACTTGTTCCTTCATTTGGATAAACATTCTCTGCTACGTCAAGAGGTGGAATATAGAAGAAACGCCAAAGAAAGAGATAGTCGAATCTTGATTAACTTCAAGGTGAGATGTGTTCATACCGTTAATGGTGTTTGCTCACTGATTCTTAAACGCATTTAATAAAAATAATTATTTATAAATGTACTATAAAAATATAATTTTTTATTCGATAAAGTTTTATCTATCATTCACCATTTATTTGTCTAAAATTAGGAGTTTTTTTTAATTTTATAACATCCAAATTTAAATTATTTAGTTAATGAAAAAAAGGCAAGTATTCAAAAATAAGAAAAATTTATAAACAAAGGTTATATGTTTTAACAGAATAAGTAAAGCTATCATGATTTACTTTACTACCACCAGTTACTTTATTTACCACCAGATCTGTAATACTGTAATATTTGGAAATGAGAGGTTAGTAAAAAATGGAGCCCCATATCTTCAAATCAGTATTGGTAATTACTTATATTCTTTTATTTTAATTCTCTTGTTTATGTTACTGGAGTACATCTTTTTGAGTCATTCATTCAAGTGAGTAAGAAAAAAAACCTTTTCCAGTCAAACATTTTTTCTTTATTTAAATACGTTTCAACATTCTTCAGTCATTTTCAATTTATATCTCTTATAAGTCCCTTTTATTAAAATTTAATTTAAATATATTTTTTAAATACTTATAAATTTGCATATTTTTAACCTAAATAACATTTAGGACACGTTGTTTATACAATAATTATGTATTTATTTGGATTATTATTTTTATTTAGGTTAAAAATGTGCAAATTTATAAGTATTTAAAAAATATATTTAAATTAAATTAAAAAAAAGGGACTTATAAGAGATATCAATTGAAAATGACTGAAGAATGTTGAAACTTATTTAAATAAAGAAAAAATGTTTGACTGGAAAAGGTTTTTTTTTTTCTTACTTGAATGAATTACTTATATTCTTATACTAGTGTTAATATAGCTAGCATCCTAATATCATAGGTTACATAATATTTGACAGACACCAATGCAGGTTATAAAGAATTACATCTTTTTTTTTTATTTATAAATTATAGCTCTTAATGATATAACAAAATAGTTTAATTTACTTAAATATAATATCCAAGATAAGGAACCACAGAATATAATCTCAAAGAAAATCCATTGAATAAAATTATTGCTAAATTGATTAGGTTTATTAACCTAAATTAACTATGTAGAGTAATAAATTAAAATTTATTCTTATAAAGATTTTTTTATTTATTAAAATGGACTTAATTCTTCATTATTAGGGTAAGAGAAAAAAAAACATTTTCGAGTCAATGTACATTCTTGATTCTCAAATTATTCAAGACTTTTCGACACTATGACACCGTTTTCAATCTTTTTCTCTCTGCATCCTTAAAAACTCATTTACATATCTTTACATAGTCACAAGTCTAAAAATCTTGAAAGTCATATTTAATTGTTTTCTCTAAAATTCTTGGGGATCATTTATCCTCCATGGTCAGTAAAACAATATTACTTTTAAGGATGCAGAAAGATTTAAAATGACACCATAGTGTCGAAACGTCTTGAATAATTTGAGAATCAAGAATATACATTGACTGGAAAATGTTATTTTTTCTCTTATCCTAATATTAAAATCAATTTAAATAAAACCTGAAAAGAAAACACCCAATTTAATCACTAATAAATTCAGTGAAAATTGTTAACTAATGAGTAACATTGTTTTAATTCAATTAAAATTGTTTTATTAAATCTACAGCCCCGGTGAATAAGTGGTTAAGTCTAATTTTCTCCAAAATGAGCTTCTTGTTTGAAAGCAAGAGGAATCAAGTTATTTTTGTAGTGATTAAGGGGCTAAGTAAGGCATTGGTTTGAAAAGGAGTTATTGCTTATATTACAATTCCATTTAAAGCCAAAAACTACGACTACGGCTGTAGAAATATTCCATAGCATGTTTTCGGGTTTGGATTCTGAAACACATTAGAAGAATGTTTATTAGAAGAACCAGAAGGGTTTATTTGAAAAAAAAATTGTATGTAATGAAGTTTTATGAAAGAATTTATTTTTTATCCAGAACTAACACAGTCCAGAGCCACAATAGACAAAATATAAGGCTTCGACCATTAAACCGTCCGATTAGCGATAATAACATCAAGTGATATTAAATGAATAAACAAACAACAACTAATGAATTCCTCAAAATTGTAATTTTTACAATCATTTAAGGAAAGGATGGGAGGAATACATTTCCTTCGTAAACAAGGCACACTCTTGTAGATAATGAAAAGCAAATGGAAACGGGCTGGACATCTCCTGCGGTGCAATGACAACGGATGGTCAAAAACAGTCACGGAATGGACACCATATGACCGAAGAAAGATGAGAGGCAGACAATTGAAGAGATGGAAGGATCCATTTAGCTTTTGGCAGGACCCCTCTGGTGGAGAGCTGCTAAGGATAGAGATGAGTGGAAAATAAAATGGTTGGCCCTTACCAATCCCGCATCCCAGTTGGGCTAGTCACCCAGGGAAGTTTTAAAGACTATTACTCCTAAAGGAAGGCCTATGCAAGGGGGAAAAATGTGTGAATAAATATTTATATATAATGTAAAGAATTGTTTTTTATGTTGTTTGTAAATTTATGTTTTATAGTAATTATATAATTTACGCATAAATAAAGGCTATTTTCATTTCATTACATTTCTCTGTAAATGGCAATGGCTCCATCATCAGGGATTATTTCTCGCAAGCATGCAAGCTGCTATGTCTATGGGAGACATGGAAACATCAGAAGTTGTCTCAATTACCTATTTCATAGTAGTTATCTATCTGTAAGAAGGTATATGGTAGTTTTATAAGCTTTATTATAGTTTAATTATTACATGTATTATAGCTTTCTAATTATTTTTTTACACATTAATTTGAGGTCCCTCTTCTGTTCCAAGTTTTTCTACTACGAGATTTATAGTTTATTACCTTATATTTATTACCTATGTATTATTATGTATTACCTATGTGTATGAAGGATAGAATTGGTCAGGGGGTCCAGTCAATGATAACACAAAAAATAAGAATAACTTATTTTTAATAGTGCCAACGTTTCGTCCCACGGTGTAGGCCATCTTCAGGGCTAAGAAAGAATAATGAATAGATAAAAAGTAAGATACATTATGAAAAAATAAAGAAAAAGGTACAAATGTAAAACTAGTGAGACTTAAAAAGTATGGAAATTTAGTTAAATTACAGGTAATGATATAAAATGTTTGATTATTTACGTATTGGAAAGTTATATAAATATGAATTTTTATGAATACAAATTGTGATGAATATATCTGTGGCACCTGTGCATAGTGGGCTAAGTCGAATTTTGTGAATTTCAAGCTATCTACTTAGAATCGTAATTTTTTTCTCTTTACTTGTGCCTAACACGCTAAGTGTTCCCCGTCCATTGCAATGAAGGATATTCCTTTGTGAATCTGGACTGCTACTCCACCAATCTTGAACTTAAAATAAGTTCAGAAAAATTACGATTCTAAGTAGATAGCTTGAAATTCACAAAACTCGACTTAGCCCATTATGCACAGGTGCCACAGATATATGAATATGAATATTGTTGTATTATGTAAGATATGTTATAGTGTGATACAAAATAATATATGAAGAATGATATTAACAGTACAGATGAGAAGAAAATTATGAATCTATTACAAGATATGATGGATGTCATATTGGTGAAGGGAGAAATGGGTGTGAAGAATCGAAAAGGAGAAAGATGAAGGGAAGATATAAAATCTGTACGAACCAACTAGAGGAATGTATTATTTACTTGTCATGTTAGAACTGCAGCAAAAATATCTCAAGATATTAGCTAATTCTTCAATCTGATTATTAGAGAAAATATTTCTTCTTGCAGACATTAATCCGTACCTTGTTGAATATATCTATAGCCCCCCGGTGAATAAGTGATTAAGTAAAATTTTTTTCAGAATGGTTTAATTGTTCCGAGGGAAGCGGAATCGTGTCATTTTTATAGCAATAGGCTTGACATAAAGTTATAATATAAACCCATTTCTAAACAAGGGCTGGCTTAGGCTCTTATGCACAATGAGAATGATACGATTCTGCTTCGCCCAGTACATCTAACTTATTTTAGAACAAAAATTGACTTAACCATTTATTAACCTTGTAGCAGATTAATGGGATGGATGTCAAAAACTTATTATGTCAATGCTACTTAGAGTGCAAATCCATGTGTTAGATGTAACATCTATTAAAAATCAAATTATAAAACAAATAATTTTTTTATCCATATATGTTTTTATTATTTTTTTCTTCGTCAATTCGTGCCGACATTCCAGAGGTCTTGTCTTTTCTGGCTACCGGCTCAGACACTTAACTTCCTTTTTATACCTCCTGTAGCTAGGGTTGTATACGTCGGAACTTGTTCCTTCATTTGGATAAACATTCTCTGCTACGTCAAGAGGTGGAATATAGAAGAAACGCAAAAGAAAGAGATAGTCAAATCTTGACTAACTTCAAGGTGAGATGTGTTCATACCGTTAATGGTGTTTGCTCACTGATTCTTAAACGCATTTTATAAAAATAATAATTTATAAATTTACTATAAAAATATAATACTTAGAGTGCAACTCCATGTGTTAGATGTACCATCTATTAAAAATCAAATTATAAAACAAATAATTTTTTTATCCATATATATTTTTTTTTTTGTACAAAAAAAAAACCTCATTATATATTAAATAACAGCTGAATTATAACACTAAAACTTAATTATTTGTTGTTTTTTATAACATTCACATTTTTTATTCTGTCAATCGTTTCAGTCTTCCTTGATCTTGAAATTTATGTTTATTATTTTCTAAATTCTGCAATAAAAAAAAACATTTATTTTTAATTAATTAATTTATCAATTGTTTTAATCACTACCATAATTTATATTTTTGTTTAAATATAATGGAAGTAGATCCTTGTGTTTATGATTATAAAGGAAATAACAACGGAAGATGAAGGTAGACTTTGAAATATCGATTTGAAAAAAATGAAATATGACAGTTATGAAAATCAAAAAATGTTTTCCCTTAAATAATTTGTTGATGCGGTAAAACATTAAAGTTTATTAATTTTAAACTTTTGAATATTAAAATTCTGAAATTATGATAAAAGTAAATTTTAAAGGGAGGTTACATTTTGTCTTTCTTTTGTAAGAATACTAGGTACTTGCATATTAGATGGTCTGCATGAAACTCTCCTCCTTATCTCTGGCAATCTCTTCTTATCACTTACCTCATTTGAGTAATTTGTGTGCATACGTTATTAATGTGTTTTCTGTATTGTTTTTTAAGTGTATTCGTCTTGTTAATTTTGTATATTGTCTTATAAAATTTCTATATTGTTTATTTTTTTTTAGATTAATTTATTGATATTTACAACTGTGATAATATTGCATCAAGTAAATTTGCTGATATGAACAAATGATATGAAAACAAAAAACACTTGTGGAGAAACTACCCATCTGTAGCACTCCAAGAAAGTTCTATAGTAGAAGGTCTATAGGCCATCTTCTTTTCAGACGCATCGGAGGGTTATCAGGAAGAGTATGGGAAGCAAGTTGAGAGACTAGCGGATTCAAGTGTGTATAGAGCTTGTCTTGGAAGGATGGGTATCTAGTTTGGGCCAAATTAGCAACATATAGGATATTAAGATCAAGATGGATGAGTTTGTGACATAATAAGGAGCATTGAGGATTTTACGAAGGATTTGGGATTGTAAGGATTGGATACGAGATGAATTGGATGGTTTAGTAGAACCCCAAAGCTCAACTCCGTATGTCCAAATAGGTCTGATAACTGTCATGTAAATGAGTCTTTTGTAATTAATTGGGGGCTTAGAACGTTTGTCCAGTAAATGTTGAAGTAGGCGAAAACGTCGAGCAGTTTCTTGTCTTTTCAGTCTTGTATGAGGATTCCAAGTGAGATTTGTCCAGATGGAGTCCTAGGTAACGTATCTGTTCGACAGGGATCAGTAAGGATTTATTTTAATTCTCCAATTTTGACACCATTCTTGAAGGTTTGAGATATGGGATTGAAGAGATTGGGATGCAACAAATGGATCCTTATTTACTGATAACACACATGTGTCATCAGCCTACGTAGTGATGACAGTGCTTATATTCTTTATTAAATTTAATTTTGTGCTTTTGTCTTATTCCTTTTGTTTTTGCCTATTTGAAATGAACAGAAAAACATTTTGGGATTAGCGGTCTTTAAAATAAGAAATACTTCTAGAAGTTCGGAATAATTCCAAAGATAAAATTATCTGAAAAAGGCCATTTACTGGATTTTGATTAGGATACAAATGGAGATATTTTTGTCGAAAGTGTAGGAAAAAATATTTATTTAAAAAGAGAAATGTGACTAGAGGGGTCTAGAATTAACATTTTATTATTACATTATGTATATTTCAATTACCACAAATATGAATAAGAGGGTAGGTGTTATCTGTATCAGCATTATCAGTGTTCAGGTTATAAACAGTAGCCATTGTTTATAACAGTCGCTGCAGACCGGCTAATACACAAGTACCAAAGCAGCTAACACAGGTTGTACTTGATTACCTAAAACACATTTTTCTTCAAATCAAGCACTTGGAACTATAAAGAAAAAGTAATAATATGATGCTTACAAGAGAAATGCCTTGAAATTGTGAGGAATGGTTAAGTATGGTTGATTGCAAGAAAACACCATGAAAAGTTGTCAGGTTGTTAGTTATACTTAATTTAGGTTATTAAACTTGTACCCATGTTTGTTTACCTGGACTGACCATCTCATCAGACTTGGTAAATCTGAAACGATAACAAACTCATATAGTCATTTTTTTCCTCAGTAGTCTTCAACTGAATGTTGATATTATGTTAACATAATTTTTTTTTTACAATTGTCTTCTTTAAAAGTATTTTGTAGATATGAAATATGGTTCTGGATCGATAAATATTCCTAAAATAAAAAAATTGCTCTATTCCGACATCCCTATAGAAACTGTATAGTTCTTAAAAAATAAAGTAAAATTTTGAATCTATTTTAAACAAGAAGATTTCAGACAAAAAGATACTAGAAATGGTTTAAATTCAGCTTTATACTATTTTTATATTTTAAATATATTGCTCATTAAATACTGTCGGCATTCATAAAAATTTTCAAGATAACTCCAATGCAATTTAAAAATATATATTTTACTTTTATATGGTATATAAAGTTTAACCCTTATGTATAGGGGACTTCTTTATTATAAAACTGCCTAGATTATCAGTTGTCTTATCCGTTAGTTTATTTATTTAACATCACTTTACGGAGCTATGGCTAATCAGGCGATACTACTGTGGGAGTCCTAAATATTGCCTATCCAGGTATAATTATAGTAGGGATCTTTAAAGTGTATCTGACACATCATAGGCTGGGGGCCGTCCTTTAACAAAATCCAGAGGCCACCTACTAGACTGTGAACCCATGACACTACACCACATGTGACTCCCTCAACCTTTTTGTTTTCAGGTGTTTTGAGCCTTTGATGAAAGTTAATTCATGAATCTAATTAATATTTCAAAACAAAATGTTTGTATTTAAAAAATTAAAGATATTTATATATTTAATAACATACTGGAAAACAATATTTTCCATCTGTAACATTTAAGATGATGATTTTCATGGTAGTATTTTTCATGCTGATTAAAAATCTACCTTGTCAAATGAAATTTCATGATTCGGTATTAACTACTTAGTATGAAATAAATAATTATACTTCTGAGATCATTACAAAAAAATATTTTAGAAACATATAGAGTCATTTTAAATAAATAAAAAAATATGTATATATTTTTTTTTTTTTGGTTGGTACAAGAGCCCATGAAGATCTTTGGCTGCATATTCTGGTCGTCTTATTGACATATATTGCTTGTGGAATCACAGACAGCTTAAAGGGGATCACCTAACCTCAAATGCAAACAGTGGTTCATAGTGTAGTGTCAGGTTGCCCATAGTTCTATAACCAGTTCCTTAGGGGCCGATTCAGCAATGTCTTTCCCACTGAGTTACAATCGGATTCAATGACACCGAGACAAATTGATCTAGATCCATAGATTATGGATGTCAGGATCAGCAGAAGCACGAGAACCTTTATTTCCCCAAAGCAGGCTCCTCCTAGAATAGTCTTTTAATTTTCGAAAGAAAAATACTAAGGCGTATAGTTGGCCCAGTAAGAGATGGAGGATAAGGAGGAACAGGGAGCTTTATGACCTTTACGGGGATGTGGACATTGTGAAGTTTATAAAACTGGGGAGGCTCAGTTGGGCTGGCCATGTCGCAAGGATGGAAGTGGAAGAAATTCCTAGAAAAGTAGTGGACACAACCCTTCAGAGTACACGACGGACTGGTAGGCAAGGCTTCGATGCGGATGCACAGAACCTGCTACGTATCTTTAGCTAGAGAGCGGCAGCACAAAATCGGGCTGAATGGCGGCGGCTCATTTAGAAGGCCAGGATCCACCCAGGATTGTAACGCCACGGAGATAGATAGATAGATAGGCTCCTCCTAGACCAAACCTCGGGCAGCTATTGACATTCTGGAAAATTACAACATAGTAATACACAGGATAGGGTCATCGGGAGTTATGTTATGTTAAGTATATAGGTTAATAGAAAATGGTCCAGGTAGAGGTTTTCTCTTATATAGGGAGAACTTTTTATATGTAAGCCAACGTTTTAACCCACATGGAAAGAATACAGGCTCGTATTGAGGAAGATCTCTCCATGATCAGCCATCTCAGCACAGAGGACAAGATGGAAAGAGCGGTAGAAGTCATCACCACAACCATCCAGGACTCAGCAAACCAGAACATCCCGGGAAACCTCTGAAGCACATCCTACCTCTCATAAGCCTATGATATAACCTGAGGAATATATGATAATGTACGTGTTTTGGCAAGAATGATTCAAGAACCTTCTATTGTGTTTGACAAATTGTACAAATAAATGGCAGAACCTTTAATCATACAATTAAAGGCTCGCCACTAAATCGATTACAACTATATAATGACAAACTTATAATTTTTTTTTTGTGGGAACATACTTGCATTTAATGAGCAATATAAACACATTGGGTTGACCAATCTCTATTGAGAAATGCTGAAAATGATTTATTTATAACCTTGAAATGTTTTATATAACCATGATGATAACCTCGATTAGCGATTGGAAGACATAAGGATTGTTATATGATTCTAGATAATTTTTATATATGTTTATAAATAAATAAAACTATAAACTTAACTTACAATGAGTGCATTTGTTTAGACATCAATAAAAGTTTCGTTCATGATATTATTTTATTTATATCACATCAACCTAATGGATTTTTGTCAATATTATAAGGCATTACATCAATGGCAGTCACAGTTATCTTACATGATTGATACAATAGTTTTAAATCTAACATAAATAAGGTTAAAATAGGTTAGAAAAAAATTACCATTAATTTCAAAATGAAATATAATTTTGTTGTATGAACGACATTACATTCTGTTAGGGTTCCACCAGGACTCCTGTACAAGTTTCATCGGACTCTACCTGGTCGATTCCAAATAAAATCCGACATATTGATATTTTTTAATGTGAGAAAAATTTGTTAGAATTAATTTTTTATTGTGTTTTATGAATAACATGAATAAATCTCTTAAATTTTCTGATTTATTACACTGTTGTTGTTGTTTTGCTTTTTTCTCATGTTACAAAAATGTCAAAAAACAGAAAAACAAATTCGAATGACATTGTTATGCTGATTAATAATCTTCTGTAGAGATTATCTAATAAATACACATAAATGAGTCCCCTGCAAATACAATTTTAAAATAGTTCTTAGATGGCAGTGGGTAATAGCATATCTGACAGATACACTGTTAATAATACAAATACAGTGTACCGCTTTCAACGTATCTCTTTCATTATTTAAAAAAACCTCATCTAATTCGTAAATGACAATAGGTTCGTGACAATATTTGTTATACACAATCATCACACAAAACACCAGTTATTCCTTTTTTAAAAAATTTTTTAATTCTTTTCAACCTGCTCTTGATAACAAAATTTTTATCTTGACCTCATTAACTATGAATAATAAATACTATATTCTTTTATCATATAATAATATAAAAAATGTTTTACACTTAAAAACAAAAGGAGTGGTCTGAACAGCGACTTCGGATAAATAAGGTGAACGCCACGACCAACTCCCCAGAAGATTGCTTGTCAAGTGATCCAAAAACGGCATTTATTAAGTCCATTAAATATTTAGAAAAACGAGCAGTTAACAAATATTCTTAATTTATCACCTATATAGGAAGCCAAAATTAATCTACTTCAATAACAATGTAACAATAAAGTTCCTGAAAGACTATTACTTTATATTATTTATTTAATATACGTATTTATCAAATCAATACCAAAAATTAAAAATATATTATATTTATTGAGTTGTTTATTTTAAATTATTTTGTTTTAACACAACCTTTACCCCGAAATTTAAATAATGATAAGCAAATAACTGAAATTTTAATTTTATTAAGTAATTGATTAAATGAGAAATAAATAAATCATGCATAATTTGTGTTTTCGACAAATTTGTCTACTACACACATTTCTAGAATTCCCACACTAATACTCCAATACTAATAACTTATAATATTCATCAGAATTTATGATCAAGCCTGTTTTCTATGAATATCCCATTTTTTATTTTATTTTGGCACAATTTTTGGCATAAATCTCTTGACTATTGATAATCCGGATTTCCCCACAAGCCGACACCTTCAACAATCACAAACAGTATTATTACCATCAATATTGAAAAAAATTGGGCAAAAATGTCATTTCTTTGAAAAAAAAAAAAATTAAATCTAGTTAAACCTTTCGGTAAAGAAATATTCACTATAAGAAATTCCAAAAGTCCCTCTGGAACTTTTACAAATAATTTTTTATTAATAAATTGATTTTATTTATAAGAAAAAATATTAGAATATTCATCTTTAGAATATTTGTCTTTTTTAATTTTTTTTTTTAGTTTTTAGTTTTTTTAAAGTATCTCATCCATTTTAAAGGGATAAGATATTAAATTCTATGATTGTTTAAAAACCACATTTTCTTTTCATTTATTAAAAATGTGTGAGCACAATGCAAAATTGTTACAACGGCTTGGGCTGGCTGAGCGATCCGGCGCTCGATAATAAAACAATTCTAGCCCAAGCCCAAAAACAGAACAATTAAATACCAAACTTCACAACCGTGTCCGTTTCGGGCGGGGACCGGCCACCCTTCCCATCCGACTGCAAAAACAATTTAATTCCTTACAATTAATAATAGTCTTAAAATACCCGTTTTATTTATTTTTCACTAATCCAATGAAAATGTAACACTATATGTCCAAAAGGAAAACTCTTGGTAGATTTCCGACTGGGGCACAAAAGTCGTCCATGTATTTTGAGCTCAACAAGACTGTAAAATATGTTTTTTGTTCGTTCAAATTAAACATCTAAATCCTACAAATAAGTTTGTGCTAAGGACTCGGGCCCGAGCTTGAATCGGGTTTCTGCTAGGCCGGGCACCACCTCCTCACGCAATATTCACTAAAGTCAAGTTATTTTTGAGGCTATTTGCTTCATTGGCAGTGGCTATATCCTGATTGTCTATATCCTATCATCTTCCTCCTCTTCTTCTTCACCTTCTTCTCTCTGCTCCTCCTCCTTGTATCCGGGATGCTCCGATATGGCATAGTAGTTTCCGTTGTATATGACCCCCAGTTCGCGGAGGACATCTCCTCTGATTGTTGCTTTGATCGTCCAGTTGTAACAGTCCTCACTCTCTGACTCTCGGTCCAGTCTTTCCACATCGAGGATTTTCGAGGACAGCCTTTCGAGGATGATGCCGATATCCTTGATTGTGAGATGTCTCTTTTGGTCGACTGACAGCTGATCGATGAGGAGGAGGAACTTTTCGGATGTTGCCGCCTCCTCTGCTGCGGTCTCCGTTTCTGATTCCGAACTATCATGCTCCTGGTGGTGAGCTCCCTCGATGTCGAGGAACCTGACGTGTCCCTTTGTACCAGAACGGACTCCTCTGATAGACGAACCTGGATGTTGAGGCGAGGTGGATAGGGAGTCCTGTATCGGTGACGTTGCGACCGACTTGTGGACTGCGATCTTCCTTCCCTCTTCGTGTAAAGAGCAGCAGTGGAAGTCGCACTCAGTGTTGTTGCCCGGAGATCCGCTCCTCTGAGGGTGATGCGTATGGTTGGAGCATTCCGGTGTGTGGGTGTGGGCGCTCTCAAACGAGCCACCCTGCCTTGTGAGCTTCGGTGGGTATACCTCGTCATGGTTGATGACGGTGATTTGTGGTGAGGTCGAGTACCTACCAGGTTGGTATACGTCATTAATGACCGTCTCCTTTTTCCCAGTCGTGCTATCTACGCTGGTTTGGATGACCAGTGATGGCTGTTTCTTTGGCGGCTGTGGGGACGCTTCTTTCCTCTGCTGGTCCCAGTGCAGCACCACAGTAACTCGTCCCTTGTTGTCCATAATTTTCCACGAAGGTGTTTCATTCTGAAGGTCTAGTGCATGTATCGTCTCGCACACGATCTTGGGGATCGCCGAGATAGCTGAAATAAAACCGAATCATTAAATACTGCTAATAAATTTTAGAATTATCAATGTTTAGAATTTATATCAATTAACTATTCTAATTACATTTTAACTAAAATATTTACTATCTATTTCAATAAAATTGAATATTTACTTCAGATTGAAGATTGTTAACTTCCAGAGGTTCTTCTGTCTGTACAGAATGAATTGACTGTGTAAATAATACTCAACTTGAAATTTTTTTTTTTTAAGATAATTTAAGTTATATGCTAGAAACTAAAACTATTCTGATAAAAAAATATTCTGGTTAAGCAAACAGAATCTAGAGCTACTAAAAACCTTTTAAAAAATTATTGATTAAGAACTGAACTGAATTGATTAAGAAGTATTGGAGTAAGTCCTCTCCAAATTGACTGTTTGTACAGATAATAATTCTTACAATCATTTTGAAATTAATAAATAAACATTTTCATAAATAAAAGGCCAATAAAATTTTTTAAAGATTTCCATCTTTTTTTATTTTATTTTAATAAATCATTCTTAATAGCATTCAAATTTGAAATAAAAATAAAAAATTGAAATAGTAGAGATACTAAAGATATTCTAGATAGATTGTAATGTAGTGCAAACAATTAAACAGGAATTGTCAGATATTAATCTTTCATGTAGATGTTATATAGGGGGGAAAACCTATGGCCAAAACTGGTTCCAAATATACAGGATAGCATGCATAAGGACTAAATTATGCAGGATATTACTGGTATTCATTCATCTAATAAATACTGTTTACAGATTCTACTGGTTATTACAAATGCTCGATGCCTCCAGATTGAAATACGAGGTCTCCTTTTCCTTTGTAACTTAAACAAAAGAATCATTTTCTTTAAAGGTAGCAATTGGGTTTATATGTTGGATATAAAAGTATTTTTTTCATTATAATAATGAAAATTATGGTTATTACAGACTGATTGAATATAACTGTTAATCATAGTTGTAATGTCAATGGAGGATTAAAGAAAGCTCATTATCACATGAAGATTTTTGGGTTAAAATTTTAAAAATTATACACAATTAAGCACAACTTATTTGTGTAAAATTTATTGACTGAACCCCCCAACCATATTCTCCATTGCTCAATATACTTCCAGCCTAATATTTCCTCAATACATAAAAAATATGGTTGTTCTATACTTATAATAGGTTAAAAATCATAATGCTTAATAAACAAAATTAAAGTAAAGGCTTTCTGTTTTCCCTTTAAGTCAATATAATTGAGATTTTTTCATCAAAATTGGAATATCGTCAATAACATTGATCAATTATTATTACAATATGGCTTAAAATATAGTTCTCATGTAACTTTTTTATACTTTATTTTTAAAATAGTACCATTTGATATGAATAGATAAGAATTATTCTTTGTTTTTAATTTTTCACTTGTTAATATTTTGGTTTTTAAATATATTAGTACCTCTTTGTTATTATATAATTCAATCCCTTCTTTTGTAATTTTTCTACAAATTATTGTTTGTTTGTTTGTTCATTTAACGTCACTTTATGCTGCTATGGCTAATCAGACGATGCTACAGTGGGAGCTCTAAATTTTGCCTGTCCAGGTTTATAATTAGGATAGGGATTTTTAGCTAGTACCTGACATCGTACAGGCTCGCGACCCCCGTTTAACGTCCCTTCCGAAGGACGGCCTAACTAAGGATTTTTTACTCCCTTAAAAAAATCCTAGGCCAACCTGCCGGGCTACGAACCCGCGATCTTGGGTCTACAATTTACCTTAAGTCATCATATTAAAATCGTTATTCTATATTCTCCAATAGCTTTCCTATTACTTATATTTTCAAAAAAAAAATTCTCATACCAATACCATTCATTAGATTAATTTTTATTGCCCTATTATTATTATAATTATTTATTATTCTACAACTTTTTCTAATACCATATATTTGATTAATTTTTGTTACTCTTTATTACTTATTCAATAATACTCTATAAATATTCCCTCTGTTTTTATATTTACCTAAAGGGTTCCCCATTTTTATTATATATTTTTTAACACCCATATCCTTAGATGTCTATATAAATACTTTCTTTACATTGTATTAATTTAATTTGAATGTATCTTGTATATTTAACCCTGAAGAAGACCTAAAATGTGGGTCAAAATATTGGATTTACAATAAATAGTTCTCCTTATTAAAGAGAATTTTTTCTGGCATCCACCAGGATCATTTTCTTCCTTTTAAAATATATGGTAACTCAAATCCACATATCTTGGATTATTATAGCTATTATTGGAAGAAACAGCAATAATAATAACAGTGGAAATTAACAATTTGTTTCTTTATTTCCCCAAAAGCAATTTATAGAACCTTAACATTTATAAAAATAGCATAATCTTAACTTTTTCAATTTTGCCGTAAATAAAAAATAGTTGGAATTTTTATTGTATATCAGACATTGTTTGCTTCCATGTTATTATATATACATATATATTTTTTAGATTTATCAATGAATTACGTGAAATTTTGTCAAAACTTCTAATACAAAAATCAATATATCTTCTAGTTATATTTTCTATTTATAAAATATAGTTTGTTAGTAAATTATTTCATACTAAATAAAAGTTTTTGTAGCCTCCTAAGAACTTGGCACTCGACTGACTATTGCTTCCTCCATTTTATAATTTCACTTATAAAATCTTTTCGAATCTCACTGTCTTTCTTGCAGTCTTCTTCAACAATTTGTTCATCAAATGATCTCATCATCATACAAGACTGAAAAGACAAAAAAACCACTCGACCAGGCTACTTCAACACTTGCTAGACAAACGCTCTGAGCTCCCAATTAATTACAAAAGACTCATCTACATGACCATCATACGACCTATTTGGACTTACGAAGTAGAGCTTTGGGGCTCCACTAAGCCATCGAATTCCTCTCGTATCCAATCTGTAAAATTCAAAATTCTTCGTAAAGTCTTTAATGCTCCTTATTTTGTTAACAATAAAGTCATCCATAATGACCTTAATGTCCCATTTGTTGCCGATTTGGCCTGAGCCCGCTATCTATCCTTTTATAACACACTTCATTCCCACCCAAACCCTCTAGTTTCTAACCTAGATTCCTCTTCAATTACCAACAACCCTCCGAGGTGTCTGAAACGAAGATGGCCACGTGATCTTTTTAGTTGAACTTGTGAGTTGAGTACTACCAGTGGGTAGTTTCTCTACTTGTCATTATCTCATGTCATTATGTATCACTTAGCCCATTTACTTGTATTATTGTAATACAGTTGTAAATATCAATAAATAAATAATAATAATAAAAAAAAATGATCTCATCATCTATTCCCTTACACTTCCATTAGATAACCTTCTACTATCTACAGCTGATAGCTTGATAATCAGTAAGAATAGCTTGGTAATCAGTAAAAGAATGTATTTTGTACAATATTTTTTAAGTTTATTTGTATACAATTGTTTTTTCCCATAACATGCATACAATGCAGACGATAAGAAGAGGAACTTGTTCTTCAAGAACCAATTAATTTCCAGTTTTCAATTCTTGATTTAGAAGTATGACTTCTATTCAAGGTGGTTCTAACCATAATTATCCAATATTCAGTTGTTTTCCCTTAGCCAATGAAAAGTTATGTAAAGCTCCCTTAGCATGTCCATAGAATTTTTAAATGTCCGATTCATCACGCCTGACAGATTTGAAAATATTTTAACTAATATAGACAGGAGTGAGTGCCTTATCAAGTTGTTCAATTACTTATGTTACCCCAAACCACTGAGAAGCATTATTTATATTGCTTTTAATGTTATAATATTAAATACTTATTTGAGAAATTAAACAAATGCCATTTGCCACATACTTGTTGGATATGGTTGGATTCTGAGGTAACATGTCGCTTCTGTAATGTTTCACTAGTAAGTTTGGGTGTCCAGTAAGTGAGTCATGAAATTTTTTTTAGTGTTTCTTGATTCTGTTAGTCATGAGTTGTATGTCCAGGTCTTCGTATAATTTATTTAATTGTTTTATTTTAATATTAATGGTTTAAGGTACTGGACTTGAATTTTATTTTATTTTGTTTTATAGATACAAAAACCCTTTTTTTGTCCAAGTTATCTTTTATTTATTATTTCTTTAACATGTAGACGTTTCGACCCATGTGGTCATTCTCAATACATGTTTTTATAATCATTCAGTTAGCTGAATTCAATCCGCAAAACTACATCTTATTTTTTTCTTGTAGACCAATATTAAAATGCAGAAAGAGGAGGAAGGCTGGGTGGGGTCACCCATAGTCAGTTACTGTAACTAATAAGTGAAATTTTTTTTAGTGTTTCTTGATTCTGTTAGTCATGAGTTGTATGTCCAGGTCTTCGTATAATTTATTTAATTATTTATTTTATAATTTATTAGATACCAACAATCTCTGCTTACAAACCTCTGTCCACGTGCCAATACACAAACTCAAACCCAAATCCTTCAGATCACTCTTAATCCAATCTTCCCACCAATGTCTCGGTCTACACCTCAGACGCTTCCAAGTTGTGGAACATCACAAGCCCATCTTAATATTCATGAGGATATTATTCAAGTGATAGCGTCACAAAGATTAAGGTTGGCTTTGTAAAGTTGCTGGGCTTAGTAACAAACGAATTTCTAAAAAATTTATAAGCGGTGCTCCTACTGGGAAGAGGGATAGACTGAGACGTAGGAGGGAAGATTGCATTAAGGGTGATCTGAAGGATTTGGGTATGGGTTTTGGTAGTGGCCCGTGGACGGAGATTTGTAAGCAGAGATTGGTATTATCGGCATCGAACTTTCGGGTTCGCTAAACCTTTTTACTATTATTATTATAATTTATTAGTCATGTAGAAGGGTCAATGAGTCTAATGAGAATATAACAATGGAAGATTTGAATGGTCTGTAAGTGAGATTTTTCACATTAACCCAACAGTTGCTTGGCTGAAGTCCATAATATAGGCTTAAGTAGTATGCTGTATATAATAATTTGGTACTTGAGTGTTAACACAGCCACAGTTATTTTTGCCTACTTGTTCGCATGCGCGAGCAGTTATATTTTGTAACAGTTATCTTTTATAACAGCTATCTTGCATAATGTTTTTAAATCTATATATTGGAGTTAGGGGTAGTTAGGGGAGGGTCAGGGGTGGTTTGTGTTAGAAATATAATGTATAATATAATCATCTGTTAGAAATATAACTATAACAAAATATAACTGCTCGCGCATGCGAACAAGTAGGCAAAAATAACTATGGCTGCGTTAACACACAAGTACCAATAATTTTTCTATTTAGTGATAGTTTATTGTTGTGGTAAAATAGTCGCCTTAGTAGCGAGAGTCAATTATTCAACCTTTTCTTCAAATGAGTCACATGAGATTTCCATGTCAGTCTTCTTTTTATTGTAAGGTCCAACTATTTTGTCTGTGTCTATATTGGCATTAATGAGTGGTAATTATTCAATTAAGTTTAAATGAAATGTATAAATATTATAGATAGATATAAATTTTGTAAGATTGTCTTAAATTAATATCCAAGAGATCTGAACTGCATTTAAAACTTTAAACCACAAGATATGGGTCAGATATGAGGTGATTGTTACTGATACTAAACCCACAATAGACAATGGATAGAGTACAACGAAATACTTTTTCCCTCCCCTCCAGAGATCATATCTGACAAAACCTTGTGGTTTAAAATTTAGTAAGATTAGTAATATTATAGACAATTGATAAGTCTATATTTCAAATACAGTTTAACAAAATTAATTCCTATTCAACTTTGATGAATTTAAACAGCACATAATAATCGTACTGTAGTAGATAATATTACGTAAGCATTCGGATTCGAAAGTAAATGGGTCTAGGGAAAAATTATCTATTGTGGGGATCGGGAATAGTTACAAAATATCCCATGACATAAATTTTAATCCAATACATGATACCATAAAATGTCTCTTATTTACTATATTACCTTTTGGGTATTGTACCTTAAAAAAACTCTTAAGTTAAACATTGCTATCCCAATGAAAGGGACATTAATTGTAGATGTCCTAGACTTTCAGCTCACAACTGCTGCCCTCGGTACCTGTGAAGACTCAAGTGCTGGCTTGCAGTTCCCTCTATCACCGTACCTGTACGTATAACGTCGACTCCCGTAGGGTACCACCGCTCTCCTGGCCGGAGTAGGAGGATCACTGTGTGGTTGGCAAGGGTCTTGAAGTATTCTCCGTCTTCTACTTGTGTACCGTCGCTTTCAAGCACTAATCTCACCGGCTCGTTTGCCGGAATCTGAAGCTTCTCTTTTCCTACAATTATTTTAACAAATAGATGATGATGTAATGTTATGAGTAACAATCTTGGATAGAATGCAATTTAAAAACTAAACAAATAAAATTTATGTGGAAGAAAACGGTCTGGGTGGAAGTAAAAAATTTCTCTTAAGCTGGGAGAGCTGTTAATTAATTTTAATATATGCATAATGCATATTTAGCCCTGAAGAAGACCTGCTGTATATATCGAAACATTGGCTCTTTAATAAACAGTTCTTCCTACTTAAGAGAAATTTTTTGACCTCCACCCCTACCATTTTCCTCCACACACACACACACACACATACACACGTATATGTATGTATATATATATATATATATATATATATATATATATATATATATATTTGTAAAGGTCAAATATTATCATTCAAGACAGATCAAATTTAGACAATTGCATGACTAGTTTTCTTAAATAAGGTGGGCTAGAATATTTGATGGGCTTTTATAACTTACGTCTATTAATACATATATTAATACAGATAATTTTTTTAATTTTAACACTTAATTCTTAACTAGCATCCAGCTATGTAAAAAAAAAACCTAACTACAACATAAACCCATGAAGAGTCTTGGGTTCAGTAATTCATTGCACAAGATGGTTCTAGGACAATGTGCAGGGAGGATATTTGTCCAAGATCACTTAATCACTCAATAACCAGGTTTTCCCTCAGGAGGCTGGTTGAGCGTCAAGAGGGTGGTAGATACTACAGGGTCCATCTGCGGCTATTTCCTTCCAACCAAACTTCATACTTCTGCAAATGCTTTAACATTTGAGTTACCTTCTGAAATTCATTTGGATCTCGTTTTGCCAATCCTCTTCCACAGTTTTCTTTAAATAACAATAATCCTCTCACCTAATCCATCACCGAAGCATCACATTACAGTAAAATGCCTGTATTTCAATAGTAACAATTGCATGTAGATGATTCAATAAGTGGTACTTGTGTATTAGCCAGTACCCAGGGACTGTTATCTGCCATTGTTTATAACCTGAACACTGATAATTATGATGCTGATAATGCCTAATTTCTTTTTCGTATTGATGCGATTTTTTTTTTTCCGGCATTTTTTATGAAAACATCACCATTTCTATCCTAACCAAATTCCATGTGATGACTTTTCTCACATTGTTCCATCTTTGGAATTTTTCAAACTTTAAGAATTATTTCGCAGCTTCCTCTTTTAAAGACAGCTATTCCCAAAGTGTTATACTGTTCATTTAAAATTGGCAATAACAAAAGGAATAAGACAAACAAACAAAATTAATTTTTAATAAGCAATACAGAAGAGAAGAAAAATTAACAAAGCAGAAACAATACAGAAAACAATTGAATAATGCATAAACAAATAACCCAAATGAAATGAGTTATAAGAAGAGGTAACACAAGGTAAGGAAGTACGTTTCATGGGTACCAGCTAATCAAGGACGGATTTAGGGGTCACACGGGGACATGTGCCCCCACAGACAGTTTTTTGTGTAGTGTGGAGAATCCATTACAGTACATACTTTTAGGCAGATCGCATGTTCATAGTTGTTAAAATATATGAATAAAATAACAGAAAGAACAGAGTGAAACTATTGTTTAGATATTTTAATAAACCTTTGAAACCTTTCTAAAAATACTACAAGCTTATTTCTAAGTTATTGTTGATTTTTTTGCCCGTCTGCCCGTTGTGCTCCCCAAAAAAAAATCCTGGATCCTCCCTTGCAGCTAATACACAATTATCCAAAAATTTTACTGTTATTAATATGAAAATGAAAATATATTTAATATCTTTTTTATAATTATTGGTCAATTTTTTGATTTTTTAAATATTTTTATTTTTAAAGAGAAAAGATAGGCCCTCGACCGGGATTCGAACCCGGATCCTCCTTCTCTCTGTGACAGTGCCCTACCATTTGAACCACCAAGGCCGCCTGCCGGCAGAGGACAAATCTTTTCTCTTATCCGATCCCATGTCCTCGTATTCTCGCAATTTTTGCGATGAATAGACTAGAACGAATGCTCTTTGAACATTAATTTAATGTCAAATGGTAGGGCACTGTCACGGAGAGATCGAGGATCCGGGTTCAAATCCCGGCCGAGGACCTATCTTTTCACTTTAAAAATAAAAATATTTAAAAAATCAAAAAATTGACCAATAATTATAAAAAATTATAAATAGTAATATGCCGTAAGTCAATAAGATCCTAAAATTAAATTAATGTTCAAAGAGCATTTGTTCTAGTGTATTCATCACAAAAATTGCGAGAACACGAGGACATGGGATCGGATAAGAGAAAAGATTTGTCCTCTGCCGGCAGGTGGCTCAAATGGTAGGGCTCTGTCACGTAGAGACAGAGGATCCGGATTCGAATCCTGGCCGAGGACCTATCTTTTCCCTTTAAAAATAAATATATTTAATATCATTAGTTAGATATTATAGTATAATAATAGAACTATAAAATATATAGATTATATTTGAATTGAATATAACTATAATAGAATGAAATATAACTATAATATATATTATTAATATCATCTAGTTAGATATTTAAAAAAAAAATAGAAATAAAGGAAATAAGTGTAAATCGCTGATAGTATTGCTATATTTGAATTGAATAAAACTAAAATATATATTTTATAATATCATCTAGTTAGATATTTAAAAAAAAAAAAAATATATATATATATATATATATATATATATATATATATATATGTAACTATAAATTGTTTCACTTATATAATTATTGTTAACTTATTTTAATTTTTTTCCTTCTCTTCTTCTAATCTGTTTTTAGAATATTGTTATTGGAGGTAATTCGCATTTTTTTTCATTATTTTTTTTTATTATTCTTTCTCACTTACTGAATTATTTATAATAATTAATTAAATGTAATTATTTTACACTCTAAGACATAATAGCTTACAAAACCTGTATTTTTATTCTAAAGGGACTTGTCCCAGAATAAATGAAGACATTATTATTACTATGTTAAACCAGATAATTTTTAAGGGACATTGACCGATAATTATTTATTTTTTAAATTTCATTAATTTAATTAGGATTTCCGCTTCAACATTACCTCTTAGTTCTAAATCCTTAAGGTCTTTAACAACTAATGATTTTCGCACATTTCTCCAACTGTCCCAGATCTTAAATGGTCTCTTCCCCCTCAGCTCCTGAAACATATATTACATAACATTAATACATAATATAACAATGTTACATAAAAATTGTTAAGAATAAAATTAGATAATATAAAATATAGAAGCAATGATATTGGAGGAAATCAGGTACAAAAATGGGGATGATATCAATAATAAAATTAAATAAAGTTATTATTTGAAATAAATGAACTAAAACAATGGAATAATATGAATAATGATAATAATGATGGGAAATCTTGTAAATAAATATAAAAACAGAGAAAAAATTAGTGAGTATTATCTGAATATCTCATAATTTATAATTATTATCTAATAAGTAATTAATAAAGTAAGAAAAAAATATTTAATAAGGGATATTTGAAATTAAGGAAAGATGATGAAACATACGGAGGAACATATAAAATTATTAATGAATTTTTTTTATGATAAATGATTCGTATTCCGGCCCTGGACAAATCTTATCTCTTCAAAATAAAATATTTAAAAACATTATAACAAATCAATCAATTTACGACCAAGCAGATGTTGTTTATTCCTTAAAAATTAGAAGATTGCGATGGGCTGGTCATATGGCTAGAATGGAAGCCTAAAAAGGCTTTGACAGAACCTCTCTACTGCACGAGAAGGGGAGACCGAAGCTGAGGTGGTCGGATGGTGTGGAGAGAGATGCGAAGGATATCCTGGGAGTCAGGAGTTGGATGACAGCTGCGCAAAACAGAGACGATTGGAAGAAGCTAGTAGAGAAGGCCAGGACTCGTCACCGGGTTGTAGCACAGTAGAATAATAATAATAATAATAGAAAAATTCTGAGGAGGATTCATGGACCCAAAGTAACACAAGAGGCTTATAGGCGAAAATCCAACAAAGAAATATATAGAAATTTGGAATATCTTGAAACAGTCATCAGGACCAGGAGACTGAGGTTCTACCGCCACATGGTCAGAATGAACAATAAGAGGCAGAACAAAAACATTTTCGACAGTCTTAAGCGTTTAGGTGGATATGTGAAACAAATAAAAGAGGAGCTGGATAGGCTAAAAATCATGGATAAGGACTGCTTGGGTAGAGAGCTGTTCGGAAAAAAAGTAAAAGAAGTTGGGGTTCTTAAGGAAGGAGAGGAGAGACGAGGGAGATAATGGACTAAGGAAGAGCGAGAGGAACAGTCCAGGAAGATGAGAGAGTATTGGAGTAGAAGGAAGGCGGAGAGTGTGAAGAAGATTATTAAGTGATATTCCCGTGGTCCTTGCTGACCGATTCATGTAAAAATAAATAAAATAAATAATAAAAAAAAACATTTTTATGTTATACTATTGGAGAAAACAGATACAAAAGTTGGGATGATTAAAATTATAAAATAACATAAGGTATTATTTAAAATATATAAATTAGAACAATGCAACAATAAACATTAAGTTAAGTAATAAAAGTAATGGAACTAATGAAAGAAAGAAGGTCACCTGTGGTCTAGTGGTTAGCGTAACAAACTACTAAGCCCAAGATCGCGGGTTCGTAGCCCGGCAGGTGGCCCTAGGATTTTTTAAAGGGAGTAAAAAATCCTTAGTTACGCCGTCCTTCGGAAGGGACGTTAAACGGGGGTCCCGAGCCTGTACGATGTCAGGTACTCGTTAAAAATCCCTATCCTAATTAAACCTGGGTAGGCAAAATTTAGAGCTCCCACTGTAGCATCGTCCGATAGCCGTAGCAGCATAAAGTGACGTTAAATAAACAAACTAATGAAAGAAATGTGGGAAATAGAAGAAAAAAATACATTTCTTTTGTGGAACAATAATAAAAAATATCTATGAATAAGGCTAAAATCAGGCACTATGAAACAACAGTATGTATAAGTGTAAGTAATTAACCCCATTGGGTTTATTACGTCGGAGAAATTGCTTAAAATGGGAAAAAAAATACTTAGACACATTAGACGGACCAAGAAAAGAAGATGAATACTGGCCCAAAAAGGACAGAACTATGAAGAAACAGAGGAATTGGAAACAGCAATAAGAAGTAGTATAATAAATTTTTCAGGCATGTGAAAAAAACACAAGAAAAACAGGTCGAACAAATAGATGTTCAACAAAATGATCTCATACAAGACTGATAAGACAAGAAACTGCTCGACGTTTTCGCCTACTTCAACACTTACTGGACAAACGCTCTTAAGAGACCCCAATTAATTACAAAAGACTCATTTACATAACAGTTACAGACCTATTCGGACATACGGAGCTTGGGGACTCTACTAAACCATCCAATTCATCTCGTATCCAATCCTTACAATCCAAAATCCTTCGTAAAATTCTCAATGCTCCTTATTATGTCGCAAACAAACTCATCCATCTTGATCTTAATATCTAATATGTTGCAAATTTTGCCCAAACTAGATACCTATCCTTCCATGACAAGCTCCATACACACTTGAATCCGCTAGTCTCTCAACTTGCTTCCCATAATATTCCTGAACACCTCCGAGGCGTCTGAAAAGAAGATGGCCTCGAGACCTTCTTCTACAGAACTTTATTGGAGTGCTATCAATGGGTAGTTTCTCCACAAGTGTTTTTTTTTTCATGTCCTTTGTTCGTATTAGCAAATTTACTTGATGTAATATAATTACAGTTGTAAATATCAATAAATTAATCTAAAAAAAAAAAAATGATGGAGCTAAGAATCATCAGAGGATACCCCAGATAAAAGAGGAAATGAATCGATTTTACAGAAAAAGAATGAAAAGGACAGAGAAATCTTCAGAAAATATATTAAAGACCTTCTAATGGAAAACAAGAGTAAAGAGGGAAAATATGGATGGAGAGAGAATATGGTATTGAGAGGGGAGCTAAGAAAATAGGTAAGTGCTGTACTTAGGTGGCCAATATTAGCAAAAAAATTTTTATCATAAGCAGTCATCTTTTAAATGGATTAATGAAACTCTAGGATGGATGCGTTGTTGTAGTGAGGGTTTACTCCAAGAAGGAAATGGAGAGGATAGAGAACAAAGAGAGATGAAGTTGAAGAAATTACCTGAATGCCAATGATTTCTGCAGCAGATGGTGATAATTGATAATGAAAGTTTGTTTGTTCATTTAACGTCACTTTATGCTGCCATGGCTAATCGGACGGTGCTACAGTGGGAGCTCTAAATTTCGCCTATCCAGGTTTAATTAGGATAGGGATTTTTATCGAGTACCTGACATCGTACAGGCTCGGGACCCCCGTTTAACGTCCCTTCCGAAGGACGGCGTACTAAGGATTTTTTACTCCCTTAAAAAATCCTAGGGCCACCTGCCGGACTACGAACCCGCGATCTTGGGTTTAGTAGTTTGTTGCGCTAACCACTAGACCACAGGTGACCGTGATGATAATGAAAGTATACGGAGCTTTTCATGCTAATAATTTTTTTTTTCCCTTAGCCTCTAGGATTTTATTAATTTTTTGACAATAACATATTAATATGGCACATGGCATCTCTTTTAGTGTACCAGGTGCAGTTTAAGAGAGGAATATGGTAGGATTTTTTTTTTAGATTATTTTACAACTGTAATAATATTACAACAAGTAAATTTGCTTATTTGAAACTACCCATCGGTAGCACTCCATTAAAGTTCCATAGTAGAAGGTCTTGAGACCATCTTGTTTTCAGATGCCTCGGAGGGTTATCAGGAATAGTGTGGGAAGCAAGTTGAGAGACTACCCATGTGGAGTCTTATCAAGTGTGTGTGGAGCTTGTCATGGAAGGATAGGTATCTAGTTTGGGCCAAATCAGCAACATATGGGATATTAAGTTCATGATGGATGAGTTAGTTTGTGACATAATAAGGAGTATTGATGATTTTACGAAGGATTTTGGATTGTAAGGATTGGATACGAGATGAATTGGATGGTTTAATAGAGGCTCAAAGCTCTACTCTGTATGTCCAAATAGGTCTGATCACTGTCATGTAAATGAGTCTTATGTAATTAATTGGGAGCTTAGAACGTTTGTCCAATAAATCTTGAAGTTGGCGAAAACGTCGAGCAGTTTCTTATTTTTTCAGTCTTGTATGAGGACTGAATGGTATCCACTGATAGGATATTATGGATTATAATAGAATGGTACGAAAAGGGGTCTAGTGATGGGGCTCACTAGCTCTTACTGATTGGAGTCAATATAATTTTTTGCTGTTTTATTAAATTGCAATTACAATATATAACCATATAATATTTACATGCATAATTCAAAATCTACACCCTTCTATCAAGCTAATAATTTTGTTTTTTTCTCTCTTAACCCCTTTGGCTTTTATTAATATTTGAAAAATAACATATTAATAATGATACATAGTCTCTCTTTTACTGCACCAGGTGCATTTTAAGAGAGTCAAGCTAATAAAGATAAGATTATTTATTAAATAAAAAACTGGACATATGAATTCAACTGGAGAGTGGACATTAAATAAGCATCTTTGATAATTAAATTTAAATAATTAATTTTTTTTTTAAATGTCATATAAGTGTATCAAATTGGTTTTTAACCTTTTATGGTATTTTATTTGTAACAAGGGTTTATGACCCAAGACCTGATGGATGACCCAATGACCCAGTATGGATAGTTAAATGATCATACATATTAGATGACAATATTGATAAAAGAGTGGAGCAATCACTTTTTTATTTGATAATTTATAACGTGGGTTCATAGTAAATAGTCAAGTTAGTGCGCAAGGGCGGACCCAGGATTTTTTTCTGGGGGCACAATGGGCAGATGGGCAAAAATATCAACAATAACTTAGAAATAAACTTGTAGTATTTATAGAAAGGTTTCAAAGATTTATTAAATATCTAAACAACAGTTTCACTCATGTTCTTTCTGTTATTTTATTCATATATTTTAACAATAATCATGTGATTTGGCTATAAGTATGTACTATGATGGATTCTCCACAGTACACAAAAAACCATCTGGGCACGTACCCCCGTCCCCTCCCCCTAAATCCGCCCTTGTTAGTGCGTATCAAGAAGTACTTGTTTTTATATTAATTCATATCATTCCATTCGACATTTGATAGATTTTATTCTTACAAGTCAGGTTTGTTTATTAACTGTCAGAAAATCTCGATTCTGGTTTACTATGTGATCGAGGATTCAGTGACATTTTAACAGCAGCTTTAAAGGTTTTTTATTACGGCAGAGGTATTATAATTATTGTGGTAAATTAGATACTTCAATAGGATAAATTTCCATAAGATCTGATATAATAAAAAAATATTATTGTACCAATTTTTTTTCTGGTAAAATAATAGAATAGTAGATGATGAGCAATTTCACATACATAATTCATGAGTCTTATCTAGTTACATTTATATAATGTTGGAGGATTCTTATATCAATAATAATAAAAAAAAATTGTAACTGGAAACAAATATGACATTTTGTTCCCTGGTATATTTTCTGCAATCAAAGTTTACTAAGAAGTTATATGGGTGTCACTTGTTGTATAGTGGTCAGAATAATCTTGGGAAATCAATAATGCCCAAGGTTGCGGGTTCCAGGCTCAACAAGTGGCCTTAGGATTTGCTGAAGGAAGTAAACATAAAATTATTCCCTTCGGAGGGAACGTAAAATAACTGTCCTGAGCTTTTGGTATGCTAGGTACTAGTTAAAGATCTATATCCTAATATTACCTGGATATTCAAAATTTAAGGCTCCCACGGTAGCATCTTCCGAAAAACAAATAAACAATAAAATAACTATTAATGACGGTTTGATTCGATTTTCTGCATTTTGTGTTTTATTAGGGTAGTTGGAAAGTTTAAATGGGAAATGAAATAAAAACATATTACAATAAAATGCAGCTATAATAAAATCCTTACTTGAGAGGTGTCATTCGACGGTTTGTAAGCGTTCATCAAAAGTCACTCCATATTTCAGGTCATATACGGATACTCATCACCATTATTTTCCGAATCTCTGAAAAAAGAAAATTATTTCAGTTTATTTGTCTCGAAACAACATAACATTAAAAAAAAAAATGTGGAGTTTGGTGAAGAGTGACTTGAGAAATGAGAAATTTTCGGACTGAATGATATGAATTGAACGATGCTTTAATTATATTAATTTATAAAAAAGGGGATTAACTATCAAATACTAAAAAAAAAAAAAAACCTCTACCACTACAACCCGTGAAGGGTCTGGGATTCAGTACATGGTAGAGACTGTACTGTTTCACGGACAACGATTGTGCAGAGAGGTAATTTGTCCTAGGTCACGATCAAGTGCCAGATTTTTTCCTCTTATTTTAGGTACCCATTTTTAGAGGCTGGGTGAGCCCCAAGAGGGTCCTAGATCCTATATGGTCAATTTCCGGCTGCAAACAGCCTAAATAAAAGTACTGCCTGCAGCGGGATTTGAACCAGGATTTTCGGAATGACACCTCAGTACTCGACCACTGAGCCACTCTGCTTCCCAACAATAAAATACTAATGAAATTAAATTAATAAATAATTTCAATATTTTAATTATGACCAGTAATCACTCAAGTTTTGTAAGTTATTCTATCCGAATTACGGGGCCAATCCCTATTTTTCAAATTATACAGCAGGCACTTAACGTTTTATTAGAGGTACGTAGATTTTATTAGAAATTTAATATGTTAATTGTCTAGGGTACTGATCTTTAAAATTATATTTTTCTTTGGGTGTAAAAAAAAAAACCTTTAGTCCAAAAATTCGTTTCATCTCATCTATTTTCTGTATACGTTTCGAGTCAATTTGGTCATTTTCAATACATAAATTTCATCATCACTCAAAATAGTATACAACTTTATCTTTTTTTTTTAGAGATTAATAGTATCACTATTTGAAATATCCTGGATGAGTTCACACCGCTGATGTGTGAGACGGTGACAAGACAACGGTCTTGGTGAAACAGGATTTTATTTTTCTACAAATAAGACCGTTTTTCCGCAATTTGTGCCTTTAGCAAGCCTTGAGCAGCTTGTCAAGTAATGATGCTCCTATAATGGTTTTTCCTTTTTGAAGATAATCGATTAAAATAACTCCATGGACTAACCCAAAAAACAGCCGAGAAAACAATTTTTGCTTTTTTTGGAGCCGGTCCCCCCTTTGCAGTCCACTGTTTGGACTGTATTTTTGATTCGGGCGTATAATGGTGTATCCAAGTTTCATCTACAGTAATTAATCGGTGTCAAAACTCGGATTTATTGCGCCTAAACTGCGCCAACAGAGAGTTGGAAATGTTCATTTCAACACATTTGTGGTCTAACGTGAGCAAACGCGGCACCCAACGTGCGGACAGTGAATAGTGGTGAATTAAAATATCGGAGTTTATTTCACTTTAGTTCTTAACTTTGCTTAATTTACGAGCCGGATCAGGTATTCTTTTTTAATGAAGAAACATTGTTGAGGAGATGCCGTTTGGAACAGCACTCTTGTTAATAAAAATTATTGTTTCTTTATTTATTTAATGTCACTTTATGCTGATATGTCCTAATATGTCCTGCTGCTATGTTCGGAAAAAATAAGGAGCATTGCGGATTTGTAAGGATTGAATACGAGAGGAATTCGCTGGCTTAGTGGAGCCCCAAAGCTCTACTCCGTAAGTCCAAATAGGTCGTATGATGGTCATGTAGATGAGTCTTTTGTAGTTAATTGGGAGCTTAGAGCGTTTGTCTAGTAAGTGTTGAAGTAGCCTGAAACGTCGAGCTGTTTCTTGTCGTTTCAGTCTTGTATGAGGATTCCAAGTTAAGCGTTTGTCAAGGTGTTGTCCTAAATACCGGACCTGTTCAGTAGGATGTTATTAAACGATACAGGAGAACAGGAAGTCGCCTGTTTACGACGGAGAGTAAAGGTGATTTTATGCGATTTGTGGGAATTTATTTTAATCCTCCTATTTTGACATTAATTTTCAATGTCAGTGATATGGGATTGAAGAGTACGGTTTCTATAACTGGATCAGCGTTGGTAGATAATAGACATGTGTCATCAGCATACGTGGTGAGGATAGTATTAGGATGAGTTGGGATGTCAGCTGTATGAACTGTTGCTATGTTTCTACTCTTAAATATATTTTGAATATATATATTGATATTTGGGATGCCAGAGTCTCATTTAGGATGAGTACTCAAATTATTATTTATATTCCTTAATCTTAATTGGGTTCCTTTCCAAAGGTCTATTCTTGTGTTTACCAATTTACTTATTTATTATACCTTCAATATATTATTTATAAATAAATAGTGGATCTGGGGTATGTAAACATCAAAAGAATTATAATAAGGATCGTTTATTTATTTAATTTCAACAAGGTTAATGATTCAGATTTTAATATATATAAAAAGGATTGCCATAAAATACATTACAGGAAATAAACTAAACTTATCTGTGGACAGGGGTAGATTGGGAGAACTCCGGGATTCTCTATCTTCTGCCAGATCTCTCTTCCTTGCTGTACATCTCCAGAGGACCTCCTTCCTGTTCCACCTTCGTCTCCAGAGCACCTTCCTTCTCCGTGTCTATCTCTCGAGTCCCTTCTTCAGCTTCGTATTTCAAGAGTTTT
This sequence comes from Arma custos, assembly GCA_037127475.1. Classification (NCBI taxonomy): domain Eukaryota; kingdom Metazoa; phylum Arthropoda; class Insecta; order Hemiptera; family Pentatomidae; genus Arma; species Arma custos. Next base: position 7,889,986 of record CM073764.1, read on the forward strand.
CTTCTCTCCCCCTCTCCTTCCTTCTCCACCATCTTGGACCATAAAACCATAAGGGGACCAAGGGTCTGTTCTTTGTCCCAAACATATTCCCTTTCATGTGTCCCGACATGACACATTTTCCCCGCACAGGATCCCTTTCATGGTGTCGCCTGCATCAGTACTCACTGTGTAGAGGATTGGGCCGAGGATACTAAACGATATTTATCTATTCAAAATTTAACGATGTTAATTATAATGCAATTGGGAAAAACCACAATGCAAAGCCTTATGTTTCAAAAATACCACTTACCAGTCGACGTTTCGCCTATTCAGGCATTATCAAGACACCAAAAACAACTGCTGTATGTTGAAAGTCTTGGTGGTGGGGTGCTGTCTCATGTTTGGAGCCTGTTTGGGCTGTTGATCGTTGGGATATATTGCACCTTTTTCTTCGAGATGCGATTCACATAACCCCCTTTTTTGTTTTGGTGTCTTGATAATGCCTGAATAGGCGAAACGTCGACTGGTAAGTGGGTGTATTTTTGCAACATAAGGCTTTGCATTGTGGTTTTTCCCATTTGCATTATAATAAATAATAGTGTTTTTTTTTGAGTTGTTGGCTCTATTTTAGTTAACGATGTCAGTTTTTTTCTCTCTTTTTATATTGATCCACACCTATCAAGGACAACAAATAAAACAACAACAAGTACTACAAATTGACAATCAGATGATCTTCTGCCTGCAAAATTACAATAAAAGAACATGAGAGGCATGAAGGACTCAGTACTCAACGGTACTATCCCGTGGCTTACACTCTTATGATTACAGATCTCTCATCCATGTTCTTTTCAGTCTCCTCTTAGTGTACTCTGTTGAAGTAATTCCTCTTCTGTATATTAGCTACATTGTTTATAAAGGATTATATTATAGACAGAAAACATTGTAAAGTGACAGTTGAGATTGTGTTGGCTGTGCAACATGTCATTCATGGACTTGCTCAGCCATTTGTCTAGTCAGTCAGCGTAGGTTTCTTTTCGAATTTTTCGAAAGCAATTTTTCGAGGTATACACGGGGAAGTATGTTCCATGAACATTACTTTAATCGGGATCTCGTTGACTTACGTCAATTTAAATATATATATTTAAATAATTAAAAAGAACCATAAATAAAAAATAAATTTGACGGAAGTCAACAAGATCCCGATTAAAGTAATGTTCAATGAACATACTTCCCCGTGTATACCTCGAAAAATTGCGGGATCACAGGGATATAGGATCAGTGAAGAGAAAGGATTTGTCTGGCTAGGATATGATCCCTGGTAGCTCAGTGGTAGAGCACCGCGCTAGAAACGCGGGCGACCCGGGTACGAATCCCGGCAAAGACATAATCTTTTCTCTTCAAAATTATAATATATGTTGAAGAAATTATCATAGGTCAACAATTATTATCAATACAAAATTATAATATATATATATATATATATATATATATATATATATATATATACACATATATATATATTATATATATAAACATATATATGTATATATAGTGTTATATCCAATAAACCTGTTCTCGTATCGTAATAACTTATACTATTGTTTTCCCTGCACTTTATCACCTAATGGCTCTCAATCTTAAAATACTCAGCCATGAGATTCGTCGCCATTTGTTCTATCAATGTGCTTTGGTATCCGTGTAGTTTTTCTTAAAAGCATTTGTAGTATGTCTGTAAATAGTTGGTATTTTTTAGCCTGCACGTGAAGTAACAATGCTAAGTATATTAAGAAAAAGCATCATTCTTCGTTTACAATTTTTTTATTGAAGCTTACAACTGTATTATTGCTTTACCCTTCCTATCGCCTTAACTATTTCCTAGCTTCCAATCAAGTTATCCAATCCCGCCGACCATCATACATCTTCGATCTCCTTAAATTCAAAACCTCGGCTCACTCCCGTTATACCCGCTCTCAGACCTATAAACAGCATCCCACAGAACAACTGCTTTTGATAGAGCTTTCCTTATCCGATCCTCGTCCCTTTGGAACTCTATACCTTCTTCCATTCGTCGTTCCAATAATCTTTCAACCTTCAAATCCCTTATATTCAATTACCTTATATCCTTACAATTACCAAAAAAATCGGAAATACCATACCCAGTTTTCAGATTAAAATTTTCTAACTGATAAATTAATGATGTGTTTTTATTTATATATAAGTATATTTGTATCCACTTCCCAGTTGGAATCGGTCTCCAGGGAAGTCAGACCATCACTCCCTAAGGGGAAGGCCTATATAAATTAAAAAGCAAAAAAATGTATATAGTATCTGTAGTAAAATTATTTGAATTTTTATTATTTTAATAATTCCTTTTAAATTTTTGTAATAAAGGCTTTATTCATTCATTCATTCATTCATATTTGTATCATTATTTATATATATTTATATTATAGACGCTTCACTCATCGAGTTAGATATTTTTAAAAACAAGTTATGTTAGTTGATATTGTTCATATTTTTGTTTCATTTTCTGCTTTCTTAGTTTCTACTTGGCATTGTAATTTGCATACATATGTAATTATCTATTGTTTATCTTTATATAATTATTGTAATCTTATTTCTGTTTTTTATTATTTCTTGTACTCTGTTTTCTTTTTCTTATTTAAATATTATCACTGGAGGTAATTCGCAACATTTTTTCATTAATTCTTTCTCATTTAATAAGACATAGTAATACCCTATATAGAAAACTGTATTGTTATTCTAAAGGGACTTGTCCCAGAATAAATAAAGAATTTATTATTAATACTATTATTATTATTACAAGAATATAAAAAGTAAGATAATGGCATGGATAGAGACACGTAGAGAAACTACCTATTGTTTTTAAAATAAAAAGTTCAACTTAAAAGGTCACGCGAGGCCATCTTCTTTTCAGAAGCATCGGGGGATTATCAGGAATTGAAGAGGTGGCCAGGTTTGAGTGGGAATGAAGTTTATAATGAAAGGATAGATATCGGGTTCGGGCCAAATCAGCAGCAAATGGAACATTGAGGTCATTTTGGATTATTTTATTCGTAATAGAGTAAGGAGCGTTGAGGATTTTGGGTTTTAAGGATTGGATCCGAAAGGAATTCGATGACTTAGTGGAGCCCCAAAGTTCTACTCTGTAAGTCCAAATAGGCCTTATAACAGTCATGTAGATATGTCTTTTGACTCTCAATTAATTGAGAGTTTAGAGCGTTTGTCTAGTAAATGCTGAAGTAGACTTATAATTATTAGTCAGAATTTCTGATTAAGATTGTGGATATATATAACTGGGTGAGTATCGAAGGATTATCGGGTATTAAAGAGGTTCGAAACCATTGAGTTTGAGTGGGACAATTTTTTATATGTTCTATTTAGGACATCATTTTGCTCGAATATAATTTATTTTCTTATTTTAATCCCACAATATATATAAGGTTTGTCTAATACATACTAAAATAACTCTATAAGGAGTTAGTGACGTCAACAACCTTATATAAAGGCACCTCATGGGTCAACGCATGCACAAAAGCGACTTGAGATTACGTCACTATGCTCAATCTTTGAGGGGCCCATTCATCCATCTTGAGCTCCTTTTATTGCCATAGCAACGGGGAATTTATTATCATACATTCGAATACACGAAAATAAATATTACATTCTCACATCAATGAAAAAGTTGTTACCGGCTAAAACATGCAGAAACGTAATATTTAATGAACTATTGCTTTCAAAACGTAACAATGTGAAAAAGGAGATGCATGGAAATTGGTATAGCAGTAGGTGATAAATTCCTTTAATATGTACAATATTGCTAATAGCCAGGTGATAGTAGGATGTGATAATGATGATACCAGCTGATTCGCTCCTTCAAAAGAACAATGCCATAATTTAAAAAAAAACATAATGTTTTATTAGTGGTATTTGAAATTTCCATGTGAGTAAAAAAAAATAAAAATTTGGTTATAGGTAAATCAAAGCATTCCTATTGTAATGATGATATTTAAATTATTATATTAACCATGAGAAAATTTTAAAAAGCTCGAATCTTTTTTTGGTTTTTACGTAGGTCATTATCCCCATCAAACTTTAAGTTCAAAAATGATACAACTCAAAATATGACTCTATTAAAAAAAAAACTCGTAAGAAATTGAATATCAGAGGTTTTGTTCCTGAATTAAAAATCTTCAACCAATGCAATTGCTAATTAATGCGTAACTCAAAAACGCTATTTTTTTAGTTGTTTTTGGTCTCTTGAAGGAGCAATATGTTTAGGAAACTTCAGGAATATGGGGGCTTCAGCTTGGGGTCTTGATATGAGCGAACTAAAAAAAAATAGTGCGTGTCTATACACGGAAATACAAAAGAGTCTTATCCTTAAAAAATTGATAAATATTTAAAAAAAAAGAAATTTAAATATCTTGGCAGATGGCTCACAGATGATGAATGCTCCTACAAAGATATAACAAAAAAACCTTAAGAGGCATAGACAAGATTATATTTCTAAACTCTGTTCTGTAGAGTAAAAATAGACTAAAAAAAAATTCTTTTTCATTCATCCATACAAAAGATTATCCTCTACGGATCAGAAACATAGAAAATAACGGAAATGGAGGAAGTTGTTGATCATGGAGATGGACTTCTGGAGACGTTGTTGTTCTATTTCCAGAATCCAACAGGTCCTTAACGGCATGTCAGCATGGTCAGGCAACTGTTAGAGCAGAAAAAAGCTGTGCTCAACACAATATAAGTCAACAAATAAAACGATTGGAATGGTATGGCCACGTAAAGAGAATGTTAGAAGAACGGTCTAAGAATGCCTTGGGCTATCACACACACAGAAAGGAGGTAAAGAGGGTGACCCAATGGTTCCAGGATGAAGAGGATCAGCCATGCTCTCCTTAGACTTGAAGAGGGAGGTCCACCGACAACTTTTAGGAACTAAAAAGAACTGTAATAAAGAATTATGTACGTTACCTAGGATTATACTTAGACAAAAGACTTACATGGAACGTACATACAAAATTAAAAAGACAAGAACTGACTAGACGGTACAAACAACTATCACATCTTCTGGACTACAGATCTTCACTTGACTTGAGGAACAAACGACTTATCTATAACAGTATACTAAAACCTATTTAGACATATGGAGCAGAACTTTGGGGTTCAGCAAAAAAAGTTCACATACACAAGATTCAAATAACGCAATCCAAAATTCTCAGAAAAATTCTCAATGCACCGTGGTATGTTTCGAATCACACAATACGCAATGACATGAACATTCCTACTATAAAATCATATATTCATAACAAATACATAACATTCCACTTATCGACACAATATCACCCAAACCCACTCGTTCTTCCGCTTTCCTACTCCCTGTTACCTGGACTTAATAAAAAAAGATTAAAAAGACATTGGCCAAGAGACCTACTGAAAAATTGATATTTCATTCCAAAACTCGATGTTCCTGTACAATAGCAAAGAGAAAAACATCTGGATCAAATTTGCTGGATGCGCAGGTGCAAATGAAAATTAAATAATAATAATAATAATAATAATAATAAAAAGAACTGAAGAAGTTGAAAAAATATCATAAAAATAAAAAATATATTTAAAACCTTTTAATATGTTAAGAGAAAATCTCAAGTTCATCGAAACCATCCTGGGTCCCTAGAGCAATTGTAAGGATCGTCTGATTAGCCATAGCATCATAAAATAACCCCTAAATTAAAAAAAAACGTATATACCCATACAATATTTTTTTTCAAATATTTTATTTGAAAAGAAAAAATATGACCAGGACCGGGACCCACCTCTCCGTGGTGGTGCCTTAACCATCTCGGCCATCCTGGCTCGCTTCTCGGTCAGTCATATCCCTTCTTTCCACTGATCCCATATCCCCGTGTTCTCGCAATTTGCGATATACAGGGGAGAATGTTAATTGAACATTACTCTATTTTTGGATCTTGTTGACTTTAAGTCATTAATATTATTATAATTTATTTTATTGTTATATGATATAATGTTTTAAATATTTTATTTGAAAAGGAAAGATATAGGATCTGTGAAAGAAGGGATATGACTGACCGAGAAGCGAACAAGGATGGCCGAGATGGTTAAGGCACCACCACTGAGAGGCGGGAGGTCCCGGGTTCGAGTCCCGGTCCTGGTCATATCTTTTCTTTTCAAATAAAATATTTAAACAATTATATCAATAACAATAAAATAAATTATAATATTTTTTCTGTTATTTAGTATTTGTAGTTCAATATGAAATTGGCAACAATATTTGAAGGCGCCATAATGCTGTTACAAAAAACCTCAAAATCTATATTTTACGTATATTAAATACATATTTTATTTATTAAAACCGTAATTGACAACCAACTATTAAATGTTAATGAACACTTTGTATAATACGCTAAGGTTTGTGCCTTTAATGTAAATGCTAGTTTCACTCAAAGGTTGAATTGCTTCTCTCCAATCATTCAAAACTGTTGTTCACGTGAAGCCACCATCTTGCCACGACAATCTATTACCAATAACATGTTCAGTATTCGTACTTCTCCAACGCAGCTATAGTTTCCTCTGACATATCTGGATTGGCTAAGCATTGAACACAACGAGAAACCTATTAGCAAGCTTTACTGCAAGTCCATTTGTTCTTGTTGAGAAGAGAACAAATAGTGTAAACAGTTAGGTAATGGATGTGATCCTTGATATAAGAGCACTCTTAAAAAACCTAGAGCATTATAAAAAAGGCCTTAGACATATAAATTTCTTAATTCCATGTCCCATATCCTTCGACTTGAGGAAGAAGAACGAGTCTTCATTAGGGTTGGGCGATAGTCGATAGCCCGATACTATCGAATGCTATCGATAGTTTTTCGTTCGCTGATTCCTTTTTTCCAAACCTATTCAATAAAGAATTTCAACTAATTTAATTAAATTCAATTACCTACCTACTATTTGAAATTTGCAGAATTGTAAATTATATGATTATATCATAAAGATGAGAAAAAAAACTGATTTTATTTGAATTTTAAAAAAGTATTTACAATTTACACGTTTACAATAACAATGAACAAATCAATAAAGAAAAATAACGAAATAGTTAATTTCAAGAGTCAAGTGTGCTCCTTGAGCCACATATTTCCCGTAAGAAAAACTAGCACTTCTAGTTGAACATTTAAGAATTGTAGAAAAAGATGCCTAATTAAAGAGGAAGTTGAGGTTATAAAAACCTAGAAGAGCCAATGCTCAATACCGCGGATTTGGTTTGTTTGCACAAGTGTGAGGCTTCGTGTACTGCCCAACATAATGTAATTAGTAATTTCGCAGAACTAAATAATGACACGTCAGGTGCGGTATCAAAGTTATATAGAAGAGACCCCTTGAGCTCTAGGAATTCCGAGTTCAATTTCAAAAGAACTCGAGATTGGACAGAGACAGATCAGTATAATTCCGAGAGTTACAAAACTTGAGGGTAAAAAAGTACCATCGATAGTCGCCTCTATCGACAGTGACCATCGATTGTCATGTCCTATCGATATATCGATAGTAACTATGGAATATCACCCAACCCTAATTTCTGACAATTTTTTTATAAGTGCTTAGAAAACTACTTTTTTAAATATTTGACCTTTCTTCCAAATATGGAATTTCTGCAGCTAAGGACCATTAAAAACCTAACCAGAACCACTACAACCCGTGAACGGATCTGGGGTTCAGTACTGCTTAGAACAACGGTTTCAAGGACAACGGTTCTGCAAGGAGGTGACGCCCAAGGTCACGCTCACGCGACAGATTTTCTCCCTTATTTTGGGTACCTTATTTTTATAATATTTTATAGAGGCTGGGTGAGCCCCAGGAGGGTCCTAGATCCTATATGATCCATCTCCGGCTGCAAACAGACTAATAAAAGTAACCGCCTGCAGCGGGATTTGAACCAGGATTTCCGACATGGCAACTCAGTGCTCTACCACTTCCGCTCCCTTAGGACGATTAGTTGTTTATGTTTTGTGAACAAATCTTATAACCAAGCTTTCCCTTTCACATTCAATAAGGTCACAAGAGATAGGAGGCTATTGAGTCATAACGTTTTTTTTTATTTAATTATTTATTTCTTGTATAATTTGCTACATTTCACAAAATAAAAATGCTGTACCAATAGACCAGTCTCAAATTAAAAACAATTGTAAAAATTTAAATATATCTGTGGAGAATCATAATTTACAATGAAAGAAAAAATGTATAAAAAACTTTCAACAGAGAGAAAAAAAATTATTAATAATAAAATAAACAAAAATTATAACTATACATTCTTAGTAACTTATATACATATATATAAAACCATATGAATGTAATGAAAGAATTTGGTATCCTACAATAATAAATGTTTGGTTCGTTTATGTACATACCGCTTTGTACTATTTTTTGTATAGTTCCCAATATTTTTTATAAGTGGGTTTTTATTGTTTTTAAACTTAAAAAAAATATTGTTTACATAGTTTATTGAAAAATAAATATAATAATGTATACTTAATTCTGTATGCATAATTTTAACTTTAGTGTAATATGCATAATATCCAGCAATTCTAAGACATTTGTTTTGGAATATTTTTTTTTGTAATTAGTTTTAGACATATAACTAAATATTGGGCATGCGCATGTTAGTATAGGTCGTAAGCAGGCTTTATACAATAACTTATTATCTGTGCTTAAGAATCATAACGGGGCTTTCCATAACCGGTGGGGAATTTCAGGAAATGGCTTTCATAAGGTCCTAGGGTCTTTGAGGCATAAACATATAAATGCCAATACTTTAAATGTATGAAGTGTGTTAATTAAGTAATTAGCCTATTTTGGTTTTTAATAATTAAATTACAATTTAACATTGTCTCCATCAATGTAGTGTATAAAAATATGTTTGATTTTTCTTACTTAAAAATTAATATACATTTTTTATTTCTTCTAATCATTTTATTTCACCTTTTTAATTTTCTATTAATAGCCTAAGTAAGTTTTTTATACATAAGTAGGTATGAGAATAATTTCGTTCTCCCGCCATTTTTGCGATGAATACACTAGAACGAAGTTCTTTGAACATTAATTTTAATTTAGGATCTTATTGACTTTCGTCATATTATTATTTATAATTTTTTATAATTATTGGTCATTTTTTATGAGTTATAAATATTTTTATTTTTTAAAGAGAAAAGATAGGCCCTCGACCGGGATTTGAACCCGGAACCTTTGTCTCACCGTGACATCGCTCTGCCAATTGAGCTATCCAAGGCTCCTCCCGGTCGAGGACTAACCTTCTCTCTTTCAAATCCCGGTCGAGGGCCTATCTTTTCTCTTTAAAAAATAAAAATATTTATAACTCATAAAAAATGACCAATAATTATATTAAATATTTTTTATTCCCGTAGTAATATATAAAGAAAACTATAAATAAATAAAATAATTATAAAAATAAAACAAGGAAGAAATGTAACAAAAAGGTAGAATGAAGAGAGAAGGCAGGAGGAGGCAGACGATGTAGTATTACATTGAAGCCATTGACTGAAGGTTGGCTGCGCTGCAGTCGCCCCCGTAAAGATCCACTTCATGCCTCGCTAGGGCCAGCTTTGTACCCTGTATGCGGCATACAGCGGGAGTATATATATCTAAGTATATTTGTGTGCGAGTATATACCATATATATATATACACTATATAAAAATAGAAAATACACGGAAATTTACACAGAAAAAATATCTTAAAGATTTTAATCGAAAGTCCTACAGAGGAGGGAGACATGATTTAGTTTTTTTTTAAATGTATATTTTGAAATTTACAACAGTATTATAATAAAGGAGCGGGGCAGCTCAATAGTAGAGTGATGTGTTGCTGGGTCCCGGGTTCGAATCCACCTGTGGCAGATAATTTATTTAATCCTTAAACAGCCGCCCAGTATAAACGGGTCCATTAATTGCCAAAAAACCTGGCCATTGTGCATTCTCTCGAATAAACCACCTCCCTGTATAACCATTGCCCTTGAAACAGTATAGTCTCTATCATCTACTGAATCCATGAATCTTCATGGATTGTAGGGGTACTGTTTTTTTTTTTTTAATTTAATATAATAACAAGTAAATATAATGAATAATATGTAGTAATCAAATTACAATTTCTACGGTCAAATCTCATCAAATCACTTTTACCCTCCGTCTTAAGCCAACGACCTCCTGTCCTCCTGTATCGTTTAATAACATCCCACTGATTCCTGTAGAACAGGTCCGGTACTTAGGACTGCATCTTGACTAACGCTTAACTTGGAATCCTCATACAAGACTGATTTGACAAGAAACAGCTCGCCGTTTCAGGCTACTTCAACATTTACTAGATAAACGCTCTAAGCTCCCGATTAACTACAAAAGACTTATATACATGACAATCATTAGACCCATCTGGACATAAGGAATAGAGCTTTGGATGTGTTCTGTATACAGTTGTAAATATCAATAAATATATTTTTTAAAAAGAATTATTTTGGATTGTAAGGATCGGATACGAGAGGAATTTGATGGTTAGTGGAGCCCCAAAGCTCTACTCGGTCATTTTATTTAATTTAAAATATTTAATATCCTAAAAAAACCCTAGTTATGTTATATTGTAAGTCTTATAGTTATATAGTCGTATAATTATATGAGTAAGTCCTAGTTATATTATGAATATATAATATAATTCTGGAATAAAGACGAAAATATGTCACCTATATTTCACACATTTAAAAGCTATATTTTGGGGGGATCTAAGCTCATCGATCTACTGTTAAACAAAAATAATTAACTCCCATGGTTACTGGAAATGTTAGTAGAAATTCCTTCAAGAATGCAATGCACAGAAAACATGCGTAATCAACAATTTTTTTAATATAATTAATTTATTGATATGTACAACTTTAATAATATTACAAGTAAATCTGCTAATATGAACAATATGATATGTATGGAGCTTGTCATGGAAGGATAGGTATCTAGTTTGGGCCAAATCAGCAACATATGGGATATTAAGATCATGATGGATCAGTTTGTTTGTGACATAATAAGGAGCATTGAGGATTTTACGAAGGATTTTGGATTGTAAGTATTGGATACGAGATGAATTGGATGGTTTAGTAGAGCCCCAAATCTCAACTCTGTATGTCCAAATAGCTCTGATAACCGTCATGTAACTGATAAGGAATAAAATAATTGGGAGCTTAGAGCGTTTGTCCAATAAATGTTGAAGTAGACGAAAACGTCAAGCAGTTTCTTGTCTTTTCAGTCTTGTATGAGGATTGCATAATCAACAATAAATACATTTTTAATAAAACAGTATTATTTTATGTTGAAGAAATTGGTCCGGGTAGAGGTCACTGAATGAAATTCTCAAGTAATTTGAGAAAATCTTTATTGATAGCCAATGTTTCGACCTACGCTGTAGGTCTCCTTCAGGGCTATATGCAAAATACAGACAATATAAGAAAACGGTACAAATATATTAAAACATTTGAAATATTTTAAAAGAAATTAAAAGAAGGTGAATGCAGGCAAAAAAATTGATAAAGATGTACAGTAAGGTAATTATGAAGGTTAAAATGTATAAGTGTATACTATAAACTACTAAGTGCCAAAAGGTAGTAACCCACATCATGAAGAAAATAATAATAAAACAGACAGTTAAAAAAAATTAAGGTATTACAGATAAAAAATAAAAACTGAATATACAATAGGAATGTGAAATGATATGGGTAAATTAGAAAGTGATAAGAATTACGCACTAAAAATTATAGGTAATAAAAAAGAAGAAATAAAAATTGTAAAATTATAAAAATCTAGAAACGAATTATATAAAATATAATAAAAATGAAAATAAAAAATATTTTAGAAAATGCAGTATTAATATTGATAGGTAGAAAATACTTTATACTAGTGTAAAGAATATTAATTGCATAAGAGAATGTAAGAAGAGAGTTTATATAAGTGTAAAATATCAATTGTATAAAAGAAGGTAGGTTTTAAGTAAAGTAAGTGATAATACAATCAGGCTATATTGGACTAAAATAAGTATTATTTAATGTTTGCATCCACAAAAAACATTAAAGAAAATATTTTACTATGATAAGGATACTAAATCGATATTACAAAACATTCTCAATGATGTAGAGGATTTTACGAAGGATTTTGGATTGTAAGTATTGGATACGAGAGGAATTGGATGGTTTAGTAGAGCCGTAAGCATTATTCATTTATATTTATTTTATTTTTTATAATAACATCTGCTGCAATAAGAGAGAAAAGGGAAAAATGGAGTTGGCCAAATATCTTCGATCATGTAGAAAAATCTTTTTTAACTATTTACATAATCATAACTATACAACCCCTGATATGATGAGTCAATTTATACAATAGCTAAAGAAAACTTGTAGATATTTCGAGCCCGGTTTTGTTAGTTTTATTTGTTAAGTTAACCTCACTTCATGCTGCTATGGCTGACCGGAGGATGTTACTGTGGGAGCTATAAATATTTCCTATCCAGCTTTAATTAGGATGGGGATGTTAAAAAACTAACTGGCATCGCACAGGCAACGCCACAGTCACAGCGCGATCACTCTAGCCCCTTCATTTTGAAAGATAGGCAAACCCGCCACTCTTGCAAGTCATGCGGTATTGTATCTCCGACTGTTGAAGGGGTAGAAGGTTAGGTTAGTTTGATACGTCTAAGGTCTTCAGTTTCCTTATTCTGTAATTTTTGGTCTATTAGATTTTATGAAATATACCTTTTTCAGGGGTTGAAGGAATAAAATGGAATAGAATAAAAAGTAACTTTATTCTGGGACTAAGTCCCTTTAGAATAAAAAAAAAATGAACAGAAAAAGAAACATCTGTCCTGAAGGCTACGTGATACAAATCATAAAGCGTATAAAAAAGTGAAACAAAGAAATATATATATATATATATATATATATATATATATATATATATATATATATATATATATAAACAATGATAATAAAAAGTAAATAAGCAGTACGAATCCTGAAAAGATATTAAGCAATTAAAGAGAACAGATAAATCCATAGCTTTTGTTAAATGCATGAGCTAGCATGCAATAATTCCTTTACATGATGCACATTTTTTTAAAACAAAATTAAAATACCGAAATAACGCAATAAATTATTCAATACATTTCATTCTAGGCAAATGACTAACCTTCTTAGACAGCATCTTTTTCGGAAGCCAGGAGATGTCGGAAAAGCAAGGATTTAAATGAGGATAGTGAGGTACCATGGCGGATGTTAGGAGGGATTAGGAGGGAGTTCCACTCTGTGATGGAGCGGGCGAGGAATGAACGTTCGTATGTTTTGGTTCTGTGGGAAGGAATTTAGAGATCAGAAAGGCGAGATCTTGTTTTATGGTGTTGCACTGAGGATTTGAATTGGAGGAGACTGTAGATATATGAAGGGTGTTGAGAGTTAATGGATTGGTATAGGAATGAACATAGGAAATATTGTCTTCCGAAGGTAGGGAAGAGCAAATCTAACTCATCATAAAGGTGGGAAACGCGCGATCGTCTCGGAGTACCAAGGACGAATCTTAGAGAGCAATTCATTATTCGCTTTAATCTTCAAGCATTTTAGAAAGGCCTCCGTAAACCACGCTACAGTAGTCAAAATGGGGGAAGAAGAGAGGCGATACGAGGGAGGAGCTTACGCGATGTTTCTGTAAGGAGATGTCGAGAACGCTGGAAAAACTTCAGGCAACTAATTGACCTTAGGGATATTTGGGCGATGTGGGGTTTCCAGGAAAGGTTTTGATTAATATTAAGGCCTAGGTTTTTCACAGAGAAGGCGAAGATGTGAAATGAGCCGTTCTCTGCACAAATTGACTAACTCCACTTTTTGAAAAATCTTAAATTTAAATGTAAAAGCACAATCAATAAAGGTTAACACCATTAAACGACAAAGACATTTTTCTGGCCACTGAATAATAAATTATTTTTTTCAAAGGTCATTTTGATTAACTCCATAATCTAATGCAAATCATTGCAATAGTACCATTTAAAAGCACTATCAAATGATGAATTCTAGTTCGAAAGGTCCAATCCAGACCTTTTCCAATTTAAATGTGACTAACGTAGAATGAATAGACTACAAAGTTTGAAAAATATGGATCAGCCTTTATTATACCTAAAGATAGATCTGTAACAAGGGAAAAAAGGAGAGACATGATGGATCTGCTGAAATTCATTCCTCCTGTTAAACAGATTACTTTAAAAACTTGCGAAGAAATTGAAATGACGAGTCCTTACATACAGCTGATGGAGGAGACATTTTTACTGCTGACGAATTAATCACAAAAAATAATATAACATAACAAGACTGTTAATGTTAATTTTTTTGAAAATTTGTAATAACAGTATCTAATAATCAACTCTTTCTCTGATAAGAAACTTAAAAATTTAAACACTCGTTAAAAATCCCTATCCTAATTAAACCTGGATAGGCAAAATTTTGAGCTCCCAATGTAGCATCGTCCGATTAGCCTTAGCAGCATAAAGTGACGTTAAATGAACAAACAAACAATTTAAACACTGAATTTAAATTTATTACTTTTTTCACTTGCCAAATCGAATAACTCCACTCACATAAAAATTGTAACATTTCTGACGACAGCTTTTTGGCTAGTGTTTCTTATTAATTTTATATAGTTTTAGATGAAAGCTACATCTTTATTTAGGCATTATACAATGTTTATTTGAATTTATAATATAAAGGGAATTTTGAAAAACTATGCACACTAATTTCTCGCAGTTCTCTACTTTTTGTTTTGTGGAGTTAATCAATTTGTGCATTGAACGGCTTAAATAACAATCTGTTTCAAGTGTTTATTTATTTATGGATATAAATGTATTTTGGAGATAAACTATAGCCTCTATATTAGAGCTAAAGGAGTGGAAATAGTATTTTTTTTTTGCAATGACTGGCGCTTATGTAAGGGGTTAAAATTGACGAGACGTACGATTTGCTGTTAATAATGACCCATTATATATTTTTAATCAATATTATTTATTCGATACAATTTAAAAACCTATATTTTTATAATTTTTTTAAATATTTTATTTGAAAAGAAAATACATGACCAGGACCGGTATTCGAACCCGGGTTTCCCACGTACCCATCGTGGTACTTAGCCACCTCAGCCATTCCGGTTCGTTTCTCGGTCAGACATATCCTTTTTTTTCACAGATCCCATATAGAAACGAACCAGTATGGCTGAGGTGGCTAAGTCCACGACGAATACCTGGGAGACCCTGGTTTGAGTCCAGGTCCTGATCATATATTTTCTTTTCAAATAAAATATTTAAAAATATTGAAAAAATTATAACATCTAACAATAAAATAAACTATATTTTTTATATTTCATACTTAGAAAACCTATTTGGACATATGGAGCAGAACTTTAGGGTTCAGCAAAACAAGCTCACATGCACGAAATACAAACAACACAGTCCAAAATTCTCAGAAAAATTGTTAATGCACCATGTTATATTTCGAATCACAAGACAACGACATGAACATTCCCACTATAAAATCATATATTCATAACAAATACATAACATTCCACTCATCGACACGATATCACCCAAACCCACTCGTTCTTCCGCTTTCCTACTCCCTGTTGGACTTGATAGGAAAAGATTAAACAGACATTGGGCAAGAGATCTGCTCAACTATTGACATTCCCATTCCTTAACTTGATGATACTGTAGAGAAGTCAAGAGAATAACCCTTCAAATTTCCTGGATGCCCGGTTGCGCAGGTGCAAATGAAAATTAAAGAATAAATAAAAACATTTAAAAAAATAATATTTCATACTTATATGGATTTTGATTAATATTAATACCAGTATTTGCTTTATTATTATGTATTTTTTAAAACTATCAAAGAGTAGATTCACTATTCAGAACTACTAAGCTTCAGTGTTTAGCCTGAATGTACATTCCGAGCGAAGTCAGGGCTAGAACTTTCCTTAAGACTAAGGATAGAAAGTCACATATCATTAAGGTCCCTTTATTAAACAAGTTGAAATTTAAAGGAATTTTAATGAAGCTATTTCCACAAGAGAATTTTGGAGCAGTTTAAATGAAATGGGAAACGTTGAATGAATGCATTGCAGTTGAAAGTTAATTTGGGTCTTTTCTCTTCTAGAAAAGACCCACCAGTTACTTTTAGTATCAGTTATTTTATTGATAACTGTTATAACCTAATAGACATAAAAGAACATATGTTTGCATTTGTGTATAATTTAAAACACGACAAATAACCAAGACAATTATAGATATATATTTTCAATTTGGAGGACTAAAATCCACAATATTCTTCAGCATCTGCTCAAATAAATTCATGTTTTCGTACCTCCTTCTCCAAATATATTCGCACAGGTACGAATCTATCATCGATCGTCTGGTGTATACATATATAGGCAGACACCTATAGTGAAAGGGTCTCCCTGGGCAATTAACTCATCCACGGCCGGTGTCACCCGGTCATACCCGTCTGGAGTATGTTGCTACGCGAATTCACAGGTTTATACGCTAACAAAAGTCTCTAAACGTGGCTAAGGAAGTTTTTAATAAAAAAAAAGAAAAAGAAGTTGGAAATGGAATATAAATTTTATGAAGAGAATATGAACAATTAATTAAAAGTTGATGACAGGCGAAATACCGGACAATCTTGAGATCTAGAGGCACGACCGATTCCGAAGATAGGGGACTCTCCCTCACTTAGTTGAGTAACAAGAAGGCGTGCAGAAGTGGCCATCGTAAGTGTCCAATGAGATCAATGTTCAACAAGATGCAACGTCAGCAAGTGGAGGCTGTCACGATGAATTTCTTCCCGGTCGTTCGAAAGAACGTTCGAGAACCTTCCGTATTACTTATTAAATCTGTAGACATTTCTCAATATTTTTCCATCACTGATCAGAAAAGGTAATAATGTATTGATGTTAGCAACAGATTAATTTGGAGATATACTTAATAATAAAGATTTAGAAGAATACAATTAAAAAATATGACAGATCGACTAGTAACAATCCCGCAGCTACTTTTACTTTCTTCTTTTGTCATTTTCGAAAAAAAGAAAGAAGAAAAAAAACCCTGGAACACTACAACCCTTGAACGGATCTGGAGTTCAGTACGTGGTAGAGACTGTACTGTTTGATGGACAACGGTTCTGCAAGGAGTGACTTATCCTAGGTCACGCTCAACCGCCAAAATATCTTATAGAGGCTAGGTGAGCCCCAGGAGGGTCCTAGATCCTATATGATCCATCTCCCGCCGCAAACAGACTAAATAAAAGTAACTGCCTGCAGGGGGATTTGAACCAGGATTTCCGGCATGGCAGTGCTCTACCACTGAACCACTTGCTCCCTCATATTCGATCAGCTGCTCCATAAATATTTTTAAAAATTGGCAAATCACAAAGCCACTGTTCCTGATTTCATTAAGCTGTTCCACAAAATATAGCACTGTTTAGAGTATGAAAGAAAAAGTGGAATGCATGGATTTAAAAAAAAAAAGTAATATCTTATTTCAATATTTTCATTTTAGAACTGTAATGCTAACATATACCGCTGGCCTATATTTGTACTATTTGGAAAAAAATGATAAAGGGGTGTAACTCAGAATTTATTAGACATACAGGTGCTTAAATTAAAGCTAATTAATTTTTTTTTTAGGATAAGAGAAATAAAAAACAGTTTCCAGTCATTGTTTATTCTCAATTTTCACTCTATTCGAGACGTTTCGACACTATAGTGTCATTTGCAATTTTTTTTTTATGCATATTTTAAAAAATCCCAATGTCTCGAATAGAGTGAAAATTGAGAATAAACAATGACTGGAAAATGGTTTTTATTTTTCTTATCCTAAAAAAAGAAGAATTAAATCCAGTTTAAAAAAAAATAAACAAAATTTATAAGAATGAGCTAATTAAATTTACCACAGCTTCATTCCCCATGACGTTTCATCGTAGGATCACTCCTTCGGCCGGTGTTCCTCACGAAAGTCGGCCAAAACATAAAATTCGGACATAAAAATGACCAATTTTCAAAGGGGATGACTTTATTGAATTCGGACCGACGGATTTAATATAGTTTGTGTATATACATTTGACGGATATAAATTATATATTTAAATGATTCCTCTTCTTAGCAAGTGAATAAGTATTGTCATTGGTTATGTAAAAACTGTGTCTATGTCTGTTCATTTAACGTTACTATATTCTGCTGTAGTAAATCGGACGATGCAACAGAGGGAGTCCTAAATTTTGCCCTCCGAGTTTAATTATAGAAATTTTTAAGGAGTACCTCTGGCATTCCCGTTAGTCCTAGCCCCTTCATTTTGATAGACAGGCAAGCCCGCTACTTTTTCAAATCATGCTGTATTGCATCTGCAACTGTTGAAGGGGTTAATGGTGAGAAAGTGAAATAATGATCTTTTTCATTTATATATTTAATTTATTTACCCTCCGAGGCGTCTGAAAAGAAGATGGCCTCGAGACCATCTACTATAGAACTTTATTGGAGTGCTACCGATGGTTAATTTCTCCACAAGTGTTTTTCATGTCATATTGAACATATTAGCAGATTTACTTATTGTAATATTATTATAGTTGTAAATATCAATAAATTAAATTTAAAAAATATATATATTATATTTATTCACTTTGATCTTTTTTTACATTTATATAACATTCCATAATTATATTTTCAAGTTTTTACATCTCTACCTGTCATTCAACGAAATTCCTATTCATTACTTTCTACATATTTCTTCTGTATTTATTCTTTGGCATCATGTTTTGTATCATTTTTCATACATTTTACTTATGTAACCTCTAGGAGTCTATTATCTTACATTTTATATTTTGTCTGCAATTAAACTAAGTTTTCCATACTTTTATATCTCACCTTTTTATATTTACACTTTTTCATTTTGTAACTTTCGGTTTACTTTTTCATTTTTCTTTCGCTTTGTATTTTGTTTACATTAGCAATCTTCAGTACATTTATTCTGTAAGTTTTTTATTCATTACCCTTAATAATATATCCATCACTATTTTTTACTTTTTTATTACTCTATATATTATTATATTCTTGGTACTATAATGTTTTTTACAGTTATTTTTGTTTTGTTTGTTTTTTCTCACATAGCCCTGAAGATGGCCTACAAAGTAGGTCGAAACATCGGCACAAATAAAAAATAAGTCTTGACTGAAGTTTTTTGACTGCACCCCCCCCCCAACTATCTCCATCCTCCATTATATCTTCCAATCAACTATTTTTCTCTCTGAAATGGTCTTTTTCGTTCTTTTCTGACATTGTACTGGTTCGGGATCCGATTGCATAAGTAAGGATTTTTTACTCCCTTTAAAAAATCCTAGGGCCAACTGCCGGGGTAAGATCCCACGATCTTGGAGATAGTAGGCTTGAAAACTGTGTGATTATGATTGTTTATGTCCGTGTTCAGCTATTATTAATTTGTAGAAGTTAGTTTTGGAATAAACCTATATGAACTAGAAGATTCATTTCCCTAATATAGTATTTTATGAACGATACAGGTGTATCGTGAAACGATGGGAATCAATTTTAAAATATTTTTGTTTTGAAGAGAAAAGATTTGCATTTGCAAGATTTGCTTCTGCTTCTCCGTAGAAGTGCTCTAAACCATTGAGCTACCAGGGGTCGTATCCATGGGAATAAATCACTTCGTGCTCACATGTCAGGATGTCATTTAAATATGAATTGTTTCAGAAATGTTGTAAAAAAGTAAGAACCCGTCTGGAACGAGACTGGTATAGTTTTTTAGTATTAAAAAAACTATTAGGATATTAAAAAACAAGAAAATTCTACACAAATTCATAGAATATATACATTTTCTAGACGTAGCTATATTGCAGGTTTAGTTGTTCGCATACGAGAAATTTGTCTGTTTTCGTTACGACCCCTGGTAACCAAAGAGCACTGCACTTGAGATGCAGACGACCCCAGGTTCGAATCCCGGCAAGGACAGAACTTTTCTCTTCAAAATAAAAATATTTAAAAATATTCACCATCAAAAGAACAATAAATAAAAAACTGGTGTGTCAACAAAATCCTAATTAGAGTAATGTATGTACCTACTACACGTAGCTGTATTGCAGGTTTAGTTGTCCGCCTAAGAGCAGGTTTTAGAGGATAGGCTGCCCATTATATCTGGTGAAGGGGGTATTGTACTTGACAGCTTATATCAATTGCCAGGCATCGGCATTTATTGTTCAATAATTGATTATCTAAACCTCAATATAATATATTTTTTTTTAGTATTAATTAATATCTTTTTATATTTTTTGAAGTTATAACAATTAAAATACTGACCAACAGATTAAGGATGCTAAATATAATAATAAAAATGGATGAGTATCACTCTGTTATATAAAAAAGGTTTGAATTGATGTTGCCTAGCAACCGATACGGGGACTACTTTTTCGCTAGTCTTTTGTCATGCTCGATCAGTTAAATTATAAATATTTTTAAAAATCGGCTATTCACAAAGGTGCTGTTCCTGACTTCATTAATACGTTACCCAAAATATAGCTCTGGTTTTTTAATTAAAATTGAAAAAAATCGGATGCATCGATTTAAAAAATAAAACAAGCTACATCTTATTACAATCTTTCTGTTTTAGGAATGTTATTTAAATACAGAGAATGCAGTGAAATAAGATTGAGACATTTCTCATGTAAACAGTGAGGAGAGGAGTGGCTCAGTGGTAGAGCACTGAGTTGCCATGCCGGAAAACTTGGTTCAAATCCCGCTGCAGGCAAGACTTTTATTTAGTCTGTTTGCAGCCGGAGATGGATCATATAGGATCTAGGACCCTCTTGGGGCTCACCCAGCCTCTATAAAATGTTATAAAAATAGGGTACCCAAAATAAGGGGGGCAAATCTGCGTCTGAACGTGACCTAGGATAAGTCACTTCCTTGCAGAACTGATGTCCATGAAACAGTACAGTCTCTACCATGTACTGAACCCCAGACCCTTCACGAGTTGACTAAATAATAGTCTTGCCTGAAGCGGGATTTGAACCAGGATTTTCGGCATGGCAACTCAGTGCTTTACCACTGAGCCAGTCCGCTCCCTAAATAATAATAATACATTACACTAAGCAATAAATTATTCATACAAACAAATCTTCATATTGAATTACATATCTCAAACAGGCTAAGATATATATGTACATGAGAAATTTAATTTTTATCTAGATAGAAGCTCTATCAAACAGGAATTTTGGCTAAAAAAATTCCTTTTTTATATAACAGAGAGATACTGATCCATTTTTATTATTATATTTAGCATCCTTAATCTGTTGGTACATTAATTGGTTTTAATAAAAAACGGGCTCTTCTAAAATTTTGGCATACTTGTACTGAGATCACGATAGTAAGAAATGTGTCAAGGCCACTTGTGGTGTAGTGAGTAACATAACAACATACACTGCCCAAGATCGCGGATTCGCAGCCTGGCAACTTTTTTACAAGGAGGACAAAATACTTAGTTATGTCCTACTTCGGATATGGTCCATGGTGTCCCTGAGTCTGTACGGTGCCACAGGAAATGACACTGCTATCTCCTGATTCCAAAACTTGCATTTCTTTGTATTTAAAAAAAATATACAGAAGGAATTTAACCTGGATAGGATAAATTTAGTACTCCCACTGTAGCACCGCTCGATAAATCATAGCAGAATAAAGTGACCTTAAAAAAATTGACAAAAAAAAACAACTTCTATAATATTGGAAAACATATGTCGAGATAGCGATAACATAAAATGTAGCACGGATATCTTGAAATTAAAAACAGCATATTTCCGCTCCAGATCACACCAAAACACCCCATCTCGCTTCAGATTCTTGGAAAGGGACGAATTACAAGAAGCTAAACTTGGGAAGAGTTCGAAACTTTTGAAAAAGTTGATTCCCATTATGAAAAATATAACGAGCAGAGTTGTGTAACAGAAATCCTCACAACACCCGCATTATCATCCCACTCTAAAAAAAAAATTAAAGTTTGATACAAGCTAAATTATACGTTAATATTATACTTCAGAGTTCTTTAAGACACTTACAATACTCTAACGTTTTTTGTCACATTTCTTGGAAAATTATTTAAAAAATTATTATTTAGGAAACAATTTTAATTGGAGCCTCATTTTAATTTGAAAAATCTACCTCTTTCTTTGTGACATTTAGCGTAGAGAGGCCTCACTGCATTGGAGCCTGACAACTCCTCCACATTTGAGCCAGGGTTTTTCCTCTTTTACCACCTGTTCTTTGGATATAATCCTCATAGAGGATTCTCGGGCGTCCACGGGGTCTTCTGCCTATCGGGCGGGCTTCCAGAACCTTTCTAGGAAGCCATTCTTCGTCCATGTGACAGACATGGCCGAACCACACGAGCTGTCTTTTTTTCAATGGAGGTCTTCAGTTCTTCCACCTGCAGCTGATCCCTTATGTATATATTCCGCAATCAGTCCCTCCTTGTTTAAAAAAAAACCCAAAAAAAAACCTTGTTTTATCGACCTCTCTGCGTAGGTTCATTTCAGCTCCTGTTATCCTGTTGATGTGCTTGTCAAGCATATGTAAGTGTTGTGGGAGATATACTTCTTTGAATATGTGAAGTTTCATCGCTACGTTTCGGTGTCCAAAGATGCTATTACAGATCTGGTAACAACGAGGAAAAATGCAAACACGTGACTTTTACCCTTCGCCGGGGAACATGTCTTTCTGTCCATTTCAATGAAACCATCCTACCTATTTCCGACACAGTACGATACCTTGGCTTCCTCCTAGACAAAAGACTTACATGGCATCCTCATACCAGACTCAAAAGACAAGAACTTAACAGACGATTTAGCCAACTATACAGATTCCTATGTAGGACCTCCGATCTTTCAATAGACAATAAATTACTAATATACAAGACCGTCATCAAACATATTTGGACCTATGGACTGGAACTGTGGGGGACCGCAAAACAATCGAATATCAGACGCATTCAATCCTTTCAATCCAAAATCCTGAGAACTATTGTCAATGCTCCTTGTTATGTTTCCAACAAAACCCTCCGTAATGATCTCAACATTCCTTTCGTCCTCGACCTCATCCCTACTAAATTTTCAAACTTTCACCAAAACCTTGCCTGTCATCTCAATCCCCTGGCTCAGTCATTATCCAGTTCCACACATCCATATAACCCACCCCGCCGTCTCAACCGGCAATGGCCCCGAGACCTGTTGTAATAAAGTTATTTGGAGTACTGGCACTGGCCAGATTCTCCACTCACGACCTGTGTGTGTGAAGCGCCCTCAACCAGCTTCCATTGGCGTTTAATGCCAGTGACGCGGCTGGGAAAGGGGGCTGGGGCTTCCCGGACTCCTGCTTTGCCCTCATTCCTGGGGAAGAAGCTCAGTTCGGGGACCCCAGGCAAATTGTAAATAGGGTATGAATGTGTACATTTTATTTTATTTTTATTATTAGTATTATTATTATTATTTATTTTATTTTATTATTATTATTATTTTTATTTTATTTTTACTTATTTTTTTTTATTATTTCCGCATTAATTTCTTTCTGTTACCGCATGTATTTATTTTTCCGCATGTATATATTTATTTATTTTATTTTGTTTATATTATTGTTTTGTTATGGAATGACTGTAAGCTACATAGCACTATTACTTATTGCCCACAAGTGGCAGATTGTAATATTTCAATAAAGTGTTAATATATATAAAATAAAAAAAAAGATCTGGTAATAGATCTGATTTGCTTTATTGATTCTATTGCCTACTTCTTCATCTACTTTACCAGACCTGCTAATGATAGTTCCGAAGTAGGGAAAGCGTTCCACTACTTCGAGAGTCTCACCATCGCACAACAAACGCACATCTTCCTGTTCATGCCTAGATATGACAAGCACTTTGCTTTTGGTAATGTTTATTGACATTCCCTTATGTTGGAGCTCCTCTTTCCATTCTACAAGTTGTTGCAGCTTCTCCTTAGAGTCCGCGAGACGAACGATGTCATCAGCGTAGAGAAGAACGGTGTCTGGAAGACGACAGGACGCATATTCCATCGACCGATTAGAGTTGGTGATGTTCTCTTCTTAAATATTTTATGGATCTCATCAATATAACATATAAATAGTAGGGGGCTAAGGCTATCACCCTGCATGATTCCTTTATCCATGTGGAATGTATCGGTCTCTCTCCCATTGATCCGAACTACTACTTTTGCTTTTTTATAAATTCTTGAAAAAATCCCAGACTACTAATTTCCAATTGATTTATATTATCGATATCACAAAAAACCTCTTAGTTATATTATATAATTAATATAGTTATAGTTATATAATTAATTAAAAATATAATATTATTCTTATTTCACAAGTATCAGATATATTTTGAGGGGTGTATCTAGGCTCATTGCTCTACGATTCCTCAAATAAATAATTTTTACTCCCATGGTCTTTGGAGGGAACATTAAATGAGGGTCGCGAGCCTGTGCGGTGTCAGATACCCGTTAAAGATCCCTATCAAAGTCATTCCTGGATAGGCAAAATTTAGAGCTCCCAATGTAGCATCGTAAGATTAGACACAGCAGCATACAGTGACGTTAAATGGATGAACAAACTGAAGAAAAGGTGTACTGCCCTACTAGGAAAAAAGGTCTTAAGCCCAAAAAAAATGAAAATTGAGTTAAGGTCAAATTACGGTTTTGTATATTCTCTATTTAATAAGTAATTATTTGTCAGTCTTATAAGTTCATTAATTAGCCTGTCAAAAAAAATATATTATGAGCCAACATGGGAGTTATGTTACGGTTTGCACTTCTGTTTGCAGATAACAAGACCATAGTCCCATTTTATACCTAAAAAAGGCAAAATCGATTTTTTTAAAAACTTTTTTTTTTTTATATATAAACACTTTATTCAGATATTACAATCTGCCACTTGTGGGCAATAAGTAATGGTGCTATGTAGCTACAACCATTCCATAACAAAATAAAAACAAACATATATAAAATAAAAGGAAATTAAAACAAAAATGATAATAAAATAAAGTCTAGATAAAAATAATAAAAATAAATAAAATAATGTACACATTCAAACCCTATTTACAATTTGCCTGGGTCCCCGAACTAAGCTTCTTCCCCAGGAATGAGGGCAAAGCAGGAGTTCAGAAGGCCCTTGCCATCTTTTCCAGCCGCGTCACTGGAATAAACTCCAATGGAAGCTGGTTCTAAAAACTAAAACTGTTTTTTATTTTTTCTATCAAATTATCTGATCCTTTAAATGTACATTTTAGTGTCCTATAAATAATTAATTTCTTCTGATTTTTTTTTTATGGCATTGGATTCTTTCATTCATCCATACAGCCAGCTATGTATTTTTTTTTAGTGCACTGTTTAGTTAGATGCCAACAGCACGCGGTTTTTCCCCAGATGGTTACCGCCAGTTTTTCCCAGGCGGTCACCCATCCACGCCCGACGTTGCTTAACTTCGGTGATCTGACGGGAACCGGTGTGTTCAACGTGGTATGGCCGTTGGCGAAATTCTTCTGATTTTAATTAATGTAATTTGTTTTATAATATATTCTTTTAAATCTTATAATTAAAGGAGGATGAAATTATGGTCATGAGTAACGTTAAACGTTTCAAAATAATGTTTTTCAGTTAATTTTTTTTTTATTATTCGGTAAATTTAATGATCATTAATGATGGAATCACTTTGCTAGAGCCTAAGGGAAAAGGACTGCCCACACTCGTAGCGATCCTACGCAATTCTGCCCACACGCACCCTCTCAGCGCTGTATCGTTGCCAAAGCAATTAGGAAGTGCCCTAGAAATAACAGCACCCATTAATGTGTCGATTGATGAGAACGGCACAAAAGGTAACTGGCGGCATAATAAAAAACAAAAAAAAAACACTACAACGCATGAGTCTTGGTATCAGTACATTGTAGAGACTGTACTGTTTCTAGGACAACGGTTATGCAGGGATTTTGTTTGTTACAGATCTCGCTCTAACGCCAGGAATTTCCCTTAACCTAAAAAAAAAAATCGTTCAAAAAGGACTATTTCTTCGAACAAGAATTTAAACTAATTCAAAATCCATCTTCGATGTCCGTAAATTAAAATTTAAAAACATTACAGCTCATTAAGGAGTTCAGTATATAGCAGTAGAGGCTGTACAATTTAAAAAAAAAAGATTGATATCTCCGAGATCATGCTCAACAGCCAGGTTTTTCCCCTATTAAGGTTACCCAGTTAATACAGGCAGGGTGAATCTCAGAAGGGTCTTCAACTGGGTCCTTCTTTAGCTGTTAACAGTTTAAGTAATTTATCTATCAATTTAACCCTGCACTAAAATGTTTAAATATTTCCAAACTGCTTTGTTTGAAGAACTTCTTAGGTACAGAAGATATTTAGTCGTTTCTTTAATGTAAAACTGGTAGTGATTTGAATCGATCGAAATAGATTGAAAAACCACTATATTTGTATATAAGATTCATCACGAAATTTACAACTGTATTAAATACAATTAATAATACAAAAAGTAAATATAGTGAATGATATATAATGACAAATAAAGTAAAGGAAAGTAGAGAAATTACGCAATGATAGTACTTAAACTAACAGATTTAAGTAAGTAGGACGGATCAGAAACAAATGGGACATCAAGGTCTTTATGGAAGACTTTATTCGTCACAAATTAAGGAGCATTGAGGATTTTACGAAGGATTAAGGACAGTAAGGATTGGATACGAGTGGAATTCGATGGCTTTGTAGAGCCACAAAGATCTACTTCATAAGGATAATTTCTTCAGTACATATATTTTTAGAATAACTTGTGTTACCATTGAGTGAGAAAAGGGAAGAAATCGAACGAATATCGTTGATTATGTAAAAAACTCATTCGATGGTTTAACATCCCAGAATATGATGAGGCCAGTTATACAATGACTAAAAACACTGGAGATATTTTGAGCATAGTTTTATCAGTAAAAAAGTACAGAAGTACAGAAGTAAATAAGTACATATGTAAGTATAAATGTATATATGTATATAAGTACATACTTAAGTATAGAAGGTATCTATCTCGAATGTCATATTTAAATTTTTTTCCCTATAATTCTTGGGGATTATTTATCCTCCATGGTCAAATTAACATTACATTAAAAACCAAAACTTTGATCCTTGAAAGACTAGATAATTTTTCATTATTTATGAATATTTATTTTTATAAAATATATTATAATGTGTCTAAAGTTATACATCTACAAAAACAACATAAAATTCTTTTTAAATTTTATTTTAATATTTCATTAAATCATTAATTGAATTATGAAATTTTATAATTTATAATATAAAATTATGATATGGAAAATCTATTTTATTTACGGAAAAAAATTTAAATATGACTTTCAAGGTATCTATATACTAAGATTATAGTGAGTTATTTTGGACACTCTATTTAATTTATGTATTTTAATGTAGTTATTATTAATTTATTTTCACAGAATTTTAGACATATGACTGATGTAAAAGAGTTTTTAATGATGCAGAGAGAAAAAATTTGTAAATATTGAAAATGACACCATGTTTTTTCCTCTTTCCCTAATATATAAACTATGAAAAGTGAAGACCAGCTTTATAAAAATATTATTTTTTTTTTAATTTAACATCACTTTATGCTACTAAGACAAACGAGAAATTGAATATCCTAAATTTGGCCAATCAATATAATTAGTATAGGGATCTTTAATAAGCAACTGAAATCACATGCCGAGGACCGCTATTAGAACGATTGCCCCTTCATTGCTAGAGTTAGGCAAACCCGCAACTCTTTTTAGTCATGCGCTATTGTATCTGCAACTGTTGAAGGGGTAGATGGTGAGAGACTTAAGTAACAATCTTTTTCAGTTTTTTATTTACACACTAATTCTATTTTGGAGGTAAATCTCTAGATTTTAGCAAAATTAGTGAAATATTTCATATTTCTTTCCAATGGATGACGCTCATGTAAGGGACATTCAGCATTATAGAGGAATTCGTCGGCTTAGTGGAGCCCTAATGCTCTACTCCGTAATTCCAAGTAGATCTTAAAATATTAGTTTTTTTGTAAGTAATTGAGAGCATAGAGTCTAGTAAGTGTTGAAGTAGCCTGAAACGGCGATATATTTGGAAAAAGAAAAATTATTAAACTGGTCTAACTATCTCAAAGAAAATATGGACATAACCTGCCTTGTTGGTGATCAAATTAAAATTATATTGCTCAGCAGGTGGCACTAGGATTTTTTAAAGGGAGTAAAACATCCTTGGTTATGCCGTCCTTCGGAAGGGACGTTAAACGGCATAACCAAGCAAATAGCAGCATAAAGTGACGTCAAATGAATAAACAACAAATTAAAATTATTAATATGAACCACTTCGACCTGAAATGATAAAGAATGAATAATTAAATCTATTATTCTGTTATATATGAGCCGTTTATTTTGAAAGTGGCCTAACTCCGTTTTTCAAATTTTTGCCGGTTACCATGGTTACATGTACAACTTCTTATTAGATATCAGTGAAGCATTTCTGGTCAAAATATATTTCGAGCAAATACGATAAGTTTTTGACACAGAAGATTTCAGAATTAGTTCAATAACTGAACCGTGTAGTTTGAAAGTGACCTACCTCCATTTATTTTATACTTACAGCAAGATATTTATTATTGATAATGTCTATTGCGATATCTACCACCGGAACATCATGTTCTTCGAATCCCTTTCAAACGCGCAAAATGTAGATGAATAGTAAATTGTAATAAATTTATGTTTGTAATTTTATATGTTCTGAAATTAAAAAATGTTTTGAATAGTATAAATTGTGTTTCCAAAGTGTTTTAAAGATATGTAAAATAAATTGAGTATTGTTTTTTCAATTTGAAGCATCTTAAATTATGTTTAAGTGGACTTGGGTACCTTCAAATTTTATAATGAATCTGGATGTTAATTTTGAAAGTGGCCTAACTCCATTCTTGATAAGAAAACGCACAGTATTCACTTAATAATTGTTACCATTTTAATAGGAACCATAAATTTAGCAGCCTTAGATGCACTTAAGCAGTATGACTCATTAATATACTATGCGTATATTTTTATATACATTGAAACGCAAACCCTTAAATATCTCGATTTGAAGATAAATGGAGGTAGGCCACTTTCAAAATAAACGGCTCATATAACGTCATAAGAATAATGAAAAACTATATGCCTGGCTGCATTATGGTCATTATTTGTGCTTAATCGAATTTGAAACTAAAACTCGAACAATAAATAATATCGACTTAAATATTATACACATAAACTTATTTGTACAAACGTACGCCATATTTATTTATTATATTTATTCTTTATTTTATTTTATATTTATTATTCTTATGATGGTGATAATTTTTATTTTGAAGAGAAAAGATTTTCCCAGGCCGGGTTTCGAACCCGTGTCTTCTGCATACTCTAGCGCAGAGCTCTAACCAACTGAGCTACCAGGCTCGTAACACGGTCAGACAAATCCATTCTCTTCACCGATCCTATATCCTCCTACAGTTTATTCTTTATATATGTGCGGAGGATTGGTAATTGAGGAGATGGAGGATTAAATGGAGTTTAAATGAAGTTTGAGAGACGGCTTCACTTTACGGAAGGAGATGGTACGGAACCCCAAGTCGATGTAGTGGGAATGATAGAGGATTTTGCGAACGAAGCAAACCTTTGAATAGGAATATTTATGCGTGTGGGAATATTATTTCTTATTAGCTAGCAGTCAGCATAAGCAAACGACGATTTAAATTCCATGAACATTTTCTAGGATTTCCCCTACAACGCTCATTAATAAAATTGTTAGTTGCATACAAAAGGTTAAGTCAACAGCTCCATGGATTAGTCAAGCTAAATAGATATACAGACAGTTAAAATAAAACAAAGAGATATTATGTACGGAAAACGATTTGGAAATGAGGTAAACAAAGTGGTAAAACAAAATGCTTCTTCTCTCTCATGTCATGAGGAAAATATGGCGGACGTAAGAATGCATCGCGTGAAACCTGGGTCCAATCGTAATAAACAAAGAATAAACATGTAAAGTACGTACATTGAACGTCTTTCATTTGAATGTGACTGATACGGTTACCATGGTAACAGCTGAGAGGGAAGAACCGGGGAGGTTATTCTGAGCAGTCTGTTGTTATTTAGTTAAAAGAAACAACACTTAAAGTTAACGTAAGGAAGAAATAGTTGGGGGTGCAGTCAATCAAAACACCTAAATAAGTGTGACTTATTTATTATGTGCCGACGTTTCGGCCTACAATGTAGGCCATCTTCAGGGCTAAGAGAGAAAAACAAACAGAAATATATAAAAATGTTGCAGTAACAAGAATGTATAAAGTGGTACAAAAGTGGAAATTAAAATAGTGACTAGATATGATGAAATAGTGAATAGATATATGATAAATAAAGAATGAATATAAGAGTGGTTACAGAATATAATAAACTTAAAATAGTGATAGAAAAAATAAAATTGTAGATGATGAACAGAAATTCTAATAGTGACAGATATAATAATAAAAGAATACGAATATAAAATAGAAAAAATACATGTCAAGAAAGGATAAAATGTAAACAATAATATAAAGGGAAAGAAAAATGAGGAGGTAAACGGAAAGGTACAAAAAGAGAAGATTAAAATATAGAAAAAGGAGGGTTGAGTATGAAGGATTTAGAAAAAACTAGTTTAATTATAGATATGGATATGATACCAGACATGAGGGGTTA
The DNA here is from genome assembly GCA_037127475.1 of Arma custos. Lineage (NCBI taxonomy): Eukaryota > Metazoa > Arthropoda > Insecta > Hemiptera > Pentatomidae > Arma > Arma custos. The sequence goes on from CM073764.1 coordinate 7,920,945, forward strand.
CATAGGTAAAATGTAATAATACAAGCATATATAGAAAGAAAAGATTGATGAATTTCAAAAATTAAACATTGAAAAATGTTATTTATAACTATGAACTATGAAGTATGAAAAGAAAATAGAAAATATAAGTAAGGGAAGTTAATATGTAACTGTATACAGTTAGAAAGAAGTGGCATTAATGCAAAAGTTAACATTTCTGAAATGTTAACATTTTTAAAGTTAACATTTCACACCATTTAAAAAACTGTTTTGTATATGTTTAATAAAACTAAACTGAGTTTCCTTTTTTTTTTTTTAGATTAATTGACTGATATTTACAACTGTAATAATATTACATCAAGTAAATTTGCTGATATGAACAAATGACATGAAAACAAAAAACACTTGTGGAGAAACTACCCATCGGTAACACTCCAATAAAGTTCTGTAGTAGAAGGTCTCGAGGCCATCTTCTTTTCAGACGCCTCGGAGGGTTATCAGGAAAGTATGGGAAGCAAGTTGAGAGTCTAGCGGATTCAAATGTGTATGGAGCTTGTCATGGAAGGATAGGTATCTAGTTTGGGCCAAATCAGCAACATATGGGACATTAAGATCATGATGGATGAGATTGTTTGTGACATAATAAGGAGCATTGAGGATTTTACGAAGGATTTTGGATTGTAAGGATTGGACACGAGATGAATTGGATGGTTTAGTAGAGCCCCAAAGCTCAATTCCGCATGTCCAAAGAGGTCTGATAACTGTCATGTAAATGAGTCTTTTGTAATTAATTGGGAGCTTAGAACGTTTGTCCAGTAAATGTTGAAGTAGGCGAAAACGTCGAGAAGTTTCTTGTCTTTTCAGTCTTGTATGTAAAACTGAGTTTCTCGCTGTAAAAAAAGTATTTTTTAATTTCTATTGCAACAATAATTTACTATAACTGATTTACAAACTCATTATTCTGTACAGTGTTACATGTAAAAAAAGAAACAATATTTAAAGTTAACATTTCACACAACTTTAACAAAACTGTTTTTATTTAACTAAATAACAAGACACAAATAGGAATAACCTCCCCGTTTCTCCCCTCACAGCTGTTACCATGGTGACCGTATCTGTCGCATTCAAATAAAAGACGTTTATTGTACGTATTATATATATATATATATATATATATATATATATATATATATATATATATATATATATCTCCGAAAAATGTGACAAAAACAAACCATTTAGTACCTATGAAATAATGAACATCCCTTTGGATGATATTAATTCATGGAATCGGGGGATATTGGATACATTTTAAAGTGCAGGATCGGGAACTTGTGCGTTAATTAGATCAGTCCAGGTGGATTTCTGAATTTCATATTACGATCTAGTTTCCATTAATTAGTTGGTCAATCCCTTTATACAGTATGAAATACAAACAACATTTAAATTGATGTTTACTTTCAAACAGGTAAACAGTACATGTTCATTATGTCGGAGGGCTAAGGCAGCTACACTAATGAAAATCAGGAAGGATCCTTTTCCGATTCGAATATGTAGGATATCAATTAATGAATAGAGCTCAGAAGTAATTAATTAAGACAACTTGAAGGATGAATAATAAAATTAAAACAAAATAAAATTATTATTTATCAGCCTTCTCTATCCCTCGCCCAAAAAAATCCAGTATACGATCAGAAAAACAAATATACGAACACAATGAATAAAATAAAATTACTTTTAAAAATAAAACTATTATTTAAATAATTAAACAAAATTAGACTATTTCAATTTTATTTATTGACCTTTTGAATGAATCCTATTTCATTGAGAAATACTTTAAAAATATTTAGGAACATTCAGCTTACTAAACCCTCCCAAGTCAGACACAAGGAATCACATCTAAAAGAGACAATGCACAGCACATCAACAGTCAGTTATGTGAATTTTCTTAAGGTTTGTCTATTAGCGATGATTTATAATTAAATAAGAATTATTAATTTATAATAATAATTAATAATTAATAAGAATTATTAATTTACGAAACGTAAAATAATAATTTAAAATACTGAAAAAACCAACGAATCAAAGTTTGGCCCATTCAGGTATAATAAATACCCACATCAGAAGGAAAATCACATCAAAGAAGGCAAAATAGGCAAAATGTCTCTATTTGAGGAGTATTTTTGACTGTCGGTGTGAGTTGAATTTTCATGTCTATGTCTTCATTTTTATTTATTGTTCTTTTGATGGTACAGTAAAACCTCTACTAACGGACACCCCTAAATAGTGGTCACTCCCCATTAGCGGACGATTTTTTTTGCACCGGCATTTTAATACAATTTTTAAGGCATTTGAACCTCTATTTAACGAAACCTCTCATTAACGGGCACGGACAGGCTGTGTTGGTAATAAATCGATTAAAAAACCTCTAAAAGACGGACAGTGTGACTTTATCCCTTTCTCGTTTCTCGGAAACAATTAGTTGCTTCCGGTCTAAGAAAGCAGGGACAGCTGTGTTTACTTTTGAGTAAAGGTTTTCCACATAAATACTTTCTTTTTTTTTTATTCTCGAACCTGCTTCATTAAACTTTAGTTCTGTTATAACCATCGTGACAGGCGGCTGAAAATGTCTCCTTCACGTAAGAGACTCACTTCAGAACAAAAAATGAATGTAATCGACGTTCAGGACCGCGAAAAGTGAAGTGTACGTGCTCTAGCGGACAGGCTCATTATCGGTAGGACACAAATTTCGGAAACACTCAAAAACAGTGCGGTGCTTTTCAAATTATGGAATGAAAATAAAAACAAAAAAATTGAAAATGTGTTCACGAACAGAAAAAGTTTTGAAAAGCTTGTTAGCTAAAATGGAAGACGCCTCTACATTTTATCACCTGTCAAAATCAATTACGGTTCTCGACGCTATTTTTTGGATTATTTCTTCAGTTTGGGAAGTTACACCGCAAACTGTGAGAAACTGTTTTTATAAAGCGGGATTCAGAAGAACCGATTCCGTAATTCCTCCAATAGTTGACAATGAGCCGATAGACGAACTAAACAGCTTGATATGAGAAACAATTGGAGAAATTAATGAAGACTATTGGTCGATTGATGAAGGTGTGGTTACTGATGATAATTCTAAGGACATTGCTACGATAGTCGAAACTTTGGAAGAAAATCGTAAGAGTGAAGAAGAATTTGATGAGGAACAGCAACAAGTCAACGAATATGTAACATTTCCTGAAGAATTACAGTGTTAAAAAAAAATAAATGACTTTTTTCTCTATCATGAAGACGCTCTGGGTGTCAAAATGGCTGCTGACATTCAGATGATAATACAATTGAAACACAGTAAAGCCAAACAAAGACAAACAACAGTGAATCAATTTTTCCCAAGCTGTTCTAATAATAAAAATGACATTTGAAATTGTTCATAAATGTATATTATATCATTTTTAGAATAAACAGAAATTTTGTGTAAAACTTTTTTTTTTTAATCTACGTACCTTTTAAACACCTGGGAAATTGAATAAGAGAGAATCAATTTGTATAAATACGGATTTATGGAAAAATAAAACCTCCCTTTAACGGACACCTTTAAATAACGGACAAAAACATTTGCACCAGGGCTGTCCGTTAATTAGAGGTTTTACTGAAATATATTTTTGAATATTTTTATTTTTAAAAGAAAAGATTTGTCCTGGCCGGGATTCGAACCCATCTCTAGCGCGGTGCTCTAAACACTGAGCTGCCAGGAGTCGTATCCAACTCCAAGAAAAGGTTTATCCTGACTTGGATACGACCCCTGGTAGCTCATTGGTTAGAGCACTGCACTAGAGATGCGGGTTCGAATTCCGGGCAGGACCAATCTTTTCTCTTCAAAATATAAATATTTTAAAATTCACTTTTGTCTTCTTTGATGAACGAAAAAAACTCTTCATTTTACTTATGGACTTTTCATTTTATTTATGGATTTAAGGAAGAATTAATCCTTTTTCATTGGGATAGACTTTAAAAATATTTAGGAACATTCAGCTACTTTAACCCACCCAAAACACACATCCGAAGAAAAATCACTTCAAAGAAGACAATGTACAGTATTTCTCACATCAAGAGTCCAAACAGACACCTTAAATAAAGACAGCAATCTTCCAAGATATTCAACAAGTAAATAACGTTGACTGGTTGTTTTTCCTGGTTTTTAGGGACTTATGTTTTGCTTTTTGGCATTTTTCCTCACGCATTTCAAATCTGTATTATCTTTGCTGGTAAAAAAAATTTATAAATTACCATTTCGTCAAAAATTTTAATTTTTCCTTATGACTTCAGAAAGCAAGAATGGAATGTTATGTGTAATTCTAAAAATCATCTATATCACGAACCTAGTTGAGATGTAAAAGTTCACCGAATTATCTTACAAATTTCTGTATGAAAATATCGACACTATATGTTTAATATGAAAACTTGATTTTTTGGTTTGTAATTTCCCAATTTTTATACATTCCAAAAGTGAGCTAAAAAAATAGTTAAAAAAATCATTTAAATGAGCTATGATAAACAGCATTACATTAATAGACCGAAGTGAGAATGTTAACAATCGAATATGTTAAGGAAATATATATGTAAGACTTTCATTATCTTTAATTTTATATTGATTCCACACTGTTTAATTTTCCTTTAAATTCTTTTAATTTTCGTTATTAGAGAAGAGTTGGTCGACTGTATCTTCTAATTTAAGGAAGAAATAGTTGGGGGTGCAGTATATTCACATCTTATTTTGCATTAATGCCACTTCTTTCTAACTGTATACAGTTACATATTAACTTCCCTTACTTATATTTTCTTTTTCTTTTCATTCTTCATAGTTCATAGATATAATACCACTATTTTCAATGTTTAATTTTTGAAATTTATCAAGCTTTTCTTTCTATTTATGCTTCTATTATTACACGTTACCTATGTAACCCCTCATGTCTGGTATCTTATCCATATCTATAATTAAACTAGTTTTTTCTAAATCCTTCATACTCAACCCCCCTTTTTCTATATTTTAATCTTCTCTTTTTGTATCTTTCCGTTTACCTCCTCATTTTTCTTTCCCTTTATATTATTGTTTACATTTTATCCTTTCTTGACATGTATTTTTTCTATTTTATATTCTTATTCTTGTATTATTTTATCTGTCACTATTAGAATTTCTTTTCATCATCTACAATTTTATTTTTATCTATCACCATTTTAAGTTTATTATATTCTGTAACCAGTCTTATATTCTTTCTTATTTATCATATATCTATTCACTATTTCATCATATCTAGTCACTATTTTTATTTCCACTCCTGTACCACTTTATATATTCTTGTTACTGCTACGTTTTTATATATTTCTGTTTGTTTCTCTCTCTTAGCCCTGAAGATGGCCTACATTGTAGGCCGAAACGTCGGCACATAATAAATAAGTTATGCTTATTTTGGTGTTTTGATTGACTGCACCCCCAACTATTTCTTCCTTAAATCTTTTAATTTTCCTTTGGAAGAGAGGTTAAATGACAGTCCCTAGCCTGTGCGATGTCAGGTACTCGTTAAAAATCCCTATCCTAATTAAACCTGGATAGACAAACTTTAGAGCTCCCACTGTAGCATCGTCCGATTTGCCATAGCAGCAAAAAGTGACGACAAATGAACAAAAAACAACAATCTTTAATTTTCCTTATTATTTCATTTCTATACATCTTCGCCTTAGAAAAACAAAATAAAATTGCTGAATCAGTATGTGTGGTATATAACAATTTTTTTCTTTATTATTCCATTCAATATTAGGGAGCTGATTGGCTCTGTGGTAGAGCACTGAGTTGCCATGCCGGAAATCCTGGTTCAAATCCCGCTGAAGGCAAGACTTTTATTTAGTCTGTTTGCAGCCGGAGATGGATCACATAGGATCTAGGACCCTCCTTGGGTTCACCCAGCCTCTATAAAATATTATAAAAATAGGGTACTCATAATAAGGGGGAAAATCTGGCGGTTGAGCGTGACCTAGGGCAAGTCCCTTGCGGAACTGTTGTCCATGAAACTGCAGTCTCTACCATGTACTGAACCCCAGACCCGACCACGGGTTGTAGTGGTAAAGGTTTTTTTTTTTAAATCTCAGTATTACTTTATTTCATTATATGTATTTAATTACTAGTTAATTTGATATGAATGGTTACAGTACCACCTTTCTATTTTTCCCTTATTATTTAATTTTTATATATTCATTTAATTAACTTGTTGCTTTGATATGAATAATTAAATATATTAATAATAAATACTGCCTAAATTGTGATCATGTATAATTTTTAAAAAAATTCTAGTTAAATAAAAAAAAATTATATTATTATTTTTAATTGTACGTATTATTCCATTTGTACATATTTAGTGGGTTTCCTTAACCTAACGATTCAATGGCTTCCTCCCACAATGTCCTATCCAAGGTCCATTCTTCCCGTAGACCATGACCTATCATGGATTCCTCCATTTCGTTATCCAGGTGTTCCTTGGTCTTCCTCGTCTTCTCAATCCCTCAACTTTCCATTGGTGGACCACTTTGGATAGTCTTCCTTCAGGCATTCTTGTCAAATGCTCAAACCATTTCAAGCGTTTTTCATCATGTCTTCCAGAATATTTTTTATTGCCTCCCTCCATCTTTTCTCTGATTGTCGCATTTCTTATTTTGTCCATTCTTGATATTCCCGCCGCTCGTCTCCTGTAGTCCATTTCTGTAGTTAGTTTTCTCCTGAGGTTGCCCTTCAACGTCCAAGTTTCTGATCTGAAAGTCATGATACTTAATAATGCACTATGTATATATATACTTTTTTTTTGGGGGGGGGGATAATGTTTTTATTCCATAATACCGAGTTGAGCATTGATATGGTCTTTTTACCATTTGAAATTATTCTTTTTATGTCCATATCACATCATTGCTTGTATACCTCATTTAATTTTCTTAACATATATCCAGCATGTTCTGTGTCTTATGCAATGACGACCTGGTCATCCGCGAAGGATATGTTTATATAGGAGCACATATTCTTTCAATTGAATCCCCAAGGGTTCGCATTTCTTTCTCCATGCTTTCAGACAAATATCAAGATAAGTCTTGAATAGAGAAGACTATTATTTATCTGAATGATTAAATATATCAGTAATACATTTAGCTTAAATTGTAATCATGTACAATAAAAATACTTTTTCGATAAATAAAAAAAAATATATGTAGCATATAAATATAACGATATAGAAACAAATTTATAGTTGAATAAAAATAATTCCTATTATAATTAATAATAATATAAAGTTTTCCGTATTATTTTATTTCTATATATCTGTTTAAAATACTTGTCAATTTGATATGAATGATTAAATGTATTTTTTATTAATACATTTATCAAGATTCTGATCATGGAGAATAAAATGCTATTTAACTAAAATAAAAAAAAAGATTCATGTATTATTTAAATATAAAATTTTGAAATAAAAAGAGTTCCTATTTCAATTAATAAATTGAAAATGAAAGATTATTTTTTTAAAACAGAGTTTAAGTATTTATAACTGTTTTGCTAATTCAGAGAAAAAAACTGTATAACCTTTGAAGGAGTCTGGGGTTCAATACATGGTTGAGACCGTACTGTTTCATGGACAACGATTCTGCAAAGAGGTGACTAAATTAATATTAAATTTGAATAATATTTTAAAAATATTTATATATTTTAGTAAAAATATTAGCGAAACCTTTACAGTTCGCATTGTAGTAATTAATCATTTTCCCCCCAAAAAAAGTCTAACGTTCTGCTTAAAATAAAATTTACCATCAACAATTCTTTAATTTATTATAGAGCTTTCATTAGGCTATAACGATCATAAAATTAAAATAAAAAACAAAATAATAAAACATTTAGAGCTGGCAACGACTGTTAGATGTGAGAGAGGTATTAAGGAAAATGGCCCAGACTGTGCAGAACCTAGACTAGGAATATAGGTCACAAGTGTAGCCTGCAAAACTTGGGCCATAGCAGCTTCGAAACCTCCATATTGCCTCCTCTTATAACTTATATTAGGCTAATATATTTATAAGGATATCAATCTGCATCTATAAATAAGCTAAAGTAAAGCCTTTTTGAAAAAAAAATATTATATAACACATATTAAAAAGGAATTGCTGAATAAAATCAAAGGAGAAAGGTTCTGAAGTGGTGTTGTACGTAATTTTATATAAAAACAGTGAAAGGTTAATTTAAAATAAAAAAAAAACATATGATGGAAGATAACAGTAGTGATAACGATAGCAGGATAGCGAATAACAGTACGTACAGGATTGGATTGTAATTTTATGCAATTATTATATTTACTGAATATAGAATTTAAAGATTGTAACTGAAGCGATTTATTTACTAGCAAAGAATTATTAGATTGCTAAAAAGAACACTATGATGTCAATCCTAATAATAATAAGACCAATTTTTTTTGTATTTATTAATTGAAATTTATTACTGTACCATAACAACATAATATAATGTAATGAATGATACATAATGGCCTGGATTAAGGCAAGTATAGAAATTATCTACTAGTAGTAACAAAACCAAAAAAAAATCTAAAATAAATCATGGTTTTGACCATGGAATGTACATTTTAAAAGGGTTTGGGGATAACACTTGAACAACAAGTGATTCAGTTTTTTCACTAAGTTCAATCTGTCACTGAATAAAAGATAAAAAAAAAAATTAAAAAATAATTATTTAACGAAAAATAAAAAAACATTCAAGCCAAGAATCACCAAATCGGCAGACTTGGGCTATCGAGACAGGGCGGTATCGATGTCTTGAAAATGGGCAGGGATAGGTTAGAATTCAGGTTTCGTCCTTTTCTAGGTTAATATAGGTTTTTTTTTTTACAGGTTATATTATAAAATTCAAGGATAGTCTGAGGTCGTTCCAATGGTGTCCTTTTAACTCAGGACGAAGTAGCCAGGAAAGGACTTTTATCGGGAGGAAGTGGGTTAAGTGGGAGAGGTTACCCTCCTATTGATTGGGTTTAAAGTTATTTTATCAAGTTTTTTATGGTTAATTTAATGGTTAAGGATGGTTATTCGGGATGGTTAGATATATTTATACTTGTATACACTTACCTCTCTTGCCATCACATGTCGACCGAGCTCCCGAGGCCTCACGAGTCAAAGAGCTGAGAGAATGGTCACGGTTTTTTTATATATATATATCTACACAGAGTATATGTATGTATATATATATATAGATATGTATGTATATATATATATTTATATATATAATAGAGGATAGAGACAGATATACAGAATGTGTGTTAGGCGATAGAGAAATAGAAGTAAAAGGGAATCGGCAGAGGACGGTGGGAAGGGCTCTGCCAACACTATCGATTTCTCCTCCCCTCCTCCCCCACTCCTTTCCCTCCCCTACTGCCCCCCTCCTAGCCCTTTCCCCCTCCCCCGGAGGACCGCCCCCCCCCTCCTACACACTTTATCTTATTTCTTCAAATCGGCCCACACGCTCCGCCACTTCCCGCCCCGCTACGGCCCGCTCCTTAAAAACTTTTATTAACAAAACATCAGCATCTAATAAATAATAACAATTAAAAAAAGGGTAATTATTCCGCAGGTTGTCGCTTCAAGCTGACTCACAACAAAGTTTAACTGTTAATTTAATTTTAACTTGTGGTCTGGTGGTTGGCATAACAACCTACTAAGGCCCAAGTTCGCGGGTTCGTAGCCCGGCAGGATTTTTTGAAGAAAGTAAAAAATTTTTGGTTATGCCGTCCCTCGGAAGGGATGTTAAACGGGTCCTTGCAATCCCTATCCTAATTAAAGATAATTAAAAAAATTTAGAGCTCCCACTGTATCATCGTCCGATTAGCCATAGCAGCATAAAGTGATGTTAATTAAAAAAAAAAACAATTTCAACTTCGTTCACTTTTAATATTTTCCGAAAATACAAGTTATCATGAGCTTGAAATATGGATATATATATATATATATATATATATATATATATATATATATATATATATATATATATATTAAATTCACCATTATTTTCAGTTTCTAGAATATTAAAAAAGAAACAAATGAAATATTATAATTTTTTTTAAAAATTTAATTTATTGATATTTACAACTATAATAATATTACAACAAATAAATCTACTAATATGAATAAAAGAAATGAAAAAAACAACACTTGTGGAGAAACTACCAATCGGTTGCACTCCAATAAAGTTCTATAGTAGAAGGTCTCGAGGCCATCTTCTTTTCAGACGCTTCGGAGAGTTATCAGGAATAGTATGGGAAGGAAGTTGAGAGACTAGCGGATTCAAGTGTATATGAAGCTTGTCATGGAAAGATAGGTATCGAGTTTGGGCCAATTCAGCAACATATGGGATATTTAGATCATGATGGATGAGTTTGTTTGTGACATAATAAGGAGCATTGAGGACTTTACGAAGGATTTTGGATTGTAAGAATTGGATACGAGATGAATTGGATGGATTAGTAGAGCCCCAAAGCTCAACTCCGTATGTCCAAATAGGTCTGATAACTGTCATGTAAATGAATCTTTTGTAATTTTTTGTAATTGGGCGCTTTGAACGTTTGTCCAGTAAATGTTGAAGTCAGCGAAAACGTCCAGAAGTTTCTTGTCTTTTCATTCTTCTTCTATATACAAATTTAAATACAATAAAATAAATAGTTCGTAATTCAATGCACTATTAATAATTTGCCCATGGAAGAGTTTACTAATTATTGGGACAATTTTAATGAAATTATGTATTTTTCTTAATTTAATTGTTATTTTTTACAGATTTTTAGAGATATAACTTCTTTAAAGTTATGTATGTAGGGATGCAGCAGACTTATTTCAAAAATCGATAGTGGCATATATTAGTCGAAACGATTTAAGGAACTATATAAATTAAGAAGTTAAGATGAAAGGAGAATGTTTTTTTCCCAATATATAAAAATCAAAAGATTTATAGTCCGGTTTACATTAATTTAAAAATCAGCTGATAATATATTGAATTTGAATTGAAAATGATTTGATTGATATTCGTACTGGATTTGAGGTCTTTAAGAGGGAATTGAAACATGCACAACTTATTTTTGTCAAACTTCAAGATATATTTCAACAAATCAAATACCAACAGATATAACAGATTCAACGTTTTAAAAATTCATTTGAAAAAGATAATATAATATTTTATATTATTTTATTGTTAAGTCCAAATAAACAAAAACGAAACAAAAAACACATAAATCAAAGAAGGTTGAAAAGATACATTACATCTCATACAAACATCCTGAAGGAGACTTTATCAAGTAGAGACAGATGCAGGGTTCCGGGAATTCATTCATAATACGCAAAGAGAATAAAACTGGGTTTTCCTTATACATACAACAATACAACAATATAACGTGGCTACACCTTCATTCTTTCAACAATGTTGTTTATTTTATTTCATTTATATATTTACCTTAATGTATTATAATTTTTGCTTGAATTTTTTTTACAAAATAAAAAAAAACGCTTTTTTTTAGACAAATTTATTCAATGTAATTTACAAATGTATTATATTAATTCATCCAGTAAATAGGATGAATGTATACAATGACAGGAAATGACGAGTAGATAAACTACCCACTGGTAGTACTCAAATAACAAGTTCAACTAAGAAGGTCCCGTGGCCATCTTCTTTTCAGACACCTCGGAGGATTATCGGGAATTGAAGAGGAAGCTAGGTTTGAAACTAGAGGGTTTGAGTGGGAATGAAGTTGGTTATGAAAGGATAGATACCGGATTTCGGGCAAAATCAGCAACAAATATGACATTAAGGTCGTTATGGATGACTTTATTCTTAACAAAAGATTTTACGAAGAATTTTGGATTGTAGGGATTGAATACGAGAGGAATTCGATGGCTTAGTGGAGCCCCATAGCTCTACTCCGTAAGTCCAAATAGGTCGTATGATGGTCATGTTGATGAGTCTTTTGTAGTTAATTGGGAGCTTAGAGCGTTGGTCTAGTAAGTTTTGAAGTAGCCTGAAACGTCGAGCGGTTTCTTGTCTTTTCGTCTTGTATGAAGATTCCAGGTTAATCGTTTGTCGAGATGTAACCCTAACTATCGGATCTGTTCTACAGGCACCAGAGGGATATTATTAAAGGATACTGAAGGGCAGGAAGTCATTGGTTTACGACGTAAGGTAAAAGTGATTTGATGCGATTTTTGAGAATGAAATTAATCATCTCCATGACATGATCTATACAATACATTTCGACCCGAATTCACTAAATTTATTTATAGTATAGATTTCGAAAAGTTGAAATCTATTTAAGAATAATCATACAATGTAAAACATAGATAATCATTATATAACTATTGTAATTTTAATTTTGTTAATTCGTAACAGCGTGTAGAGAATAATGTCTTCTATACAATATGTTAAAATTATCAAATTGTGGTTAATTATTGTAAAAATGAATTTAAAAGGCACATGTATACACAAGTATGGAATGTGCCAATAAATAAACGGTCCTTTCAAAGAGTTACTTTGAAGTGTTTATATATTATTATATTTCTTAATAATTTTATAAAAATTTTATTGATATTATAATAGCAATTATGTTGTATGTTAATTTTTTAATTTAATATATTTTTTCCGCATAAATAAATTGTGAAACGTTTAGTATATATAACATAGAAGGTAGCTTAGCGCCTGGTTAAGGGGGTTATACTATTCTGCAATGCCGGAGTGTCGTGCGGGGAATAAAAATGTCTGAACGACCAATTGAAGGAAATTTGATACCTTCAAGAGTTTATTTTTTATTGCATTAATTAATACTTTTATCAATAATATAATATAAATTACCTTATATGTTATGTTATTATACCTTATATAAGATATAATATAAATACATTATATAAGTTGGTTAATATTAAATGTATATATACAGATTGTCCCGAATTTAAATGGCAAAACTTCAGGAACTTATAGGGGACCGAAAAACTAAGACAAAAAGATCTTTAGAGATTTGCTCGTTTTTGCTTAGTTATAGAGAAAATCGCAAAAAAAGAAACAAAACAAAAATGTTACAGGTAGCGAGTATCACCTTTCAAAGTTCGTCAGGCAGTGAGATGTGTAAACACTTAATGTTATCCTTTGCATTCTTTTATTTGTTTACATTTTGGCTTCCTTCTAGGATTATAATAATTCATAAATCAGTCTTCAGTCAGTTACTCAGATATTTTTGAATAGCATCAGCCGCAATGCCGCATACATATTCTAATGTTGAATACGATGATATGATTTTTGTGTATGGTTTCTGTAACGGTAATGCTTTAGAAGCGGTGCGGGAGTATGCGCGCCGATTTCCAAATAGAAGTGTGCCTAATCGACGAGTCTTTTCGTTAACTTTAAATAGACTACGAGAGACTGGGTCATTCTTAATACGTAATGAAGGCGACCAATTCCAGGCAGCAGTAAGAGCAGATTATCGGAGAAGAAATTGTGTCCAACGCCACTTCTATAACAATCCTGAGACTAGCATCCGAAGAGCATCTGCTGCATTAGCAGTATCGCGGCAAGCAATTTGGCGAACTTTGAAAGGTGATAATCGCTACCCATACCATCTTCAAAAAACTGGTTTCTTGAAAAAATTCGCGATGATAATTTATTTCCATTAAAAATTATATGGACCGATGAAGCTACCTTTACAAGAGGAGGAATTGTTAATCAAAGGATATATATATATATATATATATATATATATATATATATATATATATATATATATATACAGGGTGTTCCATTTCAAGTGGATCAAATATTTTTAACTTTTAAACAAAACAAAAAACGATTCAGGTAAAAGTTGTAGTTATTCAGGCCTAGTTTGAAGAAATAAAAAAACATTTTTTTGGTTTTTCACTTTAAGTGGTCAATATCGACCTTCAAAAAATTTAGTTTCCTCTTGACCGCCATTTATTTTTATTTTTTTGAAATGTGCAATACAAAACATGGAAAAAATGTATGTAACATTTCTTTCTATCTTTCATAGGTGAAGTAGAAGAAGTATCTGAAGCTCACTACTTCAGTATGCTGTCTTCACAGAAGGTTTTTAAATGCCCAGACATTTTCTGAAAGATTCAAAATACCTTGATTAGTAAGTTATTTCGACTAAAAACTCTTAAATAAAATAACTTAATGCTACATTGCTTTTCCTCGTAAAGGAGGAATACTAAAGTAGTCAACTTTGAATGCTTTTTTTACTTAAACTATGAAAGATAGAAAAAAATGTTACATACATTTTTTTCCATATTTTGGATTGTACATTTCAGAAAAATAAAAATAAATGGAGGTCAAGAGGAAACTACATTTTTTGAAGGTCTTCAATGACCATTTAAAGTGAAAAACCAAAAATGTTTATTTTTATTTCTTCAAACTAGGCCTGAATAACTACAACTCTTACCTGGATCGTTTTTATGAATTTTGTTTCGTTTAAAAGTTAAAAATGCTTGATCCACTTGAAATGGGACGCCCTGTATATATACATATATATATGTTGTTTTTTTTCCTTCAAGGTAACCCTTCGAAAGGACCGTTTATTTGTTGGCACATTCCAAACTTCCGTATACTAGGTGCCTTTTAATTACGTTTTTACAATAAGAATTAACAACAATAGTGATAATCAAAATATTACAACAATACATTATTACTTATAACTGTTACAATTAACAAAATTTTAAATTATAAAAATGAGTATCTATGTTTTACAAGTATAAATATTATTAACTTGATATCAACATTTCGAAATCTATGTTGTAAATGAATTTAATTAATCCGGGCCGAAATGTATTATATAGTTGGTGTTCGGCTACTGGCCAATGTTTCCCTCCTAAAATTATAGAAATAATAAATTTCCCTTTCATATATTCGGCACTCATAAATTATAATTTTAAATCTCTTTTCTCCTTTGTCTAGTGAACAAGTATTGCCATTGATTAGGCAAAATCTCTGTAAGTATGATTTGGTAGGTCCATGTTCTGTTAAAACCTGTGTGATTTTGTAGTTAGTGGATTTTATTAATTTGTGGTTATTGTTGGTCAGTTTTGGAATAAACCTAAGCAAACTAGGAGATTTATTCGAAACAGTCCACCGTTCGTTCCATCTCAAAATTGATTCTTCCCTGACACTGAATTTAATGAACGACATAGTTAGGTGTTTTGTGAAAAGATGGAGATAAATCCTTTTGTGCTGCTTCTTTTGGTTATATATATATATATATATATATATATATATATATATATATATATATATATATATATTTATTTTTATATATATATATATATATATATATATATTTTTTTAATTTTGAAGAGAAAATATTATGTCTTGGCCGGGATTCGAACCCGGGTCGCCCGCGTTATATATATATATATATATATATATATATATATTTATTGTATATATATTTATATATATTCAGTGTCAGGGAAGAATCAATTTTGAGATGGAACGAACGGTGGACTGTTTCGAATAATATATATAAATATATATATATATAAATATATATATATTTATTTTTTATTAATTTGTTATTACAATTATTACTATTTATAATTTTTTTTTAAGATAACAGATTTGTCCTGGCCGGGATTCGAGTCCGGGCCGTCTGCATCTCTAGTGCAGCTCTAGCCACTGAGCTACCAGGGGTCGTATCCAAGTCAGACAAATCCGTTCTCTTCACCGATCCTATATCCCCGTGTTCTCGCAATTTTTGCGATGTATACACGGGGAAGAATGTTTATTCGTCAATGTTATATTAATATTTATTTTTATTTTTAGTTCTTTTGATGGGGATCATTTTTATTTTGAAGATAGAAGATTTGTCCTGCCGAGGATTCGAATCCGGGTCGTCTGCATCTCTAGTGCAGTGCTCTATCATGCTGCTGCATCCAAGTGCTGTATCCAAGACAGATATATATTCTTCTTCAAAATAAAAATATTTAAAAATAATCACCATCAAAAGAACAATAAATAAAAATATATTACTACTTTTATTATTATAATATCAAATATCTTAATCATTTGATTTAATATTAATTAAATATGCATAATAATTCCACTATTTCCTCGTTAATAGTGTCCTAATTAGTTTGAGGTAACTTCAACATGTGCGGAAATATGTTATCTTCCCCCAGCAAATGGACTTAGGACTTTTTTAAAGATAGTAAAAAACCGTGGCGTCCTTCGGAAGGAAAGTAAAACTCCGGTGTCTCTACCTACAGCCCCGGTGAATAAGTGGTAAGACTAATTTTCTCCAAAATGAGTTTCTTGTATTTAAGTTAGCGGAATCGAGTTATTTTCGTAGTGAATAAGGGGCTAAGTAAGGCATTGGATTGAAAAGGATTTATTCTTAATATTACAACTCCGTTTCCAGCCAAAAACTACGAGAATGATACGATTCCGGTTATCTGAAAGCAGTTAACTCTCTCTGGACAAAATCCGACAACCACTTATTGTAGTGGGGCTGTAGGTATTATTGTAAATTTTTTTTAATAGTGATGATAAGTGAATAAACACATAGCATTATCATATTCCGTAATATTACAATGTAACGATAACGTTTCTAGTAAAAAATAATAAAAATAACGTTTCTAGAAAAGTTGTACCACTACAACCCATGAAGGGTCATGGATTCAGTACATGGTAGAGCCTGTACTGTTTCATGGACAACGGTTCTGCAAGGAGGTGACTTGTCCTAGGTCACGCTCAACCGCCAGATTTCCCCCCTTATTTTGGATACCCTATTTTTATAATATTTTATACAGGTTGGGTGGGCCCTAGGAGGGTCCTAGATCCTTTATGATACATCTCCGGCCGCAAACAGACTAAATAAAAATCATGGCCGGCAGCGGGATTTGAACCAGGATTTCCGGCATGCTACTCAGTGCTCTACCATTGAGCCACTCCACTCCTAGTTAAAATTATCAAAATTGAAATACATTACATGATTTTTTTTCAGAATGAGAACGAAATAATTTATACACATTTTGTATATTTATATATTTAACTATGGCGAATCGAACGATGCTAAAGTAGAAGTCCTATTTTTTACTTTCCTGAAATAATTAGGATAGGGATCTTCAGCTAGTACCTGACGGAGACACCTGTGGTCTAGTGGTTAGCATAATAACCAACTATGCACAGGATCTGTAGGCCGGGAGGTAGCCCTAGGATTTTTTAAAGGGAGGAAAAAAATCATGGGTTATGCCGTCCTTCGGAAGGGACGTAAAATGTGGATCCCTAGTCTGAGCGATGTCAGGTACTCGTTAATGATCCCTATCCTAATTAAACATGAATTGGAAAAATGTAGGATTAGCATCATTCGATTAGCCAAAGCAACATAAAGTGAGGTTAAATGAAACAAACGAACATCTAGCACCTGACACCACAAAGTATGTCGCCAATTTACGTCCTCTTCGAAGGACGGCATAATCAAGAAATTTTTACTACCTTTAAAATATTCATATTCCAGGACACCTGCAAAGCTGTGAACCAGTGACCTAGGGCATAGAACGCTGCTATTTAAGCAACTACACCACATGTGCCCCCATACCAATCGTTTTATAAATCATATTAAAAAAAGTATAATATTTTAAAATGATTTTTTAACTATATATATATATATATTCATATATATATACACATAGATTTAATTTATTAATAATATTTAGATAAAATTAAATTAATATATGTTTTGGAACTATCCAATTATACAATGTTCAAATATAAACCTATTTAATATCCAGTGCAAAAAAAAAAAAAAATATATGTTGAAGAAATTGGTCCGGGTAGAGGTCACTGAATGAATTTCTCGTGTAATTTGAGAAAATCTTTATTGATAGCCAACGTTTCGACCTACGTTGTAGGTCTTATTCAGGGCTGTGGGGGAGGCTGGGGGGGTGGGTCCTCTCTGGCTATGAAACACAGACAGACCCCCATCCCCCCAGCCTCCCCCACAGCCCTGAAGAAGACCTACAACGTAGGTCGAAACGTTGGCTATCAATAAAGATTTTCTCAAATTACACGAGAAATTCATTCAGTGACCTCTACCCGTACCAATTTCTTCAACTTACATTATCAAGGTCAACAATTATCATTCAATAAATAAAAAAAAAATAGTAAAAGTTACTGAATGAATGATAAAATTTGAGGAATGAATTAACATGAAAGGAAAATTCTGAGAAGAGCTGACGACATTCTCAGGTTGTAGCGCCCACATCCTCCTCCCACGGCTATTCAGGTTCAAGATTAATCGAGAAATCAATTTAGCACATCCTAAATTAGGAATGATGGTCTAAAATCCAACATAATGTCATTATTTTTATTATATATATATATATATATATATATATATATATATATATATATATATATACATATATTAATATATTTTTATTTCTCTATCAGTATATATATAATTTTTTAATGTCTAATATGTAAATAATTAATATGTGAATGTTTTTTATGTATATATATGTGTATAAATATGCCACACTCATTATGATAATATTATTCATATTATTAGATGTTCTTAGAAATTATTATGTTTTATTTTTATTGTTAAAAATGTATATAATGAAGGAAAGGGATCATTCGAAACGAAAACCTCGAGTCTCCAAAACAATATTTTTTAAAATTTATTGATTGATATTTAAAAGTATTATAACAATACAAGTAAATATCACTAGTAAATTTCACGCGGCCATCTTTTTTTTCCGAATTCCTCTGAAGATCATCGGGAATAGAAGAGTAAGCTATTATAATGCAATTGGGAAAAACCACAATGCAAAGCCTTATGTTTCAAAAATACACCCACTTACCAGTCGACGTTTCGCCTATTCAGGCATTATCAAGACACCAAACAAAAAGGGGGTTATGTGAATCACATCTCGAAGAAAATGGTGCAATACATCCCAACGATCGACAGCCCAAACAGGCTCCAAACATGAGACAGCACCCCACCACCAAGACGTTCAACATACATACAACATGTTAAGAAATAGTGATATCTTGAGCATGATTGCTGGCACAGAAACGTTTTTGGAACGCATAGATACTTCAGATAGCCAAAAAAATGGATTAGGAATAGTATAGCTAGAAAAATTAACAATTTTATGAAAGGAAAGAATAGGCATGGTGATACTATAGATAAAACTATAAGGAGAGATTTGGAGGATTTTATAAGATTTAAAAACAGGAATCGTGATGTATACGTTGTTAAATCTGATAAATCGAAAAAAGTATTTATCATCACTAAGGAAATGTATAATGACAAGATGCATGGGCTACTCAATGATCCCGACACTTATAGAATGCTTAATAAAGACCCACTTGTTAATGTAACCAATAAAATTAATAAGTATGTTGATAAATTATACATAAATAAATATATTGATAGGGTTTCAAAAACTAAATTAACTACTTATGACCCGCAGCATCCTAGAATATATGGATTAATTAAGTTGCATAAAGAAAACAAACCTCTCAGACCGATTGTAAATAGCATTAAGGGACCTTCTTATAAACTGGAAAAATTCTTTAAACCGTTCTTAAATGGCCTGTACAATAATAACCCGTTCGATGTTAAAAATGCATTTGATGCTAAAAATAAGATTGATGATTTGAAAATTTGAAAACTTTAGAAGAAAATGAACGACTTATAAAAAAAACAAAAAAAAAAAAAAAAAACGTCGACTGGTAAGTAGGTGTATTTTTGAAACATAAGGCTTTGCATTGTGGTTTTTCCCAATTGCATTATAATAAATAATAGTGTTTCTTTTTGAGTTTTTGGCTCTATTTTAGTAAGAGTAAGCTATGTTTGAAACTAGTGGGTATATGTGGGAATATAGTTTGTCATGAAAAGATTGACATTGAGGTCATTATGGATTACTTTTTTCGTAAGGGTTTTGAGGATTTTACGAAGGAATTTGTACTGTAAGGATTGTATACGAGAGGAATCAGATACAATTCAAATGAAGCCCCAAAGATCATAAACAAGGTAAAAAAAAAAATGAATCAAAACATGCTACGCTCAAGTGTAACAAGTATCAGGGCTGTAAGTTATTTTCCAAAAACTTAGGTTTCAAAACTGTCCTATCAAACTTGTAGGAATTTTTGGAATACATATAATATATTTTGTTAGTTAGTTCATTCAAAGTCACTTTATGCTGCTATGGCTAATCGGACGATGCTACAGTGGGAGCTCTAAATTTTGCCTATCCAGGTTTAATTAGGATAGGGATTTTTAACGAGTACCTGACATCGTACAGGCTCGGGACCCCCGTTTAACGTCCCTTCCGAAGGACGGCGTAACTAAGGATTTTTTACTCCCTTAAAAAAATCCTAGGGCCACCTGCCGGGCTACGAACCCGCGATCTTGGGCTTAGTAGTTTGTTACGCTAACCACAGGACCACAGTTGACCTTATAATATATTTTTTATATACTTGAATAAAACATTTAATGCTTGCAGGGGAAAAAATGCATATTTTGCCTAATTTTTCACGATAGCAAAGAAACTTTGATAATCGTGGATTCATCAGCTATTATCTTTATAATATGGATTTTTAACTCAGAAAGTTAAACTGATTACTTCCATTATGTCATTAATGTAAACTTCCTTGACCTTCTACCTCTTCTATTTGTATATATATATATATATATATATATATATATATATATATATACATATATACGTGTATATACCAGTTCTAAAAAAGAAAATTAAAGACAGCTTTGGATACCTGCTGGGAGAGCGGTGTGGCTCAGCGGTAGAGCACTGAGCTGCCATGCCGGAAATCCTGGTTCAAATCCCGCTGCAAGGCAGTACTTTTATTTAGTCTGTTTGCAGCCAGAGATGGATCATATAGGATCTAGGACCCTCCTGGGGCTCACCCAGCCTCTACAATGTGATAACCCAAAATAAGTGGGGAAAATCTGGCGATTGACCGTAATCTAGGATAAATTACCTCTCTGAACAACCGTTTTCCTTTAAACAGTAAAGTCTCTACCATGTACTGAACCCCAGACCCTTCACGGGTTGTAGTGGTACACTTTTTTTTTTATAGGCATTTATTTTCTCATTTGGCTATTCATCTAACCTATTACCAATATTCCCTAATATCTAATCCTAATATTCCCAATATTCATTCTTGTTTTTGCATAACTGAAATCTAAAAAAAATATATAAATAATTAAGTATGATTTTTTCGTCTAAACATAATCTTGTAAAAGAAATAATATGTTGATAGTGCTCGCATTCCATTGATTTGTGTAGTCGCGGACCTGGACTGCCCGCCAGATGGAACGGACCGATCCTTGCCTCTAAAATCGGGAATACTGTACCGCCAAAACCAAGGAGAGGGGAGAGCGACGCTATTGAGTCACTCACTTGCTATTATTAGATCGCCGAGCGGACTTGTTCTACCAGACCTTCGCAGCTACGACCATCGCACACTCCGCTCTCAAGCTGTTATTCCTCTGAGAACGTCAAGAGGTCTTAAAGTTTGTTACTCGCCAGAAGCTATGCTGAGATGATGATAATTGAGTATACATCACACAAATTGTAAGTCACATTTCATTATCATAAGGCCTCAAATTGTCAACTAATTTTTCTCCTGTTTGTTTGTTTATTTAACGTCACTTTTTGCTGCTATGGCTAATCGGACGATGCTACAGTGGGAGCTCTAAATTTTGCCTATCCAGGTTTAATTAGGATAGGGATTTTTAACGAGTACCTGACATCGTACAGGCTCGGGACCCCCGTTCAACGTCCCTTCCGAAGGACGGCGTAACTAAGGATTTTTTACTCCCTTTTAAAAAATCCTAGGATCACCTGCCGGGCTACGAACCCACGATCTTGGGCTTAGTAGTTTGTTACGCTAACCACTAGACCACAGGTGACCTTGTTTTTTTTTTCTCCTGATGATCAACGTATTACATGGTACCAACCGGACAGTTCAAGTTAATTCATGATATCATACTCATTGCTCCTTCATGCCGTGATCACTGGCGAAGATAATAATAATTCGCACATCTTCGCGCCTTATTGAAATCTTCAGTATAACGTTCAAGTTCATTTTGTTATTTATATCTTTGGCCATTATGCTAGCATGGAGCATTTCTGTTATTGTTAATTATCGCTCCCATTCATGTTAATCATTTTTTTTCTTCTTTTTTTGTCTTAAATTAATTTGTTCATTAGATCGCTAAGTTACATGTTTAGTTTTAAGTTATTTTTGTAGACGCTATTATTAATTTGTATCTTCTTTTACATGCATATTTAATAGTATTTAAGAAATCTCGCATGTTATTTAAATTAATAAATCAAACGCTTTGTTAATATCTGAGATTTCATTCAAATTCCCGTGGTACTTCCATTTGCTTCCTATTAAATTTATTCAGTCTAATCACGCCTTAATACCATTTGTATTAAGTCACATATAAATATATATTTTTTTATCCAAGCAAAACAAGAGAGCCAAGTTCAAGTGTAACAGTGCTGCAAGTTTACAGTCTGTGCAGCGTCAGGTACTCGTAAAAGATTCCTATCCTACTAATTATACCTGGATAGGCAAAATTTAGAACTGTAGCATCCCACTGTATAAATATCGTATATAACTTATATATTTATTTCTATGTTCCGTATAAAATGGGCAGTCAAAAAGTATGTGGCTTAAATCGTCAAGCTCCTCATACAAGATTGAAAAGACAAGAAACTGCTCGACGTTTTCGCCTACTTCAACATTTACTAGACACACGTTCTAAGCTCCCAATTAATTACAAAAGACTCATTTATATGACAGTTGTCAGACCTATTTGGACATACGGAGTTGAGCTTTGGGGCTCTACTAAACCATAAAATTCATCTCGTATCCGATCCTTATAATCCAAAATCCTTCGTAAAATCCTCAATGCTCCTTATTATGTCACAAACTAACTTATCCATCATGATCTTAATATCCCATATGTTGCTGATTTGGCCCAAACTAGATACCTATCCTTCCATGACAAGCTCCATACACACTTGAATCCGCTAGTCTCTCAACTTGCTTCCCATAATATTCCTGATAACCCTCCGAGGCGTCTGAAAAGAAGATGGCCTCGAGACCTTCTACTATAGAACATTATTGGGGTGCTACTGATGGGTAGTTTCTCCACAAGTGTTTTTTTTTTCATGTCATTTGTTCAAATTAGCAAATTTACTTGTAATATTATTCCAGTTGTAAATATCAATAAATTAATCTAAAAAAATAAAATTGTCAAGGAAATTATTTAAGCATAGAGGGAAATTGTCTTGATTATTAATTCTGTGTGTTGTTTTATTGGCGTAAACAACTATTTCTTTGCTGGGGGAAAGTCTAATTTGGCTTAGGAGTGTTATTCTCTCTATGGGTAGGCCTGATGTCAGGTATGGCTGAACTGAATTTATACAGAATAAATGTTTGTATAAAACATTGTTCTGAGAACAAAGTGCTCTATTTACATCTTGTTCGTATCACATTTCTTTGTATTTATTTATCATTTCGTTTTTATGTTTCAACACTAAATGGGGGTTTTGCTCAGCCCAATGCCCAGAGGCAATATCGTAACCAATGAAGGTCTACTGAGGTGCGATTATTGTTATTTGAAAACTTTTTATTTTTATTAAATATTTATATTTAATGGTGATTATTTTTAAATAATTCTATTTTGAAGAGAAAAGATTTGTTCTGGCCGGGATTCGAACCCGGATCTACCGCATCTCTAATGAGGAACTATCCAGGCCAGACAAATACATTCTCTGTATAAATACATGAAGAGTTATCTCAATACAAGCGTTATCACAGTAACCGTTATTTTCCAATAACACGTTATTTTAGACTGCGACGTTATTTTGACCCCACCGCTAGTTGTTATGCTTAAAAACACTCCACAGGTGGTCCTATAAGTACAATTATTTATTTTGTGCCGGAACGTTGGCTGCACACCCTGACCACTTTCAACATTGTTCAAATATATTTATATTTGTATTTGAAAAGAAAAGATTTGTCCAAGACCGGGAGTCCAAGACTTCTCACGTCACGTGGTGCTCTGCCAACTGAGCCAACCTGGTTCGCTTCCCGGTCAGGCACATCCTCTCTTTTCATTGATCCCATTTACCGTGTTCTCGCAATTTTCGATGTATACAAGCGAGCCAGATTAGCTCAGTTGGCAGAGCACCACGCTAGAGACGTGGGCGAAACGGGTTCGAATCACGATCCTGGACATATCTTTTCTTTCCAAATAAAAATATTTAAAACTTATAACAATTAATAAAAAATAAATTATAATACATCACTAAAATAGAGCCAAAAACTCAAAAGGAAACACTATTATTTATTATAATGCAATTGGGAAAAACCACAATGCAAAGCCTTATGTTTCAAAAATACACCCACTTACCAGTCGACGTTTCGCCTATTCAGGCATTATCAAGACACAAAAACAAAAAAGGGTTATGTGAATCACATCTGGAAGAAAAAGGTACAATATCATCAGAGTTGTATGTTGAACGTCTTGGTGGTGGGATGCTGTCTCATGTTTGGAGCCTGTTTGGGCTGTTGATCGTTGGGATGTATTGCACCTTTTTCTTCCAGATGTGATTCACATAACCCTTTTTTGTTTTTGTGTCTTGATAATGCCTGAATAGGCGAAACGTCGACTGGTAAGTGGGTGTATTTTTGAAACATAAGGCTTTGCGTTGTGGTTTTTCCCAATTGCATTATAATAAATTATAATATTTATATTTGTTTTTTTATTACTATTTTCCCTCGAACGGGTTGACTAAGGACTCCTTAAGCCTAGTTCTTTTAATAGGCTGTATAAAAAAAATGACCGTTTTATCAAATTCCTGAGTTCAAAAGTCTGTAAATATTTTAATGCTATTTATTATTTACCAACACTTAATGATCCCTTTAGAGCATTCTCTAAGCTTGTTTACTAACACTGGACTTCTTCAAAAAAAAAGCCTCAGTTTAGTTATTTATTTCAAAGAAGAAACATGACAGTGTCCTACGAAATTCTCGAAATTTCAAGACACTACTAAAAAAAAAATTCACAGCCGCTGAAGCAACTCGTAAATCATTAAATATGAAGGGGAAGGTGTCCTTGACCAGCGCACTGCGCGGTGTTGGTTTGAAAAATTGAGCAGTGGAGATACGACGTTGGAAAGGAAGAAGGGCTCCGGGTGACCATTAATGGATACTGAGGTTCTGAAGGAAGCTGTTGAGTCAAATCCATCCACAAGTACTCGCGAACTTGCCAGGGAGTGCGGTGTGTCAAAAGGTACTGTTAGTCGCCATC
Source organism: Arma custos (assembly GCA_037127475.1). Taxonomy (NCBI): domain Eukaryota; kingdom Metazoa; phylum Arthropoda; class Insecta; order Hemiptera; family Pentatomidae; genus Arma; species Arma custos. The sequence goes on from CM073764.1 coordinate 7,946,357, forward strand.
TAAATATATCAAAGAAATAATAATACAAATATTTAGTTTTTAAAAAACGGTCATTTTTTTTTATACACCCGATTATTTTTACATTTCATCTGTTCAATATTACTTCTTCCTGTACTTTTACAACTTCCGGCCAATTTTCTTCACTTTCTTACTTTGGAATCCTTCCTTATTCAATATTTCCCTAAACACTTCTCTGTCGGTTGCTTCTTTATCTTTCGTTTTGGAAAACTAGGGACCACGTGCCAATTTCAATTCCTTCTCATTCGTTACTTTCCTTTCCTCCAATACACTCTCATCCTTTCACCATGTCTCCTCTTTCTTTCTTCTGACCACTACGTGTTTGTTCTCTTATTACTTGTACCCTGGAATTCCAAGTCCAACACTATCTTTAAGAAGGATCTCTCTGTGCTGCTGCTTCTGCTTTTATTTTGTGTGTTTCTAAAGCATCTTTCCTTTACCAAGTTATCCAATCCCGCCGACCATCATACATCTCCGATCTCCTTGAATTCAAAACCTCGGTCCACTCCCGCAACACCCGTTCTCGGCTCTCAGACCTATATACAGCATCCCACCGAACAGCAGCTTTTGACAGAGCTTTCCTTATCCGATCCTCCTCCCTTTGAAACTCTATACCTTCTTCCATTCGTCGTTCCAATAATCTTCCAACCTTCAAATCTCGTATATTCCAGCACCTATTATCCCTACAATTCCCAAAAAATCGAAAATAGTAGGGGATCAGTTATGACTTAATGTTCTCTTTATTCGATGAATGAATGATGTTTTTTGATGTACATTTGTGTGTGTTATTATGTATTCATATATATGAGTGTGTGGAATTTAAACCACATATGTATTATTAATGTCATATAGATAAATATTAAAAAAGACAAAAGGGGAGGAAATGTAAATCTTGGATAATATTGTTTAATTTTTCTTCATTTTTTGTTTTTTTCTGGGCATAAATTTGATATATATATATGTGACCATAAATTTGTTTCTCTTATATAATTAATGTTAACTTATTTTTTTTCTTTCTTTTCTTCTATTCTGTTCTTAAAATACTGTTATTGAAGGTAATTCACATTTTTTTTATTCTTTTTCACTTATTAAATTACTTGTAATAATTAATTAAATGTAATTATTTTACACTCTAAGACATAATAGCTTACAATACCTGTATTGTTATTCTATAGGGACTTGTCCCAGAATAAATAAAGACATTAATATTATTATTATTAAATCTTAATTAAATTTTTCGGATCCAGCCTGAAGTTAATTTCTTTTCCCAGAGGTACTTAAATATCTATTTTGGCAGCATGTTATCATCCATTTTGTAAACATGTCCAAAAAACGTTAATCTTCTTTTCCTTATCGTTTCTGTTATTTGTTCTATACTTTGATATACATCATCATTGCTTCGTAATTTACAGGTATCTGTCCTTCTTTTAGAACCTAAAGTTTTCCTCGTAATTCTTCTTATAATATTTCTTGTTTATTTAGTTTCTACTTTATCTAATTTTATTGATTATTATTCCTTTTCAAGCTCTGCCCCAGAAGAAGAGCAGTGTAGGTCACCTAATACGATCCTCTAGATGCAGACGAGCCCCTAGACTGAGCCACCGGCAGACAGACAGACAGATGAAGACTGAACGTGGGGAGGATGTTGGTGGGGGGTCCATTGAGAAGGCCCCGCCCAGAACAGGTCGCCGCCCACAACCCTTGCAACTATTATTAGCGAGGCGAGTGGAGTCGATATAATGCCCTTATCTTTAGTATCTGTCCATTCTGTAGCCTGTAGGGGTCCTTCCCAGAGTCTATAGGTCCTCCAGGATCAGCATCTTGTATATACATATGTGTATATACGTATAATAATTATTTTTTATATATTGTTCTTTTTAGTGATATTTTTTATTTTGAAGAGAAAAGATTTGTTTTGGCCGGAATTCGAACCCGGATCGCCCGCATCTCTACTCCGGTGCTCTAACCACTGAGCTACCAAGGCACGTAACCAACTCAGACAAATCCATTCTCTTTACCGATCCTATATCCCCGTGTTCTCGCAATTTATGCCATGTATAAATTAAAGAATATTCGTTGAACATTACTTTAATTGGGATCTCGTTGACTTACTTCAATTTATATTATTATAATTATTTTTTATTCATTGTTCTTTTTATGGTGATATGTTTAAATATTTCTTGTTTTGAAGAGAAAAGATTTTTATTGGCCGGGATTCGAACCCGGGTCGCTCGGTTCTCTAACCACTGAGCTACCAAGGCTCAAATCCAAGCCAGACTAATTCATTCTCTTCACCGACCCTATTAAATTAAAGTTTAATTAAATTATAACTAAATTTAATTAAAGTGATGTTCATCGAACATTCTTCCCCGTGATAAAATGAATGAAATACATCGCATAAATTGCGAGAACACGGAGATACAGGATTGGTAGCTCAATGGTGCGCACCATGGCCAAGACAAATCTTTTCTCTTCAAAATAAATTTAAATATATATGTATATATATATATATATATATATATATATATATATATATATATACATATACATATAAATATATGTATAGCCACTTTACCCAGGCTGCTGGTATTCCTCAAGGTAGTATCCTGGGTCCCATCCTATACACGGTATATACAGCTGACATCCCAACGCATCCAAGCACTGTCCTCACTACGTCACTACTAATAATTTTTTTTTTTAAATTTAAATAATATCATACAAGACTGAAAAGACGAGAAACTGTTCGAAGTTTGCGCCTACTTCAACATTTACTGGACAAACGCTCTAAGCTCCCAATTAATTACAAAAGACTCATTTACATGACAGTTATCAGACCTATTTGGGCATACGGAGTTGAGCTTTGGTGTTCTACTAAACCATCCAATTCATCTCGTATCCAATCCTTACAATCCAAAATCCTTCGTAAAATCCTCAATCCTCCTTATTATGTCACAAACAAACCCATCCATCATGATCTTAATATCCCATATGTTGCTGATTTGGTCCAAACTAGATACCTATCCTTCCATGACAAGCTCCATACACACTTGAATCCGCTAGTCTCTCAACTTGCTTCCCATACTATTCCTGATAACTCTCCGAGGCGTCTGAAAAGAAGATGGCCTCGAGACCTTCTACTATAGAACTTTATTGGAGTGCTACCGATGGGTAGTTTCTCCGGAAGTGTTTTTTTTTCATGCCATTTGTTCATATTAGCAAATTTACTTGTTGTAATATTATTACAGTTGTAAATATCAATGAATTAATCAAAAAGGAAAAAAAAACAGAACATTCTTCCCCGAACATCGCAAAAATTGTGAGAACACGGATATATAGGATCAGTGAAGAGAATGGATTTGTCTGGCTTGGTTACGTGCCTTGGTAGCTCAGTGGTTAGAGCACCGCGCTAAAGACCCGGGTTCGAATCCCGGCCAAGACAAATCTTTTCTCTTCAAAATAAAAATATTTAAAGAAAAATTGTTTGAATTTCGAATAGAAGTGCTGAGTCACTGAGGGTTCCAATCCGGCTGTGGCAAATAAATTATCTAATCCGTTAACAGACAAAGATAGACCCTGTGGATTTACAAGACTTCTTTGGGCTCACTTATGATGAAAGTGAGCTTCGGTTTCCCTAAAAACATCTATTTATCATGATATCAATTATATCATTATGTCATATATAATACACAATAAAAAAAACCTATAGCACTACAACCCGTGAAGGGGTCTGGGGTTCAGTACATGTCAGAGACTGTACTGTTTCATGGGCAACGATTCTGCAAGGAGGTGACTTGTCCTAAATCATGCGCAACCATCAGATTTTACCCTTTATACCGGGTACCCACTTTATAGAGGCTGGGTGAGCCCCAGGAGGGCCCTATATCCTATATGATCCATCTCCGGCTGCTAACGGACTAAATAAAAGTCTTGCCTCAGCGGGATTCAAACCAGGATTTTTGGCATGGCAACTCAGTGCTCTATCACTGAGCCACTCCGCTCCCAATTAAGTTAAAACTTGTATATAATGAGTATCTTGACCTTAGGGAAGTACAAAGTAATTCACTTATTGCATAAGTGTATAAGTCAGGCTTTGCCTTAGTTCACCTATGTGTTAAATGCCGAAAACAAGATTTTACAGGAGTCAAATTTGATAATAATTTAACAGAAGAAATAGAGTTCAAGTTTAAGCACACAGTTGCGTCATTATTTTTTCGGAGCAAATAATTTCTTTATATAATAGAACCCATTTTTGAAATATTTGCACTTAACACATTTGTGAACAAAGGGATCGATATATACAATAATTCCAGTGGAATTCAAAACTACGAGAATGGTACGAGTCTGCTTCCCTGAGCCAATTATTCATTAGGGCTGCAGATATAATGGAGATGGACCCGGCTGCTAATTGACTAAATAAAAGTCTTGGCGGCAGTGGGAATCGAACCAGGGCATGGCAACTCAATGCTCTACCACTGAGCAACTCCCCACCCATATTATTATTTATTATATTCCATAATATAATATTGTATATACTTAATGAAACCTTACAGTAATCAATGTGATAGCCTTAATGTATTCAAACATACACAGTATTTTTCCGTATCTCCTCTGGTTATAAATTCGATAGAGTTAAATTTTTAGACGAACTGAAACTTTTCAGAACTTTTTTCAGATTTTCATTTTTAACTTCGAAACGGCTCTAGCGCAAAAAAAAAAGTTTCTATTTCAAAAGTTTAATTCTTTAATTATTTTCAACTCTTAAGATAGAAAAGTTTTCATCAGGAAACCCCATTCCGGAGTTATAAATAAAAATCTGCAGAAAGTTTCATACATTTTTATCATATCTACAAATTTATCTGTTTTCTGTAAAAGCTAAGAGTTTCCCAATTTTGAATCACGTCACTTTTATGCTGCTATGGCTAATCGGACGATGCTACATTGGGAGATCTAAATTTTGCCTATTCAGTTTTAATTAGGATAGGGAATTTTAAAGAGTACCTATCATCGTACAGGCTCGGGACCCCCCCCCGTTTAACGTCCTTTCCGATGGACGGCATAAGCAAGGATTTTTTACTCCCTTAAAAAAATCCTATGGCCACCTGCCGGGCTACGGGCGCACGATCTTGGGTAAAGGTTGTCATGCTAACCACTAGACCACATGTCACCCCAATTTATTATTAAGATTCGAAATTTGCAAAGCTTTTCTCTTTAGACAAAATGTGATGTTCTACAAGTTTTATTTACATAAGACATAATTTAAAAGAGCAGTTAACTTTTTCCATGGTAACAGTTAATACATTGACAAAATTGGTTTTAAAAAAAATGTATTTCGGATCTTCCAAAGTAAGCATCCAAAGCAAGCATTATTATTTTATCGTAATCGGACATTTAGAACTATATTAAAAATATAATTTATATCTTTTATTTTATTGTCAGATGTTATAATTTTTTTAATATTTTATTTGAAAAGAAAAGATATGACCAGGACCGGAACTCGAACCCGGGTCACTCACCTCTCCGTCGTGGTACTTAGCCACCTCAGCCATCCTGGTTCGCTTCTCGGTCGCTCAGATCCCTTCTTTTCACTGATCCTATACCTCCGTGTTCTCGCAATTTGCGATGTATACACGAGGAGAATGTTAATTGAACATTACTTTTTTTTTTAAGATATAAATTATAATAATATTTAATGACGTAAGTCAACAAGATCCAAAAATAAAGTAATGTTTGATTAACATTCTCCCCGTGTATACATCGCAAATTATAGGATCAGTGAAAACAAGGGATATGTCTAACCAAGAAACGAACCAGGATGGCTGAGGTGGCTAAGTACCAAGATGACGGGAGACCCGGTCCTGGTCATATCTTTTCTTTTCAAATAAAATATTTAAATTTAAAAAAATATATAGAGAGAATATCAACATACAAAGAATAGCATAGAATAAAATAGAAAAATAATTTCATTCTGGGAATAGGTTCCTTTAGAATAAAAAATGTGAACAGAAAAAAAAATTATATCGAAGCCAAGAAGGTACATAATAAAATGTACTAAATAACTCAAGATAACAAAAAAAAAAAAAAAAGCAAATATGTAAGAAGTTATGAGCAATGAGACTAAACAATAAAAACTATTATTTACTTCTAATCAATTTAAGGGAATAATTGTACCTGTTCAGAAAGCATCTGTTTGGAAATTACAGGGATTTTAATTGGAATAGGGAAGAAGAATGGTGAATATTAGGTGGGATTGAGTTCCAGATTGTGGGGAACCTGGTGAGAAAGTATCTCAATCAAGCTCTGAAAGCTGAGATATTGGTTTTTTTTGGTCCTGGAGACTCAGGATTGGAATTGAAGGTTTACTGTAGATTTAAAGTGTTGAGAACAAATGGATTGGTATAAGAATGGACCAAGGATATATTGTCAATAAAATACTACAATAGCAGAGAGAAACACATTCTAATATTTTATACAGTTAACCCTTTAGCGACCGAGAACTACTATAATAGTCCGAGTGCGCCGTGCCGTGGGGACCGTGGACTATTATAATAGTCCGGTGTCAGGTGGGCTCCACGGACCATGGGCTATTATAATAGTTTTGCTTCTCTGGCGTTTCTAGACCGTGAGCTACAATAGTAGTTCAGTTATTAGAGCCATCTAGGTGTCCGCATGACAAGCTGAAATACTTTTTCTTGACAACAGATGTCGTACAAATTTGCTTTTGGCTATATTATTTTTCGTAAAGTGTGTCTGTTGTCTTTCGGCATTTATCACACTCATACATTTCAAAAAAATAAATTATATAATTTTTTAAATAACTAAAATTAATTTACAGTAATTAAAAATATTTTTTTAAAAATATGTTTTTAAATTCACCAGCGCCAGTCCATTCACCATTCCAAGTCCAGATCAAAAAGGATGATGGGAAACTATAAGGTATTAAATAAAAAAACATGATTTCAGAGTCAAAAAGTAATCAGTTCAGCGGGCATGGTTGACTTTTCTACCACTCAGTCCAGCCAGCCCGCTCTGACCCGGCAGTATTCGGTCGCTAAAGGGTTAATGGACAGTGACAGTCATCAATTGTGATAGTCTTACAATATAAATCAAGATCATTAAAAAATCTCACAATCAACCCGACAATATAAGATTTTCAATTGTGTCAGGATAAAACAAGCTCAGACTAATAAGACAGATTCATTATGTTCCAAAAAGTGCACATAGTGCCCGGACTGAGGAAACAGTCGAGAATTCCTAAATAAAATAAAAAAATAATAATAATAATTCAAAGTGAGTATTGAGAACTTCAGCTTATCTAACAAGGTATTCATTATTTATTTATATATTGCTCTATCAGTAAGGCTACATACTTACCCAAAAATCTTATTTACAATAGGGATGGGGGAAACGGAAGAAAAAAATATAAAATGTAATTAATATATTATCACATAAACTGATATTTTTATTATTTACATAAAATTATTATTATTCACTATACATTCTATATATTGTTCTTAATTGTAAATAATGCTATTGTTACAAGTACAATAGATTTTAAGTACAAATTACAGTGAAATAATATTTGGAATGGAGTAAATATCACAAATTGTTTACAATTAATCGATATGCTTCATTATTACATATGAAGAGAACATGAGATAAAAATATAGTTAACAATATAACTCTGGATATATGTATATATATACAATCGCTAATATCTAAAAATCATGTCATAATAAATTTGAACCGAATTACAAATTTTTACATTTTAAGTCCATTTGACATCTTAACTATGGCAGCTTTCCAAATTTTAACCAAAATAAAATTTTATAAAATCGGCAACATGAAAGATATTTTTTTTCGCCGACAAAAAAAACAATATATGTCATGAATTTTATAATCTCTTGGGAGCAAATAATTTTTTTTTTATAAATTCATTTCCACGATTGTTAAAAGTAAAAATATTAGTGAATATACACACTCTGTACAATGTATAAAAACTAAAAGATTTGTGATAATGTACATAATAAAATTGAAAATATATAAATATAAAATATTCTAAAAATAAAAAAAAAAAACAGAAATTTTTTTATAATTTAACAAAATTAAAGAGTGCAAATGAATTATTGTCCAAAAAATGGAAGGAATGTTATAGACTTTCTGTTTCGCAAAAATTATTTATTAACATGGAAGCATTCGAAAATTTATCTCCTGGACAAAATTCCCTACTGTTGTAATGAGTGGTAACTAATTTGAGCAGAGATACGAACTAGTAAATGTTTATTTAAAATCTTTATGAAGGCAACTATAAAACGATTAAGACTAGGTAATGAAATTTAAGTAATATATAAAATTAGGAAGCCTAAACGAAGATAGAATCTATACAATAAGAAATTAATTAAATTTGTATAAATTATTATGTCCAATGCTACATAATACATAAGTATGATTATGTTAAAAATACAAACAAACAGCACTAAAAAATTCATTATTTAAAAAAAAAATGTAAAATATATTTTACAAATAACAAGTGATGTTAATGGATAAAATATCGAGAAATACCTTTCTCTTAAATATAAATTAATTAAACAATTCAAAATATTAAGCAGTATAAAATAAATTATTTTTTTTCTTCTCTTATTTTAAGCAAAGAAAAGAACTTTTGTCTTTTTCAATAATATGATGTCCGATCTTAGTACTGATATAAAAAACTTACCAAATTAAAATCTATAAAAGATATTTAACAAATTGGAATGGAATTTAGTGCATTTTAAAAAGAAAAAAATACTTAAATTTATAAGCAGTCTTAGCAAGGAATGGCACTCCTTGTAGTTCATCTTTCTGGGACCAGCCAGAACGACTTTAAAGTTATTTATAATACAATAATAATTTTTAATAATGATAATAATCAAAAGCTTCTGAACATTTTAAGGCCACGGTAATAATATAAATATTTCTCCTAAGGAAATAATATTATATTTATTAATTGTCTTTATAACCGATTAAAGAAGTAGAGCGACAATTATTCGAACAGTGAAGATAAAAAGAGGGGTCGACATTGTCATTCCTAGTAAATTAATTTGAAAAATATTTTCTTGAAAATTAAATTTTTTTAGTACCAATATAATGAAACCATAGTCTTGTTGTTAATAATTACGCTAATAGCAACAATAGGCATGTAAGTTTTTGTAATAAACAGTTTAATGAGACAGACAGTCAACATTTAGTTACTAGAAACTGTTTGTATAATTGATTTATTTTTTTTGGTATCTATTCCAAAGATTGTTGCTTCGAGTTAAGTTACAACAAGTTTTAACTGCTTATTCGTTTCATTTTTAATATTTTCCATAAATATAAGTTATCATGAACTTTATTATGGAAAAGAGAATATAATTATGAGCAATGAGTAGATTTCGGTAATAATTTCTTCAAGAAATAAAAGTTTTAAATAACATTTCAAAGTATGGATGATATATTTTTGTTGAAACATAGTATAAAAAAAACAAAGTATACACATTTCCCATAATTACATTATCTTTTCCATATTAAAGCTCATGATAACTTGTATTTTTGGAAAATATTAAAAGGAAAACAAATTAAAACTTGTTGTAACTCAACTCAAAGCGTAACCTGCAGAATAATTACCTTTTTGTTTTGTATAAACAGTGATTTTTTTACACACCTGATGACATTAGTTTGGATAATAGACGCTCTACTGTATATAGATGAAAAACATCAAAAATTATTAGAACTAGTCCAATCAGAAAAAAATAATAGAAATAATTTCATAAGTGATTTTGAGAATAAATGTTTATTAATAAATGTAATTCTTATTAATTCAATTGATTAATATCTTTTAAATTATCATTATTTATATTTATCACTAACTTCTATATATAATCTCTAATCATGTACAATGTATCAGAAAACCCCTCATCATTTCTGATCAATAGATATATATAAAACGAAATTAGTAAAAAATAGGTGGTGAACACTTTCTCCGATATCTGGTCTTAGAACTAAGATACTCGTTCCATTATTAATGCATCCGAAATTTACCATTTGTCGATTATTCAGTTGTCAATAGTGAGGGAATATCCCAGAAAAATCTGTTCCTCAGAATATTAAAATTTCACAATATTAACAAATTAAAATTTAAAAGGAATATACACTAAAAGATTTTAAGGAAACTTACACACTTGATCGAATCTAAATAAATATGAAGTATATCATGCTATGAATAATACAGAGATAACTTCTTTACAGAATTTTTTCTTTCTACAATTTGCCGAAATTGCAGAAACTAGCTATGGCATATTAATTTAAAATATCTATTTTTAAGGTTCATTCCTAAAATCTTCAAAAAAATAGTAAATCCATCTAGGATTACATTAAAATTGTAGTAAACTCTTTATCAACCTTTACTATCAGACAACTATCAAGAATATGTTACTACATACAAATCAATAAGCTGTTCGACTGATTATCAACCAACTTCAATAAAATCTATAAAAGGTATTCATCAATTTCTATACACCTATTTACAATGTGTATAAACATCAGTAATAACATCGATTACTGTCTTCGATCGTAAGACAAATGATACAGATTTGTTCATTTTTAGGCGATTGAATTATTTTTAGTCAAGACAGCGCCTTGGAAGAGACAAGTTTCTCAGGGCTTATTTATCAGCTATATGTACACGGGGAAACCTAAGATTAGTGGACAACCTCCTCGAGGAGGTAAAAGCTTAAGCTATACTTTTGGTTGAGTTTCCCTGATGGTGACGTGGGTGACGAACGGGCCTGGTTTGTAGGGCCTCGCTTGGTACTGAGCTGCTGAATATGGAAGCCCATTCATCTGCGACGGGTAGCCGAAGCCGGAGGAATAGCGACCGACAGGATTGTAGCCATTCAGTGTTACTATAGAAACATAACAATCAATTAGATAATTATAGGAATTAGTTATAGTCAAACAATAAAAAAATCACATAAAATAATGAATATATATATATTTTAAAAATAATTATTCAATGAACAATGAATATATAATTATTATTGATGCGGCCAGAAAATAGATAATTTTACAACAAATTTAAGTGATCAGTGACGATGATGATGATAATAAATGATTATTCCATACTGGAGATTATCAGTTACAATTAAATTACAGTAATATGAATTAAAATGTGATAAATCAATCTTTCAAATAGACATACATCCCATGACCAAGGATACCATAAACGGTTTTTAACTCATTAAGCAAAAGTTAAAAAAAATATATTTTAGTTAAAAATCTATTTTTATTTTGCAAAAAACAAAGATATGCAACATTAAAAACTGTAAAAAAAATTTTATTTTTCAGGAAAGGCAATCCTTTATCGGTAGAAGGATTGCAGTTAACCTTTGATACCATCCGTTACCCTACACCAATATTAACAGATTATAAGAAACAAAATCCAAAAAGTGGTAAATTAAATTTCTTGGATGAGATTGTCAGTCATTTTTGTAATAGCTGGCGTTTGTTATAGGTGCTACCAACTCTGGAAGAGGGAAAATTTCCAATAGGTAGAAAAGATATAGTAAAAATAAAAGTGTTAATTTTAATGGTATTTAAACCATAAAAATAATATATTTGATTTATTGATTATATAATTTATTTCTATTTAGCGAATTATAACAAAAATAAATTTGATTTTCATGTGAGAAAGTATAATTCTCACCTATTTAATAACAGTAATGGCCCCCAAGAACTGAAGAGAATTTTATGATTTATGTCTTGTGATAAAATTAAATTTAAAATAAATACTAATATGTTCACGTTGGCTTCCACGGTCTGCGGTATTGTCCATATTTTCTTTTTCCAGGATGGACCGAGTGGTGTTGGTTTTATTTGCCAAGCTTTCGCTCATCGTGTTGTGAGCTTTCTCAGGGCTAGTCAGTAAATGAAGAGCAGATGGTGGAGTCAGAGTATATATACCTTAGGGGCGTGGTCTCGGTCGAAGTCTCCGAAAGAATTAATTAAGAATCCAATAATTTCAATAAGGAAGACGGTTACAAACTTAGTAAAAACTGGTATCCTGCCATAAAACAAAAGACTAACACATCAACCAACCATCCACACACATACGACAATACCGAACACACACGAACCCACCCGAACATATCACGACCTATGGACTCGGCACAAGCGAGCCAATGGGAAGGCAAACTTCGACCGAGACCATGCCCCTAAGGTATATATACCCTGATTCCACCATCCGCTCTTCATTTACTGAGTAGCCCTGAGGAAGCTCACAACACGATGAGCGAAAACTTGGCAAACAAAACTAACACCACACTGTCCATCCCGGAAAAAGAAAATAAATAGTAATATTCCATTATTATAAAAAAATATTATATTTTTGTTTTCAATGCATTATATAGTTAGTAAGGAATTACTGTGAATAACCTTATAATATTTTTTTAAGTAAATAAAGTGAAATTATAACTCACTGTGTTCACCGGGCCTCCTCGGCAGTGACCCTGCTTCGGTCTCACCCCTGAGGACTGCTTGAACTGATTCGTACTCGTAAAAGTTGGAGACAGGCCTGTGGACTGGTTCCCTCTGAGCTGCTCTTTGCGAATGGTAATGCTGCTGTCTTCGGCTAAAATAAAAGTTATGATAAGAAAAAGATAAAGTGAAAAAAAGTAAACAATTTAATTAATTTGATTATTTTTCATAAATATGTTTCTTTATTCATTTAATGACACTTTATGCTGCTATGGATAATCAGAAAATTTTACAGAGGGAGCCCTAAATTTCACCGACCCAGGCATAATTAGGATGGGGATCTTTAACGTCGCCTCACACCGTACAGGCTTCAGACTCTCATTTTACAACCTTTTAAACCAAACTTGCTTTATCGGGCATAATAGGTTGTTATTCTAACCACTACTCCACAGGTGACTCCTAATAGCAGTAAGTAGCCAACAATCAAGGCAATGTAACATCAATTTGAACATCGCTAGGAGGGAAAATTATGTGATCTAATAATTTTCTACCAGATGTTAGAATAGTATAATATAGTAACAGGTAGAAAATGTTAATTATTTGAAATGTTTTGCAATCTTCCAATATCCTAAGAAATATATCTTTTTCTAAATTTAATTGAGTTGATCCACTTATAAAATTGAACCATTGAAAAGTAAACCTATGTTTATAATAAATAGGCATATGTTTTGAAATAAAGTTATTGTCCAGGATCCCTGGTACATTTTTGCACTTGATTATTATCAAGCTGAATCTTCGTGAATAGCTTCGTTTTGATGAGACGCCCAACAATTTCCTTTGCGAAAATTCTCGATGGTGGCAGCTAACAGAGTTAGCAAGGATAAAATATGTCGATTTTATGATTCTCCAAAATTTAAGGATAACGTACCACGCAATTTGTAGGAAAATATGACTGTTAAATTATATAAATATTAACTAAGTAAAAAAAAAAAATCAGCTGGTTAGTAATCATTTTTGATGACCTCGTTATCGATACATGTTGGAAGGAGGGGACTCTTTGATCAAACCATACATTTTGTAAAAAAAATAATTTTGCAAATTATTTAGATAATTATCTTAAGATTTAACAAAAAAAAAACCCAGTTAATAATAAATTTTTATAGAATCATAAAATCAACATATTTTATCCTTGCTACCTCTGTTAGCTACCACAATCGAGAACTTTGGCAAAGGAAATTGTTGGGCGTCTCATCAAAACGAAGCTATTCACGAAGATTCAGCTTGATAATAATCAAGTGCAAAAATGTACCATGGATCTTGGACTATTACCCCTTTTATAATGATAAATTGCCAATAAATATAGCAAGCATAGGAAGCTTACATGTTTTTTACGATATTTTAAAAAATATTTCATTAAATTTTATTCTTTTAAATACAGTGGAGCGTCAATTATCCGAATGTTCAATTAATGGAAATGTTTTTTTTTCAAATGTAATTTTAATTATTATAATTTATTTTATTGTAATATGATATAATATTTTTAATATTTTATTTGAAAAGAAAAGATATGACCAGGACAGGGACTCGAAGCACCGCCACGGACAGGCGGGAGACCCAGGTTCGAGTCCCGGGTTACTTTTCAAATAAAAAAGTAATTTTAATTAATTTGATCAGATCATCCTGTTTCTTATTTGTATTGTTAAAATTATTGTTATTTTAAATAAAATTTTACGAAAATTAAAATGATTTTTTTGATGAACGTCAATAAGGGGGCCCAATCATTTCTCGGAAACAGCAAAAAACAAAAAAATGAATTTAGACTTCAATACATATTTGTTTACTAATAACTGATAAATAATTTAATTTGTTTCTCTGAATCTCTTCCTATTCATTTGGTTGGTATTTATTTTTTAATGAATTTCGATTATCCGAACCCCCCATGACAACATCGCATCCAGTAAATTTGATGTTAGCAATTTTCTCCTCAATTTGCAGTAATATTAGGTTTTTTTATAAGTGTGACTAATGGAGTGTGTCACTAGGCTATTGTCTTTTTAATCTTCTTATAGGAAGTCAGCGTAACAGAAAGGAGGAAAGAAAAAAAAATATTGATTCTTATGGATGAGCAAAGAACCTGACACAGTTCACTTGATGGCAGTGGTAATGAACGTTTTGAACACTAGCAGAAATGCTGCATTGTGGATGGAAATAGTATTTTTACTGGATTGCATTTTTTTCTTATGAACGATCAGATCATTCAAATTAAGAAAATTTAACCTTGGTAAAAACTCAGTACAAATTTGATAATTCTTAATTTTCATTAATTTAGAATTAATCTCTCAACTAAAAATAAGATATTTTAGGTAAATAAATTTACAACATTAACCCTTTAGCGACCGTGAACTACTATAATAGTCCGAGCGCGCCGTGCCGTGGGGACCGTGGACTATTATAATAGTCCGGTGTCAGGTGGGCTCCATGGACCATGGACATAATTATAAATTTAATAATAGTTTTGCTTCTCCGGCGTTTCTAGGCTGTGAGCTACAATAGTAGTTCAGTTCCTAGAGCCATCTAGGTGTCCGCATGACAAGCTGAAATACTTTTTCTTGACAACAGATGTCGTACAAATTCACTTTTGGCTATATTATTTTTCGTAAAGTGTGTCTGTCGTGTTTCGGCATTTATCACACTCAAAAGAATTTTTAATTGTATAAATTTGTATATAGACATTTCAAAAAAATAAATTATATAATTTTTTAAATAATTAAAATTAATTTACAGTAATTAAAAAAAATATTTAAAAATATGTTTTTAAATTCACCAGTGCCAGTCCATTCACCATTCCAAGCCCGGATCAAAAAGGATGATGGGAAACTATAAGGAATTAAATAAAAAACCATGATTTCAGAGTCAAAAAGTAATCGGTTCAGCGGGCATGGTTGACTTTTCTACCACTCAGTCCAGTCAGCCCGCTCTGACCCGGCCGTATTCGGTCGCTAAAGGGTTAAGGCAGAAGAATGCAGCAGTGGAGTCGTCTGATTCTAACATTTTAAAAGAGATGGAGCATTTATTTTCATATGTCACCTTATGCTGCCATGGCTAATTGGATGATAATAGTGTGTGAGTCATAAAATGTAGCCTATCCAGGTATATTTAGAATAGAGATATGTAACGAGTATCCGACGCTGCATTGATTCGGAACTCTCATTTTATGTCCCTCCAAAGGACGGCATAACTAAGCATATTTTTCCCCCTTTAAAAAATCCTAAGCCTACCTACAGGGCTGTGAACCCACAATCTTGGGCATAGTAGGTGTTATGGTAACCACTACACCACTAGACCCATGTTTATATATGAAGATGATAACAGAAAACCTTCAGAACAAAGCGTCTCTCCAACTCATTAAAGGTTCAGCTGCCTACTTTATAGAGAATGAGTGGGCCCCAAGTAATCCACAGTTTTTTCCAAACTATTCCTCGATAGCTTCAATGAGAAGACATGTAAAGCTCTTCTGGATCTGGACAGGGTAGCACTAAAAACAATCATAGGGCATACACAACAATCGGTATTCACAGGGCATTGCAGGCTCAATGCCCACATGTTCAGGCTGGGACTGGTGAATGTCCCTATATGCCGCTTCTGTCGTACAGCGGACGAAACACCCTATCATGTTATCTGCCTATGTAATAGGTTTGCCGACCTAATGTTTATAACCTTTGGTCAGAATAGAGTCACCAACCCTAGGGAATGTGAAATAATCAACCCAGCAAGCATACGTAAATTTGTGAGTTTAGCTAAGCTGAGATTATAACAATTGAATTTAACGGGACGCACAATAGATCAATAAATGGTCGCAGTGCAACTTGAAGCCCATCCAAAAAAAAAAAAGAGAAAAAATAGAGTACCAGACTTTGAAAGAGTACTTTATAGAGAATGAGTGGGCCCCAAGTAAATCATCCACAGAGCAAAAACTGAAATGCACGGCTAGGTCTGACAGAAATCCATCACATTACCCACTAAAAAAGTCCATTGCCTTAACCAAGGAGGAAAAACTAATCAATACAACATTATGGAATACAAAATTATGAAATAAGTACTCATAAATGACTTAATCCTTTCAATGTGTGAATACAAATAGTCTTTTTTGTCTTCTACGGTTTTTTGGGAACCCAACTAAGGATTAGACAAAAAGCTAGAAGGAAATAAGACGACCGGAGCCTCCACCATGTCAGTTTGAATAAATTTAAACAGATAGGAGCATTAAATAATGCTCTTGGACTGTCAGTAAAACTTACGCATTATATAATGCTCTGGAATTGAAAGTGTTAAGATTACTAAACTAACGTCCCCATGTCCAATGTCAAAAATACAATTATTGTACTAAAGAGACTTTAAGAAAAAAAAAGACACATTTCACATAATGAATCAAAACAAATTGGAAAATTTATCAATTATCCCTTCATCTTAATATTCTAAAATAATAAATAATAATCATTTGATTTCAATTTCATTTGAAGAAAAAACTACGCTTTGAAATATTAAAAAAACATGGTTTTTGGGATTAAGCATATTAGTGGTTCTCAAACTAAAAATGCTTCAGAACAAAATAAGCATGTTAAATACAACTTGATACAAATTATTAATAATTAAATTATTGCAGTACTATTGTTCAACTACTACTTTAGTTTATGATCCATTCTACTAAATTATTAAAATAATTAGTATTTTAACTTAGGAATCCACTAGGCAGAATTTGTCCTCTGAGGAGGATACGAAATACTGGCGAAAGTTGAAATTTCACCCAGATAATTGCTATGTATATATAATGCAGATATAGATATATATATATTATTGGTAATATAATGCAATTGGGAAAAACCACAATGCAAAGCCTTATGTTTCAAAAAATACACCTACTTACCAGTCGACGTTTCGCCTATTCAGGCATTATCAAGACACCAAAATCAAAAAGGGGTTATGTGAATCGCATCTCGAAGAAAAAAGTGCAATACATCCCAACGATCAACAGCCCAAACAGGCTCCAAACATGAGACAGCACCCTACCACCAAGACGTTCAACATACAACTGAACGTGAAAGGTTCAGTTGTATGTTGAACGTCTTGGTGGTAGGGTGCTGTCTCATGTTTGGAGCCTGTTTGGGCTGTTGATCGTTGGGATGTATTGCACTTTTTTCTTCGAGATGCGATTCACATAACCCCTTTTTGATTTTGGTGTCTTGATAATGCCTGAATAGGCGAAACGTCGACTGGTAAGTAGGTGTATTTTTTGAAACATAAGGCTTTGCATTGTGGTTTTTCCCAATTGCATTATAATAAATAATAGTGTTTCTTTTTGAGTTTTTGGCTCTATTTTAGTGATTATATTATTGGTATTATCTATTGTTTTTACTGTTAATAAAATAATTTTTTTTCTGTCTAGTTTTTGAGATTCAGTTAATATTTGTTAAACAAGATGTTGGCAACTTTTCAAGTTATTGTTCTCATGATTGACAAAATTGATGACCATTGTGTATTTGTAAAATAATGTTAATATTGTACAGGTATATTGATTGAGTGATGTATTTGTAATGTAATGTGAAATAGTTTGTCATAAATATAAGAAGAATAAAGTCTCGAAACATCACCAAAAGATCGATTAACAAGTATTCAGTGAATCTCAAAACTTTAAGGGAAAACTTAAACATATTTATATCAAGGAACATTTATTGAAATTGAAAATAAATGTTTTCATACTTTTGCAATACAATTATTTAATTAAGAACATAGGCATAGACATACATTGATTTATTTAATGCCTCAAATTTTTTAATAAATTATGGATACAATGATTTTTTTTTTAAATCTAATTTGATTTGTTACCTCTAGCTACAATGATATAAACACTTTTAAAAATAATTATGCATCATTTTAATACAAAAACAGTCCTCATAGATAATCGTAATGTACATACAATTTATTTATTTGTTACGCTTTTTTTTAAAATTAACCTAATCAAGTTTCCAATAATGAGTTTTAAAAATGAATATAACTTCTCTGATCTAGTTGAATATCATATCAATATTATAAATTTATTACTATTTTGTTGATTAATTTTTTACATAAAAAGATAATGTATGTGATTTGGTTAATACTAAATCAACCAGACATTGGTGATGTCTTTAAGTACCTGTATAAGATATAGCATTGTGTGCAAAATTAATAAGCCAAGTAAAGCAGTGCTGTTAGAGCTGTGCCAAAGCATATAAAGAAGTGTAAATATTTGTTATCATATTCTAAATGGAGAACGAGAAAAGACTAAGAATAAGAAGGTTTTTCACTTGTCATCATCATCATCCTCAATGAGTTGTAAGAGGGATAATTTTTTTATTTTATTTTGGTTGGTAGGACCTCATTATTAATCTTTAATCATTTTAATTTTTTAAGTGAAAATATGACTTAAGTGGCTTTTCTCTTATGTTTCTAATTTGATAAATGTAAATTCTTAAACCCATTATTCAAGCCTGAAAATCTGAGATTTTAGAAATGAGTTATTAGTTGAATGAGTTAACACATCCATTTTTTTGCTATTTTAGTTTTTTTTTTGGAATTATTTACTATTAGTCCAGGATCCATGGCCCATTTTTGCACTTGATTACTATCAAGCGTTCATGAACAGCTTTGTTTCGATGAGAACCCCAACAATTTCCTGGGCAAATTATTAATAATTAAATTATTGCAGTACTATTGTTCAACTACTACTTTAGTTTATGATCCATTCTACTAAATTATTAGTAATTAATAATTCTCAATTGTGGTAGCTAACAGAGGTAGCAAGGATAATAAAAGTTGATTTGATAATTCTCAAAAATTTATTACTAACTGTTTTTTTTTTTGTTAAATTTCAAGATAATTATCTAAATTATTTAAAAAATATTTGTCCTACAAAATGTATAGTTTGGTCAAAGACTCCCCTGCTTCTAACATCTATTGATAATCATTAAAAAAACAAAAAACAGCTGGTTAGTAATAATTTTTAATGACTTCGTTATCGATACATATTGGAAGGAGGTACTTTTTGAAAAAAACAAAAAACAGTTAGTAATGCATTTTTGAGAATCATCAAATCGACATATTTTATCCTTGCTTCCTCTGTTAGCTACCACAATCGAGAATTTTCGCACAGGAAATTGTTGGGCGTCTCACCAAAACGAAGTTATTCACGAAGATCAAGCTTGATAGTCATCAAGTGCAAAAATCGGCCATGGATCCTGAACTATTACGTTTAATACAGTCAAAGATTATACGACAATAAATACTTAATATGGAACCTAAAACCTGTGTGAAGAGTACATGGTAGAAACTGGAATGTTCCTTGCACAATGATTGTACAGGGAAGTTTTTAGTCCAAAATCACGCTCAACCGCCAGATTTTCCCCTTTATTTTGGTTACCCAATTATAGCGGCTGGGTGAGTCCCAAGAGGGTCCTAGATCACCAAGGATCCATCCCAAGCTGTTAACAGATCAAATAAAATCAGGATCGATGTCCGACCGCTAACTGATTAAATAAAAAACTGCTGGCGATCGATATCGACCTTCGCCACGGCAATGATGATATTAAACTATGAGTATTGTTTTGAGATATTGAATATTTTGTGTTAAATAAAATGATATGTTTGTTTATTTTCATTTTAGGTTTGTCATATTCGAGTAGATAAAGAAAATTATAATATACCATTTTATTGTTGGGGTTCTCATCGAAAGAAAGCTATCCACGAAGATTCAGCTTGATAGTAATCAAGTGCAAAAATGGACCATGGATTCTGGACTATATTACTCATGGCAAGAATAAGTTTATTGCTCAAATTATTATTATTTGTTCTCCGTTTAAAATATGAAAGAAAACATTAATAATATATACAATAAGCGAATAGAAGATATAATATGGCCTTACCTTTCATCAGAGGATGAAGCCTCTTTTTGAGATTTGGGCCTTCGAAGTTTCACAGCAGCTATTTCTTCCCTGAGATCATGCAATAGATAATATATAAAGCCCTCATAATACAGATACACATTCTTTGTAACAGCTGATTACCAAAATAAACAAAATGTCGCACATAAAGAAAATCCTTCATTATGGGTGATCGAAACAAGTGAATCAATCGACAAGTTATGCTATTCATTTCAATATTGAATAATAAAGTTTAAAGTAAAAAAAAAATTAGCTGAATTTAATAAATAAATAAATTAATCATGTAACTCTTTAGCGACTTAAAAGCTAGAACAACAAGATTCCTGAGTCCTATCAATTTTCTCTCCAGGACTTCGGAGATGTCTTAGTTTTGCTGCAAGAGCCATCTAGTGGTTTCTTTGTTAGTTTATATCATGTCACTTTACGCT
Source organism: Arma custos (assembly GCA_037127475.1). Lineage (NCBI taxonomy): Eukaryota > Metazoa > Arthropoda > Insecta > Hemiptera > Pentatomidae > Arma > Arma custos. The sequence continues at coordinate 7,967,265 of CM073764.1, forward strand.
GCTGTGGCTAATCGGACGATGCTACAGTGGGAGTCCTAAATTTTGCCTATTTAATGACTCTTCTGAAGGACGCATAGGCATAACCAATGATTTTTTGCTCCCTTTAAAAATTCTAGGACCACCTGCTGGGCTACGAAACTGTGATCTTGGGCTTAGGTTGGTATGCTATTATGCTAATCACCAGACCACAGGTTCCCCCAATTCTCTAGTGATTCTCAAAGCAAACTAAATTAATTTTCCTCAGGATTAGAGTCTGCAGAAATGCTTTTATATCATTTATGGTTTATTGTAATTAATGTAAGGTTGCTATGTTATATAAATATTTCTCACTTATATGGGTTTTAAAAAATCAGGTTTTCAATAGGAATTTAAAATGAATGAAAAATATTTTATTATAATGCAATTGAGAAAAACCACAATGCAAAGCCGTATGTTTCAAATTTCTCCAGTAATACACCTACTTATCGGTCAACGTTTCGCCCTGCCTGATGCATTATCAAGACACAAAAACAAAAAAAGTTTATGTGAATCACATCTCGAAGAAAAAGGTGCAATATATCCCAACGATCAATAGCCCAAACAGGCTCCAAACATGAGACAGCACCTCACCACCAAGACTTTCAACATACAACTTGTACAACATAGTTGTATGTAGTTGGTGGTGGGGTGCTGTCTCATGTTTGGAGCCTGTTTGGGCTGTTGATCGTTGGGCTATATTGCACCTTATCCTTTGAGAAGTTATTCACATAGCCTTTTTTTGCTTTTGTATCTCGTAGCCCAAGGATCAACAGCCCAAACAGGCTACAAGAGACAGCACCCCACCACCAAGACGTTCAACATAGAACTAAGTTGTACAAGTTGGTCAACATACAACTAAGTTGTACAAGTTGTTCAACATACAACTATGTTGTACAAGTTGTTCAAGATACAACTATGTTGTACAAGTTGTATATTGAACGTCTTGGTGGTGGGGTGCTGTCTCATGTTTGGAGCCTGTTTGGCCTGTTGATCGTTGGGCTATATTGCACCTTTTCCTTCGAGGGGTGATTCACCTAACCTTTTTTTATTTTTGTATCTTGATAATGCCTGAATAGGCTAAACGTCGACCGGTAAGTGGGTGTATTACAGGAGAAATTTGAAACATCAGGCTTTGCAGTGTATTTTTTCCCAATTGCATTATAATAAATAATAGTGTTTCTTTTTGATTTTTTGGCTCTATTTTATTAAAAAATATTTTAATGTTAAAAAATGACTATAGTAGGGAATTCAATTAGAGAATTGAAGTTCTTAATAAGATAATTCATTTTCAAATAATATACAAGAATAAAAAAAAAATAAATAAAAAACTGTACTACTACAACCCATTATGGGGGTTTATGGTAAATAGCAGACTGTAACGTTTCTACAGTATGCTCACTCTCCAGGTTTTCTCCCCATTTAAGGGTACCAACTTTATAGAGGCTAGGTGAGCCCCAGAAGGATCTCCAGATCCCACAATCGGATTTAAATCCAGGACGTTGCTAATCGGCACGTAGAGCTAATCTGCTCGCTATGATTTGATGCCAAAGTCATATTAACCTCAGGATGATCTATATCGACATCATTCAATTTTTTAATTCAAAATGACGGTACGTTTAGTACAACTGAAATACTTGTAATGGTATTTTCAGCTGTATACAAAAAGATAAAGCAAAATTTTAAAATGTTTTGGAATCTGTATACAATGAGCTTTAAAGAAATAAATTTACCAAAGAATTTTTGAAGTCCATCTATAGCGATATAATGTTCGGATGATGGAAAAAATTAATATAAAATTGTGAAAAAAAAGAGTACAAATAATTAATAATAGCCCAGGGGGAAGGGCAACTGGACTTAACTCTCACTTTCTCAGCTCCGTGAATGTTCACAATATATAGTCGCTAAAGAGTTAATAAGAGCAAATTATGACAACAAAAAAAAAGGGGGATTTGAAGATTAAACAGTATCTGTAATATGATAAAAAAAAAATAAGGAAAAAAATGAATGAAAAAAACAATCACCAGACATTTTTATTGACAAATGATAAATAAAAAAAAGTGCGTAAGTTATTTGAAATGCATATTATAAAAATAAATTTTAAAAATGTGAAAAAGAAGTAATTCAAAATATATGTGCTACATGCTTACATGCGATATTAGTTTATTATTTAGGTGTATGGTAAAAAAATTATATGGCCAGTTCAAAGATCTAATTAATCTATAATATATCTGCAAACATGTTAAAAAACTAGTTTTCACAAAGAAAAACATCATTAAAAGAAAGCTAATTATGAAAGATAAATTTTCTATGAATTTAAATATTATTTGATTATTGAGACATCCAGGTTCAAAAGCGGGTAACTCCAAAATTAATAAAAAAAATAGACTTTTTCACATTTGTTGATAGTTTAGTCGAGCATTTTTGTTTAACATGATACTTTGCCTCCTTATTTTTCATGGTTTTAGCCTTGTTTTGATCCTGTCGTTTTGGGAGCAATAAGCATTGCTTGACAAAACTAGCAAAAAAATAAGAAATTTTTGCGTCAATATGGAAAAAAAAATGTCAATTTTTGAAATTTGGATTTATCCGCTTTTAAACCTGAACGTCTCAGTTTAATTACTTCAGATTTACAGAACAGAATTATGAACATATACATTTATTTTTGTTCTTTATGTTTATAACTTTTATACTGTTTAAAATGCCAATTTAATGAATTTCACTCAATTTTTATTTTTTAACACGTTCAGTGCTAATAGAAAAATCCGTAATCATCCACAAGTGCGACACGGGGTCAATTAACCCCGTGCAGTAACTATACACAAGTGTGTCACGGGGTCAATCGGCCCCGTGTTCTTTCCTTAGTTTAAACGTATTCCGCTTGCTGAAAATTGATTAATTTAGGAAAAATCAATTGTTTTCCCACTTCATAGGTTTAGGTCAGTATACCACAGCAGTAGGACATTAGGCCCATTCGTTATTTATAACTCACGGTTATAGTGTGCTTTTAACTTAGATTCGGTTTTGAAAACCGATTATATTTGGGAGTTCTAATAGATATTATCGAATTTTTATAACTCTTCTATTAACGAGGTTATAATCTTTAGGTTATATTTCCATCAGTTAAATACGAAATGCGCGCCGAAAAGTGAAAAGACTCGTCATTTCCGAGAAAAGTAGCACGAGGGGAAAGCACAATAAAGGGCCGTTTCAAAAGTAGAGGGGAGTGAGTGACTCGTCATTTTTCGAGAAATGTAGCATGGGGTCTTTTGACCTCGTGCCGCACTAGAGGTCTAATTTTAAACCTCAGTGCGGCCCGGGGTCATTTAACCCCGTTCTATTTTTTATCGAATTTTGAGAGATTATTGAAGTTTATAACACATAGCCATATTAGTTTCAACCCTTTGAAAAAATCAAAAGCTGAAACAGGTTCGAGCATTTTTGAAAGTTTACCTCTTACAGGCTCAGCACTAGTGGAAAGTTCCACATGGGGTCAATTGACCCCGCAACGCACGGAACGTGTTAAATATAGTTGCATAAAATTTATACTCAAGAGTTTACTGTAACAGGATAGAAAACAACTTTTTTTAAAATTATTTCTTGTTAAATGATAAGATCTTTGAAAAGCCCAATAAAAACTTTCTTTTCCTCATGCTAATTACATATATTTTCAATTACCAAATCACCCTTAGAATTGAATTAATGACCATTTTAGAAATATGGAACATTATATGTACATTAAAAGGGTTATAGCATTTGAAATATTTGTGTTGTAAATGTAATAGTGAAAAGTAAATATCATACAACCATGATTCATAGAAACTTTGTGGGATTGTTTTTTTATGATCCAGTAAATTAATCAATTCATTTTTTTATATAATATGATATATATTTTATTACATAACATATTTTGACATATAAATCATGGCTGCAGTCACAAATAATTATGCATAAATTTTAATTAATTGTGTAGAATGGCATCAATATTAAATTCTGTTAAGAAAATATTAATAAAAAATTTTAAAATATGTACAGAGGTATTTAATCATTTGATTAATCAATCGAATAAAGTATTTGATGGTAAATAATGAAATTTATTATGACATATAAAATCATTTTACATAAAAATAAGACATATATAATGTAATTAAAAAAGATGGATTGTTGTTATTATAAATTTAATAATGTAAACATGTTTTATTACCAAATGACGATGATGATTTTAATTTGTTATTCATTGTAAAATATAAAAGTGTACAAAAGGACTGTTTATGAATTGTTTTAGTTTCAGCAATATATTAAAATATATACTTAATGAAAATATCATAAATTTATCAACAGTCTTTTTTTACACTATATTTTATACTGCCACTTACAATGAGTAACAAATGACAATTAGTCATTTATTAATAAACATATGTTTACATGGATTGGAATTGCCAGGGAAACGAATACTACTAAATTCTATAATAAATTTATTCTACCTAACCAAGTTTAGAATAAAAGATAATTAAAAAGCAAAAATGTTTTATTTTATTACTGCCGATAAATTTGCATCTTAGAATCAAATGAGAATTCATACAAGTCATTTTAATAATATTTACCAACAAATCAAAACAAAATAGTTAATAATTATTATAGATTAAAACTACATTTATTATTCAATAGATTATAAATTTTAAAACTGAATACTGTTTATTTACTGTTATAACCGCAATTAATTTATTTTAATTTTTTATTAAGTTAAACATATGCTGCTGTTAGTAAAAATTATAAACTTACTTGAGATGTTGTTGGATTTCGTGGTAGTTTACATAATGGCTGAATCTGGAAGGATCAGTGATGCCAACTCGACTACCGGGTCTGGTCATCGCATTTTCGATTTCACCATTTTCCAATTTCTGTAAACAGTTATATTATTTTATTTTAAATGATAAAAATAAGTTTAAAAAGTATGTAAAAAAATAATAAAAATCATACAGCTTATAATAACTGACACAATTAAAAAGCTTATTTATGTCAGAACAATTTAAGTAGTCATTAGACTATTTATCTCAAAGAGATATATTTTTCTGCTTTAGTGATCCTCTTTGTCTGCAACTGCTCTCAATCATTTAAAATAAAATAGAAAAATAACATCATTTCAAGCCTCAGTGTGGGGCAAATGCAAAAAATCCCCTTCGTTTTATTACACATTGCCCCTTTTACATTACTAATAAATTATTACACAAAGATCTCAACATACCACTCGTGACTGAAACAATCAAGAAAAACTACAAAAAATTTCATGACTCACTTGCTGGACATCCAAACTTACTGGTACAATCATCACTGACATACATATTACCACATAATCCGACAAGGAGACTGAAACATCTTTGGAGCAGGGATCTACTACAGTGAGATGAACCATGCTAGGAGTGCCTTCAATGGCAGGTTTTCTAAAGAAGATCGAAAATACAATATGTGCCAAATGGTATTTGTTTGATTTCTCAAATAAATATTATTATTATTTCAAGCCTCAATTAGTTTTTCCTAGTGGATTTTTAGTCATTTTAACTATTCTTCTATTCATCTAATTTTAAAATTTACAATGTTTCTCTTGCAGACATATCCAACCTAATAATACCATCCATCATGGACAGAGATATTGTCATGGGAGAATTAGAGTATGTCCATTTTATGCCCCCTCCGAAAGAAGGCATAATTAAGGATTTTTACTCCCTTTAAAAAATCCTAATGCCACCAACCGGGATAAGAACCCATGACAGTGGGCAAAGAAGGTTGTTGGCTAACCATTACTCAAAAAGTGAACCATCTTTGATGTTGAATTGTTCAATAAATTGTTGAAGCTAAATCCCTTCTCACGATATTCTGAATGCATTAGTAATCATGTTTTTTTTACAAACATTCTGAGATTTTTAAAAAAAGGTCAACTGGACTCAATCATACAATTTATTCTTTAAATTGGAGAAAAAAAACCTATTTCCAGTAACAAATTTTTTTATTCCTTATTTATCGAGATACGTTTAACTTATTATTAAATGACTATAAGGGACATGGTTCCCTCTGAATTTAAAAAAAATTTAAATAGAATAAAACCACTTAAATTGAGATGAATGACTTATGGTCGAATCGTTAACCATATAATAGGGGAAAAAATGAAACAATTTAAACAGAAGATTGAGAATGGCCTAGGCCGAAACTTATCTCGATAAATAAGGAATAAAATTTTTTTTTACTAGAAAAGGTTTTTTCCTCCAATTTAAAGAATAAAATATTCTGAGACTAATGCGAGTTAATTCCAACTAATATTTTTAAGGATAGTCATAGGTCATTTCTAGTGTTACAGACCCCTTCCTGTTCTTTAAATATTTATATATTTTCATTCATAATAATATAAATATAATGTTTATTCTTTCTATCTTTCAATGCTTTTTTTTTTAATTAAAAACTAACTGTCAAATTAATCATTATGTAAAGGATGAAGAATGTGTACATCAAATAACACTACAAAGAGATTGACCTGTTTCAAATGATGTTCATACACTTCTTCTCGCTCGTCGAGAGGATAGTGACCCCTACGCTCCGAGTGGCGTCGCTGATGCTCCAACCTCAGCTGGTTTATCCTCTCGGTGCGGGATGGTTCATTGCTAGGTAAAGAAGAGTACTTCTCTTCTTCGACACGAATGTGGAGTTGTTGCTGTTTATCCCTTTGTTGCTGCTGCTGCTGTTGTTGTAACTGCTGTTGCTGCTGCTACAAAGCAAGATTAAATTAAATATATATTGTGTGTTATTATGTTATTGTAATTAAAAATACAGTTGAAACATTTTATTACCTGATATTCGTGTTGTTTCATAAGTAGTCTCCTGTACTGTTCCTGTATCCTTTCTTGCTCTTCCTTCGCAGCTCTTCTAGCAGCTTCTTTCTCGTCTTCTGGATTTCCGGTAGGTATCGAGTCTTTTCGTTTTGCACCAAACCTGTACAAATGACAAAAATCTTTTAAGTTGAATCAATATAAATTATTTCAAAACTATACAATTTAACTTTTTATTTCAAAATATCTGAAATTTTTCTCTAAGCCAATTCTGTTTAAATCTAAAACCCAGGTGAATAAGTGACCAAGTCGATTTTTCTTCAAAATGAGTTTCTTGTACTTGAGGAAGTTGAATTGCGTTATTTTTGTAGGGAATAAGGGGCTGAATCAGGCATTGGCTTGAAATGGAGTTATTGCTTATATTAAAATTCCATTTTAAGTCAAAAACCACAGGGGCTGCAGAAATATAGTCTTTATTTATTACATAATATCATTCTACGAGTGAAACAATATTTATTTATACAATATTTAATTACAATATTTATTTATACAATATTTAATTACAATATTTAATTATTTATTTATTTATTTAAATCCTTTTATGAGTAATATAATGCAGAGTGAACAAGTATGGAATTACATTTAAATAATGAAATATCGTTTAAATTTACAACTGAGCAAACATTCAAATATCATTTATGTTTTATGTTAAGTTATATTTTCATTTATGTTAATGATTATTAGAGCATCTATTGATCACTTAACAAAAGAGGTTCCTTATGAAGGTTCAATAACCTAATGATTTAAGAAAATGACTTTATTCTATTTAATCCTTAACTGGTAACATATGTCAGAGAGCTGCTAAGGTTTACTAATTTTCGGCTTTTGATACTTTAGCGCCACTTGTCAAATGAAATCTTCCATGCATGTTCACTTTGAATACTGTAAACAACGCGTGTGAAGTTTCAATACAATCAAATGTGTATGTTACCAATCAAATTATTATTAAAACACATGTTGAATATTAAAAACAAAACAAACCTGAACATAGAACCGATCCCTTTCAAAAGGCTAGGTCGTTTCTTCCCCTTACTGGATTTACTTTCTAGAGAAGTGTTCAAAGACGGTTGTCTGCCGAGAGGACTGTCCTCATCTTCTGCCACTAAAATTAGATAACAATAGATCAGTAAAAAACAAACAAAATTATTTTTTTTAAATGCCTTACAAATAATAAAATTTCAAAGAAGATCCAACAGTACATTAATTTCTATAATTTCAACTTTAGTTGTTTCTGTACTTCCTCAGACATTCATTAGTAGCTATTAGCAGGGCTATCAGACATACAGTTAATGCATAACTGACATTCAATGTACATTAATACTTGAACGAATCTAATTTTGAAAATGAGACATACATAAAAATCAGGAAAGGAAAGGCTCTCTTTTAAAAAAATATGGTGGAAAAAATAACTATTTAGAGTACATGAAATACAAGTGTCTATAATAATTTAAAAAATTAAAATTAATTTCTTTTGATCGAGTCTGGCATCTGGGTCTGCTGTACAAACTCCGTAAATTCTTACCTTCTATTTACTTCCTTGTTATCAGTTCCTACCTCAGTAATAGAACCTTTAATGTAAACCTTAATTTTTCTACTCTTCCCTCTGTACCCAGTTTGCCGGTGTTCCTCAAGGTAGGCCCCATCTTATACACAATATATACAGCTGCCATCCCAACCCATCCAAGCACTGTCCTCACTATGTACGCTAATGACACATGTGTGTTATCAGCATACAAGATCCTTTTGTTGCATTCCAATCTCTTCAATCCCATATCTCAAACCTTCAAGAATGGTGTCAAAATTGGAGAATTAAAATAAATCCTAACAAACCCCATCAAATTACCTTCACCCTTCATCATAAACCTACAAATTCCTCCTGTTTTTGCTTACTTCAACATTTATTAGACAAACGCTCTAAGCTCCCAATTAATTACAAAAGACTCATTTACATGACAGTTATCAGACCTATGTGGACATACAGAGTTGAGCTTTGAGGCTCTACTAAACCATCCAATTCATCTCGTATCCAATCCTTACAATCCAAAATCCTTTGTAAAACCCTCAATGCTCCTTATTATGTCACAAACAAACTCATCCATCATGATCTTAATATCCCATATGTTGCTGATTTGGCCCAAACTAGATACCTATCCTTCCATGACAAGCTCCATACACACTTGAATCAGCTAGTCTCTCAATTTGCTTCCCATAATATTCCTGATAACTCTCTGAGGCGTCTCAAAAGAAGATGGCTTCGAGAGCTTCTACTATAGAATTTTATTGGAGTGCTGGTGATGGGTAGTTTCTCTACAAGTGTTTTTTTTTTTCATGTCATATTGTTCATATTAGCAGATTTACTTGTAATATTATTATAGTTGTAAATATTAATAAATTAATCTATTTTTAAAAAAATGAAATTTTAGGTTTATTTAAAAATTCTTTACTGGTGAAGTTATCAACAATACATGCAGAATTGCATGATTTGATTTTTGTGCCATTTTTAAATTTGATCATCCTTAAAGGACATATGTGTTTGCTTTATAGGAGTTTCACTGTATAAGATCTATTCAATCACATAAGAATCACTGAGTATAGAAAGGCAACTAATCTACTTTTTCTAATTTAATTAAGATGGCCACGTGACCTTCTTAGTTGAACTTGTGATTTGAGTACTACCAATGGGTAGTTCCTCTACTTTCATTATCTCATGTCATTATGTATCACTTAGCCTATTTACTTGTTGTATTATTGTAATGCAGTTGTAAATATCAATAAAAAAAATTTAATTAGAGATCTTGTCCTGGACTAGTTGCTTTTATCTGCAATAAACAAAATATTGAAGGTGCTTTCAAGACTGTTTTAGATTGTGGACAAGTGTAATAACAACGTGTTCTGTCTGGTAAAAGTTAAGTTTTAAAATCAAATATCTCTAATGTTGAACTAGTTGCCATTCTGCAGTTAGCAATTCATATGCTGAGGGATTGGTTAAAGTTTATACTTACATGGGTCGAGCCTATCAACTGCTGCTCTAAAGCTTTCGTTACAACCTCGGCCTCTTACGATCCTCACGCCTGTTTGCCCAGCTCTGTATCCACCTTCATCCTCATTCATTTGTAGCTAAAATAAAAGATTATATATTATATATATGATGAGAAATGATATAATAATACTATGATAATCATAATCATAACTTAATAATAGAATGAAACTATTATAAAATCGAACTAGCAAGGAACATTATCTAACTTTTCATAAAATACATATATATATATATATATATATATATATATATATATATATATATATATATATATTGATATTGATTATCTGAGTTAATGCTGTTGGATGTGGGTCACAAAATCAAAAGTTCAAAATCAAGTGTGCAAAATACATATATGTAGTTCCAAAAAATAAATCCCAATAAAAATATGTACTTACATTGCAAGATTTATCAAGGTTTTAAAACAAAGTAATAAGTATTCATTTATTAATTAATTTGTTTTAATGTAGAATGTCAACATTCATCGCAGTAAAGTCTCTAAATTTTTTAATTATACTATTAAGTTTGGGTAATGCTTTCACAAGCTGTTTCATTAGCCCCAATTTTCCCAAGTTTCCTGTCTCGGCTATCCCATTTACAGAGGAAAGATGGAAACTTTGTTGACTTAGTAACATAGAAATTACTTTCTAATCCCAACGAATGGTCCATTTATGGTCAGAGTAGCCGAGCTTATTAAGAACAAACTCAAGATTTTCGTAGCATTGTTTCAAATGAACTTAGTGTCCAATCGGCACAGAAGCATATCGGTTACCATTGTGAAGAAGTACAGCTTTCAAATTCTTATTTGATGAATCTGCTACAGGTGACTATAAGGGGCCTAGGCCAGGTAGAGTAAAATGATCCTTAGGGTTCATTACTTTACTTTGAAGAGAGGGGGCAGTTGTCGGTACGCAGCAGTCGAGTCAAGACGTAAGAAGGAGGATGCAGAATGAAGCTTCATATATCATAAGTCACCTTTATCTTCCCCTTTTCATTGTAAGTTGTTTTTAAGATGTATAAAGTCTGTAACCATGATCAGCATTGATAAAATATAATGTTATTCTTTAATTATTCTTATTTAATAAACAACTCCTGGTCAGACAACCACGTTAACCTTTGGAGAAGACTATATAAGTCTGTTTATTATTAATAACATAAAATTATTACATATTAAGTATAACGATCTCAGGGTGGCATCCCATTTTAGTATTTAATTATATTCAGATCAAAGGATCTGACTTTTCCCTGAGATCATAGCATGGGCAGTAAAGCCAATATAGCAAATCAAATATGAAATTTCCAGATGAAATTTGTGACTTATCTAGGGATGATGGATTTTTTTCAATATTTTTTCCGTAATACGCACAAAAATACTATTAAACCCACTAGGTTAAATATGCTACAATTTTTTCATCGCAGACCTGTGCAATTAAACATTCAGATAACCGATCCTTTACTTACTACTTATACTATATTTGTAAAATAAGTAAACACTCTTAATATGTGGGTATTATTGATTATATATTACCTCTTGAACCATTGTTTGCAGCGATTCAAGACTCGAAGATTTTTTCATTCCTAGAGCTGGTCCCAATTGAGGTTTGATGTTAGGATCATTATTATTATCTATAAAAACAAAATTATATTATTCAAATATGAGATGAAAAAAGTTGACTGGATGATCTAATGTAAAGGAGATAGTTGGGGGGTGCAGTAAAAAAAAACACTGAATAAGTAATAAACTTATTATTTTGTGCCGACGTTTCGACCTACAGTGTAGGTCATCTTCAAGGCTATGAGAGAGAAACAAACAGAACAAAAAATATAAAAATGTACAGTATCAATAATATGGTGACAAGTAATGTAGAAAATTAAAATAGTGGCAGATATGAAGATGAAAGATAACGAATATTAACAAAGTGACAGAACTTTACTTTACTTTACTATCCTTTCTGTACATTTATTTTCTGTATTTTATTTTATATGCGTTATTTATAATTTATCATTTCTGTTCATTTTCTTTAATTTTATTTAATCTGTCTTATTTTATTATATCTGTCATTATTTTAATTTTCTTTTCATCATCATTAATTTTGTTATATCTGTCATTATCTTAATTTTATTATATCTGTCACTATTTTAATTTCTTTTCATTATCATTATTTTTTTTTAATCTGTCTATATCTTAATTTTATTATATTCTGTCACTTTGTTAATATTCGTTATCTTTCATCTTCATATCTGCCACTATTTTAATTTTCTACATTACTTGTCACCATATTATTGTTACTGTACATTTTTATATTTTTTGTTCTGTTTGTTTCTCTCTCATAGCCCTGAAGATGACCTACACTGTAGGTCGAAACGTCGGCACAAAATTATAAGTTTATTACTTATTCAGTGTTTTTTTGACTGCACCCCCCAACTATCTCCTTTACATTATATTATTCAAAGTATACTTATATGTTATTTGACATAATATAAAAAAATGTATTGATAAAAGTATAAATTATGATTCTAATGCAAAATTACATTATTAAAAAATTAAGGAAAATGGTGAACTTTTTTTTTTTCTACCTTCAACATTAACTATACTTTACTAATACTTAACTATTCTATATTATAAACTATTTAATATATATTCTATATTAACTATTAGTATAGTTAATACTTAACTGCAAAATTATTATTTTTTTAACAAATACTTAATAATTAAACAATTCTGTCAATATCTAAACAGTATTTCAGATTCTCAGCATTTCACACTTCATTTTTAACAACTTGTAATCAATTATGTGTTTACATTAAACTTTTATATTAGTGATTGCAGGTGTAAAATGAGATTCTCAGGCTTTTTTAGTTTTATTTATTCGTTAACTACATAAATATAATATTTTTTTAAGAGCGAACTACTTTGTAATTTTTATTAATGTTTTAATAATATGTCTTCTGATTATCTTCCACAGCTTAATTGTGTACTGGGAACTATTAATTAAATTACCAACCTTATACAAACTGATGTGTATAATTCTAAGCTTGGATTTAATTTTAAATGAAAACCATACAAAAAAAAAGTAATAGAACTTTGTAAATTCTAATTTACACTAATCGCTCAATACATTATATATTTTATACATGTTATGTATAAACCTTTAACCTCAAACTGTTAACTTCAATTTATTTTAACATATTAACTATAATAAGGTTTCAATCACAAAAACTGAAATTTATTTTTTCTACTTGGAACACTCAAGTTAATTAATTAATAAATATATTACTTCTGTACAAGAAATCTCGCTATAAATATTTTTATTTCTGTTTCAACATCATATTCAATCTTTGTTTCATCAGACCAACTCAAAGATAATATTATCCAATGGCACTCAATAGTGGAAAACTAGCTGTCTTGAAAAGCTAAGAGAAAATAATAATAAAAATGAAAAGGCTTAGAAACCCAAAGGTTAGATGCCGTTACTACCAAATCCCAAATCCGACATATCACTCCAAATCATCCTACCTACTTATGCTTTAGGCCAATACCAGTCGGCAAAGTGCTAATTAACTTTTTTAGAATTCAGTTCCTTACTCAGCCTAAGAACTTAACAAACGCATCTTAATCTTCGCAACACTATCACTTCAAGTAAGTTAACTCAAGGCATGCTCAGCAATTCCACTTTGCATAATCTCCTGAGTTCTCTAGTGGTCTCAACCTTTTTTGGAATGAATTTTCTACGTAACACCTTATTTTTTAATATCTCAAGGCGTTGTCCAACCTTCAGTGTTAAAGTTCAAGTTTAACAAGCGTATAGGACAGTTTGACGGAAGATAATTTTATAAATTCTGACTTTTAGATTTTGAGACAATAAGAGAAAACAATAATAATAAAAAAAAGACAATTCCATCTTCTAACTAGCCTGATGAATCTCAAACATTGAAACTTATCGTAAGAAAAATAAAATTATGCGCTTATATAAATATACTCAAATTGGTAAAAATCTTCACTTTAATGATTGATGAAACATTATTTAGCTAAATTATACACCATTTCTGAGAAAAATGTTAATAATGGAATAGCTTGTAAACTAATAACTACAAAATATGTAAGAGATATTAATATTCTACAATCAAAGTTCATAATTTTTCATAACAGAAAATATATAAAAATATAAACAAGAGCCAATCCAACTAGAAATTATACATTGTCTACAAACGATAAAGTTTTCTTTAACTTTAAAATGCTCAAACTAATAATCATTAATCCCAAAAAATATACAGTGCAAATAACGGACGTCAATTACGAAAACTTTATAATTTTAAATAAAAATATTGAAAAAGTCAGATGGGACAAACTATTATGAAATATTGCGCAATTATTAAAAAATATTAGCATTCCTTAATACTCTTATAACAAGACAAGACTAATTAACTGGTTATCACAGCGTTAATTGGATATACTGGTAACTTAAAAATAATTATGGGACAAAATATTATAAATAATAGAACCGTTTGAAATCATCATGTTACGATATAATTATTAAAATAATCTTAATAATTATTATAAATTAACTGATTTTTCTAGGCGTGTTGCAGTAATTTTCATGCTAGAGGCAAAATTTTAAGTGAAATTATAAAGGTTTCACAGCTTCTGGGCATCAATACTGCACCCTCAATGGTCACATGTGGTCTATTCGTCAAAATAACCAATGTATAATCCCTAATTGATTAGCAAGCAAATTTTAAATATTTTTTTTTTATAAATAAGAGTATAAACATACTTTCAGATTTGGCAACCGATTCTGCTGAGTTGACTCTGTACAATCCTGGACAATTGGACAGACAAAAAGCGGTTGTTAATTTGACAAAAACAGCCAACAAAAACACAAATGCAACATGCAAAAGACAAACCAAAATGCAAGCACACATCAATCATAATTATATTCATTATATGTAACTAGATCAAATTACAAATGCTTAAGAAATATGAAACCTCTCAATCAGCATATTTTGGATCGAATAAATAAAAAACGGAACATCTGCTTTATCATACTCAATAAGTTTCATAAAGGATATTTAGTAAATACAAATTATAGACACAAAAATAAAAACAAATGTTTTTTTATTATTTTAATTAACAATTAAAATGTTTTTGTTTATAGTTCAATCAATTCACGATAATTCAATTCTTCAATTATTATTAATCCATATTGATTTAACTTTCAGCTTAGGTTTTTCAAATCTCAGAATAGTTTTTATTTGTTTAAATTTAACTAAAGTTTCTTGCATGATCATATGAACGCAATTTATGGCGTTCGATTTCATATGTAGCTACTGTAAATAATTCTCATTTTATGTTCATAACACCTTAAGATTTTTAATTAATTACTACGGAGGTATCACCAGACCAATCCCCATTTTATAAGTTATACAACTGTTAATTAATTGTACTAAGTTAGCACTTGAAGTTTTAGTAACAGCAGTTTGATATTATTCTAAAAATCGAAGTTGTGTTTAATAGTTATTTCGTACCCCCCTGGTGAGCAATTGATTTAATTTAATATTTTAATTGATGCATCCCATTTAGATTAAAAATCGTGCTATAATTGTTTAATGGCTAGAAGAATTCTGGTACAGTGGCTTTGTGATTTGCCAATTTTTAAAAATATTTATAATTTAACTGATCGTGCTCGACAAAAGAATAAACAAAAAAAGTAGTTCCTCAAACCGTTGCTAGGCAACACTGATAAAATGTAACATCATAAACACTTTTTTATATATCAGAAAGAAAATAATGTATATATTGATTTTTAAAGCGAATATTCCATATGAATTGAAAAAATAATATAATTTTAAAATGGAAAATTATTTTTGTTAGTAACCATCCTCGAAAAATATTATCTCATTGAAATAAAGAAGAAAGGTACGAGGTGTGATCAAAAAGTTCCAGGACTGATTTTTTATTAATTTATTTAAAAAATCTACAGGTTATTGGACGTCGTCCCCTTCAAAGTACTCTCCTTGGGAAGCTATACATTTTTCCCAACGATGTTTCCACTGTGTGAAGGACTTTGAGAAATCATCTTGTGAAATGGTGTGTAGCTGCTCCAGCGATTTTTTTTTAATGTCATCTACGGACTCAAATCTCTTTCCCTTCATGGGTCTCTTAAGTTTTGGAAACAAGAAAAAGTCTGCAGGGGCAAGGTCAGGTGAATATGGAGGCTGGGGAATGACCGTCATTCCATTTTTGGTGCAGTAGTCGCGAATGAGCAGTGCGGAATGAACAGGCGCATTGTCATGATGCAGCACCCACTCACCGCTCCGCCACAACTCTGGTCTCTTCCTCCTTATTGCCTCGCGCAAATTTCTCAGGGTTTGAAGATAACGAAAGCGGTTAATGGTCTCACCTCGTGGAAGAAATTCATGGTAAACAACACCCTTCCAGTCGAAAAAAACAGTAAGCATGACCTTGACGTTTGATTTGACCTGACGTGCTTTTTTGGGGGTTGGGGAGGATTTTGTCTTCCATTGTGATGACTGGACCTTCGTTTCCACGTCGTAGCCATAAACCCACGTTTCATCTCCAGTAATGACTTGTTTTAAGAAGTTTTCATTGGCATTTGCCATTTCAAGAAGTTCCTGACAAACTTGAACTCTGTGTTCTTTCTGCTGCTCAGTCAACAGTCTCGGAACAAACTTTGCAGCCACCCTTCTCATCTGCAAATTTTCTGTTAAAATCTGTTGACACGAACCAAATGAAATGTTCAATTCTTCAGCCATCTCACGAATGGTTAGTCGACGATTAGAACGCACGAGACTGTTCAATCTTGCAACATGATCGTCGTCAGTCGAAGTTGATGGGCGCCCTGAACGAGAATCATCTTCACACGATGTCCGGCCTTCCTTGAACCTTTTGTACCACTCATGACACCTTGACCGACTCAGACATTCATCACCGAAAGCCACTTGCAACATTTGAAAAGTTTCAGTAAACATTTTACCCAACTTCACACAAAACTTTATGCAAACGTGTTGCTCTTCCTTTACATTCATTTCACAAAATCGCCGAACACAAAAAACTTTTTTTTACGAAAACAGCAGTAACTTTGCAATGAAGAAGGTTATCAACAAACTGAATAAACAGCTGAGCTCAGGAAGAGTCACGCTAAACAATGCTGCCAACCGCACTGCTCTATGACACTCCATTGCCGCGCAATCTCAACAGTCCTGGAACTTTTTGATCACCCCTCGTACCTAATCCAGACAGCAGGTTAGGCTTGTAAACATAATGCTGACAAGAGAGATTCCACTGCTATGTATACATAAAAAAGGAATATCTGATCTAGTCACATACAATTATAATAAAACTACTTTAATATATTAAAAAATAAATAAATTTTTCATTCATTGTGCTAATTAAAACTTATGTTATTATGTGCTAATGATAATAAAATAAGTGATATTAGTATATTGTAAGTATCTTAATAAATCAATTCATACTTCATCAAACTTATGTTATACAACTAATGTTTAAGAAATAAATGTATACTTCATTTTAAGTAATAACTAAAACTTTTATCATATATATTGCATTCCATTCAGGGCAGATACTGGAGGGGCTGTTCATTTTATGTAGATTTAATTAAATAATAACAGTAATAACATCCTAAAATTATTTATTTAACAATATTGCATTTTTATAAAAATAATTATTTTATTTTATTGAAGACCAGGTTCAAGCTCCACTATGGGGCGACCTGTGGTCCAGTGGTTAGCGTAACAAACTACTAAGCCCAAGATCACGGATTTATAGCCGGCAGGTGGCCCTAGCATATTTTAAAGGGAGTAAAAAATTCTTAATTACGCCATCCTTCTGAAGGGACGTTAAACGGGGGTCCCGAGCCTGTACTACTCGTTAAAAATCCCTATCCTAACCTGGATAGGCAAAATTTAGAGCTCCTAATGTAGCATCGTCCGATTAGCCATAGCAGCAAAAAGTGACGTTAAATGAACAAACAACAAGCTCCACTGTGGTAGAAGATTTATTTTGTGTCTATTCAGGTCAGGTAGTATAAATGACCATAGAGTAAGAAAACGTTTTTGTTATAAACATCTAGAAATTGAGAACATTATCTCATAATTTAATGATTAGGGAAAATCAATGGCAGTTGAACATTACTCAGGCTAGATCACCTAGCATAACAATAAACATGATGATGATGCATCTCAAATAGGTCACCAGTGGTCCAGTGGTTAGCATAACCACCTTCTTTGCCCAAGGTGGCGGATTATGCCTTAGCATTTTTTAAAGGGAGTAAAAATCTTTGGTTGTGCCATCCTTCAGAAGTGAGGTAAAATGAGGGTCTCGAATCTGTTTGCTCACTAAAAATCCTTATCCTGATTGAACTTTGATAGACAAAATTTAGGACTCCTACTGTACCATCGTCCAATTAGCCATAGCAGCATAAAGTGACAAACAAAACAAACAAACAAGAACATTTACAATTATTTCATGGGTTGTACTGGTATCATTTTCAATTAATATTGTATTATTATTTAATCTCTTTTTTATTATCGATGATATTAATAATAAAATAAGTGAGAAGATGGATTTTTTTAAATAGTTTTTCATTGAGATATTGATCCTTCTTTTGTAATAATTAATTGAATTTAAACAAAAATTATTTTTGATCATAAAGTTTGGAATTTACATTGTATCTGCCCTAAACATTTATATATGTATAAAGAAATGAAAGATATTTGATTTGTTAATTTCTAATGAAACTAAAGAATGTTCTGCACATTATACCAAAACTATGCGTTTTATACTTGTTTATAAATTATACTGTCATATTATCAAATGCAAGTAACTTTATTATTAATAAGTTTTTAAATATAAACTTAAAAAAAAATTTAAAAATCATTCAATCAAAAGTGCTAAAAATATATGCTACAGATCTAAATTTAAATGCATCGACAAGAACATACTGGCTTCTCTATTGGCTCTCTCCCTTTCCTCCCTGGCTCTTTTATTCCTCTGGTAAGTATCGGTGGTTTTGGCATCTAAAGCCGCATGGCGTTTTTCGGACATACTCTGGCGCCCAAACGCATCACGAGCAAAACCTCCGCCTTCATCTAATGAAAGTCTGTGAAAAAAGTTATTATTTGACTAAATATATATTAAAAAAATGATAAGAAGCAAATTAAATTATAATCATGCCCAACTTACTGGCTAGCATATGTAATATCATTGTTTGTCTGAGAACTACTGGTGCTGTTTCGCTGTTGTCCATTACTTATTTTTTCATGGTCCCCATTTCTACTAAAAAATAAAAATAAAATTATAACAGTAACTTTTTTAGAAAGTTTAACTTTAAACAGAGTTTTAATAACTTATTTCTAGTTAAGTTTTTTCCATGTGATAATCCTGCAGTCCCAACGAATAAGTGGTTAAATTAAATATTGTCCAAAATGAGTTCCTTGTACTTAGGGCAGTGAAGTCATGTCATTTTCATACTCTTTGGCTTGAAATGGAGTTGTAACATAAGCAATAAATACATTTCATGACCTAGTCACTTATGCACTTCGAAAATGACACGATTTCGCTTCCCTCAATACAATTAATTTATTTTGGACAAAAGTCGACCTTAAACACTTATTCAACGGGGCTAATATTAACTATTTATTAGCTATAAGTTTATAAAAGCCCATTAAACCAGTAAAAAGGAATAATATGTATGATTATATAAATTTATAACATACTGTTGATTGCTATTGTAAGGTAATTCATCTTCGATGATGACTGACTCTTGAGGAGGTATATTGATGGTGGGGCTTATGAGTTTTCCATTGCTGAGAAGCATAGATGTCTGATGAGTGGCCTGAATAAGAAAAAAAACAAAAGCAGTTCTCTATTATTAAAACTGAAAATGTGTACAATAATATTATGAATAATTATTAGTTATTACATGTTATGTTATATTGCAAAAACTGTGCATTGTGAAGACAAAAAGAATTTCAAAACATTAATGTTTATATGGAGATGTGTTTTCTTATAATGAAGAAAAATTGTCATGGGAAGCTTTTTTTCACAAATTAATAAATAACAATGAATATTACTTACTCGATAGTAGCTTTCATTTCTCAGTGGATTCGAAAGATGGTGGCTAAGATTATTTGACTGACTCGTTAATCTATCAACGACAGGATTCCTCATGGCTAGGGTGTTTTCTGAAATGAGAGGAAATAAATTAGGATAAATAAATTCATAAGAAAAATTAAAATTGTGAATATGTAAGTGAATAAAAACCAAGGGAATAATAGAATGGATTGGTACATGAAATTTGATACTTAATGATATTTTATTACTATGATATAATAAATATATTTCTTAATTTATAATTTTTTTTTCTCTATTTTTCACAATCCTTCCTCACTGCCTTCTCAATTTAATTACAATGACCTTTTAATTATCACTCCTCCACTGCCTTCTTCATATTCTGTTCCTTCTTAATTTTTGCTTAATCATTTCCATTTACTCCTATACTTATAAACTCAAAAGTATGTCACTCTGCATATTTTTATTATTTAATTTCTAAGTTTCATCGTATCTATTACTATCATTCTTTTATTTTAACTACTAATTATTAGATTGTTCTAAACCTTTTGTTTATTTGTTCTAAACATATTGTTTTTATCATTACTGTTATTATTATATACTCTATTATTTTAGTTTAAAATAAATAAAAAAATATTTTATTTTTTAGAGGATGAAAATGATCCAGGTTGACAGTTGAACCCATTATAAGCCCTGAAATGTAAGTCGAAACATTGGCTTTATAATAAATAGTTCTCCCTATTTATAATAAATAGTTCTCCCTATTTATAATATATAGTTCTCCCTATTTATAATAAATAGTTCTCCCTATTTATAATAAATAGTTCTCCCTATTTATAATATATAGTTCTCCCTATTTATAATAAATAGTTCTACCTATTTATAATATATAGTTCTCCCTATTTATAATAAATAGTTCTCCCTATTTATAATAAATAGTTCTCCCTATTTATAATAAATAGTTCTCCCTATTTATAATAAATAGTTCTCCCTATTTATGAGAATTTTTTCTGACCTCCACCCAGACCATTTTCTTCTTCATTTGTGTAAGGTCAACTAATATTATTCAAGATTTTATTTTTTAATATAATAATTTTTTTAGTAGCTTGTTTATTCTTATTATTTTAGTTTCAAAAGTATTTTTGTATTTTTATTCAAATTCAGCTAATTACATTTTTCTGAAGAAAACCTGCAATATTGATCGAAAGATTGGTTTCTAATAAACTTGATTTTATACTAAACAATTATTTAGATTTAAAATATTTCTGCATGAGATAACCTTTGAATTAATCGAGGTGAAAAGGAATATAAATTAATGAGGACATAAATGAGAGGTGCAAACTGTAAATAAAAGCTTTTAACATGCACGCATTATGAAATATTAAATGAAAAATAAGACAATTAGTTAAAGGAGCCAAAAACCAACCTAATTGAGCTTTATAAGGGGGAACATAAATAACAGTGTTATCTGAGTTCTCACTGTTTCCAGAAGTTTCAGCGGCTGGAAGCTGGCTACTCGAGCTGTCATCTATCCGGCAACCGAACGTTTCCGTATTAGCTGTAGGGAGAGAAAAGACAACACATGAAGCGATAATAGCATTAATGAGACACAAATAGTAGCAGAATGCAAAAACAAAACAAACATAAATTATAAACATAGCAATTACACAAATCATAATTATAATATAAAAGCGACTATGTTATTTTTTAGAAAATAACTAGAAAACTACAAAGAAAACAACTTTTAATTAATTTAATTTAAAATAAAATAGAGGTTTAATTTCAAAACTCTGTTAGCCTTAAGAATAAATAATCAGGAGTGCATAAAGTACTTTAAAATAAAAATATTAAAACTATAAACATATTGCTCCTTCAAAATAACGACGTAGTAACTAAAAAAATGTGGATATTGGTAAAGTAATTAATTAACGCAACTATAGGACTGTTTTTTATTGTAATGATGGTATTGAAATTATTTTATTAGCCATTAGAAAATTTTTAAAAGCTTGAAACTTTTTGATTTTAACTTATGCCATTATCCCCATAAAACTTCAAGTTCAAACATGATACCACTGAATATATGATTTTATTTGAAAACAAACAAAGATATGTTGGAAATAAAATACCATGTTTTGTTCCTGAATTGATAAGCTTCAACCAATACAATTGCAACTGAAGGCTTAACTCAAAAATGACAATTTTTGAGTTATTTTGTTGTTCTTTCGAAGGAGCGATATGATTTACAATATTATTATTTTAAAAAAAAAAGCTTACTATGATAATATTGTAGGAAGTCGTTTCACTAAAGAATAAAAGCATGGCATTATACTCATAATAGATAATATCATAGAAAAATGCTAAGGATCGAATCTGAACAAAACCAATTTTTTGTTAATCTATAGCAATAGGTTTAGGATTGATAAATGGATAAATGATCTAAAATTAAAAGTGCAAGAAAGGTTAAACCTTTCCTGATACAGATTTGCTTCCGAACGGCTTAGTTACGAAAAGTATTGTGTAATAAACTAAAATACAAACCTGAGGAATCGGTGAGAAGACTTGAGATAGAGTCAGACCTGTGCAACTTCCTTGCAACAGTAAGGGTGATGTGGCCAGGCACAGGGCCCTCTGAACGGAGGAGTGCTCTTCGTAACGTTTCCATGGCGACAGAGTTCGATTCACCAACCAATGAAACACCGTTAACGGAAAGCAGTTGATCGTTTGTCTTCAGACGCCCGTCCCTGAAATTTATTAACTTTCATCATATTTGAAAATTAATGTATTTATATGGAAATGGTTGATTGGATATATATATATATATATATATATATATATATATCTTTGAAGAGTGTGAAATGGTTGAGGAGTGCAGTAAATAAATTTTACACAAAATAAGTTTAACTCATTATATTTGTACCAAAATTTCAGGCAAAGTTTTAGGCCTTCATCATTATATATTTTTTTAAATAAAATCATTTCTCTTGTAATTTACTATATTTTATTATGATATACCGGTGGAGGTAAAAAAAAAAAATCTCTTAAATAGGGAGAACTATTTATTGGAAAGCCAACGTTTCGACCGACATTACAAGTCTTCTTCGAGGCTAAATGAATCTGCATCGTGTGAGCCGAAACATTGGCTTTCCTAAAAACATTTTTTTTTAGCTCCACCCAGACTATTTTCTTCCTCATATATAGAAAGTCAACTAATATTATTCACGATATATCATATTATCTTCTAGATTTCTTTCAATTCTTATTTCTTCTCATCAATTATTTCATAATTTATCCTTTAAAGGCCTTCTACACGTTCGGGACCAACTGCCGACCAGTGTGACCTGTAAAAATAGACAGTGTAGAAGTCGGTCGACCGACCAATATTTGGTTGGGCCCGACCATCTGGAACACTGTTGGCCGACCACAGCATGTAGATTTTTTCTTGGAATATTGTAAATAATTATTCAAAACCTAGAAATCTAATATTTGTTTATGCCTGGCACACTTCATCTTGTCAGTAATATAGTCCGAAGTAATGAATCCATAGAAATATAGTAGAATATAGAAGTTATATATAGAAATACACACACACACTTATTTTTAGAATAATTATAGTTTTTGTTTCTTTAATTTCTTAAATTATTTTGTTGATTTGTTTTCCAAAAAACTTGTATATACGTAAATATTAATAGTTATCTTTCTTTTTAATTATTGTTCTTCTAGCATATTTATATTTTTTCTTATTTTTAAGTCATTATTGCGTGACTAATTGAAAATTGACAAAAACGAAAATTGGTTGACCCGACCAAGGTCACGATGGTTGGCGGTTGGTCCCGACCGTGTAGAAGGCCTTTTACTCTTTGTATTTTCTAATCAGTTATTTCATAATTTATCGTTTACTCTTTGTATATCTTCCTTTTCATTTCTATTTATATAACCTGTGTTAACTTGTTATAGATAACCTGTTATATCTTCTATGGACTACATTATTTATATATATATAGTTTTCTCTTTTCTTTTATTCTCAGCCCTGATAATAGCCTGAAACTTAGGCAGAAACTTTGGCACAAATAAAATAAGTCAAAATTATTTTGTGTAAAATGTATTGACTGTACCTCCCGACCATTTCACACTTTTCTAAAATTAAAGCAACTTCCAAATTGTTTTTTTAATAATAAACATACAGCAAAATATTTATGAAACATTATAGATTTTGAATAAAATAAAACTAACCTTGATGCGGCACCACCATGAAGTACACTTTTAACAAATATACCGAGGTCGAGTGGTGTTGATGATTGACTTCCCTGAACCCCAGCTGAAGTCTTTCCTTTGACGGAAACTCCGAGTCCTGCCTTTTCCGATTCATGCACAGGAATATCCAGAGTCAGGATCTCACGTTGCCTCCAAGGATAGACTGTATTTTCTCCATCATCGCTCTTTGATGACTGAAATAGATGAATTAGGTATTGAAAAATTTTTCAAGAAGAAAACAAATCATAAATAGATAATTAATTAATAGATTTTTATAAATATACATACATGGTTTACATGATTTATTTGTGGTTCTTTATCAGGTGTTTTCATTATGTTGGGAGATGGTGTTGATGAAGTCATCTCAGGTGTCACGATTCCATCGCTCTAAAATATATTAAAACAAAATAAATTTTTATAAACTTGTGAATTTCATAGTTATAAAGGAAAAATTTAATCAAACATAAACGACATAGCTTTATTTTAATATACTATATATAAGTAGGCTGTTGTACTTAGGTTGTAACTATGAGTATGCAAAATATTTTTATGTTACTTTAAAGCCAATCAAAAAAGAACTTGTGGTGTAGTGGTTAGAATAACAACCTATTATGCCCAAAGTTGCGGATTCACAGCCTCGTAGGTAGCTTAAATATTTTTAAAGGGAGCAAAATTCTTTGGTTATTATAGTTTAATATCCTTAGGAGAATTAAATCCCTGTCAGGTAATCATTCAAGATTCCTGTGCTAATTATTCCTGGATAGGTAAAATTTAGAACTCTCACTGTAGCATCTTTCGATTAGCCATAGTAGCACAAATCGATGTTAAATAAACAAACAAAAAAGTTAATAATGGAAAGATTCTCTCCTGTTTTCATCTTCATCTACCAACCAACAGACAATTTTTTTAGAAATTAAATATTAAAAAACAAATTTTTAAATCTCAAAGAGAAGAAGCCAGACTGAACTATGGTAAATAGGTCATTTACCACCCAAATGATCAAAAATTTGGATAAAAAGAGAAGAAGCTCAGTCTTGGATGGGACGTCATTTGGCGATGATTATTAGTGGTACAAAATGATAATACACCATTGATCATACCCTATTCCACTTTAGATCATTAAAGTCTTGCATGTTGTCATCTATATAAACTTTATTTTAGTACAGACCTATCCAATAAAAAATATCATTTTTTAGTAGACTAAAGAGTGATCTGACTTACACTTTTCTCATGGTACAACAGTATTGCTTAAATATCCCTACCGACAAATATAATTAATATTCCCATCGTTTCAGTGAAGGAAGACTTACCGAGGCCGATGGGCTGTGTTGCCTGGAAACAGTTAGGCTGACCGACGAGCCTGGCGGTACATTCCGTAACATAGCAACCACGTCCGCTTGAGTCTTGCCAGTTAAGTCGACACCATCCACAGCTAGAAGCCTGTCTCCTGGCCTGAGGCGACCATCCTCAACTGCTGCACCCTGAGAGATCATTGGAAATCATTACAAGAAACTCACAAAGAAGAATCTTCATAGAAGATAATAGGATTATATTCTTACCTTGGGTAGAATATTTTTGATATAGATGGGAGCATGCCCTCCGGCAGGGTTGTCTCGAGTCGTAACACTAAACCCGAGACCGTAATCACCTTTCGTGAGGCAAATCTCCACTTTCTTACCCAACTTACGAGTATTTCCAGTTTGCAAGCTAGCACCCGAAGCAGGAACTTTGCGGGTCATTGCAACTTTGCTGCTACCGATTACACCTACAAAAATTAAGATGATTATTTTTTTATATCAAACACGCACTACAGCAAAATAAGTAATAATTTTTAAAAAAATACATCGTTCTTGACTTCCTATCATGTTGATCGGTTCAGCTCGCTCTTGCGTTAGACCTATGGACGTTGGTTTGGGAAGTGTTGGTGGTGGCTGCTTTTTAGTACTACTCCTCCCTATGCTTCCCATTCCTCCTCCCTTGACAACTTTCAGTCGCAGTTCAGGACATCTAAGGGAATCGCGGAATATTTCTTGTACCCTAGAATAAAAAGATTAAGCTTAGAAAAATAAAATTGAATAACATCAGTTGATCTTATAAATATGGGGAAGAAAATAGTGCGGATAGAGATCAGAGAAATAATTTTTATTAATGTGATAAAACCTTTATCCAGTCAAATCTCCTTTATTTTAAAAAAAAAACTATCTATAGAAATAGTCTGACTATCTATAGAAACTCCAAGTAGGAAAAGTTTTAAAATATTTATAGACAACTATATCGAGGTATCTATATAATTAATTTCAGTCTTTCAGGACAAATTTTTTATAACTTATGTATTTATTGTATTGTTGTTTGTTATTTTATATTATTATTAATTACAGATTTGATAGAATGATAATTCAAATTAATTGACTTATAAGTAGTGTAAGTATACTTATGCAAAAAATTGAAAATGACTCTATAGATAGTCGAAGCGCTTTTTTAAAATAAAGGAGATTTGACTGGAAAAAGGTTTTATCACATTAATAAAATATTTACTAATATTTAATCCAGTGGCATCAACGTTAAAATTAAAATGAAGAAATAATTTTATTAAATAGGGTTGAACTATTCATTCGAAAACTAAATTTTCGACCCACATTGCAGGCCTTCTTCAAGGCTAGATAAACAAGATACAAACAAACTAAAATGATATATAAAAATTGCAAAGAATAAAAATATATAATTAATGCTGTGGGAACGGATTGGCTCAGTGGTAGAGCAATGAGTAGCCATGCCGAAAATCCTGGTTCAAATCCCGCTGCGGGCAAGACGTTTATTTAGTCTGTTTGCAGCCGGAGATGGATCATATAGGATCTAGGACCCTCCTGGGGCTCACCCAGTCTCTATAAAATATTATAAAAACAGGGTACTCAAAATAAGGGGGAAAAATTTGGCGATTGAGCGTGACCTAGGACAAGTCACCTCCTTGCAGAACCGTTGTCCATAAAACAGTACAGTCTCTACCATGTACTGAAACCCAGACCCATTCACAGGTTGTAATGGTACAGGATTTTTTTTTTTTTTATTGGAGAAACCATATGCAAAAGTGGGGATGATTTCAATTATTTTTTTTTATTTTAAACATCATTTTAGTTTGTTTATACTTTGTAAATCTAACAATGAAAAAGACCAGAAATTTGGGTCGAAACATTGGTTTTCAAATAAATAGTTCAACCCTATTTAAAAAATTATTTCTCTGACGTATATCTAAACTATTTTCTTCCCTTTATTAAAATAAGTTAACTCCCATAATAATAATTGAAAAAAACAATTATAGCAGAATTGCTAAAGTATCATTCCTACAGTACTTCAAATTCAAATATAAAAAATTATAAGGAGTCATTACACAGAAAATGGTTGACCAAGAAGGTTGGCGCCGTTGATTTCGACGACTCGATCGCCAACGGCTAGCCTACCGTCTAAATCCACTTTCCCTCCCGGTTCAACTCCTTGGACCAGGAGACCTCTCTCTCCTCCTAATGTGTCATAATCAGGAACGACATGGAGGCCGAGGCTTCCCCCGCCAGTCTCAAGTGAGATGAATTCACTTCTCTCACTTCTAATATAGAAGATTATAAAACATTAATTAATGATTAATGATAGAAATTCTAAAAATTTATATTATATTTACAAAAATACAAAATAATCCCTTACGGAGATTCTGTTGGTTGAGGTGATGTTCCGTGAGCCTGGCCGAGAGGTTCTCTTCTTTTATGCTCACGAGGTAAGGAAAGTGATTGTAATCTGTTGTGTAAAACTGCCTTGTCTGCTGCATCGCTCCATCTGTAACCACTAAGATAAAGAGAATATTTTAATAAAAGTAATTCAACAATAATAACCAATATGGTTCAAAAAAAGAAAGAAAACATATATAGTTAAATAAAAAAGTAAAGTAAAAAAAATATAAAAATCATAAGAGAAGAAAAGCAACTGAATGTATTGTCACACTGAAACGGCTAATAGGCAAAATCCAAAATTATTATGTAATACAATAATAAATATTTCCTTCACTGTAATAGAATAATGAAAAAACATAACATAATAAAATATATGTACAGCTCTGAGAAATGAGAGATAAGAAATAATTTAAGTTGGAATTTATTCTCTGTCTTGGTAAAGCTGTTTTGGTATCTAATATGGTTTTTCATTACCTTATGTAATTAATGATATTTATTTCAATTGTAATTTGACTTTGAATTTCAATGGGTTAAGTCGAAATTTGTCCAAAAAGAGTTTCTTATAATTCAGGAAGCGGAATCGTATTATTCTGCTGGTGAATAAGTGGATAAGTCAGGCATTGGATTAAGTAATTGCTTATATTAACACTCCATTTCAAGCAAAAGGCTACAAGAATGCCGCTTGCCTCAGTACAATTAACACATGGAAGAAATAAGACTTAACCACTCTTTCACCCGATCTGGAGTTATAACAACAATAATAATAATAAATGATAAGCTAAACTCATATTGATTGAGTTTAGGAAAAAAATTAATATAACTCACTTTACTGAAAAAAAAAAAAATAAAACTAACATATTTGAAAAACAAAAGGTAAAAGGTAAAAATTAAATATTTATAATTAACTAGCTTTTGCCAGCGGCTTCGCTCGCGTGGAATTTGGTCTGCCATATAAAGTTTCGTGACAGATCATTTTAAATAAATATTTTTTTTTTAACATAAGTTACTCGTTCATCCAAAATTTCAGATGTCTAACTTCAAAACTGACGGGTTCCATACAATTTTTGAACCCCTATTATATTAAGGGGGAAACCCTTGGAGGTGGAATTATACAAATTACTGTCTTAATCTATACAAAGAATCTATCTGCAAATTTCATTATGCTAAGTTCCTGATTTGCCTTTAATTATGTTCTATAATGGATTCTCCATAGTACCTAAAGAACAGTCTGGGGGGGGGCACGTGCCCCCTCCGTAAATCCGTCCTTGCTGTAGCCTATGTGTTATTCTTTTGTAAAACCTATATTACTGTAAAGTTTCATCCAAATCCATTCCGTAGTTTTTGCCTGAAAGAGAGACAAACATACAAACTTTCGCATTTATAATATTAGTAGGATATCAAAACAATAGTTTCACTCATTTTCTTTCTGTTATTTTAACAATTATGATCACGTGATTTGCCTTTATATATGCACTATAATGGATTCTCCGCAGTACCTAAAAAACTGTCGGGGAGGGGGGGGCACATCCCCCCGTGGGCCCCCCGCTAAATCCGCGCTTGCTATAGCCTATGTGTTATTCTGATGTAAAACCTATATTACTGCAAAGTTTCATCCAAATCCGTTCAGTAGTTTTTTCGTGAAAGAGAGACAAACATACAAACTTTAACATTTATAATATTAGTAAGATGTTTCAAAAATTTACTTACTTATCACCGAAAAATTGTATTGATAGCCTATTGGATCCATCTCTTGCAAATGCCGGAGGAGGCCTAAGAGTGACCGGGTCTTCTTCTTCTAAGGTAATCCATCTATCATCCCTGCCGTTGTCTCGGTCCTCCTAAAATAATGGAAAAATTTATTAAGTTTTGGACTATAAAGAAAGTAGGAGGTTCCAAGCATGTACGATGTCAGGTACTCGTTAAAAACCCCTATCCTAATTAAACCTGAATAGGCAAAATTTAGAGCTCCCAATGTAGCATCGTACGGATTAGCCATAGCAGTAAAAAGTGACATTAAATGAACAAACAACCAAAATATAAATAAAGTACAAAACAGCTATTACATTAAATATAGATAGAAATATTAAGTATAAGTGATTCCTAAAATAATTATCAGTTTACACATGATTGATATAAAAAATATAAGTTTAGATGATGATTATTTGGATAAGCTAGGCCTGTTATGATTATATAAATAACAATGATTATAAGGATAAGAAGGACTGTCACAACAAAAATTAAGGCACGACAAAAAGTAGTGTTCATAATTATTATTTTTTACCTTTAATCATATACATTGTTCGCAATGTACATGTATATGTATATATAAATTACGTATATGTATATGTTATGTATATCGCATAACATTCTGTTAGCCTGATCTATAAAGTAGGCTTTTCAGACTAACATTAACAATCAAAGCTTTGTAGAATTGATAAATTATTTTTAATTTATTTTTATTTATTGTTCTTTTGACGGTGATTATTTTAAATATTTTTATTTTGAACAGAATATAAAATAGAAAAATGAACTATGTCAACACAATCCCAATTAGAGTAATGTTCAATGAACATTCTTCCCTGTGGATGCATCACGGAAATTGTGAGAACACAGGGATATAGGATCGATGAAGAGAATGGATTTGTCTGACTTGGATACGACCCCTGGTAGCTCAGTGGTTAGAGCACTGCACTAGAGATGCAGACGACCTGGTTTCGTATCCTGGCCAGGACAAATCTTTTCTCTTCAAAATAAAAATATTTATAAATTATTTTTGTTTAGTTCTAAAAAGTAAATTGTGTCAAATTTTCTTTATTTTGATTGGTAATAAACAAAATTAGTTATAACAAAAGAAGAATGAACAATTTAACACTGAACTAAAAAATAAAATGAACATATTTTTACTGAGTTTTTTTAAACAGTTAGGAATAAAAAAAGGTACTAGTATGTTTAAGGGCCTGCTGACATCAGCGCGCTCAGGTGTCACTTTTCTTAACCATCTACTGTTATAGTAACCTTTCTATTGTTTTGTTATTGTTTATATGAAGTTGAACGTGAATGTGTTTTTGATTATTTTCTTCAAATATGACTTGGAATTTGAAGAAGATTTTTCGCATGGTAAACGATGAAAAATCAGCTATTAGGAGCGGAATGTCATTACGCAGAAAATGCATTGTGAAAATGGACATGATATGAAACTGAAAGTGGGGAATAAAATTAGATGGAGATGCCAGAAAAAAGGATGCGACAAGACCCTGGGTATTCGATTAAATACGTGGTTGAGGAATAGTACATTACTTTTGGAGACTATTGTCCATTTTATATAACGAAGTTAGAGGGAAGAGACCCTTTTGATGCAATTTTTGAAGATATTGTTCTTTTTAATGAGCATTGTTTGGAATAAATCTTTCATTGTTTATCATAACATCATATTTTAAATATTTCTATTTTAAAGATTAAATAACAATTTGTAACTAAAATATGATATTTTAGTTACAAATTGTTATTTAATGAATATTGCTTGTAATAAATGTTTTATTATTTCTAGTTTAATTTTGTCTACATGTTTCTCATTTATTTCATTTCCTATAAATCTGTTGTATCATAATGAAAGGCACTTCCTATTTAAAATTCATGCATAACCTGACAAGGTCCCAATAGTTGAGGTAAGTGACACCTGAGCGCGCTGATGTCAGCAGGCCCTTAAACATACTAGTACCAAAAAAAAATTGAAATAATTACATTTTTTTAGTAATTACTATAAATTTATTAATTTTATGAAATATTTTATATTTATTTATATATTTTTGAATATAAAAAATATTTATGAATACAAATATTTTAATTTCCTATCCAAAATTCAAACTTTACTTTCCTTTTATTTTTATTTTCCTTCTATATAAAAGCATGAGGTATTTGATAAAAAATAATTACAAGATCAGAAAATCGGATTAGTAAAGAACAAACTTTGAAAATAGTGGTAGTAGGTTCTGATAGGTAGCAAGGAAATACGGATGATGAAGATGCATTAAATCACAAGTTAGAAGATAAATGAGAAAACATAATATCATTCTAGGTATGTCAGAATCAGTATTAAGGATTGGGATTCACTGAGTAACGCTTTAAAAAAACAACCTGTACCACTACAACCCATAAACAGGTCTGGGGTTCAGTACATGGTAGAGACTGTACTGTTACATGGACAACGGTTCCGCAAGGGACTTGTCCTAGGTCACGCTCCAGATTTTTCCCCTTATTATGAGTACTCTATTTTTATAATATTTTATAGAGGCTGGTTGAGCCCCAGGAGGTTCCTAGATCCTATATGATCCATCTCCCGCCGCAAAAAGACTAAATAAAAGTACTGTCGGCAGCTGGATTGCAGTGCTCTACCACTGAGCTATTCCATATAATAAACTACACCAAATTATTCGAAAGCTATCAGTAACTATTAAATTTCTATTTTGAAATAAAGTTGACATGAAAACAAATAAGTTCCTAATTATTTTATTATTAACAACTAATAAAATTATATAAATTACTAGCTTATGCCCGCGGCTTCGCTCGCGTGGAATTTGGTCTGCCACATAAAGATTCGTGACAGATCATTTTAAATAAATAATTTAATTTTTTTTTTTAACTATAAGTTACTCGTACATCCAAAATTTCAGATTTATAACTTCAAAACTGACGGATTCTATACAACCTTTGAACCCCTATTACATTAAAGGAGAACCCTTGGGTAGAATTATCCAAATTTCTTCCTTAAACTATACAAAGAACCTATCTACAAATTTCCTTATTTGCCTTTAATTATGTACTACAACGGAGGGGGGGGGGAACATGCCTTCGTGCCCTCACATAAATCTGCCCTTGGTGTAGCCTATGATCTATAACCTATTTTACTCAATAAGTTTCATCCAAATCCGTCCAGTAGTTTTTGCGTGAAAGAGAGACAAACATACAAACATTCACATTTATAATATTAGTAAGATTAGTAGGACATCAAAACAAATAGTTTCACTCATCTTCTTTCTGTTACTTTAACTACTATTATCATGTGATTTGCCTTTATTTATGTCCTGTAATGGATTCTCCACAGTACCTAAAAAAACAGTCGGGGGGGGGGGGCACGTGTCCCCGTGCGCCCCCCCTAAATCCGCGCTTGCTATAGCCTATGTGTTATTCTGATGTATAACCTATATTACGGTCAAGTTTCATCCAAATCCGTTAAGTAGTTTTTGCGTGAAAGAGAGACAAACATACAAACTTTCACATTTATAATATTAGTAAGATTTGTGAATTATGATTCTATTCTAAATAATAAATATACTATTTTTCAATATCGATACCCAAATTGTATGATAGATCAACTTGCTGGACTTGTTCTCCCACCATTACTGATCCCAATGCATCTTCATTACGGTTCCTAGATTTGTAAGTCCATATTATATTAGTAAGATTTAGAATATATTTGCCGAATAACCTTGAAAACATGTGTGAAATGATGTTTGGAGTTGATTCATAATTACATATCATTAAGGAGCTAAGAATTCTGAAGGTCGAAGCAATTGAAACCTTGTTTTAGCAGCAAATGATTTTAATTCTCTCTCATTCTGGTTAACTTGTATTGAATATATTTAAAATTATATGCGTGAATAAAACGAAAATGCTTGTTTAATGTGTAAACCAAAATAATATGGAATTATTTGATTTGTTAAAATTGAAAATAATCTAACACAACTGAAGGAACTATATTTGAAATAGATACATACAATATTTTCCTGAACCATTTCTAAAATTCTTCTTGAGGTTATAGCTAGCTGATGGTGACATAAACACAGCAGGTAGGAAGACAAATGCTTACTGAGCTGTAATTACCTGAGGATAATTCAGGGGTGGTCAGAGAAGGGGGTAGAGAAGGGGTTCTTAAGACAACCCAACTGTTGGAGGGTATCTGCTGCCAAAAAGAGGTTATTTTATAATAAATTATTTTCAAACAGTCATTGTACACTATTGTTACTGTACAATAGTATTTCAATAATTTTAATTTTTCAAAATTCATTAATCCTATCAAATAGTTTTTCAAACAGTCATTGTACACTATTGTTACTGTACAATAGTATTTCTATTATTCACATTAGTTATTGTACATACAGTTCCATACTTTTCTGTAACATGTAACATCTTTAAGTCCGTTATCATACATTTTATATCTTTATTTTACTAGTTTTTCTTAATTCTTCATGTTCCAACCTTTTTTTTGTATAAGTAAATATTCTCATTTTGTTTCTTTTGTTTACCTCCTCCTTTTTGATTTTCCTTTATATTATTTTTACTTCACTATCCTTTCTGTACATTTATTTTCTGTATTTTATTTTATATACGTTATTTATAATTTATCATTTCTGCTCATTCTCTTTAATTTTATTAAATCTGTCTTACTTTATTATATCTGTCATTTTTATCATTTTCTTTTCATTATCATTAATTTTGTTATATCTGTCTTTATCTTAATTTTATTATATCTGTCACTATTTTAATTTCTTTTCATTATCATTATTTTTTAAATCTGTCTATATCTTAATTTTATTATATTGTGTAACTTTTTTAATATTTGTTATCTTCCATCTTCATATCTGCCACTATTTTAAGTTTCTACATTACTTGTCACCATATTATTGTTACTGTACATTTTTATATTTTTTGTTCTGTTTGTTTCTCTCTCATAGCCCTAAAGATGACCTACACTGTAGGTCGAAACGTCGGCACATAATTATAAGTTTATTACTTATTCAGTGTTCTTTTTGACTGCACCCCCCAACTATCTCCTTTACATATAATAAATTTTATTTATTTGATAATAAAGCTGTTGTGATACGAAGTAATCAAAATACGTATTATCCGACACGAATTCAAATCTGCAGCCTCGGTGAAAAAGTCGAATTTGGTCCAGAACGAATTAATTGTACTGCGTGAAGCGGAATCGTGCCATTCTGGTAGTTTTTGGTTCGAAACGGAATAATAATAAAAGCAATAATTCCATTTAAAGCAAAAATACGAGAACGACACGATTCCGTATCCCTCGGGACAATCAACTTATTTTGGACAAAATTCGACTATAGCACTTATTACCGGGGCTGAGGAAATATTTATCAGAATACAAGATTATACGCATAATAACTTAAAAAATACATTATAGAACTTGGTTCATAAAAATCATGTAAAGATCATAAAAATATACAGAAGTTGGAGGCGTGATGTGTTCTGTGGTACAGAATATTTCAACAGCCCTAAACTAAAAATGGGAAACATCTGGCTGAAAATGAATTTTCACTTAATATTATTTAACTTATTTAGTAATTGAATAATCATTTTTTTAAAATTACATTAGTGTTGTTTGTTCATTTAACGTCACTTTATGCTGCTGTGGCTAATCGAACGATGCTACATTGACAGCTCTAAATTTTGCCTATCCAGGTTTAATTAGGATACGGTTAATTAACGAGTACCTGACATCGTACAGGCTCGGGACTCCCGTTTAACGTCCCTTCCGAAGGACGGCATAACCAAGGATTTTTTACTCCCTTTAAAAAATCCTAGGGCCACCTGCCGGGCTACGAACCAGCGATCTTGGGTTTAGTAGTTTGTTATGCTGACCACTAGACCACAGGTCGCACCTATTTACGTTTTTGGAGGCCACTCTTAAGATTTTTCAAAAGGGAATAAAAATGATAGGTCATGGCGTCCTTCGGAGGAGGCGTAAAGTAGGAGTCCCAAGCCCTACTATTGTTAGTTACCCGTTAAAAACGTATTCTAAAAATACCTGGACTGGCACAATTTAGGACTCCCCCACCATAGCATCGTCCGATTAGCCATAGTAGCATAAAGTGACGTTGAATGAATAAACACAATCAAACACAAACGAGCTACAAGACGTAAAATCCTAACCTGCTTGCATATCTTATTCACTCTAACACTTCTAGGTAAAGAATAGTTGTCCCGCGTAGACTTTTCTATCGAATTAATTATACCAACGAGTTAAGAAAATTATTATTAACGATTACCGAAGAGAGACTAATTCGTTTCTATTTAAATCCTAGCAAAATCCGACAGTGAAGCGAAGCAAAACCTAGGAAGGTGAGACAAGGCCAAGAGGTCAAACCTCCTAGCTATTAACCCAGTTAGAAGTCCTTCATGCTCTGTTCGCTTGATCAACGCCGTGAATAACCGCCAGATTTTTTAAAGCAATCGATCGATTGTTTGTTATATTTATGGAGAATCCTCAAGATAGAGTACAAAAAACATCGTGGCCTTCTGTCGCGAGTCCAACGGAGCTTGACCGAGATGTTGATAAAGTCGAACGAATTCAGAAAATTCACGAACGAAAATATCAGACTAGATATTTATGGAAAGATCAAGCCAAAAGAAGAAATAAGATAGAGGCAGGAACTAAAACATCCTGGACTCGTATTTATGTGAATTTATCTAGAGGCAGAGGTATAAAGAAAAAAATATTTTTGAGGTCATTATAAATCACATACTTACATTTTGGTCTTTAGAATATCTGTTATTAAATGTAGCTATTTTTTTTCATAACATTTTTATTATTTTTAATATATGAATAGATTATTATATAACGACTTTATTGACAAACATTGTGTTCATATATCGTTTCCAAAAAGAATAGTATTCCATTGGTTCTTGTCCTGCCATTGGCCTTCTCTAAGCCCTCGCGCAGCCATCCCTGCATACACCGCCTCCATCCATTTCTTCTTTGGTCGTCCTCTCTTTCTTCTCTCTTCTGGAGTGAACTCAAGCATGCGTTTGGGCCATCGGTCAGCTCGCATCCTCATGACATGCCCATACCAACTGAGCTGTTTGGTTCCTATGGAGTAAAGCATTGTCTTTTCTTGGTTAACTGTCCTTCTTATTTCAGCGTTCGGGACGTGGTCAAGCTTTGAGATCCTGCTACTTCTTCTCCAGAAGTGCATTTCTAAGGCTAACAGTTTTCTTTCTTCATTCTTTTTTATTGTCCATGTTTCTGAACCGTATAAGACAGTGCCTTCTATAATGGATTTATATATCCGCTTCTTGGTCTTCATTGTCACTTCGTTACTCCACAGTACGGAATTCAAACAACCAATCAGTTTCTTTCCTTTTTGTACTTTTTGTAAAATATATTCTTCGCACGTACCTTCTGTAGATATCCATGTACCCAAGTATTTAAATTTCGGGCAGCTGTTCAATGTCCAATTCTCTAATTCTAGAAAATTTGTATTGGAATTGAACACCATGTATTCTGTCTTGTCCTTGCTGACCTCCAAGCCCCATTGATCGTCAATGAGCTTCCGAAGCATGTACTGTGAATCATATTCGTCTTATATATATAAATAGATGCGGTGATTAAACGAAAAATACCCAATTTACCCGCCATAGCTAGATTTGAACCCGCTTTTGTATTTGAAGATCCGGATTTGAATTATTTGAAAAGCGTGAATAGTCAATATTTTTAAAAACTAATCAATATAATAATAATTTTTATAAACAATTTTTCATTT
Organism: Arma custos; assembly: GCA_037127475.1. Classification (NCBI taxonomy): domain Eukaryota; kingdom Metazoa; phylum Arthropoda; class Insecta; order Hemiptera; family Pentatomidae; genus Arma; species Arma custos. The sequence goes on from CM073764.1 coordinate 8,004,836, forward strand.
TATTTTATCCGAGTTTTATTACATTGTTGGGACAATTTCGATAGTTAAACTCTCGCGAAATATATTTCATATTTAACGGAAAAATTTATTGAAAATATTATTACAAAAAAATGCAGATAAAGGGAAAACTTCTGCAATGCAGGTAGGGGAAATAATGGAGAGAAAGCAAGGATTGGAGTAATCCGGGCAAAGTTTATGACAAGTAGCTACTTATTGCTCCTAGGTAAGAGCCTAACAAAAATTGCACCTTTCCTTAGGGCGATGAACCCACATTCGAAAGGTTGATAGGTACAAAGGAATTAGAAAGGTTAGCAATGTGGTTGCGACTTTCCTTCTCCTAAAATCGCAAAAACTGGCCGTTTTAGAGACAGATGAATAATTACCAATAATATGAACCCATTTATTAAAACGAAATTAATTAAATTACACAGAGATAATTATAATATAATACTTGAAGTGTTCAGAATCAAAAACGGATAGCGCCAAATTTTAAAAATTTACTTTTTCACATAGTTCATTTTTGCTGTTTGCTCCTGAAATTTCTGGTTGAGAACTGGACAAAAAGAATGAGAAATAAGGAAGAAAACTTTGTTGACTGAACTAATGAAAAAACTGAACTAGTGAAAAAGTTAATTCAGGAAATTTTGTTGTTGAACACCTCACTTAAAATAATTCTGTACACGGTTAACATAGTAAATACATAATATGCACCTAATATATGATTTAAGCATAAGCGTTAATCGTTTGCTAAAAACAAAATATAACAGTATTATCCCGATTATAAGCCCCTACAGTCATAGGCGTAACGGGAGGGGGTTACTGGGGATGTAACCCTCCCCCCATTGCTTAGAAGAAATTTAAAAAAAAATTGTAAGTAACAATTTAAAAGAAATAAAAATTTGGATGATTTCACTTTTTCAAAGTCATTGTTGTGGGATAACAGAGGTAAGGGTCAATAACGCCAAAAACACAACAAAGAAAGTGCTAACTCTTTTTATTTACAACACTTTTTGTTATTTTAATGAATAAAAGGTACACAAAAATGACAAACCAAAACGTAATATTGTTTATTTACAATTAATTATATTATTATAGCGGCAGTAGTGACATCTAGAGGCAACAATAAGATCGCAAATGTGAGAAGAACAGTTTAGACAATTCTTAGAATCTAGAAGTAAAGTCTGGATGGGTCTAGAAAGTTCCATATGCAATTAAGTATAGTTTGTTATTGTAACCAATAAATAGGGTTACTTGTATTTAAAAGCTACTTCTTGATTGCCCTTCCAAAAATAACATTTATAAAAAATTATAATCAATTTATTTAATTTGAAGATGTATGATTATAGTACCTATTATATATATTATACCTATATTACGAGACATCTTTTTTTTTTTTAAGGGAGAGTGGTTGGAGAGTTAACCCCCCCCCCATGAGTCAACTCTAGTTACGCCAGTGCCTACAGTTCTACATATTTAAGAGACATTTTTTGACCCCCTCAAACTATTTTCTTCCTGATAACTATACTAACTTTTGCCCGCGGCTTCGCTGGGGCCTAATTCGGTCTGCCACATAAAGTTTCGTGACAGATCATTTTAAATAACTAATTTAATTTTTTGTAATTATAAGTTACTCGTACATACAAAATTTCAGATGTCTAACTTCAAAACTGACGGATTCCATACAATCTTTGAGCACCTATTATATTAAGGGGGAAACCCTTGGGGATGGAATTGTCCAAATTCCTTTCTTAGTGCTCATTTAGGCTATACAAAGAACCTATCTGCGGATTTCAAGATGCTAAGTTCAGCGGTTTCTGCTGTGCGTTGACCGCTGGGTCTGTTAGTCAATCAGGTTACAGTTTTATATAAATTTCGTCTGTGTGGTGTGTTGATAAAAAGTAGCCTATGTCCGTACCCTAGTAGCTTGAGATTATCCATATCAAATTTCATCACAAACTGATCAGCACAGCCGTTTTGGCTTAATCTAGATTCCTATCCTTTCAAGGCAAGCTCCATGCACACTTGAATCCGCTAGTCTCTCAACTTGCTTCCCATACTATTCCTGATAACCCTCCTAGGCGTCTGAAAAGAAGACGATTTCAAGACCTTCTATTATAGAATTTTATTGGAGTGCTACAGTAGGGTAGTTTCTCCAGAAGTGTTTCTTTTCATGTCACTTGTTCATATTAGCAGATTTACTTGTTGTAATATTATTACAGTTGCAAATATCAATAAATTAATCTAAAAAAATAAAATTTTCTTCCAAACCTTCAATTAATAATTTATTCACAACACATATTTTTAGGGTTCAATTTTATTTTAAGTTATTATATAATAATAAAAATAATCTGTATCGAGAAATCGTTTCACATCATCTCCATTTAATTCCCTTATCAGCATAAAAGGAATCAAACTGTGGGAAGCCGCTATCCTTTTGCCTCCGGTTCAACTTTCACGTCCAACAAGGGAGGACATAAAATCCGGCGAAGAACCCTTCTTTTGGAAAAAGAAGTATTCGAAAGGATCTCATACGCTGGACGAACATCTTCTGTTTTGGGATTCAGATAGTTCTTCCTTTAGAGTCATTTGAAAACCAATGAGTAGGTAAAGAGTAGATTTAAATTCGTTCAACAGGAAAGGTCGAATGTTAAAATAGTGATAAAGTACTATTAAAATTCTTGAAGCGGAATATATAAATATGAAGGACAGGATGAAAGGATTCACTTTTAACTTGGAAGAATACCGATTAGTAAAGGATTGTAGCGATATAAAAAGAAGTATTTTGAAATAAAAAGGCTTAATCCCTTAATTAAGTACAGGTTAATTCATCGTTAACTATTAAAGTCCCAACTGGAGCTAAGATACAAAAAACCTGTACCACAACCACTCATGATGGGTTCAGTACATGGTAGAGACTGTACTGATTCTTAGAACTAAGACTGAGCAGGGAGGCGATTTGTACGATATCTACTTATAGATCGAGTAACCACTGTATAAAGAATGTGTGATCCCAGGGAGGGTCGGCAGATCCCACAGGTGATCATGATTTTATACTTCCAAAATAAAATTAATGTATTTTTAAGTTTATTAAAAAAAAAAAAAAAAAAGTCAATGCCTAAAGCCGTCATTTGTTTTTCAAAGCTTAGATTTCTCAAAAACGCAATAGACAGAAACAGACTTCTTGATATCTAAGGAACTTTTTTTTTTTTTTTTTTTTTTAAATTTGGCTTTAAGAATTTATTATCAAAGTCCTATTTTGCCAGTTATGTTATATATTTACTTAGTGCACTGTTAACTTAGTCGCCAACAGCACGCGGTTTTTCCCAGATGGTTACCGCCTGTTTTTCCCAGGTGGTCACCCATCCAAGTGCTAACCACGCCCGACGTTGCTTAACTTCGGTGATCTGACGGGAACCGGTGTGTTCAACGTGGTATGGCCGTTGGCAAAGGAACTTTTGAAAATAATTTATTAAAAAAATGAAAAAGGAATGTTATTATAAATTATATTTTGTACATAGATTTTCATTTACATACTTATCTACGGTACATAGGGGACACACTGACTACTTTTGTGGCGTGTAAATTCCAATAGTAAGAACAATTAGAATTAGATCACATTGCGAAAGATGTCACACAATTTATTATCAAAGGAAGACAAATGAATTTATATTGAAATAAATTTAACCTGAACCTGTACCACTACAACCCGTGAACGGGTCTAGGGTTCAGTACAGGGTAGAGACTGTAATGTTTCATGGACTACCACTAAGCCACTCAGCTCCCCGAAATAAATTTAACAGTTTTTATTATTTTTTTTTAATATTTAGAATATAGAATTTTTTTTAAAAATAATTTATTGATATTTACAACTGTAATTATAGTATATCAATTAAATCTGCTGTATGAACAAAAGACATGAAGAAAAAAAAACACTTGTGGAGAAACTACCCAACGATAGCACTCCAATAAAGTTCTATACTGTAGAGTTATCAGGAATATGGGCAGCAAGTTGAGAGACCAGCGGATTCAAGTGTATATGGAGCTTGCCATGGAAGGATAGGTATCTAGTTTGGGCCAAATCAGCAACATATGGGATATTAAGATCATGATGGATGAGTTTGTTTGTGACATAATAAGGAGTATTAAGGATATTACGAAGGATTTTGGATTGTAAGGATTGGATACGAGATGAATTGGATGGTTTAGTAGAACCCAAAGCTCAACTCCGTATGTCCAAATAGGTCTCTGATAACTGTCATGTAAATGAGTCTTTTGTAATTAATTGGGAGCTTTGAACGTTTGTCCAGTAAATGTTGAAGTAAGCGAAAACGTCGAGCAGTTTCTTGTCTTGTATGAGGATTGAGTAGAGCACTGAGTTGCCATGGTAATGGAGTGGAGTGGCTCAGTGGTAGAGCACTGAGTTGCCATGGTAATGGAGTGGAGTGGCTCAGTGGTAGAGCACTGAGTTGCCATGGTAATGGAGTGGAGTGGCTCAGTGGTAGAGCACTGAGGTGCCATGGTAATGGAGTGGAGTGGCTCAGTGGTAGAGCACTGAGTTGCCATGCCGGAAATCCTGGTTCAAATCCCGCTGTAGGCAGCTATAAAATATTATAAAAATAGGGTACCCAAAATAAGGAAAACAATCTCAGTCACCTCCTTGCAGAACCGTTGTCCATGAAACAGTAAAGTCTCTACCATGTACTGAATCTCAAACCCATTCACGGATAGTAGTGGTACACGTTTTTTTTTTTCTTTTTACAAAATCCATGAAAGGTGTTGGGTTTAGTATGTGGTAAAGACTTGGCTGTTGCTAAGACAACGTTAGTAAATTATGAGTCCTTGAAAGGTCTTTAGGTCCCAAAGGATCCAACCTTGCCTGTTAACAGAATAGATAATTTAACCGCCACAGGCGGATTTGAACCGAAGACCTGAAACATAGCAATTAAGTACTCTACTCCCTTAAAATTAAATAATAATGCCAAAAATCATCTATCTGAGATGATTGTAATGGCACTCATAAAAAGAACAAAATAACATTAATACGCCGAATTCTCAGAGCTATTTCGAGCGGCCTTGCACCGCGGCTATCATCTCCGAGGCTACAATACCTTATCATTCACCTTGCTGTTCCTCAACCTTGGCAGAGGAACACCGGAGTCATTTACAACCTTAAGCATGGGAACATCAGTGTCCGAGCCACTTCCGGTTTTAATCTCATTAGGGAGCGGAGTAACGATCTCAACTTCAAGAATGGAATTCAAAACTAATTTAGAACACAAAGAGTATATTAGAAGCACTATTGTTCAATTCAATGAATGCGAGAACTCGATATACAAAAATTTAATTAAATTTTAAACCAATTCTAATTTTGTATTTCACTGTCAGTCGTTGTCATGTAAGAGTAACCAATGCAGGTGGTTTTATTGATAAGTTTTTCCTGCATTATATCAATATCCTTGCAGTACGATCTGGATGTGACGGTTTCATCTCTGGGTTGAAAGGAAAAATGAATTAATTATTTAATTATGAATTAATCTGTTACAAGATGAAAATTTCTTAAACCAACGGCGAATGCTCCGTTCGTTACAACATCCTTCCCCGAACGCGGTGGTAACGTTTCTTGCAGCTTGGTATACTTAATGGTACACTACAATGTTAATAAATATTATTCTATAAGAGAGTGTCTCGGATGTGCCAGTGTGGCGGATCTAGGAGAATTTTCAGGGGGGGGGGGCATTGGTCAATGTGAATTTGTTATCAATGTATACGATCCATATATGAATAAAGATACATAAAATATCAATTTTTAATTCAAGACAACTGAGGCCAGAAAACAATAACATGGATAAAATAAGCTCCTTGATCAAAGCGCTAGCTATCTATATGTGAATGAAAAACATAAAAGGGCTCGGAATCGCCGATTTTGGATGCATCCATTGAGAAAACATTCGATACAATGAATAAATTTGGTGTGTAAAAAGTGTTTTTTTTCCTTGTTAAAAACCAACCATAGGCAAAGGAGCCATGCCCCCCCCTGAAATCCGCAAACGGTAAAAGAGGATTTACAACAGCTGATTATAATCTGTAAACATAACAATAGTAAACTACAGAAGTCCTCTAATTCCGCTTTGAATTTTAAAAATAATAAAAACTGACATTCCAAATGTAACGACCCAATATATTATTTTTATTATTCCAATTATATTAAATTTAAATATTTTTGTGTCAAGTATTATTATTATGTATTCAGCTCTGAAGAAGACCTGCAACGTGGGTCGAAACGTCGATATCTAATACAAAGTTTGATACCATTTTCTTATACATATTTATACAGTCAACTAATAATTATTCAATATAATAACTATATATTCAAGCATTGATAAACATAAAATGCACGATTTTAGAAATGCAAGCTGTAAAGAGTTATTGCTGTTTTGAGATGACCTCCTAACACAACAAAGGAGAGATTCCACTGCCATTGCAACAGAACCAGTCCAACGCTTCAAGGAGAAGACTTGCTTCACTATATAAAAGCAAGCAAATGGGAAAAGTATATATTATATAATATATATATACATATATATATATATATATATATATATATATATATATATATATATATATATATATATATATATATATATATATATATTCTACTTATTGTTCTTTTGATGGTGATTAATTTTAAACATTTTTAGGTTAGTTAGCCGGTACACCCAACGGCTCCTCTCTCCAAATCGCCCTGAAGATGACCTACACTGTAGGTCGAAACGTCGGCACTTACTAAATATAAGTCTAGTACTTAGTTAGTGTGTTTTTTTTAACTGCACCTCCCAACTATCTCCGTTCTCCATTAAACATTTTTATATATTATGAAAAGATTTGTCGTGGCAGGGATTCGAACCCGGGTCGTCTGCATCTCTAGCGCAGTGCTCTAAACCACTGAGCTACCAGGGATCGCCTGGCTATATATATATATATATATATATATATATATATATACATTTTTTTCTAAATTTAAAACTGACTTATTATCATTTATAAAAGACATAAATTTTGATCAGCTCTAGGACATAAGAAGGGCAATTCACCAGATACATAGTTTTTCATTTTTAATTGTAACTGTTATGTGCATGCATACATTTTTATTAAGTACTGTCGCTAATCATAATGTATAACTTATGTATTGATCTTTTTTAGTTACATGATTTATATCATAAAACCTTTCATTTTTGTTTATTTGTATATTTGTTAAATTTATTTTTTTTTTTTCATTACACAATTTAGGATTAGAAATTTAATTTTAATTTTATTCTCACGTGTAAATTATCAATTTAGTCAAACTATAATTTTTTAATTTCTTGTATTGTTAAATTAAACTAAAATGTATTCTGTAATTATTATACCAAACTGATCTGTAATTATTAAAATCATATGTAATGACATGTAATATGCTTACTTAAGTATGGAGCATGTCCTAATATTAAACAGTCACTCCATGGGGTTACCATGAGTAGGGTTCTACCGATATTACCGATATGGATACAGTATCGATACTTTTCCTTTCGATACCTATATTTAGGTATCGATACTTTCCTTCCGATATTTTATCGATATCGGTATGGAAAACTAAATATCGAAACAGTTAACTGACTTTTTTTTTTTTTCGCTCACCCAAACGAAACCTGAAAAAAAAGTTGTATATATCCTACGGCACATTCTTTCCATAGTCTCAAAAAAATAGAATGATATGTTTTCTTTCCCCATATGAACCCTATTATTTTATAATTATGAACCCTATCTGTACATATCACGGTAATTAATTCCTATGCATGTATATGTTTTTTTTCCTTTTAATTACTTTCCCTGATATGTACAGATAAGGTTCATAACATAATAAAAAATTTAGATATCAACCATCTTTGAAATACCGCTAAGATCTTTCGATACTCTGAGAATATGTATATATATTCATCGAATTGTATATCATCGAATGAGTATATATTCTTCTAATATCGAAAGAATGTCCTTTCCTATGCGTGTATATTATTTTTTCTCTTTAATTACTTTCCCTGATATGTACAGATGGGGTTCATAACATAATAAAAAATTTATATATCAGCCATCTGTGAAATATGGGAAAGATCTTTCGATACTTTGAGAATATCGAATGAAAACCCAATTATTCTAATAAAAAATAAAAAATAAAAGGTCTTTCACTATTTGATTGATTATCCAATGCGTGACGTTTTCCTGGCAATGGAATGTTTGTAGCCATTTGACGAACCGTGCTTTTAAACGACTAAAAATCTTCCGATACCGAGTGATATCGATATTTTTCTATCGATATTTTCTCGGTATCGATACTTTGTGCCGATATATCGCAAAGGCCTAGTATCGATATTTTTGGGTATCGGTAGAACCCTAACCATGAGAGAACAAATTAAAAAAAAAAAAAATATATATATATATATATATATATATATATATATATATATATGTTTATATTAACTGTAACATAACATGTAACAGCTATACATAACATGTTATGTATGATGTCATATATGTACCTAGGGATTGGCTGGCTTGGTTACGATCCCTGGCAGCTCAGTGGTTAGAGCACTGCACCACATATGTATACGACCCGGGTTCAAATCCCGGCCAGTACAAATCTTTTCTTTTGAAAAATAAAAGATATTTAAAAATTGATATTTACATTATACAATTAGCATTAAAGAACCAATTATTTCATTATTAATTGAGAAACGGCCAAAGAACCTAAGTTCTTTTTTTATATATGTTAGTTATATTTATTCGAAACCATGTAGTTGCATATCTATTTCCTTGTTACCACAGATATATATATATGTGCATTGATTAACTTTTTGTCTCAACAGCCTTAGAATTTATTAAATTATTTATGTATTTTTTATGTAGAAGAGACAGAACCCGATAACCATGAAATATGACTTTTCTCGGAACTTGTTAGAAATAATTGATTGGCACTATCCTTTGTTTGTTTTTTATATATATATATATATATATATATATATATATATATATATATATATATATATATATATATATATATATATTCCTAGAACATTTTTTTTTTTTTTTTACGAAATAAATACGGAGAAATAATTAGTACCAATAATATTATTTATAATTATCATTACTAGGGGAGTAGCCCCTGCCGCCATAACCGCGGACCAAACCCAGTTTTACAACTCATACAATTGATCATTTAATTAGGTACTTAGTAGGTACTTAATGTATTACTGGAGGTATCCAGCAATAATTCTAGAAATTGAAGTACACTTTATTACTTACTTTATACCCTCTAGTAAGCCTATAAAAAATTGAGTACAAACTTACAATTGAAATGAGGTACTGAGTATTTTGAATTAAACGAAATAATGCAACGTTTTCTTCTAATTTAGGTTTGTCTTAAAGATAAAATAAATACAACTGTAATTATATTACATCAAGTAAATCTACTGTATGAACAAATGACATGAAAAAAAAAACACTTGTGGAGAAACTATCCATTGATAGCACTCAAATAAAGTTCTATAGTAGAAGGTCTCGAGGCCATCTTATTTTCAGACGCCTCGGAGGGTTATCAGGAATATTATGGGAAGCCAGTTGAGAGACTAGCGGATTCAAGTGTTTATGGAGCTTTTCATGGAAGGATAGGTATCTAGTTTGGGCCAAATCAGCAACATATGGGATATTGGATGGTTTAGTAGAACCCAAAGCTCAACTCCGTATGTCCAAATAGGTCTGATAGCTGTCATGTAAATGAGTCTTTTGCAATTAATTGGGAGCTTAGAACGTTTGTCCAGTAAATGTTGAAGTAAGCGGAAACGTCGAGCAGTTTCTTGTCTTTTCATTCTTGTACGGTGATTCCAAGTGAGACGTTTGTCCAGATGGAGTCCTAGGTAACGTATCTGTTCGGCAGGGATCAGTGGAATGTTATTAAAGGATACTCGGAAAAGGATGCCCGGGCAAATCTTTTACCTTTAAAATAAAAACATTTAAAAATTAAAAAAATTATCATATTTTAGTTACAAATTGTTATTTAATGAATATTGCTTGTAATAAATGTTTTATTATTTCTAGTTTAATTTTGTCTACATTTTTCTCATTTATTTCATTTCCTATAAATCTGTTGTATCATAATGAAAGGCAATGCCTATTTAAAATTCATGCATAACCTGACAAGGTCCAAATAGTTGAGGTAAATGACACCTGAGTGCGCTGATGTCAGCAGGCCCTTAAACATACTAGTACCTAAAAGAATTTCTAACTGTATGAGTAAAAATTAAAAAAATAAGGTACTAGTATGTTTAAGGGCCTGCTGACATCAGCGCGCTCAGGTGTCACTTACCTCAACTATTTGGACCTTGTCAGGTTATGTATCAATTTGAAATAGGCATTGCCTTTCATTATGATACAACAGATTATAGGAAATGAAATAAATGAGGAACATGTAGACAAAATTAAACTAGAAATAATAAAACATTTATTTCAAGGAGTATTCATTAAATAACAATTTTTGACTAAAATATGATCATTTTAAAATAAAAACATTTAAAAATGATCATATTTTAGTTAAAAATTATTATTTAATGAATAAAATATAAATATCTAAAACATTATGTTCTGATAAACAATGAAAATTTATTACAAACAATGCTCATTAAAAAGAGCAATATCTTCAAAAATTGCATCAATTGCATCGAAAATCATCTCCATCTAATTTTATTCCCCACTTGCAGTTTCATATAATGTCCATTAACAAAACGCATTTTCTGGGGAATGACATTCCGCTCCTGAAGAAACCTAACAGCTGTTTCTTCATCGTACACCTTGCGAAAAATCTTCTTCAAATTCCAAGTCATATTTAAAGGAAATAATCAAAAACAGATTCACGTTCAACTTGACATAAACAATAACAAAACAAAGAAAGGTTACTATAACAGTAGGAGATGGTTAAGAAAAGTGACACCAGAGCGCGCTGATGCCAGCAGGCCCTTAAATATACTAGTACCAAAAATAATAAGATGTTTCAACGATCAATTAATTAAAAAGAAGCAATAACCGTTGACATGTAATTTTATGAATAATTGAGACATAAAAAAGAATATTGAATGTTTTTTATCTCATCAGACAAATTTTATTTCTAAGAATAGAATCACGTTTTTCTTTTGGTTACTCAAGTTTCAGATTGGCTCCTCTGTCTATTAGCTTTCTATTTCTTCTTATTATCTTCAAGCCATATTAAGTTGCATAATTCTATTGCATTATCCGATCCAATGAAAAGATAATGTCGGGTTAAGAATGGAAAATTAAATGAAGAGACTTTAAGAATCTCCTTGTTGTATTCTGACGGATCCAACAGACTTTATTTAAGTGGAGTAAATCGAGACGGTGTAAATGCAGCGAAGTGCATTGTGAATCAAACATCCTTGGAAAAAATCCTTTGCTATGAATCATTTATTAACCACATCTCTAGCCTTTTAGAGAAATATCTAGTGAGGTATTCCCTTTCTAGATTGTTCTGGTATGTTCCATTGCGTAAACGGACTGATTTGTCAATATATTAGAACGTCGTTTATCAGAACTAGTCATCGGGTGGATTTCAGATTACCTAAATCATTTAAAAGTGGGGGAGTTTACTTATAACATAATTATGCGTTTTTATATTACGTCTTAAAGTTAACCAAAAAAAAGACAATAAACAATAAAACTAAAAAAGACAAGAAAAGGACAATAAACCGAACTCGCTTACCCCAGAATGTTTGGTCAGCAAGGGGGAATATGACCTAAATTTCCCAAATAAACATTTTAAAAATTCCAAAAATTCGAAATAGCCACACTTAACGTTAGCAGTTTATTAGCCAACTGGAGAATAGAAGAACTAAAAAATTACATGTTTAATTCAAATATAAAAATTCTGGGATTATCTGAAGTAAGTAACTGGGGTAAATTAGGAGAGGCTAATGCCCAAAGAAGGGCCTTTTGTTCTTTTCATTAAACAACTTTTTGAATTTATTTATTGTATTATGTATTAGTATTTGTAGTTTGGAACTTATTAGTTTGTAAATGTATATAGAAGAAAGAGGAAAAATAAATAAAGCTTATTATTATTATTATATTACGTCTAACATTCAACAATAAGCAAACCCTATGTACTTGATTAGTTATGAAAAGGAAGGTTATCTACATAGTACCATCACGCTACTCCCTTAGATTGGCACGGTAAGGACTACCACTCCTGAGCAGGAGCAGAATATTTTATTTTATTTTTTTTATATCCTTTATTTTCCAGATCGGCTATTCTTAGCCTTACATGTTTTTTTTTTAAATAATGAATTTTAAACTTTAACAAAAGGTAAAAGTGTGGGTTTCGTCTCATGCAAGAGACCCCCCTAACTGTACATAGCAGAATATTTTCATATCGAATATATAGATTCAGTAAAAACACTATTTAGAGTTTTAATTACAATCATAAAGTATATTGCTTAATTATAGCAAATAATTATAATAAAAATGCGAACTTACCTTTCTGGACGACCTGGGTTCGGTGATGAGAGGTGCCGCAGACCACCGCTTCGAGGCATCGGTATTTACCGGCGGACCGCCGACTGCCTCGCCGTTGGTACTACCTGGAAATATCATTAAATATCACTGTTGAGTTTTTATTTTGAAAAAAATAATATATAATGAAGTTATAAATAAATGTCACAAAAATCACTTTATGCAATAGCAGCATAAAGTGACGTTAAAGAATTTAATAAACAAACAAATCAGATTTCAAGTAAACATTTTTTTTTAGAATAATTTATTGATATTTACAACTGTAATTATATTGCATCAAGTAAATCTGGTGTATGTAAGCACTCCAATAAAGTTCTATAGTAGTAGGTCTCGAGGCCATCTTCTTTTCAGACGCCTTGGATGGTTATCAGGAATAGTATGGGAAGCAAGTTGAGAGACTAGCGGATACAAGTGTGTATGGAGCTGGTCATGGAAGGATAGGTATCTAGTTTCGACCAAATCAGAAACATATGAGATATTTAGATCATGATGGATGGGTTTGTTTGTGACATAATAAGGAGCATTGAGGATTTTACGGAGGATTGTAAGGATTGGATACGAGATGAATTGGATGGTTTAGTAGAGCCCCAAAGCTCAACTCCGTATGCCCAAATAGGTCTGATAGCTGTCATGTAAATGAGTCTTTTGTAATTAATTGGGAGCTTAGAACGTTTGTCCAGTAAATGCTGAAGTAGGCGAAAACGTCGAGCAGTTTCTTGTCTTTTCATTTTGGTATGAGGATTCCAAGTGAGACGTTTGTCCAGATGGAGTCCTAGGTAACGTATCTGTTCGGCAGGGATCAGAGGAATATTATTAAAGGATACAGTAGGGCAGGAATTCGAAGGTTTACGACGAAGAGTGAAGGTAATTTGGTGGGATTTGTTAGAATTTATTTTAATTCTCCAATTCTGACATCAATCTTGAAGATTTGAGATATGGGATTGAAGAGATTGCAACAAATGGATCCTTATTTACTAATAACACACATGTGTCATCAGCGTACGTAGTGAGGAAAGTGCTTGGATGGGTTGGGATGTCAGCTGCATAAATCGTGTATAGATAGGACCCAGGATACTACCTTGAGGAACACCAGCAGACTGAAGTAAAAATTGAAATTAAATTCCACTCCAGCAATAATATAGAATCTACGTACACGGTAAACCATTCCCGAAAGTAGACTGCTTAAAATATCTTGGCTCCACAATAACTCCATCAATCGGTCAACTGATGAATGCTGAAATCTCGAAAGATTTCTAAAAATATAAAATTGCGGGATTAAATGCTGTAATAAAGTCTGATATACGGCTGTGAAACATGGGCTCTCATCGGCACCATGGAAAGTAGAATGGAGAGTTTTGGAAGGAAAATATTCCGCAAGATTACCGGAGCAATATTGGATCAGAGGCAAAACTCGTAGAGAAGTAGGAAAAAAAGGAATCGCTCATAGAAACTGATCGGACAATGATATCTTATGATCTGAAGGCAAGAAGGATATGATGGGCGGGGCATGTAGCTCGAAGCAATCCGTCAGGACGCCCCTACACAACAATGAATGCCACAAGAGTTGGCAAGAGACCACGTGGGGTGCCGAAGACCAAATACCAGATGGGTAGATAAAATTAACAAGGATGTATGAAGTAAATTTGAAATCAGTAGACTAAAATTTCCCGACATCCTTGGACCTAATCTAGAAATCGCATTGGATTTTTTATAAAATGCAAGCAAGGATAAAACGACCTAAATTGTTATAAAGATTTTTTTGATAGCAGCGAATCTGTTAACAGCCACGGATGGAGCTTACAGAATCCCTCCGGATTCTCCCTCCACCTTCCTTTATTTCATCTAGCCTCTTTAAAGTGGGTACCCTTAAAAAGGGGAGTGCAACAAATCACCGCTCTGCACAACCTATGCTAAACCCGGTAAAAGTTAAAGCGGTAAAGGTTGTATTTATTTTTTTATTTATTTTATATTTATTATTCTCATCATGGTGATAATTTTTAAATATTTTTATTTTGAAGAGAAAAGATTTGTCCAGGCCGGGATTCGAAACCGGGTCGTCCGCCTCTCTAGCGCCAACTAAGCTAACCTAGCTCGTAACACGGGCAGACAAATCCATTCTCTTCACCGATCGTATATCCCCGTGTTCTTGCAATTTTTGCGATGTATACACGGGGAAGAATGTTCAATGAAGATTACTTCAATTAGGATCTCGTTGACTTACGTCAATTTTATATTATAATTTATTTTATATTTACGCCAGTGACGCGGCTGGGAAAGGGGGCTGGGGCCTCCCGGACTCCTGCTTTGCCCTCATTCATGAGGAAGAAGATCAGTTCGGGGACCCCAGGCAAATTGTAAATAGGGTATGAATGTGTACATTTTATTTTATTATTTTTTTATTATTATTAGTATTATTATTATTTATTTTTTTTTTTTACTTTATTTTATTATCATTTCCGCATTAATTTCTTTCTGTTACCGCATGTATATATTTATTTATTTTATTTTGTTTATATTATTGTTTTGTTATGGAATGACTGTAAGCTACACAGCACTATTAAGCACTTATTGCCCACAAGTGGCAGATTGTAATATTTCAATAAAGTGTTAATATAATATATATTTTATATTTATTATTCTTATGATTTTTTTATTGATATGATGATGATGTATTTTTTCATTTTTCAGATATCGTACGTGACTAATGATGGAAAATTACTTACTTAATGCTTAAATGCCTTTTATAAATAGAGTGATCGTCGCTAATGGAACCAGCAGTCAAAGCGATGTTAAACGAATTCAAATTAAAAGTATAAATAAAGAAAAGGTTTTTATTATTTTTACTGTTGGTAACAGAGTATTCAATGCAGAAAAGATATGATGAGAAATAATAAAAATATCAAATTTGGTTGATGGTATTATTAAACATAATTCAAGATACATTTCTACGCCTATATTTTTGTTTTTATCAAGGAAAATACCTTGTTATGCACGAGGGATACATGAATATAAACATTACGAAATCTAAACTGTTACTCTTAAAGTATATAATTTATGAGTTTGTTTTTAACAAGGACAAGGAGATATACACAAGAATTGTATAACTTGTGGATATAATGATACTACAGTTGCCTAAATTATGTATCTGCTCAAATGTAAGTCGATAATAGGAATTAGAAAGGTGAATAGATATAAAATTTATTAGAGGACGTCAGTATAGAGCATTGAAAATTTTCTCCGCTCATTGAATGAAGTAATCTCTGTTTTAAGGAGGAGTTGTGCCATCTGATTAAAAAATTGTTAAAAATCTGATTCTAATAACCCATGAAGGGTATTTGGGTTCAGTAAATGGTAGAAACTGTACTGTTTTTAGTAAACAGGTTGTGCAGGGAGGTGATTTGTCCGATATTACAGTCGACTAGAAGCCCCCCCCCCCAATTACGCTTATCTTCTTTATACAGGCTGGGCACTAGGAGGGTCTCCAGATCTCACAGGATCCATCCGTGGCTGTTTGTGGGTTAAATAATTCATCTGTCACAAATTAGAACCCCGAATCTTCAGCAAAGCAACTCACTTCTCTACACATAAGTTACACCGCTCTCGATTATCAAAACTGTATAATTAAAAAATAATAAATTTAGCAATAATAAAAATTTAAAAAATCATAAAATTGTCAACAGAAGGGTTTTATAGTGAGACTTCGAAGAATTTTCTGTAATGATTATATATATATATAGTATGAATACTATACACAGCTTCGCTCGCGTTGAATTCGGCCTGCCACATAAAGTTTCGTGGCAGATCATTTTAAATAAATAATTTAATTTTTTTAAATTTAAATTTAATTTTTTTATAATGTACTAAGTTACTCGTACATCCGAAATTTCAGTTGCCTAACTTCAAAACTGACGGATTCCATACAATCTTTGAACCCCTATTATATTAAGGGGGAAACCCTTGGGGGTGGAATTGTCCGAATTCCTTTCTCAGTGCTCATTTAGGCTATACAAAGAACCTATATGCGAATTTCAAGATGCTAAGTTCAGTGGTTTCTGCTGTGCGTTGACCGCTGGGTGTGTTAGTCAATCAGATTACAGTTTTATATAAACTTCGCCTGCGTGGTGTGTTGATAAAAAGTAGCCTATGACCTTCCCCAGGCTTGAGATTATTCATATCAAATTTCATCACAGACGGATCAGCACAGCCGTCAACATTTGTTGTTGACTGTTGTTGTTCAGTGAAAATAAGTAGATTTTGCGAGTAAAAACACGTGAGCAAGCATACAAACTTTGCCCCCCTTTTTCACCACCTTAGAGGCAGAATTTCGGAAAATCCTTTCTTATCGGATGCCTACTTCAAACAAAGAACACACCCTCCAATTTTTAGGTCTCTATGATCAGCGGTTTAGGCTTTGCGTTGATCCATCAGTCATTCAGGACAAACCATTTTATTGGTGACTTAAGCTTATTTTTAGCAGCTTGAATTATTATATGACATATTGGTAAGTTATTTTACTAAAGCTTCATAGATTGACGTCGTAGGAATATGAAAAATAGGCTTGAGGTGAATCAGCTCTTCGCTATTGTGACCGGTGTGACAAAGAGATGGGTTGCCAAGGTTACCAGTTACCTGCTCTGAATCCACATTATCTACACCTCTGTATGCCAGCTTCGTCAATAAAAAATACTACGCTGTAATTACTGCAATAATAAATTGTACTAAAAAGAAAGAAAACATTTTATGAGTTTTAATGCTATTCAGTCCATGACGATATAGAATGACGCTCTGCAACTATTTATTTGTTGAAATATTGTATGCACGTAAATAACCGCAATAGCTCATAGTTGATTGTATATGTTGTTTTTACCATTTTTTATAATAAACATCTGACTAATAGAAGATTACTCCAGCAGATATTACAGAGGGATCATCTATCACAAATCTAAGGGTTTTCAGGAAGTCCCTGTAGATATAGAAAACTGAGTTGAAGAAACGAAGTCCATAGTGGATAATTCGAAAAAAAAAATTATAGACTTTACACATTTGCTAAACTTTTTTGTACAACGCCCTCATTATAAAATAAAGCACCCAACGCTCCCTTGCACAATAAATTGTATGAGCATATGAAAATACAACAATTATTACATTTAATTAATAATATTACCACGTATGCTCTGTGTATTATCAGTTAACACCAATCCAGTTATTGCATCCCAAAGCCTCCAATTCCATATCACTGATCTTGAAAAATGGTGTCAAAACTGGAGAATTAAAATAAATTCTCAAAAATCTCATCGAATCACTTTTACCTCACGTCGTAAACCAATGACTTCCTGCCCTACAGTATCTTTTAATAATATCCCTCTGGTGCCTGTAGAACAGATCCGATACTTAGGGTTGCACCTTGATAAACGATTAACCTGGAATCCTCATACAAGACTGAAAAGACAAGAAACCGCACGACGTTTCAGGCTACTTCAACACTTACTAGACAAACACTCTAAGCTCCCAATTAACTACAAAAGACTCATCTACATGACCATCATACGACCTATTTGGACTTACGGAGTAGAGCTTTGGGGCTCCACTAAGCCATCGAATTCCTCTCGTATCCAATCCTTACAGTCCAAAATCCTTCGTAAAATCCTCAATGCTCCTTACTTTGTTAAGAATAAACTCATCCATAACGACCTTAATGTCCCTTTTGTTGCTGATTTGGCCCGAACCCGGTATCTATCCTTTCATAACAAACTTCAATACCACTCAAACCCTCTAGTTTCAAACCTAGCTTCCTCTTCAATTCCCGATAATCCTCCGAGGCGTCTGAAAAGAAGATGGCCACGTGACCTTCTTACTTGAACTTTGATTTGAGTACTACCAGTGGGTAGTTTCTCTACATTTCATTATCATGTGATTATATATCACTTAGCCTATTTACTTGTTGTACTATTGTAATACAGTTGTAGATATCAATAAATAAATTTAAAAAAAAAAATTAATAATAAATGGCTCGATGCCGATACCACGAATCTCTGCTTACAAATTTCCGTCCACGAAGCACTACCCAAACCCAAATTCTTCCGACCATTCTTAACGCAATCTTCCCACCTACATCTCGGCCTACCTCTCAGACGCTTCTCAGTCCGCACAGCGCTTATTAACCTTTGCGGAATTCGTTCCTTACTAAGACCAGCAACGTTAGAAGCCCATCTTCATATTCGTGAAGCTGTCACTTGAATAATATTAACCGGGTGCATGCTTCGCAATTCCACGCTGTGTAATCTCCTAAATTCTCCAGTGGCCTTATCCTTCTTTCGGACCGAATATTCTACGCAACACCTTATTTTCGAATAGCTTAAGACGTCGTTCATACCTAAGCGTTAGCAGCAACGTTTCACATTAGTAAAGACCATTTGGAAGGATAATGGTTTTCTAAATTCTTATTTTTGAATTCCTTTACAAAAAACGCAAGCTTAGTAATGTCAAGAATATTAAAAAACATTTCCTACTTATTATAATGCAATTGGGAAAAACCAAAATGCAAAGCCTTATGTTTCAAAAATATACCCACTTACCAGTCGAAGTTTCGCCTGTTCAGGCATTATCAAGACACCAAAAACAAAAAGGGGGTTATGTGAATCACATCTCGAAGAAAAAGGTGCAATACATCCCAACGATCAACAGCCCAAACAGGCTCCAAACATGAGACAGCACCCCACCACCAAGACGTTCAAAATACAACTCACATAACCCCCTTTTTGTTTTTGGTGTCTTGATAATGCCTGAATAGGCGAAACGTCGACTGGTAAGTGGGTGTATTTTTGAAACATAAGGCTTTGCATTGTGGTTTTTCCCAATTGCATTATAATAAATAATAGTGTTTCTTTTTGAGTTTTTGGCTCTAATTTAGTGAAGCATTTCCTACCTTTAATCACGACTTTTTTCCTCTTCAATTTTGTTTTTTCTAGTTATTACAGACACTAAGTACTCTCGACACGTTCAAACTCATTCTCACCAAAAATAACACTCCCAAAATCCCCCCTTTTTTTTGCAATAACCACACATCTATCCGAATTTATTCTCGCCCTATATTTAGTTTTATAGAGTACATATTAGACAAAATGAAAATTTTTACTGTCACAAGACACAGCATTTAAGACAAAGACATACTGGTAAGAGAAAAAAAACTAAAAGTAAATGAGAATTTTTTTAATTTTCAACTGGTCTCGCGCCCCCCATGAGTTGTCTTTACGCCCCCAGGTTGGGAAGCCCAGGTATTAACAATGAAGCATCTATTATTACTGAACTGATTAAAAGTCTTGTAAATAAAAAATAAACTGAATTTAATTGATTGAAACTAATTTTCATTACACAATTTACATTTTCTATTTATAAAAAATTACTAAAATAAAATAAAAAGTGTACAAGTAATATTTAAGAATATATTGATTTCTTATCTGATAAGAATATATATATATATATATATATATATATATATATATATATATATATATATATATATTCATTATTTTCTTACAGGGTAAGAAGGTAGACGTTTTAAAAATATACTGTCGTGCGATCCTGAAATCTGAGAACATAGCACTCACAACACTTGCACCTGACTGGTCATATTGGGTCAGGAATGACACAGAAATGATTCACAATTATATCGATAGTGTATCGCACTGCCTTATTTATCGATTATTCTCTAGTTAGTGTGCAAAGCTGAATCGGCTGACTAATTCGCGATCATTTATTAATTATTAATTATCTGAGATATACAGGTGCCTCACGTAAAAAATAATTTAAAAATATCTAATATAAAAAAATACAATGTTTTTAAATGATACAGCGCCTAACGTCAAATCATACAAAAAATATATATACATAAAATTGTGGGAATTAACTACTCGTTAAATTGAATGACTATTCATATTAATTTTAACGACTGTGTCGACATTTTAAATACATAATTGTGGGTAATCTAAGTAACCTATATCTTTCTAAGATTTAAATAAAATTATGAAGGAAATTATTCACAATGCGGAATCACATTACATTTTTTTCCTCGGAATTTCTTCGCATAACAATTAATTCCATATTATTTCAAATGAACACTGTTTATATTAGATATTTCTCCAGTAGAATGCCAATAGAAGATCACTATATACTTGGCCCAGCATTTAAATACATGACGAATATTTTAATTAATTAATCTCAAATTGCTATGTTATTAAAAATAAAATAATACGCGTGTATATATTTTTATTTATTTATTTATTTATTAATCCATCTCCACATTAAAAATTAACATAAGTACATATTTTATAATACAGTAAATAAGCTTATAAGTAAACAATACATAAAAATAAATTAAGGAAATGGGTATAGGTACCCTTTAAGGTGATAACCTGTGATAGGGTTACCCTCACAATTCTATTAATTAAGATGAAGTCTTGGCCTGAGAGCATATAAAAAAGAAAAGTTGCGCTGTAAAGAAGTAAAGTAGACTATGAATTGAGAAGTGCTGTGCAGTGAATGATCTATATCTTTTCTGAAAAAATATATTCTTTCAGAGTAGTGCAAAAGATTTTTGTGGTTGAAGCATTTTTTATTCTGTTGGGAAGGTTATTAAAATTTCGTGGCGCCATGTAAACAAAAGACGACTTAAAAAAAGTATAACTAGGTGTAGGCACACTATAAAGATTTCTACGCCTGGTTCCATATACAGCCGGATGGAGATCAATATTACCACTTCTGATAAAAAATACTCTTAAGGTTTTGTACAAAAACAAATAATTAACGGGCAATACCCGCAGTGAAATGAAAAGTGGTCGAGAACGTTCCCTACTGGCTTTCCTCAATATTGATCTGACAACTTTTTTTTGAAGAATCAGTAACGGCTTAATTATACTGGCATAGGCACCACCCCAACATACAATCCCATATTCTAAAACAGAATGCATTAGAGCATAGTAAAATTACAACAAAAAGGAGTGGTCACACTTATTGCGAATGAAATAAAGTTTTCGTAGCCCTAATTTTACTTTTTTTGAAATGTAAGAAATATGTGCTCTCCAAGACAGCCTAGAGTCAATGACTATTCCTAAATATCTAAATTCAAATACTCTTTCAAGAGGGATACATTTATTATTGATACAATTAACTCCGCCTGAACAAGCTTGATCATGAAAGATTAACTGAAAATCTGATCTAAAATTATTTCTAAGATCAAAACAAAGAAATTTAGTTTTTTCACTCAATATTAAACGATTATAGGCAAACCAATGACTCAAGAAGACCATATCTTGTTGCATATGCAACTGGACAGTGACCCACCCTTTATGAGAGTAGGAGAGCGCCAAATCATCAGCAAAGGCGGTGAGAATACCTCTTAACGGTGCCGAACAGAGGTCAGATTTACATACAGCAAAAACAAAATAGGGCCTAGCACTGATCCCTGCGGAACACCACAACGCAAATCATAGAATTCACTGTAACAGTTATCGATTCTAACAGTTTGTTTCCGATCAGCTAGGTAACTCATGAACCAATTTAACACAACTCCCCTAATACCCATACATTCCATTTTATCAAAGAGAATTTCATGTTCTAATGTGTCAAACGCCTTAGTTATATCCACAAAAACACATTCAACCCTATTATTTTCATTCAGAGATGTGTATACATTGGACATAAAATAAACCAATGCATGTTCTGTGTAAATATATATAATGTTACGTTTATAGATATTAAGATTACCGGAATCGTATCATTCTCGTAGTTTTTGGCTTGAAATGGAGTTGTAATATAAGCAATAACTCCTTTTCAAGCCAATGCCTTACTTAGCCTCTTATTTACTACGAAAATAACTCGATTCCGCTTACTTAAGTACAAGCATAGGCGTAACAAGGGGGGGT
The DNA here is from genome assembly GCA_037127475.1 of Arma custos. NCBI lineage: Eukaryota > Metazoa > Arthropoda > Insecta > Hemiptera > Pentatomidae > Arma > Arma custos. The sequence goes on from CM073764.1 coordinate 8,027,362, forward strand.
TATTGGGGATGTAACCCCCATATTGCTTAGAAAAAATTTAAAAAAAAATTGTAAGCAACAATTTAAAAAAAAGAAAACTTTGAAGGATTTTACTTTTTCTAAGTTATGATTGTGGGGTTGCAGAAATAAGGGCCAATAATGCCAAAACACAACAAAGAAAGTGCAAACACAGTTATTTTAATGAATAAAAGGTACACTAAAATGACAAAGCAAAACGTAATACTGTTTATTCACAATAAATTATATTATTATAGCGGCAGTAGTGGCATCTAGCGGCAACAATAAGATAGCAAATGTGAGGAGAACAGTTCAGACAATTCTTAGAATCTAGAAGTAAAGTCTGGATGGGTCTAGAAAGTTCCCTATGCAATTAAATATAGTAAGTTATTGTAACCAATAAATAGGGTTACTTGTATTTAAAAGCTATTTCTTGATTGCCCTTAATATGTTGTAAGGGAGTAATACGATGGAGTGGTTGACTGGTGGGGGTTAACTCCCCATGACTCAACTCTAGTTACGCCAATGAGTACAAGAAACTTGAGAAAATTAGACTTAACTACTTATTTACCGGGGCTTTAGATATAATTTATGCTAGTTTTTATTAACAGGATTTGCATACTAAAATAAGAAAACCGAATACAGAATACATCAGTTACCTATATGATGTATCTGCTCATATGAAAGTGAATATCTGTACGAGTTAAAAAGCTGAGTGGATATAAAATTCATGAGAGGATGTCAATATTTTCACTAAATATGTTAGTTAAAAATCAGATCATCAATGAAAAAAAAAAAAAAAAATGTACTACTACCCATGAAGGGTTCATTACATGGAAGAGACTAGACTGTTTCTAGGGCAACGGTTGTGGAGGTAGGTAATTTGTCCGAGACCGAGCTTACGACCGCCAGGTTTTTAACTATAAAAAAAAGTGCCCAGTTTATAGAGGCTGGGTGAGCCCAGCGAGGTTCTGTACATCCCATAGGGTACCTTCAGCTTATCACCTCAGCACTCTACACTCTGATGCTTATTTATGCATACATAACGATATAGTTATAATACAGTGAACGTACTCACCATTAACTAGAATTTGGTTAAGAGCCGGCTCGCTGCCCCGCCTCACTTGGAGAGGGCCGGGTATCCCGGAGGCGATCTGTTCATCCGTCACCTCAATATCGGTACCTCCTTTCTCTCCGACAGCCTGCAATTATAAATATATAAATATATAATACATAAGAATGTAAACAAGTATAATAAATGAAATAAAGTAGCTTTATGTTACACCTAGACACGATATTATTTTACTGTTTATTCAAATAAAAGTTAGTACAATTTAATTAAAACAACAGGATAGAAAGAGGAGTAATTCTAAAATAGGGGAAATTTAAAACTTTTATTTTTAATTGTCGTGACCAGTTTGTGGGGCTTTCGGTCCGAGGGCCAAATTTATTAAATAAAAAAGTCCAACAAACGTCTCACTTTGAATCCTCATACAAGACTGAAAAGACAAGAAACTGCTCGACGTTTTCGCCTACTACAACATTTACTAGACAAACGTTCTAAGCTCTCAATTAATTACAAAAGACTCATATACATGACAATCATTAGACCCATCTGGCCTTACGGAATAGAGCTTTGGGGCTCCACTCAGCCATCGAATTAATCTCGTATTATACGCGTCTGAAAAGAAGATGGCCTCGTGACCTTCTAAGCTGCTCTTTTTATTTGAGTACTACCACTGAGTCGTTTCTCTACTTGCCTTTGTCTTTGGTCATCATTTATCTTTCATTATATTTCCTTGATGTATTCTGTTGTAAATATAAGTACAGTTGTCAATTTCATTAAATATATTTTTTAAAAATATATTACCTCCCTGCACAACCGCTGTCCAAGAAAAAGTACAGTTTCTACCATGTATTGAACCCAAGACCCCTCATAAGATTGTATTGGGTAAAGTTTAGGTTATAAACTTGGTTAGGGGGCAGTGAGTGAAGAAAAACGCTCAAATAAAGTGTATTAAATCATGTGATCCCCAGGAGGGTCTGTAGATCACACAGGCCTAATCCGTGTTTGTTAACAGATTAAATAATTGCCGGATATGAATCCGGAACCTTCACCGTACAGCACTCTACACACTGAAATACATTCCTGCCATATATATATATATATATATATATATATATATATATATTGTTACGGTCGCCGACAGGAGGACGGAAGCAAGGGATTAGCGGCTTAAATCCGTCGGCGGGAGAAGTTAAAATAGGATTAGGACCTTCTCAGCATAGTAGATCCGCCTCTGCTTTGTCGGAAAGAGATTAAGAAGATTCTAGAACACGGAAGAGGGGACACTGTTCTAGAATGTTCTGCCTTGCCTATTTAAATACTTCCCTCGCCTCGAGCCAGTCAGTCTTAGTCCGAGAGTAGACCAGAGAAGACCAGTGAAGATCTGTGTAATAAGTGAGTGTCAGTGTGATAAACTACTCAGTGTTGAACCGGCCAGTGTAATAAGTGTGTCAGTGAACTGTGACAGTCTCGCGAGTGTAATAAACTGTTTCTGTTTGTTTTTGTGTGTCAGTTTGTCATACTTGGAGAATCTTACGGTCGGTGGACTAGTGAACTGTAAATGTTAACTATTAGTTATAAATTGTAGTGTAATTTTATAATATTCATAGAAACTATTGTAACTAGTTGAACTATCTAGAATTAGTAATATCTTATATTATTGTAATAATTAAATAGGAGTTAGGCCTAGATTATAATATTTAGAATATTGTTATTATAAATTCATATTAGTTTAATAATTTAATTTTTAATAGTTTAATTGTATCCTTTTTATCATTTTGTTAATAAATATTAGTATCTTTAATTAAGGAATTGTTCAATTCATTTTAATACTCAGTAGCCCGTAACAATATATATATATATATATATATATATATATATATATATATATATGTATGTATTCAAATATTGCTAAAAACATCGTACGTACACGTACAGATACAAAGACTGGGTCAACAAAAACTACTCCAGACAAACAACCGTTAGATTGCAGAATCAAAAGCAGCATGAGAATTTTTCTACTTAGGAAAAAAATGGATTTTTTTTTCTTTTTGGAAGAAACGGTTGAATTATAGACCGTTGAGAGATTGGGAACCGGAACAGTATTGCTGATCGGCTATTGCTGACTTCTTATACATTTCCTCAACTTTCCAACAGGAATTCTCAATAAGGAATAGTTCAAACATGAAGTTGTATTTAAAAAAAATAGAATAAAAACAATTAAGAAAAATGTCGAAGGTATTGATGTCGATTGAATATTGATGTCGAAGGTACATTTTATCAGAAACAATTTGATGATAACAAATAATCGATACGCTTATCTTAAACAAACTATTTAAAAAAATCATAAATAGATATGTTTTTTTCTTCTAGCCGGAAATGTCACTTGAATAGTTTGTTTGTTCATTTAACGTCACTTTATGCTGCTATGGCTAATCGGACGATGCTACAGTAGGAGCTCTAAATTTTGCCTATCCAGGTTTAATTAGGATAGGGATTTTTAACGAGTACCTGACATCGTACAGCCTCGGGACCCCCGTTTAACGTCCCTTCCGAAGGACGGCGTAACTAAGGATTTTTTACTCCCTTTTTAATCCTAGGGCCACATGCCGGGCTACGAACCCGCGATCTTGGGTTTAGTAGTTTGTTACGCTAACCACTAGACCACATGTGACCTTGTCACTTGAATAGTCTCATTGTCTATTTACATAGGGGCGACATGTGGTCTTGTGGTTAACATAACAAAATACTTAGCCCAAGATCGCGGGTTCCTAGCCCGGCATTTGTCAATAAACTAAATGGAGATGATGTGAAACGATTTCTCGATACAGATTATTTTTATTATTATATAATAACTTCAATAAAATTGAACCCTAAAAATATGTTCATTTTTTTTTAGATTAATTTATTGATATTTGCAACTGTAATAATATTACAACAAGTAAATTTGCTAATATAAACAAATGACATAAAAACACTTGTGGAGAAACTACCTATCTGTAGCACTCCAATAAAGTTCTTTAGTAGAAGGTCTCGAGGCCATCTTCTTTTCAGACGCCTCGGAGGGCTATCAAGAATATTATGGGAAGGAAGTTGAGAGACTAGCGGATTCAAGTGTGTATGGAGCTTGTCATGGAAGGATAGGTATCTAGTTAGGGCCAAATCAGCAACATATGGGATATTAAGATCATGATGGATGAGTTTGTGATATAATAAGGAGCATTGAGGATTTTGCGAAGGATTTTGAATTGTATGGATTGGATACGAGATGAATTGGATGGTTTAATAGACCCCCAAAGCTCAACTCTGTGATGTAAATGAGTCTATTGTAATTAATTGGGAACTTGGAGCGTTTGTTGTCTTTTTAGTCTTGTATAAGGATTCCATGTGAGACGTTTGTCCAGATGTAGTCCTAGATTTAAAAAAAATATGGTTTCTTGTCTTCTGTTCTTGTGCTTTGCTCTACTTTGATTTTTCTTTTAACTTTCTGGAAGTTAGATGTGTGTATCAAGATAAAAATTTTAAAATTCGGTAAAAAAAATATAAACAATTACAGCCCCAGGTATTACTCACTCTAAATATGATAAATAAGACTATCTAATCGTCTAATAAGAATGAATAAATAATATTTTCTTCGATGGTACATTATTTTTGCTTATCTAATATAAAAGAGGCTGGAGAAATAAGCAAACTTTATTCATCCGTTGTTTTCTAATTAAAAAAGCAATAATATATAATAGGATTTTAAAGTTTGAAAGCAAGGCCAGTAATGACTACTTATAACCTGACCCAATAACCTACCAATATATTTCATATATTTTTTTTTTACACTTAGTAAGGGTGAGGGACCATCCTTCTCAATTTTATATCAGTCAGTGTTTCATAGCCAGAGAGGACCCACCCCCCAGTCCCCCTCCCACAGGTAACTTATGTTTTGCACTATTTACTCACCCTCCCTCCTCCATTTCATTTTAATTTCTTTCCCTCATAACCTAAAACAGTACTATACTCAATTTACCGTTATTATCACTACTTGCAAGCTCACTATTACTGTAAGGCGTTTATTTGTTTAGTTATCTATATCCCAACCTAAATATCATCAATATATATCATAATATCATAAATATCATAATATCATAAATACCATATCCTTGCTGTTTTTTTATATGTATTTTAGTCCAATATAGCCTGATTGTATTATCACTTACTTTACTTAAAACATACCTACTTTTATACAATTGATATTTTACACTTATATAAAGTCTCTTCTTACATTCTCTTATGCAATTAATATTCTTTACACTAGTATAAAGTATTTTCTACCTATCAATATTAATACTGTATTTTCTAAAATATTTTTTATTTTCATTTTTATTTTTTTATATAATTCGTTTCTAGATTTTTATAATTTTACAACTTTTATTTCTTCTTTTTTTATTACCTATAATTTTTAGTGCGTAATTCTTATCACTTTCTAATTTACCCATATCATTTCACATTCCTATTGTATATTCAGTTTTTATTTATTTATCTGTAATACCTTAATTTTTTTAACTGTCAACACTTTCTGTCTGTTTTATTATTATTTTCTTCATGATGTGGGTTTTTGTACCTTTTGGTTTTTGGCACTTAGTAGTTTATAGTATACACTTATACATTTTAACCTTCATAATTACCTTACTGTACATCTTTATCAATTTTTTTGCCTGTATTCACCTTCTTTTGGTTTATCTATATTTAAAATGCTTTAATATATTTGTACCGTTTTCTTATGATGTCTGTATTTTGCATATAGCCCTGAAGAAGACCTACAGCGTAGGTCGAAACGTTGGCTATCAATAAAGATTTTCTCAAATTACTTGAGAATTTCATTCAGTGACCTCTACCCGGACCAATTTCTTCAACATATTTCATATATCTTTTGACTGTTTCCATATAATATTTGTAAATTTTCATATTGTGATTAAACTATTTAAATCTAAAATAAATTAATTTAATAATTATGTATTGTAAATATTGTTGTTGTTTTAAATTAAAAAAAAAAAAAATTAAAATAATTTAATACATAAAGATTTTTAAATAGCAGTAAGGTACAAATAATATAATCATAATAACTCACATTACCTTACATATCAAAGTTCAAGCCAGTAGTGGACAATTGACCATGGGATAGTGAATCATCAGGAAAATGAAAAAAATAATTTTTAATTATCACTATGTATTCTTTATTGAGGTATCTATGCTTGGTTTTTGGGACTGTTTTTGGGACAAGTCTTTTTGTTTTTGGATTGTATAACATATATATGATTCTTGTTTTTGTTTTTTTGCAGAATCTATAACTTATAACTTTTTTTAAAGTTATGTTTAGGAAGTTGATGTATTTTAATTTTGAAAATGGCATTTAAGTTGCCGAAACGTCTTGTTTATGAAAGAATAAAATAAATTGACTGGAAGCTGGTTTTTTTCGAAGATAAAATTATTTTTGCTAAAAATCTTTTATGTCCACGTAGCAATATTAAATTGTTTTCTTTATTGTTAATTTTGTTTTGTGAAAAGCTTCCTGAAGTTCGGGATAATTCAAAGATAAGGTTAATACAAATTATGTGAAAAAGTTCATCAAATGGATTTTGACAAGGATAGAAATGCAGAGAGTAAGGTGATAAGAGGGCTCTAGAATCAACATTTTCTTAATTTTGTGCATTTCAATTTACAATAATATGAATAAGAAGGATATGTTACCAGTGTTCAGGGCATAATCAATGCGGATAACAGTCCCTGGGTACCGGCTAATACACAAGTCCCAACATAATAAACTAAACTAAGGAAGATCTACTTACCACGAAGATGTCGGGAGAAGAGGTGCCAGCACTGGAGGCTCCATCGCCGCCGCCATGGCTGCCCGGACCCTCCCCGAAGTTGGCGATGATCTGTTCCCTGTCATCCGCCACATCGTAGAGCCTATCGTCCGGGTCGAGGATACCGCCGTCCCTCTGGGTCTGAAGAGAGTGGACGGCTACCCAGTTGTCCGAACCCTGAAGGAAGAAGAACGAGGCATTAGTATGGGGAGGTAACATATAAGTATAACTAAGTTCATTAATAAAATATCGATTTAAAAATAATTCAATTTTAAACTTATTTTATAGCTAATGTTAATATAAACATTATAAATAAATAAATTAAAAGGTTTGGCTGATCCGAAGGCTCGATGCCGATACCGCCAATCTTGGCTTACAAACTTCCACCCACACACGACCACCGAAACCCAAATCCTTCAGATCACTCTTTACGCAATCTTCCCACCTACGCCTTGGTCCCTCTCCCCCTAAGACGATTCCCAGTCGGCACAGCGCTTATTAACTTTTTAGGAATTGGTTCGTTACTAAGCCCGAAACTTTACAAGCCCTAATCTTTGCGACGCTATTACTTGAATAATATTAACCGGGTAAATGCTTCGCGTTCTGTAATCTCCTAAATTCTTCAGTGGTCTTATCCTTTTTTGTACCGAATATTTTGAGCAATACCTTAACAAGCTATTCATCCCTCAGTGTTAACGGTCACATTTCACATTAACATAAACATTACTTGAAATATTAAAAAAGCCTAAAGTTAATTTTTGTTTTCCAACAAAGTATATTGAAATACGATCATTTTTAGGATTACGTAATCATTGACCGAATATATTATGTATCCTGACTAATAATGTACCATTAAGTAATTTTTTTTTTTACCATTGGGTTGTTAGGAAAACAATACAGGAATTTATGTTTTCTCTAAAATACTCTTAAAAATGTAAAGGAGATAGTTGGGGGGTGCAGTAAAAAAAACCACTGAATAAGTAATAAACTTATAATTATGTGCCGACGTTTCGACCTACAGTGTAGGTCATCTTCAGGGCGATTTGGAGAGAGAAGTCGTTGTGTGTAACGGCTGGATAACAATCACCCCTTAAAAATAGTCAACTTTTTAAGTTTGTTTGACTTTTATAAATTTAAACACTTATTAATCATCTTTCAAAGATGCTTGTTTAATTCTTCAACATTTTGCTTCTTGGGAATAATTAAGATATCAAAGCGTGATTTTCTCATAATTCTTTTTTATGAGTTCAAACTCGGCCGGAACGGAGTCCAAAGTGCAAGAAATATCAACGAACTCTGGGGCGAAGGCAGTATAAGTGAGTGCACTGTTTAACGGTGATCCAAAAAATTTCGAGAGGGAGACTTGAGCCTTGAAGACAAAGAAGGAGTTGAAAGAAGTCCTGCCCTTGATCTCGCTGTTCTCCGAACATTGGTGTAAGAAAATCCGTGTAGCTGACAGACACATCGTACAGCTGTACGAGAACTGGCAGAAAAACTCGAAGTCAGCAAATGAAGGTAGGCTCCTTATATTTCAATTATATTCAAACTATTTCTTTTTTATAATTTATATTATTTTTCTATGATATATTTTTTTAAATATTTTATTTGAAAAGAAAGGCCGAGAAGCGAGCCAAGATGGCCGAGATGGTTGAGGCGTCACAACGGAGAGGTGAAAGTCCCGGTCCTGGCCATATCTTTTCTTTTCAACAGAATATTTAAAAAATTATATCATATAACAATAAAATAATTTATAATAATATTAACGAATTAAAGTCAACTAGATCCAAAATAAAGTAATGTTCAATTAACATTCTCCCCGTGTATGCATCACAAATTGCGAGAACACGGAGATGTAGGATCAATTGAAAAGAGGGGATATGGCTGGCCGTGAAGCGAAGCCAGGATGGCCGAGATGGTTGAGGCGTCACCACGGAGAGGTGAAGGTCCCGGGTTCGAGTACCGGTCCTGGCCATATCTTTTCTTTTCAAATAAAATATTTCTTTTTTATGTTAGAGAGAAAAAATATTGACTGAGAGATCTAATGGAGGATGGATATAGTTGGGGGGGGTGCAGTCATAAATAACACCAAATAAGTGAAAACTTATTTTTTATCAGTGCTATTTTCATCCCCTATTTCCTTGTTTGTTCATTTAACGTCACTCTATGCTGCTATGGCTAATCGGACGATGCTACAGTGGGAGCTCTAAATTTTGCCTATCCAGGTTTAATTAGGATAGGGATTTTTAACGAGTACCTGACATCGTACAGGCTCGGGACCCCCGTTTAACGTCCCTTCCGAAGGACGACGTAACTAAGGATTTTAATATTCCCCTATTTCCTTTTTTTAGATATTATATTCATTGTTTATTCAAATTATTTCGGTATCTTGTTAGATTATTATTCCTGAAGTAGACCGCAACGTGGATTGAAAAGTCAGTATCTAACAAATGGTTTCACTATTTAAGGAATAATTTTTCGTACTAGTATGTTTAAGGGCCTGCTGACATCAGCGCGCTAAGGTGTCACTTTTCTTAACCATCTCCTACTGTTATAGTAACCTTTCTATTGTTTTGTTATTGTTTATGTGAAGTTGAACGTGAATGTGTTTTTGATTATTTTCTTCAAATATGACTTGGAATTAGAAGATTTTTCGCACGGTGAACGATGAAAAATCAGCTGTTAGGTTTCTTCAGGAGCGGAATGTTATTCCGCAGAAAATGCGTTGTGGAAATGGACATGATATGAAACTACAAGTGGGGAATAAAATTAGATGGAGATGCCAGAAAAAAGGATGCAACAAGACCCTGGGTATTCGATTAAATACGTGGTTGAGGGATAGAGCATTACTTTTGGAGACTATTGTCCATTTTATATATTTTACATAACGAAGAGGGAAGAGACCCTTTTGAAGCAATTTTTGAAGATATTGTTCTTTTTAATGAGCATTGTTTGGAATAAATCTTTCATTGTTTATCATAATCATATTTTAAATATTTCTATTTTATTCATTAAATAACAATTTGTAACTAAAATATGATGATTTTTTTAATTTTTAAATGTTTTTATTTTAAAGAGAAAAGATTTGCCCGGGCATATTTTAGTTACAAATTGTTATTTAATGAATATCCCTTGTAATAAATGCTTTATTATTTCTAGTTTAATTTTGTCTACACGTTTCTCATTTATTTCATTTCCTATAAATCTGTTGTATCATAATGAAAGGCAATGCCTATTTAAAATTCATGCATAACCTGACAATGTCAGCAGGCCCTTAAACATACTAGTACCTAATTTTTTAACTCCACCCTAACCATTTTCTTCTTTAGATTTATACGCCAGTGACGCGGCTGGGAAAGGGGGCTAGGGCTTCCCGGACTCCTGCTTTGCCCTCATTCCTGGGGAAGAAGCTTAGTTCGGGGATTCCAGGCAAATTGTAAATAGTGTAATTATGGTATAGTATGAATGTAAGCAATTACTTTATTTTTATCACATTTTTTAATTTATTTTGCTTATTTATGCCGCAAGTATATATTTTTCCGCATGTATATATTTTTATTACATTTATTTATTTTATTTTTGTATAAGTTATTTTTATGGAATGACTAGCTTATGCCCGCAGCTTCGCTCGCGTGGAATTTGGTCTGCCACATAAAGTTTCGTGAAAGATCATTTTAAATAAATAATGTAATTATTTTTTAAAAATATAAGTTACTCGTACATCTAAAATTTCAGATGTCCAACTTCAAAACTGACGGGTTCCTTTGAACCCCTATTATATTAAAGGAGAAACCCTTGGGGTGGAATTATCTTAATTTCTTTCTTAAACTATACAAAGAACCTATCTACAAATTTCAAGATGCTAAGTTCCTCATTTGCCTTTAATTATGTACTATAAGAGGGGGGTACATGCCCCCGTGCCCCACGTAAATCTGCCCTTGCTGTAGCCTATGGCGTATAACCTATTTTACTCAATAAGTTTCATCCAAATCCGTTCAGTAGTTTTTGCATGAATGAGTAACAAACATTAATACAAACATTCGCATTTATAATATTAATAGGATATCAAAACGATAGTTTCACTCATGTTCTTTCTTTTATTTAAACAATTATGACCATGTGATTTGCCTTTAATTATGTACTATAATGGATTCTTCACAGTACCAAAACTGTCGGGAGGGGGCACATGCCCCCGTGCGCCTCCTTCCCCTAAATCCGCGCTTGCTATAGCCTATTTGTTATTCTGATGTATAACCTATAATACTGTAAAGTTTCATCCAAATCCGTTCAGTAGTTTTTGCGTGAAAGAGAGACAAACATACAAACTTTCACATTTATAATATTAGTAAGATTGTAGAGCTACTTAGCTATACAATTACTATTACTTATTGCCCACAAGTGGCATATTGTAATAATTCAATAAAGTATAAAAAAAAAAAAAAAAAAGAAGATTTATACGGACAGCTATTAACTATTCAAAAAATATATTTTAATTACAAATATAATTAGAAGTGAAAGTAGATTTTATCTATGCAATTAAAATAACAGATTTATAACATTCTAGAATAGTAAGAAATCAATTGGAAAGTATTTACATTTTATTAATACTTCCATTATAAGATATACTATTTTTCAAATAAGAAACTATACAAACAGTCTTAACGTGCATTGGGAATAACAGACAATGTCCTCAAGATTAAAGTCGCCTTAGAAACATGAGAAACCCTGATGGGTTTAATGTTCGTAAGGCTTCCTTCGTCGCTAAAAACGCGACAAAAACTATTTTGAATATATTTGTATTTATCGGAGTCAAAACCAGGAAATGAGGATCACCTGTGGTGTAGCTGTTAGCATAACAAACAATTATGCCAAAACTCGAGAGTTCGTAGGGAATAAAAAAAATTCTTAGTGATGACGTCCTTCGGAGGTGACCTAAAATTGGATTCTCGAGCCAATTCGGTGTCAAGTACTCGTTAAATATATTTTCTATCATACTTATTATTATTTTGGCTTTACAGTCCTGCGAGAACCCCGGCCTCCACCACTACAGCCGACCAATCTCCTCCAGTTTTCTACACCCAGCAGTTTCAGGTCCTCTTCGACATCTTCTAGACATCTGATCCGAGGACGTCCTCTGCTTCGTTTACCGTCCGGTTTCTCATAGAGCATTCTCTATGCTCTCCTGTGGTCCGGCATTCTTTCCACATGTCCGATCCATCTCAATATGGCTTTGTTTATCAACTCCACCATGTCCGGCTCCCCATATATCTCCATCCTCTTTCTTTCTTCTTCTCCAAACACCATTTTCGGCCATTCTGTCCCAGATTCTTCTTAATATTTTTCTCCCTTATGGTGAATAATTTCTGATTTTTTGGTCAGGGTCATGTCTCGCATCAAATACATGACTACTGGTCTTACTGAGGTCATAAACAGTTGAATTTGTATTCTTTTAGAGAATAGTTTTAACTGAAACACTCTTTGTAGCGAGGAATACCACTTATTTTCTGCTGCTAGTTTGGATTGTATATCACTCTCTCTGTATATATCCTACTTATATAGTACCTGGTAGAAAAATTTAGATCTCCCACTGTAGCATCGTCCGGTCAGCAATAGCAGCTTAATGTGGTGTCAAATGAATAAACAAATAACAAAACGCCGTGAATAAATAAAAAAAATCTCATTCTAGTGAACATTCCACAAACACGTCACAAGGACAAACGCTCAAGTATACATTGGAGGAATATGTAATTAACTGATATGGAGGAACGTAAACATTACATCCAACATTCCACAGCTCACTTTCTATTTCCTGCTCCCTGTAACATGTCAGGTACTCGTTAAAAATCCCTATCCTAATTAAACCTGAATAGACAAAATTCAGAGCTCCCACTGTAGCATCGTCCGATTAGCCATAGCAGCATAAAGTGACGTTAAATGAACAAACAATATTTCCTGCTTATTTGATGAAGAAAAACATATGTTCAATTATTAATCTTACTAATATTATAAATGTGAATGTTTGTATGTTTGTCTCTCTTTCAAGCAAAAACTACTGGACGGATTTGGATGAAACTTGACAGTAATATAGGTTATACATCAGAATAACACATAGGCTATAGCAAGCGCGGATTTATGGGAGGGTGCAAGGGGGCACGTGCCCCCCTCCCCCGACAGTATTTTAGGTACTGTGGAGAATCCATTATTGTACATAAATAAAGGCAAATCACATGATAATAGTTGTTAAAATAACAGAAAGAACATGAGTGAAACTATTTGTTTTGATATCCTATTAATCTTACTAATATTATAAATGTGAATGTTTGTATGTTTGCCTCTCTTTCACGCAAAAACTACTGGACGGATTTGGATGAAACTTGACAGTAATATAGGTTATACATCAGAATAACACATAGGCTATAGCAAGCGCGGATTTATGGAAGGGTGCAAGGGGGCACGTGCTCCCCTCCCCCGACAGTATTTTAGGTACTGTGGAGAATCCATTATTGTACATAAATAAAGGCAAATCACATGATGATCTATGTGGGAGCACGGGGGCATGTGCCCTCCCCCCGTTTTAGTACATAATTAAAGGTAAATCAGGAACTTAGCATCTTGAAATTTGTAGTTAGGTTCTGTGTATAGTTTAAGAAAGAAATTCGGATAATTCCACTCCAAGGGTTTCCCCTTTAATATAATAGGGGTTCAAAGGTTGTATAGAATCCGTCAGTTTTGAAGTTAGACATCTGAAATTTCGGATGTTCGAGTAACTTATATTTAAAAAAAATAATTAAATTATTTATTTAAAATGATCTTTCACAAAACTTTACGTGGCAGACCAAATTCCACGCTTGCGAAGCCGCAGGCATAAGCTAGTATTCAATAAAAATTAACAAAAACTTCAAAAGACACATCAAATATTGATTAGAGCACGTTAGGAAAAATCCCAAAAAGGTAGGCCTTAAGTCTCTAAAATAATGAAAGAAGGTAGTGAGTCAACGTTTCGACAATTCAGATTTCATTAGGATTTAAATCAAAAGAAACAGTACAGCACATCTCACATCAACAATCAGAAAAATCTCTTTAAATTAGAAGAAGCAACCTCAATGACGTTGAACTAACAACTAAACATAATCTCTTTTTTTATAATTATTGGTCAGCTATTTTGATTTTTAAATATTTATAGAAAAAATATAAACTATTTGATGAATCTGCATCGACTGTCGACGTGGGATGTGCAGCACTATTATTGTTTGGTGTGATTTTTATTTTCCAGTATTATAGAGAATTAAGACTTTGTTTTTAGGATTTTTCCTATTTCATTTTATTGTTACTTTAAATATTAAAATATAAAACTAATATATATTTCATGAAATATTTCTGTGAATGCATTTAATTCCCAAAGGATTAAAGAACTGTAGACAAAAGATTTTCTCAAGACGAGTGAAGAAAAAACAAGATCCTTAAAACAATTAACAACGTTTATCAGTGAGAATAATCGCACACAAGGAACCCACTAAAATATACTCTAAAAATAAAATGTTCAGTCTACCTTCTTTAGAGGTACTTCTATTCAAAATTTCTCAAATAATATGAACTGAACTAAATTACATGAAATTCTCTTAGATTGTGTCTATTTCTAAAACCTTCAAAATTAATAATTGTCAAATTATTAATTTTTATATACTTCCTACTCCTCTAATCCTGTGAGAAAATTAATAATAATTTTATATGTATTTAAAATATATTGCTTATTTAAAAAATATCGAAATATCAAACGACTAAACAATAAAAATAATATTAAAACTGATTTCGTCTAGAAATATTGATTAAACAATTGTAGCAGAGCTTCGACTAAACCAACTGTCTTCCCTTGATTCATAGGAGGGTACAACTTGTCATTTTTAGAAATTAAGTTTTAAGAGATTTGAGGTAGTTTCTCTGTCTGTCTTCAGAATCAGGTTCTTGAGCATGAAGCCTCGCCTACTTACAAAATCGTTATTCAAGAAACCGAACAGACCCTTCCTTTGTACTCAACTCCAAGACCCTACATGGATTGTAGTGGTACAGGTTTTTTTTTTTCAAATTTAGTATTTTAAAACTCCTCATACAAAACTGAAAAAACAAGAAACTGCTCGATGTTTTCGCCTACTTCAACATTTACTGGACAAACGTTCAAAGCTACTAATTAATTACAAAAGACTCAATTACATGACAGTTATCAAGCCTATTTGGATATGCGGAGTTGAGCTTTGGGGCTCTACTAAACCATCCAATTCATCTCGTATCCAATCCTTACAATCCAAAATCCTTCGTAAAATTCTCAATGCTCCTTTTTATGCCACGAACAGACTCATCCATCATGATCTTAATATCCCATATGTTGCTGATTTGGCCCAAACTAGATACCTATCCTTCCATGACAGCTCCATACACACTTGAATCCGCTAGTCTCTCAGCTTGCTTTCCATACTATTCCTGATAACCCTCCGAGGCGTCTGAAAAGAAGATGACCCCTAGACCTTCTACTATAGAACTTTATTGGAGTGCTACCGACGGGTAGTTTCTCCACCATTTTTTTTTGTTTTTATGTCATTTGTTCGTATCAGCAAATTTACTTGTTGTAATATTATTACAGTTGTAAATATCAATAAATTAATCCAAAAAAAAGAAAAGTAAATTTATATTAACTGAGCAAATTTTTAAAGATGTTTATTTTTTTAGTCTACGCATTATCCGAAATATTAGTTCGGATAACCGCCGCTCTGAGATCTACTGTATATAGAAAACTATTCAACAGCTTTATTGAAGATAAGTTCAACAAGAATTTAATGCATGAATGTAAATATTTAAAAAATTGAAACAATCCTGTACCACAAGTCATGAAGGGTCTTTTATCACCAGTATATGTTAGAGACTGCACTGTTTCTGGAACAGGATTATGCAGGGAGGTTATTTGTCAACCTCCAGATTTTTCCCCAAGTAAGGTAACCCCCTATATGAAGGCTGGATGAACCCCAGGAGGATCTGCAGATCCCACAGAGCTCCATCATGACTTTTAACAGATAAATAATTCAAATGCCACAGCTGGATTAAAACCCGGGACCAGCAAATCAGCGTTTTATTGATTTATTCAATGTTATGTCTATATTAATAGATTATATAACTTCACTTAAGAATTCCACATCCTGAGATGAAATTCGAAAGGAACTCAAAAATGCAAACTTATGTCCAGCTTACTTCAGGCACAAAGTAGACAAATGACAAGTTGAATCAGAGCAACCAAAACAAAAACAGTACAGACCAAAGTGGTCGGAAGAGCGTGAACAAACCTTTTCGGAAAGAATGAAGGCCTATTGGAAGAGCAAGAGGAACCCAAAGAAAAATTGAACGAGTTGCTCTACGTCTTCCATTTCTGGGGAGAATTCTCCAATAATTATATAAAACGCGGGGGCGACCTGTGGCCTAGTGGTTGCCATAACAACCTACTAAGCCCAATATCGCTTCGTAGCCTAGCAGGTGGCTCTAGCACTTTTTAAAGGGCTTAAAAAATCTTCGGGAAGGGACGTTAAACGGGGTACGGAGCCTGTACGATGTCAGGTAATCAGATAAAAATCCCTATCCTAATTAAACCTGTATATGCAAAATTTAGAGCTCCCAATGTAGCATCGTCCGATTAGCTATTATAGCATAAAACGACCTTAAATAAACAAACAATTTTAAACGTATGAGATGAAAATAGTTGACTGGATGATTTAATGTAAAGGAGATAGTTGGGGGGTGCAGTCAATAAGAACACAGAATAAGTAATGAACTTATATTATGTGCCGACGTTTCGACCTACAGTGTAGGTCATCTTCAGGGCTAACAGAGAAACAAACAGAACAAAAAATATAAAAAATGTACAGTAACAATAATATGGTGACAAGTAATGTAGAAAAATAAAATAGTGGCAGATATGTAAATATCCTCATTTTGGTTTCTTTTGTTTAACTCCTCCTTTTGATTTTCCTTTATATTATTATTTTGTACTGTACTATCCATTCTGTACATTTATTTTCTATTTTTTATTTTAAATGCGTTATTTATAATTTATCATTTCTGCTCATTTTCTTTAATTTTAATTTTAATCTGTCTTACTTTATTATATCTGTCATTATTTTCATTTGCTTTTCATTATCAATAATTTTGTTATATCTGTCACTATTTGAATAATTATATCTGTCACTATTTCAATAATTTTGTTATATTTGTCTTTATCTTAATTTTATAATATCTGTCACTATTTTAATTCCTTTCATTATCATTAATTTTTTAAATCTGTCTATATCTTTATTTTATTATAATCTGGCTCTTTTTTTAATATTCGTTATCTTCTATCTTCATATCTGCCACTATTTTATTTTTCTACATTACTTGTCACCATATTATTGTTACTGTACATTTTTTGTTCTGTTTGTTTCTCTGTTAGCCCTGAAGATGACCTACACTGTAGGTCGAAACGTCGGCACATAATATAAGTTCATTACTTATTCTGTGTTCTTATTGACTGCACCCCCCAACTATCTCCTTTACATCAAATTTTAAACGTAATTATTTTAATCGTGCTTAAATTAGTTTCTGAAGAAGTGGGAAAAACTATAACTTGGTTTTTCTATTGATCACTCAAAACGTGCAATACAGGAACTGTTTAAACCAAGGTTTATTAACCCTGAATGAACAAGGTAATGAAAGGTAAATTAGTAAAGAGGTTATGTAAGCTCTGTTTTGGAAATATTTCCACAATTCTCCTAAACATTCCGCGATTCTTATTGTCAAGTCAGTTCACGTCAAACACAGAAAATGATTTAAAAGTTGTAATTGTACTGAATTTTCTATGGAAAATAGGAAAATAAATCGTGAATAGTAAAAACAAAAACGAATAGAAGCAGAGAGTTTGACAGAAACAAATGATATTACATTGTTGACAGTTGAGTACTGTTTATGAATAATTCAAGAGAAAATTTTAATAACAAGCAAACACCAGTTTATTTGCAAATTGATTTTTTAAACTTTTGAACAAGGTAACAAATAATAACATGATGACGTTTAAAAATCAAATAATTCGGTAAAAAATATATTTTTTTAAAGTTATTTAATGAAATTTACAACTGTATAGCAGAATACATCAAATAAATATAATGAATTTATACATTGACATAAAAAGACAAGTGGAAAAACTACCCAGTGGTAGTATAAGAACTGAAATAATAAGTTTAACTTAGAAGGTCATGAGGCCATCTTCTTTTCAAACGCCTCGGAGGATTATCAGGAATTGAAGAGGTTGCGAGGTTTGAAACTAGTGGATTTGAGTGGGAATGAAGTTTGTCATGAAAAAATTGAGATCGTATTCGGGCCAGATCAGTAACAAACGGAATATTGAGGTCATTATGGATTACTTTGCTCGTAAAAAAGTAAGGAGCATTGAGGATTTTACGAAGGATTTTGACTTGTAAGGTTAAATACCAGAGGAATTCGATGGCTTAGTGGAGCCCCAAAGCTCTATTCCTCAAGTCCAGATGGGTCTAATGATTTTCATGTATATGAGTCTTTTGTAATTAATTGGGAGCTTAGAGCGTTTGTCTAGTAAATGTTGAAGTAGCCTGAAACGGCGAGCTTTTTATTGTCGTTTCAGTCGAGTATTAGGATTCCAAGTTAATCTTTTGTCAGGGTGTAGTCCTGATTACCGGGCCTGTTCTATAGGAATCAGTGGGGTGTTATTAAAAGATACAGGAGGGCAGGAAATCGTTGGTGTACGACGGGGTAAAATTGATTTATGGGAATTTGTTTTAATCCTCCAGTTTTGACACCTTTTTTCAAGGTCAGTGATATGGGATTGAAGAGTAAGGAATGCAATAACTGGATTGGTGTTGACTGATAATACACATGTATTTTTTTATTATTTAAATATTAATTGTAACCATGACAACACTGATAAGAAGTTAGTAGATGGAAAGCTGGAAAATCTGGATAACCTCACTTTTACTCTCTTTGTTTATGTTTTGTTATATTTTCAATTATTATATTTTTTTCACTAGGCTTTTCATACGTGACGGAGTGGCTCAGTGGTAGAGTGCTGAGCTGCCATGCCGGAAATCTTGGTTCAAATCCTGCAGGCATGACTTTTATTTAGTCTGTTTGCAGTGGGAGATGGCTCATATTGGATCTAGGACCCTCCTGGGGCCCACCCAGCCTCTATAAAATATTATAACACAAGGGGTACCCAAAATAAGGGGGGAAAATCTGGCGGCTGAGCGTGACCTCCTTGCAGAACCGTTGTCCAAGAAACAGTACAGTCTCTACCATGTACTGAACCCCAGACCCTTGTATGGGTTGTAGTGGTACAGGTTTTTTCATACGTGACTTTTAATTATTTTATTAAATTATTAATTACCGAAAATAATAATTTTTCTCTTATTTTTTGGTCTGTATATTAATTTTTCTCATTTTTATCTTTTATTTATTATGCATATTATTTGTTAATAGAATAGGTATTTTTTCCGTCAATAGATTTGAATGACGCTAAATTCCACTGCTTTACTAGTCATAACAGCTCGGATGGACCTTTTTGATCAATTTGTATGGAATATTTATGGTATGTACCTTTTTTAATTGTTGGTAAAAATTGCTATTAATAAACTTTCATTAAAAAAATCATTATGTATTATTTATAGATACGTGAGGGGTCTGGGGTTCAGTACAGGGTAGAGACTGTACTGTTTCTTGGACAATGGTTGTGAAGGGAGGTGATTTGTCCTAGATCACGCTCACCCACGATACTTTCCCCCTTTTGGATACCTTATAGAGGCTGGGTGAGCAGAAAGAAGGTCCTAGATCCCATAGGATCCATCTCCGGCCCCTGCAAGTGAGCGGGATTTGAACCCAGGACCACAGAGTCACTTCGCTCCCATGCGGTTACACTGATATCATTGTTTATAAAACTCTAAGAGTGACATTCTCTATTCTTTTCTTGCAGTTCAGATAATAGTAAGCTCGGATAATCTTATGAAACGAACATCGACTGAAACTTCGTGCTTAGAGACAGCGTATGGGAACTGCAATCGCCAATCATCAAAAGTACGATGAAAGCAGACTAGCGGCTATTATCAAAGAAGAAATCGTCGGTGCAGAGGACAACCTCCCACGACTGGACTTTCCGAATACTTTCTAGTTCTGATAATAGCGATGACAGGGGGTGCTTTCCAAGGGCTGCTTTCTAGAACTGGGGTCCTTCCGGATGACTTGCCGACTTGAAGGAGTCGAGGACTGACCGGAGGAATGGGAACAAGAAGTCATTACTCTACTAATAGAGGGAGGTCACTCCGAAGAGGAGGTATTGCGGGCGGTGCCAATTGCCAACAATTTAAGAGAAATTATAATGATCCGGCAGAAGGAGAAAAAATATTACTTCTACGGTCATCGAACCGAGAGAGAGAGAGAGAGAGAGAGATGTTATAAAATATAACTGTCTCACGATCGATATTTCAAAGAGAAAATTAAATATAGTTCTAAAAAAATAAAATAGAAGATCAGACTTCAAAATGTGAAAACGCGATAAATACAGAATAAAATTATGAAGTGATTAACAAAATAGTATATGTTGATGATTTGGGAAATTAATATATCATGATTATGAAGGGGTACAGCTTAGGGTACTCATTAATATCTATCCTGAAGGAAGTCCTAAAAGAAAATGGTTACTAGTCCATCATAAGAGGTTTTATATATATATATATATCTTTTCTCTTCAAAATTAAAAAATATATTTAAATAATTTTTTTTTTCACATCCTCCAAACTTTTATTTACAATATATTACAAATTTACAATGAATACATGCAAATGCTTATATATATAAAGGAAGGAAATTGAATCGTATTTAAATAATTAAAAAAGAACCATAAATAAAAAATAAATTATGAATATAAATTTGACGGAAGTCAACGAGATGCCGATTAAAGTAATGTTCAATGAACATACTTCCCCGTGTATACCTCGAAAAACTGCGGGATCACAGGGATATAGGATCAGTGAACAGAAAGGATTTGTCTAGCTGGAATGCGTGCCTTGGTAGCTCAGTGGTTAGAGCACCGCGCTAGAAACGCGGGCGACCCGGGTTCGAATCCCGGCCAAGACATAATATTTTCTCTTCAAAATTAAAAAAAAAAATTAAAAATATATTTAAATAATTTAAAAAAGAACCATAAATAAAAAATATATATATATATATATATATATATATATATACACACATACACTTTATTGAATTATTTCCACTTTTAGGCAGTAAGTAATAGAGCTAAATAGCTGTACAATCATTAAATAAGAACAAAAACAAATAACAATAAGCTGTACTGCAAAAACCCGGAACGAGTCTGGGGTTCAGTACATGGTAGAGACTGTACTGTTTCATGGACAACGGTTCTGCAAGGAGATGACTTGTCCTCGGTCAAGCTCAACCGCCAGACTTTTTCCCCTTATTTTGGGTACTCGCTTTTAGAGGCTGGGTGAACCCAGGAGGGTCCTAGATCCAATATGATCCATCTCCAGCTGCAAACAGACTAAATAAACGTCTTGCCTGCAGCGGGATTTGAACCAGGATTTCCGGCATGGCAACTCAGTGCTCTACCACTGAGCCACCCCGCTCTCTATCCTGCATCATATATTTTAATGAACTATGAATAACGGGGTAATTCAGTTCATTGACTTGCCGTGCCTAAGGCCCTGGGTTCGATGCCGGCCTTAGCAGATAGTTTATTTAATGTGATAACTGCTAACGGATGGACCCTGCAGGATCAGGAAAACCTCCTGGGACTCACCTCTATAAAGTGGGTACCTTTAATTAGCGGAAAGTCCTGGCGGTAATTATGTACTTAACCCCGTTCACGGGTTGTAGCGAGAGTGTTTTAAAATATAGGTTAAATCAATTGGTAAATCAATGTTAAAAAAAAATCGGTACTTTTCCAATCTAACGACGACCTACCCCAGCGCCCCAAGTGTCACTTTCGTTAACTACCTACTACGGTTAGCGAAACCTTCCTTAGTCCTTTTTTATTGTTTGTGTCTAGTGGACGTTTATTTGTTTTCATCTTAATTATATGGTACAATATGAGTTGGAATTTGATGAAGATTTTTCGAGAGGTGATTGATGAAAAGCTCAGCTGTGGTATTTCTACAGGAGCGGAACGTCATTCTCCGGAAAATGTGTTGTAGAAAGGGACATAATATGAAACTGCAACTGAATATTGTTCTTTTTAATGAACATTGTTTATAATTGTTGCTAGATATCGTTGTGTTTAATCAATATTGTTTATAGTAAATGTTTTATTATATCTTATTATTTATTTTCTATTTTAAATATTTCAATTTGAAACATAAATAATTATATTTAACTACAATGTGATGTTTTTTTGGTTAATTGTTTTGATTGTTCTGTATATACGACACGGTTTTGATGTGATATTGTTATTTTTAATGAATTTTGTTTATAATAAATGTTATATTTTATCTTCTTATTTATTCAGTAGTTTATATATTTTCAATTTAAAGAGAAATTGTGATATACAGCTAAAATATGATTTTTTTTTTGTATTTCTTTTATTTTTAGCTATTTCTCTTTAAAAGAAAAATAGCTACAAATAAAAGAAATACAAAAAAAAAAATCATATTCTAGCTGTATATCATCTCCTATTTCATTTCCTAAGAATCCTCTTGTCTGTTTACTATTTCAAATATATTTCAGGCATCATAACCTGACAGGCTGCAAATAGTTGAGGTAGGTGCCAGAGGAGCGTGCTGGGGTAGGTCGTCGTTAGATTGGAAAAGTACCAAAAAATCTTATAAAATTGTTGTAAAAATATAAAAATATTCCATGTTCACGCATACAATCATATTAAGGTTTACCACCGGCTTCTTACAAATTTTAAACACTAGTTTTAGCTTCATCATAATCGAGAAAAAAATTAAGACGTCATGTAAGAAGTTTCACTCGGAGAAATCGAGGAAAAAATATTCTATTCAAACAACAGTACATTATATTGTTATTGATGTTTTTATCCATGAGAACTATATTCTGATATGAGCTACACTAGTTTCTAATAGCGAGTGAAAATAATTGTGTATGGAATAGAAACTAACTGATCAATCGACAATAGCTCATGACAATATTAAGCAGGATCTCATATTTTAGAAGGCTCACTAACTAGGCTTCCAAATAACTATTACTAAGCCCAAGATCGCGGGTTCGTAGCCCGGCAGGTGACCCTAGGATTATTTAAAGGGAGTAAAAAATCCTTAGTTACGCCGTCCTTTGGAAGGGACGTTAAACGGGGTCACGAAGTCAGGTACTCGTTAAAAATCCCTATCCTAATAATACCTAGATAGGCAAAATTTAGAGCTCCCACTGTAGCATCGCTTGATTAGTCATAGCAGCATAAATTGACGTTGAACGAACAAATAAACCAAATAAATATTTAACTGAACGCCAATTTTTATATTAATAAAGAGCTACCCTTTCTAATGCATTGCGTTTTCACACTCGATTAATTAAATAATAAATGTTTTTAAAAATTGGCAAATCACAAAGCCACTGTTCCTGCTGGTATCGCCGCAGCTCTCACTGCGATTGAAACTGCAAATTTATAATTTCATAATAAGACCTAAATGCTCTATGGCGCTCCGGTTTTGAGACACCTCTACAAAACAACCCTGATGCGCCTGCAGCAGTACAAGAACTTCATCCTTAGACGGATTGTTAGCACTCCGCTCGAAGGAGCGGAGTGCTAACAATCCCCCTAGGACATAGGTATTCTAACAATCCCCCGAGGACATAGGTCGGAGGTACATTAAATTTTTTATGGCTGTGCGAGCCCCCCATTTAGGGGCATAAAACCACCACCCAGACCTGGGAATTGGAAGGGCAGTGTCCCCTTGGTCCATGTGCTCTCGTTGATCTAGGTATGGAGTGGGTACTCCCTTGTCCTTTTCCTTCCTCATTTCTCTTCTTCCTTTATCTTCATCCTTATTCTTCACTTCCTTTCCTAATCCCGTAAGCGGCCCCTCCCCTGTTTTGAATTGTTTAAAATTCAACATCCTTGTGCCGGTTTGAGAATAAACCGCATTCAGCGGACTCAGCCTAATGTTACGCCTTAAAATACCGAAAGGTAATAATAATAATAACAATAATAATAAATTCTTTATTTATTCTGGGACAAGTCCCTTTAGAATAACGTAACTGTACATTATTGTGGGCTTTAGAGCCTTACAATAACAAAGAAAAAAAAACAAGTAGAAAAGTCAATCTATAAAGCTGATTAAATAATAATAAATACAAAAATAGCTTCTTATGATAATGAAAAAATGAAGATTTCACATTAAAAATAAAAATAAAAATGAATAATATTCTATCGATAATTTTATGTATGCTCTTCGGGGAACTGGAGGGATAGGAAGTAATCAAATAAGTGGGATTTGAAGGTAGGAAGGGTCTTGGAACTTCCAGAGGGAACAGGACCTAATCAGGAACGATCTGTCGAAAGCAGCGGTTCGATGGGCCTCTATATACAAATCGGAAGGGTGTGAACCGGTATCACGGGAATGGATGGAGGATTTAAATTTGAGGAGCTCATATATGTATAATGGACGGCGGGTTAGAATAACTTGATAGAGGAGGGATGCAAGGAAATACTTACGGAAATACCTAAGAAACAAAATTCAGAAAAACGATTCAGGTAAAAGTTGTAGTTAAATGTAATATAAGGCTTTTAGTGTATATAGCAGCATTGCATATATTTATTATAATTGTAATTTGTAATTTGTATATATTGTAAATAAATCTTGGAGGAACAAAAAGAGAAAAGCCACTGTTTCTGACTTCTATTAAACCGTTACACAAAAAAAAAGCCACTGTTTATGAATCTAATAAAGAAATTAAATCATCGATTTAAGAAAACAAGACAATAAAACAAGAGGAAAATTATCGATAGACCATAATGAACTCAATTGACCTTGCTTGAAGTGTCCTTGACTGAAAAAATAACAATTATAACTATGGCTAAAAATATAGGAACATAATTATGCCAACGGATAGCAAGTGATAAGAAAATACTAACAAGTATTTAAAACATTTTCGGGGCGACCTGCGATCTAGTGACTAACATAACAAACTACTAAGCCCAAGATCGCGGGTTCGTTGCCAGGCAGGTGGCCTAGGATTATTTAAAGGGAGTAATAAATCCTTGCTTATGCCGTCCTTCGGAAGGGACGTTAAACGGGGATCTCGAGCCTGTACGATGTCAGGTACTCCTTAAAAATCCCTATTCTAATTAAACCTGGATATGGAAAATTTAGAGCTCCCACTTTAGCATCTTCCGGTTAGCCATTGCAGCATAAAGTGAAGTTCAATAAACAAACATAAACATAAGTACAGATAAGTATGCTATTTATATTATAGCGCTAAATCATGAAATATTGTATAAAGTATTAATACTATACACAGGGTGTCCCAATTCAAGTGGATCAAACGTTTTTAACTTTTAAACGAAACAAAATTCATAAAAACGATTCAGGTAAAAGTTGTAGTTATTCAGGTCTGGTTTGAAGAAATAAAAAAAATTTTTTGGTTTTTCACTTTAAATGGTCAATATCGACCTTCAAAAAATGTAATTTCCTCTTGGTCCCCATTTATTTTTATTATTCTGAAATGTACAATCCAAAACATAGAAAAAATGTATGTGACATTTTTTTTCTATCTTTCATAGTAGTAGAAAAAGCATTCAAAGTTGACTACTTTAGTAAACCTCCTTTACGAGGAAAAGCAATATTTTAGTTATTTTATTTAAGAGTTTTTAGTCTAAATAACTTACTAATCAAGGTATTTTGAATCTTTCAGAAAATGTCTGGACATTTAAAAACCTTCTGTGAAGACAGCATACTGAAGTAGTGAGCTTCAGATACTTCTTCTACTTGACCTATGAAGGAAAATGTTACATACATTTTTTCCATGTTTTGGATTGTACATTTCAGAAAAATAAAAATAAATGGGGACCAAGAGGAAACTACATTTTTTGAAGGTCAATATTGACCATTTAAAGAGAAAAAAAAAATTTATTTCTTCAAACTAGGCCTGAAAAACTACAAATTTTACCTGAATCGTTTTTACGAATTTTGTTTCGTTTAAAAGTTAAAAACGTTTGATCCACTTGAAATGGGACACCCTGTATACATAAATGCTATACATACATAAATACTATGTAAACATTAATATTTATTAAACTTTAAAACCCCCATAAAAAATGTATTAATTTAATTTATAGGGTTTTCCAGAAAATAATACAAGATTTTATATTTTATACATCTTCAAATCGTAAACTGTTTATGTTTGTTTTACGTTTTAATTTTATAAATGTAAATAATTTGATCTTCTTTCAAACAAGAATGTTTATTTGCCTCTGTAAAATTTTGCTACTTGAAAATAATTCCGTCTTTACTAAGATGTCAAAGCGTAATATTCGCATAATTTTGATTTTCTAGTTCAAACTAGGCCGAAACGGGGCCCATGGGGCCAGAAATATCAACGGAGTCTGGGGCGAGGGCAGTGTAAGTGAGTGCACTGTTCTACGGCGGTTCCAGCGATTTCGAGAGGGGGGCTTGAGCCTGGAGACACAGAAAGCCGAGGAAGAAATTCTATAAAGAAAATGACGCTAAATCAATAAACGAAGTTCATTTAACGTAACTTTATGCTGTTAAGACTAGTCGGACGATGCTACAGTGGGAGCTCTAAATTTTGTCTATCTAGGTTTAATTAGGATAGGGATTTTTAACGAGTACCTGACATCGTACCCCGTTTAATGTCCCTTCCGAAGGACGGCATAACCAAGGATTTTTTACTCCTATTAAAAAATCTTAGGGCCACCTGCTGGGCTACTAATATTTATTTTATTGTGTAGAACTTAAGTTAAAATAATAAATGGAAGTAGTTAAAAAATTTAACATCAATAACAACAAGTACGTATGTTACAAAATTTATGATAGTGACACAGAGCTAGCTGTAATGATAGTCTTAATAATATTATAAATGTGAAAGTTTGTATGTTTGTCTTTCTTTCACGCAAAAACTACTGAACGGATTTGGATGAAACTTTACAGTAATATAGGTTATACATCAGAATAACACATGGGCTATAGCAAGCGCGGATTTAGGGGGGCGCACGGGGGCAAGTGCCCCTCCCCACCCCCGACAGTTTTAGAGGTACTGTGGAGAATCCATTATAGTACATAATTAAAGGCAAATCAGGAATTTAGCATGTTGAAATTTGCAGATAGGTCCTTTGTATGATTTAAGAAAGAAGTTTGGATAATTCCACCCTTATTATAATAACGGTTCAAAGGTTGTATGGAATCCGTCAGTTTTGAAGTTAGACATCTGAAATTTAGTACGAGTAACCTATATTATTTTAAATTATTGTTAAAAAGCACTGTCAAGAAACTTAATGCGGCAGTCCAAATTCTATGCGAGCAAAGCCGCGGGCAAAAGCTAGTATGATATAATTTTGTGTCGAAGCTAAGTCTCTAATTCTCATAAGTATATTAAATAATAATTTTTATTTATTGTTCTTTTGTCGGTGATAATTTATAAATATTTTTATTTTTAGAGAAAAGATTTGTCCATGCCGGGATTCGAACCCGGAATAAAAATAAATTATAAATATAAAATTTGCGTACGTCAACAAGATCCAAGTTAAATAATGATCAATGAACATTCTTCCCCGTGTATACATCGCAAAAATTGTAAGAACACGGGGATATAGGATCGGTGAAGAGAATGGATTTGTCTGGCTTGGATACGACCCCTGGTAGCTCAGTGGTTAGAGCACTGCACTAGAGATGCAGAAGACCCGGGTTCGAATCCCGGGCAGGACAAATCTTTTCTCTTCAAAATTAAAATATTAAGTAACAGTTCTTATAATTAATTTTAGGGAAAATACTGTTCAAACTTATTTTATTTCAAACCCTATTTGTAACTTTTCTGTGAAATCAGTTCGTATAACCGACACTCTACTGTACTAACATTACATGATATCCGAATTAAAGTAAATATTTCTTTTGAGAAACAGAATACTATTAATCCAAGAGGAACTGGAGAGAACCAGAAACTCATTTGATTGGTGCCATTGCGCTTTTGAAACTAGTGTAGTTCATCGGGTTAATGGAGTCAATTGAACCAATTAACGGAGGCTGGGAGATATAAAATATGAGATAGGCATGCGTATAAAATTACTAACTCCAACATAAATTAATATAAATAGTAACTATGTAAAAAAATCAATGATGAATAATTATATATATATATATATATATTATAAATGTGAAAGTTGTATGTTTGTCTCTGTTTCACGCAAAAACTACTGAACGGATTTGGATGAAACTTACAGTAATATAGGTTATACATCAGAATAACACATACGGTATAGAAGGTGCGGATTTAGGGGAAGCGCACGGGGGCACGTGCCCCCCTACAGTTATTTAAGTACCGTGGAGAATCCATCATGGTACATAATTAAAGGCAAATCACATGATCATAGTTGTTAAAATAACAGAAAGAACATGAGTGAAACTATTTGTTTTGATATACTGCTAATCTTACTAATATTATAAATGTGAAAGTTTGTATGTTTGTCTCTCTTTCACGCAAAAAGTACTGAACGAATTTTGATGAAACTTTTGAGTAAGATAGGTTATACATCATAGGCTACAGCAAGGGCAGATTTATGTGGGGGCGCGGGGGCAAGTTCCTTCCCGCTATAGTACATAATTAAAGGCACATCAGGAACATAGCATCTTGAAATTTGTAGATAGGTTCTTTGTATAGTTTAGGAAATAAATTTGGATAATTCCATCTCCAAGGGTTTTCCCTTTAATATAATAGGGGTTCAAAGGTTGTACAGAATCCGTCAGTTTTGAAGTTAGACATCTGAAATTTCGGATGAACGAGTAACTTACATTTTTTAAAAATAATTAAATTATGTATTTAAAATGATCTTTCACGAGCATAAGCTAGTATGTATATATATATATATACATATATATATATATATATATATATATATATATATATATATATATATGTATGTAAGGTCAAATAATATATATATTAGGAAAAAACGGTCTGGGTGGAGGCCAGAAAAAATTCTCTTAGTAAGAATTTCAAAGCAATGTTTCGACCCACATTGCACTTCTTCTTCAGGGCTAAATATACAAGATACATATAAATTAATACAATATATGGTAAACAATAACAGTATATATTGATTGAATAATAATATGTGTAGTAATGTTCTACAATAAATAATATAATAGGCAATACATTAAATATACTGTAATTCCTTACCATATATTATTTTAATTTATATTTATCTTGTATATTTAGCCATTAAGATGACCTGAAATCCGAGTCGAAACGTTGGATATAAAAATAGACAGTTCTTCTTACTAAGAGAATTTTTTCTGACCACCAACCGGACCATTTTCTTCCTCATTTACTAACTAAGTGCATTTATATATATATATATATATATATATATATATATATATATATATATATATATATATATATATATATATAGGCGTAGGGAATTGGCGACCCCATCGCCCAGTCTTCAGACTGCAATCAGCCACTGGTCCTCCAGGTCGGGGGTTGGGCATAGGGTTAATAGCCCTACCCCATAAAAAAATAAATATTATGAAACCTAATATATATATATATATATATATATATATATATATATATATATATAAAAGTAGCGTAATGATTAAGGTGAAACTAGAATCCTATTTATTACTTGCTATCTGATAGAATGAACAATAGGTTCAGTGAAAGCTCAATCATTGGGCTTTATCATAAGGAGATGCCTAAAATATGACATACACATTTTAAATAGACGACAACTAAAACTGAAATTATTATATGTATGTGTGTGTACGGTTCCTCCTGTGTAGTAAACTCTGTAAAATAGTCGTTCATTTTTAAATCTCCATATACAAATATCCTTTGCATACAATCCTATAATTCCGGTACAAATATATACAAATGAATAACAGATTAATAAGCAGTTTACAAATTTGATATCAGAAATAAAGGTAAATAAATAAATTATAATGCAATTGGGAAAAAACAGAATGCAAAGCCTTATGTTTCAAAAATACACCTACTTACCAGTCGACGTTTCGCCTATTCAGGCATTATCAAGACACCAAAATCAAAAAGGGGGTTATATGAATCGCATCTCGAAGGAAAAGGTGCAATACATCCCAACGATCAACAGCCTAAACAGGCTCCAAACATGAGACAGCACACCACCACCAAGACGTTCAACATACAACTGAACGAAAGTAATACGCCACCAGCTGGGAAGGTTATAGAACCCCCTTTTTGATTTTGGTGTCTTGATAATGCCTGAATAGGCGAAACGTCGACTGGTAAGTAGGTGTAATTTTTGAAACATAAGGCTTTGCATTGTGGTTTTTCCCAATTGCATTATAATAAATAATAGTGTTTCTTTTTGAGTTTTTGGCTCTATTTTAGTAAATGAATAAATTTAAAAAAATACATAAATAATAAATTATAAAAATAAATGAATAAAAGAGTCAATAAAAATGAGAACGAACTCAAAATGTGTTCGCGGATGTGTGTGTGTTTGCATGAAAAATCCCTAAAAGCAAGTCTATAAAAGACTGGGGAAAAAATAAGCAGTCAATCTTTCGCACATTCAGGCATCATGAATACATACACTAAAAAAGAGAATAAAATTCAAGAAGACGAAGTGTGGCACATCTCACCCCAACAGTCTAATCAGACTCATTATTAAGTTGTCTGTGCCTGTTCGGACTGTTGATATGAGATGTGCAACACTTTGTCTGGTCTTCAGACAGCCTCTCCTATACCTTGTTCTGGTGCAGGTTGTTCTGCTTGTGGAGCTTGCTGATGTCGTACTTGTGCCTCCAGAGGAACAGGGAGCACACATTGTGGGCGATCTTCCCCGCAGCCTCTTTGCAACCTCCCTGGCAGTGTTCCAGCATCACGTGACGGTCTGCATCACCTGGGAGCAGGTGTACATTGTATCCAAAGTCAGAGCTTGGATAAGTCGCTGAACGATGAGCTTGATTCGTAAGTCATAATGGAATACTCACAAGGTGTCATTGAATTGTTATTGTTTGAGACTTATAACTTCCAGTAACACGATAAGACGTCAATAAAAAAGATTTTTATTTATAGCACCCCTAATACTCCAGGGTGTGATCTGTTCTTTTAACATTTTTACAGTAAATGATGTACGCAAATAGAGGTATAACTATTATTTACACCTACAGCCCCGATAATTAAGGGATTAAGTTGAATTTTCTGTAAAATTAACTTCTTGTACTTAGAGAAGCCGAACAGTCATTCTCCTGGAGACTGTGGCTTGAAAAGGGGTTATTTCTCATATTACAAATCCATTTCAAGTCAAATATTATGAGAACGGCACGAATCTCCTTTCCTCAGTAAAATTAACACATTTTGGATAAAATACGACATAACCACTTATTCACCGGGGTTGCAGATTTAAGATTGTGATCAACCTGATTTTTCACAATTTTACAAATGTACTTTCGGACCTGATTGACGTCCTGTTAAATCGTATTACATCCGAAAAAAAACAATTGTAGGTGGATTGTAATTATTTGAGCCGTTTATTTTGAAAGTGGCCTACCTCCATTTATCTTCAAATATTTAAGGGTTTGCGTTTCGATGAATTTAAAAATATACGTATAGGATACTAATGAGTCATACTGCTTAAGTGTATCTAAGGCTGTTAAATTTATGGTTCCAATTAAAATGTTAACAATTATTAAGTTAATAATGTATGTTTTCTTATCAAGAATGGAGTTAGGCAAAAATTTTAAAAACGGAGTTAGGTCACTTTCAAAATAAACGGCTCATTTCACCTATCAATTTACCCATATCTACTTACGTATACATATATATACATATTATATATAGATATGTATACATATTATATATGGATATCTATATATACTCATCATAATAATTTTTATCCTCACCAACCGCCATGCAGTGTGAGGAGATCTGTATAAACTTAAATAAATAACTTTTTTTTTTTTTTTTTAAATTTATTTATTGATATTTACAACTGTATTACAATTATACAACAAGTAAATAGAATGCGTGTTACATAATGACATGAGAATGACAAGTAGAGAAACTACCCACTGGTAGTACTCAAATCAAAGTTCAATAAGAAGGTCACGTGGCCATCTTCTTTTCAGACGCCTCGGAGGATTATCGGGAATTGAAGAGGAAGCTAGGTTTGAAACTAGAGGGTTTGAGTGGGAATGAAGTTTGCTATGAAAGGATATATACCGGGTTCGGGCCAAATCAGCAACAAAAGGGACATTAAGACGTTATTGATGACTTTATTCTTAACAAAATAAGGAGCATTGAGGATTTTACGAAGGATTTTGGATTGTAGGGATTAAATAAATAACTTAAATGCATTAAATATAAACTTAAAATTATTCCAACTAATGGTAAGAAAGAAACAATACAAATTTTTATGACAGGTATATTATTTAAAAAAATAGAAATAAATAAATTATCAAAAAATCAATTATAAATAATAGGGTGTATTAAAAAAAAAATGACCGTTTTTTTAACTAAATATTTGTATTATTATTTCTTTGATATATTTAGATGGCAACTAACAGCATCGACACACAACACTCCCTGACAAGTTCGCGAGTACTTGTGGACGAATTTGACTCAATAGATTCCTTCAGAACCTAATCAATATCCATTAATGGTCACCCGGAGCCATTCTTCCTCCGCATCAGAAAATAATTTATAAATGGTCAAGGACACCTTCCCCTTCATATTTAATAATCTCACGAGCTGCTTCAGCGGCTGTGAATTTTTTTTCCAGTAATGTCTTAAAATTACGAGAATTTCGTAGGACACTGTCATGTTTCCTCTTTGAAATAAATAACTAAACTGAGGCTTTTTTTGAAAAATAAAGTGTTAGTAGACAAGCTTAGAGTATGCTCTAAAGCGATTATTAAGTGTTGGTAAATAATAAATAGCTTTAAAATATTTACAGACTTTTGAACTCAGAAATTTGGTCAAACGGTCATTTTTTTGTATGCACCCTATTAACATTATCTATCGGATCGAATTCTAAATCTTAACCACTCTCGAAATCATTTAAAAACAAATAAATAATTCTATCAAAATTGGCCCAACCGTTTAGTAGAAGTTCAGTGAAGTAGTGACCAACAGAAGAATTATAAACACTATTAAATCGATAATAAAGATCAAACAATCGAAAATCGAAAACAGTTCACATAATCTGAAATATTAAATCCTCATTTTGCACATTTCAGCACTGATCAAGTTTTGTACAATATTTGCAGGATATATTTTAATATGTATTGAGTTATGTATTGATAAATTTTGTCTTCGATTTTTAAGAACTATTTATGTGTAAAATTATATTATCTAGTCCTCAATTTTGTATGCAGGCCAGTCTGTGATTTAATATAATCACTAAAAAAAACTGTTAGGCATGACTATGAGAACAATATCGACTGAATCTCAAAGAAAAAATAATTTACCTATATATGTAAGAAATTCAATTAATATGATAATTACTATAGATATTGGTAAAATTCCGAAAGTAATTGCCCGAAGTAATTAATTTATAATGAAGCGAAAATTAATTATTAAGTTATATTAAATTAAATTAAAACGCTCTTTAAAGATGACCGGTCGAACGCTTTCAGATCTGCGCTATTAAAAATTTCTCTACACTTTCTTCTGTAAGACATTAATTAGGTCGTACTAACCGTAGCATACGGAACATCCCTCGGCAAAGAACTATATAATTCGGATTAACAGTGTTGCTATGACTCTATAATCGATATTTTAAGTGCCATCATCGATTAAACAAATGTGGGTAAGTTTTATGAATAAAAGGATGTTTTTGGATTACTAAACTATTTATCAAACAATTCACAATCTGACTCCATTAAATACAAAATACTAATTAACTGAAACTAATAAACAGCTGTTCCCTTCTATAAGGCATATCGATCAGCTGTGTATCGAATCGATTACAACATTGATTTTGATATTGAAAAGTAAAAAAAGACCTTACATAAATGTTAAGACCTTAGAAAAATTCCAGCGAAAAGCCCTAAAGTCTCCAAACTATAACAGAAATTGAAATTATCTGTCCGAATATTTCGCCTGTTCGGGCATCCTCAGGGTAGAAAGAGAATAACAGCAAAACAAACCATGAATAATGCACCCAAGAAACATCCCACCACCTCCAAGGCTCAAATGCAACTAATGAATCATAAGGAAGGTTACTCGACCCCGGCTAAATACTCAAGAATTACTATTAAGGCTAAATACACTCACCAAACTTCAAAAAGAACTACAGGAAAAAATAAATAATAGTAAACACAACAACATAAGACAAAAGACCATATGAAAAAATGAAAGTAAAAATCCAAGAAAAAAAAGAATATTATCAAGAAACTAGTGAACTTATGGCTATTCCACAAAATATATTGAAAAGTAAAAAGAGACCTTACATAAATGTTAGGACCGTGGAAAAAAACCCAACGAAAAGCCCTTAACTCTCCAAAATATGACTTAAAAATTAGTTGCACTTGAGCCTTGGAGGTGGTGGAACGTTTCATGGGTGCATCATTCATGTTTTGTTTTGCTGTTATTCTCTTTCTACCCTGAGGATGCCTGAATAGGCGAAATATTTGACAGATATTTTCAATTTCTGTTTTAGTTTGGAGACTTAAGGGCTTTTCGTTGGAACTTTTCCACGGTCTTTTAACATTTTAATTTAAAACAATTATAAATATTTAGTGTCTCCTACAAACTATTAAAACGCATTATTAGTATTATTTCCAATTTGTTTTTCTCTCAGATTCCTCTGGAACAAAATTCACATCACAGAATTCAAAATATAACGGAATATAAAAGACGTTGCTGATTTACAAGATTTCCAGAAAATTCTGTAATGATGCCTAAAAATTATTCCGGTGAGTAATAATAATAATTTTTTTTTTTTATGATTATACCTTTTTCTTATTACAGTAATGTTAGTTAATCAAAATCAGTGCTCTAAGATAGAAAAGAAAATAATCCCAATGAGGTGTGCAAATCGCCAGGATTTTATCTCAATGAGGAATTTCTAAGAACAAAAGCGTAAAATGAAAGCTAATTCTAAGGATTAGTCAGTAATAGATAGAGAGTTTTCGAAAATTAGATGAAAAACGAAAAAATTTAAATAGAAAACAATAAAATGTATAAATTAATGGCTAAAAAAAACCTTCAAAAGAAATGGTGCAACTTCCATGGCTTCAGGAGTTGCATGGAGACTTGAAGATCAAACATTGGACAGACCGAAGGGTGGAACTTTATGGAAGAAGTAAAGTTGGAGGTGTGAAGGATCCCTCCAAAGGATTCTGCAGAAGAAATACTACGAAGGTTCAGAGGCTGAAAGATCTCTGGCAGGAAGCTAACTGGCAAGGAAAGAACACTTTGAGGGAGAAAACCTGAACGGTTGTTGTGTGTTATTAATATCTAAATGGCTGTATCATATAATGATAATAATAATAAATATATGATTTATAATAATGCAATTGGGAAAAACCACAATGCAAAGCCTTATGTTTCAAAAAATACACCTACTTACCAGTCGACGTTTCGCCTATTCAGGCATTATCAAGGCACCAAAATCAAAAAGGGGGTTATGTGAATCGCATCTCGAAGAAAAAGGTGCAAAACATCCCAACGATCAACAGCCCAAACAGGCTCCAAACATGAGACTTGATAATGCCTGAATAGGCGAAACGTCGATTGGTAAGTAGGTGTATTTTTTGAAACATAAGGCTTTGCATTGTGGTTTTTCCCAATTGCATTATAATGAATAATAGTGTTTCTTTTTGAGTTTTTGGCTCTATTTTAGTGATAAATATATGATTTTAAAGGTAATTTGTCAAAGATCACGCTTAACCGCCAGCGTTTCCCCTATTAATGGTACCTATTTTATAAAGACTGGATGAGCTCCACGAGGGCATATAGATCCTATATGGAACATCCCTGGCTTTTATAATATTTTTTTTTTTTTTTTTTTTTTTTTTTTATTGATATTTACAACTGTAATAACATTACATCAAGTAAATTGGCTGTATGAACAAAGGAAATGAACAAAAAAATCACTTGTGGAGAAACTATCCATTGATAGCACTCCAATGGATCCTCCTGAACGCATATATATATATATATATATATATATATATATTTTTTTTTTTTTAATTTATTTTATTGATATTTACAACTATAATAATATTACAATAAGTAAATCTGCTATCTGTACAATACGACTTGAAAAACATTTGTGGAGAAACTACCCATCGGTAGCACTCCAAAAAAGTTCTCGCTCAAAAACGATGGTCTCGAGGCCATCTTCTTTTCAGACGCCTCGGAGGGTTATCAGGAATAGTATGGGAAGCAAGTCGAGAGACTAGCGGATTCAAGTGTGTATGGAGCTTTTCATGGAAGGATAGGTATCTAGTTTGGGCCAAATCAGCAACATATGGGATATTAAGATCATGATGGATGAGTTTGTTTGTGACATAATAAGGAGCATTGAGGATTTTACGAAGGATTTTGGATTGTAAGGATTGGATGCGAGATGAATTGGATGGTTTAGTAGAGCCCCAAAGCTCAACTCCGTATGTCCAAATAGGTCTGATAACTGTCATGTAAATGAGTCTTTTGTAATTAATTGGTAGCTTTGAACGTTTGTCCAGTAAATGTTGAAGTAGGCGAAATCTTCGAGCAGTTTCTTGTCTTTTCAGTCTTGTATGAGGATTCCAAGTGAGACGTTTGTCCAGATGGAGTCCTAGGTAAGCTTTTATAATATTAAATAATTTTTCTGCCACAATCGGATTTGAACTCGTAAACTTCAGCATAGCAGCTTAGCACTCTATACACTGAGCTTCCCCGATCCCTGAAATTGTGTAACTAAATAAATAACAACAGTGGAATTGCCGACATTAGTGGAACGTCTTGACCAAAGACCTGAATGTGAACGCGGTTATATTTATTCTCACCCACTCAGACTAATCATACAAGTGTGGGATGTTATTTCATGCTTTTCAAGCAGTTTTGAATGAGATTCAAATATATTTTTCTGTTTTTATTTGTATGACAAAGCTGAATCACTACTGTGTATTTTTTATCGTGATGTAATCAAATATTAATATGCCAAGTGTTAGGCAAATAAAGTGATTTTTATTCATCTTGACGAATAAGGAAAACTGTATTCCAGACAATAAAGATTGTCGACAAC
This sequence comes from Arma custos, assembly GCA_037127475.1. Taxonomy (NCBI): domain Eukaryota; kingdom Metazoa; phylum Arthropoda; class Insecta; order Hemiptera; family Pentatomidae; genus Arma; species Arma custos. Next base: position 8,064,743 of record CM073764.1, read on the forward strand.
CAATTATTCCGTTCAGTCATTCAATCCTACCTAAATCATTCGGAGAGCTCTATTACGAAAGGCAATGAACATTCAGAGACGTTATGCGAGCGGAATGCCGGCAATTAGATTCAACCTCAATTCAACGCCTGAGAGGTTATTCTTGTGTACATCGCTCTCTGGAGATCGTGCCTTCGTAGGCAGAAACCCCTGGGTGGTCAGACAGCTAAGTGTAGCAATCAGGAGCAAGTGAAACCAATTAGTCTCAAAGGGTCAGCAGCGGGATCTGTGACTGCCTGTTTACTGCAATTTTGAAAAAAATTAAAAAGGGATATACTGAGGTAAATTGGTATAGTATACATTTCACATAGGTACACTGGAGTCTCCCACAGTCACTGTGAAGAACAGAAGAACTGTTGATCATCAATATGGCGATAGGTCCTAAGAAAACGAATGCACTATAATGGTGTTGGGAAAAAGCCGAGGAGAATTATTCGCGTCATCAGAGTCGAACTTCAAAACTTAAAATACGGTGCTGAACGAAAATGTTGTTTCGTGGACAAGCGAATCATTAAAGAAATTGGCAAAAGTTCGAAAATAAAACAGAAGTGAGTATGTTTAGGCCCACATTTATTATACACTTGGGAATCATGTACCCTTACAAAGAAACACCAGGGGAGAATACAATTGTCAAAAATGAGATTTCTACGAAAAATTGAGGGAAAATAAGAAGAGATCAAATCCATAACTCCACTCTCAGGTCAAACCTCAATGTAACACTGGTCAATGATGTAATAGAGGAAAATCGACTGAGATGGCTAGGATACCTACGATCAGAACCGACGCGAAGAGCAAGCAAGGTAGATTGAGCCAAATTAGAGAGGAAACGAGGGAGAGGATAAACCATAACTGCGCAGAAAGATGAAGTAAAGCAAGACTTCCAAAAAGAAGGACTTGGTGGAATATACGAAAACAGCTAGAGGAAGACATACAGAGCTCGTGAGGGCTGTATAGAAAACAGCTAGAGGAAGACATACAGAGCTCGTGAGGGCTGTATAGAAAACAGCTAGAGGAAGACATACAGAGCTCGTGATGGCTGTATAGAAAACAGCTAGAGGAAGACATACAGAGCTCGTGAGGGCTGTATAGAAAACAGCTAGAGGAAGACATACAGAGCTCGTGAGGGCTGTATAGAATTCTTCCTGACATTGCTCAAGCACCTGTTCATATGAGTACAGAACATGGTGGTGATATTATTTAAAATATTTTTCAATATTTTCTACATCTTTTCATTTTTTACCCATCGCTCTGACAATATAGCGAAACCTTATCGAACGAAACGCGATGCAACATTCGATACATCATATCAGCATTTTGAAACCATACGTTTGAATACTACATCGATCTGAAGAAGTGGTAATCAGAGGCGCTATTACTGGGTGCCCCTGAACTTCCCATTCCAGTTACAACAATGTATTTTTCACATCACTTGCAACGCATGGCCGAGCTTTGTCAGGCAAGAGGATGACTTATTCGCAATTGCTGGTCATTACTGCAATACGTTGTCCAATTAACGTAAGTGGTAACAGTTACACTTGGGTTCAGCAGCTCGTAGTGAACTACGCCATATATCATATGCAAATGCATTAATCAAATTTCAAGCTTTCCATGATTAGTTTTTAAAATGAAACTATTATTCTATCGCCCCAAAAATTTTCGCCCATCTATCAGCATATCGTGTTACAGCTGGAGAAGGGGTAAAGTGAAAGGCGCATGACAGAGCAGCCTAGGCCAATATGGCGGCGCCCAGTCAGCTCACCGTGTAGCATTTATATTACATCCGCGGTATTTGGGTGTTTTGATAAGTGTATTAATGTAAATGCATTTATTTACTTCATCGTAAATGTTTTAATGTTCATTAACTTTAAATAAAAACGGTCACCTGTGGTCTAGTGGTTAGCGTAACAAACTACTAAGCCCAAGATCGCGGGTTCGTAGCCCTGCAGGTGGCCCTAGGATTTTTTAAGGGAGTAAAAAATCCTTAGTTACGCCGTCCTTCGGAAGGGACGTTAAACGGGGGCCCCGAGCCTGTACGATGTCAGGTACTCGTTAAAAATTCCTATCCTAATTAAACCTGGATAGGCAAAATTTAGAGCTCCCAATGTAGCATCGTCCGATAAGCCATAGCAGCATAAAGTGGCGTTAAATGAACAAACAAACTTTAAATAAATAAAAACGATTTGTTTAAAATTAATTTTAATTTTGATATATAATAATATATTTAATTTTTTAACACTCAAAGGCATAATAACTTACAACAACTGTATTGTCATTCTAAAGGGACTTGTCCCAGAATAAATAAAGACATTATTATTATCTTGTTCTTTTTCTCGGTTTCTACTAGAGAATGGACCCGGACATAAGTCAAGGGTTAGGCCAGAGTTTGTATAATGATGAAATACATCAATGATATATAAAATACATCAATATATAATCATAAACAAACACTTTATTGTGAACATACCTCTTATATAACATTGCTCTTACTTTTTAATATGCGTTTATCATCTAAATAATTGTACTAATTATGAATTTCGTACTCTAATACGCAAATTTAAATTAAATTTAATTATTGAATATTTTGTCTACTATTGATTTCCCATGATCATTCCCATTTTTCAATAATTAAGTTAAGATTAAAAACGCAATTTTAATACCTTAAATCGAATAATTTTCCAAATTTTTTTAGTTAAATGCCTAAAAACCGAAAAAAAGTTTCACTTGCATCGTGGTTTCATAAAACCACAAAATTTTTTTTAATTTTTTTAAACAATGAATATAACCCAATAATACTAATGGGAAAACTGGTATTTTAATAATAATAATAAATTATTTTTTTATTCTGGGACAAGTCCCTTTAGATTAACATAACTGTACATTATTGTGGGCTTTAGAGCCTTAGAGTACAAAGAAAAAAAAAACAAGCAGAAGAGTCAACCAATAAAGCTGATTAAAAAATAATAAAAAAAAAAAATAGCTTCTTATGATAATGAAAAAATGAAGATTTCACATTACTTCACATTAAAAATAAAAATGAATAAACAAAATAAATAATATTCTATCGATAATTTCACGTAGGGATATGTCGAAACAATCGAGCTCAACAGTTAGTTAAGGTTGTCTTTGCTGATACTTTTCATTTTCACCAAAACGTACGCATGTATAAACATACGATCAAGTATTTTTGATTATATGCAAGCGCCTAATAACTTTGAAGGGATTAACTATTGGATAAACTCGCGTATTGTAAGAAGTAAACAACTATAATCTTTTAAACCAATGAACCAAAAAACTGATAGACACATAAAAAATAAGGAGACATAAAGGATCTTACAGAAGACGAACTTTAAGGAAGTGAGGAGCCACGTCTAGACAACCTCACCTACCTGAAACTTATCCGTCACAGAAAATTCCTTTGTTTCCGTCCATTTCCTTCGCTCCAAGTAATGAATTTCTTTAGTACCAGATCTTTAAGTACACTGACAAAAGAAATTAAGATTAAGCCAGGTGGATTTTATGGTGCGGTGTCTCCGTTACGGTCCGCCGTTCGATAAAATTCGCTATAAAAATAAAATATTACACGGTAATGGCTAAAAACTTATTCTATTATTATACAAAGATATAAGAAGGGAATAATATAAAATCGAACATAAAGTGTGAGTTGTAATATTTACAAGCACACGATCTTTACAGAAAAAACTCTTACGATAACATTGTTGTCTCCAAATAAGTGGCGTAACAAAACTAAAAGCACCCCACCCTATTCCCCCGAAAGCGGAAATAAATAATATTATTATGGCAATTATTTTTAAATCATTAGTAATTTTTTTTCAATGAGTTTCCACTAATAATGGGTTTCCTTAACCTATTGATTCAATGGCTTCCTTCCATTGTCCTATCCAAGGTCCATTCTTCCCCTAGATCATGATCCATCATGGATTCCTCCACTTCGTTATCCCAGGTCCTTCTCGTCTTCTTAATCCCCAAACTTTCCATTGGTGGACCACTTTGGGTAGTCTCCCTTCAGGCATTCTTGTCAAAAGCCCAAACCATTTCAGACGGATTTTTCACTATATCCTCCCGATTGGTTTTTTCAACCTCCATCTTTTCTCTGATTATTGCAATTCTTTATTATCCATTCTGGATATTCCCGCCGCTCGTCTCCAATAGTCCATTTCTGTAGTTTGTCATGAGGGTGCCCTTCAAAGTCCAAGTTTCTGATCCGTATGTCATGATACTTAGTAATATACTATTAATATTGAAAAGTATAAAAGAGACCTTACATAAATGTTAAGAACGTGGAAAAATCCAACGAAAAGCCTTAAGTCTCCAAACTAAAACAGAAATAGAAATTATCTGTCCAATATTTCGCCCATTCAGGCATCCTCAGGGTAGAAAGAGAATAACAGCAAAACAAAACATGAATAATGCACCCAAGAAACATAAACCCAACAGAAAGTTTTGCTGTTATTCTCTTTCTACCCTGAGGATGCCTGAATGGGCGAAATATTGGACAGATAATTTCTATTTCTGTTTTAGTTTGGAGACTTAAGGCTTTTCGTTGGAATTTTTCCACGGTCTTAACGTAATATACTATTGTGTATATTTTTTTTTTGTTTTTGGGATAATGTTTTTATTCCATAATACTGAGTTGAGCATTGATATGATCTTTTTATAAATCTGAAATTTTTCTTTTTATTTCCATATCATATGCACCATCTATCTCAATTATGGAGTCAAGATATTTGTCAAGATATGTCTAACTCTTTTTCGAACCCCTCCTATGTTCAGTTCTATATCCTCATTATTGGCTGTGTTCCGTTTTATCAGCATTAAAAACTAGCCATTGCTGGTATTCTTCATTTAATTTTCTTAACACATATCCAGCATCTTATGTGGATATACATCATTAATATGCATAGGTAATGATAAGGTTTAGCGAACCCAAAGGTTCGATGCCGATACCACCAACCTCTGCTTACAAACTTCCACCCACACACGACCACCCAAACCCATATCGGCCAGATCAGTCTTAACCCAATCCTACGGTTCGGTCTACCCTGGACGCTTCCCATTCGCACAGTTTGTTCGTTATTAAGTCCAGAACCTTTACAGGACCATCTTAATCTTCGTGACACTCTCAATTGAATAATATTTACCGCAAGCTTCGCAATTAAAATGCATAGGTATATACTTTATTATTATTGTTTCAGAAGTGTTTCTACCAGATAGCGCGGTCTCTAACTAAAAGACTCTGAACCCCGGCGTTATATTGTCGTATGTTTATTCATTTAACTTTGTTATTAATTTTTGTATGTTTATTAAAGCTGCTATGGCTAATCGGACGATGCTACAGTGGGAGCTCTAAATTTTCGATACGGATGCTTAAGGAGTACCTATGGGCACAGGCTCGAGACCGCTTTATTTTTTTTACTCCTTTTAAAAAATCCTAAGGACACAAACCGGGCTTCTAACCCGCATTTTTAGGCATAGAAGGTTTTTACGCTAACCATTACACCAAAGGTGACCCTATCAATAGTTTTTATGATGACATATTGACACACAAGCATTATAAAGCCCAAATAATCGTGAATAAACTCATTCATTTAACATAGATCTAGAAAATATCTAAAATGAGTAGCTTGTACTAGACCACAACAACTGATAAGGATAGATAACAGGTGAGTCAACTAGAGATAGGACACGCCCAAGCACCGGTAGTCTTAATCACTCTTCTCAGAAATATTTTCTTGTTTAAACTCTGAAAATTTTTCAAAAATACAAACATCAAATCTTTTGAAAATCCGAAAAAGTTAATTTATGACATCTACCGGCGAACCAGTCCTTCTTTGTTTATTTCATTTAACGTCACTTTGTGCTGCTATGGCTAATCGGTTGATGCTACAGTGGGAGCTCTAAATTTTAAGCCTATCCAGGTTTAATTAGGATAGGGATTTTTAACGAATATCTGACGTTGTATAGGCTCGGGAACCCCGTTTTACTTCTCTTCCGAAGGATGCCATAACCAAGGCCACGTACCGGGCTAAGGCCCCGCGAACTTGAGCATAGTTCAACATAGATCACCTCCCTTTAAAATGCTTCGCATTTTTTAAATTTTTTTTTTTTTTTAGCTCCTTTAGGTTTGAAGGTTGTTAGGTAGGATTTTAAGGATAGGATGGAAATGATCTCTTGTACTGTACGATGTACATTTTAAGAGGGGGGTGAGAAAAAGGAGAAAGTTCTAATTTATTTATTTATATTCAGATGACCCGGTGAACTTCGTATCATCAACATATAATTGTAAAAAAAATGGTCAAAACTTAACACAAAATTTTTATCTACATTAAATGGGTGGGTAGTGTAATTAATCCGGTCGAGGTGTCAACTGTGACCTTACCATTTCCAATATCTAATATCTGCTTCAAAAACTTAATTGCAGTTTGATCTTGTTACAAAAACACTCGTACGTTAGTTGCTAATTGGAGCGTCTTTACATGCCACCATAAATTAGATGATTTTGAGCATGCGTTTAGTTCGTCAGTTGATCTGGGAATAATTGGAAGAGTCTGACGAAAATCACATGGCAACAGAATCATGGCTCTACCAAAAATGTTTTGGTTGTGAAGAAGATCTTTTAACGCAAAAATCAAATTAGCTCCTGTAGAGATACCTTTCACTTGCTAAGTATGCTTCTCAGAGTGTGGTTCGTGTGATTTAGTGCATTTTTTTTTTTAGTATTATGTGGTAAATATGTTATATTTTAATATTAAACGCACCAATATTAATAATAAATATTTGACAACCAAGTGACAATTTTTTATTTCTAAAAACATCTTATGTTTCACAGCTAGGAACATTTTATATTGGAAAATTTAACTGTCGTTTTTACCGTTTTCCGTTACTTATTATTTATGTTTCTCGCCGTTTAAACCTTCCCTGAACTTCCATAAATATTTCAAGATCAATATTATCCAAATCGGACCAGCCATTCTCCAGTTTTAGTAAAACAAACGGACAGCAATTGATTTTTAAATATATATTTTCCGGTAATGGAGCTCACCGTGTCCTTTTATTTTTATATATATTTTCTTCATTCACATTCTCCAAGACTATTACTGTACAGTTTCATTCTATACACACAATTGAAAAATGCAATTAGTTCAGCCAAGAAAGGAAGAATGAGTTCTTAATTTGACCTAGATGAAGCAGTTGATAATTCCATCTCCAGAAAACTATGCCAGATCTTGGTACAAATAATTGTGTCAGGGTACGATGCAGGTCAATGTACAGAAATGGAAGTATTTACAATGCTAGGCAATGGATCAGTGCATTCTTACTTGTTAGGTGAGAAACAGAAACTTTTTACCACTAATGGGCCAACTAAGGAACATGTGCCCATTTCTATTCCTTAATGGTAGATTTTTTTTCATCTCATCGCTATGTTTCTTCTTCATGCCTTCTGACCATTTCAGGTCAGACAACTTATAATATATTATATTCAATAATTTTCTCCTAACACTCATTGCCAGTTGTTACTCCATCCTCTATATATTTTTTCTATAATGATTTTTACGAGACTAAAACAATAAAAAACTGCCCTCCGCATCAGCCTACTTCAACACTTACTACACAAACGCTCTAATCTCCCAATTAATTACCAAAGACTCATATATATGACTATTATAGGACCTATTTGGACTTACGGAATAGAGCTTTGTGGCTCCACTAAACCATCCAATTCATCTCGTATACAATCCTTACTATCCTTCCTGAAATCCTCAATGCTCCTTATTATGTCACAAACAAACACATCCATCATGATCTTAATATACCATATGTAGCTGATTTGGCCCAAACTAGATACGTATCCTTCCATGACAAGCTCCATACTCACTTGAATCCGCTAGTCTCTCAACTCGCTTCCCATACTATTCCTGATAGCCCTCCGAGGCGTCTGAAAAGAAAATGGCCTCGAGGCCCTCTACTATTTACAGTTGTACATATCAATAAATTATTCTAAAAAATAAAAATTTAAAAAAAATCTAGCTTCAATTCCTGATAATCCTCCGAAGTGTATAAAGAAAGATGTTGAGTTGCTATGTTGAAAATTCCGGTATCCGGCTGTTGTAGATGAATTATTAACTCTGTTCAGAGTTTTGGTTGGAACCAGATGACCGCGTCTTCCGAACAACTCCCCCCTCTTGAAAGTAAAGGTAATCCTTAGGTAACCCTAATAGGTAATATAAGGTAACCCTAAGGGTCATTACCTCTATTATTGCTTTTAGTTATTCATTTAACGTCACTTTATGCTGCTATGGCTAATCGGACGATGCTACAGTTAAAGTCCTAAATTTTGCCTATCCAGGTTTAATTAGGATAGGGATCTTTACCGAGTACCTGACACCTCACAGGCTCGGGACCCCAATTTACGTCCCTTCCTAAGGACGGTTATTACTACCTAACTATGGATTATTATTACTACCTTTTAAAAAAATCCTCGGGTCAATTGCTGGGCTGCGAACCCGATATCTCACAATAGGTTATTAACCACTACACCAGAGAGTTATTATTATTATGTTGGCGCTACAACCGGCAAGCGCGTCATGGTCTCTTCCAACTAGACCAGGGGTTCCCAAACTTTTTTGTACCACGCCCCACTTTGTTGAAATGAAAGCTTCTCGCGTCCCCCTTAACAATGAATTGTGTGGGCCTAGGAACAAAACAAAAACAAATAAGTATTACATTGAAAACAAAACATTTATTTATACTCCCATAAGGTACAACAATATCAGTTTTCATAAAATACGAAAATTATTAATAAGAGAAAAATAGATTAGGTTGGTCATTGAGATGGATGGGCTTCCATTTTTCTTACTAGCATGCCTATTCGTGGCTGAGTTTTAGTAAGTGCACAACTTAAGTCACTAGGAACATCAAGTTTATTCCCATCCTTGGTTTTAATTGCCACAAGTGTTGAAAATGCTTTTTTGCACAAATAGGTGCTTGAAAAAGGCAAATATAAACGAAGAGCTTCCCGTGATACGCTAGGATACACTTTGAAATATTTTAAGCAAAATGAAGGTTTGTCCATTATATCAAAGGGGTAAATTTTCTAAACATCATGGTTAATTTAGAATTTTAGAAAAACTACTTAAATTAATTTAATGTTCAACTTGTCTCGCGCCCCCCCCCCAGTTTGGGAACCGCTGAACTAGACAATGCACTTCTACAGCTGTTGTCATCCAGCTGTTTATTCCTCCTTTCTTGGCATCATTTGATACGCAATGCTTCCATCTTAATATTTTAAGTTGTTAGTAATTTCTATTTTTATGTTATTTATATCATTATGAAAACAATTAAATAGTTTAGTTATAGGTTATATATAAGTTAATGGAAGCAATAAATAAGGAGAATGATAAGTTAATTGTTATTCTAACCACTACACCACAGGTATACAATTTTAGCATAATATTGTGGAGGTGTTATTTCTATTGCAGTAGCCGAGTCCTGTGTTTGTTCAATTGTCGACTGTTGCCTCACTGACTCATAGTGTACATGCTCTTTCATCACTTCTACTATTACCTCCTCGGAGCCTTGGGATGGCCTCTTCCAGGATCCTCCAGATCCGGAATTCCTTCGAGATGAGCGCTATTTTTCTCCAGAAGCCGTTAATATATTGAATATATCGGCCTCATTTATTTACGAGGATGCCTGCACGGCGGCTTGAGCTGACGCCCTGGGGTCGACGCCCCGTGGACAATCGTGTGCGGTCGCCGTTCGGCGCCACCTCTTTTATCTTTGTCAATAGTTCTTTGGAATTTTTTAAAACTCATCTAGAGTATCTATCTTATCAATTTATCTGGCTCTAAAATTATTTTCTAGTTTCAATATTAAATAATAAAAAAAAAATGAAAAAAAAAGAGGCCTGTATCACAACAAACCTTGAAGTGTGTTCGGCTCAGAACATGAGAGACTGTACTGTTCATAAGACAACGGTTGTGGGGAGGATATTTCTCTGAGATTGCGCTCAATAGCCTAGTTATTCCTCCAATTAAGGCCTTTAAAATATTGCCAATATTTTACCTAATTCCGATATTTCCATTTAAGGACTGATAACACAGGAAAATTGTAGCATATTCGAACAGTCGGTTTAACCGCCACTTATGTGCTGATTACGGAAAAAATAGTGAATAAGTTCCATCACCCCTAGATAAGTCACAAATTTCACCACGAAATTTCTAATTCTAACGAAATTTGATTCATCAAAAAGGAGTTTGAAAGCTATACTTCTTCACAATGGTAACCGAAATGTTTCTGTGCTTGTTGGACACTCAGTCCATTAGAAAGAATCCTACGAATATCATGAGTTTGTTCCTGATAAGACCGGCTAATCTGACCATAAATTTGTGGGGATTTGAAAGTTATTTCCATGCTACTAGGTCATCAATGTGGTTACACAAAGTTTCCACGTTTCCTGTGTGAATTGGATAGACCTGAGAGGAAACAACACTATGTCGAGCAGACGTGGTAAATCAGAAAGGCTCTTATTCCTGGAGTTAAACATTTTGAAAGACAAAGCTTAGTGGATCCTAAAGAGATCTTACTTCCACTACTTCATATAAAATTGGGGCTAATGAAACAGTTTGTGAAAGCATTACCCGAAGAGGTAGAGATTCAAATATCTTTGTGAACCGTTTCCTGGTATATCCGATGCTAAGCAGAAAGAGGGAGTCATTGTTGGGCCTGACATCAAAAAACTTTTAAAAGATGAAACCTTTGTAACTAAAATGGAAATAGAAGAAAAAAAAAATGCCTGGAATTCATTTAAACTTGTTGTAACAGGCTTTCTTGGAAACAAGAAAGACCTAAACTACAAAACTTCGGTTGCTGAATTGTTACAAAGCTACAAAATGTTGGGCTGCAACATGAGTGTCTACTTTCCAGAAAATCTAGGGGCTGTAAGTGAGGAACAAGGAGAACGTTTCCATCAAGATATGAAAGAAATGGAGCGCAGATACCAAGGTCGATGGAATGTCAACATGATGGCAGACTACTAAAAAGGAAATTCACAAGAAAAAAGTACCAATAGAAGCTTTGATGGACAAAGAAAACTTTTTTACAAAGACTTATAATAACTTTACAACACATGTGCATCACTTTTATACTCATTTAAGCTAGGTATCGTAGTTTTTTTCGCTTTTAATTCATGTTAAAATAATAAAAACAAATCCAAAATTTTCAGTTTTTTGTACTTTTTCCAAAAACTTCAATTTTATTTTGTAGGCATTCCTTACTTGAAAGAAAATAAAACAATGTCATTTTTTAAATAAGCGCAAACAACTACATAAAGATCAGTTAACTAAATCAAAACAATTTTTAAAAAAGCTGTTTTTTTTTTTGGAGACCTGTGTAATTGGATATAATTTTCAAATGAGCTTCTGCAATGTTAGGAGAAATATACTTCATATATAATTTAATTTAATTTTTTTTAAATGAGCAGAATAATACTAAATAAGGAATGTAGGAAATTAAAACTATCTTTAAAATATGTTATGACATAAATAAAATATCTGCACTCGCAAGATTGAAATAGTTCCGTTGGAACGAAAATTCTCGAGTTTAGTACAACGAGGTCGCCGAGGCTATGAGAGTACCTTTCACTGAATATTATAAGGCCATCTTGGAATTACAATCGCAAAAATTTGTAGCGATAAATACCAACCTGTCCCTATTGCAAATCATCAATCGAAAAGTTCTTCTAACCTTATTAGCTATTTTTTAAATTTTAGACCAGCAAAACATACAGTGTCATCTCTTATTAATAACGAGGGAACTTGGTGTATCGGTGAGAGCTTTGGCGGATATTGTATATTTAATCTGTTAATAGCCTAGGATGGAGTCCCTGCACAAAAGTTGTCCTAGAAAAGTATAGTCTCTATCATGTACTGATAAAGACCTATCATTGTAGCGGTAAAGATTTTTTTTTTGCGATGGTTAAGCTAATGACTTTAATTAAAGTCCGCAAATTGAAGTTTATAGATCACATATAGCAAGAAAAAAACACACCTTATGTTTTTGATTGAATTCTTTGTCATATATGTCACTGTACCATCACTACAAAACGGGGAATGGGGGGTTCAGTACATGGTAGAGACTGTACTGTTTCATGGGCAACGGATCTACAAGGAGGTGACTTGTCCTAGGTCACGTTCAACCGCCATATTTTCCCTTATTTTGGGTAACCTAGTTTTATAATATTTTATAGAGACTGTGTGAGGCCCCGGCATGGCAACTCAGTGCTCTACCACGGAGTCACTCCGCTCCCATATGTCACTAATATTTCTAAAGTAAAATCTACATTATTGGAAAATCCGGTAAAACTATTAGTGAGCTTAGGATAGCATTAGGGCACTAAGAGTGACACAAATGCCTTCTGGCGGACTAGCTCTGAAGCTAGGTCGATACAGTTTTGATGGGTGATAAAAAAATTCTTGATCATTTCTTTCAAGGTAGTAAATAGCTCGCAACCGAATAAAAAAAATTCGAATTATGAATAGTGTCACTTTAGAAATACTTGTGCGATATGTTAAAGTACTACTAATTGGAGAAAAAGAACTGGCGGTAAATTTCGTACTAATCACTTCCCTGCTCAAACGTTGTCATAGAAAAAGTATAGTCTCTATCATGTACTGAACCAAAGACCTATCAGTGTAGAGAAATAAGCATGACTTTAATTAAAGTCCGCAAATTGAAGTTTATAGATCGCATGTAGCAAGAAAAAAACACACATTATGTTGTTGATCGAATTCTTTGTCACATAAGTCACTGTACCACCACTATAACCCGTGAACGGGTCTGAGATTCAGTACAAGGTAGAGACTGTACTGTTTCATGGACAAGGGATCTGCAAGGAGGTGACTTGTACTAGGTCATGCTCAACCACCAGATTCCCCCTTATTTTAGGTACCCTATTTTCAGAATATTTTATAGAGACTGTGTGAGGCCCCGGCATGGCAATTCAGTGCTCTACCACTGAGCCACTCCGCTCCCATATGTCACTAGTATTTCTAAACTAAAATGTACATTTTTGGAAAATACGGTAAAGCTATTAGTGAGCTTGGGATATCATCAGGACATTAGGAGAGACACAAGTGCCATCTGACAGACTACCTCTGAAACTAGGTCGATACAGTTTTGATGAGTGATAAAAAAATTCTTGATCATTTCTTTCAAGGTAGTAAATAGCTCGCAACCGAATAAAAAAAATTCGAATTATGAATAGAGTCACTTAACAAGAACTGGCGGTTAATTTTGTACTAATCACATCCCAGCACAACTGTTGCCCTATAAGCTGAGCTGCCACGTACACGATTTAAGAGCGTTCATACTTTGTCGTGTTAGTTAACAAATAAATAATTTGTGAATCGTTTTTCAAATTATTTTCCATTTATTAAGATACGTTAATGAACAAGCAGTCTGGTTTATTTAAGAGCGTGGAAAACATAATACGCGCCCTTCTACGTCACCGAAGAACTTGCTACTGACCTAGACATTCCTGATATTGCCGTGAAGGCTACGTCAATATATGGAAATTATCGCGAGCGACTCGCGTAAATCCTCAATCAGAAGCAATCCATATCCATACCAGGAACTGCTGCTGATTAAAAATGACAACACATATGATAATTAATAAGGACACGATTTTGGGAAGATCTTAACGAAATGTATATTTTTTTTTTAAATGATTAGATGCAAGATTTATACTGATATAGGGGAAAGATAGGCGAAAGTTTTAAAGCCCTAATTTTTTCAATATTTTTTAAAAAAAATTGATTAAGTTTTAATAAAAGTAATAACTTAAAAAATGTATTTATTGAAATATACAACTGTATTACAATACTGCAAGTAAATAATATGAATGATACATGATGATATGCAAAGAAACTTCTCATTGGTAGTACTCAACTAACAAATTCAACCTAAAAGAACATGAGGCCATCTGGTTTGAAAATTGTGGGTTTGAGTGAGAATAAAGTTCGTCATGAAAGGACTGGTATCAGGTTAGAGGCAAATCAGTAACAAATGGGACATTTAGGTCATTATGATTATTTTATTCGTAACAAAGTAAAGAGCATTGAGAATTTTACGAAGGATTTGTACTGTGAGATTGGATACGAAAGGAATTCGATGGCTTAGTGGAGGACCAAACCACTACTCCGTATTCAGAATGTGTCTTATAACAGTCATGTATTTGAGAATTTTGTAATTAATTGAAAGCTTAGAGCGTCTGTCTAGTAAGTGTAGAAGTAGCCTGAATAGGCGAACAGTTTCTTGCAGATTCAGTCTAGTAATAAAGATTTTTTAAAAATTTATTAATTGATATTTACAACTGTATTACAATAATACAACAAGTAAATAGGATAAGTGTTACATAATGACATGAGAATGACAAGTACAGAAACTACCCACTGGTAGTACTCAAATCAAAGTTCAACTAAGAAAGTCACGTGTATAACCTACTTTTCAGACGCCTCGGAGGATCATTGGGAATAGAAGAGGAAGATAGGTTTGAAACTAGAAGGTTTGAGTGGTAATGAAGTTTGTTATGAAAGGATAGATACAGGGTTCGGGCTAAATCAGCAACAAATGGGACATTAAGGTCGTTATGGATGACTTTATTCTTAACAAAATAAGGAGCATTGATGATTATACGAAGGATTTTGGATTGTAAGGATTGGATACGAGTGGAATTGGAAGGCTTAGTGGAGCCACAAAGCTCTACTCCGTAAGTCCAAATAGATTGTATGATGGTCATGTAGATGAGTCTTTTGTAGTTAATTGGGAGCTTAGAGCGTTTGTCTAGTAAGTGTTGAAGTAGCCTGCAACGTCGTGAGTTTGTCGAGGTGCAACCCTAAGTATCGGATCTGTTCTACAGGCACCAGAGAGATATTATTAAAGGATACTGAAGGGCAGGAAGTCATTGGTTTACGACGTAGGTAAAAGTGGTTTGATGCGATTTTTGAGAATTTATTTTAATTCTCCAGTTTTGACACCATTCTTCAAGATCAGTGATAGGGGATTGGAGGATTTGGGATGCAATAACTGGATTAGTGTTGACTGATAATACACATGTATCATCAGGATACGTGGTAAGGATAGTATTAGGATGAGTCGGGATGTCAGCTGTATACACTGTATAAAGGATTGGACCAAGGATATTACCTTGAGGAACACCAGCAGATTGGGAAACGAGGGATGAATAGACGTTATTAAGTTTTACTTGAAAAGTTCTATTTGTGAGATAGGATTGAAGGATGAGAAAGTATGTAGGGGGTAGGAATTTACGGAGTATGTAGAGCAAGCCCGGATGCCATACTCGGTCAAATGCCTGTTCCACGTCAAGAAAGACGCCCGAACAATATGATCCACGTTCTAATGCAGAGGAGACAACCTCCACCACACGATGAAATTGCTGAATGGTGGAGTGGGAGCAATAAAGATTTAAAAACCTAAATTATGTTTTCTTCATTTCATTTTGAAAATCTCTTTTTCTTAGCACCTCGATTTTCTAGATTTATAGCTCCTGAGAGTTAAAAAAGGGATCTATACGAATGTGTTGATAAAATTGATAAATGCATATTATGAATATTTGCGGCAATCTTCTATAATTACGAGATAACATTTATGTTTTTATAATCTCACTGAACTGACAGGTTTCAATTTCCATTAATCGAAATAAAAATGTTTTGTCATCGACGTCAACAACTGTTTCGAAAGAGTTTAAAAAAAAAAAACTGAAAAAAATATAAAACGATTAATATAGAAACCGCTGTGCAAATTGCCGATTATTAAAAATATCAATTATCATATATTAAAATGATTTAAAGATTCTTTCGTAATCGCTGGCCTTATAAATGCAATTGCTCGAAACCTCAACATTCCTGTAGAACGACCTAAAAAAATTGGCTTGATTTTTTTTTTTTTTTTTTTTTATATAGATACGACGGGGAAAATTCCAAACAGTTTCCAAAATAAAACAGGAAATATTGTTGCATTTTGGCCTTGGGATTTTGCTCTAGTTGATGTCTTGCTGGATTTTGAGGTTGTGATGTTTTGAGTCTTTAAGTTACCTGAATAGGCGAAATAGCGACAGGTAAGGTAAAGTTGGTTCTTGTAATTTTTGTTTGAAATTTTTCCATATATATCTTTGCCTCTTTTGAGCTTTGCGTTTCTGTATTTAAACATTTTATGAAATAGTCGTATGACCACTGGTTTCTAGTTAATTTCCTATTTCTTTTGCACTTTTAAGTTCCTTTTTGATTTGTTTTTTCTTCTTCTTCTGTTTTTGTGTGATGTGTTTATTTTGTTATATTTTTTATCAGCTGTTGTTGTGTAACCTTCCTTATGATTCAGTTGTAGCAATGCGATGAATGGTGGTGGTAGGATGATGTACCTAATTGGTGTCTTTTTTTACTTTAGAATGTGCTTTATTTATTTTGATTATTATTTATTTATTTATTTATTTCCTTTGCTATTATCCTCTTTCACTTCCTGTCATATCTTTAGAGACTTAAGGCAATTTGTTTGTAATTTTTTCCACTGTTAAAATACTTGTTAAGATAACAGTGGAAAAATGTTTCTTTTAAGCTTTTGCCTTTTTAAAATTATTTATATGTTGTGAACTCGATTATTATTTTTTTATAAATAAAAAATTATTACCGTTTTTTAGCTTCTGTTGATAAATAATTTATCAGACAGAAAATAATAATTCGAAGAAAATATAAAGTTCAGGACCATCACACCACGAGATGCGATTAACATTTCACAAGCCCTACTGCCTGTGTCCTGGAGTCCTCCATGCAGTTCACCGATCGAGGTAGTCGCAACGACAATAACCTGAGTCAATTCTACCGTGGCGGCTCTAGGCGGACATCCTTCCACATGTTTCCACCATATACAGGGATAAAAAAAACAAAAAAACTGTACTACTAAAAACAATGAAGGGTCTTGGTTCAGTACATCGTAGAGACTGCAATATATCCATGCCAACGACTGTTCAGTAAGGTGATTTCTACGAGAAACTACCAGTTGTTTTCTCAATCAGGGGTACCTATATTATAGAGGCTCGTAATATATATCTCAATAAAAACACCTTATTATTATTTATGTGTGACTCTTATTACTATGCACTTCGGCCTAAAAAGGCCCATTGTGCTTGAGTCCTAAAGATCCCTAACATAGGTCTAGACTTCTGAGAAATTTTAAATAGTCTTTAAACCTCAGTTCTTGAAGTTCCTCGTGCCCTCCAGGGCCAAGGTCAAGTGTCCTCTTTCGACTTAGTGCTATGCATTCAAAGAGGACGTGCCAAGGGGTTTCGTCCTCCTCTTTGCAGCATCTGCACCGAGGCTCTTGTTCAATGCCCAGACGATGCATGTGTTTCCTGAGTTTACAGTGCCCAGTGATGGTTTCAACCATACTTTTGAGGTCGGTTCTCGACGAGTGAGCAGCTTCTTTCTTGATTTTATCAAAAAGATTATCATTGGGATCCTTTATGAAAAGTTTAGTATGCCTTATCTTGGCTCTATGCCAAAAACACCTTAATAAGTGTATACTTATTTATTGTGTGCCGACGTTTCGACCTACAATGTAGGCCATCTTCAGGGCAAATATATCAAGCGGCGGCGAGGAAGACCAACTGCCAATGTATTTCTTCCTTACATTATAAATCTCAATAATTCATTAGGGGGCTATTCTGTACAGACAGGCGCCTAACCAAGCATATAACTGTACTGTTTCAAAGACATCGGTTGTGCAGGGGCGTGATTTGTCCGAGATTAAACTCAACACAATTAAAGATATCCATTTAATAGGGTCTTTAGATCTCACAGAATCCATCCTTTGGAAGATTGTCACCTTCACTTATTAACATTACTAAACTGTCATAAATATCATGCTCTCAGATTTCTCTCAACTGATTAGCGAGAAAAGCTGCTTCAAGCTGATATAATTGTGTCCCGTTAGTAACTGTTCCACAGCTACTTCAATTTTTTCAAACAGTGTTTTGCTTAGTGCTGTAATAATTTTCTTTTAAATTTTCCCAGTCATCATTTCCCTTTTGGTGTAGAAGTACGTAATAATTCAAATGGGCAATCCTTATCCAAGATTAAAGATGTAATTCTTAAGAAAAACATTTGCCCGATTAGTTATATCAAATTAATTTAGTCAAACTGCGGGATAAAGTTCCAGGTATAAACAAGTTAGAGTAATTATTATTTTAAAGTAAATAGACGCTTGTAATTTTCTCCTTATTATCCTTTAAAAAATATGTTTTTTTTTTTATTCTATGTCACAATGTTACTATAATAATGTTCATTCTTTTTGAGGATAATCAAGTTGTCGTTTGGTGATTAGCTGTTGGTTGTTTTTTACTCACAGGTTTTTAAAACAAAATTGAAGGTGGAATAAAAATTGAAAAAAAAAAAAAATTGCTAAGAAAAAAGTCATGCTAAGTACCGGAACGGATGGAAATGACTTTTTTTTTTAATCATAAAACGATACTTCATAATAAATTTAACGCTTCATAGACATTACAAAACATTTACTCAAAAATGTTGTCATCCTACTCTCAAAAAACATAAAAATCTCAAGCCATGCAAACTACTAACCTCAGAGACAGAAGAGAAATATTTCTAGTAACTACAATAATTTTAAAAGAAGCCGTCAAATTATTTCGAAGGATTAAACGAGTAACATTGTGAAATAGCTATTATATAAAATTTATATAAACATATAAATTAAAATATAATTTTTCATAATTTCAATTTCCAAAATTGTCAAATGAAATTTGTAAAAAACAAATGTTAAACAAATCAGTGTACGATAATCTAGGTCAAACCAAATATTGGCCAAGAAAAGAAGCCAGTGAGCCAACAGACTCTCTTAGCCTGTTAATCAGTTGTATAATATTCCGTACTCAAAACACACTTTTAAAACCACTCAAAAAGAACGCTTTAGTCAAGTAAGAATTAGTTTTTAATGTATTTTCTATAGCAGAAATTCATTAAAAACCATGAAAAAATGTAACTGGGTAATTTTTTTTTTTTAAACAGAGTTTTTCTCCTTAGAAGAATTTCTTTCAGGACAGGGTATCAGTTCCACAGTTTGTCCCTTCGAGTTAATACATAAGTTTTCATGGTACTCAAACTCCAACTAATTTATCTGCCACACTGAACTCAGAATTCTAAACATTGATATACCCCGTTCTCCGTTCCATATTTCAGAATACGATAATATTCTTCTTTTTTATATATATATATATATATATATATATATATATATATATATATATATCTGTTTTCTATAACTTTTGTACTTCGCAGTAACCAGGCTAACTGACAGTAACAGTAACAGGTACCTCGCAGTTCATAAAAATATAAAGGTCCTTTCTAAAGTTGATGGAAAGCTCTGTTTTCGCTTGAGAATGATATTTGAAAATGAGAAAAAGAGGCAATGCAAAATTTATTAGAAACCTTACGAAGTAGCATTTCTAACGAAGAAATCATCCTCGGGAAAGTGAGGAAATCTCACCCTGTCCTGTAGAATGAGTGTGAAAAGTGAAAATGCTCCAGTATTCAAACATGTCCGTATATGCTATCTCGCGTTAGTTTTTTAATAATATATTTTTTATTAGACTTTAAGAGGAAAAATCCCAAGGATCCTTAAGATAAAAAAAAAACTCTAGAAAAACTAACCAGTCCGACCAATTGAGGCATTATCAAGGTATACTTGTTTCTTTCTTTCTCATTCAGACACCTCTTGCAGGTGCAGAGATTTTCCATAAGGATCGCCACCTGTCTCTGTCAAGGGCTGATCTGGCTGTCGATCTGCCCATCCAATCCCTTTTTCTTTAAGGATATTTTGGAGGTTATTCCCTGGGTTTTTTTCTTGTCAGTTTAACCTCCATAGCTTTCTTCGCTGTCCGGCATTCATCCTTCCTCATTACATGTCCGAAAGATCGGAGCTGTCCTTTCTCGATTATCAGATTAAGGGGTTCAATTTTGAGTGCAGTCCTTATCGCCTTGTTTTGTATACGGTCCCTCTTGATCTTTCCTCACTTCCATGCTTTGGAGCCGGCTTCGATCACAGTGCTTTAGTACCCAGGATTCGCTAGTATGTCGAGCGGTAAACAGCCTATTTAGTTTCTCTCTGGAAACCTAAGAGACTAATCCGATAGAGACAGCAACCGAATTTCAACACAGTCAACAAAGAACTTAGTTTTTTTTATTGCATTATAATTAATATTTTATGTCATTTTGTGAATTATTGCTCACCTTTTAAATTGATTTGATTGAGTCGATTTTAACTTATAATATATTATTGGCAATAAATATTTTACAATTGAATTATAAAAATAATTTACTATACTAAGGTGGTTATTGAAATTTGATAAAAATGTTGATTTTTTTTTTATTTATTGTTTTTTAGGTATAGTATTGAACAGCAAAAATGAAAAAAAATTACTCTGACTTGATGAAAAAATATTAAAACTTTATATACGTATAATATAATACGTATAATAATTTTTTTTTTAAAATTATTTTATCGAGTTGTACAACTGTAATCTATACATCTAGTGCAATAGCTATAAGAGTAAATAATACATGATAGGACACGTAGAGACACCCACTGGCAGCACTCTAATAAAATTTCTATAATAGAAGGTCCCGAGGCCATCTTCACTTCAGACGCCTAGGAGGATTGTCCGGGATGAAATTGGATGCAAGGATGGAAACTAGTGGGTTTGAAGTTTATTGTGGAATGATAGGTATCTGGAATGGGCTAAATCGGTAACATATGGAACGTTAAGGTCATTATGGATGGTTTTATTTGTGACAAAATAAGGAGCGTTTAGGATTTTGCGAAGGATTTTGGATTGCAAGGATTGGATACGAGAGGAATTCGATGGTTCGGTGGAGCCCCATAGTTCAATTCCATAAGTCCATATAGGTCTTACAACAGTCACATAAATAAGTCTTTTGTAATTGATCTGAAGCTTTGAGCGTTTGTCTAGTATGTGTTGAAGTAGTCGGAAGCGTCTAGCTGTTTCTTGTCTTTTCAGTCTTGTGTGAGGGTTCCAAGTAAGACGCTTGTCTAAGTACGTATAATAATAACTATAAAAAATGAGTCTAACTAATATTCTAATAAATATAATTTAACTTTTATTTGATTGGGATCTGGGACCCTCCAGGGGTTTTCCCAAGCATATATGTAAAGTGGGTGCCCACAACAGCGAGACAAATTTGGCGTTAGAGTATGATCTAGGATAAATCACCTGCACAACCGTAGTCCAAAAAAGTACATTCTCTACCACGTACTGAACACCAGACCCTACATCTGTTGTAGTAGTATAGACTTTTATTTATTTATTTGATATTTGTATATGATTTAAAAGAAAATCATCCTCGGAGAACGGAGATAGTTGGGGGGTGCAGTAAAAAAAAACACCAAATATAAAATAATGTTTGAAGAAATTGGTCCGGGTAGAGGTCACTGAATGAAATTCTCAAGTAATTTCAGAAGATCTTTATTGATAGCCAACGTTTTTATTGATAGGTCAACAATTATCATCAATACAAATATAAAATATGTTGGTAATCAAAGAGTTCATATTTATAAGCATTATTTTTAATTTTTAATTTTTCAAATTTATTAATCCACTCAACTATTTTTATATTACATCCCATACTTATATTTTCAATTTTTTTACATTTCTGTCATTCTACGAGACACCTATTCATTTCTTTCTACATATTCTTGTATTCATTTTCATACATTTTACTTATGTAACCTCTAGGAGTCTATTATCATACATTTTATATCTGTAATTAAACTAGTTTTTCTAAATCCTTTATATCCCACCTTTTTTTTATCTTTTAATCTTCTCATTTTGTATCTTTCTGTTTACCTCCTCATTTTTCTTTCCCATTATATTATGTTTACATTATTATCCTTTCTGTACATTTATTTTCTGTATTTTATATTCGTTATCTTTAATTATTATATCTGTCACTATTTTAATTTCTGTTCATTATCTTTAATTTTATTATATCTATCACTATTTTAATTTTATTATATTCAGTCACAAATTTAATATTCGTTATCTTTAATTATCATACCTGTCACTATTTTAATTTTCTACATTACATGTCACTATAGTCTTGTTACTGTAACGTTTTTTATATATTTTTTGTTCTGTTTGTTTCTCTCTCATAGCCCTGAAACATCCCACCACCTCGAAGGCTCAAAAGCATATTAATTATATATTAATATATTTTTGTGGAATAGCCATAAGTCCACTGGTTTCTTGATAATGTTATTAATTTTTTTTTCTTGCATATTTTCATATGGTCTTTCGTCTTAAGTTTTGTGTTGTATGCTATTATTTATTTTTCCTGTGGTGTTTTTTGAAGTTTGGTGAGTGTATATTGAATTTTGAATATCTGAAGTATCTATCAGCTGTTTTTATCTGTTTTTTTTTTTTACTGCACCCCTCCCCTCAACTATCTCCGTTCTCCATGGTATCATCCAATCAACTATTTTCCTCCTTTACATGAAAATCATCCTCGTTAAGATTATATTAAATAATATTATTTTTATTACAATTCTTATGAATTTCTAAAATTTACTAACTAAATAAAAAAATTCAGAGACTGAAGGAAGATGAAATTATTTTGTTTTTATAAAGTATACTGTGATAATTTTCCCTTCCTCATTTGACTCGTAGGTATGAAGTGATTTGGTGAGAGGTGTAAGGTAGTGTTGTATGACCTTCCACGACATATCCCTTTCAAATGTAATACAATATCTCTCCTCTCTTAGTCAAGTTAAGTAAATATTAAGAAAGAGAATTAATGATTTTTCTATTTAGATTTAATTAAATAAATTAATAGATAAATTAATCTCCTTAAAAATACTCCAACTACTTAAAAACAAAACTGTTACTCTACAACCCGTGAAGAGTATGGGGTTTAGTACAAGGTAGAGACTGTACTGTTTCATGGACAACGATTCTGCGAGGAGGTGACGTCCTGGGTCACGTTCAGCCGCCAGATTTCCCCCCTTATTTTGGATACGCTATTTTTATAATATTTTATAGAGGCTGGGTGAGCCCCAGGATGGTCCTAGATCCCATATGATCCATCTCCGGCTGCTAACAGACTAAATAAAAGTAACTGCCTTACAGCGGGATTTGAACCAGGATTTCCGGCATGGTAACTCAGTGCTCTACCACTGAGCCACTTTCCTACTTATGCCATATTAAATCGAAAGACTTATGTTTGATGAACTGGATTTATTTTATGTGTACACTTGTAAATATTTGATTAGGGATTATCAATCGAACCGATTTTTTTAGTATATGTTAGAAATAAAAAAAAAGAAATAAAAATATTAATATGGTTAATAAAAGCGATTTACCTATTGATAATTCAGTAGACCGTTGTCTAAATATTAATTGATTATTGTGTTCACAGATTCCAGCACCTTGAGTGTAGCAGCATCTTCGTGATCATGAACTAGCTTTTGTTTCTTCAAATTTTGGATACTTCCAGTTTCTGTAAACTTTTCCACAAGTTTTTTCAATCCATTGACAGAAATTGCCACTGTTGGAAATCGCTCGTGAATATTTTTAATACAAAACAAGTAAAAATAAATGAACAATTAATTTGCAACTTACTGAGATAAGTAATCAATTTAGAACAAATACTTCAAAGTTTTGACGTTTACCTAAAATAATGACAGTAAATTGTTTGCTTTACGATGCGATTGTTTTTCAAACAAAACAAAACAAAAGCGGATTTTATCAAAGTAGACAGATCATTCTGGAAATGTGCATAACGCCATAACTTTTCATTGCAAACAACTTTTCTTAGTGACACTTTGGCGTACTATGAACGGAAAAGGTACATTACCTGAAACGAAAAAAGTTTTTGCTCAACTTTAAAGCCTACTTAATTTTTAAAAATCGAAAGTAAACTAAAAATAAGTTTCAAACCAAGCAGAGAGGAATCCCAAAAAATGAAATTCGAAAATTTTTAGTCAATCTCACCTATTGTGAACTCAATCCGGGGACACACTGTGTTTCAATTTACTCTATTATAAATACATTTTGTAAGTAAACATTGTGACTGATACATAACGCCAAGTAAGTAAATACAAGTAGAGAAACTACCCTGGTAGTGGTCAAATAACAGAATAAGGTGAGAAGGTCACGAAGCCAACTTCTTTTCAGAGGTTTCGGAGGATTATCGAAGCTTTACTCCATAACTCCAAATGGGTCCTATAGCAGTCCTGCATGTGGGCCTTTTGTAATTAGTTTGTTTATTAAGTGCTGAAATAGCCAAGGCCGTAGCCAGGACAACCTTTCGGGGGGGGGGGGTCAGGTCTGGTCAGGATCGAGGATTTTAATACCATTATTAATGATAATTTTTAAAATTTGGATACATTTGTCCATATTATTGGATGATGAATGATTTAAATGCAATACGCAACAACAACAATACTTCAATTCTTGATTTTCGATACGATTGTTAATTATTGTGAAGTTGTTGGAGGACATTTTCAAGCAGATATAAATATAAGTATGCTTTTTGCTATGCACAATGATGTAAAATGTGTTGGATCATCTGTTGTGTGTTTTTTTTAATTTAATTTGCACTTTTTTAACCTAGTATTAATTTTCAATACTAACGAAATTTCGGGATTTCGGGGGGTGGGGGTTGACCCCCTAACCCCCCTTGGCTACGGCCTTGGAAGTAGCCTCAAACAGTGAGCAGTTTCTTGTCTTTTTAGTCTGGTATAAGGATTCCAAGCTTTTGACTCCAAACATTTGACAAGTTATAGCCCAAAGTATCTGTTTGGTTCAACAGGAATCAGTAGGATATTATTGAAGGATACCGGGGAACAGTTTGTCTCATTATAGACATTAAGGTCGTTACGAATTATTGTATTCATAAAAAGTTAGGAGAAATTAAGTATTTTACGAAGGCTTTTGGATCGTAAGTTTTGGACACGAGAGGAATTCGATAGCTTAGTGGAGCCCCAAAGCTCTACTCCGTATGTCAAAATAGGTCTGATAATTGTCATATATATGAGTCTTTGGAAAATAATTGGGAGCTTAGAGTATCTGTCTAGTAAGAGTTGAAGTAGGCTGAAACATCTATCCGTATCATCGACTTAACTGATTCAACAAAGACGAAAACAACAAAAGAATTTATGCTTTTACCTTTTAACTTGAATGATACTAATCTTCACGCAGGAAAATTTCTAATTCCTTCAAGTGATAAAAAAAGTATGCCAGATTTTAGAAAGCAAGAAGAAACGCAAGTCAAGTCCTTTGAAAAGATATTTTGAATTGAGGGCTTAGTTTTTCACCTCCTGGCAGATGAATTTAAATTTACACTCAAACAGGTGATTGATAAAGAAATAATAAAATAAAATAAAGAGTAAAAAAGCTGCAAGACTAACGCGTACATTGAGCTTGGTCAGAGCCGCAACACGCAACATGTGACGGCTGCTTTGTGGAAAGTGCGCAAATGAAAGTCCTACCTGACCGGTTCTCGGCACCGCCGATTCCCACTTGCTCAACCGTATCCCTTAACGGTAAGACCGGAAAATGACGTCCCCGTATGGAGTAGCCTCCGATATTTTATGGATATGTATCAACAGAGATGGAAGAATGAGTGTGCGCGGACCAAAGGAACAAAAAGTTGCGAAAATAACCTCTCCTGACAGTGGGAGTCCTAAATTTCGCATATCCAGGTTTAATCTGAATAAGCATCACTAACGAATACAGTGATCCCCCATGGTACGTCTCCTCAGAAGGAAGGCATAGACAAGGATTTTTTTACTCCCTTACAAATCTTAGGTCTACCTGCGGGGTTTCAAACACGCGATCATGGGTAAGGCAGGTTGTTAAGCTAACCACTAGACCACAGGTGACCCCAGGAACATCAGAGGCAAAGCGTAATCAAGAGCTGAGCAAGAGATAAATCTATCTTTCATAACTGCTCCCAACAGTTTAGATCGGGGGATGGGCAACTTATGATCCATTTGATGATTTCACGTAAACCACTTTAGCTTCGAATACGAAGTATCATCATCAAAAGTGAATATCATCTATGATTCATCGATAATTCATTAGATGGAAAATTTTAAGTGAAATTTCATTGTTTATAATAAATATTTACTTACAAGCCATTGGAAACAATAAAGTTGGAATTTGGTAATAAATATATGATAACTTCAATACTCTAGTGCAATATATATCAAATTAAATGTATCATAAATTTTATCAGCTAGTATTAATCGATTTATAACAATAAATCGATTAGTATAAATGTATAAAACGATTAACCGCACATGCGGTATTTCAGCAAAGAGAAATTTTAAGTATGCTATCGCTATAGTGAACAGACTAAAAGGGTGTCTAGGTCGTATTGAGACATTGTTACATAAGCAGTGCATTCCTCACAGATAGGAGAAATATATATCTATAAAGTTAGCATGGATAATGTAATATCATTGAGCATTATAGCGTGTAATATTTTTTTTTAAACAGGATTCTCATCTATATATATATATATATATATATATATATATATATATATATATGTAAATGAGTTCGTCTTAACTGAAAAGACCATCACAGAGCCAAAACGGCATAAGCTACAGACTTGAAATTCGGACAGTAGGTACATTTTTTAAGGGCAACGCTCACTAAGAAAGGATTTTTGAAAACTCGTCTCCTAAGAGGGTGAAAAACGTTTTAAAGTACAACAAAAAAAACAATGTCATTTTTAGAGCTAGCAATATGAAATTTTATATATAGCTTCTACATTAAAAATAAAGAAATACGAGCTTTTTTATTTTTTGAAAATTTTATCCGTAAAAAAGGAAAATATAGGAAATCGTATCATGTTATATATATATACATATACATATATATATATATATATATATAGCGAGAGAGAGGGATAGAGAGAGAGAGAGAGAGAGAGAGAGAGAGAGAGAGAGAGAGAGAGAGAGAGAGAGAGAGAGAGAGAGAGAGAAGACCATCGCAGAGCCAGAACGGCATAAGCTACAGACTTGAAATTCGGACAGTAGGTACATTTTAGAAGGCCAACGAAGCGCACTAAGAAACGATTTTGGAAAATTCGTCTCCTAAGGACCGAATATACCCCCTTAGGGGTGAAAAACGTTTAAAAATACCAAAAAAAAAACGTCATTTTTAAAGCTAGCAATATGAAATTTTAAACAAAGAGGTACTGTACATTAACAAAAATGAAAAATTATCCAACAAAGTATCCAAATCTGATTTTTAATTTTTCATTAACACACACACACACACACACACACATATATATATATATATATATATATATATATATATATATATATATATATATTTATTTATTTTAGCCTTGGCAGCTCAGTGGTTAGAGCCCCACGCTATAGACGCGGGCGAACCGGGTTCGAATCACGGCCTAGACATAATCTTTTCTCTAAAAAAAAAAATATTTCTACACCAAAATTAATTGTAGAAGAATACCGATCACATAACAAACCTTTTAGCAGACATAAGAAAACGACGATTGAAATTTTATGGACAAATTCTTGCTTTTTTATAATTTTAAGTAAGAATTATTGCTTTTATAAAAAAGTCAAGCAAGCCACATCATGGATTAGCCAAGCAAAAATAGATTTACTAAAAGCAGAAATAGAACCAAGAGATGTTATAGACAAACAATAAATTTGGAAAACAAGGTAGAAAAGTGGATGGTAATGCCAAAGAAGGAATCATTGAAGATATCAGGAACGTTATTAATAGAAATAATAAAGAAAATTAAAATAAAGAACGGTGAAGGAAGCAAAGAAAAAACGATGTCAGAAATTTCTATTTCAGTTCTTGAGATTTATTTAATGCATCTTTTGGTAATGTTTCGTGAGCATTATTCTACTGATCATGCCCGAACAGTGCAAAAAATCGGATTTTAGTTGATTATAATAAATCACAAAAAATTTTAAAAATAAAAATGACGCTTATAAGATTAGAAGACAATGCTAATACATAAATTGTTCTTAAAAAATGATGACGACATATTTACCAAAGATAACATAAGATTAACGAGTATCGACTTGTGAATATCAAGAAGTCGAACTAGCGTCATCAAGTCTTAACTACAATTAACTATAAAATTATTATAATTATCATATAGACGTACAAGTGTCAATTTTTTATTTAAATTATTTAAACAATTTATTATTATTTTTATTTCTTATAAAATTTGCTACACTTCACAAAATTACATGCTGTACCAACTAGACCAGTCTCAAAATTTAAATTTTAATATAATTCACAAAATAGTCTTCAATATTAGAAAAATGAAGTCTGGAAACGCCGCCAAAATATATTTTAACGAGTTTTGATTGAATTTCAAGAGGAAAACGTTTCGTCATAAATTTCGTAAGTACAATTTTTGTATTTTAATCGTACAATTTATATATATATATATATATATATATATATATATATATATATATATATATATATATATATAGAGAGAGAGAGAGAGAGAGAGAAAATAAAAGAGGAATTTATCCAATTCACTAATAAATCAACCAATCAAAAACGATTAGTTAATGCAAAACTCTTTCAAGAGAACAGCAAATACAGTCTTCAGGGATTTAAAGAGGTGACGAAATATTGTTTATCATAACATTTTAGTTATGATATGATAACATTTTTTTTTTCTCATAGCTTTCATTATGTATTTATCAAATAAACTTTACGATACAATGGATACTTATAGAGTCTTTTGCCGTTTTTTTTTTGTAGTATTTGGCAAAAGGAAAATATTTTTTAATCCATATTTATATTTTGATAATCCATGAATATTTCCCATGAGCTTGATATGATTACTTAATAACTATCCCAACGCTTTGTTTTTCCATTTCCAAAACCCCGTTTGATATTTAATTTGATATATGTAAAATGTTTATACACGAAAATTTTGTTATTTCTGTTTTTCCTGTAATAAAACTATATTTATAAGTGTGAAAGTTTGTATGTTTGTCTCTCTTTCACGCAAAAACTACTGAACGGATTTGGATGAAACTTTACAGTAATACAGGTTATACATCAGAATAACACATGGGCTATAGCAAGCGCGGATTTAGGGGGGCGCACGGGGGCAAGTGCCCCTCCCCACCCCCGACAGTTTTAGAGGTACTGTGGAGAATCCATTATGGTACATAATTAAAGGCAAATCAGGAATTTAGCATCTTGAAATTTGCAGATAGGTTCTTTGTATGATTTAAGAAAGAAGTTTGGATAATTCCACCCTTATTATAATAAGGGTTCAAAGGTTGTATGGAATCCGTCAGTTTTGAAGTTAGACATCTGAAATTTTGTACGAGTAACCTATAGTGAAAAAAATTAAATTATTTAAATAATTGAATTATTTATTATTTTAAATTATTGTTAAAAAGCACTGTCAAGAAACTTTATGCGGTAGTCCAAATTCTATGCGAGCGAAGCCGCGGGCAAAAGCTAGTAAAACTATATTTATGAGTTTTTAAATATGCTGAGCTTGAGAATTTTTTTTATTTTCCTTTGACATTGTATATTTATTTACCATGGTGTATATACACACACACACACACACACACACAAATAATTTTCGTAACAATTCCAGTTTGAAATAGAACTGCAACCTTTGTTCCCCCAACGAGATGTGTGGGAACGAGAATTGCAGAAATAATTGAAAACTTAAGCAATACTACAGACACTTTTCTCATGGACTTGAAATGGGACTAACACCTGTTCCAACATTTCTATTAGCTTTAACGATTAAAAATACATACGATAATTATAATAATTGAACTCGTATACTTGCATAAATGCTATTGTTTATTTTTCTGTCTATAAATATTACACATAAAAAATAAAAAAAACGATACGGCCTTCTAAGACCATGCAAAGACCATTATTTTTCTTTTCTCTTTTTCTTATTTCTTTTCTCCTAGTATTTTCCCATCATTTCAGCCTGCCTTTTCTTACATTCTTTCGACCAAGCAGTACCTTTCAGTTTTCACAAGAAGCTTGACTTCTGTTTTTTCCTTCTTTTTTTTTCTATATTGTTCTCTATCAAGGCAGTCTTTGTCTGCTATTTTTAATGAGGAGTTTTAATATAATAATAATAATGAAATATTATTCAATCATTCAAATATTATTATTCACAATCTATACTCTTTAAATGCCCAATATCCAGAGTGATCCCTGGCGGTTGAGCTTCATCTTGGACAAGTCACCTCCCTGCATACCCGTTGTCCAAGAGATGGTACTCTATTACTCATCTATTACCTTTCATGGGTTGTAGTGGAACATTTTTTATTTTTTTTTAATAATTGCTATCGTTATTGGTTATGATATAATTTTAATAACTAATCACGAAAATAAACCATAGAAACACATTATAAGGAGGAACGTTTGTGGGCACCGGAAGCTGTCCGTATCCCAGCATTCCATCAATGTCAAGGAGATGACCCTTAACCTACTCCTTTTTTTTTCTATCTCAAACCGCAATAAATTACAGTAATAAACTACTAAGAGAGGTAGCCAAGAGCAGCCCTTCTTCACCGCTGACAGGAAGATGGAGGAGGTCCAGATGGACCACGAAGAATGGTCCACGCATCCAGAACACATGACCATATGCGAGGAATGCCAAAGACCATTTCCTCTTCATTATTAAGGACAACACATGTATGCCATGCGATGGTGGACATGGTACCGTTCGAACATGTTCCTAGGTCCTACTTGTGTGGTCGCAAGGCCCATCCGCTATTCTCAACATTAATCCTTAAGAATGTCTAAAATTCAAGAGTACTAGTATGTTTTAGGGCCTGTTGACATCAGCGCGCTCAGGTGTCACTTTTCTTAACCATCTCCTGCTGTTATTTTAACCTTTCTTATTCCTTTGTTATTGTTTGTGTCAAGTGAACGTGGATGTGTTTTCATATTATTTTGACAATATGAGTTGGAATTTAATGAAGATTTTTCGGTACTGATGAAAAGTCAGCTCTCCTATTTCTTCAGGAGGAACTGACTTCCATAAAGTTTTGTGACGAACAGCTCAACATGTCTCATTCTACAGTGATTGATTATTCCAATTATATGAGAGATGTGTGTGCTTTTAAATTAGAGAGAGGTTCAACAACCATTGGAGGTCCAGGGATGTATGTAGGAATTTACGAAAGTCTATATACTAGAAGAAAAAACAGCACAGGACGGATTTTGCATCAGCAGTGGATATTTGGAGGAATATGTAGAGAAACAAAAGAGTGTTTCATAGTTAACGGTCCTGAAGATATTGTTGTTTTTAATGAACATTGCTTGTAATAAATGTATCATTGTTTCTTGACATGTTTATCATATCATCATATTTGAAAGAGAAATGATGATATCTAACTAAAATATTATATTTATTTGTTAATTGTTTTAATTTTTATCTATTTTTCTTAATTAAGCAAAATAGATAAAAATTAAACCAATTAACAAAAAAATATAATATTTTAGTTAGATATTGTTCTTTTTAATGAACATTGCTTCTAATAAATGTTTCATTTTTTCTAGTTTTATTTTGTCTTCACATGTTTCTCATTTATTTCATTTCCTAAAAATCTGTTCCATGATAATGAAAGGCAATACTATTTGAAATAAATTGTAGGCAGCATAACCTGGCAGGGTCCAAGTAGTTGAGGTAAGTGACATCTGAGCGCGCTGATGTCAACAGGCCCTAAAACATACTACTCATAATTTATCATATTTCAAAAATAAAGGTTAAATTTGATAATTAGTGTTTTCTGAAATTAACTTCGATTAGAATCAGCGCATGAATTATTCGCAAAAAACAACCATAAAATATTTAAGAAAGATTTGTAAAAAACTTAGTGAAACAAGATTTTACCTAAGAATGTAATCGTTTACTAGGAATAAAATAAAATTTTGGGTACGTGAAGGAAATAAAAAACATAAAACCTAGATTTTTTTTTTACTACAGTAAAAACTATAATGACAGAGTGGTGTCGTGAGAGACATTCCTAAGAGCCTTCCTAGGCCCAACTAGACCTAACATCTCGGGGTTAATGAGAGGCCAAGCCTTGTTCTTCACTTCACCCAATGTCATGTATCTTTATAACGTATTTTATTTTTAACCAGGATGATAATCTCTGTTCTCCTAACGGCGGACTAATCACATTTTACAATTTTTATACCAGTAAATTAATTGTACTACAGTAGGTACCTAACATTTTAGTACTTAGTTTATAATCCCCTCAGTGAGGCTATTAAAATATCAGTACCCATTTAGAATTGTGTAGGGATATTGAGTATTGTTACGACCGCACAAAGGAAGGCGGAAGCGGGGGATTAGCGGCTTAAGTCCGTCAGCGGGAGACGTTAAAATAGGATTAGGACCGTTCTAGATCGTCTTCTTTTGTCGGAAAAGGATTAAGAAGTTTCCGGAATTGTCTGGCCCCTTCGTGTTCTAGAATGTTCGGCCTTGCCTCTTTAAATACTTCCCTCACCTCGAGGCAGTCAGTCTTAGCCTGAGAGTAGACCAGTGAAGATCTGTGATAAGTGAGTGTCAGTGTGATAAACTAGTCAGTGTTGAACCGGCCCGTGTAATAAGTGTATCAGTGAACTGTGACAGTCTCGCGAGTGTAATAAACTGTTTCTGTTTGTTACTGTGTGTCAGTTTATGATACTTGAAGAATCTTACGGTCGGTGGACTAGTGAACTGTAAGTGTTAATTATTAGTTATAAATTGTAGTGTAATTTTATAATATTCATAGAAACTATTGTAACTAGTTAAGCTATCTAGAATTAGTAATATCTTATATTATTGTAATAAATAAATTGGAGTTAGGCCTAGATTATGATATTTAGAATATTGTCATTATAAATTTATATTAGTTTAATCATTTAATTGTTAATAGTTTAATTGTATCCTTTTTATCATTTTGTTAATAAATATTAGTATCTTTAATTTAGCAATTGTTTAATTAATTTTTAATACCCAGTAGCCCGTAACAGTATTTTACATTAATAAATGTATTTATTTTTATTATAGTTCGATAAAATGATTACAAAAAAAAAATAGAATTAATAAGGAAAATGCTTTACTATTACTTCACTGCATTTTCTGTATTGAAATAATAGCCTTAAAATCGGAATAAGATGTAGCTTTTTGTATTTTTGAAATCGATGCATTCCATTTTTTTTCCATTTCAAGAAGTCAGGACTAGAGGCTTTTCGATTTGTCAATTTTAAAAAATATTTATAATTTACCATTAGGGGAGGTTTTCAAAAGAACGAAAATACAATATGTGCCGTATGGCATTTGTATAATTCCTGAAATAAATATTTGTTTAAATTATTATTTATAATTTAAGGGGGAGCGGAGTGGCTCAGTGGTAGAGCACTGAGTTGCCTTGCCGGAAATTCTGGTTCGAATCCCGCTGTAGGCCAATTTATTTAGTCTATTTGCAGCTATAAAATATTATAAAAATAGGGTACCCAAAATAAGGGGGAAAAAATCTGGCGGTTGAGCGTAACCTAGGACAAATCACCTTGCAGAACCGTTGTCCATGAAACAGTACAGTCTCTACCATGTACTGAACCCCAGACCCGTTCACGGGTTGATGTGGTACAGGTTTTTTTTATTTATAATTTAACTGATCGAGCAGGACAAAAGACCGAACAAAAAGTAGTTACTTGATCCTTAATGACGTCACAAAAACATTTTATATAATAGAGAAAAAAATAAGATTTATAAATATTTAATTATTTTTTTCTACTGAACCTGCTGTTAAGGAGCAGGCAAGCGTTGAATTGCTGTGCTCAAGGTCTCGAATTCGAATCTGGTTGTGATAAATAAAATATTTAATCTGTTGACAGCCATGATTGGTTTTATTGGGATCTGTAGACCCTCCTGAGGCTTACAAAGCCTCTGTAAAGTGCCCTTAATTGGGGAAAAATCTGACGGTTGTGCGCAATCTCGGACAAATCACATCTCTGCAGAACCATAATCCTAGAAACTGTACAGTTTCCACTATGTACTGAACCATAGTAGTACATAGTAGCGGTAGAGGTTTTTTTTTATTCCATAAACAATAAACAAAGCCTATTTATAACTAAGCACTGCTAAATCTTCAATGTATACAATAGTCATGTAATGACTCATCATTTTTTATTTTGAAGAGAAATGATTTGTCCTAGCTGGGATTCGAACCCGGTCCTACGCATCTCTAGTGCGGCACTGTTCTAACTAAGCTACCAGGGGTCGTAACCAAGCCAGACAAATCCATTCTCATCACCGATCCTATATCCCCATTCTCGCAATTTTTGCGATGTATTTATGGAGACAAATGTTCATTGAACATTACTTTTTTTTTAATTAGGATCTCGTTGTAGTACATCAATTTTAATAAATATAATTTTTATCATTTATTACGATTTGATGGTGATTATTTAAATATATTTTTTAGTTTGAAGAGAAAAGATTTGTCCTGGCAGGGTCCTCCGCATGACTCATATAGTTAATAAAACCGGCAATAAAAGCTCAATTGCTAGCGGGACCTATTATTTCCCACATAATAGATAATCAACACCTTCAACAATGATCATTCAGTAAATCACCACTTTCCGAACGAGATATACAAGGCCGTGGAGTTTCTTGCGCCGTATTGTGGGAATTCCGACTATAGATTGTGGAAGAATGAGATTAATTAGCAAACAATTAACTAAACAAGCCTCCAATTAATTACATAATCGACAATAGTTCTAAATAATTGATAATCTGCCTAAATAATCGATAATCTGCAAGCCACGTCTTTTAAGACAGAACCGGAAATGACTCTAACTAAACTTTCATATAAAAATGTCACTATGAAAATTTGACCGGTTTATGTATCGAATAGTCTCAATAGTTCAAACTTATGAACCAATTACTTTAAAAAAGTTGATATTATTTTGTTATTTATTTTTGTATTTGTCTTTGTCTATGACAAATAAGAGGGACAGAGGTCGACCCAAGAAGAGATGGTTGCAGGATGTGGAGGAGAACGGGGCAGTGAGGGAAGGAGACTGACTGGATCGAGACCTTCAAGAAATGAAAAAAAATCTGAAGTTTATATTAATTGAAAAAATACAAGTAAATATAATGGCAACAATGGCATCCATAATGGCATGGTTAAAGGTAAGTAGGGCCGCTACCCAGTGCTAGTACTCAAATAACCAATTCCACTTTCAAACAAGCTCGGTTTGAAACTAGTAGGTTTGAGTAAAAACGACTTAAATTAAAAATAATAATATTCTTTTATTTTAATAATAATATTATTCGCCAGGCAGCCAAAAAATATATATAAAAAAAAACAGGCTATATAATAAATTTTGGCCTGACTTCCTGATATTTCTGAACTATACTGAACCCAATATGTTTCATGGCTTGTAGAGATACAGGATTATTTTATACATTTAGACCACCAAGACCAATAATACAATAAAAGCGACGTTTAAATCTATCAAAATAAATTAAATATATATATTTTTTTCTGAAAACGGAGAACTTAACAAAAAATATTATTTTCTACAATCATACAAGCATAAAAATTTTCCCCAAGCAGCATGCCGATGAAGACATAACTGGCTATACAATTTCGCAACCTCAAATTCCTGAGGTATTGCTTAGATCCCTTCCAATACTCCGTCATACCGGAACTAACAGAGGCTAGTAATATATGATACTTTTTTTAAATGCTAAAGATATTTAATATATTCTAAATATACAGAATTGGGAAATGTTAAAAATGGTTGAGGGGATGCAGTCGATGAGGAAAACATCTTTATTTGTAAGAACGTTTCGGTTTAATTTTTATGCCACCAGGGCAGAGAATAAAACCTTACAGAATAAACTGTGTAAGAGAAAAAAAAAGAATTTAAGTACGCGATCATTTAAATTTTCTCTGTCGAGTTTACGTTTCCAATTGAATTTAATATACTTAATTGGAGTTTCGTCGCATAGAATGGAGGACCATAGAAATGTTGTAATAAAAGAAATAAATTTAGGCTGAAAATTAATTACAAAGTAATAAACTGAAAGGAAAAAGGGAAAGAAAAAGATCAGCTCATCTGAATATCTGTATCTTCTATAATCTAAATTGTAGATGGTAAAAATTGGAATGTGTACATTTTGTGGTAGCCGACTAAAGGTAGAAATAATGTAAAAAATCAGTAAAAGCAGCATAAGGCGGAGTAATTCAAAGAAAAAAAAGGTTAGATGATACCTGAGTGGTTTCTCTTCCAAGTTCACGTGTGTGATGAAAAGGAGCAGGCTTTTAATAATAGTATAGGAGAAAAGGTAATGGTGTAAAAGGAACAAAAAGGAATAAAAAATACATGAACAAATCTTCATACACATAAAATAGATAACTGTAGGTTTATGGCTACCACTTAAAACATCGTTGTAACAGAAGCTCTTACCATCACCACGGCTCAAATTAGACTACGTCTTTTAAAACAGTCCAACTGCCTAAAGTGCGGGAGAACAAGAAACTAAGGGCGCTAGCAGTTCCAATTAAAAGAGGTGGGGGTTAAAGCTAGGAAAAATTGCATCTAAGTTAAATTAAAAGAAAACCTGCCGAAATACGGCACAAACTGTTTATCCTTTATTTCAGCCAAGATAAATTTTATATATTTTTAAGCAAAATTTATTGACTGCACCCCAGACTAATGTCAGCATTGCTCAACATATATACGATTAACAATTTTCACATCAACAGAAGGATTTTATCATTGTATTTAATTATAACAAACATTATAACACGGTAATTAAACCAATAATGCTAAATGCCCGCGAAGCCTTGACACTTAAATAAGGAAAATCTAAAGAAAGAGAAAAGGATAATCATTAAAAAACATTTAAAATTAAAGAATATTCTAACATAGAGATAGACATGAGGGAAAAACACGGTCACCTGTGGTTAGCATAGCAAACTACTAAACCCAAGATCGCGGGTTCGTAGCCCGGCAGGTGGCCCTAGGATTTTTTTAAGGGAGTAAAAAATCCTTAGTTACGCCGTCATTCGGAAGGGACGTTAAACGGGAGTCCCGAGCCTGTACGGTGTCAGGTACTCGTTAAAAATCCCTTTCCTAATTAAACCTGGATAGGCAAAATTTAGAGCTCCCAATGTAGCTTCGTCCGTTTAACCGTAGCAGCAAAAAGTGACGTTAAATGAACAAACAAGCCAGAGACAAATGCACTGAGAACTGAAACAAAACAGAGTGAAAGCTGTTGGACAAATTAGAATAGTTCGCCTCATCCACTTTAGATTTACTACTTATAATGATAATAACACACAAAAAATTGAATATTCCAAACCATATGGATATAATTCACAACATATCAGACCCGTAATGAAACTCAGAATAAAATTCAAAAGAACCTTGCATTATATGAGATAAAACTGTTTGTGTTACAATTTAAAATCCTTTTAAAACAATTCATATATCACTACGACATAACCTAATTCTGGGAAAGATATTTACTTAAGAAAACAGAAAGATAAGGAATGACGCAATTATAATCTTCAGGTATTGATCGGTCGTTCATGATTTAAAAATAACGATTAAGAGTAACTGAAAAAGTAAAAGGCCCGTGGGAATTTTTTTTTTCTTCTATTCTAAAATTAAATTAACAAATGGAATTGTTGATCAATGTAGTTTTAAGTCGTTTAACCATAACAAACGATTTAATTAAGTCAACATTTTGAACAGTGATTTAGTGGGAAATGATTCATTTATTTCTATTAAGATTAGTTTATTTACTATAAAATACAATTTAGTTTATAATAGTCGGTTGAATCTCTCTACGATATAAAAATGTTTTTAGTGAAACCAATTTTATCGACGTTGCCTAGCAACAGATCGTGGGATTGCTTTTGTTTCGTCTTTTGTCGTGCTCGATCAGTTAAGTTATAAATATTTTACAAAACTGGAAAATCACAAAGCCACTGTTCCTGACTTATTCAAGTCATTACACAAAAGCTAATGTTTTTGAATATAAATGGAAGAAATGAAATTTTTATAATTTTTTTATTGATATCTACAACTGTATTACAATAATAGAACAAGTAAATAGGCTAAGTGATATATAATGGCATGAGAATGACAAGTAGAGAAACTACCCACTCGTAGTACTCAAATCAAAGTTCAAGTAAGGAGGTCACGTGGCCATCTTCTTTTCAGACGCCGGGTTCGGGCCAAATCAGCAACAAAAGGGACATTAAGGTCGTTATGGATGAGTTTATTGTTAACAAAATAAGGAGCATTGAGGATTTTACGAAGGATTTTGGACTGTAAGGATTGGATACGAGAGGAATTCGATGGCTTAGTGGAGCCCCAAAGCTCTACTCCGTAACTCCAAATAGGTCGTATGATGGTCATGTAGATGAGTCTTTTGTAGTTATTTGTGAGCTTAGAGCGTTTGTCTAGTAAGAGTTGAAGTAGCCTGAAACGTCGAGCGGTTTCTTGTCTTTTCTGTCTTGTATGAGGATTCCAGGTTAATCGTTTGTCAAGGTGCAACCCTGAGTATCGGATCTCTTCTACAGGCACCAGTGGGATATTATTAAAGGATACTGAAGGGCAGGAAGTCATTGGTTTACGTTAAGTGAATTGATGCGATTTTTGAGAATTTATTTTAATCCTCCAGTTTTGACACCGTTCTTCAAGATCAGTGATATGGGATTGGAGGCTTTGGGATGCAATAACTGGATTGGTGTTGACTGATAATACACATGTATCATCAGCATATGTGGTAAGGATAGTATTAGGATGAGTTGGGATGTCAACTGTATAAACTGTAAAAAGGATTGGGCCAAGGATATTACCTTGAGGAGAAATGAAATACATTTTAGAAAAAATAAAACGAGCTACATCATATTCCAATATTCCGATTTTAGGACTGTTATTACAAAATACAGAATGGAGTGAAATAAGATCACATTTTTCTTATAAATTATAGATTGTTTATTTATCTACAAAAAAAATCGAAAAAAAAATATTCAGACTGGAAATAGAAGATGAATTATCACTAAGTTTGGGGGATTCCATTGATCTACCAAAGACTTTAACAATGCTTGATAAGGGAGGCCAGGTAACAAGAGGATCCTATACAACACCTGTCTGCTGACTTCACCAAAAGATCAATGAAAATAAACTGAACCATCAAAAAGTATTTATGGAAGATAAAAAATAATAATAGCAATATATAAAAATAAATATTTCAAAAGTTCTTTACCGAATAATATTAATAACTGCCTAAAGAAACATTGTATAAAATTAAAAAATAAACTTTACAAACGAAGTATGATTCACATATCATTTTATTTAAGGTAAACGGAAAAGTGGAAATTCAAACGTCAAGTGTTGGGAAAATACCACTACACAATACAAGGGTATTGGATTCAAGTAATTAGGTAGCAACTGACAATATGGGCGTAACGATGTAACCCCCCATTGCTTAGAAGAAATTAAAAAAAAAAAAATCTAAGTAACAATTTAAAGGAAATCAAAATTTGAAGGATTTTACTTTTTCAAATTTATTATTGTGGGATCACAGAAGTAAGGGTCAAAAATGTCAAAAACACAACAAAGAAAGTGCAAACACAGTTATTTTAAAGAATAAAAGGTACACTAAAATGACAAACCAAAATGTAATACTGTTTATTTATAATTAATTATATTATTATAGCGGCAGTAGTGGCATCTAGCGGCAACAATAAGATCGCAAATGTGAGAAGAACAGTTTAGACAATTCTTAGAATCTAGAAGTAAAGTCTGGATGGGTCTAGAAAGTTCCCTATGCAATTAACTATAGTATGTTATTTTAACCAATAAATAAGGTTACTTGTATTTGAAAGCTATTTCTTGATTGCCCTTCCAAAAATAACATTTATAAATTCCAAAATAACATTTATAAAAAATTATAATATATTTATTTAATTTGAAGCTACATGATTGTAGTACCTATAATATATATTATACCTATACTACGAGACATCTTTTTTGAAGGGAGTAATATGCAGGAGTGGTTGACTGGTGGGGGGATTAACCCCCCCCATGAGTCAAGTCTAGTTAGGTTAATGACTGACAACGTTTGTACAGAGAAGTGACTTGGTCTAGATCACGCTCAACATCCAAGTTTATCCTTTCAATTGAAGGTATCCACTTTCTCGAGGTTGGTTGAGCCCAATAATAGATAATAATAAATAATAATAGAATAAATAATTTATCAGCTAAAGCTGGATTTAAACCTGGAGCTTTCATCCTAGCAACTGAGCAATCTTCACTTTGCTCACTTTAAAAGATAAATGTTTGTTTTATTAAGAACGATTCCAACCCTCAATTGATATGAGTATTTATCAGTGCATAATGCAATCTTTTATTAGTAAAACAAATAAAATCTTTGATCAACTCAAAATATATACTTTAGTTAATTTATTTTTATCAATAAAAGTAATTGTTTTTTTTTTTTCAACTGAAGAGTTTTACTAACATGGGACAATGACTCCATGTTGTTTTTTTCTAGCTCAGTAAACAAAATTAGCCTTCGCATAAATTGACACGTTCTTCAAACAAGATAGAATATTTCTTTATTCTCTTTTAAAATTTGAAAAAAGTGCCGTGGGAACATGACTAAGATTTTTATTTATTTATTAAAGAATTTAATATTTTTCTGTGGAGTTGTACAGGGGCAAACAAAAAACTAAGATCAGTGCAATATGTAAGGATACAATTATTCAATAATTAAAAAAAAAACCTTAATTACAGTTTTATTGTTTTTAAGTTGATTATATTAAAAATAAATGCGATTTTTTTTTAAATTTATTTATTGATATTTACAACTGTATTACAATTATACAACAAGTAAATAGAATGCGTGTTACATAATGACATGAGAATGACAAGTAGAGAAACTACCCACTGGTAGTACTCAAATCAAAGTTCAAATAAGAAGGTCACGTGGCCATATTCTTTTCAGACGCCTCGGAGGATTATCGGGAATTGAAGAGGAAGCTAGGTTTGAAACTAGAGGGCTTGAGTGGGAATGAAGTTTAATATGAAAGGATAGATACCGGGTTCGGGCAAAACAGCAAAAAAAGGGACATTAAGGTCCTTATGGATGAGTTTATTGTTAACAAAATAAGGAGCATTGAGGATTTTACGAAGGATTTTGGACTGTAAGGATTGGATACGAGAGGAATTCGATGGCTTAGTGGAGCCCCAAAGCTCTACTCCGTAAGTCCAAATAGGTCGTATGATGGTCATGTAGATGAGTCTTTTGTAGTTAATTGGGAGCTTAGAGCGTTTGTCTAGTAAGTATTGAAGTAGCCTGAAACGTCGAGCGGTTTCTTGTCTTTTCAGTCTTAAATACGATTTGAAAATAAATTTAACATAACAGTAGAGCAAAATCAACCAATTAGATAACTAAAAGGCCTGTACAACTAAAGGGCACTATGAAGGACCTTGGATTCAGTACATCGTAGGGACTGAAGGGTTTTTTCCGAGATAACACTAAATCGCCAATTTTTCCCCAATTTAGGATAATCACTTTAAAGAGTCTGTAGATCGCTGAGAGTCCATGACTTTAATAATAATATAATCAATCTGTCACAGCTGGATTTGAACTGTAGACCTTCAACTATGCATTCTGAACACATGGACTCGTTCCCACATAGATAATTAAATTTTGAAAAAAAGTAATCCAGACATTATTTAAGTACTAAACTAAAGATTTTTAACCAATATTTTAGTTACGGTATTTTTTTTTCAAAACAAGATACTCTGTAGTGTTTGTATTTTTTTTTAAATTATACTAAAGTTCTAAGAGAAAATTATTAATAAATAAATAATTGTATAGACTTTAAAAAAAAAAAACTGCACTTGTATTTATCAATTGAGATTAAAAAGGAGCTACAGTTACGTGACTTTCATCATCATAGCTCTTTCCTCAAATCCAGAAAAAGAAAACGGTTTCAATTGTTGTTTTTCAAGGCGAAATGAGACGGGCTTTCTCGAAGTTTTACTTAAAATAGATTTCCTCAACTTTGAAAAACTCTCTATTTCTATTTACTAAGTCTTGTAAGATTAAGTAAATAGAAAATAAATAAGTTATACAAAACGAAGTATAAACACAGAAGTTGAGAAACATGAGAAAGTAAACGTTAAAAATCTTTACAAACATCATCGGTATTAGCAATGGGGAGTCTTGCTCTACTTTAATAAAAGTATTTTCTAACAAGGCTGCTGAGAAAGTATTTATAAATATTAACTAACGACTTCAACAAAGATAAAATTTAATAATTATACTATTTTAATAAAGGAAAAAATAATGAACTTGAGGTCACATTGAGAACACGCGTAAGAGGATACTTATAATGACACTCCCACCTTAGAGGTCACGAACAACTAAAAACAATGCATCCTGAAAATCAATTTAAACCCCGTATTATAGTTATTTAGAAAGTAAAATGAGAATTAAATATTTTAAAAAAAATTTAATTCCTAACTTCCTATAATTTCAGATAAAATTTTAATGACGTATTTCATAAATAACACAATTAAACATGACGTAACATGACTAAAATACCGCTTAATCGTGTAACACTTTAATGTATACAATGTACAATTTT
This sequence comes from Arma custos, assembly GCA_037127475.1. Taxonomy (NCBI): domain Eukaryota; kingdom Metazoa; phylum Arthropoda; class Insecta; order Hemiptera; family Pentatomidae; genus Arma; species Arma custos. The sequence continues at coordinate 8,107,589 of CM073764.1, forward strand.
AATAATAATTAAAATAGATGCTATCCTGAACTCATAATGGATTGTTATTATTTAAAGAGAGTAATTTTAATAAATGGAAGTATATTTAGGGAGCTCGGTTGCTAAATGTTTATATGGCAGAGTTGCTGTGCAGAAGGTCATGGGTTTAAATCCGGCTGGGACAGATAAATTATTTAAACTGAGGAAACTGCAGAGCTTTTAGTGCATAATTAGTCACTATAATTATCATGCATCCCCTTAATTATTATCATCTACCAATTTTTTTCATCAACTCACCACTAAATAAAAAACAACGAATTTTGAGTCGTGTCACTTTAGAAATACTAATGCCATTCATGGTTTGTAGTGGTTCAGGTTTTAATTTCAAATTTACAACTTAAATCGTAAATTTATTCAATATTTGCATTGAATTAAATTGAAAAATTCTATAGCATTTATATAAGGTAGATATACTACAAACGAAAAAATTCTCAATTGTCATAATAACTAATAGTCCTTGTAAATTCAAACTTGTTATCATAAAAATCAAAATAGATAAATACAGACTGTTTTATAATGTTTTCAAGAACACTTTCGAAACATATTACGACGTAGACACCTTGTGGAATATTAATGACTTACGTAATCAAAACTCAGAGCTCAAACAACAGCCCAAAGAAATATTTGCAAATGATCAAACAAACAAAATAAAGAAAATATTGTGTGGAAACACTTACAATACACGGAGACAGAACTACACAACACTAGCGCACACCACTGACTGACATGACCGGCCTAGGAGAGGGGGCAGTAGAGAGAGGGGAAAAAGAGAAAAAGAGGGGAGGTTGGCAATACTGTTTTCCTTCAATTAAAAGAGAATTTTACATTTAAAAAATAAATGTAAAAGATAATAAAATAATCATAAATATATATATATATATATATATATATATATATATATATATATATATATATAATTTACATGACAGTTATTTGGACATACGGAGTTGAGCTTTGGGGCTCTACTAAACCATCCAATTCATCTCGTATCCAATCCTTGCAATCCAAAATCCTTCGTAAAATCCTCAATGCTCCTTATTATATCACAAAAAAACTCATCCATCATGATCTTAATATCCCATATGTTACTGATTTGGCCCAAACTAGATACCTATCCTTCCATGACAAGCTCCATACACACTTGAATCCGCTAGTCTCTCAACTTGCTTCCCATACTATTCCTGATAACCCTCCGAGGCGTCTGAAAAGAAGATGGCCTCGAGACCATCGTTTTTGAGCGAGAACTTTTTTGGAGTGCTACCGATGGGTAGTTTCTCCACAAGTGTTTTTCAAGTCGTATTGCACAGATAGCAGATTTACTTATTGTAATATTATTATAGTTGTAAATATCAATAAAATAAATTTAAAAATATATATACATGCGTTCAGGGTCTTCGAAGAGCATTATAAAATAAAATAATGCTTAAAAAAAACTTTAATGCTACCTCTAGGCTGTAAAAAAAAGATTTTATCTCCAGCTGGTACAAAAACATGTGTTTTTGGCTCAATTAATTAAGACTAAAGTACGTCTTTTCTCCCTGTGCATTAGAAATTGAGTCAAAAACTTAACTTAATTCTCTAGGAAATAAAGTAAAAATATGACAACCTAAATCGTCTAAATTATGTAGGTTTTGTACTGAAAAAGTTGAGGGTTAGGTTGCTACACCTGTCACACCGGTCATTATCAAGTATCCAATTGCTGAAAATTTAACAACTCAAAATTGTAATAATTGCACATTTAATTTCAGTATTTGAATTTATTGTAAAACATGACATAATATAAAATATTATAGCGTATAATTTGCCTTTTTACATCCCATCTGGAGATAAAATCTTGTATGCCCCTCTGGACTAAATTGGTCATTATTCCAGCAATACTTTACTGTCTCGGCTTGGCCTCGCATTCGCTTGGGAATAAACTCGGCTTGGCCTCGCATTCGCTTGGGAACAAACTCGGATTGTACCCTCGCATTCGCTCGGGTACAAACTTATAGCTGAGGGAATAATGATCTTCTTTAGTCCCTAGGTGTATAAATAACTATTATCGGCGTTGCCTAGCAACGAAACAAGAGACTAACTACGTTTTCTTCAGTCTTTTGTCGTCCTCATTTAAATTAAAAATGTATTATATACATACATACATACATAATGTATGTATTTTTTAAATTAAAAAAAAATTCAAAGTGTAAAAATGGCAAATCACAAAGCAACTATGGTCCTGACTTCTATAAGCCTTTACCTAAAATATAGCAGTTCAAGATTTTAAATAGAATGTATCAATTTAAAAAATAAACCAAGCTATATCTTAACCGATATTTCGATTTTAGTACATGTTTTCAATGCAAGGTTTATTTAATTATTATGCAAAGTTTATTCTCAAAGGTTTAGAGAATGCATTAAAATAGCTTAAAGACAGCTAAGCAGTATATTTTTAATATAAAAAACAAAACCAAAATACATTTTAAGTAAAACAAAATACATTTCTTAATAGGGTCACCAGAAGAGTACAAAATAATTACTAAACTGAAGTCCAATTACTAGAATAATACCGGGGTACGTCTAATAGAACATTCAGTAACTACTGTAAACTAAATGAACATTTGTAAAATTAGTAATAATTCAGAATATATTTTCTTTATATCGCTGCTCCGGAAGTATAATGACACAACTGCAAAAATGAAATTTTACAGGACAAGCAAAAGAAAAATATGTAATTTCAATTTGTCTTAATAGAATGGCCTATAGAAAGGTTTAATTCTATTAGATTAGTTTATAAACATATATGGGTTATGTCGATTTACAAACATCTAGTAAATGCATTTATGAGCCCGCCAAGACAATAAAGTCAATTTCACAAAATTTTACAGTTGCGTCATTATCTTTTCGGAGCAGCGATATGTTAATATACTAATTATTTAATTAAAAAGGAAATTTTCTTGTTAAAAAGAAACAGAATAGGGACATATTAAAAAAAAAAAAAAGGAGAAATGTGCATATCACAACACAGCTTTCACTTGACAAGCTCAAAATAATTTTTAAAAGGTTCCACTAAATCTCCAATGCAACGTTTAATTTCAATTAAATTATTCGTTTGTTTATTTATCCTTTGTTCGTTAAACATAACTATAGCTAATCGAAATATACTATAATTTAAATATGCAATTACAATATATAAATATACGAAATATACAGTGAGAGCCCTAAATTTTGCCAATCCAGGTATTGGTAACGAGTACCTGGTACCGTACAGAGGGACAGACCTTTTACTTCCACGCCTAATGACGTCTTGTAAATCACAAGTTCAACTAAGAAGGGGTCACATGGCCATCTTCTTTTCAGAAGCCTCGAAGGATTATCAGGAATCGAAGCTACATAGGTTTGAAAGACGTCTTATAAGAGGATTTTTTACTCCCAAAAGCCATAGTACATATAATCATACTAATATTATAAATGTGAAAGTTTGAATGTTTGTCTCCCTTTCACGCAAAAACTACTGAACGGATTTGGATGAAACTTTACAGTAATATAGGTTATACATCAGAATAACACATAGGCTATAGCAAGCGCGGATTTAGGGGGGGCGCACGGGGGCACGTGCCCCCCGACTGTTTTTTAGGTATTGTGGAGAATCCATTACAGGACATCAATAAAGGTAAATCACATGATAATAGTTGTTAAAATAACAGAAACTATTTGTTTTGATATCCTACTAATCTTACCAATATTATAAATGTTAAAGTTAGTATGTTTGTCTCTGTTTCACGCAAAAACTACTGGACGAGTTTGGATGAAAATTATTGAGTAAACTAGGTTATGCATCATGGGCTACAGCAAGGGCAGATTTGTGTGGGGGCACGGGGGCATGTGCCCCCTCGTTAGAGTACATAATTAAAGGCAAATCAGGAACTTAGCATCTTGAAATTTGTAGATAGGTTATTTTTATAGTTTAAGAGAGAAATTTGGATAATTCCACCCCAAGGGTTTCCCCTTTAATATAATAGGGGTTCAAAGGTTGTATAGAATCCGCAAGTTTTGAAGTTAAACATCTGAAATTTTGGATGTACGAGTAACTTATATTTTTAAAAAATAATTAAATTATTTATTTGAAATGATCTTTCACGAAACTTTATGTGGAAGACCAAATTCCACGCGAGCGAAGCCGCGTCTTACATAAATTACATTATAGAATGTCATTCATGTATGAAAACATTCATTGCATTCCATTGCAGTCATGTTACTGCATGCATTCTCAAACGTGATTGAAGCTAACTCCGAAAGTCACGTTGAAATAACGGCACCAGTGAGGCTTTAGAATGATCCGTCTGTCTCTGTTATTATTTCATTCATTTACTAAAACATCGATGTTTTTTTTTTTTTTTTAATCTCTCTATCATATAAAATAGTTGTTGAAGTGATGTAATAATTTATCGGTGTTGCCTAGCAACGGATGAATATAAAACAAAGTCCTCGGCTGCGTTCGCGGTAAACTCAATAACTACTGCACGGATTTTCATGCGGTTTTCATCAATAGATAGAGTGATTCACCAGGAAGGTTTAGGTATATAATTTGTAGAGGTTTTGTTGATACCTTTGACATATATCGAAATACTGAATGGTGGAATATTCCTCTTTTATAGATCTACAAAAAAAAATCAGAGATAGCGTATACCTATTTTTTTATGGATAGCTTACTTAACCTATTGGGTCATGCCATGTCAAACCAACAAGGCACTCAACTTGACCATTTTAGATTTGGTTGAAAATTAGTTTATTTATACTCTCTGACATCCTGAACTCAAATATAATTATAAAAAAAATTTATCCCTGATAGTTTTTTAAAAATCATAAAATGCCGCGTTTTTTAACGTGCGACGAAATCTAAAATCTGCAATAACTCTGGTTCTATTAGTTCTAGAGAGCTTTTAGGTTTAATGGGCGTTAGTGTGATACCCAACTTGAACAAATTAGGGACTTGAACTCAGTAAAACTAAAATAAAATTTTGAGTTGGTGTTCTTTAATTTTTATTAACTAATAGAACCAATGTTATTGCAAATTTTAGATTTTAGCGTACGTTAAAAAACGCGGCATTTTATGATTTTTAAAAATTTATAACTAAAAAACTATCAGGGATACAATTTTTTGAAAATTGTATTCTAGTTCAGGATATCAGAGAGTATAAATAAACCAAGTTTCAGCAAAATCTGAATGGTCAAGTTGAAAACTTTTTTTTATTGTTTGTTTATTCATTTAACGTCACTTTATGCTGCTATGGCTAATCGGACGATGCTACAGTAGGAGCTCTAAATTTTGCCTATCCAGGTTTAATTAGAATAGGGATTTTTAACGAGTACCTGACATCGTACAGGCTCGGGACCCTCGTTTAACGTCCCTTCCGAAGGACGGCGTAACTAAGGATTTTTTACTCCCTTAAAAAATCCTAGGGCCACCTGCCGGGCTACGAACCCGCGATCTTGGGCTTAGTAGTTTGTTACGCTAACCACTAGACCACAGGTGACCGTCTTTTTTTTATTGGTTGATTTGACATGGGAATGGCCCTATTTTATATTCTAAAAAATTGATAACGTACAATGCGATATTTGGAAAGCTATTTAGACGAGTACAGTATTAATCCTTATCAACTTACATACTTTAGTTACCTTAAGCATTTCATGCGCATTATTAGAATATTGTATACCATATAATTTAAATAAGTATTTTATGGATTATTGAAAAAAATTAACGAGCATGAAAATAAATTCGTATATAAAGAAATATTTTGTTTTGTTTTTATGTTTATAATATCTACATAATAAAATACAATAGACAGACAAAACATGTGGGCATAATATGTCTTACTATCCCGTGTAATTGTCGGGGGGGGGGGCGCTAATCTTACTAATATTATAAATGTGAAAGTTTTTTATGTTTGTCTCTCTTTCACGCAAAAACTACTGAACGGATTTGGATGAAAATTTACAGTAATATAGGTTATACATCAGAATAACACATGGGCTATAGCAAGCGCGGATTTATGGGAGAGTGCAAGGGGGCACGTGCCCCCCCCGACAGTATTTTAGGTACTGTGGAGAATCCATTATAGCATATAATTAAAGGCAAATCAGGAATTCAGCATCTTGAAATTTGCACATAGGTTCTTTGTGTGATTTAAGAAAGAAATTAGGATAATTCCACCCCCAAGTGTTTTCCCCTTAATATAACAAGGGTTCAAAGGTTGTATGGAATCTGTCAGTTTTGAAGTTACCTGAAATTTCGTAGGAGTAACCTATAGTTAAAAAAATTAAATTAAATTATTAATTATTTTAAATTATAGTTAAAAAACACTGTCAAGAAACTTTATGCGGTAGTCCAAACTCTATGCGAGCGAAGCCGCGGGCAAAAGCTAGTATTTAAATAAAAACCCTACGTAATGACTATGACTCTAAGCAGTCCTGTAAGTAAGAAGATCTGATGACGAAAGCTTTAGTAATACTTTCAAACAACACAAGATTACAATGCTTTCCAGATTTTTCCTCAATCCGCTTTCTTAGCAACGAATGGAAAGTCAAGTTTTCTCTCCGTTTTGCCATCCTATTTTTTTTTTTTTTAGGTTTTTATTTTTTTGGTGATTTGGTGGTATTCTTAAGCTCCTTATTTTAATTATAAAATAAACAAATACCATTTAATATATGTGACAGGTATGATAATTAAAGATAATGAATATAAAAGTGGTTACAGAATATAATAAAATTAAAATAGTGGCAGATAAAAATAAAATTATAGATGATGAACAGAAATAAAAATAGTGACAGATATAATAATTAAAGAATACGAATATCTATTCACTATTTCATCATATCTAGTCACTATTTTAATTTCCACTTGTACCACATTACTACATTGCTTGTCATCATATGCTTGTTACTACAACGTTTCTTATATGTTTTTCTGTTTGTTTCTCTCTCTTAGCCCTGAAGATGGCCTACATTGTAGGCCGAAACGTCGGCACACAATAAATAAGTTACACTTATCAAGGTGTTTTTATTGACTACACCCCTAACTATTTCTTCCTTATATAATTTCTCTCTGGTATGCTATGGTATCCTTAGTTTTACGGATAAACTAATAATTGAGGCGTTGACGTGATAAAAATCCAGTACCTTACTGTTTTAACGTCCGTTGACACCAGCGCTCAGGTGTCACTTTTCTTAACTAATCTACTGTTATCGTAACATTTCCTAAGTGGTTTTTTTTATCACTTGTTGTATTGTTTGTTTAGTTTAAGTTGACTTTGTTTTTGTTAAATTTCAATATTACTTGGATGAAAAATTAGCTCTCTTATTTCTTCAGGAGAGGAATGTCATTCCAAAGAAAACGTCTTGTGCAAACGGGCATAATATGTAATGAAGTTTCACTTGAAGAGTGGGGACAGAAGTTACATATCGTTTGTAATATATGTTTTATTTTTTCTTCACATGTTTCTCATTAATTTCATTTCCTAAAAATCTGTTCTATGATAATGAAAGGGAATGCTTATTTGAAATTCATTGTAGGCATCATAACCTGACATTGTCGAAATATGAGTGACACCTGGGCGGTGATGTTAACAGGCGGCAAAACAGACAAGTACCAAAAATAATTTAATAGAAGAAAAACTGTTTTGACAAATTTAAAAATGAAAACTTAGATTAGAAAATAGTAACTACCACTTTTCATACATACAATCTTGTATGATTAATTACAACCATTTCAATTAAAAACATGAAAAATGATTTTTATTATTTTACTATGTCAACGCCTCAATATTAATCGCAGTTTTATTTATTGCTCTATATGTATATATTATGAACAGACAAATATTAATAAATGTACATAATATTAATATGTTAAAAATAAATAACATATTTAATTAAACCTAATAAATTATGATGTAATAATAATTAATTTAGTTACTTTATAATGCTTGGAACTGGTAGAAAACTAGAATTCTACAAAGAACTGGACTCACCTGCAACAAAAAAAAAAAAAATAACATCAAATCTTAATAACTATATACTTAATAATAACATATATTTTTTAGTATTAATATAATTAAATTAAACTCAAAAAAGAAACTTTAATAAACTTTCTTTGGTATTATGGAAGAAGCTAAGATCTGAGCAGTATTTAGAATACCGAGTTGCAAAACTTAAAGTTCTGGATTAAATGCCAGCTTTGGTAGATGAATTATCTGTTAGCAGTCGGTAATGGACCTTTTGGGATATAGGACCCTTCTGGACCTCAGCCAGCCTCTAAAAAGAGGGTATCCTAAATAGGGGGAAATATCTGGCAGTTGACCGTGATCTAGGACAATCACCTCCTTGCACAACCGTTGTCCAAGAAACAGTACAGTCTCTACCATGTACTGAACCCAAGACCCTTCAACAGGTTTTTTTTAGATATTATCTAAACTATATAGGTATATTATATAAATATATGGATATATTTTTTAATACATGCCTGGAATATTATTGGCAATATGGTATGATAATGTGATTAAAATAAATTTAATTGACATATTAGAATAATGTAAACAGATACAAAAAAATAATCTTCACCACTACAAACGATGAAGGGTCTTTGCTTCAGTAAATGGCAAAGATTGCTCTCAATTTAGGACTACGGTTGTGCCCCCTCTTTTAAATTTCAGTTTTTTATTTGCCAAAATCTTGAAATAGTAAACTTAAAAGCTTGACAGAAAGGTAATATGCTAAACATATATTTAATAAATTAATTCAAATTACCATGGTGGTACCTGCATGCAGTTGATGATTGGACTAATAAACCATGGTATTTGTCATCCTGAGCATTTATCTGTTCTATATATGGAAGAACAATAAATTGATTCAAAATATTGAAAACTGCAGTTACTCATTTCTACCGATAAAACTAATTATGTCAGTTTTAATAATATTTAATTATTAAAATATTTTTTTAATGTACTAATTAAAATTTACAACTATTTTATAACAATACAAAAAATATAATGCCGTGAATAAAGACATGCAGTGAAACTACCCAGTGGTAGCACTCAAAAACAAATTCAACTTCGGAGTCACGAGGCCATCTTCTTTTCAGAATTCTCGGAGGATTAACGGTAATAGATGAAGCTAAGGTTTGAAACTTGTAGCTTTAAGTGAGAATAAAGTTTGCCATGAAAAGATAGATACCGGGTTCTGGCCAAATCAGTAACAAATGGGACATTGAGGTCATTATGGATTACTTTGTTCGTAACAAAGTAAGTAGCATTGAGGACTTCACGGAGGATTTTGGATTGTAAGGATTGAAAACGAGAGGAATTCGATGGTTTGTGAAGCCCAAAAGCTGTACTCCGTAAGTCGAATTAAGTCTTATAAGTTATGTTTATGAGTCTGTTGTAATTAAATGTGAGCATAGAGCGTTTGTCTAGTAAGTGTTGAAGTAGCATGAAATTACTTAAATTATCTAGAATACAGTTAATTTTACAGCAGTAAAAACTAATATTTTTGATCGAACGATATCGAAACCATATCAAGCCGGTCTTTACCGGAAACCTTATCATTGCTAAGGAGACGAAGAACAGGAAGTTAATATATTTTCAGCTATAATGAAGAAAACCTGAGGAAATACGGACCCATTGTACGAAGCCTTAATGGGATGATAACAAGGCTATTAACCCCCCGCAGGACGATTCCACAGGATGTTTCAGGTAGAGTCCTTAAAGAACAGGACTAGCTCGAACGTCCTTCACCTGAATACCAACCTTCGAGTACGAGCCTATCCCAACCTTCTTCGGGGAAACCATCAGTCTTCAGGGGGTCATCCACTTCCTGATAGAGTCTGGTTACTCTTGCTGATGATTGGGAAACTCTATGAAAATATTGCATTACTTTGGAGTAATTCAAGGCTATAAACTGCCTATTGTTATTTTAAAGATGTTTTCTTTAGTATTCTTGAAACATTCACGACAGCTGAAGTTTGACGAGAGAGATTTAGGGTTAATGTTGAACAATTCTGAAGAAACATATCGTTCCTTTAAAAGAACCAGGACACAACTCAAAAATGATCATTTTTGAGCTTCTTAAACATTCAGTAGCAATTGTATTGCTTGAAGCTTTTTAATTCAGAAATGACGTAACTGATATTCTATTTCCAACAATTTTTTTTTAATAAAATCATATTTTGAGTTGTATCAGGTTTGAGCTTGACGTTTTACGGGAACAATAGCATAAATTAAAATTTAAAAAATGCTTCAAGTTATTAAAAGTTTTCTTATGGTTAATAAAATAATTTCAATACCATTATTACAGTAGGAATAATTTGCTTTATCAATACCCAAATTTGTTTTTTTTTTTACCTCGTATGGAACTTTCGAATACCCCTGCTGAAAAATTAGTTTTTTTTAGTAATGAGATTGTTTTTTTGAATGAGCTATGTGTAAACTGTTATTATACAATATCTACAATAGAAAAAAATTATAACATCAATAGATATAAAAAATATTGTTATTTTTAAAGAAAAAAGATAGGCCCTCAGCCGGGATTCGAACCCGGATCCTCTGTCTTTCCTCGGAGCATCTATCTTTTCTCTTAAAAAATAAAAATATTTAAAAATCAAAAAATTGACCAATAATTATAAAACAAAAAAAAAACCACTTTAACCATTTTATGTCACTGTCTCTTGAGGAGAGATGTGCTATACAGTTTTTTTAACCAAACAGGCAACGCCTTGGATTCCCCTAAACTTGTTCTGGAAAGAGGCAAAGAGTTGAATATGTTCAAAGACAAAAAGATGGTTTGGTTAATCTACTAAATCATAAAACATTGCTTCATATAGAGTTAAAATTGATTCACCTACGAGTCCTGTACCTGTTTAAGATAGTCTACGGGTACAGTCAGGAATTATTCAGTAAGAAAGAAAAATTAAGAAAAGATTGATGGTTATATTAATTTTAAGAGAAAGAAAACGGTCTGGGTGGAGGTAAAAAAGTTCTCTTAAGTAGGGAGAACTGTTTATTGGAAAGCCAACGTTTCGATCCACATTCTAGGTCTTCTTCAGGGCTAAATACACAAGATATATATATATATATATATATATATATATATATATATATATAAATTAAAATAATATGGAATAATATTATGTGTAGTAAGTAGTAGAAATAAATATTTTAATTTATAAGTATCTTGTATATTTAGCCCTGAAGACCTGCTTTGTGGAAAGAAACATTGCCTTTCTAATAAACAGCTCTTCCTATTTAAGCGATTTTTTCGCACCCGGTCCATTATTATTTAATACTTATGCCCGCGGCTTCGCTCGCGTGGAATTTGGTCTCCCACATAAAGTTTCGTTTAAGTTCATTCTAAATAAATAATTTAATTATTTTTTTTTAAATATAAGTTATTCGTTCATCCAAAATTTCAGATGGCTAACTTCAAAACTGAGGGATTCTATACAACCTTTGAACCCCTATTATATTAAAGGGGAAACCCTTGGGGTGGAATTATCCAAATTTCTTTCTTAAACTATACAAAGAACCTATCTACAAATTTCAAGATGCTAAGTTCCTGATTTGCCTTTAATTACGTACTATAACGGGGGGGGGGATATGCCCCCGTGCCCCCACATAAATCTGCCCTTGCTGTAGCCTATGGTGTATAACCTATTTTACTCAATAAGTTTCATCCAAATCCGTTCAGCAGTTTTTGCGTGAATGAGTAACAAACATAAATACAAACATTCGCATTTATAATGTTAATAGGATATCAAAACAATAGTTTCACTCATGTTCTTTCTGTTATTTTACCCACTATTATCGTGTGATTTGCCTTTATTTATGTATTATAATGAATTCTCCACAGTACCTAAAAAATTGTCGGGAGGGGGGCACGTGCCCCGGTGCGCCACCCCCCGAAATCCGCGCGTGCTGTAGCCTGTGTGTTATTCTGATGTATAACCTATATTACTGTAATGTTTCATCCAAATCCATTCAGTAGTTTTTACATGAAAGATAGATAAACATACAAACTTTCACATTTATAATATTAGTAAGATTGCCAGGATATCAAAACAAATAGTTTCACTCATGTTCTTTCTGTTATTTAAACAATTATGATCATGTGATTTGCCTTTATTTATGTACTATAATGAATTTTCCACAGTACCTAAAAACTTTCGGGAGGGGGGCACATGCCCCCGTGCGCCACCCCCTAAATCCGCGCGTGCTGTAGCCTATGTGTTATTCTGATGTATAACCTATATTACTGTAAAGTTTCATCCAAATCCATTCAGTAGTTTTTACATGAAAGAGAGATAAACATACAAACTTTCACATTTATAATATTAGTAAGATTGGCAGGATATCAAAACAAATAGTTTCACTCATGTTCTTTCTGTTATTTAAACAATTATGATCATATGATTTGCCTTTATTTATGTATTATAATGAATTCTCCACAGTACCTAAAAAATTGTCGGGAGGGGGGCACGTGCCCCCGTGCGCCTCCCCCCCTAAATCCGCGCTTGCTATAGCGTATGTGTTATTTTGATGTATAACCTATAATACTGTAAAGTTTTATCCAAATCCGTTAAGTAGTTTTTGCGTGAAAGTGAGACAAACATACAAACTTTCACATTTATAATATTAGTAGTAAGATATATAAATAGGCTAGCCTCTCCCAGGGTAGAGCTCTCAATTGCCGCGCCGAATTGGGTTCAAATCCGTCTGTGGCAGATTTTATTTGATCTGATAACAGTCGGAGATGGAACCCGTGGGTTCTGGGGCTCACCTAGTCACTATAAAGTGTGTACCCTTAATAGAGGAAAAACATAGTATATATGCACGGCCGTTTTCGTTGTGAGGAAAAGTACAGTCATGTTTATCCCCAGATCTGCCACCAATGGGCCATACTGCTGAAGATATTCCTGACATTTTCTTTCAAAATTTGTTAAGCGAATAACGATGAAATAAAGATTATTCTGTTGATACTATGATACTTGAGTATATTTAGATAGAAGGAATACCGAATTTTTTTCTTATTTGCTAACTGGTTTTCTGATGAAATAGCCAATTTAAAATAAGAAAATTAATGTAAGTGAATTTTGGGAAATATCAAAGAATCCTTAGCGCGAATGGTTGAAGAGTCTTTTTGAGTTTAAGCATTGCAGAAAGAAGTTACAACTCCATCACGAAGCTAATTCACGTAAGTAAAAAAAATTTTTTTTTTTTATAAATATTTAAGCTAATTGGCTAATTATTTGTGAAAAGTAAGGTTTTATCGCCTCTAAAATAATGTTCATGATTTTGTATAAAACGTTTTCAGTGCTATAACTTTAGGTGTTAGTTTCTTGATTATTTTTTTTGATCAGGCGTTAGGACGGAAGAACATTTGAAATTTGGCGTAGTTCTCCTGGCTGGATTTGTCTATTTCTATTGAATAAGTGTGATATTCAATTTTTTCATCATCACAGTACTTAGTTATTCTCCATAAACCTTCGATAGATGAAAGCATAATTTGAATGCCTTTGCAGGCTAATTTTCTAGTTAAAGGGTTTAAAGATTTAGGTCATTTAACAATGCTTGATAATTATTTGCATTATGTAAATAAATTGGCGGTATTATCACTGTCTTATACCTCGGCAAATTTTTATTTTTACTTTTCTGTTCCCTAATTTATATTCGGGGTCGGATCTTGAGTACATTTCTTCCAACATCTTGCATATTTTTGGACTGATGGTCCTCTTCTTCAACATCTTAATAATGCTTTTTAGAATAATTTAGACAAATTATAATCATTCGCTTGTTTAATAAGTTTCTGATCACAAAAATATGGTCTACAGTAGAATAGTTCTTCCTAAAGCCTGCTTGATGTTTTTCGAGTTCTACATCTAATTTGTCTTCTATTCTTCTAAGATAATTTTAGAGAATATTTTGTACACAACTGAGAGCAAACTTAATGGGCTATAATTGTTTAGATCTCTCTAGTCTCCTTTCTTTTTTGTCGGATTTCCTATTTGCTTTTTTTGGATATGTAAATACGTTTACAAAATATAATGAGGTAATAATAAAAAGAACAGATACTTTAATAAATTTGCACGGAAAAATGAGCGAGGGCCTGCGCTAGAATCTGTCCTCCTGCTCTTCTTCCTTGCAGCTATCAATTACACTCATTCTTACACTTCTTCGATCATAATTTCTTTTTTGGGTCCCAGCATTCTATATTCCACTCCCCTTTTTTATCACTTCTTCTGTCTCTAATATAGTTTTTCATAATATTCTTATATTCTATTAATTATCTCCAAGTTATCATTTAATTCTTGTCCTTTTTTATTTAAAATAACAGTAATTTTTGTTTTAGCAGTTCCTCCCTCTTTTAATTTTCCTCCCGCCTTTAAAGCTCTCTCGATTTTTTTAACCTTATTTTCTCCTAACCAGTTCTTAATTTCTTTCCTAATTAATTTGTTGACTAATTATAACGTATATATATATATATATATATATATATATATATATACGTTTACAAAAAATAAAACATTTTAAGTATTTCAAGACCAATTCATTTGCATGGAAAAATGATTATATTAATTACAGTGATACAAACTACAGTGACGGGAGTGGAATAATATATTTTTTTATATATTGTTTATTTCCGGATCGGCTATTCCTAGCGTTATATGTTATTTTTTAATAATGAATTTTAAATTTTAGCATGAGGTAAAAATGTGGGTTTCGTCTCATGCAACTCGTCATCTGGTTTAGAAGCATCGGTCTGAGAAAAGGATGTCGAACACCTTCCTCATCGTCCTTCATCATTAATTATGATTCGTTAAACATGTATAAGTGAAAAATAACCAAAAGACAGTTATGAAGAGTTAGTAAAATGTACTTAAAACTTCAATTCACAGTATAACCGCACTCTTTCGAAGTCAGAAGCAAACAGAAATAAATTTAGTGAAGGTTATTAACAGCCGGGTGACCAATGAGGATTTGTGTGAAATGGATTTGCCACAGCCTCAACAATTTAATTTATTTTATTAATAAATTAAATTAACATCAGGTAATGCCGGAAGTCCGAGTCATGGACTTTTAAAAAAAATCCGGTCTTGTGTGCTCGCATTTTCACGAAAGCCGTATTGTTCCTCTTAGCGCAATCCATCAACTCGTCTTCTGATTCTCTTTTTCCAAGATTTTGGAATATATCTCAGAAAGTTATAAAAGAAAACTTATTTATCTCATCTTAATTTTAAAACTAAGATGAGACTAAACTAATAAAAGAAAACTTATTTATCTCATCTTAATTTGAGTGATAGAATAAACATTCCTAACATTTGTTATTCAAAATTCGTTGAGCAGCCGTCTTGTGAACATAGAATTTATTCCATTATTTGAAGAAAATATTAAAAGAAAACTTATTTTGGAGTCAAGAGGGAAACCTTTTAAACGTATATTTTAAATTTTATCATTTTTCAGCATTTACAAGATAACAGAATTTATCTCATCATAATTTGACGTATCTATTATATAGAATCATTTTTCCGCAAGCCCAGTGATTTCATAGGGCTACACTGATTGCATTAGCAGGTAGCCATTCCTGCTACTGGATTCAGTGCGGCGAACCATCCACTATAAAAAATGGGTAACGAAGCCACAGGCACAACCTCAAGGGTGGCTACGGAAAGGTGCCTATCTATGTATTTTCTTCTTATTTTATTTCCTCCTTCCTTTCTGCTTCGAGTTGTTCTACCCCAGGATCTTCATTTTTCTCTGTCCCTCCCTCCCACGGGTACGTATCCCGCCCTTCCTCCCTGGAGGTGCATCAGCCCAAGTGTACTTCCGAGGAGGTAGGGGAAGCGTAGGGGACTTTGGTTCCCGGGCCAGTGACCATTCTAGGCCTCAGGGGCTATGCCCCAAAATGGTACTACGGGAGGGTGGTGGCCGGTTTAGCCGGTCGCAGACGTAATGGCGTGGTTAGAAGTTCGGAAGAGCAATAATCCAGGAAACTGGTGACGGCTCGACCTGCTGGAAGCTGGATGGTTGGCAGTCCTATCTCCGTGGATTTGCGTCCGCATGCTGGCGAGATGTGCATGAGCGAATGAATGTGTCAAAAACTCTGGAGAAGAGAGAGTTCAGTAGTGTGCGAATCGTGGGTTACGGGGAAAGACCCGAAGCCCCGAAATGAAATAATCGCGTTCGCGGTTGTGAGATGCTATGGACACATCTTTGCTGGCATGCGGCCGCAAATACCAAAACATGATATGATAAGTTGGCTTGCCTGGTGTTGGAGAGGTAAGGCCGAGAGGCTAAGTATCTCTAGCATCAATAGCAGTCAGCTTAGTATCTCATATTTACAATGTCCCTCCCTCCCCATCTTTGTCGTCCCCTGGAGTCTTTCTTCTCTTACATACTTATTTTTTATATTCATGAATATGATGAAGATCACAGGGTTCTCGTTTCCTTTGCCCATCGAAAAGTATGCTTTCACTTTTAAAAATCTCTTACTTAAAAAAGCTATTAAATACGGATAAAAATGAAAAGGGGTTATTGTTTATATTACAACTCCATTTCAGGCCAAAAACTACAAGAATGATACGATTCCGGTTATCTGAAAGCAGTTAACATTCTCTCGACATAATACGACTTCATCTTTAGTTTCATCCAAATCCATTCAGTAGTTTTTACATGAAAGAGAGATAAACATACAAACTTCCACATTTATAATATTAGTAGGATATCAGAACAAATAGTTTCACTCATGTTCTTTCCGTTATTTTAACAACTATGATCGTGAAATTTGCCTTTAATTATGTACTATAATGGATTCTCCACAGTACCTAAAAAACTGTAGGAGGCACGTGTCCCCTTGTGCCCCCCCTAAATCCGCCCTTGCTATAGCCTATGTGTTATTCTGATGTATAAACTGTGTGTTATTCTGATGTATAAACACGTATATTACTGTAAAGTTTCATCCAAATCCGTCCAGTAGTTTTTGCGTGAAAGAGAGACAACCATACACACATTCAAATTTATAATATTAGTAAGATTAGTAGGATATCAAAACAAATAGTTTCACTCATGTTCTTTTGTTATTTTAACAACTATTATCATGTGATTTGCCTTTATTTAAGTACAATAATGGATTCTCCACAGTACCTAAAATACTGTAGGGGGGGCACGTGCCCCCTTGCACCCTCCCATAAATCCGCGCTTGCTATAGCCTATGTGTTATTCTGATCTATAACCTACATTATTGTAAAGTTTCATCCAAATCCGTCCAGTAGTTTTTGCGTGAAAGAGAGACAAACATACAAACATTCACATTTATAATATTAGTAAGATTAGTAGGATATCAAAACAAATAGTTTCAGTCATGTTCTTTCTGTTATTTTAACAGCTATGATCATGTGATTTGCCTTTAATTATGTACCATAATGGATTCTCCACAGTACCTCAAAAACTGTAGGGGGCACGTGTCCCCTTGTGCCCCCCCTAAGCCTATGTGTTATTCTGATGTATAAACAAGATTACTGTAAAGTTTCATCCAAATCCGTCCAGTAGTTTTTGCGTGAAAGAGAGACAAACATACAAACTTTCACATTTATAATATTAATAAGATATGAATTATACTTGTTTAAACACTAATTTAACAAGATTCGGTATTATCACTGCTTATAAAAAAAAAAAACCTGTGCCACTACAACCCATACTGGACTTGGGTTAAGTAGGTGATAGAGACTATACTGTTTCAAGGACAACGCTGGTCCAGGAAGGTGATTAGTCCAACACTCCCCTACCCTACCTTAATCACAGAGAATAGGAGAGCCCTATCCATGGCTGTTGAATCCAGGAGCTTAGGCATGACAACTCAACGCTAAACCATTCCAATTATGACATTACAGAATCATCGGCCACAACTAACATCAGGATATGTGATGGAATGGAATACGAGGAGTGCGAAAGCGCCAGGATTGCCGAGGATACCAGGACAGAATCTATGAGGTCATGAGCGTGCTCCGAAGAGGCCATGCTCAGTGATGTAACTCCGACTCAGGGCTCGTGTAACATTTCGATGAAGATGATATGATAAGCGTCAAAGTTCAAATTCATTCCGATGAAAAATGCGGTCAGCGAAAAAGAAATTGTAATACCCAGCTCAAAAACATATGACATCACATTATTTACGAACAGGTGATATAGAATTAATAATAAATAATTTATTTGAAGAATTTTGTAAAGATGAAATTTGGCGCATATTGTATTTTCGATCTTATTTGGAAAACCTCAACTAAACTGGAAGCGTGCATGGAGAAATCTCTCATTGAAGGCACTCCTAGCTTGGTTCATCTCTCTGTGATCCATGAAATCGTTTGTAATATCCTTGATCATGTCTAAATATAAAGTAGTATATAATATAACGGGAAGATTTGAATGGTTTGTAAGTGAGATTTTTTGAAAGAGTCCTTACTCCTGCGTGGCATAAGTCCACATCGCTTTATGTAGCATGCTGTGTAAAGTAGTTTTTCTGCTAAGTAGTAATTTATTTTTATGGTAAAGCAGCCGTATTAGGAGTGAATAAATCGAAATCGATCTATTTGTAATTAATAATAAATAATAGTAATAATAAAAATAATAATTAGTAATAAATAATAAATAAATAAATCGAAATCGATCTATTTGATGTTCATTTTAGATCATCTCGAAATATAGTCAATCCATTTTTATTCGAAAGTTGTATAGTGAAGAATACGGTTCAAGTTGAGATCAGAAAACTAATTTCTTGAATATTGAACTATATACATATTTGGAAGCCAACGTTTCGATCCATATTCCAGGTCTTCTTTAGGGATTATAAAGGGATCGAGGGTTGAGGGTACAATGAAAGTAATGATTGCTTTCATTTCATAAGCCCTGAAGAAGACCAATGTGGATCGAAACGTTGACTTTCAAATAGATAGTTTCACCCTATTTAAGAAATTCTTTCCCTGATTTCCATCCGGATTATTTTCTTCCCTAAAAATATATATATTGTTTTTCTAAAGGGAAATAGTCCCAGAATAAAGTTACTTTTCTATTCTATTCTATATATATATATAGTCTACTAAAATTATTCAGTTATATAATTTGTAAGGTGGATTCGGTGAGTCGTTAGTAGGGGTACCTCCTATATATATATATATATATATATATATATATATATATATCAAATATTTTAATATTGTAATACTAATTTTAACTAATACAAGACTGAAAAGACAAGAAACTGCTCGACATTTTCACCTACTTCAACATTTACTGGACAAACGCTCTAAGCTCCCAATTAATTATAAAAGACTCATTTACATGACAGTTATCAGACCTATTTGGACATACAGAGTTGAGCTTTGGGGCTCTACTAAACCATCCAATTTATCTCGTATCCAATCCTTACAATCCAAAATCGTTCGTAAAATCCTCAATGCTTCTTGTTATGTCACAAACAAACTCATCCTCATGATCTTAATATCCCATATGTTGCTGATTTGGCCCAAACTAGATACCTATCCTTCCATGACAAGATCCATACACACTCGAATCCGCTAGTCTCTCAACTTGCTTCCCATACTTTCCTGATAACCCTCCGAGGCGTCTGAAAAAAAGATGGCCTCGAGACCTTCTACTATAGAACTTTATTGGAGTGCTAACGATGGGTAGTTTCTCCACAAGTGTTTTTTTTTCATGCCATTTGTTCATATTAGCAAATTTACTTGTTGTAAAATTTATACAGTTGTAAAAATCAATAAATTAATCTAAAAAAAAATTTTTAACTAGACCTGAAATATTTATGAATCATACATTGTTTAATTAATAATTAACATTCCATTATTAATAAAATAAAAAAAAACAGCTGTTAATAAAAAAAAAAGTGATTTCCATATAAAAGCATAAGTTGCTATGGTAACATATCAATTTCACTCGAGGAAGGTAAAAGCGTGAAGTGTAGGTTGCAAGTCCCTTATCAGAGCGTGGAGAGGAGGTTACTCTACTCGAGTCACTACAGACAATACTAAAGAAAAAGCTAGCGTTCTATTGTCTTGTATCCAAAGCGAAAAATAAGATACTATCTACATGCATTTACTAGCTTTAAAAAGAAACTTCATGTCCATAACAGACTTGAGAGATCATACAGAAAAGAAGGCAACAAAAAAGATGCTACAGAACAAGATCTTGTATGTATAGAAACTTGTACCAGAACAAACCATTAAGGATGTTGGGCTTAGTACATGGTGGAAACTGTACTGTTTCTAGGTCAACGATTGCGCAAGGAGGTGATTCATTCGAGATACCAATACCCAGTTTAAAGAGGCTGAGTGAGCCCCAGGAGGGTCAGTAGATTCCATATTGTACAACACAGTCTGTTAACAGTTAAAATAATTCATATACGCACTACAGACTTATCTACCCTAATTCTTATATAACAAACTTTACAATAACTATTTATTTATTTAAAATAATTATTGGTAAGGTCACCTGTGATCTAATGGTTAGCGTAACAAACTACAAGATCGCGGATTCGTAACCCGGCAGGTGGCCCTAGGATTTTTTTAAGGGAGTAAAAAATCCTTAGTTACGCCGTCATTCGGAAGGGACGTTAAACGGGGGCCCCGAGCCTGTAAGATGTCAGGTACTCGTTAAAAATCCCTGTCCTAATTAAACCTGGATAGGCAAAATTTAGTGCACCCACTGTAGCATCGTCCGATTAGCCATAGCAGCATAAAGTGACGTTAAATGAACTAACTAACTAAATAATTATTGGTAAATTTTTTTATGTTTAAATATTTTTATTTTTAAAGAGAAAAGGTAGGCCCTCGGCCGGGATTCGAACCCGAAACCTTTGTCTTTCCGTGACAGCGCTTCCGAAGGTTCCGGGTTCGAATCCCGGCCGAGGGCCTATATTTTCTTTTTAAAAATAAAAATATTTACAATAACTATCTTCAGTGAGATGCAGGTGATTTTTTTGAGATCTTTTTTGCTTAATGTCTTAAGAGAGAGAAGATTTTCATGGCGATTAATGAGTAGTTTAAACTATGCTTATGTTTTAATGATGAAAGCCTAGTGTGTCAATCCTAAATAAGTCTGCGGTATCATCATGTTTAGCATGATTAGCGAAATGTTAATTCGTAGCAGCAAAAAATAAATATAGAAACTTGGATAGAAAAGAAATAGAAAAGTTATGTAGGCATTGTCGTATATTAAAATTGTTGTTCACGAGACAATAAGACGTCACTCCAAGATATGATAATCAGGTAGATGACGAAATACAGTGAGTCATAGCAATCAACAGTGACTTTGTGCGAAAATGATCTCTACACCTGATCGATGTTCAAATCCAAACTGCAACGAAGTAATGGAAAACAAAGATAAATCTGAAAATGTTTCTAAGACCAATGATGAGACTGAGTGAGCCCCAGGAAGGTCTACATGTCCCGCAGGGTTCATCCGTTGTTAACAGAATAATTTATAGAGCCGTATTCGAACTTCGGAATCTACACACTGAGCTACCACGCTCTACGCAACAGTTCAAAAAAAAGTTTTAATTTTTTTATTATTTAAATATATTTAGTCCTCATACAAGGCTGAAAAGACAAGAAACTGCTCGACGTTTCGCCTACTTCAACATTTACTGGAAAAACGTTCTAAGCTCCCAATTAATTACAAAAGACTCATTTACATGACAGTAATCAGACCTGTCTGGACATACTGAGTTTAGCTTTGGGACTCTACTGAAACCATCCAATTCATCTCAAATCCTTTGTAAAATCCTCAATGCTCTTTATTGTGTCAGAAACAAACTCATCCATCATGATCTTAATATCCCATATGCTACTGATGTGGCCCAAACTAGATACCTATCCTTCCTGACAAGCTCCATACACACTTGAATCCGCTAGTCTCTCAACTTGTTTCCCATACTATTCCCGATAACCCTCCGAGGCGTCTGAAAAGAAGATGGCCCGAGACCTTCTACTATAGAACTTTATTGGAGTGCTACCGATGGGCAGTTTCTCCACAAGTGTTTTTTGTTTTCATGTCATTTGTTCATATCAGCAAATTTACTTGATGTAATATTATTACAGTTGTAAATATCAATAAATTAATCTTAAAAAAAAAAGTATATTTAAAAATATATTTTATTTTACTGCAGATTAACATTTTTACTAACTAGATTTGAGAATAGGTAGGCTCCTAAAATTATTTAAAATAATAGCCTTGGCATGTGCCCGGAACTTGTTTCGTAGATCGCGCGTTAATTTCCTAACCTCTTTCCTTCCTTGTCTTTGTTTGTAACCTTCTCACGGTATTCGTTGCGGATTATCACTATGTACTGTATATTTAAGATTAAAAAAAAAGAAGTTAATTGTGCAATTTAGGCATTAAAGATGAGGGCACAATTCCTGAGTACTGCCGCCTTATCAGTCCACGTACAAATACCACCAAGGCCGGGATTTGATCCCGGGTCGTTACTCTAGCGCGGTGCTCTAACCAACTGAGCTAACCTGGCTCCTAACACGGCCAGAAAAATCCATTCTCACCTATCCTACATCCCCATGTTCTCGCAATTTTTGAATGTTCATTGATTATTACTTCAATTAGAATCTCGATAACGTCAATTAAAAGTTGAAATACTGTCTAAAATACTGTACTAACCCTCTTTTCAGGACACTCACCCCAGCAGAACGGCCACAAACGTGGCAAGATCACGTTCAAAGTCTCAGCCTGAACTGAGAAATAAATAAAATAAACAAAGAAAAGGAAAAGGACACGGTGAGCCCCATCACCGGAAAAATCTACAGTTAATAGATAAATAAATAAATTAGAGCCTTACATTTTCTCATCCTCCTCTTAAAATGTACGCAGTAAAGTAGAAGAGATCCTCTCCAACCTATCCTAATCCTACTTAGAAACCTCCAAACCTTAAGGGGCTAAGAAAAAAATAAAAAAAAAATAACGTCAATCTTATAATGTAATTTAATTTATATATTTATTATTCTCATGCTGGTGAATAATACAATATAATTCATTTGTCTGGCCGTGTAACGAGCTAGGTTAACTCAGTTGATTAGAGCACCGCGCTAGAGACGCGGGCGACCCGAGTTCGGATTATCCCGGCCTGGACAAATGTTTTCTCTTCAAAATAAAAGTATTTAAAAATTACCATCATCATAAGAATAATAAATATAAAATAAATTATAATCATCGGTGATGGATTGAATTGGTCAGGGTGTGCAGTCAAAGATAACACAAAATAAGCAGAAGTAATTGTTAATTGTGCCAACGTTTCGACCGACGTTGTAAGCCATCTTCAGGGCAACCAAATAGTCGGTGCCGAGCCTGCGGTGAATGCCAAACTACCAACTGTCAACTCTGATAATTTGTATTCATTGATAATTTTTAGAATTAATTCTGCAATTGACTTCCGCTCACTATGATAGCTCAAGAGATATGCAAGTCCTGTTCAAGTTTAATTAGGCTTCACTGAAGGGAGGTACTTTAATTTCTCGATATTATCGGGGAACACCAACTGAAACGTTTAGTAACGACTGATGGACAATTAAATGTTAAACAGTTGCATAAATCGTAAATCGGTAACTCAATAGTTATAAAACAGATCGCTTTTTGTCTGTTTTTTTTGTTGTTTTCCATCACTGAAATTATAAAAATTGGAATATAACAAAGCCACTGTTACTGATTTCTTTAAACCGTAACTCAAAATACAGGCATTTTATTTTATGCGAAAGACTCATTATCTGAAAACAATACTTAATTGATACTCATATTATATAGCCTGTACATACCTATATATAGCCTATATATATATATATATATATATATATATATATATATATATATAGGTATATAGCCTATATATACCTAGGGAGAAACGAAATAAGTACTCAACTTTAATTTCTATAATGGTATCGGGGTACCTCTGGTAAAACGTTAAGTACCTACTGTAGTACAATTAAATAAACAGTTCTATAATTTGTAAAATGGGGGTAGGTCCGCCTAACAGTCTTAAACAAACTTACCCATTTTTCCTTTGATCGCCATCATAAGAAATGCCTTCAGCCCAATAACTATTCCAGTCCTTACCCACCCCAGTGCTTATAGACGCTTCATACTTCATTTGTATGTGCGCAGTGTGAACAATCATTATTCGAAACGAAGAACGCACCAATGGGAGGAAGTTTTATATAAGGCAGCTCCGTTGATGGGTCCGTTGTTGGATGACGGTTTAGGAAAACTTAAACTTTTTAATTTGTTTATTACGTTATTATTTATATTATTATTATTATTATTATTATCAAGAAACCAGTGGACCTACGGCTACTCCACAAAATATATTAATACTGAAAAGTAAAAATGAGACTTTACATAAATGTTAAGACCGTGGAAAAATTCAAACGAAAAGCCTTAAGTCTCCAAACTAAAACAGAAATAGAAATTATCTGTCCAATATTTCGCCCATTCAGGCATCCTCAGGGTAAAAAGTGAATAACAGCAAAACAAAACATGAATAATGAGAAACATCCCACCACCTCGAAGGCTCAAATGCAACTAATGAATCATAAGGAAGGTTACTCGACCCCAGCTGGTTAAGGTTAGATAAAAACAGTTGATAGATACTTCAGAAATTCGAAATTTAATAATTTTTATTATTATTTATATTATATAAGTGACCCTCCGTGTTTATTGTTAATTAAGTTTAGTGTGATCTCGAACAAATCCTCCCTAAACAACCCTTGTCATAGAAACAGTACAGTTCAAACATATACTGAGATTAAGACGCTTCCGGGGTTTTTATATTTTTTTTATAATTTCTTCAAGTTTTTATAAATATAAGAATTTGTTCTGGATCTTCTTATTTTTACTGATGATATGTTTGTTCTAGCCTTATTAAAAATGCTGAAATTCCTCAGACATCAATGCAAAATGAACAAGCATAGGTTGATCAAACAATATCTGGAAGAATACCACTGCAACTAAAGAAGTTAAGAATGATTTAGAAATGTTGAAGAATACAGTCTGACACGTTAGAACCGAGTGAATTAAGAGCCAAGGGAAATATTATTGAATTAATACCGTTACGAAGATAAAGATGGGTTTGTACAGTCGTTAGGCTTCTCCTGCTAAAGCTTATCAGACGCTGATATAGAGCTCTAAAAATTTTCTATCCATATTTAATTAGATAGGGATTTTTAACGAGTATATCATATCCTACAGGCTCGAGACCCCCGTTAAACGTTCCTTCCGAAGGACGGCACAATCGAGAATTTTTTACTAACTTTAAAAATCCTAGGGCCACCTGCCGGGCTACGAACCCGCAATCTTGGGCTTAGTAGGTTGTTAGGCTAACCACTAGACCACAGGAAACCCCAATAAGTTGTTACGGTCGCAGAGAGGAAGACGGAAGCAAGGGATTAGCGCCTTAAATCCGTCGGCCGGAGAAGTTAAAATAAGGGCTTTCTCAGCATAGTAGATCCGTCTCTGCTTTGTCGGAAAAGGATTAAGAAGATTCTAGAACACGGAAGGGAGGAGACTGTTCTAGAATGTTAGGCCTTTCCTATTTAAATACCTCCCTCGTCTCCAGCGAGTCAGTCTGAGAGTAGACCACGCACGGTGACGATCTGTGATAAGTGAGTGTCAGTGTGAAAAATTAGTCAGTGTTGAACCGGCCCGTGTAATAAGTGTATCAGTGAACTATGATAGTCTCGCGAGTGTAATAAACTGTTTCTGTTTGTTACTGTGTGTTAGTTTGTCATACTTGGAGAATCTTACGGTCGGTGGACTAGTGAACTGTAAGTGTTAATTAGTAGTTAATAATTGTAATAATAATTAGTAGTGTAATGTTATAATATCCATACAAATTTATTTAAATAGTTCAGTCATTTAGAATTAGTAATAACTTGTACTATTGTAATAATTAAATAGGCCTAGGTTATAATAAATATTTAGAATATTGTCATTATAAATTTATACTAGTCTAATAATTTATTCGTTTGTAACTTAACTGTATTCTTGTTATAACTTTTGTTAATAAATATTAGTATCTTTAATTTAGCTGTAGTTTAATTCATTTTAATACCCACTAGCTCGTAACAGTGTTGGGTCGTCTGAGGAGTAGACCGAGACGTAGATGGGAAGATTACGTTAAGAGTAATCTGGTGGATTTGAGTTTGGGTAAGTTGTAAGCAGAGATTGGTGGTATCGGCATCGAGCCTTCGGGTTCGACAAGCCTTATTATAAATAATTTTTATATTAGGGTAAAGAAGATATCGATTTTATTTATCATTTGAATGTATCGATCAAAGTAGAACAATGTAATTACCTCTTTTTGATTATTGTTCCATTCTGAACCTAAATATGGTGTGAGAAAATATCTACAGCCCCGGTGAATAAATGATAAAGTCGGATTTTGGCCAGAGAGAGTTAACTTAAGTAACCGGAAACGTATAACTCCTCCTTTTTGATTTTCCTTTATATTATTTTTACTTTACTATCCTTTCTGTACATTTATTTTCTGTATTTTATTTTATATGCGTTATTTATAATTTATCATTTCTGCTCATTTTCTTTAATTTTATTAAATCTGTCTTACTTTATTATATCTGTCATTATTTTCGTTTTCTTTTCATTATCATTAATTTTGTTATATCTGTCTTTATCTTAATTTTATTATATCTGTCACTATTTTAATTTCTTTTCATTATCATTAATTTTTTTAAATCTGTCTATATCTTAATTTTATTATATTCTGTCACTTTGTTAATATTCGTTATCTTTCATCTTCATATCTGCCACTATTTTAATTTTCTACATTACTTGTCACCATATTATTGTTACTGAACATTTTTTTATATTTTTTGTTCTGTTTGTTTCTCTCTCATAGCCCTGAAGATGACCTACACTGTAGGTCGAAACGTCGGCACATAATTATAAGTTTATTACTTATTCAGTGTTCTTATTGACTGCACCCCCCCAACTATCTACTTTACATTAGATCATCCAGTCAACTATTTTCATCTCATATTATTCTTGTAGTTTTTGGCTTGAAAAGAAATTGTAATATAAATTATATTCAAGCCAATGCCTTACTTAGCCCCTTATTCACTACGAAAATAACTCCATTCCGTTTACTTAAGTACAAGTGGTCCATTTTGGAAAAAAATAGAATTTACCACTTATTCACCGGGCTGAAGATATATGTTTGAATTTTCAGTAAACTTCCAAACTCCAAATCAGATTTCAGACAGAAGTTAAATACGTACACTTACTTACTAAAACCAGTTTGGACATATGCTTTACAAATCTAGGGTATTACTAAACAGACTCACTCACAGAAAACGACTGCAAACTTTTCAGTCAAAAGTACTTAGACTTATCACTAATGCACCATGGTACGTCAGTAACAAAACTCTGCACACTGACTTAAAAATACAAACGGAAAAACTATACGGACACCCAAACCCATTGATACAACAAATGGCCACTACTCTCATGCCTGAGAACACTAGGAGACTAAAAAGAACGTGGATGAGGGATCTATTACAGTAGGAAATTAAAGCAAGCAAATGGAGAGGTAGCTGTTGGCTACTGTTCTTCGTCATGCCTTCCATGTCATTTTGTATTTTTTTTTTCAGTCAGCCAATCTGCTGATTGTCAATTATTTGTATTTGACAGGTGTGGATGGAAATATAAAGAGAAAAAAACAAAAGTAAACTTCTGATTATT
Organism: Arma custos; assembly: GCA_037127475.1. Classification (NCBI taxonomy): domain Eukaryota; kingdom Metazoa; phylum Arthropoda; class Insecta; order Hemiptera; family Pentatomidae; genus Arma; species Arma custos. The sequence continues at coordinate 8,135,410 of CM073764.1, forward strand.
TATTTTTAAGACATTTGGAAATATGGCGAGAATATTACAGTAATATTATTACGCCTTACTTATTATTTCGTGTGTATTAAAAATATTCATGTACTACTTGATCCTGCATGCTCTCTAATCAGGCCCCAGCAATTAGGAGACTATTAATTGAAGTAGTCACGGACATTACGAGAAAACTAGCCTTACTAGCCTCCTTCTAGATTGGAACAGCTCAACTGTTCTTAGCGCATATCCATATCTAATTACTCGGTAATTATTAAACGTTAATAGAACACGCCATTAAAAAAGTTTATTATCGAAGAGGTGTGAGAGTTCTAATGGCTCCATTTTTAATTAAATGATATCGTTTCATTTGTCATGACCTTGAATGAAATGAAAATATTATTATGTCATGTAATCAAATAAAAAACTGATCCAGTACTTATACAATAACCAATGAAGGGTCTTGGATTCAGTAAATGGTAAATATTGAACTGTTGTGCAGGGAAGTGATTTGCCAAAGAACATGGAAAACCACAGGGTACCAATTATTGGTAACCATTTAACAGAGCCTGGGTGACCCTCAGGGGAGTCTGCAGATTTCTGCTATAGCTGTTAATAGATTAAATAATTTAATGCCACAGACAGATTTGAACCAATTCAATGCCCTGTACCACTACAACCCGTGAACGGGTCTGTGGTTCAGTACATGGTAGAGACTGTACTGTTTCATGGACAACGGTTCTGCAAAGAGGTGACTTGTCTGAGGTCACGCTCAACCGCCATTTTTTCCCCCCTTATTTTCGGTATCCTATTTTCATAATATTCTATAGAGGCTGGGTGAGCCCCAGGAGGATCCTATATCCTATATGATCCATCTCCGGCTGCAAACAGACTAAATAAAAGCACTGCCTGTAGTGGGATTTTAACCAGGATTTCCGGCATGGCAACTCAGTGCTCTACCACTGAGCCACTCCGCTCCCTAATTCAATGCCCAGTATTTGCTAATCAATCCAGCTTCCGATGGGGAATTAATTAAAAAAAATTAAATTCCTTAGTTCGTTATTAACAAAATATCACCTTTTAATTAATAAATATATCACCTTTTAATTAATAAAATATCACTTTCAGCACAGCAACTAGTTACTCTACATACTAACTTACAACCCCATTATGATAAATTTTCTAAAAATATAAATGCGACAAAAAAAAAAAAAACTTAAATCACTACAGCCCATGAAGGATTTTGAGTTCAGTACATGGTAGAGACTGTATTGTGCAGAACGACGATTGCGCAGGGATGATTTGAATCCATGTAAATTCTCTAAGATAATGCCAAGACGTTTCCTAGTCTTGGCAGGAACTAATAAGTTAGCTTTAATCTTAGAAATAATAGAATAGAATATATTTTTATTTAATCAAAGATTTTTACATACCCTACAATGTAATAAGAACCTAAGAAGTAATATCCACCTTTTCAATTAAACTGTGGGTCTTTTTCGGAAAATGCAGGCATATCATTTTTTAGATTTCTATTATTTTTGCTATAAAATAAAATACTCATAACAAAACATGTGTATATTTATAAATAACCTCAAAAGAAAACAATTGCAATTAAATTTGTGGATAAAAATCAGCAATGATTTCTAAAATCTTAGTAAACAATTCTCGTACCTTCTCCTTCATATGAATTCCCATAAATATGAATCCAACATATTTCCACAATCTTTTTTGTTTGTTCGTTCGACTGAAGCCCACCTCTGGGTAAGAGCACCTATGTTTAAGTCAACAAAATTTTTTGAATGGTTAACAACATAATGTTTATAACTCATGCCTTGAATTTGCCCTAATCGTTGTATTGCCTCAGGTTGTATTGCAGCTTTAATGCAAGAAGTCAGCATTTCAGCTACTACATGGGACAAAACATAAGAAACACTCCCTAGTTTCCCTGGATACGCCTCCGAACATTACTGCGGATAAATCCTCCCCCCATTATATTTCCTTTTGGAAAAGCAGGAATTATCGATTTCAACACTAAGACCTTCTCCTCTAATTGTTATAGGCTTTGTTAATATAAATAATCATAATTACCGAATAAGTAATCTGCATGCGTTTTCCGAAACCCAAAATTGTAAAATATTGAAGAAAAAAAATTGTAGACCTTTTTATATCCTTCAAGAAAAATAAAAGACATATATATTATACTATATAAAGATAAATAAGACTACAATATGATACATGAATATTAAAACTACATATACTAAATTCTATAGCATATATCATTTTCATATTACTCTCAGTAAACAAGACATGTAAGTCTTACTGCTTGTAATTCAAAACAATACATAATGTATTGTTATATAAATATATATATATATATATATATATATATATATATATATATGTATATATATATGTATATATATATGTATAAGAATTAAATGAAATTTTAAAAACTATTTAAGAAATTGGCTGAAACAGAGAAGTGATTAATGTTGTATAATTAATCAAACTTAATATAATACACCACTTCCCAGTTGGAATTGGTCTCCAGAGAAGTTAGACCATCACTCGCTAAGGGGAAGGCCTACATAAATTAACAAGCAAAAAATTGTATATAGTGTCTGTAGTAGAATTATTTTAGTTTTTATTATTTTAATAATTCCTATTAATTTTTTGTAATAAAGGCTTTATTCATTCGTTCAATATAATACACAACTTTAACTACTCCTTATCTCCCATTGTAATAGTTTAGAATATTATTACACTTCAATAAAAAAATGTATACCACTAGCAATTTATATATAAAATTAATTTTTGTAAAATTAATAATAATCTCTATGATTACTATAATAAATGTTAATAATGACCATAGTGTACATTACAAATTTCAAGTATTAAAAGAAAATTTTAATTAATTGACAATCTATTAAAAGGTTAATAATGTACAAATTTATGAGTAAAAATATTTAAATTAAATAAAAATAGACTTATAATAAAAGAAAATTGAAAATGAATAAATAAGTCGAAACGTATTTTTAAATAAAGAAAAAAATTTTTGACTGGAAAAAGGTTTTTTACTCACTTGAATGAATGATTCAAAAATTAATTTTTGTTAAATCACTTATATGCTAACCAAACAAAATCAGTTATTTTTTACCCCTTCGAGGTGGGAAAACTGGTTATTTATATAACATTTAAAATGTTTATATTCATTTAATAACAACTTGAAACCAAACAACTGGTTTTAAATTATTTCATTTCATATCATTTTAACTGCCAAGGAAGTATTTGCAGTAGCAACTTTCTCTTGGCATAAGGAAATGAACCAAAGCCCGTTAGTGAGCAAGGTCATGGATGGATATTGAGGAAGCTCAATCTTTGGCAGAATGAACAATCTCTTTTCACATTTTTTTATTTTTATATATCAATCCCTTATTCTTTAATTGCAATTAAAGTTCTATTTTAATGTAATTAAAGGTAAATATTCATTGATTTTGTAACTTTAAAACTGATATAAAAACATTTGCACTTAGAGTAGCCAGATAATAATAATTATTAAATCTAATGCTTGAGACTAAATCGCAAGCATATAAATATAGGCAATCCGCACACGGAATGGTCTAAAACCCAACATCCGATAATATTATAAAATAGATAACTCTTAAAAAAAAACTTTCCTAGGAAATTATTATACAAGTTGTAAACCAAATCAATGTCTATTATGTTCAAGCCAAAATGTATTAATTAAGTTTCCATTTCATCGTTTGTTAATATTTTAAAGTGCACTAAATACTATAAATATATAAGTACATATGTAGTTTTAATAATAAAGTATTTAAATGTACTAGTGTATTTTATTTTCCTATAAAATAACAGTTTAATGTTGTATAAATTTATTCTTTCTGGTTCTTGGTTTAGAGTACAGCTGTGGGACTCTACTCTATACTATTCTTATTCTCAAGTCAGTTCACGTCAAACACAGAAAATGATTTAAAAGTTGTAATTTTACTAAATTTCCTATGAAAAATAGGAAAATAAATCGTGAATAGTAAAAAAAAAAAAAAAAAAAAAAAAAAAAAAATAGAAGCAGAGAGTTTGACAGAAACAAATGATACTACATTGTTGACAGTTGTGTACTGTATATGAATAATTCAAGAGAAAATTTTAATAACAAGTAAACATCAGTTTATTTACAAATTAATTTTTTAATCTTTTGAACAGGGTAACAAATAATAATATGGTGATATTTAAAAATCAAAGAATTCGGTAAAAACTATTTTTATTATTAAAATATTTATTGTGCTTTGGGGCTCCACTAAGCCATCGAATTCCTCTCGTATTCAATCTTTACAATCCAAAATCCTTCGTAAAATCCTCAATGCTCCTTACTTTGTTACTAACAAATTAATCCATAATGACCTTAATGTCCCGTTTGCTGCTGATTTGGTCTGAATCCAATATCAATCTTTCCATGACAAACGTTCATTTCCACTCATACCCACTAGTTTCAAACCTCGCAACCTCTTCAATTCCTGATAATCCTCCAAGGTGTCTGAAAAGAAGATGGCCTCGTGACCTTCTAAGTTGTACATTTTATTTGAATACTTCCTTTATGTCGGAACATGATTTATCTTTCATTCTAAATGCTGGATGTATTCTGTTTTCAGTTGTAAATTTCAAGAAATTTTTTTTTTTAATTTTTATTATATTAAAAAATTGTGCATACATCATGCAAGCAGCATATTTAGATGCATATATACACACTTGGAAGCACACCAAAATGAGAAAATAAGAAGCTACAAATTTTTTAAAGAAAAGTATTTGACGAAAAGTCAGTCCCGTTATTATTAGAGAGAAGTGGAGAACGAAGGATAAACAAAGAAAAATATGATCTAGAAAACCATTACTACCAATCTAGACAACCAATGTAATAAATTAAATTGGCTTTCTCTTGTTGGGCAGGTCATGTTGCTCACTCACTACAAGGATAGTGATATCAAAACAGTTACAGGGACATCGGGTGGTCATTAGACCAAGAATAAGATGGACTGATTACTAAGCAAAGGAAGTCAAGGCATCATAAGGAGCAAACCACTGAATAACAGCTAATGATAGAAGATCATGGTGACTGGTGTTAGAGCAGACTTGGGGGTTGTAGCACCAGCATAATAAATACGTAGAGACATATTCATAGAGATTACATATTACAGATTTATGTTACAAGATGTGTTAAAGAACATAGTAAACTTAATATTTACTATTTTTTTGTTCTTCAATTTTATGATCTTATTGCGAAAGTTAATCTTAATATAATATAAATGGTAAATACAAATCTTAGAACAAATAAAAATACATTATATTATATGAGGCGTGGATATGCAAAAAGGGATAAACGGTGGTACATGATTCACCATTCAAAACATGTCAATGCCATCTAATCTAATTTTCCTAAAAATAATTGTCTCAAATAAATAATAATTTCATAATAACCTAAATTCTGTATATGTTTGTGATTCCTGACAATCTCAACGCCTCATATTATTTCTAAAAGCAAACCTGATAACTAGTCGCTGACCAGGAATATTATTAAAAAATCTTAGAGAATTTACGTTGATACAAATCATAGCATTAAAATATTAATTGAAAGTAATCTCAATTAATTAATTTCTGCAGGTTAATCCTAAATCATAATAATTACTGGAAGAATAAATAATCTCTTTTAAAATGCAATTGTTTCTGTAATACAAGCGATTTTTATAAACAATACAATAAATGTTTATCTAAAAAGGTTTTTCTGGATCACTGAGTTGCCATGCCGGAAATCCTGGTTCAAATCCCGCTGCAGGCCAAGACTTTTATTTAGTCTGTTTGCAACGGGAGATGGATCATATGGGATCTAGGACACTCCTGGGGCTCACCCAGTCTCTATAAAATATTATAAAAATAGGGTACCCAAAATAAGGGGAAAAAATATGGCGGTTGAGCATGACCTAGGACAAGTCACCTCCTTGCAGAACTGTTGTCCATGAAACAGTAGTCTCTACCATGTACTGAACCCCAGACAGTTCACAGGTTGTAGTGGTCCACGTTTATACCAAAGATCACAAGAGACATTTTAATTTTTGCATCTTAACCGGTTAACATGCCTTTGCTATAATTTAGAAACCATAATTTGTAAATTTCAAAATAAACCAAAAGTTAGAAATTTAATTTAATGATAAACTTAATTGCGTCAAATCTCAAAAAAAGGCATATATAATATTAATTTAAAAAATGCATTTCAAGTAATGTCATTCCCCTTACAAGCTTATTTAAATTAATTGTAACAAAATAAATAAGAACTTCAACAAACAATTATCTAATAGATTTTTTATATTTTATTTTAAAACAGATTATTGTAAATTAAAAGCAAGAAAATAAATGAACATTAACGATTGACTCAGCTAATACTTATTTAAATAAGATTATTAAATTATTACTTATTTAAATAAGGTTTTAAATACATTTTATTGTTCTACTAAAGAGCAATAAAAAAATTTAACAAGAAAAATTAATAGATAATAGAGCAATAAAACATGCAATGAAGAGAAAACAATATGAGTGGTGCTATCTATCAACAGTTTTCAAAACTGTTTACACAGTATTACCTTTGTCATAACAATTTTCACCTAATATTATGAAAATTATTTAAAATATAATAGTATAACAAAAAATAATTATTATATATATTTTATATATTATTTTAGTTAATATTGTATATATTAATTTCAATTCCAGGCACTCATTTATTAATTTGAATAAATTATTAATTAAGCCAATATTTTTTTATTTATTACAAATAGTAGAAGCCTGGTATTTTTGAAAGGTAGTTATTACAAGTATAGTTAGATACAAACAGGAATAACAGAATGTTTTAAAACTGTTCTAAAAAGATATCTTTAAAATTATATATATTCATAAAGACACACACATAAAAATTGTCATTTAAAACTATTGGTTATGCACAGCTTCTTTCCAATTTCTACAAGGTCTATTAATAATCCAATGATTTTTAAACAGTTCTAAAAAAATAATAAAATTAGATTTTATTATCCTAAATAATTGTAGGTTATTATAAAATGATTATTTGAGAAAATTGATTTTAGAAAAAATAGATTGGCTTTGACATGTTTTGAATGGTGAACCATGTACCACCGCTAAATTTGTGAAAAACGTTAGAAAAATTAAAAATTATAAAATATGGATTTATCCCTTTTTGCATCTCCACGCTTCATATTATCTGCATTACCTCTTTATCCTAATTACAATTTTTTGCTATGAAGCAGACCATACAGAACACTTATTTTTTCTTTATTTCATCAGAATATTATATTTTATATCAGCGGTTCCCAAACTGGGGGGAGGCATGAGGACATGTCAGGGGAGGGGGGCGTGCGAGACTAGTTGAACCTTAAATTAAATTTAAGTAGTCTTTCTAAAATTCTAAATTAACCATGATGTTTATAAAATTTACCACTTTGATATAATAGACAAACATTCATTATGGTTAAAATATTTCAAAGTGTATCCTAGAGTATCACGGGAAGCTCTTTGTTTATATTTGCCTTTTTCAAGCACCTATTTGTACAAAAAAGCATTTTCAACACTTGTGGCGATTAAAACAAAGTATCGGAACAAACTTGATGTTGCTAGTGACTTGCGTTGTGCACTTACTAAAACTCAGCCACGAATAGGCATGCTAGTAACAAAAATGGAAGCCTATTCTTCTCAGTAACCAACCTAATCTATTTTTCTCTTATTAATAATTTTTGTATTTTATGAAAACTGATATTGTTGTACCTTATGGCAGTATTAATAAATGTTTTGTTTTCAATGTAATAATTTGTTTTTGTTTTGTTCCTAGGCCCACACAATTTATTGTTAAGGGGGGCGCGAGAAGCTTTCATTTCAACAAAAGGGGGCGTGGTACAAAAAAGTTTGGGAATTCCTGTTTTATGTCATTAGATTAAATTAGAAATGTTAGAATAGTATAATGTCAAGAAACATACTTTTTTTTTTAATTTTAATATCAAACTTGTTATCTTCGTGATGAATAATTACTCTTTATATAAGAAAAGATTCTCTTGAAGATTGTATTTTATTATAAATACTATAGTAAGTATACACACTGCTGATTCAAGTATGTATGTAATATAAACTAAAGAAGAGCTTTGCCTCAGCACCCTTACAGTCTTTTCCCGGGATACTTAATTTGATTTTTAAAGTACTGTATGTAATAAACAAATAACAAATAAAAGAATAGTTTAAGGAGAATCTATCATTATATGTAGAATAATTATTTATATTTAAAATGACAAATTCAATAATATTAAAGTTTTCTAAAAGAAATCTAAGACCTACTTTTTTTAAAAATACAAAGTGTTTGTTAAAATTATTTATTAAAATATGAAGGTTCCAACAACATTTTAAGGTAATTATTCCCCAGGTTATGGTTTCACACAACAAGTTGTATCCTTTCATTTGTTTCCCTTTTAATATTTTTCATAAATACAAATTATCATTAGCTTTAGGCTTTAGTATGGAAAAAGAGAATTTAATTATGGGAAATGTGTATACTTTGGTAATCATTGCATCTAGAAGTGATTGTTTCAACAAACATATATCAACTATATTTTCATACTTTAGATTTCATATTTATAAACATTATTTTTAATTTTTCAAATTTATCAATCCTTTCTTTCTACATATGCTTGTATTATTACACTTTACTTATGTAACCTCTGCATCTAAATCCTTCATATTCCACCCCTTTTTTTATATTTTAATCTTCTCATTTTGTATCTTTCCGTTTACCTCCATATTTTTCTTTTTCTTTATATTATGTTTATATTTTATCCTTTCTGCACATTTATTTTCTGTATTTTATACTCGTATTCTTTCATTATTATATTTGTCACTATTTTAATTTCTGTTCATCATCTATAATTTTATTATTATCTGTCACTATTTTAATTTTATTATATTCTGTAACCACTTTTATATTCGTTATCTTTAATTATCATATCTATTCACTATTTCATCATGTCTAGTCATTATTTTAATTTCCACATTACTTGTACCACATTACTTGTCACTATATTCTTGTGACTGCAACGTTTTTTATATGTTTTTCTGTTTGTTTCTCTCTCTTAGCCCTGAAGATGGCCTACATTGTAGGCCAAAACGTCGGCACACAATAAATAAGTTACACTTATTTTTGTTTTTATTGACTGCACCCCAAACTATTTCTTCCTTATATCAACTATACTTTAAATGTTGGTTTAATCTTATATTTATTGATGAAATGATTACCGAAGTATACACATTTCCCATTATTACATTATCTTTTCCATACTAAATCTCACAATAAGTTATATTTTTCGAAAATATTAAAAATGAAACAAATAAACAGTTAAAGCTTGTTGTAACTCTACTCAAAGCAATAACTTGCGGAACAAATACCAAAGTGTTTGTTAACATTATTAATTAACATATTAAGGTTCCAACAGCATTTAAACATTTCAATAAATAAATACAGGGCAAGGTACTCCTAAATTGCTACAAATGTTTTAATTAGGATAAAGATGATAGTACATATTGATAAATCTAACTTTAACTTGTTTTATTAGAACAGGTAAAAAATTACCATCTTTACATTGTAGATAGAACTAGTAGAATTTGGAAAAAACCTATACAATAATAATAGTTTTAAATGACAATTTCTGTTTCTCTGTTTAATACTCAATTCAAAATGAATTAAAATAATTTAAATGACAATCTAATGTTTCTTAATTAAAAATATATTCACTTACTGTATGATTTAGTGTCTGTTATAAAATGCAAGAAGCAACACGAAAAGGTTCTTAAAATATCCGGCAGATGTCGCTCAGATTCATGGCGCAGTTACTAGATTCTGCCGCTAGAGAGCTCTGGGATGCTCTTTTTATTATCAGGATTTACATACTCCAATTTAATTTTATTATTTATGCGAGAAAATTATATGGTAATTAAATGCCAAAATAAATTAGATTAATTACTACCAGGCTAGTTAGGACGTATCATGTTAGAATAAATTTATTATTTTTTATCTAATATGTATTCACTTATAATGATTTAATATACAACATAATTTTGCAACATAAATAGATTTAGCTCTAATTTCAAATTACGAAATATATTAAAATTAAAAAAAAAATTATTTTAGAACAGTAATCAAGAAAAAATAGTGGCAAGAATGGCAAAACAATCAAATGAAACGAGCTGTTTATACGCATACTTTCATTTCGAGAATCCTATTTTATAAATTTAAAAAAAAATTGTTGGAAATTTACAAGAAAAAAACCAAGGACTATAATCCTCTAATTAATTAATAGTCGTTCAATTTGGAAGGTGAAAGTTGTGTGATGCAAGCAGCCAAATAACATTTTACCATATAATCATAGTTACATAAACATATGTGCGTGTATAGTTACAAATAAAATGAATAATAAAAAAGAAAATTTAGTTGTTGGAATGTTAAAATAATCGAATTAGGTGGAGTAGTAAAGTTATGGATTGCAGAAAACCTATTGTCGTTCTAGGTATTGATAAGGAATTGTGTCATATTATACAATATAAAAATTAAATGGCACGCATAATAGTTTATTTAAAAAGATAAGATAAAGCAGGAACCAATTAAAAACAATTTGCCAATTAATTGAGCATCGAAAACATAAAATAAAGGAGTGATATGCGATTGTTAGCAACCAATTCAGCCGTTATCAATGAATCTTATCAATCTTTGATATCATATATTATTATTATTTCAACCAGAGAAAAGAAGATTTTAATCATACGTTCAGTTTTCAAAATCATTCTAAATTATGAAGTACCTTCCAAAAACTATGTACGCTATCTCAGACTATACTTGGACAAAAGACTTACATGGAACGTACATACTAAATTAAAAAAACAAGAACTGACTAGACGGTACAAACAACTATCACATCTTCTGGATTACAGATCTTCACTTGACTTGAGGAACAAACGACTTATCTATAACAGTATACTAAAACCTATTTGGACATATGGAGCAGAACTTTGGGGTTCAGCCCAAATACTCAATATACAAACAACATGTTAATGCACCATGATATATTTCGAATCACACCATACACGACATGAACAGAATGCTTCTAAGTCAAAGATTGTACAGAGAGGTGATTTGTCCGAGATCACACACAACCGCTGTGCATTTTTATATCTTACAGGATTTTTATTGCCTGTTTATAGTATACAAGACTGAAAAGACAAGAAACTGCTCGACGTTTTCGCCGACTTCAACGTTTACTGGACAAACGTTCCAAGCTGCCAATTAATTACAAAAGACTCATTTACATGACAGTTATCAGACTTAATTGGACATACTGAGTTTAGCTTTGGGGCTCTACTAAACCATCCAATTCATCTCGTATCCAATCCTTATAATCCATAATCCTTCGTAAAATCCTCAATGCTCCGTATCATGTCAGAAACAAACTCATCTTAATATATTGCTGATATCTCAGATAATCAGAAATCAGCAACATATCCATATGTTGCTGATTTGACCCAAACTAGATACCTATCCTTCCATGACAAGCTTCATACACACTTGAATCCACTAGTCTCTCAACTTGCTTCCCATACTATTCCTGATAATCCTTCGAGGCGTCTGAAAAGAAGATGACCTAGAGACCTTCTACTATACAACTTTATTGGAGAACTACTGATGGGTAGTTTCTCCACAAGTGTTTTTTGTTTTCATGTCATTTGTTCATATTAGCAAATTTACTTGTTGTAATATTATTACAGTTGTAAATATTAATAAATTAATCTAAAAAAATTTTTTTTATAGTATTGTATAAGTTTTTCTCTTCCGTTTTTTAAAATAGTTTTTTTTTATTTAGATAGTTATAGCGAAAAGATAGCTTAACAATTCTTCACTGAATCACTTGTATCTATGTGTATACAAACAAATACACTCCCCTAATTAAAGATATCAATTTATAGAGGCTGGGTGAGCCACAGGAGGATCTGTAGCCCCCACTGGTTCCATACTTGGCTGTTAATAGATTAAATAAATTATCTCCCACAGCCGGATTTCAACCCGGGAACTTCAGCACAGCTCCCTCAGTAACAGTAAAAAATTGTTATCATTTTAAAACCTCCCATATGTATATTCCTTCTTCCTCTACTCCTTAAACAAACCTCTTATGAACTTTGCAATATAAACAATTACATTACAAACTATTTGAATCAATACCCATACCGGAAGTTTTTTTTTGTTTTTCTTCAAAACTAATGAAGGGTTCGATCGAATAAAAGATGATAGTACTGACGTAAAATTAGGGAAGTCATGACTAAGTTAAAATCACTCCTCTCCGTTGCATGTTAGGGGCAGATCTGCACGAAGTACACGCAAGCAAAACACGAAGTACATCCTAACAACTTCAAAAGTTGGAAAGAAAAACAAGTCAGCTATCGTGTTTTGATCAAATCACTCTTAACTTCAATCAATTTGTTCCAATTCTTTGCTTAGGAAATAAGTGAGAAAACATATTTTTTTTTAGATTAATTTATTGATATTTACAACTGTAATAATTTTATATAAAGTAAATTAGCTGATATGAACAAATGACATGAAAACAAAAAACACTTGTGGAGAAACTACCCATCAGTAGTTCTCCAATAAAGTTGTATAGTAGAAGGCCATCTTCTTTTCAGACGCCTCGAAGGGTTATCAGGAATAGTATGGCAAGCAAGTTGAGAGACTAGCGGATTCAAGTATGTATGGAGCTTGTCATGGAGGGATAGGTATCTAGTTTGGGCCAAATCAGCAACATATGGGATATTAAGATCAGGATGGATGAGTTTGTGACATAATAAGGAGCATTGAGAATGTTACGAAGGATTTCGGATTGCAAGGATTGGATACGAGATGAATTGGATGGTTTAGTAGAGCACCAAAGCTCAACTCCGTATGTCCAAATAGGTCTGATAACTGTCATGTAGATGAGTCTTTTGTAATTAATTGGGAGCTTTGAACGTTTGTCCAGTAAATGTTGAAGTAGGCGAAAACGTCGAGCAGTTTCTTGTCTTTTCAGTCTTGTATGAGGAGAGAAGAGTTAAAAATCAATTTAAAATATAATGAATGACTTTAAAAGCTTGTTCCTCGTAAATAAAACAAAAAAACTACTAATTTGGCCTATTAATCAGATATATTAGTACTAGTTATGGTCGAGAAGAATAGACAGTCATTTAAAAAAAAATCTCAATTGTCCATTTAATTCTGGAGCATTCAATTAAAAACTTTGCTATTAACAGATTTTTATTTATTTATTTATTGGAATGACGAACAATGTCTTAAGCTTTCCGAAAATAAAGTGTTGCGTAGAATATTAGGTCGAAAAAAGAATGAGATCACAGATGAATTTATGAGATTACACAACGCGGAATTGTGAAGCATACACGCCGTTAATCTTATTCAAGCGTCACGAATATTAAGATGGATATGTAAAGTTGCTGGGCTTAGTAACAAATAAATTCCTAAGATTCCTTAGTAATCTTTTTTAACTATCGATAGGCCGATACTATCGGCTGAAAACTTTCGAATGCTATCGATAGTTTTTCTATAGCTGCTTCATTTTTTTCCAAACCTATTCAATAAAGAATTTCAACTAATTTAATTAAATTCCATTATCTATCTACTATTTGAAATTTGCAGGATTATAAATTATAAGATTATATTATAAAGATGAGAAAAAATAATGTATTTGAATTTAAAAAAATATTTACAATTAAAATGTTTACAATAACAATGAGCAAATCAAATCTCCAGAAAAGAAAAATAGAAATAGAAAATAGAAAAAAATAGTTAATTTCAAAAGTCAAGTGTGCTCCTTGAGCTACATATTTCTCGAAAGAAAAACTAGCATTTCTAGTTGAACATTTAAGAATTGTAGAAAAAGGTCCTAATTAAAGAGGAAGTTAAGGTTATAAAAACCTAGAAGAGCCAGTGCTCAATACCGCGAATTCGGTTTGTTTGCACAAGTGTGAGGCTAGGTGTACTGTCCAACATAATGTAATTAGTAATTTAGGAGAATTAAATAATGACACATCCGGTGCGGCATCAAAGTTATATAGAAGAGAGCCCTTGAGCTCTAGCAATTCCGAGTTCTATTCCAAAAGAAGTCGACGCTGGACTGAGACAGATCAACATAATTCCGAGTTTCAAAACTTGAGGGTAAAGAAGATCCATCGATAATCGGCACTATCGATAGTGACCATAGATATGCATACGCTATCGATATATCGATAGTAACTATCGACTTTCATCCAACCTTACTGAGGGATTGATCGAGGCCGATACCGATTCCATATCCCGTGTTTTCGCAATTTTTGCGATTTATCTTACTAATATCATAAACGTGAAAGTTTTTATGTTTGTCAAAAACTACTGAACGGATTTGGATGAAACTTTACAGTAATATACGTTATACATCAGAATAACACATAGGCTATAGCAACCGCGGATTTATGGGAGGATGCAAGGGGGCACGTGCCTCCCCCCGATAGTATCTTAGGTACTGTGGAGAATCCATTATTGTACAAAAATAAAGGCAAATTACATGATGATCTATGTGGGAGTACGGGGGCATGTGCCCACCCCCGTTATAGTACATAATTAAAGGTAAATCAGGAACTTAGCATCTTGAAATTTGTAGTTAGGTTCTGTGTATAGTTTAAGAAAGAAATTCGGATAATTCCACTCTTAGGGTCCCCCCTTTAATATAATAGGGGTTCAAAGGTTGTATAGAATCCGTCAGTATTGAAGTTAGGCATCTGAAATTTCGGATGTACGAGTAACTTATATTTTAAAAAAATAATTAAATTACTTACTTTAAATGATCTTTCAAGAAACATTATGTGGCAGACCAAATTCCACAAGAGCGAAGCCGCGGGCATAAGCTAGTACTTTATATGTATATTATATTTATGTCCCTTCAAAATAAAAATATTTAAAAATAATCACCATCATAAGAATGATAAATATGAAATAAATTACAATATAAAATTGACGTAAGTCAACAAGATCCTAATTAAAGTAATGGACATTCTTCTCCCTAACCACCCCGTGTATGCATAGCAATTTCAATTCATTGTTGAAGGTAATTAATCAAATTATAGCTTAATGAATGGATATCTTAATGACAAATATTTACTTATTCATATCATTGATGATAGTTATGTAAGTGACATGTAGAGATTAGCATTGCATACTCATAAAGCTTACAGATGAAAACAATTAATATTCCATTCAGAGGTTCCTTCGGTGGGAAGTATATTGTTAGGCACGGCTACATTGATCAATGCATATACATAATAACACTAGTAAATCGATATACAGGGTGTCCCGAATTTAAATGGCAAAACTTCAGGAACTTATAGGGGACCGAAAAACTAAGACAAAAAGTCCTTTAGAGATTTGCTCGTTTTTGCTTAGTTATAGAGAAAATCGCAAAAAAAGAAACAAAACAAGTTTTCATTTTTATACTTATTTATTTACATTTATATTTATGTTATGTTCTTTTTAATGTAAATATTGCTCAAAATGTTGTCCTCTTGCACCAATGCAAGGATTACATCTAGCACTCGCTTGATAAATTGCAGCTAAACATTGTTCTTTTTGGCCGAAGCCTTTTTGAAATTATTATACAGCTTGGAGTACATTTTCTATTTTTAAAAGGCCACGTATATTTTGAAAATGGCTAATTTTTTTTTTTAATTTTAGGTTTTAGATTTGTTTTTTCTTTTGAAACATTATTATACGAAAAAGAAATAGGCCGGATATAATTAATGATAGTGCCATATAAATAACATGATGTATTAAATTACTAGCACGTTATCAAGAAGGCTAATATGAGACCGTTGTTATCTCTTACATTGTCTTACCTTATCACTGACACGTCTACAAAGCAAATCTTGACGATGCTTACCTAGAAAAGAAAAATCTTAAGTTAGCAACATTCGTTACACTTAGCTATTGGCAGGAATAAAGCATAAAAGAGGTATATTAAAACTGCACACATACCTATTGATATATGTGAATATAAGTATACACAATACTTTGATATTTTTTTCAGATTTTGAAAAAAACATCAAAAAATATTGCACATGATATAATGAATGTTCACAAATATGTACAGCATTTATGATCATTATCAAACCCAATACTGAAAATGCGAAATACTTTGAATAAGATTAATGTTGCTTAAAGTAAATATAATTTTTAAACAAATCTAGTGCTAGCGCAAAAATTTTACTTATTATTCTCCTGACTGTTTTAATTTGTTTATTTATTTATTTTATATAAGTTAAATAAGAACTATGTTTAGATTTTATAGAGACATTTAGTGTTTATTAAATAATATAAAAGTAGAATTATACTACACAAAGGCCATAATATATCAACCACAACAATATACATAGGGTTGTAGTCAGAGGGAGACAGGCGGGTGGAAGGGATTAACGTCTTAAGCCCGTCGAGATTAAGAAGGTTCTCGACGATACGAGAACGGCATTCCCCCATCTCCGCGCGTCTAGAACGTTCGGCCTTGCCTATTAGTATTATAATTATAGATATTCATGTTATATTATTAGAAACTTTATAATATTCATTTTCTTTTAACAATACTCGTTAGTTCCAAGCAACGCAGGTTTCTACAGATATTAGAGAATTTTGAAGGATAGGTCCAAGTATTTTTTACTGTTGAGGATTACCCCCGGAATTAATATATAACAATGCTAAACTAAAATTAATATGGTAAAGATCAAAAAATAATTCTAAATAAACAGTGAATAGTGAAACTATTTATTTATTCATAAATAAAAACGGTGATTAAAAATTTCACTATTTAAGGGGTTATTTGTTTACCTCCAACCGGACCATTTTCTTCACCATATTTATAAGGTCAAAATAAAATTAATATGGTTACACATTACAGAGGAAAAAAGGCCGTCAAATTAAAAAAAAAATCAATTTATTGAAATATATAATGGCACGAAATAAAGGCAAGTACAGAAATACCCAGTGGTGGTATTCGAATAACAAATTCAACTTAGAAGGTCACGAGGTTTTCTTCTTTTCAGGCGCCTTGGAGGATTGCCGGGAATTGAAGAGGTTAATAGGCTTGAGACTATCGAGTTTAAACCAGAATAAAGCTTGTCATGAAAAGATTAATATCGAGTTCGGGCCAAACCAGTAACAAATGTAACATTGAAGGTCTTTATGAAAGACTTTGTTCGTAAAAAAATAAGGAGCATTGAGGATTTTACGAAGAGTTTTGGATTGTAAGCATTGAATACGAGAGGAATTCGACGGCTAAATGGAGCCCCAAAGCTATACTCAGTAAGTTTAAATAGGTCATTGCAGTCATGTATATGATTCTTTTGTAATTAATTGGGAGCTTAGAGCGTTTGTCTAGTAAATGTTGAAGTAGTCTGAAACGTCGAGCGGTTTCTTGTCTTTTCAGTCTTGTATGAGGATTCCAGGTTAATCGTTGTCGAGATGCAACCCTAAGTATCGGATCTGTTCTACAGGAATCAGTGGAATATTATTAAAGGATACTGTAGGGCAGGAAGTTATTTATTAAAAAATATAAAAAGACTGATAACATTATTATTTATTTGTTGATTTCGTAAATTCAGTGTTCAAGATCTAATTTATCAACATATGGTTCTAATGGTTGCGGTAAACAGAAGGGAAAGTCTTGATGGGGTCTTACCAAACTGTAACAAATATCAAGGACAGTGAAACACTTCTTGAAGTTGCTAAACATTATTTTTACCTTATCACCTGATACGACCCCTATCATTTAAGAAGAAACTACACATCTAATTTTAATACAAGATATTTCCAAGATGTTTGATTTCTTAGCATCTTCTGACATTTTTATAATGTATGACTTTTTTTAAATATTTATTTATTGATATTTACAACTGTATGACAATAATACAACAAGTAAATAGGATAAGTGATACATAATGACATGAGATACAAGTAGAGAAACTACCCACTGGTAGTACTCAAATCAAAGTTCAAATAAGAAGGTCACGAGAAGTTTGTCGTGAAAAGGATAGACACCGGGTTCGGGCCAAATCAGCAACAAATAAGACATTAAGGTCGTTATGGATGACTTTATTCTTAACAAAATAAGAAGCATTGAAGATTTTACGAAGGATTTTGGATTGTAGGGATTGGATATGAGAGGAGTTCGATGGCTTAGTGGAGCCCCAAAGCTCTACTCCGTAAGTCCAAGTAGGTCGTATGATTGTCATGTAGATGAGTCTTTTGTAGTAGCCTGAAACGTCGAGGGGTTTCTTGTCTTTTCAGCCTTGTATGAGGATTCCAGGTTAATCGTTTTTCGAGGTGCAACCCTAAGTATCGGATCTGTCCTACAGGCATCAGTGGGATATTATTAAAGGATACTGAATGGCAGGAAGTCATTGGTTTACGACGTAAAGTAAAAGTGATTTGATGCAATTTCAGAGAATTTAGTTTAAATCTCCAGTTTTGACACCATTCTTCAAGATCAGTGATATGGGATTGGAGGCTTTGGGATGCAATAACTGGATTGGTGTTGACTGATAATACACATGCATTATCAGCATACGTGGTAAGGATAGTATTAGGATGAGTCGGGTTGTCAGCTGTATAAAATGTATAAAGGATTGGGCCAAGGGTACTACCTAGAAGAAGTATGAAATTTTAAAATGGCTTGTCTGACTTGGATACGGACCCCTGGTAGCTTAGTGGTTACAGCAATGCGCTAGAGATGCAGACGATCCGGGTTCGTATCCCAGGACAAATCTTTTCTCTTCAAAATAAAAATATTTTAAAACATTCACCATCAAAAGAACAGTAAATCATAAATATAAAATTGACGTAAGTCAACGAGATCCCAATTAAAGTAATGTTCAATGAACATTCTTCCCAGTGTATACATCGCGAAAATTGCGAGAACACGGAGATATAGAATCTTTGAAGAGAATGGATTTGTCTGACTTGGATACGATCCCTGGTAGCTCAGTGGTTAGAGCACTGCACTAGAGATGCATACGACCCGGGTTCGAATCCCGGCAAGAATAAATCTTTTCTCTTCAAAATAAAAATATTTAAAATAAAATAAGTAAAAAATCTACATTTTTGGAAATAAGGGGAAAAACTATTCGTGAGCTTTGAATAGCATTAAGAGTGACACAAGTAGCTTCTGCCAGACAAGCTCTAAAGCTAGGTTAATACAGTCATGAGGAGCGATAAAGAGATATTTAGCCATTTCTTTCATGGTCATAACTCTTACCGAAAAAAAAAAAAAAACACCGATTTTTAAGCTGTATCACTTTAGAAATAATAGCGATATGCCTCATACTTTGAGATTTAATTTTTTTTTTCATTTTCTTATCTTAGAGGAAATGGCTGATGAATGCTACAGATGAGTGATTTTTCTCAGCTACCGCCTGAAGCGTGAAGGTTATATCAGGTTATGATGGTCTATTAACTATTTTTAAAAAGTTATTTTTAGAAAAAACGCCAGAAAGTATTGTTTATAATAAATATCGATAGATACAATTATAGACAAATATGGTTAGAATTTGTATAAACAGCGATGTACAACGACGCGATATGGACAAAAACGGATGATTTAAATAATATAAACAGACATTAGCCTATATATTTCAACACCTGTCAAATAAAACGAAATGACAATCAGCAGATTCTCTATCAGTAAAATTATAACAAAATGGCATGAGAGGCATGAAGAAAAACAGTACCCAGCGGAACTTCACACGTGGCTTGATTTAATTTCTTATGATAACTGATTCCTTATCAACGTACTATTTGAATAAATGGTCCTGTTGTTTTCTAATATGCTCTAAACAATTTTAGGATTCCTTAGCAGTTCCAGAGAAAAATGCGTGGTAATTTTTAGGGTACAAGTAAATGTCCAAAAAGTTGTGTAAAATTGTACCAGAGATTTCATCTTAACCCTAACCGTTATATCTGCAGCTCCGGTGAATAAGTAGTTAATTCGATTTTTTTCTTAAAATAATTTTATAGTATAAAGGAAACGCCATTGTGTCATTCTGGTAGTGTTTGGCTTGAAATGATGTTGTTTGTTTGTTTGTTCATTTAACGACACTTTATGCTGCTATGGCTAATCGGACGATGCTACAGTGGGGCCTCTAAATTTTGCCTATCCAGGTTTAATTAGGATAGGGATTTTTAACGAGTACCTGACATCGTACAGGCTCGGGACCCCCGTTTAACGTCCCTTCCGAAGGACGGCGTAACTAAGGATTTTTTACTCCCTTAAAAAAATCCTAAGGCCACCTGCAAAGCTACGAACCCGCGAACTTGGGCTTAGTAGTTTGTTACGCTAACCACTAGATCACAGGTGACCATTTGAAATGATGTTATGATCTAAGCAATTACTCAATTTCAAGCCAATCCCCGACATAACCACGTGTACACAACGAGAATGACGATCTCGTTTCCCTCAGTTATTCACCGGGGTTGCAGAAATATGGAACTGATATTGGATCTAAGGATAGAGATAGTTGGGGGTGCAGTCAATTAAAACTTTGTTTCCTCTCACAGCCCTGAAGATGACCTACAATGTAGGTCGAAACGTCGGCACACAATAAATAAGTATGCACTTATTATGGTGTTTTAATTGACTGCACCCCCTCTATCCTTACATTAGAAGTTCCAGTCAACTAATTGCTTCTCTGATATTGGATATCCTTCATGCCAAAGTATCCTTGCTGAAAAAACCAACCAGTCAAAATTCAGGCATAATCTGAGAACAACAAAAGAAAAGTAGTGCCGAAGAACTACATCAAAGTACTCTGTGGAAGCCTTAGATGAAGGTTACTATTTAGGTAGAAGGTTATTATTTCTAGGGGTGAGTCTATTTAAACTGTTGATGTGAGATGTGCTGCACTTTGTATCACTTGATGTGAGTTTTCTTTTAGTGTGTGCCTGATACCTGAATTGGCGAATTGTGGACAAATTAGATTTTTTTGTATTTTAGAGATTTAGGTTTTGCTTTTGGGGATTTGTTTATATATTTATTTTTATTGATAAAAAATAATTACATTTCAAGCTTAGCCACTACTAGAATGATACGGTATTACGTTCGCCAGTCAGTTGGTCGGAGTCATTGTATGGATGATTGTTCTCCATACAAACCAATAGTACGTTTTAAGTCTCAGTGAACACATTGCCAGAACTGTTACAGAAAACTGAAGATGCATTTCACTAAATCGTTATTCAGTTAGTATAAAGTATTTTTTTACAAGTT
Organism: Arma custos; assembly: GCA_037127475.1. Classification (NCBI taxonomy): domain Eukaryota; kingdom Metazoa; phylum Arthropoda; class Insecta; order Hemiptera; family Pentatomidae; genus Arma; species Arma custos. Next base: position 8,156,814 of record CM073764.1, read on the forward strand.
TTTGTTTAACGTTGCTTCGCCCGCTATGGCCATTAGCGACGCCTGCTCTTTTTAAATTTCTTGAATTAACTTCGCGTTTTTTAAATACTTAAGCATCTTCTGTGCTTTATTATTTGCTTTAAAGTGCAGGCACGTTGCAATATTCAAATTCATTCTTTCTAATCGATGATTTTTGCATTCAAACAGATGCTTCACTGTAAGTTCTGTATTATGTATAACAACTTTGGCAGGTTGGTTGATACATTCCTAAAAGTATTTAGATGGAGATGAGTCAGCATTGTAAGTCCGATTCTTAGCCTAATTATTATGCCGCATTGTTTTGAAGTTAGGCTGTTCGGAGGGATCCAAGCCATAGGCGTAACGAGGGGAGTTATTGGGGATTTAACCCCCCATTGCTTAGAAATTTTTTTTTAAAAAATTGTAAGTAACAATTTATAAGAAATAAAAATTTAAAGGATTTTACTTTTTCAAAGTTATTATAGTGGGATTACAGAAGTAAGGGTCAATAATGTCAAAAACACAACAAAGAAAGTGCAAACACAGTTATTTTAACGATTAAAAGATACACTAAAATAACAAAACAAAACGTAATTCTCTTTATTTACAATTAATTATATTATTATAGCGGCAGTAGTGGCATCTAGCGGCAACAATAAGATCGCAAATGTGAGAAGAACAGTTTAGACAATTCTCAGAATCTAGAAGTAAAGTCTGGATGGGTCTAGAAAGTTCCTTATGCAATTAACTATAGTAAGTTATTGTAACCAATAAATAGGGTTACTTGTATTAAAAAGCTATTTCTTGATTGCCAAAAATAACATTTATAACTTCCAAAACATTTATAAAAAATTATAATCTATTTATTAAATTTGAAGCAACATGATTATAGTATAATACATATTATACCTATATTACGAAACATCTTTTTTGAAGGGAGTAATATGTTGGAGTGGTTGACTGGTGGGGGTTAAACCCCCCCCCATGAGTCAACTCTAGTTAAGTCAATCTGAATCTTTTATTTCAGATATTATTGCAATATGATATAAAAGTAATAATGATACTTAAAATTACTAAGTAATTACTACTCCTTAGGGGTACACGAGGCTAAGGAGAGCAGGGACTGAGAGACTAACCACGGCTGGCCTTGGTACAAGACAATGACTCACAGGCGGATAACCTTCCGTAACCTCCATCCACTGTCTACACATCCTCCACTAGTCTCCTTCTGCCATTTTTGTTTTTAAACATGTTATACTTTTTTTTATTATAAATACGGGAATTTGAAATTGGTACAACGCCCAGGAGCTCAACGTCAAAAGGAATGTTTCCTATCAAAGAAGCAAGGGTTATCAAAATAAATAAAAATCGGAAATGGATATACATAGATAAACTAACCTATGACATTGAAACAGTACGTATAGTTGTCGTAAGACTATTGCAAGGTTGTATTAAAAAAAAAAACAGTACCATTATAACCGTAAACGGTTCTGGGGTTCAGTACATGGTAGAGACTGTACTGTTTCATGGACAACGGTTCTGCAAGGAGGTGACTTGCCCTAGGTCACGCTCAACCGCCATATTTTCCCTCCCATTTTGGGTACCCTATTTTTATAACATTTTACAGAGGCTGGGTGAGCCTCAGGAGGCTCCTAGATCCCATATAATCCAACTCCCGCAGCAAACAGATTAAATAAAAGTCTTGCCCGCAGTGGGATTTGAACCAGGATTTCCGGCATGGTAACTCAGTGCTCTACCACTGAGCGTCCGCTCCTTTAAGGTTATATTAAATACAAATATTTAGTTTCAATATATTGAGTGACTATAATAACTAAATTTATGTAGTTATCTCTCTATCATATTAAAAAAAAAAAAAAAAGTTTTTAGTGAAGAAATGTTTTAGCAGCGTTGCCAAGCAACGGAATGAGGAACTACTTTTCATCAGTCTTTTGTCTTGCTCGCTCAGTTATAAATATTTTTTTAAAATTGGCGAATCAAAAAGCAAATGCTACTGACTTTTAAATACAATTATATTTTACATAAAATATAGCACTGTTCTAAAATTTTAATAGATAAATGTGTTGTACCGACTTAAGAAATAGCACAAGCTATATTACAATATTTCGAGTTTCGGGCTGCTATTTCAATAGAGAGAACGCCCTGTTAAATAATATTGAGCCATTTTTCTTATAAAATTCAAATTATTATTTTAACTATAAAACAAACAATATATAATTTTTCTGTTTTGATTTGTATATCTCTATTATATAAAAAAAAAATTAGTATAATAAACATATTATAAAAAAAGTGAAGTCATATTGTATCGGGGTTGCCTAGCAACAGATCCAGGGACTACATTTGTTTAGTCTTTTGTTTTACCGGATCAATTAAATTATAAATTTTTTTTTTAAATTGGCTAATCAAAAAGCCACTGTTTATGATTTCTTACACAAAACAGCACTATCTTATTACAATTAAATAGAATGTTTCAATTATAAAGTATAATGTAATTACTTTTATTATATTGCTATTTGTGATGCTAGTACTTGGAAAAGTTGGGTAAGGGGCATTCAGGTAGTTAATTTTCCCTTAGGGTTTATTACCTCTACTTTCAAGATAAGGCAGTTGTAGGGAAGGCACAGCCAACTCAAAATGTATGTAACAGGAGAAGAATGAAGTCACATGTATTACGTAAGTCATATATAGCACCCCCCCCCCCACCTTTTGTTGTAAGTAGTTTTATAACCTATCGTTGTAACCATGATCAGCACCAATAAACATAATGTTATTCAATAATTATTCTTATTTAATAAACAACTCCTGGTCAGTCAACCACGTTAACCTTTGGAGAAGAGTATATATGCCTCTTATGTATTAGTAACATAAAATTACTATATATTAATTATAACGATCTCAGGGTGGCATCCCATTTTAGTATTTAAATATATTCAGATCAAAGGATTTGACTTTTCCTTGAGATCTTAGGTTGGGCAATGAAGCCATTATAGCAATATACATATTTCTTATTTGATTTTGTTTAACGTCGCTTCGACTGCAGGGGCCAGTTCGTGAAATAAGCTACATCTTATGGCCTATATTGTAGGACTGTTATTTGAATACGGAGCATCGTCTCTAAAGAAACTTAAACCTCTGCAATTGACCCATCGTCAACAAGTAAACATGATTTCACCATATTGTTTTAGTTTCTTAGAAGTGGCTATGCTGTTTATTAAGAAGTTTATTATTAGTGTCACTTAAAGTGTTCATTGTTCTTAGAGGAAAATGCATTAAGAATCCTATCGAGCTAAGGTGTATTTATTTTCGAAATATCTTAAATATATAGAATATAATAAACCAATAAAATAGAGCCAAAAACTCAAAAAGAAACACTATTATTTATTATAATGCAATTGGGAAAAACCACAATGCAAAGCCTTATCACCTTTTTCTTCCAGATGTGATTCACATAACCCTTTTTTGTTTTTGTGTCTTGATAATGCCTGAATAGGCGAAACGTCGACTGGTAAGTGGGTTTATTTTTGCGACATAAGGCTTTGCATTGTGTTTTTTCCCAATTGCATTATAATATATAATAAACCAATATTATAGTTTATTTTTGTTTTATTAGGGAGCTGTTTATCTCAGGGTGTAGAGCGCTGAGTGGCAGCACTGAAAATCACGAGTTCAAATCCAGCTTTGACCGTTAAATAATTTAATCTGTCAACAGCCTCGGACAGACACTGGGGATCTACAAACACTCCATGAGCTCGCCTAGTCTCTAAAAAGTGGATACCCTAATTAGAGAAAAATGCGTGATCTAGGACAAATCAAATCCTTGTACAACCATTGTCCTAGAAACAGTACAGTCTCTATTATGTACTGAACCTAGGCATTCCATGAGCTTTAATTAGTACATTTTTTTCTATTCATAAAATAAAAACTGAGAACATTCTAGCTGTTCCCAGAGGAGATTTTAAATGTTTTTTTTTTTTTTAGTTTTTAATATTTTTGTATACTGTCTTCCGGCTGACAACGTAGGTCGAAAGGTCCGTTTTTAATAAATAGTTTATCACTGTTTAACGAATTATATTTTTTTACCTCCACTAGGACTATTTGCTTCTCCACATTGATATTGACCCAACTGATTATTATTCAAGATAAGAACATAACTCCAAACTTGTTTCCAAAATAATAATAGATGCAATTATTTTCAATCAGCACCGTTCAGAATCCCAGAGTCCGTGAGAATTCTTCAATCAACACTATCTGCAAACTGCAGATATCCACGAGCCCCTTTTTCCTCCAATGAAGTGACAGGTGTTCTTTGCAATTAAGACAGAGACAACGTGTAATTATCCACAATTGCATTGAGAAAATGCCTTCGAATCAAGAAGAATTTTCTCATCTCAGACCCCAAAGAAGAAAAGCAAACTCCATTTATAGGACTGTTACCATTCCCAGAAGCTGCACTAAACAGAACAGCATCCATAGTTGTATTCGCAAATTAATCAGTCAGAAAAGAGAATAACTTTGTTTTAAAATAAAGTTTTTGCTTTTAATTATTTCTTTTGCTTGATCATCGAAAAATTTCTTTTAATCTTTCTTCCAACTATGGGGAACCGCAAAAAAATCGAATATCAGACGCATTCAATCCTTTCAATCCAAAGTCCTGAGAACTATTGTCAATGCTCCTTACTATGTCTCCAACAAAACTCTCCATAATGATCTCAACATTCCTTTCGTCCTCGATCTCATCCCTACTAAATTTTCAAACTTTCATCAAAACCTTGCCTGTCATCCCAACCCCCTGGCTCAGTCATTATCCAGTTCCACGCATCCATATAACCCACCCCGCCGCCTAAACCGGCAATGGCCTCGAGACCTGATATAATAATGTTATTTGGAGTACTGGCACTGGCCAGATTCTCCACCTACGACTTGTGTTTGTGTGAAGCGCCCTTAACCAGCTTCCATTGGCATTTAATGCCAGTGACGCGGCTGGGAAAGGGGGCTGGGGCCTCCCGGACTCCTGCTTTGCCCTCATTCATGAGGAAGAAGCTCAGTTCGGGGACCCCAGGCAAATTGTAAATAGAGTATGAATGTGTACAGTATATTTCTTTTATGTTTTATTTATTATTATTTTTTTTACTTTATTTTGTGTATATTTTTTCGCTTGTATATATTTATTTATGCATTTATTTCGTTTATATCATTGATTTTTTTATAGAATGATTGTAAGCTACATAGCACCATTACTTATTGTCTACAAGAGGCAGATTGTAATGCTTCAATAAAGTGGTTTCTTCTCTCTCTAATCTTTCTTCCATTACCTTCAGTCTTGTGTATCTTCCATGTTTCGGTAACATTTTTTGAAAACTGCATACATTTTTCTTTATTAAATTATACAATATATTGCGTTAAAAAAATGTGAACTAAATAAAGTATTTAGTCCTGAACTTAGTAGCCGTCTATTTTGACAGCATAATTGAATCGCTGGGCTCCGATTTCTGACCATACTTTGTACTTCAACGATTTTTTTCATTTTAACACATATTGTTAACAAAGTATTTCATAAACTCAACTTAAAATAAGTAATAGCCTAAACTTCATTCCCCTTTTGCTTTTTACTTCTATCTATATACTTCTAGAAAACATTCGAGAAATTTTTTACACAACAAAAGAACTTTCGAATTTTCAAGTAATGTATACACAATTATAATAAAACGTAGGAAACGACAGAGACAAGATTACAACAGCAGCATCTGAGTGAGGCACGTACAGAAGTGAAAGAGAAAACTTAAGATCGAAATCACACACGAGCTATTATAAATTTCACAGATCAACGGCTCAATCGAAAATAATCTAACTTTCACTAAATCTGAAAAATCTCTGAACGATACTGAAGAAAGACCAGAGAGATAAAGATAAATGTCGATTTGTTTAAAATATTTCCTTTCGATATTATTAAGTAGATAAAACATTACCGTGAATAAGGCTGGGTGGAAAGAATGTGGTTGGTTATAAACAAATTTTTAGCAATGTGAAATTTTATCAGGAGTATCAGTGGTCATTTGAGGTTCAGTTAATTTGAAATATTTTTTAATATATGGCAAATCACTGAGTCCCTGTTCCTGAATTCTTTACAGAAGTTGAGGTCAGACTCCCGTGAATAGAATGATAACATATGCGAAAAGTAGGGTATTTCTGGTTTTGAGAAAAATAATACTGAATCATGCTGGGAGAAACGATTCTGGCAATAAAGAGTATTGTGTCTCCGTTACGGTCCGTCCCGCTTGACGACTATAAATATTACATGGTCACTAAAAAAACTTGTTTCTATTAGAGATATTTTTCTAATTATTTTTTTCCTAATAAAACCTAAAAGGTTTAATGGAAATGGAAACCTTTATTATCATAAATTTGACATCGATACTAAAAAAAAAACTATAATTCAGATGCAAATATAATCTTACTAATATTATAAATGCGAAAGTTTGTATGTTTGTCATTCTTTCACGCAAAAACTACTGAACAGATTTGGATGAAACTTTACAGTAATATAGGTTATACATCAGAATAACACATAGGTTACAGCAAGAGTGGATTTAGGGGGGGCACGGAGGCACGTGCCCATCCGACAGTTTTTTTAGGTACTGTTGATAATCCATTATAGTACATAATTAAAGGCAAATCTCATGATAATAGTCGTTAAAATAACAGAAAGAACATGAGTGAAACTATTGTTTTGAAATTTGTATTGTTTACGAATTTGAAAATTTGTAATAACTGAATTTGTAATAATTTAATATTACATAATTAAAGGCAAACCAGAAACTTAGCATCTTGAAATTTGCAGATAGGTTCTTATAATTTAAGAAAGAAATTTGGATAGTACCACCCATAAGGGTTTCTCCTTTAATATAATAGAGGTTAAAAGGTTGTTTAGTAACCGTCATTTTTGAAGTAAGGCATCTTAAATTTTGGATGTAGGAGTAACTTATAGTTAAAAAAAAAAATTAAATTATTTATTCAAAATGATCTTTCACGAAACTTTATGTGGCAGACCAAATTCCACGCGAGCGAAGCCTGGTTTATCTTTATTTATTAAATATAATAAGATATAATTTATTTTTTTATTAATTAATAATTATTAAATATTTGTCTAGGACTGGGATTCGAACCCGTGTCTCCCACGTTTCCTTTGTGATGATCTGACCAACTGAGCTATCCTGGCTCGTACCACGGTCAGACAAATCCATTCTCTTCACCGATCCCATATCACCAAGCTCAGTTGGAAGAGCACAAAGACGGATAAGTGGAAGGTCCAGGTTCTGGACAAATCTTTTATCTTCAAAATGAAATATTTAATGATAAGATATAGTTCAGTGTCAAAAATATGGCCAAGAAACCATAATTTTTACAAACGTTGCCTAAAACCTGACAGAGTACTTACTAAATGAGAACAAAAAATTAAGAAAAAAAAAGAGAAGAAATGTTTTACATCCCAATATGAAACAAATAGTATGATGCATCTATATAAAAAAAATGAATCGCCAAATTCGTTGCTAACCGCTAAACTCGAGAATGGCTCGACCAATTCGGCTAATTTTTTTTTCATATTTTCGCTAAGGCGCATAGAAGGTTCTTATGGAGAGAAAAACCTGAAAAAATTACGAGGGAAACCTTCGGTGGCCGAAAAACCTTGAAAATTTCGGAGTTTTTTCACTTGTTGGCCTGTATCTCCTAATCGGTGCATTTTTGAAAACAACATACGTAACCATTTTTTAAGAAGATTAAATTTGCTACAAATCGAGCACAACCGTAGCTCAGTAGGTCTAATAGATTCTGAGTTCAGTCCCTATCATATAACAAATAACTCGAATCTTATATATCTGTATTATTAAAAATATCTTGTCATGATGTTTGTCCGGGCTAATCTCCGAAACTCCTGTACTGATTATAATGAAATTTCGCAATTATATGTAACATTATCCAACTTAAAATGTAGGCTATTTTTCTTTACGATTTTCGACCGCGATTATTTTATTGCAAAACAATTTTGTTTTCTAGCCTGCTGCATTTTTTATATGTTGTACAAGCTGTTACAACTAATTTGATCAGTTAAGAATTTAGTATATTATTTATTTATTATATACTATAGTTAGATATAAGATGAATGAAATGTAAAATCAAATATCAATTTAATTAATTATTTCAATCATTCATGATTTCTTTAAAATTCAAATTTTAACGTAATATTTTTTAAAATTATTACAGCCAAAGCAACGCGTGGCCGGGTCAGCTAGTTGTCATTAAATGCTTATAGCATTTTAATATATCCATTCATTTTATTTTTAATGACGACCAATCCTTCTCCACAAATGAATTACTTATTTAAACACCCTAGCAATAAAAAATAAATAAATAAAAAATGTCTTAGTTTCATTAAAAAAAAAAAAAAACTGATAATATTTAAAAAAATCAAGGAGCTCAGGACGAGAAAATATCATCACAGCCCATTCTTCCTAGCGCACTCGCAGTGTGAGCTGTGAGAAAATAACAAAAGGAGAAATTTCAAAAATAATCGATTCTAATATACTTTTTTATATTAGAATCGATTTATACTAACTCGGTTTATACTTTAAGCAGATAAAACTAAAAAAAAAAATATGGAAAAAATAATTTAAACTCTAATGAAATATTATTTTAACAAAACGCTATTATACCCGAGATATTAATAAGCAAGGAATGTTTAACTATTGAACAAAGTAAGGGTAACGATAAGGTGTGATAAAAAATACTTACATTTTTTTGGACAATTAAGTCAGATAAAGACAACGAACAAACTGTGAAACATCGTTTGGTACAACACATGGGTCCTCAACTCACAAGTTAGGAAATGGTAGGTTGTACTTGAGTTGGTGTCAGACCTTTTAGGAATGCTGCGATAAGATTCTAACTTAGTTCGGGTGATCATAATTATTTAGTAAAATACCTTTTTTTGTATGCATTCCAATTTTATTTAACCAAGTATCAAATCACAGCCTAATATATATACAAACTAGCTTTTGGCCGCGGCTTCGCTCGCGTGGAATTTGGTCTGCCACATTAAGTTTCGTTAAAGCTCATTTTAAATAAATAATTTAATTTCATTTTAAATATAAGTTACTCTTACATCCAAAATATCAGATGTCTAACTTCAAAACTGACGGATTCCACACAATCTTCGAACCGATATTATATTAAAGTAGGAATCCTCGGGGGTGGGAATCTCCAAATTTCTTTCTTAAATTATACAAAGAACCTATCTGAAAATTTCAAGATGCTAAGTTCCTGATTAGCCTTTAATTATGTACTATAATGGATTCTCCAAAGAACAAAAAAAAATGTCTAGGGGGGCATGTGCCCCCGTGTCCCCCTAGGTGTACCCTTGCTGTAGCCTATGATGTATAACCTTCATTACTCAATAAGCTTCATCCAAATTCTTTCAGTAGTTTTTGCGTGAAAGAGAGACAAACATGCAAACTTTCGCATTTATAATATTAGTAACATTAGTAGTATATCAAAACAAATAGTTTCACTCATGTTTCTGTTATTTTAACAACTATGATCATGTGATTTGCCTTTAATTATGTACTATAATGGATTCTCCACAGTACCAAAAAAACTGTCGGGGGGGGGGAGGCACCTGTACCCGTGCGCCCCCCATAAATCCGCGCTTGCTATAGCCCATGTGTTATTCTGATGTATAACCTATATTACTGTAAAGTTTCATCCAAATCCGTTCAGTAGTTTTTCCGTGAAAGAGAGACAAACATACAAACTTTCACATTTATAATATTAGTAAGATATAAATAATTGATAATTAAAAATATATTTCACTTCCCCATATTTTACCCTTTGCCTTGTCAAAGACATTTGACGACTCAAATGTATATGTTTGAAAAATGATAGATATGAAATTTAAAAGGTGATCACTGACTGATTTGTGGTAACGAATACAGTATATAAACAATTCTGCTGTCAATTATCGTTAAACTTATCTAAATAACAGAAAAAAACTAATAATATGAAAGAAAAGTCGAAATTTCATACTAGGCTCCAGTAACCAACCTGAGAAGTCAGCATAGAAGCAGTCGATAGAATTCCTTCTTGACCCTCTGATCAACATACACACAGACATCCTAATACAGTAAAACCTCTATTAACGGACACTCTAAATAGCGGTCACTCCCCAATACCGGACGATTTTTTTGCACCAACATTTTAATACAATTTTTAAGGCATTTGAACCTCTATTTAACGAAACCTCTCATTAACGGTCACGGACAGGCTGTGTTGGTTAGAAATTGATTAAAAAACCTCTAAAAGACGGACAGTATGACTTTATCCCTTTCCCGTTTCTCGGAAACAATTAGTTGTTTCCGGTCTAAGAAAACAGGGACAGCTGTGTTTACTTTTGAGTAAAGGTTTTCCACATAACTACTTGTTTTTTTATTCTCGAACTTGCTTTATTAAAATTTAGTTCTGTTCTAACCCTCGTGGTAGGCGGCTGAAAATGTCTCCCTCACGTAAGAGAATCACTTTAGGACAAAAAATAAATGTAATCGACGTTTATGACTGTGAAAAGTTAAGTGTACGTGCGCGAGCGGAAAGACTCAATATCGGTAGGACACAAGTTTCGGGAACACTCAAAAACCGTGCGGTGTTTTTTTAATTTTATTCTACTTACCTTTTAAACACATGGGAAATTGAATAAGAGAGAATTAATTTGTAGAAATACATATTTATGAAAAAATAAAACCTCCCTTTAAAGGACACCTTTAAAAAACGGACAAAAATATTTGCACCAGGGCTGTCCGTTAATTCGAGGTTTTACTGTAAACACTCATAACAAGAACCTATATACAATCAGTTCTCAACGCAGACACGACGAGCTTACAGAAAATATTAGAATGAACTTATGCACACTTTGGCTTCTAAATTTCTCTGTAAAAATAATATGGGTAAAAGGTCATTCTGGTATTGAGGGCAATGAGACGGCTGATGAATTAGCAAAAGAGATTTATCTCCATCTTTTCACTAAACACCAATTTCGTCCATAAAATTGAAAATTAGGAAAGAATCAATTTTGAGATGGAACGAATAGTGAAGGGTTTAAATAAATATCCTAGTTTGTTTAAGTTTATTCCAAAACTGACAACCAATAACTACAAATTAATAAAATCCACAAATTACAAACTAACACAGGTTTTAACTGAACATGACGTACCAAATCATACTTACACAGATTTCATATAATCAATGACAATACTTGTTCACTAGACAAAGAAGAACAAACATTTAAACATATAACTTATGACTGCCGAATGTTTCGAAGGGAAAGTTCAAAATTAATTATTTCTATAATTTTAGGAGGGAAACATTGGCCAGTAGCTGAACACCAACTATATAATACATTTCGAAAAGTTGACCTCAAGTTAATGATATTTATGCATTGTAAAACATAGATACTCATGTTTATAATTTTATTTTTTGTTAATTGCAATAGGATACAAGAAGTTATATTTTTTATATATTTTAATTATCAAATATGTTGTTAATCCTTATTGTAAAAATGTATTCAAAGGCACATACTACAGTATGGAATGTGCCACTAAATCAAATAGATAGATATTAAAAAAGAAAAAAAGGACAAAAAGGGATGAAATGTAAATCTCTGATAATATTGTTTAATTTTTCTTCTTTTTTTTTTGTTTTTTTTTTCTTGGCATAAATTTGATATGTATGTAACCATAAATTGTTTCTCTTATATAATTATTCTTAACTTATTTTAATTTTTTTTTCTTTCTTTTCTTCTAATCTGTTCTTAAAATATTGTTATTGTAGGTAATTCATATTTTTTTTTGCAAATTTTTTTTATTCTTTCTCACTTACTAAATTGCTTGCAATAATTAATTAAATGTAATTATTTTACACTCTAAGACATAATAGCTTAGAATACCTGTATTGTTATTCTATATGGACTTGTCCCAGAATAAATAAAAACATTATTATTATTAAATAAACTGCCCTTTCAAAGGAAAAAATAAAAAAGTCGAAATTTCTTTCAAAGGCTACAGTTGTAACTTACGATGTCTATTGTATCGGTCTATTATGTCTAGCAACGGATCCAACAACTACATTTTGTCTTTTATCGTGCTCGATCAGTTAAATTCTTAGTTCCCAGCCAGGTTGACTCCCAAGAGTCCACGGGATACTCGACGCGGGTCTACCTTGGCGTGACAAAAAAAATGGTTTTAATAATTAGAATCAGTTTGCCGTCGATACTTTGTTTATTTCATTGCAATAATTAATTAGGTAATGCTATTCTGTTAAAATAGCCATATCTTGTTGAGTAAGACCGCCTTATGATTTTTCGACATTTTTCGTCGAGTTTTGAATAGGTCCACTGGAATCAGCTAAATTTTGAAAGTGGTCTATGAGAAAAAAATTCTGGGAACCTCTGAGTTAAATTATAAACGTAACTTCTTCCTGTAGAGGTACAAAATGAGTACTAAACCTTGAGCACCTACAGTAACACATGGAATATCGATGGGTGTAACCGAAGACGCTGCACGCCTAATCCCGTGCAATTATCTAACGTGCAAGATAATAAATTCGTAAATAACAAAGTACATTTAAATAACAAAGTACAATTAAATAACCAGTTTTATAATTTATAATATAAAAGGGAATTCATTCCGCCGCTAAGCCGACATGAGGTTAACCCAGTAAATTACTTTTTTTTTTTTTTGTAAAACTACACTTTGTTTATAAATAACGCATTGAAATTTGTCGATTTGAAATTGTAATTTAATACTGTACTGCCTGTCGATGGTAAAATATTTAATCTAATTCGATCAGTTACTCAATATTGATAATTTTATACTTTACCCGGCACATCTTCTAAACATATTATAGAACCTCGGCCGCGTTTGTTCGCGATAAACTCAATAACTACTGCACAGATTTTCATGCGGTTTTCAAAAATAGATATAGTGATTCACCAGGAAGGTTTAGGTATATAATTTGACGAGTTTTTGGGGAAATGGGTTGGAATATCGATGGGTGTAACCGAAGACGCTGCACGCCTAATCCCGTGCAATTATCTAACGTGCAAGATAATAAATTCGTAAATAACAAAGTACATTAGCTGAGATGGTAAGAAAGAAAATCAAGACACCCAAAGAAGCCTAACCAATGATATTCACATGGTCCTTAGTGGCCGCTACGTGATACAAAAAAATACATTACGCAGACAAATTATGATTTGTCATAATTTCAAAGCTCATTACTCGAGCTGGGGTGGGTCGCTAGTGTTAAATAAACAAATCATCATAGGTCTATTCAGTAAAAAAAATTGCAATAAAAAAAAAAACACTCGAAAATTGGTTTTGTCCCATATTTTCTTTTTCTGAACCTCTTTTATTTTATTAAATTGCAATTACAACATATAACAATGTAATATGTACATGCATAATCTACAACCGTAGATATGTCAAGGAATTACATTGTCTGAACCCCATATGATTTATTCGTGGTCTCATTTATATTATTCCTGTTTTTTTTATGGATAATGAATAAAAAAGTAATAAAGGTTATTCAAAAATAAAAACACGTACTAATCTGCTTAACGATCTAAGATAGCTGAGACAGGCTTTTAGCCTCGACAGGAGACGAAAATTGCTGAGATGTTATCTTGAGGCGGGGTTACATAAGGGGAAGGTTACGATGAGAAAGTTCACACTAAGCAACGAGTTAGCACAACTATTGTTGTTGGCAGTAGCTCGTGATGTAGTGGTTCATCGAGAAGTAGGATTATGTAGCTCAGTAATCTTACTGTACTGTGTGAGTACATTACTGAGACCAATTAACTTTATTATTAACTGATTTATTCCAGGAATATTTAAATACTTAGGAGGTACTTAAATATCAGGCCAGTCCAAAAGTTCGTGCGCATTTTGGCGAAATTTTTAAATGGTGTAAATAAAACAAAATTTTAACATTTTAATCTATGATATAGATTCTGGTTGTGAAGCAAAAAAAAACTTCTGATTACATTTTGTATATCCTGTTTAGAATTGAACTTTTTGCCTTAAGTGATCGATAAAAAGCTAATGTCATTTTTGAAATCTTTTTCCTTCTAAATAAAAATAAATAAAGATCACTTAACTAAATCAAAACAATTTTTAAAAAAGTTTTTTTTTGCAGACCTGTGTGTGTAATCGAAATATTGGCATAAGATGTACAGCTGTTTTATGTTTTAAATATTTTTTGTCATTTAATTTTTAAAAGTTTTGTGTAACGTTTTAAAAATGTCAGGAACAGTGGCTTTGTGAATAGATAATTTAAAAAAATATTTATAATTTAACTGATCGAGATCGACAAAAGACGATCTCGATCAGTTAAATTGTAAAACGAAAGAAGAAAAGTAGTTCCAGGATCCGTTGCTAGGCAACCCGGATAAAATATTACGTCACTAGATAGATGAATTTATTATTTTATTTTATATGTTATTATTATCGTATGATTGTCCCCAACTTATAAGAATAATTGAGGAATTAAGCTTTTTTTTTCATAAATAAAACCAAATAAGTAAAACTTTATTTATTTATTATTAGTGCCGACGTTTCGACTTAAGTTGTAGGCCATCTTCAGGACAAATGAAAGGAGAAGCGGCTCTGTGAACCGTAGAACTATAGATGGTCATAGATGGTTGAACCATCTATGGTTCTACGGTTCGCACAGCCACCTCTCCTTCTATTTGCCCTGAAGATGGCCTACAACGTAGGTCGAAACGTCGGAAACGAAACGCACTAATAATAAATATGTTTTATTATTTTATTTACCCTCCAACTAATTCCAGCCTTCATTACATCTTCCAGTCAACTGTATTCCTTTTTAAATTTCTTTAGTTCCGTAAATTGTAAGAACTTAAAATGGACTTGTTTTAGCGAATTGCTTTAAAGCACCAGACAGGATCCTTGAGAGGGTTACAACCCACCATGACGTCTTCCGAAGGTTAGAGTAATTAGGATTTATTCTTTATTTTTACATCTTTCAAGGCATTTCGATGTGTTCTCATGTATAAAAGCTACAGTTGAAATGAAGAAAAATTTATTTAATATTGATTCTTTATGAAGATATTTTTGTAAAAGTGCATAACGTCAGTAAAGAAAGTGAACTTAACAATTCAAAGATTGTTTAAAGGATACTTCTCTGTTATATAAAATAGTTGTGAGTGAATTATGGGCATTAACTAGCAATTGGTTTAGCAACTAATTATGGTTTCATCTTTTGATCAGTTATATTCAGTTTGGACCAATGCATTACAAATATACGGCATCGCTGAACAGACTCAGAGAAAACCACCACAAACTTTTCAATAAAAGATAAATAGGCAGACCTGAAAGGGATTGAAGTATTTACTTCGATATTATTAAAAAGAATAGTCGCTATGGTGGAAAGAAATTGGCGTGTGATTAAATATTTTATCCGATTGAGGAACTAATTTTTATACAGTCTAATCTCGTGCTCGATCAGTTAAATATAAATACTTTTAATGTTGGATAGAATTGGTCAGGCGGTGCAGTCAAAGATGACACACAAAAATAGGCAGAACTTATTTTTTAATTGTGCCAACGTTTCCGCGTACGATGTAGGCCATCTTCAGGGCAAACAGCGGGTATGATGGCTTGTCAAACTAACACCTTTCAACGCGCCCTTTTAAGAATTAACACATTAAGTATAAATTTAAATTAACACACCACCGTTCTAGTCTCTCTTCTAATATTGTTACTTCCAATTATAGAAATCTTTGACTGCACCCCCTCACCAATTCTATCCAACATTAGAATTATCCTGTAGACTCTTTTCCACTCAAATATAAACACTTTTCTAATTTTCGGTCAACAGTTTTGATTTTTAAATATTTTTAATTCATTTTATTTTATTTTTTTATTAATTATGAACCTTGAAGCGCGACTTTTTAGATATAAAAAAACAACTAAGTTATACAAAATTTTTTAATACAAAAAAAAATATTAATTGTTATAATTTTTAAACATTTTATTTTGAAGAGAAAAGATTAGATTTTAGATTAGAACGGATAGATTTGTCTGACCGTGTTGCGAGCCAGGTTAGCCCAGATGGTTAGAGCACCACGACAGGGACGGGCGAACCGGGTTCGAATCCCGTGCCCTGAGCAATTCTTTTCTCTTCAAAATAAAATATAGAAATACTTTTAACATTGGCAAATCATAAAGCCACTAATCCTGACTTCTCTAAACTGTTGAGCAAAATATAGCACTATTTAGAAAATAAATAAACGTTTTCAGATTTATAATATAAGGAAGAAATAGTTGGGGGTGCAGTCGATAAAAACACCTTAATAAGTGTAACTTCTTTATTGTGTGCCGACGTTTCGGACGATAAAAATTGCACTGCATGGTAAATATAAAGGTTAAAATGTATGAGTGTATAGTATTAATAACCAAGTGCCAGGAAGGTAATAAAATACATAATGAAGAATAAAGTTAGAGAAGCAATAGTTGACTGGAACTTTTAATGTAAGGAAGAAATAGTTGGGGGTGCAGTCAATGAAAACACCATAATAAGTGCATACTTATTTATTGTGTACCGACGTTTCGACCTACAATGGCCATCTTCGGGGCTAAGAGAGAGAAACAAACAGAAAAACATATAAAAAACGTTGCAGTAACAAGAATATTGGTAACAAGTAATGTAGTAATGTGTCAACGTCGGCACACAATAAATAAGTTACTCTTATTAAGGTGTTTTTATTGACTGCACCCCCAACTATTTCTTCCTTATATTAGAAGTTACAGTCAACCAATTCTTCTCTAACAAGTTTTCAGATTTAGGGTGTTTACTTCATTCAATAAAGAGTGAAATAAGATTTAGACATTTTTCATATAATCTATTATTTCTCTTGAAACTATAAAACAAAGCTTAAACAAAAAAAAAGTTATTGTAGTTAAATATGTGAATTTAAACATGTCAGTTTACAATGAAATAGCCATGTTGTAGGAAGAATACATCAATTCTCAAGAAGTTCGTTCAATGACATAGGATCAGGAACAAGCGATTTCCGGTAAAAGAATAGAGACATTTTCCTAACCTCTGCTCAGCATCACAGAGGATAATAATGGGGAGAAAGACAAAGGTAAAGGAACCGCTAATAACACACCTCATATCAACATCCCCGGGAAGGTGGAAGACTGTCGCCTTCTCATCGGAGGGGCTGAGTCATTCATTTGACTTTCAATGTATGAAGGGCGTGAACTGAGGTTTAGCTCATTAACCATCGGATCATTAGAGAATTGTGAATGAGTTGAGAGGTGTATGAAATTCGGTAAAATAATATGTTTCAAACATTTGTATGAAGGAGTAAACAATTTTAATTTCAAATTTTATTCCCTCACTTCCATTACTTATTATCATTTTAGATTAGTGTTAGAGAAGAATTGGTCGGCTGTATCTTCTAATATAAGGAAGAAATAGTTGGGGGTGCAGTCAATAAAAACACCTTAATAAGTGTAACTTATTTATTGTGTGCCGACGTTTCGGCCTACAATGTAGGCCATCTTCAGGGCTATGAGAGAGAAACAAACAGAAATATATAAACACGTTGCAGTAACAAGAATATAGTGACAAGTAATGTAGTAAAGTGGTACAAGTGTGGAAATTAAAATAGTGACTAGATATGATGAAATAGTGAATAGCTGTGATAAATAAAGATAATGAATGTAAGAGCGATTACAGAATATAATAAAATTAAAATAGTGATAGATAAAAATAAAATTGTAGATGATACTTATTATCATTGTTTCTTATTAACATTTCCATTTTTATTACTTACTTCATTTTATTGTATATGCCTATGTATTTTTATTACTTTATTTATTACATACCGGATTTTTTTAATAATTTTTTCTAGATTTTTTATAATTTTACAATTTTTTATTTCTTACTGTATTTCTTATCATTTTCTATTTTTAATTTTTATATGGACTTCATGCCCTTCAGTATCCTTTAATAATATCCCTCTGGTGCCTGTAGAACAGATCCGATACTTAGGGTTGCTCCTTGACAAACGACGAACCTGGAATCCTCATACAAGACTGAAAAGACAAGCTTCAGGCTACTTCAACACTTACTAGACAAACGCTCTAAGCTCCCAATTAACTACAAAAGACTCATCTACATGACCATCATACGACCTATTTGGACTTACGGAGTAGAGCTTTGGGGCTCCACTAAGCCATCGAATTCCTCTCGTATCCAATCCTTACAGTCCAAGATCCTTCGTAAAATCCTCAATGCTCCTTATTTTGTTAAGAATAAACTCATTCATAACGACCTTAATGTCCCTTTTGTTGCTGATTTGGCCCGAACCCGGTATCTATCCTTTCATAACAAACTTCATTACCACTCAAACCCTCTAGTTTCAAACCTAGCTTCCTCTTCAATTCCCGATAATCCTCCGAGGCGTCTGAAAAGAAGATGGCCACGTGACCTTCTTAGTTGAACTTTGATTTGAGTAATACCAGTGGGTAGTTTCTCTACTTGTCATTATCTCATGTCATTATGTATCACTTATCCTATTTACTTGTTGTATTATTGTAATACAGTTGTAGATATCAATAAATAAATTTAAAAAAAAAATTATATGACTACTGATACCTGATACCCAGGTATTTTAACTTTTACATTTACCCATTTTAATATTCAATTTTTATTTGTTATCCTTATCACCTTATTTTTTTATTTTTCAACACTTTCTGTTTTATTCTTATTTTATTCTTTATTAGCCTCATATTTTTATATTTTCTGAATTTCTATACCTATTTTCTATATGTTTATGTTATATTCACATCATATTTTATATTAATATAACTTCATTCTAACTGTATACAGTTATAATATTAACTTACTTTTCTTAAATTTTCTATTTTCTTTTCATACTTTAGAGTTCATATTTTTAAACATTACTTTTAATTTTTAATTTTTCAAATTTATTAATCCAATCAACTATTTTTATATTACATCCCAATCAACTATTTTAATATTACATCCCAATCTTATATTTTCAAATTTTTTACATTTCTAACTGTCATTCTACCTATTCGTTTCTTTCTACATATTCTTGTATTATTACATTTTACTTATGTAACCTCTAGAAGTCTATTATCATACAATTTATATCTATAATTAAACTAGTTTTTCTAAATCCTTCATATTTCACCCCTTTTTTTTATATTTTAATCTTTTCATTGTGTATCCTTCTGTTTACCTCCTCATTTTTCTTTCCCTTTTTATTATGTTTACATTTTATCCTTTCTGTACATTAATTTTCTGTATTTTATATTCGGTTTCTTTAATTATTATATCTGTCACTACTTTAATTTTATTATATTCTGTAACTATTTTAATATTCGTTTTCTTTAATTATCATATCTATTCACTATTTTTTCATATCTAGTCATTATTTTAATTTTCTACATTACATGTCACTATATTCTTGTTACTGCAACGTTTTTTATATTTTTGTTCTGTTTGTTTTTCTCTCATAGCCCTGAAGATGGCCATTGTAGGTCGAAATGTCGGCACACAATAAATAAGTATGCATTTATTATGGTGTTTTCATTGACTGCACCCCCAACTATTTCTTCCTTACATTAAAAGTTCCAGTCAACTATTGCTTCTCTAACTTTATTATGTATTTTACAACCTTCCTGGCACTTGGTTATTAATACTATACACTCATACATTTTAACCTTTATATTTACCATGCTGTGCAATTTTTATCGTTTTTTTAATTTTCAATTGCCTGAATTCACCATACTTTAGTTTATTTATATTCACTATGTTTAAAATATTTTTGTACCACTTTTTAATTATCAATTGTCTGGATTTTGTATATATGTAGCCCTGAAGAAGACCTAGAATGTAGGTCGAAACGTTGGCTACTTAATAAACATTTATCCAATTCTAAAATAAATTTATTGACCTCTACCGGGACCACTTTCTTCCACGCAGTAAAAACTCAATGGCTATGCCGTCCTTCGGATGGGACATAAAATGTCGGCCCCAAGCCTGTGCGATGTCAGTTACTCATTAAATATCCCTCTCCTAATTATTCCTGGTTTTCTTTTTAATTTTTGACCGCTTTATGATCATCCGATAATAAGCCATAGCAGTTTAAAGCGATATTAAATTAATAAAAAAACAACTTTCAACATTTAATTTAACAGCAATAAACATTAAGATAGATGTATACAAAATGGCGTATCTAAATTTGATAGCATTGAGTAAAATACGTGTCACTTTGATTGCTGAAATAAGGCTATCCTATTTATTTATTTTTTAACATTATTATCATAGCCGAAACCTGCCTTACTTATGGCTTTACGTGAGATGATTTTCTGACATCGATTATTTTTCCGATATCATATTCAAATAAGTCGGGAAGAAAGGAACTATCGTGTCATTTCAATTAATCATAAGGTAATTGATTGGTAACTATATGATTCATATCTGATTCATCATATGAGTGTTAATACACTGGGGCTAGGCTAGCAAGTATTTATCATATCTAAATTTATCGATATCTGTTTTTCAATATATTAGAATAGAATAGAATAGAATAGAAAATAAACTTTATTCTGGGACAAAGTCCCTTTAGAATAACAATAATGAACAAATAAAAAAAAAAAAAATTCATCTGGCCAGAAGGCTACATAATAACACAAATCATAAAATAATCAAGTGTTACAAAGCATTGTAAAAATAGAAATAGATAAGAAAATAAATAAATAAAATACAAAGAACTTGACTGCTTTTTAACTAATCGTCGAAAATAAATATATTTATATTAACAAAGTAATGATTAATAATATTAATACAGTAGTTGATGACGAAATTGCTAACTAAAATAATTGATTAGCATAGTATGCGATAATATATTTAAAAGTCGGTATCATCTTTGTTGTTGGAAAAATAAACAAAACAAAGGGTAGCGGGATCGAGTTTACAATACTGATATATTCAAGCGGACGTTTGACCTGCTTGGAGAGCGACTTTTTGAGATGCCAAGAGATGATGGAAAAGCAGGGATTTAAATGAAGCTAGTGAAGAGGAATGGCGAATGAAAGGAGGGATTGAATTCCACACAGTGGTGGAGCGGGCGAGGAAGGAGCGCTCGAATCGCCTTAGTTCTGTGGGAAGGAATGTAGAAGTCGGAAGGGCGAGATCTTGTTTTGTGGTGCTGGACAGAGGATTTGAATGGGAGGAGATGAAGGGTGTTGCGAGTTGATGGATTGGTATAGAAAAACGCTAAGGATATATTGTCTACGGATCAGTAATTTAGTATCAGGTAAGTGTATTTTATCTTTTCAAAATTAAATACCAAGCACGATAAAGATGTTATTGAAAATAGGTTTATTTCATAATAAACAAGAGAAACGAAAATATTGCAGAAACATCTATAAACATCGTGAGGATAACTCTGATAAAACATTGTTCTAAAATTAGTCAGTAAACTGGTTTTCCACCGGCCTTGACCTCTGTTCGAAACTAAATGTGAATACGGCTTTTAAAAATAGATGTTAAGACGTGGAAAAGAAAACTGTAGCACAACGACTTATGAGGAATATTGAGTACAGTATTTGGCAGAGATTGTATCGTTATTTTGACAAGAGTTGTGCAGGGAGGTGATTTGCCTTAGATCACGCTCAACACCAAATCCCCCCTATTTTGGGTACACCGACTTGGGGCTGGGTGAGCCCCAGGAGGGTCCTAGATCTCATAGGATCATCTCCGGCTCCTAACAGATTAAATAATTTATCTGACAAAGTCGGATTTTAACCCGGTAAGCTCTATAACTAAGCCACTCCGCTCCGGTTACCAAGTCATTTTCTTTAGTAAAGGACGACTCACGAAGCTCTGAGCTGAATGGAAAACATGCGAGTGATAGACCAAGGTATAGGTGGGCAAATCGCGTCAAGAGTTGCCTGCTTAAACCCTAATCGTGTTGAGGATTAGGATTCGGGTGGTGTTTTTTGGACGGATATTCGTGCGCAGAGATTGGTGGTATCGAGCTTTCGCTAAGTACTATTTTTATTTTAAGTCTAACTCAAAAATAATACCCACAACTTAAAATTTATTATATACTATCATATCCCACTAGTATTCCTATATAACATACATCAAGAACCTACAATTTCTAAAAACTGGAAAAACTTTTAATGAGCTTGGAATAGCATTAGGCCACTTAGAGTGACTAAAGTCCCTCCTGGCAGACAAGCTCTGAAGCTAGGTTGATAGAGTTTTGATGAATCCACTGGCGGATCTAGGAGAATTTTCGGGGGGGGGGCATACATATTTTATGTATGTGGATGAAGATACATAAAATATCAATTTTTAATTCAAGACAACTGAGGCCAGAAAACAATAGCATGGATAAAATAAGCTCCTTGATCAAAGCGGTAGCTATCTATATGTGAATGAAAAACATAAAAGGGCTCGGAATCGCCGATTTTGGATGCATCCATTGAGAAAACATTCGATACAATGAATAATTTTAGTGTGTAAAACGTGTTTTCTTGTTCTAATGAGAATTTTAGGGGGGCAATGGTCCCCATCGCCCCCCTCAAATCCGCCAATGGATGAGTGATAGATTTTTATCCATTTCTTTCATTGTAAAGACTCACCATCGAAAAAAACATTTTTGAGTTGTGTCACTGTAGGGGGATATCATAAATATGTTTTGAAATGGCATTAACTTCTTTTCACTAGAGCAAAATATTCAAACATTATCCCTACTATAATGTTATCTAAAATATTTATTTCTTGATCCATGCAAAATATTTACGTCGATGATGAAAAGTCATTTCAAAACCAGAAGTAACTCACAAGGAAACAACCGCATGACTCAGCTCAGTCTGAAAAATGGGGAGCGAAGTTTGGGGGCGAATACGTGAGTTCGAGCTACTTCCCATAACATCACGTACTTCGAATCAGCAGAACTTGCAGGGCCCAGAACGGACCTATGCTTCCGTCAAAACATCTCTGATACAGGATTGATATCCAAGAATGTGTGTTTGTTTTGTGTTTAGGGAAACATTGTATCAACAGTGAATGTTTGTGCGGACGAATCGAAAAAAACAGGGGGAATTAATTATAGGTCTTGCTCAGGTTGTTACGAGGATAGAATACTGCGTAGATAAATAGATTTTGGTTTTAGGTTGTTTTTTTTTAGATTGAAAAAATAATTTATAGTTACTAAGAAAAGTGTAATAATCTTATTTCACCGATTATCTGTATTAAAATAACAGTATTAAAATGTAAATATTGTTATAAGATGTTGCTTGTTTTATTTTTTAAATCGATCCTTTCCATTTTACCTATTTTAATTGAAAAACAGTACTTTATATATATATTTATTTCTAATATAATTTACTACAATTCACAAAAGGTATATGCTGTACAAAACAGACCAGTCTCAAACTTCAAAAAATTGGACAAATTTAAATGTATCTATACAAAATCACATATACAATGAAAGAACAAAAATATACAAAAAAATTTTCAACAGAGAGAAAATAAATTGGTATCCTGCAATAAGAAATGCTTTGTTATTTTATGTATTATAAAATACCCAATAATTTTTATAAGTGGGTTTTTATTGTGTTTGCGCTTAAAAAAGAATTTTTTGCATACTTTATTGATATATACGGTATACATAATTATTTATGCATAATTTTAATTTTAGTATTATATGCATAATTCCCAGCTATTCTTAGGCATTTGTTTGAAAAACATTACTAGATTTTGTGTAACAGCTAAAGAGGTCAGAAAAAAATGACTTTGTGATTTGTCAATTTTTTTAAAATATTTATAATTTAATTGATCAAAAAATAATTTCTTGATGTTTTGCAAGGCTATAATATATATCGCTAAAAACTTTTGTAACTAAAAGAAAGATTAATTTATTATTTGTCTGAGATGAAAATAGTTCACTGGATGATCTAATGTAAAGGAGATAGTTGGGGGTGCAGTAAAAAAAAACACTGAATAAGTAATAAACTTATAATTATGTGCCGACGTTTCGACCTACAGTGTAGGTCATCTTCAGGGCTATAAGAGAGAAACACACAGAACAAAAAAATATAAAAAATGTACAGTAACAATAATATGGTGACAAGTAATGTAGAAAATTAAAATAGTGGCAGATATGAAGATGAAAGATAACGAATATTGAAAAAGTGACAGAATATAATGAAATTAAGATATAGACAGATTTAAAAAAAATTAATGATTAATATAAAATAATAATCTTCTCATTTTGTATCTTTGGTTTACCTCCTCTTTTTGATTTTCCTTTATATTATTTTTACTTTGCTATCCTTTCTGTACATTTATTTTCTGTATTTTATTTTATATGCGTTATTTATAATTTATCATTTCTGCTCATTTTCTTTAATTTTATTAAATCTGTCTTACTTTATTATATCTGTCATTATTTTCATTTTCTTTTCATTATCATTAATTTTGTTGTATCTGTCTTTATCTTAATTTTATTATATCTGTCACTATTTTAATTTCTTTTCATTATCATTAATTTTTTTTAAATCTGTCTATATCTTAATTTCATAATATTCTGTCACTTTTTCAATATTCGTTATCTTTCATCTTCATATCTGCCACTATTTTAATTTTCTACATTACTTGTCACCATATTATTGTTACTGTACATTTTTTATATTTTTTGTTCTGTGTGTTTCTCTCTCATAGCCCTGAAGATGACCTACACTGTAGGTCGAAACGTCGGCACATAATTATAAGTCTAGTACTTATTCAGTGTTTTTTTTTTTTACTGCACCCCCCAACTATCTCCTTTACAATTTATTATTTGATTGATGATCTTATTATTATTATATGGTTGTTACCAACTTAGGAACAAACAATGTCTGACTTATTGGTACACTACTCAGTGACTCATCCCTACAAAAAAGGTATGTTCTTACATTAGGTATGTAGGTAGGTAGGTATGTCTGTACATTACGTCACACCGTGATAACATTGTTCGAAATATATTAAATGATAAGACAATTCATACTATCTCATTGCTACAAGTGAACTAGAAGACTATTTTAAGAAAAATTATTACTATTTGTGGGTATTTAGAAATAAAACACATGTTATGAAAAAAAATTAAGTTAATTTCGTTTAATCCCAATATAAAAAAATGAAGTTATACAAGAGTATATCCACAACAGTAGTTTTCGGTGGGACATGCCGGGAAAGGAAAGAATGCTTCATTTATGGCAATGTCGAGCGGGAATAAAAACACATGTCTGACTTATCGAAGGACTACTCAAAATAGAAAAAATAGTGGGATATGAGTACAAACATTATACAGTCAATAATTTGGAACATTTTGTGGATCCGTCAACTGGAGCGCACACGAAGTCAATTGAGTCACTACGGGCTGCAGCCAAAAGAAGAAATAAGGCAGAGGCAGGAACTAAAACATCCTGGACCCGAGTTTGTGTTAATTTATGTCGAGGCAGAGGTATAAAGACAAAAATATATTTGAGGTCATTATAAATCACATATCTACATTTTGGTCTTCAGAATAACTGTTATTAAATATAGCTATTTTTTTTTTCACAACACGTGTTTTATTTTTAATATATAAATAGACTAGCTTTTGCCCGCAGCTTCTCTCGCATAGAATTTGGACTACCGTATAAAGTTTCTTGACAGTGCTTTTTAACAATAATTTAAAATAATAAATAATTTAATTATTTAAATAATTTAATTTTGTTCACTATAGGTTACTCGTACAAAATTTCAGATGTCTAACTTCAAAACTGACGGATTCCATACACTCTTTGAACCCTTATTATAATAAGGGTGGAAATATTAACTTCATACAAAGGACCTATCTGCAAATTTCAAGATGCTAAATTCCTGATTTGCCTTTATTTATGTACAATAATGGATTCTCCACAGTACCTTTAAAACTGTAGGGGGTGGGGAGGGGCACGTGCCCCTGTGCGCTCCCCTAAATCCGCGCTTGCTATAGCCCATGCGTTATTCTGATGTATAACCTATATTACTGTAAAGTTTCATCCAAATCCGTTCAGTAGTTTTTGCGTGAAAGAGCGACAAACATACAAACTTTCACATTTATAATATTAGTAAGATGCGGCGATTAAACGAAAAAAGACCCAAACCTCTAATAAAATAATATGAATATCTCGTAAACGTAACACGTACTTGAGTTTAGTTAAAATAGGCTTAAAAACGTGCTGATAAAAACAAAATTTCTTATAAATATGCGGTGCTGGTAAGTTATGTCGTATGTTTTGCGAAAACAGGTTTAAGTCGAATAAGGCTTCATGTTCTAGAAAATAAGAACAAGTAGGCATAAAATGCATCGTTTATATTTAAATATAGGGACATCCTCAAAGAAGCCATTTGTGAATTAAGCCTATTTCGTAATCCTAAAAACGAGAATTCGTCACTTAAGGAAAGATATAAGATTCAAAATTTATTCAAACACCAGTAGTTGGTGAATGAACTAAGTGAGTATGACGTTGTGTAGGTTTTTTCTTCTTTTTCCTACTGCTATAAATATATTACAGCTTTTATTTATTATGTTTTCAACTTGCAGTGTAAATTGTTATACTTCAACATGTATTAAATAATTGTTACAAAATTGTAAATTAGCAAATTAAAGGAATAAAACTTTAATAAAAAAAAAAATGTGAGTATGACTCTAATGGTGCTTTTATTGTTTTTAATGGTTGTAACCTCTGTCTAACGGCAGATCAACCACCGAAAAAATATACAACCAACCCCCAATACACAACTGTTAATTTAATTGCACTACAGTAGATACTTTTTTTTTTTTTTTTCCATAACCCCAAATATGTTTTTTTTTTTTCATAACCCCTAAATATGTTTTTTTTTTTTTTGTGCAACTGGGTTTTGTGCTCTCTTATGGGCACATTTATTTTTCTGAGTTCTTCTCCTTCTACTGTAGTATGACTACATTTTAAGGAGTTGAGGTGGTTGGAATTTTTGTTGTTTTAGTTGTATTTCTTATTTGTTTAAGTGCCGGGGCACACTTAATTTTTGTGTTTATTGTTATAATTACAATCTTACACACTACTTTTATCAATCTTACAGTAGATACTAGATATATATAGATATATATAGATTTTAGTAGAGGTGCATCAATATCAGTTTAGTACTTTTAATTTTAACATGACTAAACGAATAGCATATTGTGCCATACGGATGCGAGGCCTGATCACTGACAAAATACTGCGAAAGGATCCTCAAAGTATGGGAGAGAAAAGCCCTTCGTAAAATTATTGGACCTATCAGAGTGGAGGACAGGTGGAGAATCGGGTCCAATAAAGAGTTAAGGTACACGAAGAGCCCGATATTGTGAAAGTAATCCAGCTCAAAAGACTAAGATGGTTTGGGCATGTGGAGAGGATGGACCCAAAGAGAACTCGAAGAAGGATGATGTATGAGATACCGAAAGATGGTTCAAGATTAAGAGGGTAGCCTCGTCTCAGGTGGCTCGACGATGGGAGGCGGTGGCAGAAGAAATTAGGAGATGCCAAGGTTCTCCAAGGACTGTAGAACCCAGTAATAAATAAATGAAAAAACTAACAATACAACGACATTAAATAGAAGTTAGAAAAAAACTCAAAATACACGATGAATGCTAAAAGAGGTGATTGAGAAAGCATATCCGGGACTAAAATTAGTAGAATTTCTCGAAGCGATTAAGAATTGGTGGGCATCGCTTACAAAGAAGGAATTAAAATAATACACAAAACAATACAAAATGTTCTAAAAATTTGGAAGTTAATGATAAAAAACAGTGAATTTCATATGTTTAAAAATAAAATAAAAAACTTACTCGAGTAGCAAAGCAAACAAAAGACGTGCTTACCTGAAAAAGAGAAAAAAAGTCAATTAGATTATGCATTCAATAATATTCTCAGTTGCTAACACTAAATTTCAGAAATTTTATTTATCTACTCCAACAGGAAATTAGCAAATTTTACATTAACATTTTTTAGAATTAAATAGTACTATATTATTTATCGATTATATTATTTATAATCATGACTGAGATATATAGTTATTTAACTACTTACAACATTGCAGTACCAAGTAAGAAATACAGAATTTACAGTAAAGTAGAAATACCGAACATCGGAGAGATTTATAATAGCATTATGTTTGAGTAACAGAATATGTTTACAGTATTCATTCAGAGTAAGAAAAAACTATGAAAAGGTAAAAAGTAAGATAAGTTATGAAGAAAAAATAGAAAAAGGTACATTATGTAAAACTGGTGAGGCATAAAAAGTATGGAAAACCTAGTTAAATTGCACAGGTAAGGATGTAAAAACGTTTCATTATTTACGTAGTGGAGAGTTATATAAATATGAATTTATATTAATACAACCTATCCTCGTACCGTCCTATCTCTCTTTTACCTTGCATGGGTAAAATTCTAGAAAAACTCATCCTTAAACGATTGTACCCTATCCTTGATGCAAATCACATAATACCAGATCACCAGTTTGGATTTCGAGCATCACACTCCACCATTCAGCAATATCATGGTGTGGTGGATGTGGTCTCCTCTGCATCAGAACGTGGATCATATTGTTCGGGCGTCTTTCTTGACGTGGAACAGGCTTTTGACCGAGTCTGGCATACGGGCTTGCTCTACAAACTCCGTAAATTCCTACCCTTCACATACTTTCTCATCCTTCAATCCTATCTCACAAATAGAACTTTCCAAGTAAACCATAATAATTTCTATTCATCCCTTTTTTCCCAATCTGCTGGTGTTCCTCAAGGTAGTATCCTTGGCCCAATCCTTTATACAGTTTATACAGCTGACATCCCAACTCATCCTAATACTATCCTTACCACGTATGCTGATGATACATGTGTATTATCAGTCAACACCAATCCAGTTATTGCATCCCAAAGCCTCCAATCCCATATCACTGATCTTGAAGAATGGTGTCAAAACTGGAGAATTAAAATAAATTCTCAAAAATCGCATCAAATCACTTTTACCTTACGTCGTAAACCAATGACTTCCTGCCCTACAGTATCCTTTAATAATATCTCACTGGTGCCTGTAGAACAGATCCGATACTTAGGGTTGCACCTCGACAAACGATTAACCTGGAATCCTCATACAAGACTGAAAAGACAAGAAACCGCTCGACGTTTCAGGCTACTTCAACACTTACTAGACAAACGCTCTAAGCTCCCAATTAACTACAAAAGACTCATCTACATGACCATCATACGACCTATTTGGACTTACGGAGTAGAGCTATGGGGCTCCACTAAGCCATCGAATTCCTCTCGTATCCAATCCCTACAATCCAAAATCCTTCGTAAAATCCTCAATGCTCCTTATAATGTTAAGAATAAAGTCATCCATAACGACCTTAATGTCCCTTTTGTTGCTGATTTGGCCCGAACCCGGTATCTATCCTTTCATAGCAAACTTCATTCCCACTCAAACCCTCTAGTTTCAAACCTAGCTTCCTCTTCAATTCCCGATAATCCTCCGAGGCGTCTGAAAAGAAGATGGCCACGTGACCTTCTTATTTGAACTTTGATTTGAGTACTACCAGTGGGTAGTTTCTCTACTTGTCATTCTCATGTCATTATGTAACACGCATTCTATTTACTTGTTGTATAATTGTAGTACAGTTGTAAATATCAATAAATAAATTTTTAAAAAAAATATTAATACAAATTGTGAACTATCACATAATATAGATAGTTTTTACAAACACTATCAATTTTATACAGTAATTTCCTGTTTCTTTATTAGCCCTGAAGATGGCCTACACCGAAACGTTGGCACTATTAAAAAATTAGTTATTCTTATTTTTGTGTTATCTTTGACTGCATCCCCTCACCATTTCTATCCATCGTTACTGGAATTATCCAGTCAACTATTTTCTACTCAAATAATTATCTATAGTAGGTAAGTTATTTCAAAGATATTATTCCAGTGGTTCGACATAATGAAGGAGAACAAAATTTAAGAAAATATTATCGATATTTCTACCCCTTACAATTAGAATTATAAATTACTAGCTTATGCCCGCGGCTTCGCTCGCGTGAAATTTGGTCTGCCACATGAAGTTTCGTGAAAGATCATTTTAAATAAATAATTATTTTTTTTAAATATAAGTTACTCGTACATCCAAAATATCAGATGTCTAACTTCAAAACTGATGGATTCTATACAACCTTTGAACCCCTATAATATTAAAGGGGAAACCCTTGGGGTGGAATTATCCAAATTTCTTTCTTAAACTATACAAAGAACCTAACTACAAATTTCAAGATGCTAAGGTCCTGATTTGCCTTTAATTATGTACTATAACGGAGGGGGGCACATGCCCCCGTACCCCCACATAAATCTGCCCTTTCTGTAGCCTATGATGTATAACCTATATTACTTAATAAGTTTCATCCAAATCCGTTCAGTAGTTTTTGCGTGAAAGAGAGACAAACATACTAACTTTCACATTTATAATATTAGTAAGATTAGTTGGATATCAAAACAAATAGTTTCACCCATGTTATTTCTGTTATTTTAACAACTATGATCATGAGATTTGCCTTTAATTATGTACTTTAATGGATTCTCCACAGTACCTAAAAAACTGTCGGGGGGGGGCACTTGTCCCCGTTCACTCCTCCCCTTAAATCCGCGCTTGCTATAGCCTAAGTGTTATTCTAATGTATAAACTATATTACTGTAAACCTTCATCCAAATCCGTCCAGTAGTTTTTGCGTGAAAGAGAGACAAACATACAAACTTTCACATTTATAATATTAGTAAAATAGTAAGATTATGGAATGATCAGAAAGAGTTCAGAAAGTCAAACAGATAATAAGGCATTAATCCAAGAATGGGATTTGACAGGGTGGATTGGAGGAGGATGCCGTAGACTGTACAACGTTTCGGACTAACTTTTAGACCATCGCCAGGGCAAAGGGATGCTTAGTTCAGCTGTCTGTTATTTTTTTTATTATTTAATTTTAACTGATTATTATTATGATTATTAATAATCGAAATGACGATCAAAGCATTAATCTGTGGTTATGCCGAAAGTACGTTAGGAAGTTAGCCCTCCACCTGCTACATCCGGTCACGCCCCTTTCCTTCTCCGCTGCATAATCACCTGTTCTGCCTCCTTTCTCTCAGCCCGTCTATGAAATGGGGTCTTAGTATTTTTAGATTATATAACTGGAGAAGATGAAGGAGTTTATATAACCAAATCAAAATTTGCACAGCAACTGGACATTTCAAATTTCCAAGAGCCCCCCAAAAAAAAGTAAGTAGGCAGTCATGAGGAATGTTAACAGGAATGAAAACTCAAGACTTGGGAATATGTGTTCTTTTTTTAATTTCTAAATCAATTATAGACTGAATTATTGAAGTTTCAAGATTAGTAAATTTAGATTATTAACATTGATCTGGGTTGTTAACTGGCATGTAGGTGGCGCAAGCCACAGTTTTTCCCCTACCATCCCACCACGGATCCGTGCCCTGGACGTATCTTTTCTCTTCATAAATAAAAAATAAAAAGTTCAACAACTTAATTTAAACAAAGTCTTCCATCAACAAAGGATAACAAACCCAGGGATAACAAACAAAGGAAGACTGGCTTTGTTGCTTGCGAACGACCTTCATCGCCAATGAACCTTACAATTCTTCTTCCTACCTCAACAAGTGATTTGGAAGAAGATATTTAAAATCCCTCGATAAATTATTTTAACTAAAATAAAATTTGAAGATTATATATTTCACAGGAATAATATTATTAAAAACCTAAAATGTTTTTGGAGTTTAATAAAGACAGAGATTCTTCATTTAAAAACTTTAATTAGACTCTGGGAGCTGTTTTTTTAGATTAATTTATTGATATTTACAACTGTAATAATATTACATCAAGTAAATTTGCTAATATGAACAAATGACATGAAAACAAAAAACACATGTGGAAAAACTACCCATCGGTAGCACTCCGATAAACTTGTATAGTAGAAGGTCTCGAGGCCATCTTCTTTTCAGACGCCTCGGAGGGTTATCAGGAATAGTATGGGAAGCATGTTGAGAGACTAGCGGATTGAAGTGTGTATAGAGCTTGTCATAGAAGGATAGGTATCTAGTTTGGGCCAAATCAGCAACATATGGGATATTAAGATCATGATGGATGAGTTTGTTGTGAGATAATAAGGAGCATTGAGGATTTTAGGAAGGATTTTGGGTTGTAAGGATTGGATACGAGATGAATTGGATGGTTTAGTAGAGCCCCAAAGCTCCGCATGTCCAAACAGGTCTGATAACTGTCATGAAAATGAGTCTTTTGTAATTAATTGGGAGCTTAGAACGTTTGTCCAGTAAATGTTGAAGAAGGCGAAAACGTCGAGCAGTTTCTTGTATTTTCAGGCTTGTATGAGGAGTTTTAAAATACTAAATTTGAAAAAAAAAAGTGTACCACTACAATCCATGTAGGGTCTTGGAGTACAAAGGGAGGGACTTTACGGTTTCTTGAATAACGATTTTGTAAGTAGACGATGCTTCATGCTCAAGAACCTGATTCTTTCCCCCAAGTTTAGGATGCCGACTTAAAGGTTAGGTTGAGCTTCAGGAAGGTCTGTATATACTAGTACTATAGGATCCATATCTGGCAGTTATAATTATAAATCTGTATAACAATAATAATAATAGCATTTAATTTTAGGAATTAAGAGTTTAATAGAAGAAGGGGCTGTTTTAATTCAGTTGTTTTCTTGGATATGGTGATCATAGCTTTCCTCCTGGAACACACCACGGATGAACGACGTTCCTTGTTTCATTTTGTTACCGTTTATATAACAAATAAAATAATATTAAATAAACTATACTGCAAAGTGAAATAAAGTTGATCCAAGGTATTTTATTTGGCGCGAAGGATCTTGAACTAGTGTGTACAGGTGCTACAGAGTTCCACCTGGAAACCTAACTGCATGGAAATAGGCCGAGTTGATAATTTGCATTCATTGAGTATGCTCGACAAAAGTAAGGTTAACCATTTCATTATTTTTTTTATTTATTTTTTTTTTACAGAATATTATGAAACATATAAAATAATAATTTTACTTTTTAATGAGACAATTAATGGCTCTACAACCCTGTGTGAGACTTAGCCTCCTCAACGGGCTGAGTGTCTGGGGCATCCTGTGTCACTCCATCTTCCCATCAGATCCTTGGTCTTCCTCTGGCAAGGTTCAACTTTCCCTCCAGCAGCTTCTTCGAGGGATCCTCCTCACTCCACCACATGGCCGGCCCACATTAATCTATTAAGCTTCATCCAGGTAATGATGTCGGGCTCTCCAAAGATATCGTAAACTTCTCGGTTGGTTCGCCTTCTCCATTGACCATTCACATAAATAGATCCGAAAACTCTGCGGAACAAACAGCCAGCTCTTTTTCCTAGGCCTTAGATAAAGTCCATGTTTCAGAGGCGTAGGTCACGATTGGCCTAATCAGGGTCTTATAGAGCATGACTTTTGTTAATGAGTTAGTAAAACGATAATATAATAATAATAATAATAATAATAAATTCTTTATTGGCTTTAATGTATAACATTGTAGCCATTGAGTCTGGCCCACTTAGTGTTAATTTTTAGTATTTAGTATATCGTCACTTAATTACAGTTATTTTTATTTACAGTTATATAATATCTACAATATGTAAATATTTTACAATAATTAAATAATCAACAATCGTTTAATAAATAAATAAACAAAATTTTTAGTCAGAACAGAACAGTATGAATAACAATCTTCCAAGCAACTAAGGCATATACCTAAGGAAATAGATAAGTACAATACAATGGAATTAAAGTATGTAGGTACTAAACCGCTTTATTGTAACAGTTATCTTATTCTTTCTATACGTTACAATCAAGATATTGTAGAAGTACCCGAAACCATAAACCACAATTAAAGCCTGGATTCCGAATTTTCACATATAAACTGAAGACAGAAAAAAATGTTTAATTATTCCACGCTGTCCATAGTGAGTACATTTTAAAGTGATAATTCATCCTCATGTTGGACAATATATTTTTGCAGAAATTGTTTCCGTGTGTTAACAAAAAATTTACAATGCAATATTATATAATATTGCATAATATAAAAGTAAAACGATAAATAATCATAATATTTATTTTAGCAGAATCAATGTGTACTAAATTCAATATAAGAAAATTTCTTACATGTTCATATCTTTTTGTAGTAATTTTTAAAGCCAATGAAACAATTAAACTTGCAAAATAAAATCATAGGGTAAGAAAGCCATGTATAAAAATTATCTATAATAATTTATTGATTTGATTGATATCATTACAGTAATTAAAATCATCAATTGTGTATATATAGGAAATATAAAAATAACACTGGTAAAATGAAATCTCTCTACTATATAAAAAAATTTTTAGTGAGGTAATATTTTATTAGTGTTGCCTAGCAACGCTCCGTGGACCTTTTTGTAATAAGAAAATGGCGTAAAAAACCTTGCAGTTAAATGCCTCAATGAAAACCCTAACCTAACTATTTTTTTTTTAATAATTTATTTTTGTATTTATTGTTCTTTTGATGGTGATCATTTTTAAATATTTTTTTTTATAAGAGAAAAGATTTGTCCTGGCCGGGATTCGAACCGGGGTCGCCCGCGTCTCTAGCGTGGTGCTCTAACCAATTGAGCTAACCTCGTAACACGGCCAGACAAATCCATTCTCTTCACCGATCCTATATCCCCGTGTTCTCGCAATTTTTGCGATGTATACACTGGGAAGAATGTTCATTGAGCATTACTTTAATTAAGATCTCGTTGACTTACGTCAATTTTACGTATATAATTATTTTGCTCCATATATTTATATATATATATATATATATATATATATATATATATATATATTATATATAATACATATATATATATATATATATTATATATTTATTATATTATACCATATATTATATATTTATTATGCTCCATCTGTTACATTCCACTATTTCTGAGTTCTGTCAGCCATTTTTTTTAATATAAATAGAAAAAATGGAATACATCGATTTAAAAATAAAACAAGCTACGTCTTATTAGAATATTTGGACGCTAGGAGTGATATTTCAATACAGCTAATGCAGTAAACCAAGATGAAGACTTTTCTTATCGACTATAGATTATTTTTTCATCAATAAAACGAACTTAAAATTAAAATAATTATTTTAAATAATCCAAAATCTAACCAGCTTCCGTTGGCGTTTAATGCCAGTGACGCGGCTGGGAAAGGGGGCTGGGGCCTCCCGGACTCCTGCTTTGCCCTCATTCCTGGGGAAGAAGCTCAGTTCGGGGACCCCAGGCAAATTGTAAATAGGGTATGAATGTGTACAGTATATTTCTTTTATGTTTTATTTATTATTATTATATTTTTTTTTATTATATATATATATATATATATATTTTTTATTTTTTTTTACTTTATTTTTGTATATATTTTTTCGCTTGTATATATTTATTTATGCATTTATTTTGTTTAGATCATTGATTTGTTATGGAATGATAGTAAGCTACATAGCACCATTACTTATTGCCCACAACAGGCAGATTGGAATGCTTCAATAAAGTGTTTTTCTTCTTTAAAAAAAAAAATAATCCAAAATAATATCTTAAAATAATACTCTTTGGGCACTCATATTTCAATAGAATCACTAGGGGTGTAGTACAAAGTAATTAATAAACTTAACTTCCATTTCTAGGACAATATCAAGGTAACTCTACTAAAGCGTTAAGTACGAGTACTTATTGTAGGCCAATTAAACAATTATTATTTTTTAAATGAATGATTACATAGCTTATTCATTTCACCTTCGATTATCTAATTCAATAACAATATAAAAAGGCCAGGTAAGTTCCATCCATTCCAATTAAGTGAAAGTCTAACTAATAAAAGTAATTAATCCACTCTATATCTTCGGTTATAACTATAAAAGTTCCGCATACAACTGATGGCAATGGTGCAATAAAAATGAAAATTAGCATAAAATAATTGCTTCAAGCGATGGAATTTGTATCAATAAAAAGAAAAAGTAGGTCAGAGAAATTTTTTATTACAATCATTTTAATTGGTTGTAATAGTTCTTTTACATTTATTTACTTTAATAGCTATAAAAGTTACTTATTAATTTTTTCCACGTTCCAATATCATTTCCTCTTTCTTTCACTCTGGTTCTTTCTCATACTATTCTCAAACACCCTCAACCTGTTTTTTTTCTTTCATTGTTCAGCTTTCATGCTTTCATTTTCAATATTTTTTTTCCGAAAATGCTACTCTGTCATTTATTTATTCTGTATTTATTTTATTTCTTCCTATATTCTTTTTCACTCTTCGTTGACCCAAGTAGTCGTTGTCTTCTTATTACAAAAATATTTGTAAATCTAATTGGGTCAATCTAATGACCCCCATTCG
Organism: Arma custos; assembly: GCA_037127475.1. Lineage (NCBI taxonomy): Eukaryota > Metazoa > Arthropoda > Insecta > Hemiptera > Pentatomidae > Arma > Arma custos. The sequence continues at coordinate 8,193,486 of CM073764.1, forward strand.
ATAAAGATGTCCAAAAATCTTGAGTTTTTATGAGTTTTTTATCTCATCTTTATGAGTTTTTTTTTCTCATTAGATTTGATAATCCTCATACAAGACTGAAAAGACAAGAATCCGGTCGACGTTTCAGACTACTTCAACACTTACTAGACAAACGCTCTAAGCTCCCAATTAATTACAAAAGACCCATTTACAAGACCATCATACGACCGACCTATTTGGACTTACGGAGTAAAGCTTTGGGGCTCGAAGTTCTCTCGTATCCGATCGCTACAATCCAAAACCCTTCGTAAAATCCTCAATGCTCCATACTTTGCTAAGAATAAAGTCATCCATAACGACCTTAATGTCCCATTTGTTGCTGATTTGGCCCGAACCCAGTATCTATCCTTTCATAACAAACTTCCCGCTCAAACCCTCTAGTTTCAAACCTAGCTTGTTCCTCTTAAATTCCCGATAATCCTCCGAGGCGTCTGAAAAGAAGATGGCCACGTGACCTTCTTAGTTGAACTTTGATTTGAGTACTACCAGTGGCTAGTTTCTCTACTTGTCATTCTCATGTAATTATGTATCACTTATCCTATTTACTTGTTGTATTATTGTAATACAGTTGTAAATATCAATGAATAACAATAATAAAAAAGATTTGAAACATTTTCTATTTTTCAAAATTACTTCGCAAATTCCAGCTTTCTGATTTATTTCCTTTTTCAAACTTATTAAAAATTATAATTTAATGCCAAACATTCAATCTTATAAAGGCATAATATGCAGATATAAGGAATATCAATATATATCTTGCATATTTTATTAAATTTCTTTAGTATTGTGGCCAGAATATTTTGTACTTACGACCGCAACTCAACATGTTACATGTTACTATATTTAAGAATTACTTTAATTAATAGGTATAATTAGGGATATATCTGAGAATCGAGTGACTATAAAAGTATTATTGAGATTTATATCATAAACATTAATATACTTATACAGTTAAAGTTAGTTTGTTTGTTTGTTTGTTCATTTAACATCACTTTATGCTGCTATGGCTAATCGGACGATGCTACAGTGGGAGCTCTAAATTTTGCCTATCCAGGTTTAATAAGAATAGGGATTTTTAACGAGTACCTGACATCGTAAAGGCTCGGGACCCCCGTTTAACGTCCCTTCCGAAGGACGGTGTAAATAAGGATTTTTTACTCCCTTAAAAAAATCCTAGGGCCACTTGCCGGGTTACGAACCCGCGATCTTGGGTTTAGTAGTTTGTTACGATAACCACTAGACCACAGGTGACCTTAGTTAAAGTTAGTTAACTTAGAAAGCACACAAGTAATCTCTTCCCTCATTCAAAATTTACGTTTCGAAATTTGTAGTTACAAACGAGACTGTTATGTAGAGAATGAGCTATAAAAAAGTAGTAATTAAAAATAAAAAAAAAATACGCAAACTGTAAAACCTGGGACACAAAATGTGTGAATATATATTTTAAAAAAATATTTCATTCATAATACAGTGAACCAGAACGCATTAATAAGTTTATAAAACTAAAAATAACTCAACGAATGATTAAAACAACGAATTGAAAATAATATTAATAAAAAAGTGTGTTTTAAATTATTCTGATCCTTTGACAAGATCCTAGGAAAAAAAAACTAGACCCTAATTTATGCTTCCAGATTTATGGCCGAAAGGAGAAAAACAAAGGACAAAAACCGCAGAGGTCTCTAAATGAATAGAACCCGAACACTTGTGACCCTCGGCCCTTGTTCGACGTGAGGGCCGGAAACGTCATGTCTCCCTGCGGCGGTGAAGTGGAAGAGACGTAAAAAATGGCCACACTTGACCGCCATTAAGATTCGGAGCATGAAGAATATGGAAGAAGAAAGGAACACTCGAGAACTACAAAGGAACCATAAAGTTCTAGGGAACTGCTGGAGTGACATCACTCCGAGGGGGAGTTATAGCTATTTATGGTTGGGGGCGCCTTGTCGGGATTCCATGGCATCTGTTACATATGGCAGCTGTAGAAGTTTAATAGAGGAATCTTAGTATCATGTACATGGTAATTTAGGAAATATAGACATTATCGCTACATATGAAAATATGAAAGAACCAAATATTAACGAGTCATCTTAATAACACTGAGTTATGTTACACAGATACGTTTTAAAACTAATTAACTATTTAGGGTAAGAGAAATAAAACCGTTTTCCAGTTGTTGTTTATTCATTAATTTTCACTCTTTAGAGACGTTTCGACACTATGGTGTCATTCTCAATCTTTTCTTCTCCTGCATCTTTCAACTGGAAAGTCATACATTTCAAAAGATCAAAATTTGGTTTTTGTAATGCAATATTATTTATTGACCATGGAGGACTAATGATCTCCTAAGAATTTTCAAAAGTATGACTTTCCAGTTAAAAGATGGAGGAGAAGAAAATATTGAGAATGACACCATAGTGGCGAAACGTCTCTAAAGAGTGAAAATTAATGAATAAACAACAACTGGAAAACGGTTTTATTTCTCTTACCCTAAATAAATGAAGAATAAATCCAGTTAAAAAAAAGGGAAAAAAAAATTATAAGAATGAACTAATTAACTGAAACGTCGGAACTTATAATAAATAATTAACCTTATTTAGTGTTATTAATGACTGCATTCCCAGACAAAATGTATCCTTCATGTTCTAAAACTGTTTCAGTTACTAAAAGGATTGTATATTTATTTTCAGGGAACGCTAATTCACTAATCTGATGGAAGTCACTAAATGTTATAATCTAGAAGAGCAAAAGTTAAAAGATCAAAGATACTGTCCAATCAATTCAACCAATCAATATGGAAGACACCGACAAGAAATAAAAACACCACCACCAAGGAGCTAATGCAGCTACTGCATCATAAGAAAGGTTAGAGGACAGCAGTTGGAAAATGTTAAATTCGAACAGCAGAAAAATAGGAAATAGACATATCAAATTTTAGAAAGCACCAAGAAAAAGAATTATAAAACGATACAAAAACGAAAAATAAAAATTATTTCCAAGGGAAAAACCACAATGCAAAGCCTTATGTTTTAAAAATACACCCACTTACCAGTCGACGTTTCGCCTATTCAGGCATTATCAAGACACAAAAACAAAAAAGTGTTATGTGAATCACATCTGGAAGAAAAAGGTGCAATACATCCCAACGATCATCAGCCCAAACAAGCTCCAAACATGAGACAGCACCCCACCACCAAGACGTTCAACATACAACTCAAGTGCCCTGTTGCACACGAAACGTCGACTGGTAAGTGGGTGTATTACTGGATTTGAAACATAAGGCTTTGCATTGTGGTTTTTCCCAATTGCATTATAATAATTGATGAGATGTGAATGAAATAATTTTAAGCAAAACCTGGACTCATATTGCTTACAACTAACTATGCTTACATTAGGAAATAGCATCATTAAAAATAATTGAGCGAATATGCCTTAATCTCTTTATCATTAATATATTTTCATCTAAAATAATATCGTGATTGAGAGGAAAATAGTTGACTGGAAGATCTTATGTGGGATGTAGATAGTCTGGGGTTGCAGTCAAAGAAAACACTAAATAAGACAAACTTATTTATTGTAAGTACCTATCAGCCTTGATGATGGCCTACAACGTAGGTCGAAACGTCGGCACTTACAATAAATAAGTTTGTCTTATTTAGTGTTTTCTTTGACTGCACCCCCAGGCTATCTACATCCCACATTAAATCTCCATATTTATATTTTAAAGAGAAATGATTTGACTTGGCCTGGATTCGAACCCGGGTTTTCCGCATCTCTAGTGCAGTGCTCTAATCACTGAGCTACCGTGGGTCGTAACCAGGCCAGGCAAATTCTTTCTCTTCACCGAAAAAAAAGAGTAATGTTCAATGAACATTCCCCCCCCCCCAAGAGAAAGGGTATGGCCTGGTTACGACCCACGGTAGCTCAGTTGGTAGAGCTGCGGAATACATATTTAAATAATCACCATCAAATAAAAAAAATATATATAATTTAAAAATATATATCCCTTATATTTCTTTTCCAAAAGTAAAAGGTTGACGTTCAATTAAAAAAAATATAGAGATTTCATATCTCATATAAATTATGCTTTGCTTCAATAACAGTTAAAGTAATGTGTCCTATGGTTACATATTAGCTAAAACTTGCATCCATATTATGAAATGCTCTTTTTGTGATTTCTGGATATTTCAGATGTGGAAAGCCGCTCAGAAGATGTCTCTAAATCCTGGTTCTTCACTCTTAGATAAAACCTTTTCCTTCACTCCCTGCTCAAAATAGGTAAATCTCCTGGAAACGCAATGTGGGTTCACTCCACAGGTTATATGACCTCTCTATTTTATAATTTGCACTTCTATTATCTCAATACTTTTCATAGTAATATAGAATACCTACAACGCTCACGCAGAACAGTTGAGATAATTTGTTGGTCTCGAGGGTTTTGTTCGGAAGATAACCGGGCTTAGAGTAGCAAATTCCTTTGTTCTGGCTTTCGTCCAAACTTGTTAACATGCTGTCCGACATGCGCCTCCCTCGGAGGACTTTTACCAGTGGATCAGTATCTGAATGCGTTTCTTTTCTCATATCCTTTATCCGGTTAAGGAGAGAAATGTTTGTATTAAATGAGAGTATCCTGCGATTTCTCGAAACAAACTGCTTAATTGATTTTCATGTTTAATAGTTCATCCAATCCTTACAATCCAAAATCCTTCGTAAAATCCTCAATGCTCCTTATTATGTCACAAACAAACTCATCCATCATGATCTTAATATCCCATATGTTGCTGATTTGGCCCAAACTAGACTATCCTTCCATGAAAAGCTCCATACACACTTGAATCCTCTAGTCTCTCAACTTGCTTCTCATACTATTCCTGATAACCCTGCGAGGCGTCTGAAAAGAAAATGGCCTCGAGACCTTCTACTATAGAACTTTATTGGAGTGCTACCGATGGGTAGTTTCTCCACAAGTGTTTTTTTTTCTATGTCATTTGTTCATATCAGCAAATTTACTTGATGTAATATTATTACAGTTGTAAATATCAATAAATTAATCTTTAAAAAATGTTTAATGGTTCAAATTATAAGTTGAGATCCTAATATTTGTTTGTTTTGTTTGATATAACTAATCTAACTATGGATAGCATGCTCTAGTATATAGTAAGCATGCTATAGTAACGTTTCCACAGTGCAAATTTTCATCATGGCTATGTATCTTGTCACGAAAATTATATAACCGAATCAATAAATAATTTTAACGAGAAAGTTTAGATTGCTATCGTTATGGTGACAGGTTATACACACCTGATGATGACTTACATTCTGGATCAAAAAGTAACATTAATTGATCCATTTCATTTTTATTTTCGCAATTTTTTTAGAACGTTGTTTATCACAGATGAGAAAAATAAGAAAGTTCTCAATTATCCAGGGCCAAGGAGGTACTCAGAAGAAGGGTATGAAGGAGATACGGGTTACCCCGGGAGGCCGTTACAACGGTGCGGGTTAGTCAGCCTTCACGCCGGGAAATTAGCTTTCCTCCAGAAACAATGGACTCCTGCTGACCACCAGGGTGGCCAGGTCTCGAGGTATGGCTGACCTTAATACGGTTCTTGGTTGGCGGGGCTCCTGTTTCCGAAGGAAGGGTGAAAAAACATATACCAAGTTAGAAAGGAATGTCCTTATTAAAATCCATTTTATAATTGTCCTTTAATTGATACAATAAATTGGGGGGGGGGGGGGGGGGGAAACCTGCATTACTGCAATTTATGAAGTGTCGTGGGTTCAGCAGATTGTGGAGGCTATACTGTTGATAAGACAAACGAAATGTGATTTATTCAAGATCATGGTTGTCCCGACCGCAAGGTTTTCCCCCAAATATGTGTGCTCACATTATAGAAGCTGAAAGTTCTGCAGATCCGACAGATCACTGCACAGAGTCCATCTCTGTGTGTAAGTAGATTAAATAATTTTTCTGCCACACCGGATTCGAACCTTGTGCTGAGGGCACATCATCTCAGCGCTCTAAATAAGTTACATATCCCCTTAATAATTGAATACTAAGATTTATAATACAACTGTTGCGTGATTTAGGGGCTCAACAGAACCTTTACATTTGCCCAACGCAAGTATGTTATGTCCAGTGCAAAGAGTGTTTTAATAATTAAAAATTAGATTTGATAGCAAAAACAATCCTGCTAATATTATAAATGTGAAAGTTTGTATGTTTGTCTCTCTTTCATGAAAAAACTACTGAACGGATTTGGATGAAACTTTACAGTAATATAGGTTATACATCAGAATAACACATAGGCTACAATAATTATTTTGTGTAATTTGGTCATAATATAACGATAAATAAAAATCCAGCCCTCTGAGAAGCTTGCTCACGTGTCTCTTACTCGCAAAATCTACATATTTTCGCTGAACGAAACAAATCAAGTAAAATTGTTAACAGGAAACGCCTTAAAATACCGAAAGGTAACAGAAGGCCTTTATATATAAGCATTTGCATGTATTCATTGTAAATTTGTAATATATTGTAAATAAAAGTTTGGAGGATGTGTGTTTACAGGAGTATATTGCGGTAGGTAAATAGGACCGCCAAATTACAACACATCGATTAGTTACCTACATATGTACATTATTCTAGTACATCTTCATTACAGTCCTTTCAGTTGTAATTTTTCGCTGCGAAGAAGTGAAACCGTTATACTAAGAAATACTCTTAAATAAATTCAATAACATTACATACTAATACTTTACTGACATGAACAACAGTAAACTTCTGTCCTTCCCGTTTGTTAATCAGTGTCAATGTAAGTTTCACGGCTGTGTTAATCCGTTCGTGATAAAATTTGATATGGATAATCTCAAGCCTGGGGAGGGAGATAGGCTACTTTCAGCATTTTCTTTTGGAGACACATAAGCTAGTTTCAATTCTAATCTTACTAATTTTATAAATGTGAAAGTTTGTATGTTTGTCTCACTTTCACCCAAAAACTACAGGACGGATTTGGATGAAAATTATTGAGTAAAATAGGCTATACATCATAGGCTACACCAAGGGCAGATTGATGTGGAGGTGCGAGGGCATGTGACCCCCTCCCCCCCTATAGTACATAATTAAAGGCAAATAAGGAACTTAGCATCTTGAAATTTGTAGATAGGTTCTTTGTATAGTTTAAGAAAGAAATTTGGATAATTCCACCCCAAGGGTTTCCCCTTTAATATAATAGGGGTTCAAAAGTTGTATAAAATCCATCAGTTTTGAAGTTAGACATCTGAAATTTTGGATGTACGAGTAACTTATATTTTAAATTATTTATTTTAAATGATTTTTTACGAAACTTTATGTAGCAGACCAAATTCCACGCGAGCGAAGCTGCGGACATAAGCTAGTACTGTATAAAAATGATCATTTGGAGAAACGAGATATCGCTAAGCTGTAATCAGAACCGAATACAGGATTTGTAACAGTAATAGCGAAGCCCTATTCGCCCCTGCCGAGGAATATAAGGGTTTCAGATTATCTCGACCTGGGGGACAACGGAGAGCAGGTAGGCTAAGTCAGTTTCTTTAATACATAAACTAGCTGTATTTACTAAACCGTATAATAGGTTAACTAATAGTATATGAATTAGGGAGCGGAGTTGCTCAGTGGTAGGGCGTTGAGTTGCAGTACTCAAGGTACAGGGTTCAAATTCCGCTGGCCGGCAGACTTTTATTTGAACTATTAGCGGCCGAAGATTGATCCTAAGGGATCTAGGACCCTCCTTGGGACTACCCAGCCTCTGTAATGTCGGTCCCCAATATAAGGGATTTCTTTGAGCGTGATCTAGAACAAATGACCTCCCTGCACAACGATTGTCCAAAGAAACAATATAGTCTCTACCACGTTCTGAACCCAAGACCCTCCATGGGTTGTAGTGGTACAGGTTTGAATATAGTATAACATGTTTACAGGCACTACATAGTATAGCAAGTATTCATACACTATGTAGGTTTATTATAATTTATTTTATTTTATTTTTTATTAATTATTATCATTTTTAAATATTTTTATTTTGAACAGAAAAGATATGCCCAGGACCGGGAATCGAACCCGGGTATCCCACGTTTCCGTCGTGGTACTATACCACCTGAGCTATCCTGGTTCGTTCCTCGGTCAGACAAATCTATTATCTCCACTCTTAACGGGAATATGGGATCAGTGAAGAGAATGTATTTGTCTGACCGAGGTACGAACCATGATAGCTCAGGTGGTACGTGTGGTGGCCACGACGGGAACGTGAGAGACCCGGGTTTAAATCCCGGTCTCGGGCATATCTTTTATCTTCAAATAAACATATTTAAAAATTATATAGGTTTATAAACATACTAGGCGACTAACAAGCTACCTACGAGTCATCCACGGTCAATTTTTAAGCTTAAACCTATTCTTAAATATGCAAATTTTATCGCAGTTTCTCCATATTACTAGTATTGTCATTCCAATTAAATACGTAAAATTAAAATTTCTAATTTTTCAAACTTAGATTTTATCTTTTGTTTTATGCACATATTATGTATATATTTTTACTTTACTTTACTATTTTTTCAATAATTTTTAAGTCATGAATTTTTATTAAATTTTATTTCCATTCACTTAAAAGCATTTCGTTTTTTTTTCTATTGTTTCTTGTTAAATTTGGTTCCTATATCATTTTGTATGAATCTTTTTTATTGTATATGTATATTGCAGGGAAATAAAAGAATGGGATATTGAAATTAGAAATTGATCCTTTGATATCTTATTTACGGAGACGAAAACCAAAAAGCAAGACTCAAGATTAGACTCATATTCAGGTAGGCAAAAGACCATTTTCTAAACCGTCGAAAAGACAAAAATGATTCAGATAACATTATTCAAAATAAATAGTTCAATCCTATTCAAGAAATTATTTCTTCGTAGTTGACTGGAACTTCTAATGTCAGGATAGAGATAGTTGGGGGTGCAGTCAATTAAAACACCATAACAAGTGCATACTTATTTAGTGTGTGCCGACGTTTCGACCTTCTTTGTAGGTCATCTTCAGGGCAAATATACGGAGCGGCTGCAAGGAAAGATAACTGGCAACTCAACAGTTAGCATTTTTTGGATAACTATAAATAATCAGAATGAATACATTAAATAATTTTACTGCACCTACAATAATACTCGTTCATAAAAAAATAATAATATTAATTCATAATTAGCTAGATTTATTAATGCGACGATATAATTAAATCATTTGTCAGGAAATGTATGATAATGAATTCTGAATAATTACAATTTTATTATTGACAAAACCTTGATGCGATAACACCAAACAGGTTTGTTTATAATGTAAGGTGTTTTGGTGTTCGAGAAACCTTGCATCATTACGAGGGTTCAACAATAGCTGATCTAATAATGAGTTTAAAACCTTTTTAATTAGTTTCGAAACGGAGCATTTTTAAACAGTAATAAGAGCTTCGACAACTATTCAAAGAACAATATAAAAACTATAAAACAATAGACCCATAAAATATATCAAATGTAATGGGGAAAAGGAGACTCGTGGTTTTTTTGAACATTTATATCGAATCGAGTACAGTAGATTCACTAATAGTGAAATAAAAAGACAAAGACAAGCTGCAGTAATGAATTGAAAAAATAAAATGATAAATAACATAAAAACAGAAGGCATAGTGGAGGAAAAATTAACGAATAGGATATTGAAATTAGGAAGTGGCCCTTTGATATCTTATTTAAGGAGACAAAAACCAAAAAGCAAGACTCATATACAGGTGGGCAAAAGACCATTTTTGCAAAAATTATTAAGATTACATTATTAAAAATAAATAGTTCAATCTTATTCAATATATTATTTCTCTGAACCCCACCTGAACCATTTTCTTCTCTATATTTGTATAGTCAATACTTAATATTCAAGATTATTCAGATAAGTTCAAACTCAGGCATAATGAAAGAGCACCGAAGAATAAATATAACGTTAAACTAATCTATCTTTGTCTAATAATTTTTTGAGAGAAGGAAAAACAAATTAAATCGATTATTATCTGCCTTTCAGTTGTATTTGGAACGTCTTGGTGGTGGGGTGCTGTCTCAGGCTAGGAGCCTGTTTGGGCTGTTGATTGTGGGATGTATTGCACTTTCTTTTTCGAGATGTGATTTATCTAACTCTTATTGTATCTTGATAATGCCTGAATAGGTGAAACGTCGATTGGTAAGCGTTTGTTTTACTCCAGAATTTTGAAACATTAGGCTTTGCGTTGTGTTTTTTCCAATCGCATTATTTTTTGGATAGACCACTTTGGAACACGAAACAAGTTTATCTCTTTCCTTTCTTCTGAAGGACTTTTCTCTGTCTCTAATAATCCTTCATGCGTTCACTGGAAGGTTTCCTTGGATTCCAACTTATCCAAAACCTTCTCTGGTTTTTCTTCATCTCGAAAGCCTTCCAGAGTATCCACTTTAAAATTCACTTCTTTTACGACATCTGAGCCTCTGTGACGTTCAACTTTTCTAAATCATTATTTGTTGTAATGGTCTTCTTGTTCCAGAAACATTCGAATATTTGTTAGGTAAATATATGCTTGTTGTTGATGTTTGTTTGTTCATTTAGTGTCAATTTTCGCAGCTATAGCTAATCGGAATATGCTACATTGGGAGATCTAAATTTTGCCTACCAAGGTTTAACTAGGATAGGGATTTTTGACGATTAACTGACATGGTACAGGCTCGGGGCCCCTGTTTAACGTCCCTACCGAAGGACGGCGTAACTAAGGGTTTTTTATTCCGTTTAAAAAATCCTAATCTATGCTTATTCATTCAGATTGACATCCGAGGAATGTCAGCCTTCTCTTTCGCATAGAATCCAATATTTTTCCAATTTCTGTTTATAAAAATGAATTTATCATTTCTATATAATTAATATGCCGGAATAATTGAGTACATTTCAACAGCGCGGTTTATTTTCGACTTCCAAATGAAACCCTATTGTACTAATAAATGTTTTTTTTTTTGTTTTTTTTAGATATTTATGCCATACCTTCTTACAAATAGAAAAAACTCTATAAACAGTTTCAAAAGCCTCTGAAAGAAATAAAAACAGCCCAAAAGACGGAAACGAGACAGGTAAAGGTGTTTGGAAAGTGGTTCGACTCGAGCGATATCAGCAGTGATACCACTACAACAACACACTCGTGATAATGAGGTCACAGGGATGTTGTGTTTCCGGTTAACGCGACGATCCTGGCCTTCCGCAATACTGTAATGAATATTATTGTTAGTGATTTATCAAGCTTCGGAAAAGAATAGTGAATCTGATGAAAAAAATATTAAACACTTAGCACAGAAGTTTATTTTTTTTTTTAGATTTTAGATTAATTTATTGATACATATTTACAACTGTAATAATATTACATCAAGTAAATCTGCTGTATGAACAAAGGACATGGAAAAAAAATAATACTTGTGGGGAAACTATCCATTGATAGCACTCCAATAAAGTTCTATAGTAGAAGGTCTCGAGGCCATCTTCTTTTAAGACGCCTCGGAGGTTTATCAGGAATAGAGTGGGAAGCAAGTTGAGAGACTAGCGGATTCAAGTGTGTATAGAGCTTGTCATGGAAGGATAGGTATCTAGTTTGGGCCAAATCAGCAACATATGGGATATTAAGATCATGATGGATGAGTTTGTTTGTGGGGATAATAAGGAGCATTGAGGATTTTAAGAAGGATTTTGGATTGTAAGGATTGGATACGAGATGAATTGGATGGTTTAGTAAAGCCCCAAAGCTCAGCTCCGTATGTCCAAATAGGTCTGATAACTGTCATGTAAATGAGTCTTTTGTAATTAATTGGGAGCTTAGAGCGTTTGTCCAGTAAATGTTGGAGTAGGCGAAAATTTCGAGCAGTTTCTTGTCTTTTCAGTCTTTTATGAGGAGATACAGAGGTAAAAGCGCATCTGAAAATTCAGCGTACATTACTTGAATAATCAACGATATAAACGCTTTAAATCTAGTTATTTCAAGAATAGCCCATTACACTTTCGTACAATCCATTAAATTATTATTATATTGTAAGGATTATTTTTATTTTAATAAAATTTAAACGAATCATAGTAAAATATCATAGTAAATACTGAAATGATGAGCGCAGTTAAGGAAATAGGGCTGGAAATTGATTCGGATAAAACTAGGTTGTGGTTGGAAGAACAAAAGTGAGAGATTTTGGGAATATTGTTTTAGGAGTGGTTAAGCAGAAGTATGTCGAGAAGTACAAGCACTTAGGGTCAGTGGTAACCAGAAAAAATGAAATTCAAGAGGAAAACAAAGGCGCGATTAAAGGTAAGAAATACATTATCGTATTTTTTTTTTCTCTTTATATTTCCATCCACACCTGTCAAATACAAGTAATTGACAATCAGCAGATTGGCTGACTGAAGAAAAATATACAAAATGACATGGAAGGCATGACGAAGAACAGTGCCCAGCGGTACCTCTCTATTGGCTTTCTTTTATTTCCTACTGTAATAGATCCCTCATCCACGTTCTTTTTAGTCTCCTCCTAGTGTTCTCAGGCATGAGAGTAGTGGCCATTTGTTGTATCAATGGGTTTGGGTGTCCGTATAGTATTTCTTGAAAGCGTTTGTAGTACGTTCGTATGTGTTCGTCAACCGTTTTTATTTTTAAGTCAGTATGCAGAGTTTTATTATTGACGTACCATGGTGCATTAGTGGTAAGTCTTTATCGTAGTTGAACATCATTTTGAACTACATACACTCACTTTTTGAAGAATCCATTTTAACGTACGTGAACCATCTTAACTCGAATCCCCTCCTAGGACACTTCCGCATTTCAAAGCCTTTACGCATTCACACAGATTAGCGGTTAAAAATAACCTATTGTAAGTACTCAGTTCCTAAAAGGGACATGACTAAAAGGGGGAATTTAAAAGGAGACGGAACGGTTCTTGGGAACCATGATGTGTATTCGAGGAAGATGGTTACGTCATTCGCTCAGGTAGTACTCTGGTAGATTGGAGGCTACGCTAAGGCGAAATGCGCCGAGAGATGACGAAGTTGCTCTGAGTCAGAGGCTGAAGGACGGGCAAGGTGAGCGGGACGAGGTATCCGATCCAAGCGGCCATTATAATATAGCTACTAAAATATACAATACCCTATTATAGCTACATACAATCTTACTTATATTATAAATGTGAATGTTTGTACGTTTGTCTCTCTTTCACGCAAAAACTACTGAACGGATTTGGATGAAACTTTACAGTAATATAGGTTATACATCAGAATAACATATAGCCTATAACAAGCACGGATTTATGGGGGGGTGCAATGGGGCACGTTCTCCCCTGCAGTACTTTAACTACAGTGGAGAATCCATTATTGTTCATAAATAAAGGCAAATCACATGATAATAGTAGTTAAAATAACAGAAAGAACATGAGTGAAACTATTTGTTTTGATATCCTACTAATCTTACTAATATTATAAATGTGAATGTTTGTATGTTTGTCTCTCTTTCAAGCAAAAACTACTGGACGGATTTGGATGAAACTTTACAGTAATATAGGTTATACATCAGAATAACATATAGCCTAAAACAAACACGGATTTATGGGGGGGGGGGGTGCAATGGGGCACGTTCTCCCCTGCAGTACTTTAACTACAGTGGAGAATCCATTATTGTACATAAATAAAGGCAAATCACATGATAATAGTAGTTAAAATAACAGAAAGAACATGAGTGAAACTATTTGTTTTGATATCCTACTAATCTTACTAATATTATAAATGTGAATGTTTGTATGTTTGTCTCTCTTTCACGCAAAAACTACTGGACGGATTTGGATGAAACTTTACAGTAATATAGGTTATACATCAGAATAACATATAGCCTATAACAAGCACGGATTTATGGGGGGTGCAATGGGGCACGTTCCCCCCTGCAGTACTTTAACTACTGTGGAGAATCCATTATTATATATAAATAAAGGTAAATCACATGATGATCTATGTGGGGGTACGGGGGCATGTGCCCCCCCCCCCCCGTTATAGTACATAAGGAACTTAGCATCTTGAAATTTGTAGTTAGGTTCTGTGAATAGTTTAAGAATGAAATTCGGATAATTCCACTCCAAGGGTTTCCCCCTTATAATATAATAGCGGTTCAAAGGTTGTATAGAATCCGCCAGTTTTGAAGTTAGACATCTGAAATTTCGGATGTTCGAGTAACTTATATTTAAAAAAAATAATTAAATTATTTATTTAAAATGTTCTTTCACGAAACTTTACGTGGCAGACCCAATTCCACGCGTGCGAAGCCGCGGGCATAAGCTAGTACTGTAATATAGCTAAAAATGGATTGAAATGGCAGTAAAAGATTAAACAAGATAGTAAAAACTTATTTTATTTTGCCAACGTTCCGGTCTAAGATGTAGGCCGTCTTGAGGGCTGCCTGGAGAGTACGTCGAATTTCAACTGACGACTGCCACCTGGCACAATGAAATAAGTCTTTCTTTTACTGCCACCTTGTGCATTTCAATCCATTATTAAAATTATCGAGCCTACTATTTTCCACTTTAATATGATATAGCAACATACATCATAATATGTTGATGAAAATAGTCGACTGGATGATCTAATGTAAAGGATATTTTACATACATACATTTTATATCTTTATTTTACTAGTTTTTCTTTATTCTTCATGTTCCAACCTTTTTTGTATATGTAAATATTCTCATTTTGTATCTTTGGTTTACCTCCCTTTTTTTTTATTTTCCTTTATATTATTTTTACTTTACTATCCTTTCTGTACATTTATTTTCTGTATTTTATTTTATATGCGTTATTTATAATTTATCATTTCTGCTCATTTTCTTTAATTTTATTCAATCTGTCTTACTTTATTATATCTGTCATTATTTTCATTTTCTTTTCGTTATCATTAATTTTGTTATATCTGTCTTTATCTTAATTTTATTATATCTGTCACTATTTTAATTTCTTTTCATTATCATTAATTTTTTTAAATCTGTCTATATCTTAATTTTATTATATTCTGCCACTTTTTCAATATTCGTTATCTTTCATCTTCATATCTGCCACTATTTTAATTTTCTACATTACTTGTCACCATATTATTGTTACTGTACATTTTTATATTTTTTGTTCTGTTTGTTTCTCTCTCATAGCCCTGAAGATGACCTACACTGTAGGTCGAAACGTCGGCACATAATTATAAGTTTATTACTTATTCAGTGTTCTTTTTGACTGCACCCCCCAACTATCTCCTTTACACACATAATATGTTATAGCTACTCGTAAGTACCTCACATTTAAATCCTCGCTACATCAAATTTAAATCCTTGCTTTTCCAACATCTAGCTTCCCAAAAAGGTGCTGTCTATGCAGGTCAGTCATTTGCTTAGAATGAAATGTATATTGAATAATTTTTTTGTGTTGTGTAGTCGTTTTAATTTTGTTTTTTAAGAAGATATTATTGCATGCTAGCTACTTGCATTTAACAGAAGTTATTGATTTATCTATTATCTTCAATTGCCTAATATCTTGTCAGGATTTGTACTGTTTATTTAGTTATTATTATTTTTTGTTTAAATATTTATTTTTAAATTGTTTTCGGTCAATTTTTATAAGCTTTATTATTTGTATTATGTAGCCTTCTGGTCAGATATATATTATGTTTCTTTTTCTATTCATGTGTGTTATTCTGAAGGGACTTAGCCCCAGAATAAACTTACTTTTCTATTCTTTTTTACTTACAACACTATAATATAGCTACATATAATACTATATTATAACTAAACACAACACAGCTGTGTACAATCCTATATCCTTGCTAGGGGGAAAAATTGTCCGGACAGAGGTCAGGAATCATTTCTTAAATAGGGTGGCGGAAGCCAACGTTTCGACACACATTGCAGTTATTCTTAATGGTTAGATAAACAAGGTACAAAGAAATTGAAATGATAAATACAATTTTACAGAACAAAAGAATAAAAATATCTAAAGTAAATGTTTCTCTCCAATATATTTCTATATATTTTATTTTAAGGATTAGATTTTATTCCAGTAAATCTTTTAGGGTAAACGAACGGTCACCTGTGGTCTAGTGGTTAGCGTAACAAACTACTAAGCCCAAGATCGCGGGTTCGTAGCCCGTCAGGTGGCCCTAGGATTTTTTAAGGGAGTAAAAAATCCTTAGTTACGCCGTCCTTCGGAAGGGACGTTAAACGGGGGGCCCGAGCCTGTACGATGTCAGGTACTCGTTAAAAATCCCTATCCTAATTAAACCTGGATAGGCAAAATTTAGAGCTCCCACTGTAGCATCGTCCGATTAGCCATAGCAGCATAAAGTGACGTTAAATGAACAAACAAACAGGGTAAACGAAAAGTTCTATCAGTTATTGATGCTTTAAGGTACTATTAGTGTCAATTGCAAAACTATTAAACGACTTTTTAGATAGATATAATTATCCCTATATCAATGGGATTATAACCTTTAAACTGAAGTAGATTACAAAAAATTCCATAACTCATGCTTAACCCGGCTAGGTGTCGTCAGTTTCAAGCATGTTGCTGACGTGAACACACAAATTCATCCCCTACCAAAAGTCGCGGCTAAAGAAGTTTTCACTTCGAAAATTTTATATTCAATTCATCTTTTTATACGAACCATTGTTATGGCGTCGCTGGTATTCATTTCCAACTTTAGCAAGGCCCATGATTGAATAGAGTATTCTCATTCCTTCAAATTAGAGCTTATCCCTTTTTGATGGATTGAATTGGTCATGGGGTGCAGTCGAACCAAAAATATGTGGAGCTTATTTTTTAGTTGTGCCAACGTTTCGGCCTTCGGTGTAGGCCGTCATCAGAGCCAATAGTGGGTGGGATGACTTTTCAAACTAACACCTGTCCTCTGGAGTGACAGTTAGAGTGACTGCATCCAATGAACAATTCAATCCATCATTAGAATTATCTAGTCAACTATTTTCCACTCAAATGAGGCATTCAGCAGCATAGAATGCCTCACTGGCAAGAATATTTAAACATATACACCTCAGCTTGTTTTTTTACCTAGGCATCAAAATTTTAAAATAAATTCGAGTTTTAATGACCATTATTAAATTGTTTAAAAAAAATAATTTAGGAAAAACAGGAAGTAAAACTTATACTTCGCAATGAGTTTACACAAGTGTAAACTTAGCAAACATAACGACAATACTCCATTTTACATAGTGGAATTATGCTTAAATTTTAATTGTAGAAGAATAGAGTGAGTGTATTCAGAATATCCTAATGACGTAAATCAAATTTGTTATTCGCTATACGTGGCTCAATATGGAAAATAAACTCCTTGAAATAGCTATCAATAAACAAACTGAGATTGAATATATAGTGAAATTCAAATCAGATTAATTCAGTGCCAGCATTGCCGTTGCACATAACCGTCTAATTCTTCCTAGGAGTAAGTACCAACCATTTTTTATTGATTCATGTATAATTGATAAGCTATAATCAATATAGCCATGTTATGTATATGATAAGCCATATATTTATATCACGTGAACTAAAATTTGTATATCTTTTAAATTAGATTCATTTTAACTAGCATTTCAATTTAACTTTATGGACGACAAGAAACAGCTCGACGTTTAAGGGTGCACCTACATTGGATCCGATGTGATACGATCAGAATTCGGAAGCAAACCAAATGACTGAAATATACCGAGAGTGCCTATATTGGATCCGCTCCGATCCGATCCATTTTTATCCGAGCAATCCGACCGATTAAGTCGCTCGTGGAATCAAAATAGTTTATTTATACGGAAGCGCCTACATTGGATCCGATCCGATACTGTACGATCACATGCGATTTTCACATTTCAAAATCACTAGTTTTCAATCCGATAAGCCAGCCGTTACTATGTGTGGCTACTTAACCTTTATTGTCTAAAATGTTTATTAAAAAATATACATTTTAATTTGATAATTAACTATTATATAAATATCCGTCATAAATCAAAATTAAATATTCTCAATTCTCATTAAAATATGTTATTATTAATCTTCATGAACCATTAAATATAGTAGCGAAGGTTATTTTTCCGTTGAATAAAATTAAATCTATCAAAAATGTACATAAAAAATATACCTACATAAAATTTTAATTCGTCAAAGAAAATTGGAAACATTAAATTTTGATAAAATTATCGTCTTAATGTTTAATTTATTTGTTAAACAGTTGGCAACACTGGGAGGTAAAGGCTTTTCTGATTTTTTATACTCGTTTGCAAAGATTAACAACAAAATAGACTGAAAAGAATTACTCATTGAATTATTTCGAAAAGAGCCTTGATTGCGTCATCAAAGAAATAAATATTATCACAATCGAGAAAATTAAATCATTATACAAAATACGAATATATAAAAAAAACAATAAAGTCTATTTTTTTTTTATTGAAAAACAACTAAATTATTTATTTATAGTCATACAGCAAGACAAAAATATTCTAATATAGTAATATTACCTCATTGTTATAACGTTTGGTTCTTTAAATTTATAAAATTAAGATTATTTATTAATTATTTTTAATATATTTATATTTCACTATAATATATATATAAAGTGTAAGAAATAAAAGAATAAAATTAATACTATTTTATTCGGAAGGCAGTGACTAGTTTCACTATCGGATTGAAAAGAATAGAATCATGTCGGATCTGATCCAGTGTAGGCACTCACTGCGTATTTCAGTTATTTGTTTCTTCAGCCCACCATCCTATGTGATAGAATAGGATCGCGTCGCATCGCATCGGATCCAATGTAGGTTCACCCTAAGGCTACTTCAATATTTACTAGAACGTTCTAAGCTCTCAAATAATTACAAAAGACAAATATACATGACAATCATTAGATCCATCTGGACTTATGGAATAGAGTTTTGGGCTCCACAAGACCATCGAATTCCTCTCGTATTCAATCCTTAGAATCCAAAATCCTTCGTAAAATCCTCAATGCTCCTTACTTTATAACGAACAAAGTAATCCATAATGACTTTAATGTCCCGTTTGTTGCTGATTTGGCACGAATCCGATATCAATCATTTCATGACCCACTTTATTTCCGCTCAAACTTCATTCCAACATCTTCAATTCCTGAAAATCCTCCTCTGACGCCTCTGAAAAGATGGCTTCGTGACCTAAGTTTAATAAGCACCCGTTGTCCTCACTGAACCCCATCGCCATCGCAGCTTGCGCCATACTCTTCTTGTGCGCTGTACTTTTTCTTCACTTATCCCAGGGCAACCTACTAAGCTTTATTACCTTGGCCAAGACCAGGAATAGGTTTGGCAGGTCCTAATTGGTACGTCTCCTCCATGCATATATATATGCCCCGCAAAATCTCCCTTTCAAATGTTTTCTAGTTATTTCTCATCGGCTTCCTTTATGACCCAGGCTTTTAAACCGTATAGAAGGATAGGTGGAATAGGCATTTTCTAGAGAACAGTTTACCTAATCAAAGACAAAAATTTTCTTTTTATAGGTAGGATTATCCTGAAAAAGTATTTATTTGCATGAACCACTCTCTTATTGCCCTATATTAAAACATTTTTGTCTCTCAAGGCCTCCTAACTTAATTAAACCAGCCAGCACCATCGGTCCTCCCGCGTGTTTATTTTTAATTAGGTCTGATTAATTACTAATCGCGGGTTGTCAGCAGCTCTGGCCAGATTATGGAATGAAATCCTCAGTTCATTAAAGAACCATGTCGACATCATCTGCGCAGACCTAAATCTGCATCGACTTCTAAAAAATTGTTCCGATACGTTGTTGATGCATGCTTTGCGGACCACGTGCTCCAGAATTAGATTAAAGACTTATCACAAAATTTCATCTCCTTGTCTCAAACATTTGCAGGTACAAAAATTAACTGAGAGGCTGTTTTTCACACACACTTTAAACCCAAATGCATTATTACCAAAATTTTAATATTATCAGACCAATAAGACAACCTATCATCCAGAAAATTACGCGACTAAGTAAATACACTTGTCATATTTCACAGAGATGAAGGTGATTCTAGTTTCTTTCTTATTGTTTGGCGTGGCTTGGGCTGCCATCAACTGCGAATGTGGCAAAAGAAATGCGGTAAGTCTTTTGATTTTGATTCCATTTTATTCTGTTTCCAATGATTTCCTTTTTATTTATGATATTTATATGATCAAATCCAGGGCAGGATAGTCGGCGGGAAAATAGCCAAGAAGAACGAATTCCCATGGATGGTCGCTTTGGCTAATACTACTACCAAGTTTACGCATTGCGGTGGTTCAATTCTCACTCCATGGCACATCCTCACCGCAGGACATTGTGTCTATAATTACACCCTCCCAGAACACTCCATCCAGGAACTGTCAATTTCTGTCGGAGTCCACGATGTTAACGATGGTTATTATCTATTTAACTTTAACATGAAAAGAGTTGTACGAACTTAAACCTGATTTTGGATTTTTTTTTTCAGCGTCGGACGTAACCAGACAAGACCTCATACCTGCCCAGATCATATTGCATCCTGATTACGTCTTTCCAATAACCAATGACGTAGCCATTATTGTGCCTTCAACTGAAATAAGATACAACGAGTTCGTCTCTCCCATCTGTATGCCCATCGGACTCACGGATGATATACTGGTTGGTCAGATGACAAAAGCTATGGGTAAATAAGACCTACAATGGTTTTCGAGATAACTTAAGTATTGCCATCAGAAGTTTAAACTTTGTTTTCTCTAGGATGGGGAAGATACAACTACACAATGCCTAACACGGATCAGATAAAGAAACTACGAGAGGTTGACCTCAAAATCGTATCATGTGGATATTCTGATAGAACAAAAGTTTGTACCTACGAGCCTGGGAAAGCCACCTGCAGAGTAAGTTGAAGTAGGGACCCGAAATAGTCTGCTAAGAAAGTGTGCTTAAAATGTAGATAGATTTTGGCCATTGCATTTCATTCTAGTCAGGTCAGGTTGTGTTTATATTGAACTACTTGCTCGACAAACCTTAAATTTGCAAACCAGCTTTATCCCCTAATTGTGTGACAGTTCCTGGATGGAGTGTTCTGGTAGGGTGTAATTATAGACACATTGCCTTGGTAGTAACTTGGTAGTAAAGCCAAATTGACCATCCATGGGAATTCGTTCTTTTTTGCTATTTTCCTGCCGACTATCCTACTTCCTGTATTTTAATAAGAACTGTAATAATGAAGCTATGTACCAATTATTAATGACTCTGATAATATGATAACGTTATCATTTACTGATAACAGGCCGACTCTGGCGGTCCCATCGCTTGGTTGGATCCAGAGACGAACAGATTCACAATTGTGGGAGTTGTATCCTACGGACCTTATCGTTGCGGTGTCGATGCTTACCCAGGATTCAACAGCAATGTGTTATACTACGATGATTGGATCAACGAAACGATTGGACGTAAGAACAATAAATATTTTTTATTTAGTGTGCATTGAATTAAGTCATAATTTTATTTTTGTTGTCAATTTCAGGTTCGTCGAGCAATCTCACAGATGTCAGCACTTGCCACAAAGTCTGATTGAATTGGAAATCGAAAATAAAAATTATATATTTCCAATAAACAAGCGTTTTATTTCTGTGATCAAGTTGATCGTACTTTATTAATAGAGAAATCCACAGCATAAATCATAATATATTAAATTTACAGTTAAAGTTTATTAGTAAGAAGGTTAAAGTAACAAGAGAACATTGAAATCACAAAAAAAGAATTAAATAAATGATAATAGAATTTTTAAAAATTGTGATATGTGTAAGTAAAATGTTTTCTAAAGTCTTTTATCAGAGCAACTCGCAAAACTGGCGCCCGAACACAGGGACTGTAAGTATCGATACATCACTGAACTCAGGTAACTTGAGTCATCAACCCGGTCTAACTCTGAACTTTAAAGTGTTTTGATATAATAGACTTACTCAAAGAATTATCATTAATATTGGTCCACACTCCGAGAAGACCCAACTTAGGTGTCTTCCATTGAAGTTCGTTGGTCCTAGGTTTCCGGCAATAGCCATTGTGGAACCAATAGTGACGTACGGATACGAGGCCTGGTCAATGACAAAAAATTGAAAAAGGATCCTTGAAATATGGGAAAGAAAAGTCTTGCGTAAAATTTTTGGACCAATCATAGTGGAGGACAAGTGGAGTATCAGGTCCAATTAAAAGCTAAGGGACCTACAAGAAGAGCCTGATGCAATAAAACTCATCCAGCTCAAAAGACTAAGATGGTTGGGACATGTGGAGAGGATGGGCCCAACGAGAACTCTAAGAAGGATCATGTATGAGAAACCGAAGGGCTGGTGAAGGGCTCAAGATTGGGGCCTCCCTCTTTCTCAGTTGACTCGACGATGGAGAGGGTGACCTGAAGGCACCTTGCGGCGGACAGAGGCGAATAACATAAGAAATTAGCAGAGGCCAACGTTCTTCAAGGACTGTAGAGCCCAGTAAATAAATAAATAAATAAATAAATAAATAAAATACTGTAAGCTAACTAACGGAGTTGATGTGAAATTATTAAAAAGGTTAAACGCAAGTAACATATAATACTGTAATATTCTGCATGTTGTTGCCATTCAAAAATAATCTCAATTCAAGACTTTGGTATTATTTTACATGTTGGAAATACAATTTGAAATTTTCGTTCGACTAAAAACTGTGCTACGATAAAATACTATGAAGTCATTTTACTTTATTCCAAACACCAATCAAACTATATCAATATTCTATGAAGCGAAACACATGCTTTGATGACCTGAGGGTTTTATTATGCCTTTAACCACGAACAAACCAACAGTAATCCATTCGATCTATCTCCTAACGCTTACACATGAGTAAAGATACGTCACGGTTTGACGGTTGACCAACCGAAATAAAGAACCCTCACAGAATGTTCGGTAAGACAAGGATCAACCGTGCTCTAAATGCGACAATCAGAGAGAGAAAGACGGGCGGAAGGGATTAAGTCTTAAATCCCTCGAGATTAAGAAGTTTCTCGACGATCCGAGAATGGCCTCCCCCCCTCCCGCGCGTCTAGAACGTTCGACCCTGCCTATTTCGCTCGCCGCGAACGACTAGGCATTCAGTAGTAAAGCAGCCAGTGTGATAAACTTGTGTGTCAGTGAACTGTGACAGTCTCGCGAGTGTAATAAACCGTTTCTCTTTATTACTGTAAGTCAGTTTGTCATATTAGAAGAATCTTACGGTCGGTGTATTTTGATTAGTGAACTGTAAGTGTTAATAAGTAGTTGTAAATTGTAGTGTAATTTTATTGTATTTATACAAATTTATTTAAATAGTTGAGCTATTTAGTATTAGTAACATCTTATAATATATATATATTATGATTAAATAGGAGTTAGGTCTATGTTAAAATCTTTAGAATATTGTTATTGTAAATTTATATTAGTCTAATAATTTAATTGTTAATAATTTCAATGTATTCTTTTATTCAATTTGTTAATAAATATTAGAATCTTGAATTTAGGAGTAGTTAATTCATTTTCACACCCCGTAACAATATATATGCACTTCGAATAGATGTGAACAAAATGTGGGTTTTGTTCTCAGATAGTCAATCAAAACCCACAACATAGAAGAGAGAAAAAAACACATAAACTCTTTAAACATTTAGCCAACTACAATCAACTCTGCTATCAAGTAATTAATCACTACTGACGATTTTTTTTTGTTTTCATATTTGGAAAGAATATGTAAAGATATGCACCTTTTTTTTATCGGACTTAGATTAAAATCTAGGAGCCTGTTTTTTCACCTACCATTGAAATTTTAACTGATATGTATGGTTTTAATAACAATTTTAAATTATAAAAAAAAATAAAATTTAGAAAAAATAGGAAGTAAAATAGGCTATTTAACAGAGTCTGGGTACACAAGTGGAAATTGGCAAACAAAACGAGAAAATATTTCATACAGTGCAAATATGTTTACTGAAATGACGTAAGCCAAATTTGTTATTAGTTATACGTGGCTCAATATGGAAAACTATTTCCTTGAGCTAACAATTTATAAACATATTGAGAATAGATATACATAGAAATTCAAATCAGATCAATTCAGTGCCAGTATTGCCGGTGACACGACCGTTTGATTCATCTTAGGAGTAAGTACCAACCAATTTTTATTACTCAATGTGGCTATAAGTAATAACCAATGTAGCCATAGTAAGTACATGATAAGCCACATAATTATATTAGGTTTAGTTTAGTTTGTTCATTTACCGTCCACTTTATGCTGCTATGGCTAACCGGAGGAACCTACAGTGGGAGCTCTAAATTTTGCCTATCCAGGTTTAATTAGGATAGGGATTTATAACGAGTACCTGAAATTGTACAGGCTCGGGACACCCGTTTAACGTCCCTTCTGGAGGACGGCGTAACAAAGGATTTTTTATTGCCTTTAAAAAATCCTAGGGCCACCTGCCGGGCTAAGGCCCCGCGATCTAGGGCTTAGTAGTTTGTTACACGAACCACGAGACCACAGGACGCCCCGACTTATTTTAGGACAACACAACTAAACTTGAATATCTTTGAAGTTATATTCAAATTAAATAGCATTTCACTTTCACTGAATTGAATTATTACTTGTACTTTTCGGCTTGAAACTCCCACACATACACACACACATAAACGGAGTTTTTGAAGAGAGTAGAAAATATTTGATCCGGACCGTGTTCGATGTTAGGTACTCGTCAACAATACCTATACTAATTATGCCCGGATAGGCAAAATTTAGAACTCACACTTAACGAATCTTCATGAGTTAATTTTTCTCATTTAGTTTAAGTAGTGGCATAACTCCACACTCACTTGTCTATTATCTTTAACTGTTACACTTACCTCAAGTAACTCCTAAGACTTTTTACATTTTAAACTTTTCTTATATCCTCATAAAAGACTGAAAAGACAAGAAACTGCTCTACGTTTTCGCCCACTTCAACATTTACTGGACAAACGTTCAAAGCTCCCAATTAATTACAAAGGACTCATTTACATGACAGTTATCAGACCTGTTTGGACATACGGAGTTGAGCTTTGGGGCTCTACTAAACCATCCAATTCATCTCGTATCCAATCCTTACAATCCAAAATCCTTCTTAAAATCCTCAATGCTCCTTATTATGACCGCAAACAAACTCATCCATCATGATCTTAAAATCCCATATGTTGCTGATTTGGCCCAAACTAGATACCTATCCTTCCATGACAAGATCCATACACACTTGAATCCGCTAGTCTCTCAACTTGCTTCCCATACTATTTCTGATAACCCTCCGAGGTGTCTGAAAAAAAGATGGCCTCGAGACCTTCTACTATAGAAGTTTATTGGAGTGCTATCAATGGATAGTTTCCCCACAAGTATTATTTTTTTTTCCATGTCCTTTGTTCATACAGCAGATTTACTTGATGTAATATATTTACAGTTGTAAATATCAATAAATTATTGTTCTAAAAAAAAAAAAACTTTTCTTATAATTCGTTAATACTATGAAGTATTTGGATATGATTTAGGGGAAAGGACATTAAATGAATATTCTACTTCCCCCTGGTTGCCTTTTAGCTTGAAGGTTCCTCTGTCCAGGCAAACCATGACTCCCGATCCTCAGCCATAGGCTTCTTAGCATTCCAGTTCTTATTCTCTAGAACATGGAAGATTTGGAAGTATTCACGTTGACCTGGCTTCAATGTATTTTCATGGGTTCCGTTACTTTTTTATCCAGCAAGGATGTTCAAACCATCTATGTTGCTTCTATTCAAGGAAATACTTCAGAGCAGGGGTTCCCAACCTTGGGGCCGTGAAAAGTAGTCAGTTAATTACAAAAAAAAAAGTTCTCACTTATTTTTGGTTTTATTCTCTTACTCTTAGTGCGTCTTTGTGCTGAATTGAAAGTTTTAGAGTTTTATCTTGTTGATGTAATACTTTTTAGTTGTCTAAATCAGACTAAACCAAAAATATAATATGTGAAAAGAAAATGGTCCGGGTGGAGCGGGGAAAAAATCGCTTGGGTGAACTGTTTAATGGAAAGCCTCTGCCTAACAGCTAGTGACGAAGTTACACCGCGCCCCTCCCCATCGGCAGCCCTGAAGAAGAGCTGGTATGTGGGCCGAAACGTCGATAAAATAATACGAAAATACATACACCTTACTAATATTATAAATGTGAAAGTTTGTATGTTTGTCTCTCTTTCACGCAAAAACTACGGGACGGATTTGGATGAAACTTTACAGTAATATAGGCTATACATCAGAATAACACATGGGCTATAGCAAGCGCGGATTTAGGAGGGGGGGGCGCACAGGGGCAGGTCCCCCTCCGACAGCTTTATAGGAACTGTGGAGAATCCATTATATTACATAATTAAAGGAAAATAACATGATCATAGCTGTTAAAATATCAGAAAGAATAAGAGTGAAACTATTTGTTTTGATATACTACTAATCTTACTAATATTATAAATGTGAAAGTTTGTGTGTTTGTCTCTCTTACACGCAAAAACTACTGAACGGATTTGGATGAAACTTTACAGTAATATAGGTTATACATCAGAATAACACATGGGCTATAGCAAGCGCGGATTTAGGGGGGCGCAAGGGGGCAAGTGCCCCTCCCCATCCCCGACAGTTTTAGAGGTACTGTGGAGAATCCATTATAGTACATAATTAAAGGCAAATCAGGAATTTAGCATCTTGAAATTAGTAGATAGGTCCTTTGTATGATTTAAGAAAGAAGTTTGGATTATTCCACCCTTATTATAATAGGGTTCAAAGGTTCTATGGAACCCTTCAGTTTTGAAGTTAGACATCTGAACTTTTGTACGAATAACCTATAGTGAAAAAAATTAAATTATTTATTATTTTAAATTATTGTTATAAAGCACTGTCAAGAAACTTTATGCGGTAGTCCAAATTCTATGCGACGAAGCCGCGGGCAAAAGCTAGTATATATATATATATATATATATGTCTCATCCAGAAAATCGTGTTAAGTTATTTATTTAGTATTATCGTTACAGTGATTTTGTAATTATAGTTATATTCTACAGGGATGGAGGTGATTCTGGTTTCTTTGCTGTTGTTTGGAGTGGCCTGGGCCGCCCTCAACTGCGAATGTGGCAAAAGAAATGCGGTAAGTCTTTTGATTTTGATTCCATTTCATTCTGTTTCCGATGATTTCCTTTTTATTTATGATGTTTATATGATGAATTCCAGGGTAGGATTGTAGACGGAGAAATAGCCAAGAAGAACGAATTCCCATGGATGGTCGCTTTGGCAAACACTACTACCAAGTTTACGCATTGCGGAGGTTCAATTCTCACTCCATGGCACATCCTCACCGCAGGACATTGTGTCTATAATTACACCCTCCCAGAACACTCCATCCAGGAACTGTCAATTTCTGTCGGAGTCCACGATGTTAACGATGGTTATTATCTATTTAACTTAACATAAAAAAGAGTTGTATGAACGTAAACCTGATTTTGGATTTTTTTTTTCAGCGTCGGACGTAACCAGACAAGACCTCATACCTGCCCAGATCATATTGCATCCTGATTACGTCTTTCCAATAACCAATGACGTAGCCATTATTGTGCCTTCAACTGAAATAAGATACAACGAGTTCGTCTCTCCCATCTGTATGCCCATCGGACTCACGGATGATGAACTGATTGGTCGGATGACGAAAGCTATGAGTAAATAAGACCTAATAGGGTTTTCGAAATAGCTAAATTATTGCCATCAGAAGCTTAAACTTTTTTTGTTCTAGGATGGGGAAGATACACAACAACTAACACGGATCAGACAAAGAAACTAAAGGAGATTGACCTCAAAATCGATTCGTGTGGCTATTCTGATAGATCGAAAGTTTGTACCTATGCATTTCGAAATGTAAAAAAAATTGGAGTAGGAACCCAACATAGTCTGATGGGAAAGTAAAGGAATATTCTAAATATATCGAGAAGGCAGTGAATTAAGAAATTAAACTTAAAATTTAGAAAGATTTAGGCCATTGCATTTCATTCTAGTCAGGTCAGGTTTTTTTATATTCAACTACTTCCAATAAGTTTGGAACTTTTGATATTTCAAGTCCCAAACCAAGTTTATCCCCTATCTCTTATTATTTGGTAACATTATCATTTACTGATAACAGGTTGTAGATCTTCTTCAGGACTTTACTCCTGATAATTTCCATTTATTTAAGAAATGTTTACACTACAATATAAATACATACAATGTAAATATTTATAATTTAGTTCTTCAGGATCTAAATTAGGTCAAGATTATTATATAAGATTCTTCAGGAATAAATATACAAAATACATATAAATTAAAATAATATATGGCATCTACGGGCATTAAACTTGAACCGTAAAAAATCCCAACGGACGAAAAAAAAAAAAATATATATATATTAGCTTTTGCCCTCGGCTTCGCCCGCATGGAATTTGGTCTGCCACATAATGTTTTTTGACAGATCATTTTAAATAAATATTTTTTTTAACCATAAGTTACTCGTACATCCGAAATTTCAGACGTCTAACTTCAACGGATTCCATACAATCATTGAACCCCTATTATACCAAGGAGGAAACCCATGGAGGGGGGAGGGGTGGAATTATCCGAATTTCGTTCCCTAATTATACAAAGAACCTATCTGCAAATTTCAAGATGCTTCCTGATTTGCCTTTAATAATGTACTATAATGGATTCTCCACAGTACCTAAAAAACTGTCGGGGGGGGGGCACGTGCCTCCGGGCGTCCCCCTACCTAAATCCGCGCTTGCTATAGCCTATGTGTTATTCTGATGTATAACCTATATTACTGTAAAGTTTCATCCAAATCCGTTCAGTAGTTTTTGCGTGAAAGAGAGACACACATACAAACTGATTTTATCGTGTGAAACTTGATGTCAAATGAAAAATAAATGATTTATATCTAATTTTGACTTATTTTTTAACCCATATCGTACGAAGGATAGTGATGGTAACAGTAATCAATCGTATAACCTTACTCATGATAGTAAGGCTGCTCACATCTTATCTAGCAATGTGCGGTAGCAAAGCCCGCACACAAATTATTCGAAAATATGGTGTTTCAAAAAAACACTATAAATTTCGAAAGGTAAACGCAAGTTATGCAAACATTCTCTGATGGCCGTCATTATGACAAATTTTCCCTGTGGACCACGATTCAGAGATGTTCCGTTCAACTGGTTAAATAAGGGAAAACTGTTTATTTATTGGTCAGCCAACGTTTCGACCCACATTTGAGGTCTTCTTCAGGATTAAATATACAAAATACTGTTATATATTGTCGGCACTGATGCGGGAGGCAAACATGAAAGAGAATATGTTTTGGACAAAGAACAGACCTTTTGGTTCCCTTGTGGAGCCTTTATGGTCCAAGATGGTGGAGAAAGCAGAAAAGGAGGGAGGATTCTCGAGATAGACACAGGGAAGGAAGGAGGCACTCAGGAGACGAGTGCCGGAGAAGCAAGGACTGGCTACACAGAAGATGGAGAGTCCCGGAGGGGGCAAAGCGAAGACCGACCTGTAACCCAATCTACCCCTGTTCACAGATAAGTTTAATTTATTTTCTGTAAGGCATTTTATGACGATCCTTTTTATACAGCAACATCTGAATCGTTAATCTTGTTTAAAATTGAATAAATAAACGATCCTTATTGTAATTCTTTTGGAGATTACATACCCCAGATACACTATTTATTTATAAATAATATATTGAAGGTATAATAGATGAGTAAATTGGTAAACACAAGAACAGACCTCAGGAAAGGAACCCAATTAAGATTAAGGTATATAAATAATAATTTGAGACTCTGGCATCCCAAATATCAACCAACATATTCAAAATATATTTAAGAGTAGAAACATAGCAAAACATATAAATTAAAATAATATATGGCAATGAAAAATAGTATATACGGACATGGGTGGTAAAAATATATATATAATAAAAATGGAGAACCATTTTAGGTAGATATAAACAAAAAAAAAAACACAGGGAATAGTTATAGAGAATTATCAAATAAGTGATAAAGAATAACACGACATAAAGGCATTATTTAACATAAATTATATAAAACTTGCAAAAGAAGTGATTGAATTATATAACAACAATAGATAACTGTATAATAATGAATGACTATATGCTGCTTATTATTTATATATTTATTTAATTAACATAATAGATAAATATTTATTCAATTTTGTTCATCTCTGTTATTCTAAAGGGACCTGGTCCTGGAATAAAATTATTTTTCTATTCTGTTCTCTTATTTCAATTAAAATACATCTTGTATATTTAGCCCTGAACAAGACCTGAAATGTGGGTAGAAACGTTGCCTTTATATTGTTTGTTTGTTTGTTTGTTTGTTTGTTCATTTAACGTCACTTCATGCTGCTATGGCTAATCGGACGATGCTACAGTGGGAGCTCTAAATTTTGCCTATCCAGGTTTAATTAGGATAGGGATTTTTAACGAGTACCTGACATCGTACAGGCTCGGGACCCCCGTTTAACGTCCCTTCCGAAGGACGGCGTAACTAAGGATTTTTTACCCCCTTTAAAAAATCCTAGGGCCACCTGCCGGGCTACGAACCCGCGATCTTGGGCTTAGTAGTTTGTTACGCTAACCACTAGACCACAGGTGACCGTTTGCCTTTATATTAAAAAGTTCTTCATACAAAGAGACCATTTTCTTCCTCATAAACAGCAGAAGTCAGGAGGACAACTTATTGGAAAGCCAATGTTTCAATCCATATCGAATGTCTTCTTCAGGGCGAAATACACAAAATACAGTCATATTAAAATCATACAAGGTAACGGTATTATTTAAAGCTAAGTATGCAAGAGTATACTGAAAAATTAAAGAAGTGTTACAGTCAATAAAAATATAGTTATAGAAGAGGAATCGATAAGAATATTCGTAACATGATGGCAATATCCATACATAATATAAACAAAGTCCTCGGCCGCGCCTGTTCACGGTAAACTCAATAACTACTGCACGGATTTTCATGCGTTTTTCACCAATAGATAGAGTGATTCACCAGGAAGGTTCAGGTATGTAATTTGTCAAGGTACTGTGTAAATTGGTTGGAATATAACGATAATTGTTGGAAGTATAACCTCCAGGGAGGTTTCATCGACGACGCAGCCTAATGCCTTGGTCATATTCCTCTTTTATAGATCTACAAAAAAGTCAGTGATAGCATATATCTATCTTTTAAGGATAGCTTACTATACCTATTTTATCTTCTAAAAAATTGATAAGGTACAATGCGCTATTTGGAAAGCTATTTAGAGGAGTACAGTATTGTTTGTTTATTTAACGTCACTTTATGCTGCTATGGCTAATCGGACGATGCTACAGTGGGAGCTCTAAATTTTGCCTATCCAGGTTTAATTAGGATAGGGATTTTTAACGAGTACCTGACATCGTACAGGCTCGGGACCCCCGTTTAACGTCCCTTCCGAAGGACGGCGTAACTAAGGATTTTTTACTCCCTTAAAAAAAAGAGTACAGTATTAATCCTAATCAACTTATGTACTTTAGTTAACTAAAGCATTTGTTGAGCATTATTAGAATATGTTATACCATATAATTGAAATGAGTATCTTAAGGGTTATCGCAAAAAATTAACGGGCGTGAAAATAAATTCGTATATAAAGAATTTTTTTTTTTATGTTTATAATATCTAAATAATAAAATACATTAGACAGAAAAAATATATAGGCATAATATACTACCCGTGCAATTGTCGGGGGGGGGGGGGTCGCTGTTATAAAAATAAAGTATTGAAGAGTTACATGGCAAGGGATGATTACAAATACGGAATAACAAACTAAATATTAGACTAAAATAATAGAAATATAAATTAAATAAATACAATAAATCAAAAGTATTTTAATTTTTAATCAAATAAAAAGTTCGATGGCAAAAACCTATGAAATAATTCCATCAAATCACTTTAACTATTATACTAAACACCAATCAATATCCAAACTTTTCTTCATTAATAATTGTCATGAAATTTGTAGATCGAATATCGTCGGCTAAGAGTGCAAACCTCCTAACTCCACAATTATATTTTGGATCCATCAATTTGGTCCAAAATTATATTTGTATACCATCTTGCTATATTGGCTTCACTGCCCAAGCTATGATCTCAGGGAAAAGTCCGATCCTTTGATCTGAATATAATTAAATACTAAAATGGGATGCCACCCTGAGATCGTTATACTTAATATGTAATAATTTTATGTTATTAATAATTAAGAGGCTTTTATAGTCTTCTCCAAAGGTTAACGTGGTTGACTGACCAGGAGTTGTTTATTAAATAAGAATAATTATAGAAGAACATTATATTTTATTTGTGCTGATCATGGTTACAGACTTCTTAAATCTTAAAAACAACTTACAATGAAAACGGGAAGCTATAGGTGACTTATGATACATGGGGCTTCATTCTCCATCCTCCTCCTTACGTCTTGACTTGGCTGCTGCGTACCGACAACTGCCCCCTCTCTTCA
Source organism: Arma custos (assembly GCA_037127475.1). Lineage (NCBI taxonomy): Eukaryota > Metazoa > Arthropoda > Insecta > Hemiptera > Pentatomidae > Arma > Arma custos. The sequence continues at coordinate 8,226,246 of CM073764.1, forward strand.
ATGTAAAGTCATGAACCCTAAGGACCATTTTACTCTACCTGGCCTAGGCCCCTTATTGTCACCTATAGCAATCTGTAAGAAAAAAATTGGCCACATAGACTGTAAAACTAGCTAGACTCACTCTAAACGTAAAATCGGCAAAAAAAAATGTGATGCCTAAAATTGTCAAATCCAGTATATTCAAATCGCGCGGCTAACTCCATGATTGAGGCCACTTATATCTTATAACTTATTAACGATCAAAGTTAGTATTTTATTAGTTCCTAATAATGTAGAACATCCAATAATACACCAACTGTATTTTTGGTTTTAACCTAAAACTGTAAAATTCAAATTTATTAAGTTTTATTCATCTCATGTAAATTTGTGTCAAAGTGAGTTAGCAGATTTACATAATTAATCGACGATATGGTTATGTTACGGGCTACTGGGTATTAAAATGAATTAAACAATTCCTCAATTAAAGATAATAATATTTATTAACAAAAGTGATAAAAAGGATACAAGTAAATTATTAACAATTAAATTATTAAACTAATATAAATTTATAATAACAATATTCTAAATATTTATTATCTATGCCTAACTCCTATTTAACTATTACAATAATATTAGATATTACTAATTCTAGATAGCTTAACTAGTTACAATAGTTTCTATGACTACAATTTATAACTAATAATTAACAATTACAGTTCACTAGTCCACCGACCGTAAGATTCTTCAAGTATCACAAACTGACACACAGTAACAAACAGAAACAGTTTATTACACTCGCGAGACTGTTACAGTTCACTGATACACTTATTACACGGGCCGGTTCAACACTGACTAGTTTATCACACTGACACTCACTTATCACAGGTCTTCTCCGGTCTACTCTCAGGCTAAGACTGACTGGCTCGAGGTGACGGAAGTATTTAAGTAGGCAAGGCCGAACATTCTAGAATACGGAGGGGCCAGAAAATTCTGGAATCTTCTTAATCCTTTTCCGACAAAAGAAGACTATCTAGAACGGTCCTAATCCTATTTTAACATCTCCCGCCGACGGATTTAAGCCGCTAATCCCCTTACTTCCGTCTTCCTGCCGGCGTCCGTAACAGTTATTTATCAGTCTGAGTTACGCTGGCATTGAGGGATGAAAAACGTCTTCAGGTATTCTAAAATAAGGTATTACGTATTATCTTCGGTCCAAAAAAGGACCCTGGGAAATATAGGAGCTTACATAACGCGGAACTGAGAAGCATGCATCCGGTAAATCTTACTCAAGTGATAGCGTCACTAAGATTAAGATGGGCTTGTAAAGTTTCTGTGCTTAGTAACGAACGAATTCCTAAAAAATTAATAAACGCGGTGTTCTAACACAATCGAACAAATCGTTTGAAGGATAGACCGAGACGTAGGTGGGAAGATTGCGTTAAGAGTGATCGGAAGGATTTAGGTTTTGGTAGTTTTCCGTGAATAGAAACTTGTAAGCAGAGATTGATGGTATCGGCATCGAACCTTCGGGCTCGCTAAGCCTTCTTATTATTATTATTATTTTAAAGGCCTCAATGTCCCGTTTTTTGCTAATTTCGCCCGAACCCGATATCAATTCTTTCATGACAAACTTTGTTCTAACTCGAACCCACTAGTTTCACACCTAATTACTTCTGTAATAACTACGCTCGGTATGAAAAGAAGATGGCCTCGTGACCTTATATATTGTATTGTTACGGCCAGAGGAAGCAAAGGATTAGCGGCTTAAATCTTCTCTGTCTCCTATTGTCGGAAAAGGATTAAGAAGATTCCAGAATTTTCTGGCCCCTCCGTGTTCTAGAATGTTCGGCCTTGCCTACTTAAATACTTCCCTCACCTCGAGGCAGTCAGTCGTAGCCTGAGAGTAGACCACGCAAGATCTGTGATAAGTGAGTGTCAGTGTGATAAACTAGTCAGTGTTGAACCGGCCCGTGTAATAAGTGTATCAGTGAACTGTAACAGTCTCGCGAGTGTAATAAACTGTTTCTGTTTGTTACTGTGTGTCGGTTTGTGATACTTGAAGAATCTTACGGTCGGTGGACTAGTGAACTGTAAGTGTTAATTATTAGTTATAAATTGTAGTGTAATTTTATAATATCCATAGAAACTATTGTAACTAGTTAAGCTATCTAGGATTAGTAATATCTTATATTATTGTAATAATTAAATAGGAGTTAGGCCTAGATTATAATATTGAGAATATTGTTATTATAAATTTATATTAGTTTAATAATTTAATTGTTAATAGACTAGTTGTATCCTTTTGATCATTTTGTTAATAAATATTAGTATCTTTAATTAAAGAATTGTTTAATTCATTTTAATACCCAGTAGCCCGTAACAGTATTTATTATTTGAGTACTATTGCGGGTAGTTTCTCTACTTGCCCTTATTCATGCCATTATGCATCAAGTTTTTAATAACAAGTTGAGATTATAAAATATATAATTTAAAAAATTCCAGGATGTAAGACTGATGAACAGTTAGTAAAACCGATATGTGTACACAAGTGAACAAATTACAAACATAACGACATTTCATTTTCTTTAGTGCAACTATGTTTACTATTTAATTACAGAAGAATAGAGATAATTAATTGGCCGTACATTCAAATATCCTAATGACGTAAATCAAAGTTTTTATTCACTATACGTGGCATGATATAGGAACATATTTCCTAGAACTAGCTATTAATAAGGAAACTAATATTGAATATTTAATGCCATTCAAATCAGATAAATTCGGTGGCAGCATTGTCCTTGTCACATAACAGGTTGATTCATCGCAGGAGTAAGTAACAACCAATTTTTTTTCCTTTTTCTTTTTCTTATTGGCCTATTAAGGACCACATCAACTGTATTTTTTTTTCCTTTTAACATTGGTCCAGTGCTCTCTCATCCATCGCTGATGCTGCTCCCTTATTTCTTCTGTCCACATATACCTCGTCTTCAGCTTGGGCACTTCTTGATAACCCACACAGGTATTTCATCCTGAGACGGTTGCTTCCCAAGACATCCTCGCTGGTAATCCTCCTCTCCTGTAAATCACTTTCCACCTCTTCGAACCAGGATGGTTTGGTCTTCTTTTCCTTTAAATATGTAAAAATAAGATTCGCCAGTCTTGTGGGGTTCATTCTAAAAAGGTGACCATAGAATGATATTCTCTCTATGAGTGTACAGCTCACTGTTACTTGGGCCATCAAATTGGGCAATGAATTTACCTTAGGATCTTACCAACCAAGTTTTATTGATATTTTTTAGGTTATACCCAATATAGCGAGCGATATTGGTTATCTAGGACGCTTATATGGTTATGTATTAGTTATTCATAGGACGCCAAACAAACCTGAAGGACTACGCGATTATGATGCAGGTTTATTATTCAGTCCTTTCTTCTTGGGCCACCTTTTCTTCTGTCCAGGTCGTGGACGGAATTTTTTTTCTATCTACTACAATTACCACATGTTTTAGGAATTTTTGGTAGTCTGTTCTGTTTTCATTAAAAAAAAAAACCTTCTTAATCTTGAGCCTTTGTGTTTCTTGTTTTATTTTTTCTGTGTATCCGCGGTTGAATTTAAACCCTACATTTTTACTGAAATTCTTTAACCTTTCCTCGTACCTCCTCTATTTCTGAGGTCCATAATTTCTGAGTCTCCTTACCCTCATTTCTGTTTCCGTTTTAGCCGGTATCCTTTCTGGCGTTATTTTGGGCCCGTGGATTCTCTTAAGAACCCATCTCTCAATTTTCAGCAGCCTTTCTAAATTGGGGTAAGCACATAGCCTCGGCCCCTTACAATATCACTGATTTTACCATTGTATTGTAGTGCCTGATTTTGACTTTTTTTGGAGAGGCATTCTTTAATTATACATGCTACTCGTTAAGTAGCATAAATTCTCCCAATTTTTAATCCTGTACTCTATGCTTTCTTTTTCTGATAAATTTCTGCTGATTATTTCGCCCAGATATTTAAAACTTTTAACCACCTGGATTTTACTGAATTCCGTTTTCAATTCATTCCTACTAAAGTGGGGTCTGTGGTCATAAATTCGGTCTTTTGAATGGAGATTTTAATTCCAATATTTTCAGCTTTAAAGGACTCCTTTAAAGGATTTCAGTTAGGGTACTTTTGACCAGGCAAATCAAACCTCCCTGTCCACAGCCTATTCTCTTCTGTATAACTTCAGGAGAGAGGCATTTCAGTTCTTATTCTCTCCCACACAGGAGATGTAGTCACTCCATTGATGTCTGGTAGAGCTGTCAAAACCTATCAAGTTGCCACTTTTCAATAGTATCCTTTAAACATATAACCCCTAAATCCTTTCTAGTCCTCTCATTCTTGATACGATCCTGCTTAGTTCTGAATGACAATTTTTGACCTTGATAAAGCGGAAGAAAGTGGCCCGGGTAGAGGTCAATGAATTTCTCTTAGAATTGAAGAAAACTTTATTAAGTAGCCAACGTTTCAATACACATAATACCATTATTCTCAATACTTCCAGGCTCATGATTTATGTAAGGCCTTTATTTATTTATTTCCCAGCTCTAAGTATCATTTTATGACATTCATCCGGGTCCAACTTCACTCATTATTTTTATCTTTACTCTTCCACATGTCTTTGCCTTTTTAGATGTATCCTAGTCCAATATAGCCTAATTGTATTTTTATTACTTGCTTTATTTATAACATACTGTATTTTCTTTTATGTAATTAACGTCTTTACATTTATGTAAGATCTCATTTTACTTATCAATATTAATACTGTATTTTCTAAAATAAAAAATTTCTGGATTTTTATAATTTTACAATTTTTATTACTTACTGTATTTCTTATCTTCTTCTGCATTTACCCACATCATTTTTACCATTTTTACATTTCCCATTTATTATTATTATTATTATTATTATTCTATTCTTCATTATGTATTTTAATGCCTTCCTGGCACTCCGTTGTTTTATACTATACACTCATACATTTTAACCTTTAAATTTACCTTGCTGTGCAATATTTATCATTTTTATTTTTAATTGCCTGTATTCACCATACTTTTGTTGATTTATATTTACTATGTTTTAATATATTTATACCATTTTTATTCTTAATTGTCTGTACTTTGCATATAGCCCTGAAGAAGACCTACATTGTAGGTCGAAACGTTGGCTACTTGATAAAGTTTTCTCCGATTCTAATTTGTTTCCCGGACCACATTCTTCCACAGATCCTGTTTTTTACAGACCATACATACTACCTCTTATCCAGATTATTTTATTTATTAATGCAATTATCGCAATTAAGTAATAACACTTGTCATACTCCATAGAGATGAAGGTGATTCTAGTTTCTTTCCTACTGTTCGGTGTGGCCTGGGCTGCCCTCAACTGTGAATGTGGCAAGAGAAATGCGGTAAGTACTTCGAAACAGATCCTATACCATTCTGCTACCAATGATTTCCGTGTTGTGATGTTTATGTGATCAATTCCAGGGCAGGATAGTCGGAGGGAAAATAACCAAGAAGAACGAATTTCCTTGGATGGTCGCAATAACTAATAGTACAAACAACTTCACCTATTGCGGAGGTTCGATTCTCACTCCGTGGCACATTATCACCGCAGGTCATTGTGTCTATGATATTCACACCTCAGCTGTCTTCAACGTCGACGCCATGTTCGTTTCTGTCGGAGCCCACGATGTTAATGACGGTTATTATTTATTTAACTTAACATGTAGAGATTTGTACTGACTTAAATCAGAGGATATCTTGCACTTTTTTCAGCATCGGACGTTAGCAAACAAGATCTCAACCTTGCCCAGATCATATTGCATCCTGATTACGTCTTTCCAATAACCAATGACTTAGCCATTCTTATACCTACGACTCAAATAAGATACAACGAGTTCGTCCTTCCTATCTGTATGCCCATCGGAGTCACGGATGATAAACTGCTTGGTCAGATGATAAAAGTTATGGGTAAGACCTGCTAGGTTTTCGAGAAAACTAAATTATTGCCAACAGAAGCTTCAACTTTTTTTCTTCTAGGATGGGGAAGATACGACTGGAGAAGGCCTAACACAGATAAGGTAAAGAAACTTAGGGAGGCGGACCTCGAAATAAAATCATGCGGTTCTGATAAAACGAAAGTATGCACCTATGCACCTGGAAAAGACACCTGTAAGGTAAGTTGACATATGGACACGATACATTCTCATAAATCAAGAAAGTAAACTCAAATTTAGATTTATTTTGGCCATTCCATTTCATTCTAGTCAATTCAGGTTGTTTTTTATATTCAACCGCATATCCTACGTCTAAATCTTTTGTTATTTCAAGTGTCAATCTTGCATTAATTTTTAGAAAATTATGAGAGGAAAATAGTTGACTGGATGATAAAATGGAGAACGGACATAGTTGGGGGGTGCGGTAAAAAAAAACAACAAAAAAACACTTAATAAGTACCAGACTTATATTTAGTACGTGCCGACGTTTCGACCTACAGTGTAGGTCATCTTCAGGGCTGTGAGAGAGAAACAAACAGAACAAAAAATATATAAAAACGTTACAGTAACAATAATATAGTGACATGTGATGTAGACAATTAAAATAGTGACAGATATGAAAATTAAAGATAACGAATATTAAAAAAGTGACAGAATATAATAAAATTAAGATATTGACAGATATAATAAAATTAAAGATAATGAACAGAAATTAAAATAGTGACAGATATAATAATTAAAGATAACGAATATAAAATAAAATACAGAAAATAAATGTACAGAAAGGATAGAAAAGTAAACATAATATAAAGGGAAAGAAAAATGAGGAGGTAAACCAAAGATACAAAATGAGAAGATTAACATATAAAAAAGGTTGGAACATGAAGGATTTAGAAAAAACTGGTAAATTAAAGATATAAAATGTATGATAAAGGACTTCTAGAGGTTACATAAGTAAATGTATGAGACATAATAATACAAGAATTTGCAGAAAGAAATGAATAGGTATCTCGTAGAATGACAGTTAGAAATGTAAACAAAATGAAAATATAAGTATGGTAAAATATATATATGGCAAAATATATTATGTTTACTTTTCTATCCTTTCAGTACATTTATTTTCTGTATTTTATTTTATATTCGTTATCTTTAATTATTATATCTGTCACTGTTTTAATTTCTGTTCATTATCTTTAATTTTATTATATCTGTCAATATCTTAATTTTATTATATTCTGTCACTTTTTTAATATTCGTTATCTTTAATTTTCATATCTGTCACTATTTTAATTGTCTACATTACATGTCACTATATTATTGTTACTGTAACGTTTTTATATATTTTTTGTTCTGTTTGTTTCTCTCTCAGAGCCCTGAAGATGACCTACAGTGTAGGTCGAAACGTCGGCACGTACTAAATATAAGTCTAGTACTTATTTAGTTTTTTTTACTGCACCCCCCCCCAACTATCTCCGTTCTCCATTTTAGAAAATTAATTTATGTGACTTAAGCTGCTCAACAAACTTACTATATTTTTTAAATATTTTATTTGAAAAGAAAAGATATGACCAGGACCGGGATTCGAACCCGGATCTCCCGCCTCTCCGTGGCGGCGCCTTAACCATCTCGGCCATCCTGGCTCGCTTCTCGGTCAGTCATATACCTTCTTTCCATTGACCCCATATCTCCGCGTTCTCGCAATTAGCGATGTATACACGGGGAGAATGCTAATTGAACATTACTTTAAAGTAATATTACTATATTTTTGTCTCAAGAAATCTGCAAACCAGCTTTATCCACTAATTGCTCCTTTACTTTCCTGATTGTATTTTAATAAGAACTGTAATAATGGAGTTATGTATCGATTATTAATAATTCTGATAATATATTAACATCATTATTATTAATCATAATGTTATTAATTTATTTATTTATTACGTGATAACAGGGAGACTCTGGCGGTCCCATCGCTTGGTTGGACCCAGAGACTAACAGATTCACTATTGTTGGAGTCGTTTCCTATGGACCTGAAGAGTGCGGTGAGTCACCTCTACACGGAGTCAACAGCAATATATTGTACTACGATGATTGGATCAACCAAACTATCGGAAGTAAGTGTAATACTCCACATGTTTTATTAAGTGTACTAGAATTGTGTTATTGGATTAATTTTATTTAATTGTCGATTTCAGGTACGTCGAGCAATCTCAAAGATGTTAGCACCTGCCACAAAGTTTAATTTTATTGGAAATCGAAAATAAAATTCATATATTTACTTTAAACAAGCGTTTGATTTCAGTGACCAAGTTCATTATTCTTTATAAATAATAATTATCATATTTAAGGAAGAAATAGTTGGGGGTGCAGTCAATGAAAACACCAAAATAAGCATAACTTATTTATTATGTGCCGACGTTTCGGCCTACAATGTAGGCCATCTTCAGGGCTAAGAGAGAGAAACAAACAGAAATATATAAAAACGTAGCAGTAACAAGAAAATATAAAGTGGTACAGGAGTGAAAATAAAAATAGTGACTAGATACGATGAAATAGTGAATAGATAAAATAGTGAATAGATAAAAATAGTGACTAGATATTTGATAGATATCTAGTCACTATTTTATCTATTCACTATTTCATCATATCTAGTCACTATTTTTATTTTCACTCCTGTACCACTTTATATTTTCTTGTTACTGCTACGTTTTTATATATTTCTGTTTGTTTCTCTCTCTTAGCACTGAAGATGGCCTACATTGTAGGCCGAAACGTCGGCACATAATAAATAAGTTATGCTTATTTTGGTGTTTTCATTGACTGAACCCCCAACTATTTCTTCCTTAAATTAGAAGATACAGTCGACCAATTCTTCTCTAAAATAATTATCATAACATATTAAATATCCAGTTACAGTTCATTAATAAGAAGATAATTGTGGAAGGTTAAAGTAACAAGAGAATATTAAAATTACAAAAAATCATCAGTATACTTAATATCATCAGTATTATCTGAGCAACTTTTAAACTGGCGCCCGAACACAGGGACTGCAAGCATCAAGACATCACTATTTACTGGTATGTGGTGTATTCATCATCTCAGTCTAACTCGGATTTTCAAAGAACTACGTTATAATAGACTAACTGTTTGAGTAATCAATAACATTGGCCCAATCTCCTAAAATTCGGAAGACTGAACAATCCTCAAGCAAGAACTAAAAAATAAATTTTATTATATAAAATCTTATTTTATCAAACTTTTTTTTTTTATGATAACTGATAAGTCCCTTAATTGAATAAATTAATTTTGAATTACTAAAATAGAGCCAAAAACTCAAAAAGAAACACTATTATTTATTATAATGCAATTGGGAAAAACCACAATGCAAAGCTTTATGTTTCAAAAATACACCCACTTACCAGTCGACGTTTCGCCTATTCAGGCATTATCAAGACACCAAAAACAAAAAGGGGGTTATGTGAATCACATCTTGTGAGTTGTATGTTGAACGTCTTGGTGGTGGGGTGCTGTCTCATGTTTGGAGCCTGTTTGGGCTGTTGATCGTTGGGATGTATTGCACCTTTTTCTTCGAGATGTGATTCACATAACCCCCTTTTTGTTTTTGGTGTCTTGATAATGCCTGAATAGGCGAAACGTCGACTGGTAAGTGGGTGTATTTTTGAAACATAAGGCTTTGCATTGTGGTTTTTCCCAATTGCATTATAATAAATAATAGTGTTTCTTTTTGAGTTTTTGGCTCTATTTTAGTAATTCAAAATTAATTTATTCAATTAAGGGACTTATCAGTTATCATAAAAAAAAAAGTTTGATAAAATAAGATTTTATATAATAAAATTTATATTTTAGTTCTTGCTTGAGGATTGCTGATTCTTCAGAATTTTCGGAGATTGAGACAATGTTATTGATTACTCAAATAGTTAATCTATTATACCGAAGTCTTTGAAAATCAGAGTTATACTGAGATGACAATACATACCAGTAAATAGTGATGTCTTGATGCTTGCAGCCCCTGTGTTCGGGCGCCAGTTTAAAAGTTGCTCAGATAATACTGATGATATTAAGTATACTGATGATTTTTTTGTAATTTCAATATTCTCTTGTTACTTTAACCTTCCACAATTATCTTCTTATTAATGAACTGTAACTGGATATTTAATATGTTATGATAATTATTTTAGAGAAGAATTGGTCGACTGTATCTTCTAATTTAAGGAAGAAATAGTTGGGGGTGCAGTCAATGAAAACACCAAAATAAGCATAACTTATTTATTATGTGCCGACGTTTCGGCCTACAATGTAGGCCATCTTCAGTGCTAAGAGAGAGAGAAACAAACAGAAATATATAAAAACGTAGCAGTAACAAGAAAATATAAAGTGGTACAGGAGTGAAAATAAAAATAGTGATTAGATATGATGAAATAGTGAATAGATAAAATAGTGAATAGATAAAAATAGTGACTAGATATCTATCAAATATCTAGTGAAAAAACTGGGGGAAATTAAAATAGTGACAGATATAATAATTAAAGATAACGAATATAAAATAAAATACAGAAAATAAATGTACAGAAAGGATAGAAAAGTAAACATAATATATTTTACCATATATATATTTTACCATACTTATATTTTCATTTTGTTTACATTTCTAACTGTCATTCTACGAGATACCTATTCATTTCTTTCTACATATTCTTGTATTATTACGTTTCATACATTTTACTTATGTAACCTCTAGAAGTCCTTTATCATACATTTTACATCTTTAATTTACCAGTTTTTTCTAAATCCTTCATGTTCCAACCTTTTTTTATATTTTAATCTTCTCATTTTGTATCTTTGGTTTACCTCCTCATTTTTCTTTCCCTTTATATTATGTTTACTTTTCTATCCTTTCTGTACATTTATTTTCTGTATTTTATTTTATATTCGTTATCATTAATTATTATATCTGTCACTATTTTAATTTCTGTTCATTATCTTTAATTTTATTATATCTGTCAATATCTTAATTTTATTATATTCTGTCACTTTTTTAATATTCGTTATCTTTAATTTTCATATCTGTCACTATTTTAATTGTCCACATCACATGTCACTATGTTATTGTTACTGTAACGTTTTTATATATTTTTTGTTCTGTTTGTTTCTCTCTCATAGCCCTGAAGATGACCTACACTGTAGGTCGAAACGTCGGCACGTACTAAATATAAGTCTGGTACTTATTTAGTGTTTTTTTTTTTTTTTTTGACCGCACCCCCCAACTATGTCCGTTCTCCATTTTATCATCCATCCAAAATTCATTCAATTCAAAATTATAATTAATTTTGAATTGAATGAATTTTGTGTAATCATATTGCACTCCTTTACCATTTCATACAATGCTTGAAATTTATTGAGTTCCAAGTGTAATCAGACAGTTTAAACATTGTTAATATTACTTTTGCGTCCCATATTTAGACTTCAGATTTATGTACAAGCGAGGTTGACCACCATTACACGAATTATAAAACTTTTCATCTAATCGTACTTTTAAGTCGGAGATGGATCGTATTGGATCTAGGAACCTCCTGCGGCTTACCCAGTCTCTATACTGTGGTTACCCGAAATAAGGAGGAAAAATCTGGAGGTTGAGCGTGATCTAGCACAAATAACTTCCCTGCAGAACCGTTGTACATGAAACAGAACAGTCTCTACCATTTACTGAACCCCAGACCCATTCACTTTACTACAGGATTGGAAAGCAGTGATACAGGTTTTAGGTATGCAGATATTTACCGAGTACCTGACACAGCATAGGCTCGGTACACCAATTTCACGTTCCATCCGAAGGAACTTTAATTAACCAAGTGACTTTAATTAATTGTAATCGATTATGATAGATAATGAATGGTCAACACTGGAGCAAAAAGTCATTTTTTTTAACCTAAACATTAATCCCAAAGATGTACATTATATAACAGAAATGTTTCTCACCGTACATGGATAAGGAAATAATGGACTCCAACAAAATTCGGCAGATCATTAGGGTAAGTGGGACTGAGCCCTAGGTACATATTCCAAATATAGTCGGCCGTCGACAAGACACCTGTTGCCACCAGACCGGTTGCCTCTGAAACCTCCTGACCCGGATGCTTCCACTTTCACTACAACACAGCCGCTCGGCAGTCGATGGGACGTCGTCCATCCGTGGCGGGTTCCAGAGGGAAAGATATCGTATTTAGAGTATGTAAGCAAATAAGTTGGTACTTGGATTCAAACAACTTATTACCTATTGAACTCTGAATTCATAAAGAAAAAATAAAACCGTACAACTACAACCTAGAGTTGTACTATTATTATTATGTTAGCGCTACAACCCGCAAGCGAGTCCTGACTTCCTCTATTACGAATCGTCATGCTTTTCTATCCCTGGCTGTTTTTATCCACCTGTTAACTCACGCCCTCTTGGCACACACAATCCATCTATCTCAGTCTAGGCCTACCAATCGCTTGACATCCCCGAAACTGCTTCGTCACTGGTACCCTTGAAGCGACATTCATTTCCATCCTGGTGACATGACCTGTCCACCGAAGACGATTTAATTTGATCATTGTAGTGATAGCTATATTGTTAAATAGGTCCCATTCCCCTCTAATTTTAACTTGATAAAATTTGAACTGTATCAGAAACAATCAATAAGTACAATAGAGTAGAGAACGGAGATAGTTGGGGGGAGCAGTAAAAAAAAAACACTTAATAAGCACTAGACTTATATTTATGTGCCGACGTTTCGACCTAGAGTGTAGGTCACACCCGGTTGCACCGTTTGTTAGTCAGCCGGTGCACCCAACGGCTTCTCTCTCCAAATCGCCCTGAAGATGTCCTACACTGTAGGTCAAAACGTCGGCACTTACTAAATATAAGTCTAGTGCTTATTAAGTGTTTTTTTTACTGCACCCCCAACTATCTCCGTTCTCCAGTTTATCATCCAGTCAACTATTTTCCTCTCATACTCTCAAATAAGTACAATACTAGTCTTATATTTGCGTATTTCGGATAGATCGCCTGTTAATCCATTATAATATACATCCCAACGCTCCCCCGCCCTACAACAGATTACCATCATATATAGTAGTATGTATCTCTAGATCCACTGTGGGATCAACAAATCTTCCTTGGGCCTACCGAGCTTCTATAATGTGGGTATCCTTAATTAGAGAAAAAAATCTGATTTTTAGTTTGATATTTCCTTTATCATTCTGTAATTAAGAATGTGAAACCATCAAAATTTCAAACTACTAAGTCCAAGATCGCGGGTTTGTAACCCGGCAGGTGGCTCTAGGATTTTCTAAGGGAGTAAAAAATCCTTAGTTACGCCGTCCTTCGGAAGGGACGTTAAACGGGGTTCCCGAGCCAGTACGATGTCAGGTACTCGTTAAAAATTCCTATCCTAATTAAACCTGGATAGGCACAATTTAGAGCTCCCAATGTAGCATCGTCCGATTAGCCATAGCAGCATAAAGTGACATTAAATGAACAAACAAACTATCAAAATTTTAAACATCTAAATAAGTCTTGCAGTTTTGAGCATATTCATCCCCTCGGATAGGATTGCCAGGTCGCCTAACCTAATAGCCGAATAGACCAGCCAGTTTGCCCGGACATTTGGGTAAAAAAGCCGGATATCTTACATTATTGAAGATTTTTTTCTCAGTATTAATAGCTACGACAACAATTTATTATGTAGAATCAAGCTTTTTTTATTATTACCATAAATCTTCTTAAATTGCAATGAAATATAAATAAAACGCCAAATCCGGATGGACGGACACCGTTTATTTTGGCCGGACAGGCAATCAAAAAGCCTATATTCTGCTTTATCCGGACGCCTGGCAACCGTACCCTCAGAGTATAGTACAAACAAATATGCGCATCGGAAGGGGTCATAAAAGCTAGCCATATCTTTTGTAGACCAAGTACATTTGCGAAATCTTACTAATATTATAAATGTGAAAGTTTGAATGTTTGTCTCTCTTTCACGCAAAAACTACAGAACGGATTTGGATGAAACTTTACAGTAATATAGGTTATACATCAGAATAACACATGGGCTATAGCAAGCGCGGATTTTGGGGGGCACACAAGGGCACGTGCCCCCCCCCCCTCGCCGACAGTTTTTTATGTACCGTGGAGAATCAATTATAGTACATAATTAAAGGCAAATCACATGATCATAGTTGTAAAAATACCAGAAAGAACATGAGTGAAACTATTGGTTTTGATATCCTACTAATCTTACTAATATTATAAATGTGAAAGTTTGTATGTTTGTCGCTTTTTCACGCAAAGAGAGGATTTCTTTAAGAAAGAAATTTGGATAATTCCACTCCAAGGGTTTCCTCTTTAATATAATAGGGGTTCAAAGGTTAGTTAAATAATTAAATTATTTATTTAAAATGACCTTTCACAAAACTTTATGTGTCAGACCAAATTCCAGGCGAGCGAAGCCGCGGGCATAACCTAGTACTTTATAAAACCGTACCACTAAAACCCTTGAACGGTCTTGGTAGAGACTATATTGTTTTTCTAGGACCAACTATACACAGTGTATGTATACTAACCTAATAATAATTCTACACTAATGTAGTAATAAGGCCCAACAACTGACCTAAAAATAACAAGAATATGGTACCAGAAAAAGCCTGTACCACTACAACCTGCAGAGGTACTTAGGCGATAGAGAATGTACTGTTTTTAGGATAACGGTTGTGCAGGGAGGTGATTTGTCTCAGACCACGCTCAACCTCCAGGTTTTTCCCCTAATTATGGATACCCACTTAATAGAAGTTAAGACCAGGATGGTCTCAAGGTCACACAGGTCCCATAAGTGGGTGTTAAAAGATAAAATAATTAACCTGTAACAGCCGATTTTAACATAGAACCTCCAGCATACAAAACAAACTATAACTAACCATCAAACATTTTTTCTTAGAGCATACATTTAACTTATTAATAGTTTGTCGGAAATTCAAGTTGAGACTATAATTAATAACGAAAAATCGTAATATAAAAACAAAACAACATTAAAGTTCATTATCAAGGTTTCCCTTTGTTGTTAACAGGGCAATGAACGTGTGGGAAGAAATAGTATAATACTTCCGGTAAAGGCAGAGTTAAAGAATGGGATTTCTCGGTTCATTCACAAAGGTAATCAAGGATGTCTTGGCATTGTTAGTGAAATATTTCATTAATAATTGATATATTCATATTATATCGAAGGGAGCGGAGTGGCTTAGTGGTAGAGCACTGAGTTGCCATGTCGGAAACCCTGGTTCAAATCCCGCAGCGGGCAAGACTTTTGAGAGGTGGGAGACCCGGATTCGAGTCCCGGTCCTGCTCATATCTTTTCTTTTCAAATAAAATATTTAGAAAATATAGTAAGTTTGTTGAGCAGCTTAAGGCACATAAATTAATATTCTAAAAATTAATGCAGGATTGACGCTTGAAATAACAGAAGGTTTAGACGTAGGACGTGCGGTTGAATATAAAAAAACAACCTGACTAGACTAGAATGAAATGGAATGGCCAAAATATATCGAAATTTAAGTTTACGTGCTTGATTTACCATCGCTAATATATTAAGAGGGGAGCGGAGTGGCTCAGTGGTAGAGCACTGAGTTACCATGCCGGAAATCCTGGTTGAAATCCCGCTGCAGGCCATGACTTTTATTTAGTCTGTTTGCAGCGGGAGATGGATCATATGGGATATAGGACCCTCCTGGGTCTCACCCAGCCCCTATAAAATATTATAAAAATATAGTACAAAAAATAAGGGGAGAAATATGGCGGCTGAGCGTGACCTAGGACGTCACCTCCCGGCTCAGTCATTGTACTAGAGACAGTACAATCTCTACCATAAGATGGACGCATTGTGGCCGTTTAATTTTTTTTATATTCATAAGTAGCAAGTTTGCCAACTGTAAATATCCACAGAGGAAATATTAAAGTCACTCACAAACATTACCCAATCTAGAGTTGTATCTTATCACTATTTACAGATAAAGCTGTTCCCACGCATTTTTTTTTCGTATGCAAATATCTTCACGAAATTTAAAATGATAAAAAAAAAAAAAAGGTTCTTTTCGTAAATGTTAGTAAGGCTAAAATACAGCGTACTTTATCCGAAATAATGTCGTTCAGAAATTTCCGGTTAATCTAGAGGTTTTTCAGATCCAAAGGCTATTAACAGAGTATTTAAATTATTTATCACAGCCTGATTTAAATCCGGGACTTTGAGCAAGGCAGCTCAGCGCTCTACAACTGAGCCACACGTTCTCCGTTTATTAGTAATAACAAATAATAAAAATAACGAAAGTACAAACGAGAAAAAAAGAGAAATGACTTTGAAGTGGTAAGATGGAATGATTAACATAAGAGAACTACCGCTCCTCTCATGAATACCTAACCACTCACTCAGTAAAAAATAACCTTAATTCGCTTCAAGAACAGGTTTAAGCTTAGTAATTCGGTTTTCCGGCCGGGTTAATCCAACCGTCATTTTAGTGCTCGACTTCTCAAGGAACATAAGTCTTTCTCTTCACCCTCAACACTTGAAGCGTATCTTAGCGGAGTTAAGATAGGATTTCGTCCGTTGTTTCTAAGCGAAGTAGACTTTATAAGATAAAGACATGTAGGCAAATTACACGCTTGCGGTTCTCAAATAACAAATTCAACTTAGAAGGTCACGAGGCCATCTTCTTCTCAGATGCTATGGAGGATTATCGGGAATTGAAGAGGTTGTTAAGTCTGAAACTTGTTTGAATTTGAAATCGAATTCGAGCGAAATCAGTAACGAATGGGTTTGATGTCGTTATTGTTGACTTTATTTGTAACAAAGTAAGGAGCATTGATGATTTTGGATTGTAAGAATTGGATACGAGAAGTAGCCTCAACGTTTTTTATAAGTTTTATTGTTGGTTTAAATAAATTAATGAAATAAATAAATGCCTACTCAACTTGTGGCATTTCCAAATCTATTCTTTAAATGAATATAAGATTAATAATTCACTTTAAAGACTGGAGCAAGCAATAAGGAGTAATTTAGATGTCAGTATGCTCATACAACATTCTAGAGACTGCGACATCCCAGATCCTGACCTAGAGATATTCTGCCGAGATACGATTATGCATTTTTAATAAGCTTAATGCAGAAATAGGTAGGTTCAGGGAAACGGGTAACATGCGACTTCTATAAATCTAAGTCAAGGATCGATTCTCGGTATCGATTCAACCTTCCTACAGATAATTGGCTACATACGGAACATATACCAAGTCACGCTGTCGTTTCCGACTTAAATGAAAATATTGGACCTCATTCATACATCGAAGTATGCATTGAAAAGTAATCATAATAGTTTGAATCCTGAGAGATTAAAGTTTGACTATATAAGAACGTTCTCTGACATTAATGAGGCGTTAAAGAGTTACAAAGCGACAAAAGAGTTACTTTAATGATCGGAAAGGAAAATACTGAGAAAAATATATGGCCCATGTTGTATTGGTGTGGAGGCAGGCCGTTATAACAACGATACCTTGGTATTTTTTGTTTTATTTTACTTTTGACTCCTTGCCCATGATAGGCTGTACAACCGGTTTAGAGGCAATTAGATCTTCGTGACAGTAAAAACTACCGTTGAGAGAGGATATGTAGGCCTTAAGTTTCTTAAGTCACTTTTACGAAAACTAACAAAGCAGGAACGAAAAAATAATAGTTATAAAAATAATAGAACGCGGGTCCGCAGCCCGACAGATAGCCCTAGGATTTTAGAATGAACGTAAACTGGGGGTCTCGAGGCGATGTCAGATACTCGTGTGGATCCCTATTCTAGAAAAAGTTTAGGGCTCACACTGTGGCATCGTCAGATTAGCCATAACAGTATAAAGTAACGTGAAATGAATAAAAAAATAATTAAACAATAGGCAAGTAATAAATCTGTTACCATAATAAACAATAGCCTAATTCATCTACCCCTCGTCAGCTCAATGTAGTTTTTTATATTTTTTTTTCCCTTATGCTCTTTACTATTTATTTAAAAAGTAGGTGAGAGAATGACAAATAAAATTCATAGAGATAAAAAAAATAAAAAGACAATTTAGAATAGAATGGAATAAATAATATAAGGAAGAAATAGTTGGGGGTGTAGTCAATAAAAACACCTAAATAAGTGTAACTTATTTATTGTGTGCCGACGTTTCGGCCTACAATGTAGGCCATCTTCAGGGCTAAGAGAGAGAAACAAACAGAAATATAATATAAAACACGTTGCAGTAACAAGAATATAGTGACAAGTAATGCAGTAAAGTGGTACAAGTGTGGAAATTAAAATAGTGACTAGATATGATGAAATAGTGAATAGATATGATAAATAAAGATAATGAATATAAGAGTGGTTACAGAATATAATAAAATTAAAATAGTGATAGATAAAAATAAAATTGTAGATGATGAACAGAAATTCAAATAGTGACAGATATAATAATTAAAGAATACGAATATAAAATACAGGAAATAAATGTCCAGAAAGGATAAAATGTAAACATAATATAAAGGGAAAGAAAAATGAGGAGGTAAACTTTAATTATTATATCTGTCACTATTTGAATTTCTGTTCATCATCTACAATTTCATTTTTATCTATCTCTATTTTAATTTTATTATATTCTGTAACCACTTTTATATTCATTATCTTTCTTTATCATATCTATTCACTATTTCATCATATCTAGTCACTATTTTAATTTCCACACTTTTACCACTTTACTACATTACTTGTCACTATATTCTTGTTACTGCAACGTTTTTTATATATTTCTGTTTGTTTCTCTCTCTCTTAGCCCTGAAGATAGCCTACATTGTAGGCCGAAACGTCGGCACACAATAAATAAGTTACACTTATTTAGGTGTTTTTATTGACTGCACCCCCAACTATTTCTTCCTTATATTAGAAGATACAGTCGACCAATTCTTCTATAACAAGAATAAATAATAATTTTATTCTGTTAAGCATAAATGATAATATAGCAGAAATGAACAAAATTAAATAAATATATATCAGGCCAAAGGACTAAATTATTATAAATAAAACTATATTTACATATAATATTCCACTGAACCCTGTCGAACAGATGCGTTACCTAGGACTCCGGGCAAACGTCTCACTTGGAATCCTCATACAAGACTGAAACACAAGAAACTGCTCGACGTTTTCGCCTACTTCAACATTTACTGGACAACCGCTCTAAGCTCCCAATTAATTACAAGAGACTCCTTTACATGACAGTCATCAGACCTATTTGGACATACGGAGTTGAGCTTTGGGGCTCTACTAAACCATCCAATTCATCTCGTATCCAATCCTTACAATCCAAAATCCTTCGTAAAATTCTAAATGCTCCTTATTATGTCACAAATAAACTCATGTTGCTGATTTGGCCCAAACTAGATACCTATCCTTCCATTATAAGCTCCATACACACTTGAATCCGCTAGTCTCTCAACTTGTTTCCCATACTATTCCTGATAACCCTCCGAGGCGTCTTAAAAGAAGATGGCCTCGAGACCTTCTACTATAGAACTTTATTGGTAGTTTCTCCATAAGTTTTGTCATGTCATTGTACATTTTAGCAGATTAACTTGTTGAAATATTATTATAGTTGTAAATATCAATAAATTTAATTTAAAAAAAAAATATTTACATAATATCTTGAAAGTAAATAATTAACAGGTATGTTTTGGTAGAGAATCAGAAGATGTGTTACAAAAATAAGATAAAAAAACAGACATAGTTACAGTAAAAAGAAGGCTTATGGAAAAATAAGTGAATAAATAATAGTGTCTAATAATATCAAAAAATGATATCATTATGAGTAAGGAATATTTACAGTAGTTCATCAATCGATCAAGTTGAATATATCTATAAATTATTTATTGATTATAAAGCATTTGATTGGGAATTTAGAAGATGCAGGAAAAGTTTGGATTTAAATGAGGCCAAAGAATCCGTCATGATCGAGTGGGAGTGAGTTCCAAAGAGAGATAGAACGGGCGAGAAAGGAACGCTCAAAAGTTGTGGGGGACGGATATAAAGATCGGAAGGGCGAGATCTTGAGCCCTGGGATTGGATAGAGGATTTGAATTGTAGGAGACTATAGATATAAGATGGATGTTGTGAGTTGATAGTTTGATATAAGTAAGAACTAGAAAAAAGGAAATAGAGCCTGCGGATAGAAGGAAAAAGCCACTTTAACTCAACGTAACGACGGGACACATGAGACCTTCTCGGGGCATCGAAGACAAATCGAAGCGAACAGTTCATAATCCGCCTCAACCTCTCCTCGAGCCTGTTCGAGAGGCCACTATATGCCACACAACCCTAGTCAAAGTGTGGAAAGATAAAAGAAGTGATCAGGAGCTTACGGATAGGTAGTGTTAGAAGATGCCTGGAACGGTGGAATAACTTTAGAGAGCTTACTGCTCGGATAATATAATGGAATTATCTTTTATTTTATTTTTAATTTTAAAGTTTATTCTAGAATAAAGGCAGAAATAGTTTTAAATTCATAATAATCATTTTTTTTTCTATAAAAAAGTTCATCCTAGTAAGTGCCAAAACTATGTACCTGACTTGTTATGTAACTTGAGAGCCAAAATCGTGGGTGAAATGAATAATGAATTAATGAAGCTATTTTAGCTTTGATTAATTACGAAGCAGTAAAATAAATTTTTATATTTAGCTAGGAGAATATCCCCTGTCCTTACGGCGGGCTGACCACGATCTTTGAAATTATATACTGTTCATTTATATGTACTACTGTAGGAACTGAATGTTCTAGTGGAAGTCCTTAGATATTATTATAGAAATTGAAGTTCAGTTTTGTATATACATATCATTCTAAAAGTTAACTTTACATATTTGAACGTGAAATATAAGTTTATTCCTAAAATTGACTTGAAGAGAATATTAAACTTGGGGGCTATGATATAATGTATTTTGTATTCAAGAAAAGTTCTTCTAATTCTAGAAATTTAGCATTTATCCTCCGGAATCACAGATACATCTTAAATATAATAGAATATTGCATTACTCCGACTTTTTCCTGACACAACGAACTTACTACATGCAGAGAATCTGATTACGGCTGCAAGAGAAGGGTCAATTCTCCTCCGAGGAACCTTGGCAGAGACCCTCGTGGGAACATTAGTTAACATTCTCACGGCCAAAGATATCCTGAGGAGACAATGAACTGACGAGTCCAAAGAGATTATCTTCATTATCAAGAACATTAAGATCAAGGAGGAAATCTCGAATTAGGAAGGGTTAATTGATGATATTAACCGATTTTGAGCCGAAATAAATTGAGCTAACTCGATGTAGACATTAATTAAGTGAGTAAACCAATAAAAAATGTAGATGAGATAACAAATAGGTAAATTTCAAAATTGAAAACAATAAGAAAGTCCAGCGAATAAACTCCTCAACTGAGAAAATAAATAATTTGTTTATATATAATTTTTTTTTAAACTATACTCTAACGAGGAGGGAAAACTGAGGCATGACTGTAGCCCGAAAACAGTACAGTCTCTACCGCGTACTAAACCCAGGACCTTCCATGGCTTATAACAGTATAGGTACTTTTTTTTTTATCCTCGAGACAATAAGGACAAAAAACGACTGAAATAAAAAAAATATTGATGTATTTGGTTGGTGATCCAAAACACAAAGATTTAGAATACAAAAAGAAAAGAAATTTCTTATATATGTTAGTTTCGGAATGATCCCACCCCAACTTTCTTCAATTCATACCTCAAGAGTGCATAATTATCACTACATAAAATTAAGCAAAAATATTAATAATATTCAGATGGAAAATTCAGCAATAACAGGAACGAAATAAACAGGAAAATTATAAAGTATATAAGGCGATCCCAGATAACAAAGAAAATGAGAAAAATGATAAATTTGAAGATACAACAAGATAAAAACAAAATCAATATCGCTTTACAGTAAATGTATAGAGCATATCTACTCCAAAACAGGAATTTAATAAACGCAAATTTATATTTTAATATTCAATGATATAAGATTAATTATTTCTAATATTTATAACACAGTTTTTTTTATATAATCTATTTGAACTAATTGAAAAAAAAATTATATAAAAACACATAAATAGTACATACGACTTCTAGTGTATCGAAACCCAAGATATAAAATAATCCAACTTACCTGAAACAAAGAAAATATTATTATTACAATGAATAATAGGTAAAACCATAAAATAAGTTATCATAATACTACATTAAGTACAAATAAAAAGTGCGGACAAATTTTGGCAAAACAGCAAAAAAAATATGGTATTTTAGAGAATAATAACCTACAAACCAGTATTTTAATTTTCTTTTTGTTTTTACAACCATCATAACAATACAACAAGTAAATACTATAGAATTAATAATATGTAATCACATGTAACAAAGACAACATAAATTACCCACTGGAAGTACTAAAGTAACAAATTCAACTTAGAAGGCCACGAGCCCAACTTCTTTTCAGATGCCTCGGAGAATTATCGGGAATTCAAGAAGTTGTAGCTAGGCATGAAACTAGTGAGTTTGAGAGGAAATTGAGGTCATTATTCGTGACTTTATTCATAACAAAGTAAGGAATCTGAAACTTGGAGGATAAAGTTTCAATACAATTTTTTGCGTTGTTTTACGATAAATTGTGACTTATGAAAAGTGAATTACCATAATCTATTTCCAACTCATCCGAGTTACAACACGACTGCATGTAAAGCACACAAAAGCCTATACAACTCGAGTCACTCGTACTGGGTGCGGCACCGGAATTCTGTACAGTCCGGTCGGTTGCGAAAAGGCGACATAACTGAAGCTGATTGCAATTCTTTCTTCGTCGTAGGAGACGTAACAAGGCGGAGGAAAGTCCTTACCGAAGCGTGACAGAACGGGAACGGAGCAGGACTTGGCTATGGAAATAGATTTGATAAGTGGGACTGAGGAACTACCGACAGTATAGATCGATTCAGCTCACTTGAACAACAATCGATACACAACATATTGTAAGATGTAGAATGTATAACCATTTATCATCAAAATAAATGTGAATTAGAATTAGATCATGTTGTGTGACATCTAGGACGCGGGGTATTGACCAGTGTGTTGAGTGCTGTATGACTGTGCTGCAAGTCCTGCGTTCAAATGCAGCCATGGCGGAAAAATTATTTTAATTATAACAACCACGGTTAGACATTAAAGGTGGGCCAAAGCTATTTCACAATTTATACAACTGTTCATTTAAATGTATTGCAATGTAGAGGTGTAGTTTAATTAACGCAGAGGTAACCTGATGTCTATAACAATGTCAGTATCCACTTAATATTCTTTATAAATATTGTTGATTTTGCTTTTAAACAAAATATTGATCTCTGTTATATTTCATGTTTGATTAATAGGTAAAGAAATTTATTTATAAACACGTCCTAAACTTTTTGTACTGTATTCTCTGTGTTGAAATAAATGTCTTAATATTGAAACATTGCAATGAGACATAGCTTTCCCCCCCCCCCCCTTTCAAAGTAACCCTTTGAAAGGACCGTGTATTTATTAGCACATTCCATACTTGAGTATACTATGTGCCTTATAAATTTATTTTTACAAATAATTAACTACAGTTTGATAATACTAACATATACACAAAAGACATTTTTATATATATGCTGTTACAACTCAACAAATTTAACAATTAACAAATTGACTGAATTAGAATTACAATAATTACATAATGATTATCTATGTTTTACATTGTATGATTATTCTTAAATGGATGTAAACTTTTCGAAATCAATACTGTAAATAAATTTAGTGAATTCTGGTCGAAATGTATTGTATAGATCATGTTCAGATACTGGCCAAACTTTTCCTCTTAATATTGTGGAGATAATTAATTTCGATCATTGTCCTTCATACATTTGGCAGTCATATATTATGTGTTTAAATGTCTGTTCTTCTTTGTCTATTGAGCAAGTACTGTCGTTGGTTATGTGAAATCTGTGTAAGTATGATTTGGTACGTCCATGTTCAGTTAAAACCTGAGTTAGTTTGTAGTTAGTGGATTTTATTAATTTATAGTTATTGTTTGTTAGTTTTGGAATGAACCTATGCAAACTAGGAGATTTATTTTAAATATTTCACCGTTCATTCCACCTCATAATTGATTCTTCATCATTCATGAGATATAGCTTGTAATATTTATTAAATCGATGCATTCAATTTTTTCTATTTAAATTCATAAATTCATAAAGCTACTAGGAAGAGCAGCTTTGTGATTATCCAAATCTTAAAAATATTTATAATTTAACTGATCGAGGACTACAAAAAACTATGCAAAAATTAGTTCCACAATCCGATGCTAGGCAACGCCGATAAACAAAATCATGACGTCATGATTATGTGAGCACACTTTAGTTCAAGTCTATAATTATTTAAATCTTTGAGCAAGACTGAGTTATAGAAGATACATCAAGCACAAGACATCTCTATTAAGCTTAACGTATATCAGAAAAAATTTGAATGAAATTACAGTTTAGTTTTGAAAATATCCTCACACAAGACTGAAAAGACTAGAAACTGCTCGACGTTTTCGCCTACTTCAACATTTACTGGACACACGTTCTAAGCTCCCAATTAATTACAAAAGACACATTAACATGACAGTTACCAGACCTATTTGGACATACGGAGTTGAGCTTTGGGGCTCTACTAAACCATCCAATTCATCTCGTATCCTATCGTAACAATCCAAAATCCTTCGTAGAATCCTCAATGCTCCTTATTATGTCACAAACAAACTCATCCATCATGATCTTAGTATCCCATATGTTGCTGATTTGGCCCAAACTAGATGCCTATCCTTCCATGACAAGCTCCATAAACACACTTGAATCCGCTAGTCTCTCAACTTGCTTCCCATACTATTCCTGATAACCCTCCGAGGCGTCTGAAAAGAAGAAGGCCTCGAGACCTTCTACTATAGAACTTTATTGGAGTGTTACCGACGGGTAGTTTCTCCACAAGTATTTTTTTTTTCATGTCATTTGTTCAATTAGCAGATTTACTTGTTGTATTATTATTACAGTAGTAAATATCAATAAATTAATCTAAAAAAAAAGTTTTGAAAATAAATTTTTAAATGTTTTCCTTCGGAAGGAACATAAAATAGGAGTCCATAGGAAAAATTTAAGACTACCACTGTACCAGCATCCGATTAGCCATAGAAGCATAAAGTAACATTAAATGAATAAACATAAACAATGGCATACAAAAAAAATACTTCAAGACAATGCCAATTGTACTTTTGTTAAAATTATTCCTAAACACAATTAAACAAGCCAGACAAATAGACTAACATTGTGTCTAACATTTTCTATTCAGATTTGAAAAGAATGCCAACTCAAGTTACACGAACTGCATTTAAATGCGTTTCTCGAATGAGCTGTCACTTTAGGAACATACTAATTAAAATTCAAGTTCAGTTGCAGCTCTTATTTAGTATCCACCAATACTAATTGCTAAACTACGTTCGTAAATACAAATATAGGATATATAATATATATTAAGGGGAATAATGTTTTGAAATTAAGATATGAACTAAAATATAATTTACTGTAATATATTAAAATTAACAGACTATGTGTGAAACGTGTGGACTTCCGATGAATATAAAACATCTTCTCAAGGAATGCAGACGATGCCAACTTAAAAGGGAAAAATCGGGAGATTTAGGAAACTTGGATGAGATATTATGCAACAACGAACATAACTTGGCTTCCTTGCTCGACTTCCTAAAATCAACAGGCCTATTGAAAGATATATAAATTAAAAGAAAATTAGGTGTAAAGGATTAAATATCAACAATACCAGTATCCAATGGCGTTAATGACCTATGGTTGGCACGCCAAAAAATAAATAAATAAATTACCAAAAATTTATTTTTTATATTTGAAAGCTTATTAAGTTTTTTTTTACATCGATTATTTCATTAATTATCATATATTAGTAATTGAAAATATTTTTAATATCTACATTACTATAATTTTAAATATATTACCTATAATAATGGTAAAGGGCGAAATAAATAAAATCAGAATTTTTCAAAAAATAACAATAAGGTTAATGGAGTTATATTATTTCAATAAATATAAAAACCTGTAGTGAAGAATGGAATTAGTTGGGGGGGGGGGGGGGGGGTGCAGTCATAGATAAAACCAAATAAGTAAAGCTTATTTATTATTAGTGCCGACGTTTCGACTTGCCTTGTAGCCCATCTTCAGGGCAAATAGAAGGAGAGTTAACCATCTATAGTTCTATAGCCGCCTCTCCTATTTGCCCTGAAGATGGCCTACAAGGTAGGTCGAAACGTCGGCAATAATAATAATAAGCTTTACTTATTTGGTGTTATTATTGACTGCACCCCCCCCCCTAATTCCACCCTTCAGTAGATTTTCTAGTCAACTATTTTTCTCTCTAACATTAAAAACCTGTACTACAACTTATGAGAGAATTTAGCTTCGGTACATGCTAGAGACTGTTCTGGGACAACGGTTGTATAGGGAAGTTATATTACTATATTCGTTCGAGAATACTCTCAACCACCAGATTTTTCTACTAAATTAAGGGTATTCAAATTATTATTATTATTAGTGAGCTCCAGGAGGGTCTATAGATCCCTCATGGTCTATCCACGGCTGTTAATAAATTAAATAATTTATTTACCACAGCCGGATTTGAACCCGAAACCTGCAGCATAGCGCTGAACTACTCGACCCCCGATGAATTTTATTATAGAGATATAAACCTGCAGGATAAATAAAACGTCTTAGTTCCTGGGCCACAAAAAAAAAAAAATGTCCACATTATTCAAATTAAGTAACCATCAACTTGAATAATTCTAGAATATAAATAAGTCAAATATAAAGATTAAAACGGGAAAGATAAGGGAATAATGGATGATGGAATGACCTGGAACAGTGAGAATCCCAGGATACAAGTCCAGTTAGGAGAGTCGGTTTCTAGGATTCAGGAACGCAAACGTTGGAATAGGAAACATTCAAAATAATTTTGAATAACAATCATACCTCAGAACTCATTAATATATTTTAAATGTTGCAAAGGATAACTAATCATTCTAAGAATAATTTGAAAAATTGTAGTTCATTAGTTATTTTGTATATATAATAATATATTATATATAATAATATATAATATATTTATAATAATATTACAATATATTTAATATATAATAAATAAATTATAATAATAATGTTTATGGGTAATATAATTTCACGTAAAAGTTAATTATAAAAATAAATGTATTAGTTCCGCAGGGTGTCGCTTTGAGTTAAGTTACAAGTTTTAACTTTTCGTTGGTTAACTTTTTTAATTTTTTTTTTATTGTTATTTTTAAGGTAATTATTTATTTTTTTTAATTGAATATTTTTGTTTTGAAGAGAAAAGATTTGCCCTGGCTGGGATTCGAACCCGGGTCGTCTGCATCTCTAGTGTAGTGCTCTAACTCACTGAGCTACCAAGGATCGTATCCAAGTCAGACAAATCCGTCCACTTCACTAGTTTCCTTTTTTATATTCTCCAAAAAATACAAATAATCGCGAGCTGTATTAGGGAAAAAAAAGTGTAATTATGGGTAATGATCAGTATATAAGGAGAACTATTTATTTTAAAGCCAACGTTTCGAGCCAAATTGCAGGTCTTCTTTAAGGCTTATAATGGGGTCACTAGAAAAAAGATAAAAATGAAATAATTGTAAAAACAATTCCAAACTGAAAGTATTAAACGTACAACCATTAAATGGTGTACTTGATTATCAATTGGTATACCAGAAAAATAAAAAAAGCTATGAAGAAGATTTCTATATATGTTTTTTTTTACTTTTACTCAAATTTTGTTCTCCATTATTATCTTTGTTAACCTATTTTTATTGGTTTATTTCAAAATTGTATATAAAAATAATACTTAAAGTTTATTTTATATTTTAAATGATTACCACTTTTGTATTTTTTTATTTCCAATAGTTTAATTTTTATATAATATTTTGTTGTTTATTCTAATTATTTCGGTTTTAAATATTATTGTATCCTTTCAGCCCTAAAGAAGACTACGAAGTATGCAGAAACGTGCGCTTCTAATTAACAGTTTCTCACTATTTAAAAAATTATGTTTTTAACCTAAACTCCAGCCATTTTCTTCTCTATATTTATACGATTGAATCATAATAATTATAGAAGATTAATTTTATTTTATTGCAATTATATAATTTTATTTTATTTTTTATTATAGATCATTGAAGCAAAAAATATTCTAGAGGGTCGATAATGAAAAGTTGTTGTTATGCAAGAACTGTCTGGAGAGACTAGTAGGCGGAACATTGAAGGCGATCAACATGATAATATTTATGCGGATCCTAACATCTTATCTTTAGCATTACATGTTTAAATTACGTAATTCTGATATATTTAATATATTTATCAGCACATGTTAAGTATCTTTATTAATAGAAAATTTATTTTAAACTAGCGACGAACCAACATTCATTTCACAAATTACACATTCGCTGTTGTTGTTGTTTGTTCATTTAACATCACTTTTTGCTGATATGGCTAATCGGACGATGCTACAATGGGATTCCTAATTTTTTTCTAATCCAGGCTTAATATGGATAGGGATTTTCAACAAGTAAATGACGCACAGGCTCGAGACCCCCGTTTTACATCCCTTCCGAAGGACGGTATAAACAAGGAATTTTTTCTTCCTTTAGAAATTTCTGCCGGACTACGAACCCGCGATATTGGGTATAGTAGGTTGTTTTGCTAACCACTACATCACAAGTCACCCCAAATTTTACTATTTATATCTGGGAAATACTGGAACTGGAGAGTTGCCTTCAAGGCTGAAATCTTAGGAGCCACCTTTGAATAGTGGACTCACTAATACTGTCTTCGCTCCAGAAGTTTGAATCGCGTTTCGACCGATTTCGAACTTGTAAAACAGAATTATGCGAAAAAAGATGCTTTGATATCTTATTAAAGACTAAATTATTTTCAAGTAGCAAAATTTTACAGATGTAAATAAACATTTTCATAAGTCCAACAAACATAAACGATTAACTATATACAAGATCACCTGTGGTCTAGTGGTTAGCGTAACAAACTACTAAACCCAAGATCGCGGGTTCGTAGCCCGGCAGGTGGCCCTAGGATTTTTTTAAGGGAGTAAGTTACGCCGTCCTTCGGAAGGGTCGTTAAACGGGGGTCCCGAGCCTGTACGATGTCAGGTACTCGTTAAAAATCCCTATCCTAATTAAACCTGGATAGGCAAAATTTAGAGCTCCCACTGTAGCATCGTCCGATTAGCCATAGCAGCATAAAGTGACGTTAAATGAACAAACAAAACGATTAACTATTTGGAGAGATACCATGAAGAAAACAAAAATCCTGTATTATATTTCTGACAACCCAATAATTCAAAAAACATAAAAAAATATTTATTATATAATAAAAAAAATAATAACATATATAAGACACCGATCATCCTCCTTAAGAAACCAGAGGAAGGATATTTAAAGTTCTTCTTGGTGAAGAGAAGAAAGCTGTCTTTCTCACGAGGGAAAGTGTGTGCCGCGCCCTGGCTTTGCACCGCTCTCTAGCGCATAGCTTCCACCTCCTCTGGGGTCAACGGTTGTTCATTACTAGTATTATAGTAATATGATAGTATTATAGTAAAATAATAGTAATTTAGTAGGACAAAAGCGACTAAATCTCATGTATCTGGTAAAAAAAAAAAGAAAAGAAAATGTTTAGTCTACAACCAAAAGAAAAAAAAATACAACATAAACGGACTGAGCATTTTGTGGAAAAATACGAGGGTTAAAACGAAAAAACGATTGAGAGGGGATGATCGCATATTAATTCAAGAAGAATTATTTCTTCATCCAAAATAACAATAAGTACTATAGTAATAATATGTACCAACGTTTCGGCCTAACTTCATCAAAGCTGAGAAAACATATGACATCAACATCTGTTTTATTTTGGATGTTATATGGTTTTTCATCAGCCCTAATGATGGCATGAACGTTAAGCTGAAACGTTGGCGCACGAAAAATAATTGGAGAAAAATCTGAAAAAAGCAAAGCGTTCCAGTATACGGAAAAACTAACCAGTACACGTGTCGCCAATTCAGGCAACATCAGGATATACACCAAAAGAGAAATCATATAAAAAAAGTATCTTTGCCTTAGTTGTTTGTTGAACGCCTTTGGATGAAGTTACAGTCTCTACTTGATGAGTCGGTTTGGACTGTTGGTGTAAGATGTACTCCACTTCATTTTATTTCCGAGAAGCGATTACTAAGGAGAATAATTAATAAATACGAAGCTCAAAGTAAATCATATCAATGTATACTATCATTGTGGAAAACTGTGATGAGAGTAAGGTCTTTATACATGAAGAATGGATTGGATAAGAAGAGAATTTTCATCAAAGCTGAGATACAGCATCCGGGTGATGCAACAATGGTAGGACGAAATTTGAAGAAGAATAACACATGCATAATAGGGTGTATAAAAAAAAAAATTATTTTTTTATGTTTTATCAAATTTCTGAGTTCAAAAGTCTGTAAATATTTTAATGTTATTTATTATTTACCAACACTTAATAATCCCTTTAGAGCATCCTCTAAGCTTGTTTACTAACAGTCGATGCTTAAAAAAAAGCCTTAGTTTAGTTATTTATTTCAAAGAAAAAACATAACAGTGTCCTACGAAATTCTCGTAATTTTAAGACATTACTGGAAACAGAATTTCACAGCCGCTGAAGCAACTCGTGAAATTATTAAATGTGAAGGGGAAGGTGTCCTTGCCCAGCGCATTGCTCGGCGTTGGTTTGAAAACTTTAGCAGTGGAGATACGACGTTGGAAAGGAAGAAGGGCTCTGGGCGGTCATTAATGGATATTGATGAGGTTCTGAAGGAAGCTGTTGAGTCAAATCCGTCCACAAGTACTCGCGAACTTGCCAGGGAGTGTGGTGGTCGAAAGATACTGTTAGTCGCCATCTAAATAAATCAAAGAAATAATAATAAAAATATTTAGTTAAAAAAACGGTCATTTTTTTTATAAAACCTATTACACAGGTATATCATAAGTGTAATAAAAATAGCCTTGCATCACTAGAAGCCAGCATCGAAACAGTACAGCCTCTACAATTTACTGAAACCCAAGATGATGTTTGTGTAGGGAGGTGATATGTCAGAGATCACCCTCAACTGTCAGGCTTTTCCCCGAATTAAGAGGGAATTTTGAGGCACAGGGTCGATTTTTGAGTATTGACAGATTAAATAATCTATCTATCAATAATGGATTCGTACCTTTGGCACAGCAACTTATCACTCTACACTCAGAGATACTCCATAACCACATTATGGGTTTAATAAATAAATGTAGGTTGACATACTAAGAGAAGGTATAAACAATAATTTGGAAACTAGTAGAGAATGCCCTGTTTTTTCCATCCCCTGCAAAAAAAACAACACGTTTTTGCCATTTAAAAATGATGAATGTTCTATAGATTGTCAATATTTAGAGCCACAATGCACGACAAACCCTTTCAATCCACTGGCATTACGTGACTACTTTGGGAGAAAGCAGCAGTTACAAGGCTCATAATATTGTATAACTAAATAGAAGCACTTAATAACTAAGAATGAACTAATAATAATTTCAAAAACCAGTAAGTATGTATAACAACAAACTGTGAAGAATTTTTGGTTCAGTAGGTGGTAGAGACTGTGAAGCCGGGAGGATATAGAGATTCAACAGTGTCTATCCGAGGCTGTTAAAAGATTAATTAATCTATTTGCTACAGCAGAAACTTTCAGTTCAGCAAGTCAGCACTCAACTCACTGATTGACCCCGATGTCTATTTATTTATTTTACTTTTATTATTTAATTTTTGATATAAAGCAATAAGAGATAATAAAATTTTCACCCTTAGACGCCCTTCAGACTCTGCTGAGCTAGTGCTCAATGGCAGCAACCTACCGTGGAATAAAGAAGCTGTAAAATATCTCGGAGTTTATTTAGATCGTCATCTTACCTGGAAGCAGGATATCAACACTAAGTTAACACAGGCCTACGCACGACTCTACTTTATCCCATAATCAACAGAAAATCTAGATTAAAACCAGAAACGACCTTATTAATTTATAAAACCATGCTTAGACCTCTACTAATGTACGGTTGTGAAGTGTGGGGTGCTAACAACAAAGCGAAAAAAATTGCAAACTTTCCAAAATAAAATCTTACGGATCGCAGTAAACGCGCCTTGGTTGGTACAGTCAACTACACTGAGAGCTAAAACTAAAGACGATTGAAGAATTTATTAAAAAGCGTTCCACCAGATTTAAGACCGGATTACCAGCAGTCAAAGGAGCTGTAGCATTCTACAAAGGCGAACCTATTTCATCCCCAAGACTAAGACCCGAGACTCTTGAAAGATACTCTGATGTGAACCCTATTAGCTTTCTCACCAATCGTTTTAACAAATTATAATATTTTTTTTTAGAATAATTAGAATAATTTATTGATTTTGACAACTATAAATAATAGTATGTAATATGTAATATAACTGTAATTATATTACATCAAGTATGAACAAATGACATGAAAAAAAAACAGTTGTGGATAAACTATCCATAGATAGCACTCCAATAAAGTTCTATGGTAGAAGATCTCGAGGCCATCTTCTTTTTAGACGCCTCGGAGGGTTATCAGCAATATTGTTACGGGCTACTGGGTATTAAAATGAATTAAACAATTCCTTAATTAAAAATACTAATATTTATTAACAAAATGATAAAAAGGATACTATTAAACCATTAACAATTAAATTATTGAACTAATATAAATTTATAATAACAATATTCTAAATATTATCATCTAGGCCTAACTCCTATTTAATTATTACAATAATATAAGATTTTACTAATTCTAGATAGCTTAACTAGTTACAATAGTTTCTATGAATATTATAAAATTACACTACAATTTATAACTAATAATTAACACTTACAGTTCACTAGTCCACCGACCGTAAGATTCTTCAAGTATCACAAACTGACACACAGTAACAAACAGAAACAGTTTATTACACTCGCGAGACGGTTACAGTTCACTGACACACTTATTACACGGGCCGGTTCAACACTGACTAGTTTATCACACTGTCACTCACTTATTACACTTATCACAGATCTTCACTGGTCTACTCTCAGGCTAAGACTGACTGACTCGAGGTGACGGAAGTCTTTTTATAGGCAAAGCCGAACATTCTAGAACTCGAAGGGGCCAGATAATTCTGGAATATTCTTAATCCTTTGCCGACAAAAGAAGACGATCTAGAACCGTCCTAATCCTATTTAAACGTCTCCCGCTGACGGAGTTAAGCCGCTAATCCCCCGCTTCCGCCTTCCTGCCGGCGCCCGTAACACTGCCCCCTCCTTAAAAGTGCTCTGCCCCAGAGCAAGTCCGGAGAAATCGGGCATTTATGAGCTTCTACTGATGGAGACGCACCTTCTTTCCAGGGGTTGAACGTGCACACCAATATGGCAATTCCAGAGTTGGCGAATGTCTGTTCGATCATGTCCCTGACAATCTTCCACTCCAAGCCGTCGTATCCACAGCCCAACTTCGGAATAGCGAGCTTAGTGACACGCAGTCTCAGAAGCTTACTCCGAAGGTCGTCGAGGCTTCGCCGCAGTGCGTCATATGTCGGCTTCTGATCAGAGGCACGCTTGGTAACCAAGTAAAACAGGTGTCGTCCTTCGTGCGGCTGGTGGAGTGCCTTCCCGACACTTGGTCCTTGGCGTTCCAGCTCCTCAGTTCCGCCGAACTTCTTCCTGAAGACCGTTGCAATCCCTCGAGAAGTCCTCAGATCTTCGGCAACGCAATGGGCCAGAGAATACTCCACTGGTAACGAGAAGATATCTCTGTAGATTACCTGAGTTACTCCACGGGTCCCTGGTACTTTAGTATGAGCAACTGAGTTATTTGTCTTGACGTTGTTTAGGTACCTGACCTGCTGGTCTTCTTTCGGGCCGTGGTCTCCTTTGTACGGAGCCAGTCTATTGAAATGGACTACTTTGGGTTTTCCTTTCGGCTGCTTCCTGATCCTATATATGACGTCATTGATCCTCTTGACGATCTCATACGGGCCGTCCCAGGAGTTCTGAAGTTTAGGTGAGTAGCCTCGCCTTCTTCGAGGATCATGTAGCCAGACCAAGTCTCCAGGTTGGTAGCCACCTTTCTCTGCCCTGATGTCGTAGCGCTCCTTCATTCTGTCACTCGCCCCCTGGATGTTTGTGCGAACCTTCTCGTGGATATTATCCATTCGCTTCCGTAGATCCGAGACGTACTCCTCTCCGGCAATTTCCTCATCAGGCTTGAAACCGAATCTCAGATCACAAGGCAACCGAAGTTCTCTGCCGAATACCACATTTGCGGGAGTCTGCCCCGTTGCCTCACTGACTGAACTGCGGTAGGCCAGCAGGAACAGGTGAAGATACTGATCCCAGTCTCGCTGATGGTCGGAGACCACTTTGGACAAGTATCGACCCATAGTCCTGTTCATGCGCTCCACCATGCCATCGGATTGAGGGTGAAGAGGTGTCGTCCTGGTCTTCCGTATTCCCAGTGCTTCGCACATCCCGGAGAAGACTGCAGACTCGAAGTTTCGTCCCTGGTCAGAGTGAAGTTCCATGGGTACCCCAAACCTACTGACGAGCTGCTTCACCAGTACGTCCGCAACCGTGACTGCCTCCTGATTCGGAAGGGCGTAAGCTTCCACCCACTTGGAAAAGTAGTCCATGGCCACGAGAATATACCGGTTACCTTCATCCGTTACAGGGAAAGGGCCAGCGATGTCAATTGCTATTCTCTCAAACGGTGCTCCCACGTTGTACTTCCTCATTGGGGCCTTCTTTCTTCTTATGGGTCCGTTAGAAGCCGCACAAGTCGCACAACGCCTGCACCAGTCCAACACATCGTCCTTAAGGTTTGCCCAGTAAAAGCGTTCACGTACCTTTTCCAATGTACGGTGAACTCCAAGGTGGCCGCCAGATACTCCGTCATGAAGTTCCCTGAGTACTTCGGGCACTTTACTCTTTGGAACGATGAGCTGAAGTCTGCGCTGATCTCCTTCCGTGTTCTCCAATGCCCGTTTCAGCAGTCCGTTGTCCACTAGAATGGAGTCCCATTGGGCCCAGTAAGTCTTTACATTCTTCGACATTGGAGCAACATCCTGCCAGGTTGGTCTTCCTTGCCCTGATAGTTTCCACTGCTTCATTTGTTTCAAGTCCGGGTCCTTGTCCTGCTCTTTTGACACCTCTGCATCCTGCCAACTGTCCATGACCACCGTTGTCCTCAACACTGATGCCTGCTTCTCTTCTTGTCGAGAACAATGCCCGCAGTCTTCGCCACAAGGCCTCCTTGAGAGCGCATCCGCATTTCTGTGGCTCGTTCCAGCACGATGAGCAGATTCAAAGTCATATTCTTGAAGGCGCTCTATCCACCTCGCCACTTGTCCTTCTGGTGACTTGAATCGTAGCAGCCACATTAGAGCCGCGTGGTCCGTTCTCAGGAGGAATCTTCTGCCGTATAGATATTTCTGAAAATGCTCTATAGATTTCACCACTGCCAGAAGCTCCTTCCTTGTGACACAGTAGTTGCGTTCCGGAGCTGAGAGCGCTTTACTGAAATATCCAATGACCTTTTCTTCTCCATCTTGAAGCTGAGAGAGGACGCTCCCAATAGCGGTGTGGCTGGCGTCTGTATCAAGTATGAACTTGCCCTCGGGACGGGGATAGCTCAGAATAGGAGCACTACTCAATTTCTTCTTCAACTCCTCAAAGGATGCCTGACACTCGTGATCCCAAAGGAACGTCCGTTTTTCCTCGGTAAGCCTGGTAAGAGGTTTTGCAATGTTAGCAAACCCTTTCACGTACCTCCTGTAGTAGGTGCAGAGGCCGAGAAAACTTCTTACTTGGTGCTTATCTCGAGGTACTGGCCAGTCGGTGATCGCTGCAATCTTCTCTGGGTCAACGGCAACTCCGTTGTCTGACACAACATGCCCCAGGTAGTTGACTTGCCTTCGGAAGAGATGACACTTCTTCGGGTTCAATTTTAGGTTCACTGCACGCAGTCGTTCGAAGACCTTCTCCAGATTGTTCAGATGGTGAGCGAAGGACTTTCCCAGCACAATGATGTCATCTAGGTATACCAGGCAAATTTCCCAAGAGAGACCTCTTAACACGCTTTCCATCAGCCTCTCAAATGTTGCAGGAGCATTGCAAAGTCCGAATGGCATTACTGTAAATTGCCAGAGTCCAGTCCCAATCGAGAACGCTGTCTTCTCTTTATCTTCAGGTTTCAATCCAACCTGCCAATATCCACTGCGGAGATCCAAGGTAGAGAAAAGTTCACACCCCTCTAGGGTGTCCAGCGTATCATCAATCCTGGGGAGCGGATAGCTGTCTTTCTTGGTGACGTTGTTCAGAAGGCGGTAGTCCACGCAGAATCTCGTCGTGCCGTCCTTCTTCTTCACCAATACAACAGGAGACATCCAGGGGCTACTCGAAGGCTCAATGACACCATCAGTCGCCATATCCTTGATGATCTTCTCGGCGTTCTCCCGTTTGGCTAACGGCAGCCTCCTCGGGACCTGTCGGATGGGCTTAGCATCCCCGGTGTCAATCCTGTGCTGGACGATATCCGTTCTACCCCGTGGCCCTGGGCTGATCTCGAAAACGTCCTGCCATCGGATAATCATCTTTTTCACTTCCTCACCCTGTTCTGGCGAGAGTTCCCGGCATGATTCGTCCACAAATCCTGTTAGTTCTTCCGGCAGTCCTCGCAGCTCGGTGGAATGACGTTGCAGCTGACGAACCACTGAGGTAGCGGTTGTACATTCCCCTATCGGTGTTCCTTTGTTCAGCGTTATTGGGAAGCTGTTCAGGTTCATTAGCCGAATCGGAGTGGTACGTCCGACCTTGATGAGGGTCCTTGCAACCATTACGCCGCGTCCGATCTCCTGTTCTTCTTGCCTTCCCGGTTCAAGTAGCACACATTGACCCTCAGGTAGAGGCCCTTCAATCGTCCCATGCGTTATGATTTGGCTCCGTGCAGGTAAAGTGGTGTCTTCCAGTAAGCGCACTCGTGCGTAGATGTCCTTTCCCTGCCGCAGGATGACTTCTTCGTCTCCCAGCGTCATCACCCCTCTTGCCATATCCAGCTTGATCCCGCATGTGATCATCAAGTCCGTGCCTAATATGACATCTTCATCAATATCTGCCACGAGAGCGCGGTGCTTCAGATGTTTACCACCGATGATGAAGTAGGCAACTGTCTCCCCGTAGACCTTCGCTGGCTCTCCTGTGGCAGTCCGTAATGTCCAAATCGTTGGCAACATCTTCTCAGCAGGAACTGTCTTTGAGCTCAAGATTGTCTTGGTTGCGCCGGTATCCAGTAGCAGACTTCGCAGCTGCCCGTTCACCTTCCCATCAACGTAGAAGCTGTTCGTTCTGCTCCCTAATGAAGCAACTCTACTGGTCTTCCTGGGGCCTCTGACGTAACGGGCTGATAGTTGTTCCATCCCATCAACCCTACTTCGTTCCTGTGGCTTTTCTTGCTTCTTGGATGGACATTTGCTTCTAGGGTGTCCAAGTTGGCCGCAGCTCCAACAGCATACCTCCTTCTTACGGGTCCTGAGAGCCTCCAAAACCTTTGTCACTATGTCTTCGACGCTAGGGACCTTATTAGGCCCCGCTCCTGCTGCTCGAATTCGTGCATGGCCCCGTACTGACTGCCTGACAGCCTCGAACTCCATGGCCTGAGATAATGCGTCTCCCAATGTTTTTGGCCGGGCGAGCTTCACTGCTTGTTGCGTCTCGGGGTCCCGAAGTCCATCCAGGAATTTGTCGACAGCCAGGCTCTCGTAGACATCATCGGTGACCGATGGGTAAGCATTCCTCACCAGCCGTGCAATGTCTGCTTCAAATTCCTGTAGAGTCTCGTTGGTCTTCTGGATCCTGCTTCTCAGCTGTGAGCGATATAGCTGGTCCATGTGGCGGTGGCCGAAACGCATCTCCAGTCTTCTAACCAGCTCCCCGTAGTTAGACCGCTCCGACAGTGGCATCCCCTGCAGTACTCCCAAGGCGTCTCCCCGCAAGGCCAGGCACAAAGCTGAAGCTTGGGTCTCTTTCGACCACCGGTGGATCGAAGCCGCAGTCTCGAAGAGAGTCATGTAGTCCTCCCACGGCGTCTTTCCGTCGAACACTGGAATGGTGTTGTGAGTTGGTGGCGTCCCTGAATTGGCGGGCATAATGGTTTTATGAAGGCTGCCCTCGGAGGAAAGGTCAGTGTCGTTCTTCGGTGGGTTGCTCATACGTCCCTCGAGAGCCTCGACTCTTAGCCTAAGTTCGTCTTTAATTGAGTTCAGTTCTTCCCCTAACCTGGATTCTACATTAGCCACTTTATTATTTACATCGGCTAACTTATTACCAAAATTAGCTACTTCATTATTTACATCGGCTAACTTATTATCTACATTAGCTAACTTATTCTCAACATTTTCCATTAACTTATTCTCTAATATGCCTAACTTAGACTCTAATGTATCCAATAAATCACTTTTCACAGTACCTAATTCATTACCTAGCTCATTTTTAACATTGCTTAACTCATTACCTAGCTTATTTTCTACATTTCTTAACTCATTTTTAACAGTACTTAATTCATTACCTATCTTATTTTCTACATTTCTTAACTCATTTTTAAAAGTTGCAGACAACCTGCTTAAATCAGTTTCAAACAGAACGTCATCTGGATTTTCCCCTAAATCTACAAAAAATTGACGCAAGCGCTCTTGCAGTACACTTTTAGTTCCGGAACAATCAAGATCACGTTCCTCCAATTCACGTTTCAAATCCGCAACTTTTAAATCAATTAATTTAACACTTTTAGAAGCCATTCTTCATACAGTAGCCCAATAATTACAAAATACAAGACCAAATGCAAAATAATAGCAATTATACAATTATCCCACTTCTGACACCAATTTGTTACGGGCTACTGGGTATTAAAATGAATTAAACAATTCCTTAATTAAAAATACTAATATTTATTAACAAAATGATAAAAAGGATACTATTAAACCATTAACAATTAAATTATTGAACTAATATAAATTTATAATAACAATATTCTAAATATTATCATCTAGGCCTAACTCCTATTTAATTATTACAATAATATAAGATTTTACTACTTCTAGATAGCTTAACTAGTTACAATAGTTTCTATGAATATTATAAAATTACACTACAATTTATAACTAATAATTAACACTTACAGTTCACTAGTCCACCGACCGTAAGATTCTTCAAGTATCACAAACTGACACACAGTAACAAACAGAAACAGTTTATTACACTCGCGAGACGGTTACAGTTCACTGACACACTTATTACACGGGCCGGTTCAACACTGACTAGTTTATCACACTGTCACTCACTTATTACACTTATCACAGATCTTCACTGGTCTACTCTCAGGCTAAGACTGACTGACTCGAGGTGACGGAAGTCTTTTTATAGGCAAAGCCGAACATTCTAGAACTCGAAGGGGCCAGATAATTCTGGAATATTCTTAATCCTTTGCCGACAAAAGAAGACGATCTAGAACCGTCCTAATCCTATTTAAACGTCTCCCGCTGACGGAGTTAAGCCGCTAATCCCCCGCTTCCGCCTTCCTGCCGGCGGATCGCAGTAAACGCGCCTTGGTTGGTACAGTCAACTACACTGAGAGCTAAAACTAAAGACGATTGAAGAATTTATTAAAAAGCGTTCCACCAGATTTAAGACCGGATTACCAGCAGTCAAAGGTGTTGTAACATTCTACAAAGGCGAACCTATTTCATCCCCAAGACTAAGACCCGAGACTCTTGAAAGATACTCTGATGTGAACTCTATTAGCTTTCTCACCAATCGTTTTAACAAATTATAATATTTTTTTTTTAGAATAATTAGAATAATTTATTGATTTTTACAACTATAAATAATAGTATGTAATATGTAATATAACTGTAATTATATTACATCAAGTATGAACAAATGACATGAAAAAAAACAGTTGTGGATAAACTATCCATAGATAGCACTCCAATAAAGTTCTATGGTAGAAGATCTCGAGGCCATCTTCTTTTTAGACGCCTCGGAGGGTTATCAGCAATATTATGGGAAGCAAGTCGAGAGACTAGCGGATTCAAGTGTGTATGAAGCTTGTCATGGAAGGATAGGTATCTAGTTTGGGATAAATCAGCAACATATGGGATATTAAGATCATGATGGATGAGTTTGTGACATAATAAGGAGCAAGGATTTTGGATTGTAAGGATTGGATACGAGATGAATTGGATGTTTTAGTAGAGCCCCAAAGCTCAACTCCGTATGTCCAAATAGGTCTGATAACTGTCATGTAAATGAGTCTTTTGTAATTAATTGGGAGCTTAGAACGTTTGTCCAGTAAATGTTGAAGTAGGCGAAAACGTCGAGCAGTTTCTTGTCTTTT
This sequence comes from Arma custos, assembly GCA_037127475.1. Lineage (NCBI taxonomy): Eukaryota > Metazoa > Arthropoda > Insecta > Hemiptera > Pentatomidae > Arma > Arma custos. The sequence continues at coordinate 8,267,027 of CM073764.1, forward strand.
CAGTCTTGCATGACAAATTGTAATATAATCCTGTTTCCTTTTAGTTTTCCGTTTTATTGTACTATAGTTCTGTTTATTATTATATTATAATTCTTTTATATGAAATAATCTGATAATGTACAGTTAGGGGGGGTCTGTTGCATGAGACGAAACCTACACTTTTACCTTATAATAAAGTTTAAAATTCGTTATTAAAAAAAAAACATGTAATGCCATGAATAGCCGATCTGGAAATAAAGAATATCATAGAACGAGATAATAAAATATACTGTGATTGCCAGCTTCAGTTCTTTAATAAAATAAATGATTTCCCTTTTTTTTTCTATTAAATGCTAAGATGTTATAAATCTTTTTTTCCTATCAAGCTACAGTCACTTACAAGGCAAAGCGTTTAATCGTGCGTTTCCTGCTGTCGCAAGACCTGAATGCCTCCTTCTTCTATCAAGTTGCAGAACTTTATCCAGTGCAAAAAACATTTAGCTCATAGCTGCAGCTGCTTTGAGTAACACTAACCACTGGTTGAGAAACCAACGTTGGCACATTCTTCGCAGATGACTATCCTCTAGCCGGGTTAAGGTCCCAACGCATCGCTGGGAACGTGCACGCCTCAAGGCGGCTAAGGGATAAATGTGGGACAGATCCATCTCTATAGGTCTTTAAAGAATGTATTTTGTTTCAAAATTCATCTGAGCAGCAAACGTAATCAGGGACAGTTGCTGAAAATGGTTCATAAAAAAAAAAGTAGAAAAAGTGCGACAAGTTCTTAGAGGTGTTAACCAGGCTTAAGGCCAGGATTTTTTAAGTAAGTAAAAATGTTATGCCTCCTACGGAGGGGACGTAAAATGACCCCCTGAGTCAGTGCTGATTCAGGGACTCGTTAAAGATCCCTATACTAATTACATCAGGATAGTCGAAATTTAGGACTTGCAGAGTATAGTCCGATTAACCAAAACAGCGTAAGTGACGTAAAATAACTAAACATAAACAATAATATAAAAAAAATTCTTAAAAACAATGCCAATTATACCATGAGAGAACTGTGGTCTAGTGGTTAGCATAACTACCTACTAAGCCCAAGATGGCGGGTTCATAGCCCTGTGTTTTTTTTTTTTTTTTAAAGAAAGGAATTTCTTTAGGGTAAGAGAAATAAAACCGTTTTCCAGTTGTTGTTTATTCATTAATTTTCACTCTATTAGAGACGTTTCGACACTATGGCGTCATTCTAAATCTTTTCTTCTCCTGTATCTTTTAACTTTAATAAATAAATTAACAATAATTACATTACTATAAATAATTTAACATAAATGTCCAAAGATAACACACTATAAGTATAGGTACCTGGAAAGTCATACTTTTAAAAATTCTTAGGAGATCATTAGACCTCCATGGTCAATAAATAATATTGCATTAAAAGACCAAATTTTGATCTTTGAACTATTAGATCCTTTTTCAGTTCTATGAATCATTTAACTTAAAAAACAGAATATATCACCATCAAAATAACCTTAAACCTAAAGCTAAAACAAGTACCGCATTATCTGCACACTGTAAAAAAGAATTACACACTTTTGATTTTGATAAGCCTAAAGTTTTGCATAGAGAAAATAATACTATTAAAAGAAAAAATTTAGAAGCTTTATTCATAAATGATAAATTAGAAAATACTGTAAATGATAGAAAAGAAGCATTAGAAATCAGTAAATTATATTCTTCCATAATTTTGAAATTAAAAAATAATAGATCATAAGATGCCTTATACATACTTTGAAAACAAATCAGATAATAATTAAAATAACCTGACCATATAACCTACTAGTAGATCTTTAAAAAAAATTTTCCATATATTTTATAATTAATTAATTGATTTGATAAAATATTTTTTTAAATTTTATATATAAAAAATAAAAATAATAATAAATAAATGATTATTTAAAAAAAATAATAATAATTTTTTACTTTGTATTATTTTGTTGATGTGCTGTTAGAACATATTTTGTTATTTCATACTAAAGTCAAATGATTCATAGAACTGAAAAAGGATCTAATAGTTCAAAGATCAAAATTTGGTCCTTTAATGCAATATTATTTATTGACCATGGAGGACTAATGATCTCCCAAGAATTTTTAAAAGTATGACTTTCCAGGTACCTATACTTATAGTGTGTTATCTTTGGACATTTATGTTAAATTATTATTAGTAATTTAATTATTGTTAATTCATTTATTAAAGTTAAAAGATGCAGGAGAAGAAAAGATTGAGAATGACACCATAGTGTCGAAACGTCTCTAAAGAGTGAAAATTAATGAATAAACAACAACTGGAAAACGGTTTTATTTCTCTTACCCTAAATAAATGAAGAATTAAATCCAGTTTAAAAAAAATAAAAAAAAAATATAAGAATGAGAAAGGAATTTTCAAAGGGAGTAAAACTCCTTGGTTATGCTATCCTTCGGAAGGGACGTTAAACAGGGTTCTCGATCCTGTGCGATGTCAGGTACTCATTGAAAATCCCTGATTAGCTATAAAAGCATTTAATAAGTGCTACATGAATAAACAAACAATTTTAACTTTGCCAAAATTTTCCTTAAACAATGCAACAAGTCAGACAAAATGAAAAATATTGTATAAGATTTTCTATTGAGATTTGAAAATAATACAAACTCGGTTTACACGAACTGCATTGAAATGCTTTTCTCGAAAGGGCTGTCACCCTGTTTAACAGAATAATTCGCATCCAAGATGAATTGCAGCAGGTATTCAGTATCTAAAAATTAAATAATATCACCAATCGTTACACTATGCACAAATAAACATAGGAAAAACATAATATGTAAAATATGTAAGGCTTAAAAAAAAAAACATAAAAAAACTGTACCTCCAAGAGTACAGTTCCCCGGCCAAAGGTTGTAAAAGGAGGTGATTTGTAGTAGTGCTCAAATAAAAAGTTCAACTTAGTAGATCACGAGGCCATATTCTTTTCAGACGCCTCGGAGGTTTATCAGGAATTGAAGAGGATGCTAGGTTTGAAACTAGTGGGTTTGAGTGGGAATGAAGTCTGTCATGAAAAGATTGATATCGGATTCGAGCCAGATCAGCAACAAATGGGACGTTAAGTTCATTACGGATGACTTTGTTCGTAACAAAGTAAGGAGCATTGAGGATTTTACGAAGGATTTTCGATTTTAGGGAGGGGATACGAGAGGAAGTGGTATGGTTTAGTGAAGCCCCAAAACTCTATTAGGTAAGTCCAGATGGGTCTAATTGTCATGTATATGAGTTCTGGATCATGATCAACCCCAATTAAGGGTAACTTTATAGAGCTTTGGTAAATGCCAGGAGGGGCTGAAAATCTCATAGGGTTTAATGTATTTAAATTTATTATGTGACACTGCCTTACTTGAAGGTGGGACCTTAGACCTCCATACACTGAGCTTCCTTGCTCTCCAAACTAGGACAACGTGACATTAAGTTAATAAAAAGCAACGAATGGTAATAGTGTTTCCCGATAATAAAGGAGGGAGCGGAGTGGCTCAGAGGTAGAGCACTGAGTTGCCATGCCGGAAATCCTGGTTCAAATCCCGCTGCGGGCAAGACTTTTATTTAGTCACCCAGCCTCTATTAAAATGTTATAAAACTAGGGTACCCAAAAAAGGGGAAATAATCTGGCGGTTGAGCGTGATCCAGAACAAATCACCTCCTTGCAGAACCGTTGTCCACGAACCAGTAGTCTCTACCATGTACTGAACCTCAGACCCATTCACTGGTTGTAGTGGTACAGGTATTGTGAGAATAAAGGAATGTAGAGTAAAGAGGAAAAACTAGTAAAAGGGGAGAGATAAATGTTGAGAATGAATGAACACGCTAATAGCGTTGGAATGAACTTTTGTTTTCTAAAGCCAGAGTCACCTTGGATGGTTCCAGCTGGCAAGTAACTAACAGTCCAGGAAGTCTGCCGCCGTTCAGGTTCGATTCCCGCCACAATAAGTCAAATCTGTTTTCAAGGTTACAATAAAGGTATCATCGGTCTGGCGTCTTTTCTAGAACCAGTTACTTTTATTGATAATTATTATAACCTAATAGAAATAAAGGTGTAAAGATAAAATCATGTACATAAGGAAGAAATAGTTGGGGGTGCAGTCAATAAAAACACCTAAATAAGTGTAACTTATTTATTGCGTGCCGACGTTTCGGCCTACAATGTAGGCCATCTTCAGGGCTAAGAGAGAGAAACAAACAGAAAAACATATAAAAACCGTTGCAGTAACAAGAATATGGTAACAAGTAATGTAGTAATGTGGTACAAGTGTGGAAATTAAAATAGTGAATAGATATGATAATTAAAGATAATGAATATAAAAGTGGTTACAGAACATAATAAAATTAAAATAGTGACAGATACTAATAAAATTATAGGTGGTGAACAAAAATTAAAATAGTGACTAGATTTCTGTATTTATATTCGTAATTTAATTATTATATCTATCACTATTTTAATTTCTGTTCATCATCTATAATTTTATTATTATCTGTCACTATTTTAATTTTATTATATTCTTTAACCACTTTAATTATTATATCTCTTCACTATTTCATCATATCTAGTCACTATTTTAATTTCCACACTTGTACCACATTACTACATTACTTGTCACCATATTCTTGTTACTGCAACGGTTTTTATACGTTTTTCTGTTTGTTTCTCTCTCTTAGCCCTGAAGATGGCCTACATTGTAGGCCGAAACGTCGGCACACAATAAATAAGTTACACTTATCAAGGTGTTTTTATTGACTGCACCCCCAACTATTTCTTCCTTCCATTAGAAGTTGCAGTCAACCAATTCTTCTCTAACATGAAAAAAATCATGTAGTTTGCTTACCTTACTAATATTATAAATGTGAAAGTTTGTATGTTTGTCTCTCTTTCACGCAAAAACCACTGAACGGATTTGGATGAAACTTTACAGTAATATAGTTTAAACATCAGAATAACAATATAGCAATGGCTATAGCAAGCGCGGATTTATGGGGGGGCGCACGGGTACACGTGCCTCCCCTAACAGTTTTTTAGGTACTGTGGAGAATCCATTATAGTACATAATTAAAGACAAATCACATGATCATAGTTGTTAAAATAACAGAAAGGACATGAGTGAAACTATTTGTTTTGATATCCTACTAATCTTACTAACATTATAAATGTGAAACATACTATGATTGTCTCTCTTTCACGCAAAAACTTCTAAACGGATTTGGATGAAACATTACAGTAATTTAGGTTATACTTCAGAATAACACATAGGCTAGTGCAAGGGCGGATTTTCGGGAGGGATCCATTATAGTACATAATTAAAGGCAAATGAGGAACTTAGCATCTTAAAATTTGCAGATAGGTTCTTTGTATAGTTTAAGAAAGAAATTTGGATAATTCCACCCCAAGGGTTTCCCCTTTAATATAATAGGGGTTCAAAGGTTGTATAGAATCCGTCAGTTAGAAATCTGAAATTTTGGACGTACGAGTAACTTATATTTTTTAAAAAATAATTAAATTATATTGAATGATAATTCTTGACCTTGATAATATATGTGGAAGAAATTAGTCTGGGTAGAGGTCACTGAATGAATTTCTCATGTAATTTGAGAAAAACTTTATTGATAGCCAACGTTTCGACCTACGTTGTAGGTCTTCTTCAGGGCTGTGGTTTTCACTGGCTATGAAACACAGACTGTTTTTCATAGCCAGTGAGGATCTAGCCCCACAGCTCCCCCCCCCCACAGCGCTGAAGAAGACCTACAATGTAGGTCGAAACGTTGGCTATCAATAAAGTTTTTCTAAAATTACACGAGAAATTCATTCAGTGACCTCTACCCGGACCAATTTCTTCCACATAATTAAATTATTTATTAAAAATGATCTTTCACGAAACTTTATGTGGCATAAGCTAGTAGTACATATGATTTACTCAGTCATTAAAATGAATTTCTTAGAATTGCCGAAAATAGATAACTTTGTAACTGCTATAAAACTGCAATAGAGTCTTTTTTATACTTGGTTCTTGGTTTATAACTATTAATAAAAAATAATAATGATTTGGTTTATTAAACAATAACTACGGAAAAATAAGATCCTGGATCCGCAGCCGGGCAGTTGGCCCTAGGATTTTTTAAAGGGAACAAAAAACCTTTGGGGAGGACGTAAAATGGCGCCCGAACCTGTACGGTGTCAGGTACTCGTCCTGATTATATAGGCAAAATTTTGGTCTCCCACTGTAGTATCGTCTGGTTAGCCTCAGTAGCATTATATATATATATATATATATATATATATATATATATATATTATGCTGCTTATATATATATTATGCTGCTTATATATATATATATATATATATATATATATATATATATATATATATATATATATATATATATATATATGTAATGATGATGATGATGTATATAATAGAAGAGGAACTATGGCGGACTCCAAATACTTCCTCCAGAATCCCGTTCCAAGGCCACAACTCTCCAGCTACCATTAACCTTGAGGAACGTCCTCTTTCCAGCGTCTACACTGGCCAACCATCCAAGTCTTTGTCTTCCACCTCATCTCTGAAATTGGTAACAGTTCCGCAGGTTGTCGTTTCCGAGTTCGGTCTCAACGATTTTTAACTATTTATTCGTTTCATTTTTAATACACTCCAAAAATAAATAATCTTGAGCATTAGTATGAGAAAAAGAGTATGATTACAGGCAATTTGAATGTTTCGGTTAATTAAATAATTAATAATATTTATAATAGTTGTAAAGAATAATAATATTAATAGTTAATTAAATAATAACTTAACTGAGCTGAATGAAACAGCATAATTCCTTAAAAAATCGGACGAGGCATGAAATTAATCGTGAAAAATATAATCTGATCGGATAAATACGTCAGAATAAAGCCCTCACTCAGTTTCCAAATACATCGATTTGGCAGTACAAATCGATTCTCTTGCAACTTTTCTTTTTATGCTTATGCTCTAATAACTCTGAAACTAAATTTATCAATAATATGGGAAGTTAAATTTTCCAAAGAGAACTAAATTCGTATCACATAATGATGCCAAGTTAAATATATTTTCTGCATTTAAATACAATGGGAAATATCCATACAGTCAAGAAATGGAACAATTTGATAAGGATTGACGATGTCGTTTCTGCCACACCTTTCGCTGAGAAACTTGTCTACGTTTCATCTCAGCAACACATATACATTATATATATATATATATATTAAATATTTTATTTTGAAGAGAAAAGATTATGTCTTGGCCATGATTCGAACCTTACCAAGGCTCGCATCCAAGCCAGACAATATATATATATATTGCAAGAGACCATGAGGTTCGTTGACCGAGCGTTGTGGTCATCTGATAGTTGCAGACATATACTGTATACAAGATCAAGCTGAACGCGAATCTCCCACCTACGCCTCTGTTAAGCCATCATACGTTAATCAGTAGGCTCATTAAAATTTTACAATTTACAAAATTGTGCTTAGGAAAACAGAATCGAGTAATTCTCGTAGCCTTTGTCCTGACTTTTAGTTATAATATAAGCAATAACTCCATTTCAATCCAAGACTTTACTTAGAACCACTTCTGCACAACGACAATGACACGATCACTCAGTACAATTAACTCATTTTGGATACTCTTCTTGATCGGGGCTGCAGATTTCAAGTAAATTCGAAAGAATTGACCAATAGCTCAGTAGTAACGGATAGTTTCGTACTCAGCTTAAATGAGTAAAATGTTCATCAGATTACTTGTTAAATGTCTTAAAAACTTTCTGGAAATATATTCCCTAGTGTTCCCCCAGAACCATTATATCGATACACCCATCGAAGATGCGGTGAATGGAAGAAAAATAGATAAGTTCGGGAAACCTTAGGGAGAGAGCGGAACTAAGAACCCGACAAAAGCCACTTTTGCCAAGCTAATCGTGGATCTTTGTATGGAAGGAAAATTGATACGCTCTGGCAATTAACATTTTTGGATTACTTTCTAAGGTATTTTTGAAGTAATTTATAACCATTTTAATCTAGTTAAGCTCCTCAAGGTAGTATCCTTGGCCCAATCCTTTATACAGTTTATACAGCTGACATCCCAACTCATCCTAATACTATCCTTACCACGTATGCTGATGATACATGTGTATTATCAGTCAACACCAATCCAGTTATTGCATCCCAAAGCCTCCAATCCCATATCACTGATCTTGAAGAATGGTGTCAAAACTGGAGAATTAAAATAAATTCTCAAAAATCGCATCAAATCACTTTTACCTTACGTCGTAAACCAATGACTTCCTGCCCTACAGTATCCTTTAATAATATCCCACTGGTGCCTGTAGAACAGATCCGATACTTAGGGTTGCACCTTGACAAACGATTAACCTGGAATCCTCATACAAGACTGAAAAGACAAGAAACCCCACGACGTTTCAGGCTACTTCAACACTTACTAGACAAACGCTCTAAGCTCCCAATTAACTACAAAAGACTCATCTACATGACCATCATACGACCTATTTGGACTTACGGAGTAGAGCTTTGGGGCTCCACTAAGCCATCGAATTCCTCTCGTATCCAATCCTTACAGTCCAAGACCCTTAGTAAAATCCTCAATGCTCCTTATTTTGTTAAGAATAAACTCATCCATAACGACCTTAATGTCCCTTTTGTTGCTGATTTGGCCCGAACCCGGTATCTATCCTTTCATAACAAACTTCATTACCACTCAAACCCTCTAGTTTCAAACCTAGCTTCCTCTTCAATTCCCGATAATCCTCCGAGGCGTCTGAAAAGAAGATGGCCACGAGACCTCCTTACTTGAACTTTGATTTGAGTATTAATGAATAACTAAATGTATTGGTTGGTAATTTATTTTAACGTCACTCATTGCTACTATTGCTAATCGGACGATACTACAATGTATTTTAAATTTTGCCTATCAATGTATAATTAGTTTAGAGATCGCTAACGCCAGACACAGTGAATACAAAATACAGCAGAGGCTCGGAGCCGCCAATTTACATCCCGAAGAAGACAATACAAAGGATTGTTTACTCCCTTATAAAAAATCATTAACCCATTATAGGGCAGCGAAAACCCAGGATCGGGCATAGAATATTGTCATGCTAACCGCTACACCAAAGGAGGCCCCTAATAATTGTTTTCAAACGTAATAATAGTAATTATTTTTTAAAAATCACTTCTCCATTTCTAACAGTGATTTGTCGTACTATAAATGTAGCTAAATATGTTATCATATGGAAATTGTTATTTTGCAATGATGTAATGATTTATGTTAGAGAAGAATTGGTTGACTGTAACTTCTAATATAAGGAAGAAATAGTTGGGGGTGCAGTCAATAAAAACACCTTTTAATAAGTGTAACTTATTTATTGTGTGCCGGCGTTTCGGCCTACAATGTAGGTCATCTTCAGGGCTAAGAGAGAGAAACAAACAGAAAAACATATAAGAAACATTGCAGTAACAAGAATATGGTAACAAGTAATGTAGTAATGTGGTACAAGTGTGGAAATTAAAATAGTGAATAGATATGATAATTAAAGATAATGAATATAAAAATGGTTACAGAATATAATAAAATTAAAATAGTGACAGATAATAATAAAATTATAGATGATGAACAGAAATTAAAATAGTGACAGATATAATAATTAAAGAATACGAATATAAAATACAGAAAATAAATGTGCAGAAAGGATAAAATGTAAACATAATATAAAGGGAAAGAAAAATGAGGAGGTAAACGGAAAGATACAAAATTAGAAGATTAAAATATGAAAAAAAATATAAAACAAGGGGTGGAATATGAAGGATTTAGAAAAAACTAGTTTAATTGTAGATATAAATGGAATGATACCAGACATCTAGAGGTTACATAAGTAAAATGTAATAATACAAGCATATGTAAAAAGAAAGGATTGATAAATTTGAAAAATTATAAATTAAAAATAATGTTTATAAATATGAAATTTAAAGTATGAAAAGAAAATATAAAATATATAAGTAAGGGAAGTTAATATTATAACTGTATACAGTTAGAAAGAAGTTGTATTAATATAAAATATGATGTGAATATAACATAAACATATAGAAAGTAGGTATAGAAATTCAATAGATGTAAAAATATGAAGCTAAATAATAATGAACTCTATGCTATTAACATATGATGGATGCCAAAAATGGTGTGAGAAACAGGTGCGAAGAAAGGTGAATGTGAAAGGATGGAGGTAAGATAAAGATGTGTACTAACCAAATATAGCAAGCGGCGGAGTGATCAACTGCCAAATAAAAATACATTACTTGTACCACATTACTACATTACTTGTCACCATATTCTTGTTACTGCAATGCTTCTTATATGTTTTTCTGTTTGTTTCTCTCTCTTAGCCCTGAAGATGGCCTACATTGTCGGCACACAATAAATAAGTTGCACTTATTAAGGTGTTTTTATTGACTGCACCCCCAACTATTTCTTCCTTATATTATATGTAATGATTTAGTTCGTAGAAAAAAACTAACTGTGGTAACAGATTGCAGAATACATGTCAAAATCACCTAATTTAACGTTTTTTACAACAATTATAGATACCGACGTACCTACGTACAACTGTCCCACAACCAACCATGAAGCGTCTTGGGTGCGGCATATGGTAGACTGCACTGTTTCTAGGAAACGGTTGTGCAGAGGGTGATTTGTCGGGGATCATGGTTAACCATCAGGAGGCTGAGTGAGCCACAGGAGGGTCTTTAATTCCACCTGGATTCACCAATTGGATGTCCACATATGGACAAACATCTTCATAAAATTCACTTATAGAATGGTCGTTCAAATCACAATAAAGAAATTGAGAGTGGCCAACCCGAAATCGGCATTGTTCGGCTTTTTTATTTGTATTGTGCCAGTATCCCACTTAGATCGGTCAAGTTTCACCTCTTTTCATTAAGCAAGAAGTTGATGACATTCCTCTGTCCTTCCTATTCCAACAAGAGGATGGTTTTAGACTCTCTAATCCGTTGGCTAAAAAAGCCTTCGTTCACTTTCGTCCCTTCAATTACTTTCTCGCTGTTCATTGTTCCAGAATTCGAAAGCTCTATATACAAAAAATAAAAGTTTAGCATTTCGAGTAGAGTAACCATAATTTTGAGAGCAGCAAATTTATCAAACTGTTTCAAAGCGAGTCTTATTGTTTAGACAATTGACCTCCTGCTGAGAGAAGATGCTATCAAGTTTGAAGTCAAGAGAAGAGGCTTGGCAGCTCTCCCGGAGACACTACAAGTGAGGATCCAGGCGAACCCCAACAAATGGAAAGATGAGGTAAGGAAGGACTCACTGACGGCATGGAATGGACGGTGGGTGATATCCGAAAAAGGAAGCACCCTTAGGAAATACTTCCCCACCGTTGAATCAAGATTAAAGGCCAAGTGGGTCCTTCCCGATTATTGGATGTCACAGATCCTCACGGGGCATGGGGGTTTCAGATGGAAACTAGCACAACATGGATATGACCTGGACCCCCATTGCCCCAGCTGCGGAGTCCCGGAGACTGCCGAGCACGTGGTAGCATCCTGCATCGCATACGACGCCCTGAGGACGAGGTTGTCCACAAAGACCGGTATATATGCGATAACCGAAGACGTGTTCCCCGAGCTAGTGGAGGAGGAGAACTACACCAGCTTTAGGGAGTTCGTATACGGATGGAAAGAGGCCGTAGGATCGGCCCACTTCATGATTACGAGAAGAGGAAGGCCACCGGGAAGACCGCCGGACCAACCTATGGAGGACTCCGAGGACGAGGGTTAAAAGAGAGGAAGAAGACGAGGAAAGGATAAGGTGTAGCCCTAAGGTGTACAACCGTGCACCGGGCTACACCATAGTTCCATACACCATGAGTGGTGAACCCCCATTCATGGCAAAAAACCTGTATGCCGTTGGCAGGAAAGGTGGTAAAAAAAAAAAAAAAAAAAAAAAAAAAAAAAAAAAAAAAAAAAAAAAAAAAAAAAAAAAAAAAAAAAAAAAAAAAAAAAAAAAAAAGTTACAAACGAATTCCTATAAATATAAGAAAGAAATAGTTGGGGATGCAGTCAATAAAAACACCTTAATAAGTGTAACTTATTTATTGTGTGCCGACGTTCGGCCTACAATGTAGGCCGTCTTCAGGGCTAAGCGAGAGAAACAAACAGAAAAACATATAAGAAACGCTGCAGTAACAAGAATATGGTGACAAGTAATGTAGTAATGTGGTACAAGTAGTGTGGAAATTAAAATAGTGACTAGTGACTATTTTCATTTCCTCATTACTTGTCACCATATTCTTGTTACTGCAACGTTTCTTATATGTTTTTCTGTTTGTTTCTCTCTCTTAGCCCTGAAGATGGCCTACATTGTAGGCCGAAACGTCGGCACACTATAAATAAGTTACACTTATTATGGTGTTTTTATTGACTGCACCCCCAAATATTTCTTTCTTATATTAGAAGTTACAGTCAACCAAATCTTCTCTAACATGAATTCATATAAAGTTAATAAGCGCTGTGTCGACTGAGAAGCGTCTAAGGAGTACACTGAGGCGTAGATGGGAAGATTGCGTTAAGAATGGTCGGAAGGATTTGGGTTTGGGTGGTGGTCCTTGGAAAGAGGATTGTAAACAGACATCGAGCCTTCGGGTACGCTAACATTTTTTATTTATTTATTTACTTAATAAATTAAGTAACAATTACTTTTTGATCTACTTGTAACATTATTTATTGTTCAATTACACAACATAAAATAATTCGTTGTCTTATCAAATCCTTCTATACAAACAAATGCTCCCTTCCAATCTATATTAAAAGCGTTTTCATGTTGGACAGAATATCCATTATACTTGTTAAATTCAGTATTATTTTTACTTAAGAGTTTAGGTTCAAGAGCCGAATGAGATTGACTAAGAGGGTTTGTAGCTCGGCAGGTGGCCCTAGGATTATTTAAAAGGGAGTATAAAATCCTCGGTTAGGCCGTCCTTCAGAAGGAACGTAAAACAGGAGACCAGAGCCTCTACGATATCAGGTACTCGTTAAAGATCTCTATCCTAATTGAACCAGAATAGGAAAAGTTTAGGACTCCCTCCGTTGCATTGTCCGATTAGCCATAGCAGCATAAAGTGATGTTAAATGAATAAACATGAACAATTACTGTGGAAATTAATGGTTTTGAAAACAGAAAATACACAGCAGAAACCCCATCAATAAAGTCTAAACGAGTTTTTTCTTCTTTTTTACTCTCAACCCGCATCCTCTTGACCGGAAGAGTATACAGTTTATTTTATTTTCAGACCTGACAGAGTTGTGAGAACCCACATGGGCCTAAGAAAACTGTTTGTACACTATTTAATCATCCAAAGGAGAAATGAATATATAAAACGAATCTATCATATTATTTGGAATAAAAAACCTATAAAACTATACTTAATTTATTTTATGTTATGTAGGTCGTACATTTATGATATTCTAAACCAGGCATTTATCAACGAAGGGGAGTGTGGAATAAATTATTTTAATACAGTATTATTTATGACCAATAAAAATAAAACACAGATAATAGAAATCCAGTAAGATGAAATACTACTAGGCCCAAGATTGCGAGTACCAAACGCGGTGGGTGGTGTTGGGATTTTTTAAAGGGAGTGAAAAAATAAAATAAGATAAAACTTATTATGCCGTCCTTAGGAGGAGACGTAAAATAGCGGTTATGCATACTCAAGTAGTCGTTCCCTATCCTAATTATATCAGGATAAGCAAAATTTAAGAATCTCACTGAAGCATAGCATCCGATTAACCACAGATGCAGAAATTGAAACAAACAATGATTAAATACAATAAAAATATAGTCGAATGGATCATATGGGATCTAGAACCCTCCTGGGGCTCACCCAGCCTCTATAAAATATTATAAAAATAGGGCACTTAAATTAAGTCCCCTTAATGAACCGTTGTCCATGAAACAGTCTCTACCATGTCCTGAACCCCAGACCCGTTCACGGGTTGTAGAGGTACAGGTTTTTAGTTCAATCAATTAATAATGTATTTTTAATTATTATAATAAGTTTAACAAAGCAAATAGTGATTATTTCAATCAAATCAGATAATAAAAGACGTGACTAACAGTTTTCAAACGCTTTTGAGAACTAGAATAGCTCATTGAGTCAAGAGACTTTAACGCGCTTCTCGAGATGAAAAGAAGACGGTCCTAACGCGGGCCAACCCCCATTTCACAAATAATACAACTGTTCATTTAATTGTAATACAGAAGGAACTTAATGTTTTAGTAAAGGTACACATACATTGAAATTGAAGTTCAGTTTAGAACTTATTTTGTACCACTTCTAGTGAGCATATTTTAATATGAATTCCCGCTTAGCATTGTTTGAGTATTATGTGTAGAATAAAATGAAGTTTTTGTTTATTTTAGGTTCGTTTTATAGATTTTAAAAAATGTACAGAAGAAAAATATCTTAATCTTATTTCACTACATTTAAATATCAATTTAAATATCTGTCCTAAAATAGAAATATAATAAGATGTTCGAGGAAGAAAATGGTCCGGGTGGAGATCAAAACATTTCTATTAAGTATGGAGAACTGTTTATTGAAGGGCCAACGTTTCGACCCACACTGCAGGTCTTCTTCAGGGCAAATATACAAAAAAAAAAGACAAATAAAATTACACATGGCAAACATTAAAGTTAAAATTTAGATATTTCTACAATTAAAATTTAGATATTTAGTCCTGAAGAAGACCTCCAATATGGATCGAAACGTTGGCTCTTCTATAAACAGTTTTCACTAATTAAGAGACATTTTTTAACTTCCACCCGGGCCATTTTCTTCCTCATACATATAAAGTCAACTACTATTGTTCGATTTATTTTATTTTATTTTTTTATAATTATTATAATTTTTAAATATTTTTATTTTGAAGAGAAAAGATTTTTCCAGGGCCGGGTCATCTGCATTGTGGTTGCGGTGCTCTGCTACTTGAGCTATTCTGGCACGCACTTCGGTCAGACAAATTCCGAAAAAAAATAATAATAATAATAATTATAAATAATAATTATTAAAAAATAAAATAAAATAAATTATAAATAATATGATGACGTAAGTCAACAAGATCATAATTAAAGTAATGTTCAATGAACATTCTTCCCCTTGTTTACATCGCAAATTGGGAGAACACGGAGATAAGGAGTCAGTGAAGAGAATGGAATTAAATGAATTGAAGGTTCAAACCCCGGTCTTGGACAAATATTTTCTCTTCAAAATAAAAATATCAAAATATTATTATTCAAGATAATAAGATGTATTATTATTTTAATCTATACATTTCATTAAAATTAAAAACTATATATTTTATCTTATATAACGTCTTAAAATAGCAACGAACAATTCGATTGTGATTTGCCAATTTTGAAAAATGTTTTTATTTTAAATGATCGAGTACAACAAGAGACTAAACAAAAGGTAGTTCCTAGATCCGTTGCTAGGCAACTCGCTCTGTTGCTAGGTAACGCCGACAAAATCTTACTGATATTATAAATGTGAAAGTTTGTATGTTTGTCTCTCTTTCACGCAAAAACTATTGAACGGATTCGGATGAAGCTTTACAGTAATATAGTTTATACATCAGAATAACACATAGGCTATAGGAAGCGCGGATTTATGGGGGGTGCGCACGGATGCACGTGCCCCCCTACAGATTTTTAGGTACTGTAGAGAATCCATTATAGGACATAATGAAAGGCAAATCACATGATAATAGTGGTTAAATAACAGAAAGAACATGAGTGGAACTATTGTTTTGATATCCTACTAATATTATAAATGAGAATGTTTGTTACTCATTGACACAAAAACTACTGAACGGATTTGAATGAAACTTACTGAGTAAAATAGGTTATACATCATAGGCTACAGCAAGGGCAGATTTATGTGGGGGCACGGGGGCATGTGCCTCCCCCTTTATAGTACATAATTGAAGGCAAATCAGGAACTTAGCATCTTGAAATTTGTAGATAGGTTCATTGTATAGTTTAAGAAAGAAATTTGGATAAATTCCACCCCAAGGGTTTCCCCTTTAATGTAATAGGGGTTCAAAGGTTGTATAGAAGCCGTCAGTTTTGAAGTTAGACATCTGAAATTTTGGATGTACGAGTAACTTATACTTTAAAAAAATTATTAAATTATTTATTTAAAATGATCTTTCACGAAACTTTATGTGGCAGACCAAATTCCACGCTAGCGAAGCCGCGGGCATAAGCTAGTACTACATAACTATTATTATACCATTTAAATTCAAAAACTATATTTTGTATAAAGGCTTAAATAAGGGAGAAACTATAATACGAACTATAATAATTACAAAACCTTATAAAATTGTGATTCAATTCACGTATAATCTTACATGACATAATGAACTGTAAGTATGATTCACGAATCCATTGTATAAATTATTTAAAAACTCAGAGGCTGAACAACGATAGATTTCAGAACAATGGACAATCGCGGGGATGAGTTTCGATCTAGAAGGCAACTGATTCTGTTCGCTATTCAAGTCGTTGCCGTCATGATTTTCGTGTCATAACGTTTTTTTAGTGACTTCCGTTTTCGACGAACGATTTCCGTTTCATTGCCATTGTTTATTACAGGGATCTAGTCGTCAATGGAAGACCACGAATATAAGTAAATATTAGTATTTGGGAACAGTAGAAACAAAACGTAAAAAAGACAGTAATTTTAATGGACAGCTATTGCAATTTTATGAGCCCGGAGTAGCTCAGTGAGTGCAGAGTGCTGAGTTACTAAGCTCAAGGTTTCGGGTTTAAATCCAGCTTTGGCAGATAAATTATTTTAATCTGTTAAAAGCGACGGATAGACCCCGAGGGAATGGGGGGAGGGAAACCTGGCGTTTCAGAGGAATTTCTGAAAAATTACCTCACTGCACAAAGTTCTGGAGACCTTTCATTCTCTATCATGTACTGAACCCAAGTAATAGGGGAGAACCATGGGATATAGGCAGATTATTTAATCTGTTAAAAAAGAAGGATAGACCCAGTAAGATCCTCCTGTGGCCGACCCAGCTTCCATAAAATGGGTACCCTTAAAAACTTGTTGAGCGTGGTCTCGGACAAATCACCTCCCGGCACTACCGTTGTCGTAAAAACAATACAGTCTCTACCATATACCAAACCAAAGACTTTTCAAGGGTTGTAGTGGTTCAGTTTTTTTTTATTATTAAAAACTACTAACAGTAGCTTATAATATGCAAGAATAGTAAATAGCATATAGGAAAATAAATTTATAAATAATATATTATTTATTTTTATTTGATAGTGATTATTTAATACCCGGGTGCCGCACTAGATATGCGGAAGCCCCGGGTCCGAATCCCGACCAGGAGAAATCTTTTCTCTTCAAAATAAAAATAAATAAAATAGAGCAAAAAACTCAAAAAGAAACACTATTATTTATTATAATGCAATTGGGAAAAACCACAATGCAAAGCCTTATGTTTCAAAAATACACCCACTTACCAGTCGACGTTTCGCCTATTCAGGCATCATCAAGACACAAAAACAAAAACGGGTTATGTGAATCACATCTCGAAGAAAAATGTGCAATACATCCCAACGATCAACAGCCCAAACATGAGACAGCACCCCACCACCAAGACGCCCAATATACAACTCATATTGGAGTTGGAGTTTCACATAACCCGTTTTTGTTTTTTTGTCTTGATAATGCCTGAATAGGCGAAACGTCGACTGGTAAGTAGGTGTATTTTTTGAAACATAAGGCTTTGCATTGTGGTTTTTCCCAATTGTATTATAATACAAAATAAAAAAATTTAGAAAATAAATTTATTCAGAATTTTCAAATTAAAAAAAAAAAAGATGGATTTGATAAATTGAGTTTATTTCGAATGAACGAATAAGTTATCACATATTGTTTTCTACATCCAAATGAAAGTACTAAAGTAACTCAAGAAAATGATTACATACAAATTAAACTAAAATAATATAAATAAACTCCAATTTTATTAAAGGACTATCATTTATCGCTGATTAAAAAAAAAAAACACAAGGTGATACTTTTAAAAAAACGCAATTTTAAAATAGAGGTATGTGAAAGTTCCATGCGAGTTTACGGAGTAAAAAATCGGGAATTGGTTAATCAAACCATTCCTATTGTAATATTGGTATTAAAATTCTTTTATTAACCATTAGAAATTTTTTTATAAGCTTGAAACTTCTTTTATTGACAGGGGGACTTTTGGTCTAGTGGTTGCCATAACAACATGCTAAGCCCAAGATTGGGTTCGTAGCCCAGCAGGTGGCCCTAGGATTTTTTTTAAGGGAGGAAAAAAATCCTTAAGGGTGCGGAGTGGCTCAGTGGTAGAGCACTGAGTTGCCATGCCGGAAATCCTGGTTCAAATCCCGCTGCGGGCCATGACTTTTTTTTAGTCTGTTTGCAGCGGGAGATGGATCATATAGGATCTAGGGGATATAGGACCCTCCTGGGGCCCACCCAGTCTATATAAAACTATTATAAAAATTGGGTACCCAAAATAAGGGGGAAAAATCTGGCAGTTGAGCGTGACCTAGAACAAGTCACCTCCTTGTAGAACAGTTTTCCATGAAACAGTACAGTCTCTACCATGTAATGAACCCCAGGTTTTTTTTTACTTATTAATCTTGATTACATCTAAGTATTTATATGCAAGTCGACTTTAATGCACACTTCATAAAGCTAGTTTATTTATGTATCTTATTTCTCGAATACAATTCTTCGTTTCTGGACGGTTATGTGATAAATGAAATTCGTTTTTCATTCAAATAGATAATAAGAATCACTTATATAAATGTTGGCAACATTGAGTAGGCGTGCTGGAGGGAGTGTATTGGCAACACTGACCTTGTCCCACCCACACCCAGAATACATTCTTCCTAACTGGAAATAAGAAGTGGAGACTTGCTAGTCAACGTTTTGTTAGGATGAGAGGTGCGAAAAATACAAAATGATCCATGCATTTACTAATTTTAATTTAAAAAAAAAACATTGACTGCTAAAATAATAAACACTCACCAAGATTTCTAAGAATTCATATTGATATCTTGTAAGAAGCTTGAGTAAGAATTGACACAACTGCCAAAGAATAGTGTTACGGGACCAGATAGTGTTAAGTGGTCAGATACGCTTTCTTCCATTTATATAAGACTGATTCTCATATTATGAACAAGTTTCTGTACATAACAACTGTTGTACAAGTCAAATCTCTTATCTCCAAAAAATTTATTTAAAAAAATAAATTATTTATATCCAACATCAAATTTATATTTTACATAAAATTGGAGGAGGGTACCCCAAGTCCTGTTTCACAAATTATACAATTGTTCATTAAATTGTACTACACTAATTACTTAACGTTTTACTTGAGGTGCCCCGATGTGATAATAGAAATTAAAATTCCGTTTAATTCTTATTCTGCACCTCCCCACTTAGCAAGGTTATTAGAATATATTAGATATTGAGTATTTTGCATAACATGAAATATTCAATTTTGTTTGGTAATTTCGGGTGATTTTAATATACAAAAAATTATTGCTTATTAAAAACATTTATTAGTCACATTTCACTGTATTAAAATAACAGACCTAAAATCGGAAAAATTTGAATATGTTTATTTCTTTTTCATTTATTTTTATTTTTAAAACGATGCAGTATAATTACATTTTCTAAAAGGTATCATATTTTGTGATTAGCCTAATTTTAAAAATATTTATTATACAATTTATTTTCATTTATTATTCTTTAGATGGTGATTATTTTTAGATATTTTTATTTTGAAGAGAAAAGATTTGTCCTGGCCGAGATTCGAACCCGGGTCATCTGCATCTCTGATGGAGTGATCTAAACCACTACTACTAGGTCTAGAGGATATATACAAATAACAATTAATAAAAATAAATTATAAATAATATAATGAAGTAAGTCAACAAGAACCTAATGTAAAGTAATGTTCAATGAACATTCTCCGTGTATACCTCGCAAAAATTGCGAGAACACGGGGATATAGGATCGGTGAAGAGAATGGATTTGTCTGACTTGGATACGGCCCCTGGTAGCTCAGTGGTTAGAGGACTGCAACGGAAATGCAGACGACCCGGGTTTGAATCCCGGCCAGGACAAATCATTTCTCTTTAAAACAAAAATGTTTATTTTTTTCATTTTTGAAACGATTCAGTATAATTAAATTTTTAAAAAGTACTATATTTTGAGTTATCGCTTAAAGAAGTCAGGAACTGTCGCTTTGTGGTTAGCCAAATTTTAAAAATATTCGTTATATATTTTGAGTGCTAGAACACGACAATAGACTAAACAAAAATTAGTTCCGTTGCAAATGCGATACAATTACTCGTACAGTTGAAATTAAAGTTTATTATTTACATTTTTTTTCATTCGAAACCATTGGCTTCCTGTCCTCAGTATCCTTTAATAATATCCCACTGACTCCTGTAGAACAGATCCGATACTTGGGATTATACCTTGACAAGCGTTTTAACTAGACTGGAAGGACAAGAAACAGCTCGCCGTTTCAGGCTACTGCAACACTTACTAGACAAATGCTCTAAGCTCTCCATAATGTACCATTAGTTACTGATTTGGCCCAACGCCATATCATAAACTTCCATCACAAACTTTATTCCTATTCAAAACCACTATTTTCAAACCAAGCCTTTTCAATTTCCGATAATCCTCCGCGGCGTTTGAAAAGAAGATGGCCTCGAGACATTTTAAATTGAAGTTGTTTGTTCATTTAACGTCACTTTATGCTGCTATGGCTAATCGCACGATGCTACATTGGAAGCTCTAAATTTTGCCTATCTATGGGTTTTATTAGGATAGGGTTTATTAATGAGTACCTGTCATCGTACAGGCTCGAGACCCCCTTTTAACGCCCTTTCCGAAGGACGGAAAGAAGTTGTTAAGATACTTGCATTTACCCATGCTATGATGTATCATTCATTATATTTATTTGTTGTATTGCTATAAATATACAGTTGTAAAGTTCAATATATAACTTTTTAAAAAATATATAAATAATAGTTATACTTAATATTTTGTTAAAATTGGAGAATTTATCACACAACAAAAGAACAAAAGAAGATTATTAATCGATAATCTCCTTGGTACATGAAATCGAGAGTTGAGAACATCCTGCCGTCATAATTGCTCATGCTATAACGTGGGCTTGCTACAGACTGTTATATCTGCCAACAACTGCCTACGTAACGTAGATTGGCACTTTATTAGGAAGATGGGAGGAGTGACTTTCACTGCGCCCTTCGAGAGTACCGCTAGTGTAGGACGTAGGCGCTAGGGTGCGGTCCATGTAGGTTATTGTATCGATTCTGGATAATCGACCTCGTTAAAGGTGTCGCAACTTGTAAACGGTGTATCGATAGGTTAGTCAAAGTAGGATCAGGTTTACTAGGAAATAAAACAGTGTTAAATCCAAAATATTTATACTTATCAAAAAAGCACCATAATAACAAAACTTTGCGCACTGATTGACTTAAAAATACCAACAGTCGACGAACATATACGAACATACTACAAACGTTTTCAAGAAAAGAAGAAACCACAAATAGCAACAGTGGTTACCATGGCAACCTACTAAGCCCAAGATCGCGGGCTCGTAGCCCAGCAGGTGGCCCTAGGAAAAAAAAGTGTACCAACCACTACAACCCATGAAGGGTCTGGGGTTCAGTACATGGTAGAGACTATGCTGTTTCAGGGACAACGGTTCTGCAAGGAGGTGACTTGTACTAGGCCACGCTCAACCGCTAGATTTCCCCCCCCTTATTTTGGATACCCTATTTTTACAATATTTTATAGAGGCTGAGTGAGCCACTGGAGGGTCCTAGATCCTATATGATCCATCTCCCGCTGCAAACAGACTAAAAAAAATAATGGCCTGCAGTGAGATTTGAACCAGGATTTCCGGCATGGGAACTCAGTGCTCTACCACTGAGCCACTCCGCTCCCTAGGTGGCCCTAGGATAGTAAATAAATCCTTGGTTATTCCGTCATTCGGCACGAACCTTAAGCGGGGATCCCGAGTCAGTTCGATGTCAGGTATTCGTTAAATATCCCTATCCTAATTAAACCTGAATAGTCAAAATTTCGAGCTCCCACTGTAGCATCGTCGGATTAGCAATAGTACCATAAAGTGACGTTCAATAAACGAACAACGAGAGCTAAGACTTATGCCTGAAGGCTTAGGGAAGAAACTAAAAAGAAAGTGGATGGGGGATCTGCTGGGTACTGTTCTTCATGACTCTCATGTGATTATGTTTTACTTTGCTGCCAGCCAATCTGCTGATTGTCAATTGCTTGTACATGACAGGTGTGGATTAATTATTCTTTTTTTTTTTTTTCTTTTGAAAACACTTTATTGAAGCATTACAATCTGCCTGCTGTGGGCAATAAGTAATGGTGCTATGTAGCTACAATTATTCCATAAAAAATCAATAATATAAACGAAATAAATGCATAAATAAATATATACAAGCGAAAAAATATATACAAAAATAAAGTAAAATAAAATATATATATATATAATAAAAAAATATAATAATAATAAATAAAACATAAAAGAAATATACTGTACACATTCATACTCTATTTACAATTTGCCTGGGGTCCCCGAACTGAGCTTCTTCCTCATGAATGAGGGCAAAGCAGGAGTCCGGGAGGCCCCAGCCCCCTTTCCCAGCCGCGTCACTGGCATTAAACGCCAATGGAAGCTGGTTAAGGGCGCTTCACACACACACAGGTCGTGAGTGGAGAATCTGACCAGTGCCAGTACTCCGAATAGCATTATTATAACAAATCTCGAGGCCATTGCCGGTTTAGGCGGCGGGGTGGATTGTATGGATGTGTGGAACTGGATAATGACTGAGCCAGGGGATTGGGATGACAGACAAGGTTTTGGTGAAAGTTTGAGAATTTAGTAGGGATGAGGTCGAGGACAAAAGGAAGGTTGAGATCATTATGGAGGGTTTTGTTGGAGACATAATAAGGAGCGTTGAAAATAGTTCTCAGGACTTTGGATTGAAAGGATTGAATGCGTCTGATATTCGATTTTTTTGCGGTCCCCCACAGTTCCAGATAGGTTTGATGATCGTCTTGTATATTAGTAGTTTATTGTCTATTGAAAGATGGGAGGCCCTACATAGTAATCTGTATAGTTGGCTGAAACGTCTGTTAAGTTCTTGTCTTTTGAGTCTGGTATGAGGATTCCATGTAAGTCTTTTAGATTAATTATTAAGGAGAAAAATAAAAGAAATGAGATAGTCGAGCAAGATCGGAGAGCCACTTGTGGAGCAATGGTAATAAACCACAGATAACAACCTACCATACCCTAATTCTTTACCTAGCAGGACTATTTTAAGAAACTAATAAATCCTTATTGTGTCGTCCTTCGGAAGGGACGTAAAAGGTAGTCCTGAGCCTGTACGGAATCAGGTGAAGGTTAAAGATGTTCGATTAGCCATAGTCTTATAAAGTAATGTTAAATGAATAAACAATAACCATCAAGTACTGGAATGCATCCAGCCGCTTGAGAGGAAAGAGAATGCTTGCAGAAAATGATAACCTTCATCAGCACTTAAACAGCATCGGAGTCGTGGCATGTCCTACAAGGGCAATTAGTTCATGATCCTTCATTTTACAGTTCGAAAGAATGAAAAAGATTCCATTATTTTTTCTTTTTGAAAGCGACTAATGGCGGATAAAATATGAGTTTTGTATTCACAACACCATAAAAAAGGATAAATAATTTAATAATACTATTTGTATATATTTTCTAAGAGAAACCCATTTATGACTAGAGGAAATGGTAAGCAATTTATGTGGAAGAAAGTGGTCCGGGTAGAGGTCAAAGAATTTCTCTTGCAGGTCTTCTTCAGGCTACATACAAAATACAGACAATCAAGAAATGGCACAAATATATTAAAACATAGAAATAATAAATAATAAAAAGTATGGTGAATCAAGGTAATTGAAAAAAAAAATTGACAAATATTGCACAGCAAGGTAAATATAAAGGTTAAAATGCATGAGTGTACAGTACAAACATCAAAGTGCCAGGAAGGCAGCAATATAATGAAGAACTAAATAATAATAAAACAGAAAGTGTTGAAGAACAAAATTTTTAAGGTAATAAATATAAAAAACGAAAACTGAATACAAATGGGAAATGCAAAAAAATGATAAAAATGATAAGAAATACAGTAAGAAATAATAATTGTAAAATTATAAAAAATCCAAGCAATTTGATGAGACAATGAAAAATATATATATATTACAGTTTGTTCTATACTCTATAATTATTTTTTTTATATTGTATGATAAAAAGTGGAGTTGTTGATAGTT
Organism: Arma custos; assembly: GCA_037127475.1. NCBI lineage: Eukaryota > Metazoa > Arthropoda > Insecta > Hemiptera > Pentatomidae > Arma > Arma custos. The sequence continues at coordinate 8,291,577 of CM073764.1, forward strand.
GTAGCATTTCCAAGTCAACTATAACCTACCCTTTCCAAATGAGTTGAAACCCTTTCAAAAGCAAATTTAACGCTTTACAACTCAATTGTCACCTTTTTTATTTCAAATGTAACCGTTTACATTTCAATTGTCACCCTTGAAAATGTTTTGAAAATTTAAAGTACTGTGGAATGGGCGAAGTTAAGGCCTCAAAACTCAACGGGATAAATCAAAGTATTATTAATTTTTTTATTTTCAAAACAATTATTGGCACAAAGCAGTAAAGGAATGAAATTAATACAATTTTCGAAAACCAATGATTTTTGTCATTAAACAAAAATAATTATTCCTTTTTGAAGGAACCCATTAAAAAAGTAAATAAATAAAAATGCATTTTTTTCTGAGAAAGTAAAAGTACGTAAACTGAAGTTATCAACAGTTTCTTTCTTCGAGTTTGCAAAAACTATTTTTTCATTACAGTTAACATTTTTTCATTCGTTTTTATTATTAACTTCTTGAGAAAAAAAAAAAATCAAATTTTTGTTTTAAATTTTTTTTCCTTAATTTTTTGTAAACAAAAATATTATTTTATTGCCAAAACTATGAAGATACTGTTGTTAAGTTCAGATTACATGTTTTTACTTTTTTTTAAATAAACTTTCTCAGAATCAAAAAATTAACTATTTGTTTTTTTAATTATTTCCCTCATTTTTGTCCTAACAAGAGTTGTGAAGAAAAAGGTTGTGATGATTTTATCTTGGCGAGTTCTGAGGCCCTAAATTCGTCCATTCCGCAGTACGGTAAATTTTCAAAACATTTTCAAGGGTGACAATTGAAATGGAAACGGTAACAATTGAAATAAAAAGGGTGACACTTGAGTTGTAATGCGTTAAATTACACATTTATACAACATCCCAAACTTATATTTTCAAATTTTTACATCTCTACCTGTCATTCAACGAGATTCCTATTCATTACTTTCTACATATTTCTTCTGTATTTATTCTTTAGCATCATATTTTGTATCACTTTTCATACATTTTACTTATGTAACACTCTAGGAGTCTATTATCATACATTATATATTTTATCTGTAATTAAACTAGGTTTTCCATACCTTTATATCTCATCTTTTTATATTAATACTTTTTCATTTTGTATCTTTCGATTTACCTTCTCATTTTTCTTTCTCTTTGTATTCTGTTTACATTATCACCCTTCTGTACATTTATTCTGTAAGTTCTGTTATTTTTTGTTTTGTTTGTTTTTTCTCTCATAGCTCTGAAGATGGCCTACATAGTAGGTCGAAACGTCGGCACAAATAAAAAATAAGTCTTTATTTTACAACTTATTTACAACTTATTTGGTGTTTATTTATGACTACAACCCCCAACTATTTCCATCCTCCATTAGATCTTCCAGTCAACTATTTTCCTCTTTAACATATATAATAAATATTTAAAATATTTATATAAATATATAATTATTAATATAAATATATAGTATTTTAATAAAAAATCTATTTTTTAATTTTAGTTATCTGACAATGGTGATTTTTCTAATTTTGTTTATATTTTGTATTTTAACAAAATGATTAGGAAATAAAATAAAATACTTCATAAAGATTAAGATATTTTTTTATTATATGGAAAACTGTCATAACCATATTTATTTTTAAAAACAAATAATATAAACTGAAAAAAAAGTAGGCGTAGGGGAAAATGGACCATCACATCAGGAAAACCTTGACACGGCAATCTGTACAGTGTAACTCAGTATCTAGGACAGCGGGAGAGATTTTCCTACAGAGGCTAGCAGCCCTCACCCAGAACAGCTGCGGGTCTGTGATAACAGAATACTGGTGAGAGTCATGCAATCCTTCGTGGGGGAAATTTCTTGTTACTTCACAATGATAACGATTGGTAGAATAATTGTAAATAATCATCCAAGACAAAAACAAAAATGGTCATAAACATGATATGTTCATAAATATGAGTACGTTTGTGTAAAACATGAGATTAATCTCGAAAATTTAACATTATTTTGTTAAGTATTACCTAGCTCATACAGAGAGAGAGTGTAGAACGTGTGGAGTTCTGAATTTACATCCAGCTGTGACAGATAAATGATTTAATCTGTTAACATTCACAGATGGTCCCATTGGAATCTACAGACCCCCCCCCCCCCTCCGAGGCTAACCCCATATATATAAAATGGGTCCCTTGATTACCTAGGGAAAACCTGGCAATTTAAAGTGAAATTACACATTTCTCTATTAATTTTATTTAAAATAACACATAGGATGAAAGGGACCACTTTTAAAACAATTCCTTACAAACAGAGTCTTTACTTCAAGCGAATCTTCAGTAAGACATAGCCCTCATGTGGCAGCTGACGATCCTGCGGTCAAGAAGTATAATCGCGATGGAGTTTGTGGTTCCAGATGCTGAATCATCAACGTCTTCTGAGAACAGAAGCCACACCATTCCCTACTCTATCAAATTGCTTCCAAAGAAAACTCATCCGGAATTTATTTTTTTCATCTATTCAAACCACTTCTTGTTCGTCGGATGGAGTAGATCCACATTTTTACAAGCGGATTCCTCAAGATCGAAGAGAAACTCCGAGCAGAAAGGTCACAATACAGCCTTTTCGTATCTGGTTCAACGCATGAATGGAAAGTAGAGGATTGCGCCAGAGTGAGGTTTTTCATTCCGACATAAAGCTCTGCGTGATGAAGGCCAATTCAAGAATCATTTATTTTTAGTAATTGAAAAAGTCAAATTACATTTAGATAATAAAAACAAAGTAACTGTTCGAAAAGTGTACACCATCATTAAAATAAAACAGGAAGAGATAAATTAATTATGCAATTTCGAAAATTACTTACATCCATTTATGCCAGTTTAATATACTTTAAAACAAAAAAATAATTAGAAGAAAAAAACTTTAAAAAATATATCGCCAATGGACATGCAAAACCCAATCATAGCTTCTGATATACTTATTCAGAAGACTAAAACCTCTGAAACATTTCCAACTTAAAAGGTTATTTAAGGAAGAAATAGTTGGGGGTGCAGTCAAAGAAAACACCAAAATAAGAAAAACTTATTTATTATGTGCCGACGTTTCGGCCTACAATGTAGGCCATCTTCAGGGCTGAGAGAGAGAAACAAACAAAAATATATAAAAACGTAGCAGTAACAAGAATATATAAAAAGTGGTACAGGAGTGAAAAAATAAAAATAAACAGAATAAAAAGAAAAACAGAAACAGAAAAATAAAAAAGAAACATTGAACATAGTGGTATACTATGTTCAATGTTTCTTTTTTGAAATTTATCAAGCTTTTATTTCTATATATGCTTATATTATTACACTTTACCTATGTAACCCCTCATACCTATGTAACCCCCTTTTTCTATAATTTTAATTTTCTCTTCTTGTATCTTTCCGTTTACCTCCTCATTTTTCTTTCCCTTTATATTATTTTTTACATTTTATCCTTTCTTGACATGTATTTTTTATATTTTATATTCGTATTCTTGTTTTTTATATCTGTCACCATTATAATTTCTGTTCATCATCTACAATTTCATTTTTATCTATCACTTTTTTAAGTTTATTATATTCTGTAACCAGTCTTATATTCTTTCTTTTTTATTCTTTATTCTTTCTTATATTCTGTAACCAGTCTTATATGCTTTCTTATTTATCATATATATATTCACCATTTCAACATATCTAGTCACTATTTTTATCTATTCACTATTTTATCTTTTCACTATTTCATCATATCTAGTCACTATTTTTATTTTTTCACTCCTGTACCACTTTTTATATATTCTTGTTACTGCTACGTTTTTATATATTTTTGTTTGTTTCTCTCTCTCAGCCCTGAAGATGGCCTACATTGTAGGCCGAAACGTCGGCACATAATAAATAAGTTTTTCTTATTTTGGTGTTTTCTTTGACTGCACCCCCAACTATTTCTTCCTTAAATTAGAAGATACAGTCGACCAATTCTTCTCTAACTTAAAAGGTTATTGTAATATTTCAGTATTACAATAAAATTCCTTTCCTGCGTTACAAAGAAATAATGAACTTTTACTTCAAAACCTTTCAAAGGATCAATTTAATTATTTTTAAATACAAACTGCTGAAAGGAACGAGGTAAATAAAATTTAAAAAATATGGATCGATCGAGAAAAAATTATCATAAAGGTAGAAATATAAATTATAATATTTTTAAATATTTTATTTGAAAAGAAAAGATATGGCCAGGACCGGGACTCGAACCATCTCGGCCACCCTGGCTTCGTTTCTCGGCCAGCCTTATCAATCCTTTTTACTGATCCTATATATCCTATAGTAGCTTTTGCCCGCGGCTTCGCTCGCATAGAATTTGGACTACCACATAAAGTTTCTTGACAGTGCTTTTCAACAATAATTTAAAATAATAAATAATTTATTTTTTTTCACTATAGGTAACTCGTACAAAATTTCAGATGTCTAACTTCAAAACTGACGGATTCCATACAACCTTTGAACCCTTATTATAATAAGAGTGGAATTATCCAAACTTCTTTCTTAAATCATACAAAGGACCTATCTGCAAATTTCAAGATACTAAATTCCTGATTTGCCTTTAATTATTGTTACGGGCTACTGGGTATTAAAATGAATTAAACAATTCCTTAATTAAAGAAACTAATATTTATTAACAAAATGATAAAAAGGATACAATTAAACTATTAACAATTAAATTATTGAACTAATATAAATTTATAATAACAATATTCTAAATATTATCATCTAGGCCTAACTCCTATTTAATTATTACAATAATATAAAATATTACTAATTCTAGATATCTTAACTAGTTACAATAGTTTCTATGAATATTATAAAATTACACTACAATTTATAACTAATAATTAACACTTACAGTTCACTAGTCCACCGACCGTAAGATTCTCCAAGTATCACAAACTGACACACAGTAACAAACAGAAACAGTTTATTACACTCGCGAGACTATTACAGTTCACTGATACACTTATTACACGGGCCGGTTCAACACTGACTAGTTTATCACACTGACACTCACTTATTACACTTATCACAGATCTTCACTGGTCTACTCTCAGGCTAAGACTGACTGACTCGAGGTGACGGAAGTCTTTTTATAGGCAAAGCCGAACATTCTAGAACTCGAAGGGGCCAGATAATTCTGGAATATTCTTAATCCTTTGCCGACAAAAGAAGACGATCTAGAACCGTCCTAATCCTATTTAAACGTCTCCCGCTGACGGAGTTAAGCCGCTAATCCCCCGCTTCCGCCTTCCTGCCGGCGCCCGTAACACTGCCCCCTCCTTAAAAGTGCTCTGCCCCAGAGCAAGTCCGGAGAAATCGGGCATTTATGAGCTTCTACTGATGGAGACGCACCTTCTTTCCAGGGGTTGAACGTGCACACCAATATGGCAATTCCAGAGTTGGCGAATGTCTGTTCGATCATGTCCCTGACAATCTTCCACTCCAAGCCGTCGTATCCACAGCCCAACTTCGGAATAGCGAGCTTAGTGACACGCAGTCTCAGAAGCTTACTCCGAAGGTCGTCGAGGCTTCGCCGCAGTGCGTCATATGTCGGCTTCTGATCAGAGGCACGCTTGGTAACCAAGTAAAACAGGTGTCGTCCTTCGTGCGGCTGGTGGAGTGCCTTCCCGACACTTGGTCCTTGGCGTTCCAGCTCCTCAGTTCCGCCGAACTTCTTCCTGAAGACCGTTGCAATCCCTCGAGAAGTCCTCAGATCTTCGGCAACGCAATGGGCCAGAGAATACTCCACTGGTAACGAGAAGATATCTCTGTAGATTACCTGAGTTACTCCACGGGTCCCTGGTACTTTAGTATGAGCAACTGAGTTATTTGTCTTGACGTTGTTTAGGTACTTGACCTGCTGGTCTTCTTTCGGGCCGTGGTCTCCTTTGTACGGGGCCAGTCTATTGAAATGGACTACCTTGGGTTTTCCTTTCGGCTGCTTCCTGATCCTATATATGACGTCATTGATCCTCTTGACGATCTCATACGGGCCGTCCCAGGAGTTCTGAAGTTTAGGTGAGTAGCCTCGCCTTCTTCGAGGATCATGTAGCCAGACCAAGTCTCCAGGTTGGTAGCCACCCTTCTCAGCCCTGATGTCGTAGCGCTCCTTCATTCTGTCACTAGCCCCCTGGATGTTTGTGCGAACCTTCTCGTGGATATTATCCATTCGCTTCCGTAGATCCGTGACGTACTCCTCTCCGGCAATTTCCTCGTCAGGCTTGAAACCGAATTTCAGATCACAAGGCAACCGAAGTTCTCTGCCGAATACCACATTTGCGGGAGTCTGCCCCGTTGCCTCACTGACTGAACTGCGGTAGGCCAGCAGGAACAGGTGAAGATACTGGTCCCAGTCTCGCTGATGGTCGGAGACTACTTTGGACAAATATCGACCCATAGTCCTGTTCATGCGCTCCACCATGTAGCTCATTATGTACTATAAGCTACATTATGTACTATAATGGATTCTCCACAGTACCTTTAAAACTGTCAGGGGTGGGGAGGGGCACGTGCCCCCGTGCGCCCCCCTAAATCCGCGCTTGCTATAGCCCATGTGTTATTCTGATGTATAACCCATATTACTGTAAAGTTTCATCCAAATCCGTTCTGTAGTTTTTGCGTGAAAGAGAGACAAACATACAAACTTTCACATTTATAATATTAGTAAGATATATTCGAGTCCCGGTCCTGGCTATATCTTTTCTTTTCAAAGAAAACATTTTAAAAAATTATACCATATAACAATTTAAATAAATTAAAATAATATTAATGACTTAAAGTCAACAAGATCCAAAAATAAAGCAATGTTCAATTAACATTCTCCCCGTGTATACATCGCAAATCGCGATAACACGGAGATATGGGATCAGTGAAAAGGATTGATAAGGCTGATCGAGAAACGAAGCGAGGGTGGCCGAGATGGTCGAGGCGTCACCACGGAGAGGTGAGAGACCCGGGTTCGAGTCCCGGTCCTGACCATATCTTTTCTTTTCAAATAAAATATTTAAAAAAATTATATCATATAACAATTTAAATAAAATAAATTATAATATTATGAAACAGTACAGTCTCTACCATGTACTGAACCCCAAACCCGCTCACGAGTTGTAGCGGTACAGATTTTATTTTTTAGTATTTTTTAAAACAAACTACATCAGTAGCATAAATTTAATATAATATAATGGATTTACATAAAGTTAAATGTGTCGACGCATGACAAATTAAAAAATAAAATCTACTTGGCATTGTACAAGTGTAAATAAAAATATAATGAGATAAGCGCTAATAAACAAAAGCCATTATCAGAGCTGTGATACGCAATCAGGAACGCCCCGCCATAACAGTCTATATCGTATATTGTCTGGACAGATGTTTTATATGGACGATGACAGGGTTGCGATAAGTAAAAGTAAATATGGCGAGGATTCGCCGAGGTCTCAATGATTTGCGCATCATTTAGTCATCAAAAAGTCATCTGATAACCAAAAAGGTGGCCTAGAACAGCACCGCTCATCGTAATGTTTGATGTTAATAAGGTACTCAGAAATATTGACACACAGCCTTTACCACGTATTGAATCCCGGACGATTTATGGGTTGTAGTGGTACAAAAAAAGGGGGGTCTGTTTCGGAAAACGAATGCATATTACTTATTCGGTAATTATGATTACTTATGCAAAATAACTGCATATGTTTAAGACGATCTGGGAACACAATTTATTCTGATTGCTGGAAGGCCTATAAGGGAATAAATCAAATTGTTGAAATCGATGAGTCCTGCTTCTCCAAAAGGATATATAATATGGGGAGGATATATCCGCAGCAATGGCTGTTCGTATGCAGGGAAACAAGGGAATGTTTGCTATATTCTGTACCATGCAGAACAGCTGAAATGCTGACTTCTTGCATTAAAATTGCAATACGACCTAAAACAACAACATACTCTGATTGGTGGAAGGCCTATGAGGGAATAAAGCAAATTGAAGGCATGAGGTATAAACATTACGTTGTTGATAATTTAAAAAAAATCGTTGACTTAAACAGAGGTGCTCATACCCAGAGGGTGGAATCACTTTCGGCTTCAGTCAAACGAAGAAACAAAAAAGAATGTGGAACGAGTAGAAATATGTTGGATTCATATTTATGCGAATTCATATGGAGGAGATGCTACAAGAAAGAATGTTTGTTTACCAAGATTTTAGAAAGCATGGCTGATTTAAATCCACCAATTTAACTGCAATCGTTTTGTTTTGAGGTTATTTATAAATATACATGTTTTGTTATGGGTATTTTCTTTGATAGCATATAAAAAAAATAGGCAGTCCTGGCTTGTTTTAATTTCTTGTGACAACAGATCTCATATCCTTGTTTTTTTCCGCCCCATTTTTCATGGACATATTAGAATACGTTTAATATTTAACAAATCTTTTATTTTATTACATATACTTCTAAAACGTGATCTATCACCATACATTAAACACGTAATATTGCAAAGGCGTGGATTCTCTAGGTTAGGAAAGAATCAGTAATCGGCCGTATTCAGGCCAGACATGGATGCCGATTCGATCCAGATATACTACGGTTGTTTTAATTCCGAAGTGTGCAAGTCACTAGACTGAAACGACAAGAAACTGCTATTTGTTCGCCGTTTCAGGTTACTACAACACTCACTAGACAAACGCTCTAAGCTCCCAAATAATTACAGAAGATTCATATACTTGACTATTACAAGACCTATTTGGACTTAAGGGAGCGGAATGGTGTGGTAGAGCACTGAGTTGCCATGCCGAAAATCCTGGTTCAAATCCTCCTGCAGGCAGTACTTTTATATAGTCTGTTTGCAGCCGGAGATGGATCATATAGGATCTAGGACCATACTGAGGCACACTCAGCCTCTATAAAATATAATAAAAATAGGGTATCCAAAGTAAGGGGGAAAATCTGGCGGATGAGCGTGGCCTAGGACAAATCACCTCCCTTGCAGAACCGTTTTCCATGAAACAGTACAGTCTCTACCATGTACTGAACCCCAGAGCCGTTCGCGGGTTGTAGTGGTAAAGATTTTTAATTTTTTTTTATTTGGGCTTACGGTGTAGAGCTTTGGGGCTCTGCTAAACCATCCAATTCCTCTCGTATCCAATTACTACAATCCATAATCCTTCGTAAAATCCTCCATGCTCCTTGCTTTGTTATGAATAATGTCACCCATAACGACCGTAATATTCCGGTTTTTGTTTAATTGGCCCAAACCTTAATACAATTTTTAGGACAAGCTTTATTCCCACTCAAATACACCAGCTTCAAATCCTTTTCAATACTTAAGGATACCCCGAGATGTTAGAAAAGTCTGGACGTGTCTAACTCTAAATCTGTTGTTTGAATACTACCAGAGGATAATATCTCTATTTGTCTTACTTGCCGTTATATACTCATATATATTAATTTTCTAGTATGGTTTGATACAGTCGTAAAGTTAAAAAAAAAAAAAGTGTTTAAATAATACTTAGATGCAACATAAATAGACTTCAATCTTTATTATACCCTGTCTGGAAAATAAATCAGAAGGAAACCTTTCTCACCATAGGCACAAGGTAACAAAGGGGGGGGGGGTTATAGGGTATGTATTTTACATTCTACATTGACGATTTACAAATAGCAAGATGTTGTTACTACGGTTTTATAAGTAATATTCTGTGTATGAATATTTCATTCAATATAGCTCTATATAAGAAACGTATTTAAAAATAAGTATTTTTATTTTTTTTCATTCTTAAGAGGAAAGATTTGTCTTGCCCGAGAATCGAACCAGGGCCCCCGCATCTCTAGTGCGGTTCTCTAACCATCTGAGCTAGCAGAGATCGTAAGAAGCCAGACAAATCCATTCCCTTCACCGATCCTATATCTTCGTGAAGAGAATGGACTTGTCTGGCTTGGATACGAGCTTTGGAATCCCGGCCAAGACAAATATTTTCTCTTCAAAATAAAAATATTTGAAAACAGTCACCATCAAAAGAACTTTAAATAAAAAATAATTTGTGATTGTTAGACGGGGATATATACTATGTCTCTTTATCTGTCCATGTTCGTTATACTAAAAGGGCCTAATTCCACAATAAATTTGCTTTACTATCATATAATTGCCAAAAGTCTTTTGTAATTCCACTTCCAACGTCAGAACTAATTGGCGATATTTGTGAAGGAACTGTAATTATCCATAACGCCCACACAAATAATAACAACCAGAATGGGAACTATAATTCCGCAATGATAATTTCCAGTTGTCATGACGACGTTATACTCGAGATAATTAGATCTAGTTATTCTTCTGTGAAACTACGAGAATTAAAATTATGCGAGTAATTAAGCCAGTGGTTCCAGTCCGTGCCAGGCCGCTGAAGGAATCTCTTCTCACGATACTGTTCCGTCTTTCGAGGAGAAAGAAGTTTCCATAACGACTATTGTTTGTTAAGTAGGAGAAATATAATAGATAATGTAAATAAGCAGCAAGAACTTAATTATAGTAAACCACAGAAAATATTAAAAAAACCAGGACTTCATCAGGGCTGAATAAACAAGTACAAAAATTATGATGATTATAATGATAAAAATAATGGTACTTGTGTAATAACGCCACCCGGTGGTATAGGACAATCTTCTACGCATGCGCAAGCAGTTATATTTTATAACAGTTATATTTTACCAGTAACAGTTATATTTTTTCAGATTGTTCTTATATTATAACCAACCCTAAACGTGGTCTAGTGGTTAGCGTAATCAACTACTAAGCCCAAGATCGCGGGTTCGTAGCCCGGCAGGTGGCCCTAGGATTTTTTTAAGGGAGTAAAAAATCCCTAGTTACGCCGTCCTTCGGAAGAGACGTTAAACGGGGGTCCCGAGCCTTTACGATGTCAGGCTGTTAAAAATCCATATCCTAATTAAACCTGGATAGGCAAAATTTAGAGCTCTGTAGCATCGTCTGATTAGCCATAGCAGCATAAAGTGACGTTAAATGAAAAAACAACACCCCTAAACAGCCCTATAAAAATATTTAAAAACGTTATCCAAGATAACTGTTAGAAAACATAACTGCTTGAGCATGCGTACAAGATTGCTATTTACCGGTGGTGGCGTTAGTACGCAAGTACCATAATAATATTTTAAACCTTTTTTCTGTATTTTTATAAGCATCTATCAAATACAAACAATTGACAATCAGCAGATATTTGATTAAGATATCAATGTAACATAACACATATAAAAAACACTTTCGAGATCATGCTCTACTGTCAGGTTTTTCCCCAATTAAAGGTACCCAATATATATATATATATATATATATATATATATATATATATGTGTGTGTGTTGGTTGAGCCCTAAGAGATGTCTGCAGATCACTTTAGTATCCTTTAGTATCACAGCAATTCAGCGCAATACCCATTAAACTATCCCGCGCCCTATTAGATATAGGAAAGATGTTTTTTCTACATACAAACTCATGAATGACTCATAAAATTTATTTTGATATTATATAATTAATACTACTAGAATATATGTTTACTGGACGGAAACTAAATGGTGAGAGGATTGGAAGAAAGGACACAGTGAACGTGTGAAGAGAATTTTGAATCGATGAAGCAAAAATCCTCATAAATACTTAAGTTCAAACGTTCTCTTGAAAGGAAATTATTAAAAAATAATAAAAAAAAAAACATTTATTCTTACATTTGTGTATACATATATAAACCTTATATATTACATATTATCACAGTTAGGACTTGCATCCAGGGGCTTAGAACTTTTTTTCAAGCCGAGGAAATAAAAGATCTTGTACAAAGCCTTGTATAAGCAATATTAAGCGTATCTATCTCAAAATATTGGTAGGAATTCATTTGGCATTTTCTGAAGTATTCAATGACTACCTTTCGTTAATTCATTACATCTAACGGGTGATTTTTTAGCCTTTATTTTTGACCAAACAGTTTTTGGCAGCTCAGCTGTTTTCGTCTAACATGTTACTGTTACAGATGTTCAGTTTGGTCTGTAATTTAACCATGAATCGACTCGAACAATGCTTGAAGATTTTTTAGTTTTATTTTTATTATTTATTTATTAGTTCGGTGAACAGTTTATTTCACGTTTGGGGCCGGTCAATTGGCCGCCTAGATCGTGCGATTTAACGCTTTTAGACTATTTTTTGTGGGGCCATGTTAAGGCTCATGTCTATAGGGACAAGCCGGAAACGGTTGACGCACTGGAAGCCAATATTGAAGAATTTATTCCTGAGATACCGGCCGATATGTTGGAGAAAGTATACCAAAATTGGACCCAGCGTATGAAGCATTTGAGGCGTAGCCGCGGTCAACATTTGCATGAAATCATCTCTAAACATCGAATGTATAGATCATTCTATCGACTCAAATAAATATTTCATACATTTCTTTAAATTGTATGTGTATTTTTTTTTTACATCAAATCCAAAAGTTCTTAAACAATACGTTCGAATATAAATAAACTGCAAAACATTTTTTAGGATATTGAAGTTATAGCCAATATCCTAATCCAATTACTTCTATAAAATATAAAAGGTAATTAAATCTGACTGTAATGTAAATATTTTATCAATGAAACATTCAATGCTCTACGGTCATTATCCTTGAATGCAATGAGAACTTATTCGCTTCCGCATTTAGAAAAGTTCATATTCCATCACAATGCCTTCATGCTCCACGACTTTCATTCAGTATAATTAAGCCTATACTGTTCAAAATGCAATACAACTAAGGAAAACTAACGTTAATTAATTACAGGACGAGTTACATCACTAGATACATATCCTGCTGCGGCAGATAAATTATTCAATCTGTGGGATCTGGAGACACATCATACTCAAACCTACTGGTTGATTATGATCTCGGACAAATACCCAGCACAACAATTGTAAACATGGTTTGAATGTGTACATTATTTTAATTAAATATTGAAAAGTAAAAAAGAGACCTTACATAAATGTTAAGATCGTGGAAAAATTCCAACGGAAAGCCTTAAGTCTCCTAATTAAAACAGAAATAGAAATTATCTGTCCAAATATTTCGCCCATTCAGGCATCCTCAGGGTAGAAAGAGAATAACAGCAAAACAAAACATGAATAATGCATCCAAGAAACATACCACCACCTCGAAGGCTCAAATGCAACTAATGTAACTAAAGGATGTTTCTTGGGTGCATTATTCATGTTTTGTTTTGCTGTTATTCTCTTTCTACCCTGAGGATGCCTGAATGGGCGAAATATTTGGACAGATAATTTCTATTTCTGTTTTAATTTGGAGACTTAAGGCTTTTCGTTGGAATTTTTCCACGATCTTAACATTATTTTATTTATTTTTATTTTTATTATTTTTTATCTAGACTTTCATTTTTTCATTGTTTTCCTTTTATTACCGCATGTATATATGTTTGCGTGTGTATATATTTTATTACATTCACTTATTTTATTTCGTTTATACCACTTTTTTGTTTTGTTATGGAATGGTTGTAGCTACATAGCACAATTACTTATTGTCCACAAGTGGCAGATTGTAATGTCTGAATAAAGTGTTTAATAAAAAAAAAAGAAAATCTATAGACTAAACTCGAAACCCTTTGAGGGTCGAAGTGGTAGTTTTTTTTTTTCAGTATTATTTCTCCGACGGAAATTTATGTACATAATCATTAATAGACCATAGAATACATACAAGAGATTCCTGTTTTAAAAATGCAGAATAGTAAATCTTTACTATTATACTGATAATAAATAATCAAGCCATTGATTGAACAGATAACTAGAACATAGCAGTAATCAAGCTTATTATATTAATTATATTTAAGTAGATAGATTATAATACATATTTTATTTTAAAACAAAATACTGGTTGTGGAAGAAAGTGGTCCGGGTAAAGGTCAATGAATTTCTCTTAGAATTGGAGAAAAACTTTATTGATTAGCCAACGTTTCGACCTACTTTGTAGGTCTTCTTCAGGGCTATATGCAAAATAGAGGCAATTAAGAATTAAAAATATTGAGAAAAAGTGGTACAAAAATATTTTAAATATAGTGAATATAAATAAACAAAAGTATTACTAAAATAGAGCCAAAAACTATTACTAAAAAGAAACACTATTATTTATTATAATGCAATTGGGAAAAACCACAATTCAAAGCCTTATGTTTCAAAAATACACCTACTTACCAGTCGACGTTTCGCCTATTCAGGCATTATCAAGACACCAAAATCAAAATGGATGGAATCGCATCTCGAAGAAAAAGGTGCAATACATCCCAACGATCAACAGCCCAAACAGGCTCCAAACATGAGACAGCACCCCACCACCAAGACGTTCAACATACAACTTCCTTATTAGTTGTTAATTAGTTGTATGTTGAACGTCTTGGTGGTGGGGTGCTGTCTCATGTTTGGAGCCTGTTTGGGCTGTTGATCGTTGGGATGTATTGCACCTTTTTCTTCGAGATGCGATTCACATAACCCCCTTTTTGATTTTGGTGTCTTGATAATGCCTGAATAGGCGAAACGTCGACTGGTAAGTAGGTGTATTTTTGAAACATAAGGCTTTGCATTGTGGTTTTTCCCAATTGCATTATAATAAACAAATGTATGTTGAATACAGGCAATTGAAAATAAAAATGATAAAAATGCACAGCATGGTAAATGTAAAGGTTAAAATGTATGAGTGCATAGTATTAACAACAAAGTGCTAGGAAGGTAGTAAAATACACAATAAAGAATAAAATAAGAATGAAACAGAAAGTGTTGAAAAATAAAAAAATAAGCTGATAAAGGTAAAAAATAAAAATTGAATATTAAAATGGGTAAATGTAAAAGTTAAAATACCTGGGTATCAGGTATCAGTAGTCAAATAAAAATTAAAAATAGAAAATGATAAGAAATATAGTAAGAAATAAAAAATTGTAAAACTATAAAAAAATCCAGAAAAGAATTATAAAAAATCCAGTATGAACTTTAAGTTATACTGGTTGAATTGAACATTGGCCTACGTTTGGATTTCAATAGCCAAGATCGAGGGTTCAAACCCCGACATGTGGTCATAAATTATTTAATTTAAGGGAGTAAACTTGGTTTCACCGTCCTTCGTAAGGGACATAATATGGGGTCCAAATCCTGAGTAATGCCAGGTACTCGTTAAAAATCCCTTTTCCAGTTATACCTGGATAGGCAAAATTTATTGCTTCCACTGTTGTATCGTCCGATTAGCCATAGCAGCATAAAATGACCTTAAATTAATAATAAACAAACGTTTGAAGTAACATGAGATTTACCAGGTCTATTTAAAATACTCTCGACCTTGTTCAAACATCACGAAGGTTGACCCGAACAGGAAATAACGACGTTTATAGAGGCTACATTTGATAAAACAGGAAACCTATCCGGTAACGAAGGATCCTATGCATACAAACAAAGGTACGGAAAACACTGGTCAGGTACGACAAAGATAAGAAACCGACAACCACGTGCAAGAAGTGATTGGGAGGGTACACAACGCACGGTGGAGGTTACACCCCTTCCAAGAACTACTTACAAAAGGGTGCACTACCTGGCACAGAGAGTCGGTCTAGACTGGTGCCATTGGTCGGACAGGTAGGTTAGGGGACTTTTTTTTCACTTCAGGTATTGCTCGGGGGGAAAGTAAAATGGCTTGAACATGATAGTGCTATTGACTTTTACATACCAACAAAAAAAAAACTAAGTAGGACGGAAATGGATTAAAGATATTTAGTCTTACTTTTCATATTAGACTGACTTTTGATGGGGATTGTGGAAGGAAAGTGATGAAAAGAAAGAAGAAAGAATGTTTGTCTACTCAGATTTTAGAAAGCACGTATGCTGATGATACATGTGTATTATCAGTCAACACCAATCCAGTTATTGCATCCCAAAGCCTCCAATCCCATATCACTTATCTTGAAGAATGGTGTCAAAACTGGAGGATTAAAATAAATTCTTAAAAATCGCATCAAATCACTTTTACCTTACGTCATAAACCAATGACTTCCTGCCCTTCAGTATCCTTTAATAATATCCCACTGGTACCTGTAGAACAGATCCGATACTTAGGGTTGCACCTTGACAAACGATTGACCTGGAATCCTCATACTAGACTGAAAAGACAAAAAACCACTCGACGTTTCAGGTTACTTCAACACTTACTAGACAAACGCTCTAAGCTCCCAATTAACTACAAAAGACTCATCTACATGACCATCATACGACCTATTTGGACTTACGGAGTAGAGCTTTGGGGCTCCACTAAGCCATCGAATTCCTCTCGTATCCAATCCTTACAATCCAAAATCCTTCGTAAAATCCTCAATGCTCCTTATTTTGTTAAGAATAAAGTCATCCATAACGACCTTAATGTCCCTTTTGTTGCTGATTTGGCCCGAACCCGGTATCTATCCTTTCATAGCAAACTTCATTCCCACTCAAACCCTCTAGTTTCAAACCTAGCTTCCTCTTCAATTCCCGATAAGAGAATTAGAAAGCATTGCTGATTTGTATCCACAAATTTAATTAAAATTATTTTATTTTGAGGTTATTTAAAAATGGACGGCCTCAATGCAGAAAGTATCAAGTCAAAAACTCAACTTTTCAGGAAATAAAAAAAGAACGTTTCTACAATTTCCTTTGAAAAATTTAATTAAAGTTGTTTACTTGTTACAAAAAAAAAAAAAAAAAATCAAAATATTGACTTGTTTCTATCTGCACCGAGGCCGTCCAAATATACACATGCTTTGTTATGAGTATTTTATTTAATAGCATCGATAATAGATATCTAAAAAATAAAGTGCATGCGTTTTCCGAAACAGACCCCAAAATAATATCGCGTATTACAGTAGAGAAAAGTCAAACGAGTTGGTGAGTAAGCTACCAGTAGCAAACCGGTTTAGGAAATTAAAACAAAGCAAGTTTTGGGGTGACTACAGGCTATTAGCACCAACTCGTACTGTAAAGTTATGTTAAATTTTTAAATATTTTTTTATTTTTTTAACTTGTTACCTTAACACTGTAGGGCTAACGGCAGACCAACCCTCATTTTACAAATGAAATAATTGATCATTTAATTTTAGTACAGTAGGTACTTAACGTTTTAGTAGAGCTACCTCGATATTATTATAGAAATTGGAGACCATTTTAGTTTAGTTAAAATACTTGTAACCGCTTAGTATTGTGTTGAGATATTGAGGATTTTGTATTAAATAAAATAATTTATAGCTTACTTAAAAAGAGTCTAAATTTATTTCACTGCTTTCTTCTCTTTTTTTTTTTAAACTCTTTTCTCTTTTTTTTTTAAGCGGGTTTTTTCTACATTTTTCCTGTATTGTAAAATTTACTTATAAAAGACAACTCTAATTAATTAAAATCACTGTTGTTTAAACATGTAAAGGAAGTCCGGAACATGTATTTACACTTATTGCTGCTTGTATATGTAAAACTGTAAATAAAGGTTTTTTTTTGTTTTTGTTTTTTTTTGTTTTTTTTCACTGCATATTCATTTAAATTTTTCATTGGAGGCTATACTTGCTATATAGATAAATAATACTAAAGCTCCTCTCAATATAATAATAATAATGATATATGAAAAAAAGAAGGAACTTAATATATATCCAATTACTGAGGAAACAATTAAAGTTTGTAGGATTAAAATCAAGCCTATTCTTAAAGGGTGATTTAAAGTTAATAAAATTAAAGATACAGTAATTATTAATGATATTAATAAATTTATTATATCAGATGAGCATTGCTTTTTACTGAAGTTTTAAAGGTTAATCCTATTTATGATTTACAAAATCATTGTTTTTGTTTTTAAACTATTAAAACTAACTTTAAAATTAATTTTATTAGAATATATTTTATTATTTAATTTGTTTAGAGGAATAATTGTTTTTTGTTCAACTCGTAAACATTTATTATTATCACTTTTAAGTTTAGAATATATAGTTTTAATGGTATTTTTCTCTTTGTTTCTAGTAATATATAATTTTGGTTATGAATTATATTTTACTTTAATATTTTTAGTATTTACTGTTTGTGAAGGGGCTTTAGGTTTATCTATTTTAGTAAGTTTAGTTCGTAATCAAGGGAATGATTATTTATTAAGTATATCTGTTTTATCATGATAAAATATTTAATTATATTAATTTTTCTAACCCCTCTTATTTATAATTTTTGGTTATTAATATGGGTTTTTATAATCACATGTTTTTTATTTATTTCATTTAATTATTTATATGATTTTGTGACTCCATTTAGAGTTTTATTAGGGATAGATTTATTATCTTATAGTTTAATTGGTCTGTCATATTTTATTATTTTTTTAATAATAATAGCAAGTTATAAAATTCATTTATCTAAAGACAAATTATTGGAATTTAGTTTAATTAAATATTAATTAAATATCAAGTTTAATTTGTTATTTAAATACAGATATTTAAATAACAATCCTAAAATCGAAATATTGGAATAAGGCAAAGCTTGTATATTTTTTAAATCTAAGCATTCCTTCTAAATTCAAAAAAACGTGCTATATTTTGTTTAATGGCTCAAAGGAGTCGGGAACACAGAATTTGTGATTTTTGCAATTTTTAAAAATATTCATAATTTAATTAAACACCAAGTAGTTCCTGAATACGTTGCTAGGATAAAATATTACATCACTATAAAAAATTGTTGTCAAATAACAATAATAATAATAAAAAGACAAATTGCAACTGAAGTACCAATACTGATATAACATTTACTGTCCATCCTATATCAAATACTAACAAAATGGTTCTTGAGTAAAAAGGTCCAGATATAAAAAATAAATTCGCAATGGAGAAGTCAAAAGCAAAACTTTTTTACCATGTCCTGACAAGTAGTTATTTCCACATTACTTGAGCATGCTAGTGACGATGTAACGAGAGATTGAATGTGCAGTCGGTCGTCGAACCTTTGAAAGAAGGGAAGGTTCATTTTCTTCTTTCTACCGCGATATTTGGTAAAGGTTTTAGGAAATGCGCAGGAATGCACATGATCTAATAATAGCAAGTGTTAAAGAAATTTTTTTAAAAATCTAGTAATATGATTAATGCCAATAAAAATGTGCAGCATAAGTTAAAATTTTCAAACACTTTGAATTCGTTATCTATAGAACTGGTTATAATTCATCACAGAGCGAACTCTCATGGCCGAAATGTGATACTTCAGCTTTAGATTATATGCTTCCAATAGGAAAGTTATTTTGTGTTCACCAAGTATTTAAAAACACGAATTTACTCCGAAAACACGCTCGCTTAGTCGTGTATTGTATATGTGTATATATATATATATATATATATATATATATATATATATATATATATATATATATATATATATATATATACAATACACGAAATCATCCAAATCCGTCCAGTAGTTTTTGCGTGAAAGAGAGACAAACATACAAACATTCACATTTATAATATTAGTAAGATATATATATATATATATCTTACTAATATTATAAATGTGAATGTTTGTATGTTTGTCTCTCTTTCACGCAAAAACTACTGGACGGATTTGGATGAAACTTTACAGTAATATAGGTTATGCATCAGAATAACACATAGGCTAAAGCAAGCGCGGATTTATGGGGAGGTGCAAGGGGGCACGTGCCCCCCCCCCCGACAGTATTTTAGGTACTGTGGAGAATCCATTATTGTACAAAAATAAAGGCAAATCACATGATAATAGTTGTTAAAATAACAGAAAGAACATGAGTGAAACTATTTGTTTTGATACCCTATCCATGATCTATGTGGGGGCACGGGGGCATGTGCTCCTCCCGTTATAGTACATAATTAAAGGTAAATCAGGAACTTAGCATCTTGAAATTTGTAGTTAGGTTCTGTGTATAGTTTAAGAAAGAAATTTGGATAATTCCACCCCAAGGGTTTCCCCTATAATATAATAGGGGTTCAAAGGTTGTATAGAATCCGTCAGTTTTAGATCTGAAATTTCGGATGCTCGAGAAACTTATATTTAAAAAAAAATAATTAAATTATTTATTTAAAATGGTCTTTCACGAAACTTTATGTGGTAGACCAATTTCTACGCGAGCGAAGCCGCGGGCATAAGTTAGTATATATATATATATATATATATATATATATATATATATATATATATATATATATATATATATTTATAAAATGCATAGACTTCGATGAACTATGTAACCAAAGAAGGGCAATTGACTAGGTAAATAAATTTTCAGGTAATTAATTGCAAATTCTGTTTGTGAATAAAATGTTGTTTGTTACTACCTTTAAGCTTGATTATCTGTGTTTATAAATTATTTATTATTTTTTTTTAGTAATTGAAATTAATCTAAAAAAAAAAACCTTGCTGTGCTTACAATATTAATTTAATTTCATATTTTATTTATTTTTGTGTTTGTTTAATTTGACTATTATTTTATTTTTTATTTTTAAGTTATGATTACAAATTTAGTTCACTTGTAAATTTTTAGTTTCTTATATTGTTGCATTTTTGTATAATTCTATAAATTGATCTGGAAATGTAAATAATATTTTTAAAAAATCACATGTGCTTCTTTAAGCACGGTGCATGTCCTAACCTTAATAAAAGGTTCCTCCATGGAGTTACCATGTGGAGAAAAAAAAGGAAGAAAAAAAAAAAAATATATATATATATATATATATATATATACACACACACACACACACCACTACAACCCTTGAAGTGTCGGGTTCAGTAGGTGAAAGTCAGTAAGTACTGTACTATTCCTAGGACAACGATTGTGCAGAAAGGTGATTTGTCCTAGATCACCCTTAACTTCCAGGATTTTCTTCCAATTAAGCGTACACACTTTATAGACTGGGTGAGTCTCAGATCGCACCAGACCCTTACCCGGCTGATGAAAGATTAAAAAAATAATCTGCCAAAGCCGGATTCGAGCTTGGAACCTCAAGCACGGCAACTCGCCACTCTACCCTCGAGCTACCCCCCTCCCAAAATCATAAGATAAAAAATACATAGAACTTGCCTATATGGCACAAAGTCAATGTCGAAATATGTAAAATAAGTTTGACGATACGCACTGTTTTTGGATGAACCTTGAAACAATTGTTTCACTCTCCTGATAAAATAGTGTTTTTCAATTATTTTTCAAATAATTTGCATTTTTTTTTTTAATGGACTCCTAAAGACTGTAGCAGTGATAAAAAACAATTTTTTAAAAAAGTCAAGTAGTTCATCATCACCAATACGAATATGGAGCATGTGATGTAATTTACAAACACATTCAGTTCGATATTTTTATGCTCCCTATAGGGTAGTCATTTCAATTTTTGCATTTAAAAACACGACGATTTACTACGGTAACCGAAAAATAAATAATCTTATAAACGGTATATAAATGTCAAATTTATGCAATACTAGCTTTTGCCCGCGGCTTCGCTCGCATAGAATTTGGACTACCGCATACAGTTTCTTGACTGTGCTTATTAACAATAATTTAAAATAATAAATAATTTAATTTGTTTCACTATAGGTTACTAGTACAAAATTTCAGATGTCTAACTTCAAAACTGACGGATTCCATACAACCTTTGAACCCTTATTATAATAAGGGTGAAATTATCCAAACTTCTTTCTTAAATCATACA
Organism: Arma custos; assembly: GCA_037127475.1. Classification (NCBI taxonomy): domain Eukaryota; kingdom Metazoa; phylum Arthropoda; class Insecta; order Hemiptera; family Pentatomidae; genus Arma; species Arma custos. The sequence goes on from CM073764.1 coordinate 8,313,375, forward strand.
AAGGACCTATCTGCAAATTTCAAGATGCTAAATTCCTGATTTTCCTTTATGTACTATAATGGATTCTCCACAGTTCCTATAAAATGTCGGGGGAGGGCACCTGCTCCCGTGCACCCCCCTAAATCCGCGCTTGCTATAGCCTATGTGTTATTCTGATGTATAACCAATATTACAGTATAGTTTCATCCAAATGCGTTCAGTAGTTTTTGCGTGAAAGAGAGACAAACATACAAACATTCACATTTATAATATTAGTAAGATAATTTATTTCTGTAAATAAACTAATAATGAAAATGGCCTATTTGGATTTAAAAACCAAACATACCGATTTAAGGGTGTTAAAAATATTTCTTGCATAACAGTTGGAATGAAGACACGAAGAAGGTTCATTAAGAGTCAACTCGAGTAGGAGGCGTCCATACATTCCTGCCTTATTGTTTACAGCAGACACATTGTGATCTTTCTTCGCTTCCATATCGCCGTTGGTATGTGGTGATGTGGTACCGTACGGTCCAACCCCCTCTCTCTGGCGTGCTTCTTCTATTACCGAGCGAGTTTCTTTCATACCGGTACGTTGTGTAACGCAAGAGTTGCTAGGAGCCGAACTTGTGTACCTGGTAGTAAGAGTAGGATATGTCACTGTAGTAGAAAGAAATAACTAAAACATCAGGTATAATATTTCACCAAGACTCAACAAGAGGAAATAAACACCCATTATTGATAGATAACTATAAGTTCTTGGCTCCTAAATGATATTTTCGTAGATAAGTGCCAATCTATCTGAAGTTGACATTGATGTATTTTAAAAGGAATTTTAATGGAAAACACTTAAATGATAAACATGACATGATGGCCTACCAGGGACGTTGACCAGCAGCATCCTTTCTCTTAAAAAGGAAAACTCACAAAAACTTCTCATATACAAATAAAAAAAATAAAAGAGTGAAGACAAAAAATTATTGGAATTAAATACAAGATTGGAGAACGGAGATAGTTGGAGGGTGCAGTCAAAAAAACACCAAATAAGTACCAGACTTATATTTAGTTAGTGCCGACGTTTCGACCTACAATGTAGGCCATCTTCAGGGCTATGAGAGAGAAACAAACAGAACAAAAAAATATAAAATCGTTACAGTAACAAGAATATAGAGACATGTAATGTAGAAAATTAAAATAGTGACAGATATGATAATTAAAGATAACGAATATAAAATACAGAAAATAAATATACAGAAAGGATAAAAAAGTAAACATAATATAGAGGGAAAGAAAAATGAGGAGGTAAACAGAAAGATACAAAATGAGAACATTAAGATATAAAAAAAGGTGGAATATAAAAGATTTAGAAAAACTAGTTTAATGATAGATATATGCATGATAATAGACTCCTAGAGGTTAAATACAAGAATATGTAGAAAGAAATGAATAGGTATCTCGTATAATGACAGAATATTTTTTTTATATTTCTAACTGGCTTTCTTATACTTTCTGTACATTTATTACCTGTATTTTCGTATTTCGTTAACTTTAATTATCATATCTGTCACTATTTTAATTTTCTACATTACATGTCACTATATTCTTGTTACTGTAACGTTTTTTTAATATAATTTTTGTTCTGTTTGCTTCTCTCTCATAGCCCTGAAGATGGCCTACATTGTAGGTAGAAATGTCGGCACTAAATATAAGTCTGGTACTTATTTAGTGTTTTTTTGACTGCACCCCCCAACTATCTCCGTTCTCCATTTTATCATCCAGTCAACTATTTTCCTCTCATACATAAATACAAGATTATTTGACTTCACTAAAGGTGTAATGGTTAGCGTAACAGCCTTCTATGTCCAAGATCACGGGTCGCAGCCTGGCAGTTGGACTTAGGATCATTTTAAGGGAGTAAAAAATTACTTAGTTATGCCATACTTCGGATGAGACGTAAAATGGTGCTTATTCCTTTCACTCTCGTTTCGGAGACTACTCTGGGTACCCTTTCACCATGAATTCTTTTGACGTAGCCAATCAACGCTATCCTATTTTTATATCTTCAATGTTGCTCCTAATTATGGTGTTTCAAACCCTGTCTCTCCTTCATCTTCTATTCTTCTCAGGAACCTCATCATCTTCGATGCTTGGAGATGGCTTCGCTGCTTTAGGATTCACAGACGTGACTCAGTAAACTTTCTTTTCTTTCTTTTTATACTTCCATTTCCTAAAATGTCCGCTATAAGTAAATGGAAAGACTTGCTGGCCTATCTTATTTCCTTCCTGATTTCTCATTCCAACCAGTTCAGATGAGTCAACATATTTTCGTAGACTTTTCTGAACGTTCACAATACTATAGTCTATAGCAGCGGTTCCCAAACTGGAGGGCGTGAGGACATGTCAGGGGGGCGCGAGACAAATTGAACATTAAATTAAATTTAAGTAGTGTTTTTAAAATTCTAAATTAACCATGATGTTTAGAAAATTGATCACTTTGATATAATGGACAAACCTTCATTTTGGTTAAAATATTTCAAACTGTATCCTGGTGTATCACGGGATGCTCTTCGTTTATAATTGCCTTTATCAAGCACCTGTTTGTGCGAAAAAGCATTTTCAACACTTGTGGCAATTAAAACAAAGTATCAGAATAAACTTTATGTCGCTAGTGACTTGAGTTGTCTCAGCCACGAATAGGCATACTAGTAAGAAAAATGGAAGCCCATCCATCTCACTAACCAACCTAATCTATTTTTCTCTTATTAATAATTTTTGTATTTTATGAAAACTGATATTGTTGTACCTTATGGCAGTATAAATAAATGTTTTGTTTTCAATGTAATACTTATTTGTTTTTGTTTTGTTCTTAGGGCAAATATATTGTACAATTTATTGTTAAGGGGGCGCGAGAAGCTTTCATTTCAAAAAAAGGGGGGCGTGGTACCAAAAAGTTTGGGAACCCCTGGTCTACAGCTTAGAAAATTTGTAGTCCAAATTAAGTTATGTTTAAATGAATTATATATACTACACGCAATAAAGTATCGACGGGTTAGTACCTAAATACTTTAATTCCATTGTATTTTATTTATCTATTTCCTTAGGTATATGCCTTATTTGCGTTATTTGTTTGGAATATTGTTATTCTTTTGTTATAATTGATACTGTTCTGTTCTGACTAAAAAATTTTGTTTATTTATTTATTAAACGAGTGTTGATTATTTAATTATTGTAAAATATTTACATATTGTAGATATTATATAACTGTAAATAAAAATAACTGTAATTAAGTGACGATATACTAATTACTAAAAAATTAACACTAAGTGGGCCAGACTCAATGGCTACGATGTTATACATTAAAGCCAATAAAGAATTTATTTTATTTATATACTACAGGCATTGAACAGAGCACTGAGTTAAATACGGTTAAAACAGATAAAATATTTAAATATTTTATTTATTTATTTAATATTTATTTTGTAATAAATTTTTTATTTTTTTATTTTATAAACACTTTATTCAGAAATTACAATCTGCCACTTGTGGGCAATAAGTAATGGTGCTATGAAGCTACAACCATTCCATAACAAAACAAAAAAAGTGGTATAAACAAAATAAAATAAGTCTAGATAAAAATAATAAAAATAAAAATAAATAAAATAATGTACACATTCAAACCCTATTTACAATTTCCCTGGGTCCCCGAACTAAGCTTCTTCCCCAGGAATGAGGGCAAAGCAGGAGTTCAGAAGGCCCTTGCCCCCTTTGTAATAAATTAAAATTATTTAATCAATTAATAGAATGGGAGGGGCTCCCCAGCTTCTATAAAGTGGGTACCCATAATTGGGAAAAACCTGGCAGTTGATCTAGATCTTAGACAAATGACCCCCTTCACAATTGTTACCATAGAAACATTACAGTCTCTACCATGTGCTGAACCCAAGACATGGGTTGTAGGGGTAAAGGTTATTTTTTTTTTATGCTGCAATGTCCTCCTTGCATGTAACTTAGCCACAACTTCCGAAATCTTTCAAAAAGATAACTATTAAGATTGAGGAAGAAAACAAACTAGATAATTCGCATCAACAATAGAGAATTAATTGAAGGATTAGCGGTCATGGGAAGCTATCCCAAGATCCAACATGATGAGACAGGGTGAACGTTCTGTGGGCACGCTCCTCTGCGGCATGTCGGTCACAACTTATCGACAGTGTCCAGACGGTCTTTAGTCGGGAATCAATCAATGACGATGGCCGAGTTCTGTGGAAAATCAGGGGGGGGGATCCATAACAAAGAAGAGAAAGTGAAGAATATATTCATCTTTTCAGGAATTGATTCGTTCACATTAGTATTTATGACTATTATTAATTATATATAAGTCCACTTATCTTAATTTATAAGAAAGCTGTTTAAATCGAATGTATTATCTTATTGGCGTTGCTTAGCAACGGATCAAGGAACTACTGTTTCTTCAGCCTTGTCCAACGGATCAGTGCGACATTTCTAAAATTGAATAATTTTTCTTCAATCCTAGATTAACTATTTTCTTCAAGCTGGAATTTTTAGGAATAAGCCTATATTTCGTGTTCAAATATGATTATACTTCAATTTTATTAATTGTTATTTTTGCGATACACCAGATTTAAGACCGGATTGCCAGCAGTCAAAGGAGCTGTAGCATTCAACATAGGCGAACCTATTTCATCCCCAAGACTAAAACCGAGACTCTTGAAAGATATTCTGATGTGAACTCTATTACCTTTCTCATCAATCGTTTTAACAAATAATTGTAATATAATCCTGTATAATTGTAATATATCCTGTATTTACTATATATCCTGTATATACTTGTAACATAATCCTGTTTCCTTTTAGTTTTCCGTTTTATAGTACCATAGTTCTGTTTATTATTACATTATAATTCTTTTATATGAAAAAAAAACTATTATATATTTATGTTAGAGAAGAATTGGTTGACTGTAACTTCTAATGTAAGGAAGAAATAGTTGGGGGTGCAGTCAATAAAAACACCTTAATAAGTGTAACTTATTTATTGTGTGACGAAGTTTCGGCCTACAGTGTAGGCCATCTTCAGGGCTATGAGAGAGAAACAAACAGAAAAAATATAAAAAACGTTGCAGTAACAAGAATATGGACATTAAAATAGTGACTAGATATGAAGAAATAGTGAATAGATATGACAATTAAAGATGACGAATATTAAAATAGTTACAGAATATAATAAAATTAAAATAGTGACAGATAATAATAAAATTATAGATGATGAACAGAAATTAAAATAGTGATAGATATAAGAATTAAAGAAAACGAATATAAAATACAGAAATTTTCTGTACTTTATATTCGTTTTCTTTAATTATTATATCTGTTACTAGTTTAATTTCTGTTCATCATCTGTAATTTTATTAATATTTGTCACTACTTTAATTTCCATATTCTTGTTACTGCAACGTTTTTTATATTTTTTCTGTTTGTTTCTCTCTCTTAGCCCTGAAGATGGCCTACATTGTAGGCCGAAAGGTCGGAACACAATAAATAAGTTACACTTATTAAGGTGTTTTTATTGACTGCACCCCCAACTATTTCTTCCTTACATTATATATTTATATATCTTCTCCTGTAAATAATCTGATAATGTACAGTTAGGGAGGTCTCTTGCATGAGACGAAACCCACACTTTTACCTTATGTTAAAATTTAAAATTCATTATTAAAAAAAGCATGTAAGGCTAGGAATGGCCGATCTGGAAATAAAGAATATAAAAAAAAATGTTATTTTTATGGTGATTTTTTTTAATATTTTTATTTTGAAGAGAAAAGACTTGTCATGGCCGGGATAAAAATATTAATCACCATTAATTAATTAATAAAAAATAATCACCATCAAAATAACAATTAATAAAAATAAATTATAAATAATATATTGACGTATGTCAACAAGATCCCTATTAAAGTAATGTTCAATAAACATTCTTTCCCGTGTATACATCGCAAAAATTGCGAGAACACGGGAATATAGGATCGGTGAAGAAACGGATTTGTCTGACTTGGATACGACCACTGGTAGCTCAGTGGTTTAGAGCACTGTAACAGAGATGCAGACGACCCGAGTTCGAATCCCGGCAAGAACAAATATTTTCTTCTCTTTTCAAATAAAATATTTAAAAATTATATCATATAACAATTAAAATAAATTATAAAAATGTTTATACTTCTTTTGTTTTAGACAATCACAAAATTAAAAAAACACAGTACAATTATACATGGTAATCATCATTAAATAATTAAGGCAGTCAATTTAAATAAACAATTATATCTTTTAAGAGGAAGAAAATGGTCCGGTTAGAGTCAGAAAAAAGTCCTTCAATTCAAGGAGAACTATTTATTTTAAAACCGACCTTTCGACCCAACATGGCAGGTCTTCTTCAGGGCTTATAATGAGGTTGAAAGTTTACTACGAAACAATGTTGATTTGGCACCCTAGTCAATAAAAAGAAAAATATTGTTTGTATAAAAATATTGAGCTAACTCAATTAACTGATATTTAATAATATTAATTAAATATGTTAACATTCTCGTTGGTACCTTCGATAATAAACTATTTAAGCAGAAAATTATCACAACTTTAATCTAAATAAGAACCACTGGAGCAGAGGCAAGCAATTTTTTTTTATTTGTACTAAGTGAGGTACCCCCAACGTAGCGGTGAACCAACCTCCATTGTACCTTTTCTTTGTTACCTGAGACTGTCAACTTTTCAGCTCTGTCCCTATTTCCGGTCTTTTCCAATTGTTCAGAAGTTAAATTTGTAGCTAATCCTTTTTTTAATTATTTTTCTTTTCCAAATACTCTTTCTTACTGAAAACACCTTCTTGGCATTCTTCTATAATCAGATTCAATTTTTTACGACCTATTTTTATTTTATCCCAAGACATATGTATATAAAGGGTAGACCAGACTTAAAGGGAAAAATAGTTAATTAATTTATAAATTAATTCCATATAGTTTCAATGTGGCAGATAAGTTATTTAATCTGTTAACAGCGAAGCATGGATTGTGTGGAATTTGGAAACCCTCCTGGGGCTCACCCAGCTTATATCAATTAAACCCTATTAATTGGAAGAAAAAAACCAAGCAGTTGAGGTCGATCAATCGTCTACCATCTGAGGGTCATGGCTCCATACGTTGTATTGATGCAGGTTTAGCTTAATTAATCTTTTTACGCAACGTAAAATTTATTTTAAATAACTTGAGTAGACTGAAAAGACAAGAAACTGCTCGACGATTTCGCCTATTTCAACATTCACTGGACAAACGTTCAAAGCTCCCAATTAATTACAAAAGACTCATTTACATGACAGTTACTCTTCTCTCTTTACCGAGTCTGCCGGTGTTCCTCAAGGTAGTATCCTGGGTCCCATCTATCCGATCCCATATATACACGATATATACAGCTCACTTCCCAACCCATCCAAGCTCTGTCCTCACTACGTACGCTGAAGATACATCTCTGTTATCAGTAAATAAGGATCCATTTGTTGCATAGCAATCTCTTCAATCCTATATCTCAAACCTTCAAGAATGGTGTCAAGATTGGAGAATTAATATAAATCCTAACAAATACCATCAAATTACCTTCACTCTTCTTCGTAAACCTACGAATTCCTGCCCTACTGTGTCCTTTAATAATATTCCACTGATCCCTGTCGAACAGATACGTTACCTAGGACTTCATCTGGACAAACGTCACATTTGGAATCCTCCTACAAGACTGAAAAGACAAGAAACTGCTCGACGTTTTCGCCTATTTCAACATTCACTGGACAAACGTTCAAAGCTCCCAATTAATTTCAAAAGACTCATTTACATGACAGTTATCAGACCTATTTGGGCATACGGAGTTGAGCTTTTGGATTCTACTAAACCATCCAATTCATCTGGTATTCAATCCTTACAATCTAAAATCCATCGTAAAATCCTCAATGCTCCTTATTATGTCACAAACAAACTCATCCATCATGATCTTAATATACCATATGTTGCTGATTTGGCCCAAACTAGATACCTATCCTTCCATGAAAAGCTCCATACACACTTGAATCCGCTAGTCTTCAACTTGCTTCCCATAATATTCCTGATAACCCTCCGAGGCGTCTGAAAATAAGATGGCCTCGAGACCTTCTACTATAGAACTTTGTTGGAGTGCTATCAATGGATAGTTTCTCCACAAGTGTTTTTTTTTTTCATGTCATTTGTTCATACAGTAGATTTACTTGATGTAATATAATTACAGTTGTAAATATCAATAAATTATTCTAAAAATAAAAAAAAAATAACTTGAGTAGTCATTCAAAGTATTGGATTTTCGGACAGTTGTTAGTTTGATTAGCACCCACGGACGAGGCATATTCGCCCTGAAGATGGCACAATTCAAAAATAAGTTACACTTATTTTGTGATATCTTTGACTGCACCCCCTGGACCAATTCAGTCCATCATTATCCAGTCAACTACATTTCACTCAAACGTGGATTTTAATTTTATTAGTTTGGATTTCCTCATAGTTTAGAATTTATTGCTGGGCATCACAAAAAAAAGCAAGTTTAAAAACAGTAAGAGTTTACTTTTGGATAGGCAATCCTAAAAATAACATACTTAAAACATTTATCTTACTCTCTTCAATTAAGTATAGAGATAAAAAACAGATTTAAGTTAGCTCCAGACAATAAAAATCTTGAATAGTCATTTTATATAGCAAATAAAAAGAAGAAAATGGCCGACAATCCAGGTTAATGAGTCACCATGGTGACGACGTATTACTCCTGTTTTCTCTTCCAGGTACTCCAGAAGGTGAATCAGAGGAGGCACTTAAAGCATGTCTTCACGCATGATAATGATGACTCTTAGCGAAATAGGAAAGGTAAACATTATTTATGTAACGACGTGATGAAATAATAAAGTAAAATAATTGAAATATAAAAATAGAAAATGACATATACCTTGTTTTTTTCAATGGATATACTTTCTGAAGATTATTTTTAATATCAGAATACAATATGAATGAAAATAAAGAAGAATTTATTAACTAACTAGCTTATGCCCGCGACTTCGCACGCGTGGATTTGGTCTGCCACGTAAAGTTTCGTGAAAGATCATTTTAAATAAATAATTTAATTATTTTTTTTAAATATAAGTTACTCGAACATCCGAAATTTCAGATGTCTAACTTCAAAACTGACGGATTCTATACAACCTTTGAACCCCTATTATATTGAAGGGGAAACCCTTGGAGTGGAATTATCCGAATTTCTTTCTTAAACTATACACAGAACCTAACTACAAATTTCAAGATGCTAAGTTCCTGATTTACCTTTAATTATGTACTATAACGGGGGGGGGGGACATGCCCCCGTACCCCCACATAGATCATCATGTGATTTGCCTTTATTTATGTACGATATTGGATTCTCCCCAGTACCTAAAATACTGTCGGGAGGGGGACATGTGCCCCCTTGCACCCTCCCATAAATCCGCGCTTGCTATAGCCTATGTGTTATTCTGATGTATAACCTATATTACTGTAAAGTTTCATCCAAATCCGTCCAGGAGTTTTTGCGTGAAAGAGAGACAAACATACAAACATTCACATTTATAATATTAATAAGATATATTGATCCATGTAAAGATTTTAGAAGGAATACTTTATTTATTTTAACAGCTGTTTTCATTTAACCTTCCCAGCTGTTATTCGGTGACCTTCCTTATTATTTCGTAATTGCAATTGGGTCTTGATGGCGGTGAGATATTTTACTCGGGCTGGTGTATTGCATTTTGAGGTTGCAAAGTACTGTATTTAATTTGCTATTATTCTCTTTCTGCCCTGAAGATGCCTAAATACGCGAAATATTGACAGGTAGTTAGTTTTCTTGCGAAAGCCGTAAGTCTCCAAAAAAAAAAAAAAAAAAAATGAAGGAAACAAAAATTCCTGCCAATATTTCGCCAATTCAGGCATCATTAGGATAATACATAAGGAAATGAATAAATAAAACATATCCCAATCTCGAAATCTAACCAGAGACAAAAATATTCCACGACCACCAAGGTCCAACTGCAACCATTTAATTATAGGGAAGAGTTATAAGGCAACAGCTGGAAGAGGTGAAATAAAAATAGCTTTAAATGAATGAAGATCAGAAAATACTCACATTTAACTTAAAAACAAAAACAAATCACCCAAAACGGAAGACAAGAAATCATTTCAAAAAGAAGTGCAAGAGAAAATTGACATTATCGGCAATCCAGTGGACACACTACTTTTCCTCAAAATATTAATACACTTGATTATAAGCTCAAAATAGACTATTTGATTACCTGAATAGAAAAATTCAAACCAAAAATTCTTAAGTCTCTAAAATAAAAATAGGAAACAAAAATACCTCTCTTTTCGGATTATATTGAGGTATCTTCAACTACAAAACATATATTCTCAACTAGAAAAAAAGACATCACTTTCAATTATTCATTCCGTAGACGTTTTACTCCATTGCTTCGTTCGTAAATCTTTGATATAATGTGTTATTAAAGATAGTAAGTAACTTTGTAGACATTTTTATTTACAGTACTTGGGCCATAAGGATTTAACCACGACGCATAGGAAGCCAGACGCAGGTCTTAAAAACGCTAAGTCACTAGGCAATTCATTTTAATAGCAATCAAAGTAACAATAAACCCTATAAAATATTACTTACTTCTAAAATTTCTGCCTGTCTAAAGTCATGTATGATGCTAGAGATTTGTGTGTAAATTCGTTTTGAGGGTCATTTCATGTCAAACCAACAAGGCACTCAACTTGATTATTTCAGATTTGGCTGAAACTTAGTTTCTTTATACTCTCTGACATCCTGAACTCAAATATAATTTTCAAAAAATTGTATCCCTGATAGTTGTTTAGTTATAATTTTTTTAAAATCACAAAATGCCGCGTTTTTTAACGAGCGCTAAAATCTGCAATAACTTTGGTTCTATTACTGCTAGAGAGCTGAGATATATCTCATTTTAAAGAGGGTTTAATGGGCTTTAATGTGAAAAAAATATTTCTTGAGTAAAAAAAATTATTTTTTTTTTATTTTTTTTCAAATTTAGATATGTTATTAGTCATTTTGCGATTTTTTTAAATTTACAACGAAAAAACTATATGGGATACAAGTTTTTGAAAATTATATTTGAGTTCAGGATGTCAGATAGTATAAATAAACCAAGATTCAGTCAGATCTGAAATATTGGAATATTCATAAATATCGTTTCATAAAAAATGGAATAGAATCTGGAATACCATTGATGGTATTCCAATAAAGTACTATAGTAGAAGGTCTCGAGGCCATCTTCTTTTCAGACCCCTCGGAGGGTTATCAGGAATAGTATGGGAAGCAAGTTGAGAGACTAGCGGATTCAAGTGTGTATGGAGCTTTTCATGGAAGGATAGGTATCTAGTTTGGGCCAAATCAGCAACATATGGGATATTAAGATCATGATGGATGAGTTTGTTTGTGACATAATAAGGGAAGCATTGAGTACTTTACGAAGGATTTTGGATTGTAAGGATTGGATACGAGATGAATTGGATGGTTTAGTAGAGCCCCAAAGCTCAACTCCGTATGCCCAAATAGGTCTGATAACTGTCATGTAAATAAGTCTTTTGTAATTAATTGGGAGCTTTGAACGTTTGTCCAGTAAATGTTGAAATAGGCGAAATCGTCGAGCAGTTTCTTTGTTATTAGTCATTTTGCGATTTTTTTAATTTACAACGAAAAAACTATCTGCGATACAAGTTTTTGAATAATATTTGAGTTCAGGATGTCAGATAGTATAAATAAACCAAGTTTCAGTCAGATCTGAAATGGTCAAGTTGAAAACTTTTTTTATTGGTTGATTTGGCATGGAATGACCCTTGACCTTCCAGATGTTACATCCATACGTTATATTAAGATAGCTGGTTTATGGACAATAACTAAACACTGATGATGGATTTTAAATGAGCTTTAAATATAAGGGACAAGTGAAAAACGCCGAATAGACAAGAATGTCTATATTAGTCAAATTTGTGTCCCATATCACCATTTTAGAGAGGTCAATAGCAGCACGGTATTTAAAATGTAAATAATATTAAATATTAGAAACTTGTTAATCAAAATAGCCTTATCGATGCTCAGTGCCTTCCTTGCCAATCCGTTATGCTGAACAGACAAAGCGTATCTAAGCAAAATTAATCGACATTTTCTGCAAAAATAAAATTAACGAACTGAATTAATGAATTTAAGAAATAAAAATCTCCATGACTATATTTAAACATATAATTTTTTATGCATTTTTTAAAATGTATAATAAATGATCATACACAAATTGATTGAATTGACTTTAAACTTAAGTAGATCAGTAAAATTAGATATAAATATTATAGAAATATCAATAAATGGATACATTTTTTAAATAAAGAATTTATGGAATTTTGAATATGACCAACTATAAAAAGAGCAATATTAGAGATATTTAATATTTTTCGAAGTTAGTTATTAATATTTTCGTCATTGAAAAGTATGAAAAAATAAAATGATGAAATAACTGTTTTATATTTTTTAATTAGTATATTTGGAGCTTAAATAATGAAACTTTTTAGAATAGTAATAAACATATTTTAAATGCCTGAAGTCATATTTATCAAAATATTAAATCAAATAGCTATGAAACAAAAACTAAATTGATCAAATTCACTTTAAATGTCAGTAGACCAGTAAAATTAGATTAAAATATTATAATTAGGTAGATTTTTTTTAGTAATAAAAAATCTGAGCAGACTTGTATATTACCAGCCTCGTAATTAGGAATTGGGTTTCAGTTCCAAAAATTGTCGTTTCGAGTTATACCTTTTCATTCGTTCCCTTTTTAATATTCTCGGAACTAATAACAGAGTAATGATTGGAAATGTGTATATTTCGGTAATAATTTCATCAAGAAATAAACGTTTCAACAAACAAAAATCATAAATACTTCAAAATGTAAGCAGAAACCTTTATTTATTGATGAAATAATATTCAAAACTCAAAACGACAACCAGTGGAAGTGATACCATACTTTTTAATAATCTCATCATAAGGAATCGTAATAGCAAATTATTAATAAAGTAATTACTCCATTAAATAAAGTTACAACAAGATTTGAAATATTTAATTTCATTTAATGAAATTTAAACCCAAATCATTAAACATATATACGAGTATATATATATAACATTAAATAAATGAAATGATCATTCAATTATTATTGGCCCAAGGCGATCTGAAGCAAATACAAACGTGATTAAAAAGTTACAAAGAGCTTTTAATTGAAGTTCGGAGTCAACGCACCATAACAAAAACCGGTTAAAACCATTAGGCGGTTGGATGGTTTCCTCAAGGAAACAATGGGTTAATCTATACATAGAAACATAATAATTTTCCAATATTGTTAAATTAACAATAATAAAATAAAATAGTATGAAAAGAGTCAGAATATTCTTCGATGGGACTCTACCTGAATAAAAGTCAAAGGTTAAAGAAACCACAATTCTTCTCAGCAGAGAGATTGATCTCAATACACCGGTATTGCACAGCAAAGTTGTAACACTATATTTTTTTAAAGCAAACATAAGAAAATAAAATGATAAAATGGCTATAATTTAATGTTCTTATAAACTCTGTATTTTTAGCTTAAATAATATAAAACTTTTAACTAATAATGTTGAGTTTAATTATAAACATCTTTCACTTGTTTGATATCATATCTATTAAACTGAATTAAAACAGCTGATTAAAAACAAAAGAATAAATATTTGCCTGATTAAGTAATCTACTTAATAATCACTTTCTAAATCAACAAACTATTTTAATAAATTAATTAAATAACATTAAAATATTCAATAAAAAAAAAAAATTGCGTAACACAACATAGGTTCTCTAAACTACCAACTGGTCTATCACTTTTCAAGGTTGACAACGAGTTTAAGATGAAAAACTAAAATTTGTTCTATGTTATTTAAATTCAAAATTGACGCTTAAATTGGATGGAATGTTTTTATTTTGTATCTAATGGTCTCAAGCAAATATTGAAAATGGTTGTAAAGTCACAAGGGAAAAGTTTTATTAAACTTGAATAATTTTGAGTTGAAGTAAAAATTCTTTTGTTAATGTAATTAAACAAACTCACCTTTCCAGTAGCCTTCTTGTACCTGTGTACTGCTTGTCTTATGAGGTCTTTTACGAGTATCTCTCCATCTCCACAGGGGACTATGACCCTCACAGGGCCGAAACACACTGTCACCTTCATTATTACCAAAAAATAAAAAAAACACTTAATCACAAAACACACTAGGCACTTGTAACAAATAAAGGCACTGTCGGACACTTATCCAGGTAAATACGCCATTACAACTGTTACAGGTAAATATACCGAGCTGTAGACAGTTGAAGGCTTATATTTTAACACTATTATTCACGTTATTTACGGTAGAATATAAAAACCAAACACTATTAAGGCAATATAAGGCACGACTTGTATATATTAATTTGTTATGAGAACAATCGCTGTACTACATTTTGCTTTGGCTACCGAGCGCCCTGTGCCAACGGTCCAACACACCTGCTGCCAGCTGCGCAGGCGTACTCAGCTATTGGCGGTCCTGCCATCTACCGGCTCAGGTAAAAATTTCCCTGTGCTTTCCCGCCCAATCGAATTAATTGTTATTGCTGTTCTAGCTGAAAAAAACATTGCAATTAAATCAATATATAAATAAATAAATTTTAAATTTTTAACAGCTCTTTTCGGCTGCAATTATATTAATTAAATTAATAGAATAATCAAAACAAATACTCCATTTATTCAAGCAATTATCATTATTAAATATTTTTTTAATCTAACAGGCTAAGTTGGCAAAACTTTCCAATGGGAGCATTGCAGTGAAATAGGTAAGTTCATTATTTAATTTCTGTAAATCCTTATCATTCTTAAATTATTTGAATATTTATTTAATCTGAAATAATTATAGTTTTCAAGCTTATTATATTTGAAAAATTAGAACAAAGAGAAAATTTGGAACATTGGAATTTAATTCCAAAGGTATATCTTCATTTAGATAAATGTTTTATTACCGCTTATAGTAAGTAGATGTATATTCGTCATAAAAAAAAATCATAAATGTATATTTTTATTTACTTATTCACTTATTTCTTATTTTATGTTTTTTTATTTTTGTGACATCTTTACCATATTAATAATACGGTAATTATTCCACAGGTTGTCGCTTCGAGTAGGGTCACAACTCGTTTTAACTTTTTATTTGTTTCATTTTTAATATTTTCCAAAAATATAAGTTTTCATGAGCTTTCGTATGGGAAAGAGAATGTAATTATGGGTAATGAGTAGATTTCAGTAATCCTTTCATCTAGAAATAAACGTTTCAAACATATAACATCTATACTTCGAAAAGTTAGTTGTAACTTTTATTTCTTGATGAAATGATTACCTAAATCTACTCATTCCCATAATTACATTCCCATTTTATACTAAAACTCATGATAACTTGAACTTCGAAAATTATTAAAATTAAACGAATAAACAGTTAAACCTTATTGTAACTCAACTTTGTTGTGATTATATTAATGAAAAAATAGAATAATCAGGAAATATCAAAACATAAACTACATTTATTCAAGGAATTATTACTATGATGATTCAAATCCAGCAGTCTCAGTGAAACTTTCCTGTTGGAACATTTCAGTGAAATAGGTAAGTTCATTTTTTAATTTATATAAATCTACAAATCTGCATTTGTCATTCTTATCATTATAATATTGTTTGAACATTATATAATCTAAAATAAATTCTATTGAAATCGAAATGGTTGACTGGATAGTTCTAAGAAGAGTGTAACTTAGAAGTAATTATCTAAACAGGCAGCATGGAAGAATCCAGGATTTTTTCTGGGGTACTACGGGGAGACTTGCAAAAAAATCAACAATAACTTACAAATACACTTGTAGTATTTATAGAAAGATTTATTAAAATATCTAAACAATAGTTTCACTCATGTTATTTCTGTTATTTTAACAACTATCATCACATGATTTGCCTAATAAGTAGGTACTGTAATGGATTCTCCACAGTACACAAAACACCGTCTGGGGGGGCACGTGCCCCCGTGCTCCCCCCCCCCCCCCGGATCCGCCTATGACAGGCAGGGTGTAGATACTTATTTTATGTAATTTATTGACTGCACCTCTTCACGATTTTATACTCTTCTTAAAATAAATTAAAGTTCTCAGGCACACTGCGTAAGAGAAATTGAAATGCTTATAAATTATTTTAATATGTACCAGTGGATGATAAACCAATTTTATTGATTACTGCTATAATATACCATTTTTTATTGATATTGCTATTATTTCAGCTGATATAACATTGAAATTAAACCAGTCTAAAAATATATCAATTTTAAATTTCTATCAGTTCTTTTTTGGATGTAGTTATATTAATGAAATAAAAAGAATAATCAGTAAAACTATTCAAGAAATTCTTATTCTTATTCTTAAATTATTTGAAAGTGAAAGCCATTGATTTTGAAAGTGAGACAACTGAATTTTGTAAAAAAATTAATGAAAGCTGAATCTTATTACAAAATTCAATAATTTTATATTTTTAATCAATCAACAATCAATATTATTTCAATATCAGTATACATTTGTTATTAGAAATTTATTTGGTCAACAATATTTCTAATTTGTTGATTTTGAAAGTAAATATTTATCAATAACATAATAACATCTCACAATCAAAATCAATTGCTAATCTATTTAATCTGAAATAATTTATAACTATCGAGAATACTATTTTTGAGAAATTGGAAATAACCACATGGTATTATCTATCAATTATTTTAATTTGTATCGTAGCATGTTAAACCCCTTTACATTGGTTTATGCCGAGACCGACAACTAACTACCAGAAATTAATAAAATCCACAAATTACAAACTAACTCGGTTTTAACTGAACATACCAAATTATACAAAGATTTCATCTAATCAGTAATCATACTTGTACACTATGCACAGAAGAAAATACATTTATAAAGATAATTTATGATTGCCAAATATATGAAGGGCAAAGGTCAAAATTAATTATTTCTCTAAAATTAATAGCAAAAAGTGGGCCAGAGTCTCAACACGAATTATATATTATAAATTTTGACCCAAATTCATGCATTGATTTTGAAAATCTGTCATCAAATTGAGAAGGTATAACCAAAATAAAACATAATGTAATGAGACTTTTTTTAAAATAATGTTATTACAGACTTAAGGCTTTTTGCTCCGGATTTATCCATTCATGTATTATCAAGTATTTTATGCTTCTTTTCAGCTTTTGTGCTTAAGATAAATAAATTACAGCTCTCAAGCATACCATTTTTGGGAAATTAAAATGAGCCACAGATTATTATCTATAAATTATTTTAATATGTAGCATAGCATATTATATAAACCCTATATGAGCCGTTTATTTTGAAAGTGGCCTACCTCCATTTATCTTCAAATATTTAAGGGTTTGCGTTTCGATGAATTTAAAAATATTCGTATAGGATACTAATGAGTCATACTGCTTAAGTGTATCTAAGGCTGTTAAATTTATGGTTCCAATTAAAATGTTAACAATTATTAAGTGAATAATGTATGTTTTCTTATCAAGAATGGAGTTAGGCAAAAATTTTAAAAACGGAGTTAGGTCACTTTCAAAATAAACGGCTCATATAATAACCCTATAACCTTACATAGGTTTATGTCAAGACTCACAATTAACTACTTATAATTAATTAACTCCACAAATTACAAACTATGTCAAGTTTTATGCAGTTAAATGCCTCACTGTTTTACAGTTAAGTACAGAAGGGGACTTTCAAAATGATATTTACATGGATATAAATAAATTATTTCAGTATGTACCAGAGGATGATAAACCATTTTAATTGATATTGGTATCGTTTCAGCTGACGTAACATTTTAATTAAATCAATCGATAAATAAATTAGTTTATATATTTTTTAAACAGTTCTTTTTGTGGTAATTATATTTATAAATGATTTAATAAACAAAAGCTACATTTGTTAAAGAAATTATCTTTAAAATTATTCAAATAAGAAAACCTGACTGACTAACTTTCCTATGGGAACATTTTTATATCGGTTGAAGTATTTGAGTTTTTTTTTAATTTATATAAATCTGCAATATACTTGATTTGTCAACCTGATCATTCTTATATTATTCAATTATTTATTTAATCTAAAATTATTTATAGCTCTTAAGCATACTAGAGAGAAATTGTTATAAGCCACAATTTATTATCTATTTTGAGTTTAGGATGTACTTTATTTATTTTCTTTCTGTCCTAAAGATGGCCTAAATCTTAGGCCGAAATGTAGGCATAATAATAAAATAAGTCATTCATGTTTTGTGTAATCATTGACTGCACCTCTTGACCAATTTCTTATAAAAGAAATTCTTCATGTTATATCACTCCATTCGACAATAAATAGAATTTCTTTTTACTATTCGAGTCTCCTGTTTGTTAACTGTGTTAGAGTGTTTCGTACAACAATCTAACTAATTTTTTTTCATTTCCATCTGATATTATGAACTTTCCTTACTCAATAAGCAAATACATGCAATTCATAAAGAATAAAATATTAATGGAATGTAGTAAGTAAAAATTGGGAGCGGAGTGGCTCAGTGGTAGAGCACTGAGTTGCCATGCCGGAAATCCTGGTTAAAATCCCGCTGCAGGCTATGATTTTTATTTAGTCTGTTTGCAGCGGGAGATTGATCACATGGGATCTAGGACCCACCCAGCCTCTATAAAATATTATAAAAATAGGGTACCCAAAGCAAGGGGGAAAATTCTGGCGGTTGAGCGTGACTTAGGATAAGTCACCTCCTTGCAGAACTGTTGTCCGTGAAACAGTACAGTCTCTACCATATACTGAACCCCAGACCCTTCATGGATTGTAGTGGTACAGGTTTTTTTTTGTTTTTTTTTAGTAAGTAAAAATGAAGAAAAAGTGACTCGGGTAGTAAAAAGAAACTCTATTTATTGTCGAATGGAATGATATTAATGGAACTTACTACTACTATTAACTACAGACTAACAATATCTACTGCTCAAACTACTCAATAAAAAGTCAAGGTTAATTTTCTTGGTATAAGTTTAAAACCTGGAAAATGTTAAATTATTTCCTAATGGTCAGAAATTCAGTCTTTTAGAAGATGTTAGATCATCTAGCCTGTAATCTTTAGGCTGCTACCTGTCTACCGGCCTATGCTACATACTTTCTTATGAACCTTTTAATTAATTATTTACAAAATGAAATTATAACATATACTTTGATGAAACATGTATACAAAAATATAACTTATTGCTTATTACATGTTATACAAGTTTATATTTACAAAAATTATATAAAAACATGTTCTCATTCTTAATATATGTTTTAAATTGTACATACCTTCTCAGGACCTCACTGCCCTAAAGATGGCCTAAATCTTAGGCCAAAATTTTATACCACTCTTAATCTTATCCAGTCAACTATTTTCCATTTAAAAGGATCATAGTATACATACGTTTATTTATTGGCACGTAGTATTGTATGGAATGTGCCAATAAATAAACGATACTTACAAAAGTATACTGATAATAATCCTTGTATATGAATCCTTGTATCTATTATAATAAGAACACAATCTCTGTTTACATTTAAAATGCTTTTAATCTCTTGGTACATGGTGTTTGAAAATATAACTAAATATAAACTTATAATTTTTTTTTCTTTTTTTAAACTGGATTTAATTCTTCATTTATTTAGGGTAAGAGAAATAAAACCGTTTTCCAGTTGTTGTTTATTCTTAATTTTTACTCTATTAGAGACGTTTCGACACTATGGTATCATTCTCAATCTTTTCTTCTCCTGCATCTTTTAACTTTAATAAATAAATTAACAATAATTACATTACTATAAATAATTTAACATAAATGTCCAAAGATAACACACTATAAGTATAGGTACCTGGAAAGTCATACTTTTAAAAATTCTTGGGAGATCATTAGTCCTCCATGGTCAATAAATAATATTACATTAAAAGACCAAATTTTGATCTTTGAACTATTAGATCCTTTTTCAGTTCTATGAATCATTTGACTTTAGTATAAAATAACAAAAAATTGTATATATAAAAAATAAAAATAATAATAAATAAATGTTTATATAAAAAAAAATAAAATAAAATAATTTTTTATTTTGTATTATTTTGTTGATGGGCTATTGGAACAACTTTTGTTCCAGTTAAATTATTTATATTAATGTAATTATTGTTAATTTATTTATTAAAGTTAAAAGATGCAGGAGAAGAAAAGATTGAGAATGACACCATAGTATCGAAACGTCTGTAATAGAGTAAAAATTAAGAATAAACAACAACTGAGAAACGGTTTTATTTCTCTTACCCTAACTAAATATAAACTAAAATTTATTGTTCTTTTGGGGTGATTATTTTTAAATATTTATATTTTGAAGAGAAAAGATTTGTCCTGGCTGCGATTCGAACCCGGGTCTCTGTATCTCTGACCACTGAGCTACCAGGGGTTGTATCCAAGTCTGGCAAATCCAATCTCTTCACTGATCCTATATACAATAAATAAAAATAAATTATAAATATAAAATTGACGTAAGCCAACAAGATCCCAATTAAAGTAATGTTCAATGAACATTCTTCCCCGTGTATACATCCCAAAAATTGCAAGAACACGGGGATATAGGATCAGTGAAGAGAATGGATTTGTCTGCCTTGGAGATGACCCCTGGTAACTCAGTGCACTGCACTAGAGATGCAGATGATCCGGGTTCGAATCCCGGCCAGAACCAATCTTTTCTCTTTAAAATAAAAATAATTAAATTAATTTGGCAGAAATAAGTGATTGGATTCCTTAATCCCTATGTAGCTGTTAAACTAGTTAGATAAGCTGTTTTAGCAGATTTGACAAAGCGTTAATGCTCATCTAGATTTTTTTTAAATATGAAAAGACCTTGGTTATAGAAAGAGTCTTGAAATATTCTTCGTACAACAATATTTCTTATTCTTCTATATAATGGCAAATACTTTCTTGAATTGTACAAATATAATTATTTACATTGATTTCAGTTTAAAATAAGTGTTTTAAACATCTGTCTAATCTGATGAAAACTCAAAAAATATTTGTGCCTATGGATGATTCTACGAGGGGTGTCCGTAAAATGTTTTAAAAGTGAAAAAAATGTTTTATTACCATTATATATTACATCATTAGAAATCTTGAACATTAAACTATTTTTCTACGTAGTCCCCGTTGACATCGATGCACTTCTGCATCCGTGTCACCATTTTTTTGATGCCCTGGTCATAGAGGTCCGCCGCCGCGCTGTTGAAGAACTTCATGACCTCTTCTTCCAATTCCTCTCTTGTCCCAAAATTCGTTCCGCTTAGGTGTTTTTTCAGGCTTGGGAACAGATGGTAATCACTTGGGGCCAGATCGGGGATGTAGGGTGGGTTCATCGTGCACATCTGTGCGCCCTTCATTAAACTCTTTGCACCATTTGCGCACCATCTGGACACTCATGCATGTTTCACCATACACTTCCGTAAGTTGGGAATGAATTTCGGTCGCCGAATTGCCTTTAGCACACAAAAAACGGATCACGGATCGTATCTCACACCTGGCAGGGGAAGCGATTGGGAGCGGTTTCTTGTCTTTTCAGTCTTGTAAGAGGATTCCAGGATAATTGTTTGTCGAGATGCAACCCTAAGTATCGGATCTGTTCTATAGGCACCAGTGGGATATCATTAAAGGATACTGAAGGGCAGGAAGTCATTGGTTTACGACATAAGGTAAAAGTGATTTGATGCGATTTTTGAGAATTTATTTTAATTCTCCAGATTTGACACCATTCTTCAAGATCAGTGATATGGGATTGGAGGCTTTGGAATGCAATAACTGGATTGGTGTTGACTGATAATACATATGTATCATCAGCATACGTGGTAAGGATAGTATTAGGATGAGTTGGGATGTGAGCTGTATAAACTGTATAAAGGATTGGGTCAAGGATACTGCTACCTTGAGGAAAACCAGCAGATTAAATTCTAAAGGTGAAATAATATAAAGTCATAAGCTAAATCAATTATATTTGTATTTTAATAAACATTTATTGTATTGTTACAAGTTATCATCAATGATATAAAATTAATCGTGTGAAGTGGTAGTTTAAATGTTTACAGAAACATTAAGATAAATAATGTAATGCAATATTTATAAAGAATTACAAAAAAAAAAAAAAATGATATTCTATGCCAAATAATATTTAACTATTTACAAATTAATACTATAATCCAAAAGTGTGAGTTAACTTAGAAACTAATTGTCAAAATGCACATTTCATAAGTAATTATTCAGCACCATGTACCGCTATCTATGAAAGCATTCGCCTTTCCTTATTGTGATATAAATATAAAAAATAGTAGCCTCTCTTCGCTTCGCTCCGTACCTCGCTATATAATTTATGTATAAAATTATATGCACTGCTCTATTTTCATATCTCTCATCGCCCAACAGACTTTCTCAGTCTTACAAAATTTATACTGTCGCCTTAAAAGTTAATATTAGAAAGAAAAAAAAAGTTTTATAAATACACATTTTGCATTTACATAATTTACATTGTGAAGATACGCACACAACAGCTTTAGAAAATTAATCTTTACAAACAGTCGCATTAATATATTTTTTTCTTTTTAAAACTACCCACTTCAATCGTCTGTTTTATTAATTTAAGGCTCTAATCATTAGATATGGACTGACATTTTGATTGTTTACGTTACTCATATGTACATATATTTATTTTTATTTACTATATATTTTTAAAATGATTAAAATATACGTATGTTCGTAAAATATTATTATTAAAGTCATAACATGAAGATATATTAAACCGTTCGAGACCGATTGCACACCGTGTGTACAATGGATTTTCGAAGCTATAATACAGTCTGCATACCGTGTGAGCAATAACACTAAGGTGCAATTAACAGTTATTCAGAGTAAGCTAGTCCTCGAAATAAGATTTTTCTTGAACTAATGAAATCTGTAAAGTAGAGGAAAACAAAATTTGACATTGGTTTTACTGTGTACCAAAAAATCTAAAAATTATCTGAAGCTGAACATTTTACTACTTTTTAAAGCAAAATAACGATTTTATATTATCTAACTATTTTTGAAATAAATTTTTTAATGATGCATTATCATTTTACCTTACATTGCACACGTGGTGTTCAGTCCGCTCTTCACATTAAAAATTTTCCGTGCTGCGCGAGCTGCACAGCCGGTGTGCAATGATCTTATTTATCTGAATTCACTTACGAATTGGATAATTTCGATAGTAAACATGTTTTTTAAAATTAAAAATGAACAATATAAAGAAAAAAAAATTTCGCTCTTGGGGACAGTGTTCGAAAAAATCGTCGTCTCGAATGGGTTAATTGATTAAATATTGTTATTATTATGTTAAAGAAGTATATATACATTTATATTAATAAATAAATAAATAATATTTTTAATATTTCGAAGGTCCAAGATAAGGAAATTATAATGTATTAAATTCACTCAGTGATACAGTTAAAAAATAAAATTTTTATGGAATGATTTTTTGTTCCATTTTCAATTTTTAATACTAACTTTTTTATTATTTTTTTTCTTAAACGCCATCAGAGATTAAAAGCAGTAATACTTGATTGCTAAAAGATTTATTATAAATAAAATAAAAAATTACTCCTACTAACGAACCCTAATGTATTTTATAATTATATTTATTTATAATTATAATTATATTTTTAGGATCGATGAAGAGAATGGATTTGTCTGGCTTGGATGCGAGCCTTGGTAGCTCAGTGGTTAGAGCACTGCACTAGAGATGCGGGCGACCCGTGTTCGAATCCCGGCCAAGACAAATATTTTCTCTTCAAAATAAAAATATTATTTAATGTATTTTAATATGATAAAATGAAAATATATTTCAGAAATTAACCTAATAACCACTAGCCTTAATGATAAAAACAAATACTACTGGAAATTTGACAAAAAGCACAAATAGATAAATATAATAAATATTTGTACTTAAATACATGCTAACATTATTTAGCCCGATGTATTTTTCTATATATAGAATTTCTAAAACTGTTGTGCTATCTCCATTATTACCCGAATCTCAAATATTCCTTCTTAGCATTCATTCATAATATTAACAAATATCATATAACATTAAGTAACTTATGCATAACAATAATAATAATAATAATAGGAACTTAATACTGTACATTGGCATCAAAACATTTCCACGCCTGCATTACAATGACTGTACAGTAGTGGTATATGATATTACGTATTGTAGGTGAGCCTAATGTTAAATAAAAAAGAAAAATATAAAATACTGAAATATAATTAATAAAATACTATTACTCATCAATTATAAAAATAAATATGTCAAGTAATGCTCAGTAAACTTAACTTTCTTAAAAAGAAAAAAAGATAATCATAATCGAAATTAGGTATTAATTCAGGTACACTGTGATATTGGTATATTTGATACTACTGTAAACTGTATTTATATGGTAACACAAATAAATTTTATGTATTTCTATTTTGAATCAAATGAATCGGAACCTTCTTTAAGTACAAACCAGTCAGATCTATACAAGAGTTATATTTCAATGGTTAAAAAAAATTACAAGCATTCAATATTCATTCGTCTATAACTATTAAAATTATCATTATTTACAGATGGCTTATTATTTATCTGAAAACGAAATTTAAAATTTTGAATGATACATATTTACAGAATTAAATATTTCAAAACAATAACAAAATTTGGAAGACGTTATAAATATTTGTCTATTTCCTTAAGCATTTGGATTTAAATGCTTACGCCGAGCGTACCTTCTTCGACGTTTGCACTGAGCTGTACAGCATTCGTCTTGGCAAGCAGTTTTATTGTTGCACCTTTTTCTTTCGCATCTTACATTTCCATCCTGAATAAAACAAAAATATATATATAAAATAGTCAACATATGTTTTTAAATTAAAAAAAAAAATCCAGATACGTTAATTAATTTATTAAATTTAATGTTTTGAAAATTAAAATTTCAATATAAAAATAAAGCCTGTACCACTAAGACCCAAAACCTTTTTTCAGTACATACTATTTCTAAGACAATAGTTGGGTCTTTTTCATTTAATCACCGCATCTATTTTTATATTAAAAATAGAACACAAGTTATGAAAAAAATAGCTACATTTAATAACAGTTATTCTAAAGACTAAAATGTAGATACCTGAGATTTTTTAACCAATCGAGACTTGACGTGTTTGAGACACAAAGCATCCTTCAAAACAGTTTGGGCTGAGCCAAATGATATTCCAACACTATCTCGAGGTCCCACTAAAAACCAACTGTTGAGGATATACTCTAGTATAACTTCATTTTTTTATATTGGGATTAAACGAAAAAGACCCGTTGGTTCTAAAGTTCCATTAAATACGACTTGGACATTCATTTATGCTTGGACTAAAAAATATACAACCACCTTATTTTGTAAAGAAGAATTAAGTATCATTTTGGTCTTTAGAATAACTGTTATTAAATGTAGTTATTTTTTTCATAACATGTGTTTTATTTCTAATGATTAATTAGAAATGCGGGTATTAAACGAAAAAGACCCCAATAGTTTAGCAGGGAGATGATTTGGGAGATTTTGCTCAACTGAAAATTAACAATAACCACTTTATAGAGACTGGGTGAGCCTCAGGAGGATCTCTAAATCCTACAGACCTCATGTGTAGTTGTTAAGAGATTAAATAGTTTGTCCCTGCTCCCTTCTATACAGACATAACCTTCCATTATGATATAGGTTTTTACTGGACTAGTAATTGATGATATTTAACTAAGAAGTAAAAAAAATCATTCTCCAGTCATAATTATTTATTTTCTCGCTTTCTACAAAGACGTTTCGACCCCTTGGGTCATTATCAATTCCTCAATTGTCTATCTTGATTTATACCATTTTTCTCATATGGACGTCAACAATATAAAAAATTTTTTGGAGATATATTCTGCTTAGAGTGAAAAATGACCATGGAGAAGAATATATCTCCAAAAAAAATTTTATATTGTTGACGTCCATATGAGAAAAATGGTATAAATCAAGATAGACAATTGAGGAATTGATAATGACCCAAGGGGTCGAAATGTCTTTGTAGAAAGCGAGAAAATAAATAATTATGACTGGAGAATGGTTTTTTTACTTCTTAGTTAAACATAAACTTCCTTAAATTACGTAAATTAAGTTTTTCAACTTATTTTTTTTATATAATTTAGTTTTTAATTTAAAACCACTTCTACTTAATGAAGTGAAGCTTCTTTATTAATCTAATTTAATTAATATTTTATTTTAAAAATGTATCTACATTATTGAAAAAATAATTAATAATAATTTTAGTAAAATACAATTCAGAGTCATAATTAAAAGATGAAAACAAAATACAAATACATTCTTATAAAATATTTTTTATTAAACTGGACTTCACTCTTCATTATTAGGGAAAGAGGAAAAAAAAAAAAACATTTTCCAGTCTATGTATATTCCTGATTATCAAAATCATTGAAAACGTTTCGACATTATGGTGTCATTTTCATGGATAAATGATCCCTAAGAATTTTAGAAAAATTTTTTTTTTAAATATGACTTTCAAGAATTTTAGACTTATGACTAATGCAAAGATATGTAAAAGAGTTTTTAATGATGCAGAGAGAAAAAATTTGTAATGATTGAAAATGACACCATAATGACAAAACGTTTTCAATGATTTTGATAATGTTTTTTTTTTTCTTTCCCTAATAAATACAAATACATAGAAATATGCCACAGCATATTAGGTGGGCTAAGGATTTTTTAAAGGGAGTAAAAACTTCTTCAGAGAGGAATATAAAATGTGATTCCTAGCCCATGCGGTTTACGGTAATCGTTCTCTATCTGACTGTGATAGAAACTCTATCTCAATAACTTAGAATTAGATCTCTATCTCAATAACTCTATCTTAATTATACCTGTACGGGCAAAATTTAGGACTCCCATTGAAGCATTACCCAATTAGCCATATCAGCATTAAATGGCGTTAAAAGAATTAACAAACAGAATACAAATATTGCAACAGTTATCAAAATACATACCGAACATTTGCAGATGACACATTTTATTTCTCCCCCTGAATATAATCTAGGGTGCCATTCTTGACCATTTTTAAACGGTCCTCCCAATGGATATTCGCACTCCCCACTTCCAGTCAAATCTGCTTTGCTCTCGTCTTCTTCAAGGGATTTGTTCGCTAACTCTTCCTAAAAACATACCACATTTTTATTTAAAAATTAAAACATAATTAGCATATAGAATGACTAAGGTTTAAATAGTCTAATTTTATGAAAAAGTAACAGTAATTTTTTGTCGTCAACAATTTTTCATTCTGATCGTATTTATAATGAAACAATATGGACGGCCTCGGAGCAGAAAGAAACAAGTCAATATTTTGATTTTTTTTTTATTGAAAACAAGTCAACAAATTTAATTAAATTACGTAACTTTCATTCGTTCAACAATCACTACTTGTATAATAACATTTCATGTGAATACCTGCAATTTATTTTTCAAAAGAAATTGTAGAAACGTTTTTTTTATTATTTCCTGAAAAGTTGAGTTTTTGACTTGTTACTTTCTGCATCGAGGCCGTCCATATATATGAGTAATTGTTAATATAAGTATTGAGATGAAAATAAATTCCGAGGGGGTAAAGGAAGTGCCCTTTTTGAGCATCCCCGTCCAGGGAGGCTTCTTAGGAAGGCGATACTATGGTGTCTTCTGTAGGTGTCCTTAATCTGTAAGTGTGGAGTGTATGTCGTCTGTTGTATCTAGTGTATTTGTGCACCCTAGACTGTATTTGTGTCTGAGTAAGTGGTTTCCTAACCTCGAGGAGAACCTACAATATATTAATATTGTATAATAAAATAGGCATTAAATCGTATTCAAATTAAACTCAGTGTGTTCTTAAATTCTATTGAAATATCATATGAAGTTGAATACTTGAAGCTTCATAAGGTACTTATGAGAAGGAACTTCTGAACTTGAGTGATCTTTATTTGCTCCTACTTGGTGCCATGAGAGTCACCTGAGGTGTAGTGGATAGCATAAAAACATATTATGCCCCAGGGTTCGTAACCTGTCAGGTTTTTTTAAAGAGAATAAAAATTCCTTGGTTATGCCGTCCTTCAGAGGGGATGTAAAATGGGGAATACCAATCCTGTGCGGTCTAAGGTACTGGTTAAAGTTCCCTATCCTAATTTACACCTGTATAGGCAAAATTTAGGACTACCTGTAGCATCATCCTATTAGACATACCAGCTATCATGAAAGTTTAATTTGGACAATTAGAAGCTGAGTCAAGTGCTAGCAAAACTATTTATGTTAGAATATATTTTTAAAATAAATTTGAAGTAACTAATGAATTACATTACCTCTGATGGACCAGCAGGGCAGACTTTGCAGCATGATTTCTTATCAACCTTTACTGCTACTCTCTCATCACAAAGTAATGGAGGACATACCGTGCGTGGGCAAGATACTTTGAGGGAAGATGCCTGAAAACAAAAATTAGAAATGAGAATATACATAATAATGATAACAATAATTCTGACTACATAACCTTTGTGTTCAACTCTTTGTACCAGTAAATAAACAGATTACATAATTTTCTTTATGCGAAAATTAAAAGGTTTTTTTAATGTATTCATTGGATATATTAATAATAATATTGTAATATTATTTATATAAATAACTCCAGTAGGTTACTACAAAAATAATTCTACATTTCCTAGAATCATATTTAAAGTTTTATTAAGTAATTTTAAGGTATCTGTTCCGCAGGTTGTTGCTTCGAGTTGAGTTACAAGTTTTAACTGTTTATTCGTTTCATTCTTAATATTTTCCAAAATGAGGGGTCAGTATGGAAAAGAGTAAGTAATTATGGGTATTGAGTATATTTCAGTAATCATTTCTTCTAGAGAAAAAAAAAAGGTTCAACTAATATTTCGAAGTATAGATGATATATGTTTGTTGATACGTTCATTTTTAGAATAAATTATTACCGAAGTTTACACATTTCCCATAATTACACCATCTTTTCCATGCTAAAGCTCATGGTAACTTGAATTTTGGAAACTATTAAAAATGACACGAATAAACAGTTAAAAGTAGCTGTAACTCAATGTGATGCAACAACTTGCGGTTTTCCCTTATTACTCAGTCTTCATTAAGATATTACTGAATAATTATGTTTAATAAAAGAACTAAGAGATTATCTGATTTATGCGCTATATAGTTTTATAAAGTAATTTCTATTTATTCTTTTTATTTTTGAAGTGGTAAGGTTGATATGTTCTTAATAAAGATTCTTAATACAATTTATAGATAATGAATTTATAAGGTTCAATACAAAAAAAATGACCAGTGCAGATAAAGAATGAAAAATAAAAATTTAGATAAACATATATGACTTACATCACAAGAGCAAACAGTACAAATATCAAATCCAATCGGTGGCAGGTATGGATGCCACGTAGATCCTGCAGGAAAGAATTGCCCCGCCATTTGGCAACCTCTAAAGGTACCTTCTTGTTCTTCGACTCCTGTTTTATCTAAAAATTATAATTTGTTAGATTCGTTATATTATAATTTAATCTTAATTTTTATTAGTTTGTTAGTATGATTAGTAATTACCATTATCGAGTTCCCGAGACTTACTTATACACTGTGTCTGGCACGAGAGGGAACCAAGACTACAGGAACAAACAGTGCAAGGGTCTGTAGGATCCCGCCATTGTTCCCCATCGTTGTGGAACATTCCTCCGTGATAACAAGCTGCCGTTGTTATCAATATGCCAGAACCATCGGATCGATATGAGGGGTCAGCGCTGGCAGTTTCTGGCAAACAAGATTTTGGAATGTCTTTCTGAAAAGGGAATAAAAAAAATAAATTAAATATTTGGCATAACTAGAAAAATATCTCACAAAATAAAAATATAATTGAGTAAAAATAAAATTGTTTTTATTATGAATATCTTAGGAAGTTGAGGAAATAAAGGTGATATAATGATTCCATTAAAAGTTATAAGAAACTAATTCTTTTAAATAAAATTAAAATAGTCTATATGATAACGATAAATTCAAGATTATACATTCTTTTTTTTTCCAATAGAAAATTCCTTTTTGTTGTATAATTTAAAACAATTCTAAATCTCCGAAAATATTATATCTTAGGGGTTGAAATTCTACAAAAATATTTTTTAGTGTTATATTAGGAAGCTTATACATTTTCATTTCATGGTTTGATAATCCAAAAATCTCATATATCTCAATAAGATTAGTTTATTATTTATTAAGGGTTAAATCCAATAGTACTATAGAATATACAACTTAATAATAATAAAATTAATTATTTAATTATAATTTTTAACATTTGTAAACAATAAAAAATAGAAATAAAAAAAACATGTTTATATTTCACATAAAGACAATTTCAACTACAAAAAAGTTTAAGATAACAACTATAAAAGTTTTATTTATGATGACATTTAGCAGACGTATTCACAATTAAAAAAGAAAAAAATTATAATATTGAAAAGTAAAAAGAGACCTTACATAAATGTTAAGACCGTGTAAAAATTCCAATGAAAAGCCCTTAAGTCTCCAAACTACAACAGAAATTGAAATTATCTGTCCAATATTTCACCCATTCAGACATCCTCAGCGTAGAAAGAGAAATTGAAGTTTGGTGAGTGTATGTTGAATTTTCAAATTCTGGATTATTTATCAGCTGTTTTTTACTAACCTTATCCAGGTGGGATCCAGTAACCTTCCTTATGATTCATTAGTTGCATTTGGGCCTTGGAGGTGGTGGGATGTTTCTTGGGTGCATTATTCATGTTTTGTTATGTTGTTATTCTCTTTCTACCCTGAGGATGCCTGAATGGGAGAAGTATCGGACAGATAATTTCAATTTATCTGTACATGTTTTAGTTTGGTGACTTAAGGACTTTTCGTTGGAATTTTTACACGGTCTTAAAAAAATTTTTTTTTTTATTTTGGCACCTGTATTTAATGTGTGCCATTATATATTATAAAAAGTTAGATAATAATAAAGGAAAAATATTGATTTCATAATATAAACTGAAGATTTAATTATTTGATTCAATATAACTAATTTTCTCGTTTGTTTAGAAAATACTCTTAACTCAAATTAAATTGGCTCTTAAAAAACATTTTTTTAGAAGGATATTCAGTACTATTAGTGGGTAGTTTTTCTACTTTGTTTATTTTTATCTCGTATCATTCATTTTGTTTACTTGTAGTATTAATATAATTCAGTTGTTTAAGCCAATAAATAATTTTTTTTTAAAACTCGGGTTTATAGATTAACTAAGTGGTAAATTGTAACTTACATGTTCCCACAGCGCTGACATCAATACATTGTCTGTAGCGTTATCTCTAAGTTCAATCGTAACAACTCCAGAATCGAGAATTTGAATCTCAGATGGTGGAAGACCTAGAAGTGAACCTTCAAGACGGAAACCGTGTCCACAGTCGATCTGACGAAGTGTAACTGGTGCCCCTGGCGCAGCAATCGGTACATGGTTTAGCCAAACACAATACTCCCTATTTTCTGTAATCTCAGCCTAGAAATGAGAAATATTACCAATTAAACCTATTATTTAAAGGAATGAAAAGCAAATATATAATGTATATTAAATTTATGTCAACATCTTCAAAATATTTTTTTTAAATTTCAATAATGGATGGTACAAAAGGAAAAAGATTAAAGAAAATAACAGAAATCATAATATTATGAATGAGAATATTATATTATTTCAGAACCTATTTTAAACCACTATCTTGTGTATTGCTTAAACAACATATCCATTTTATATATTTATCAAGCAACTAAAAAGCGAAAATCATCATCATAATCATTCCTCTCTACCGCTCATGCAGTGTGAGGTTTCCTTCTGTACAGCCACACTATAAGATCTTCCATTTCTCTTCTTCTATTCCATTCTAGATTTCTCTTCATGAAGCATTCCTTAACTTCCTCTTCCCAGGTATGTTGGGGTCTTCCTCTGAGTCTTCTTCCATCAATCTAAGTCTCGTATGTTATCTTGGCCAGCCAGTTGTTTTCCATTCTTAGGGCATGTCTAAACCATCTTAAACAGCTTTCCTCACACATTTTCTATTGGTTCCATTCTGAGGTTTGATCTAATGGTTGTGTTACGAATGTGGTCACGTCTGGTAAAATTGAAAATATAACTCTGAAATGCAGATAGTGGCATGATAATTTATTTATTATCACCAGCTTTAATAATGTAAAAATTGTTAAAATAAATTTGTTATCTAATGTAAAGGAGATAGTTGTACACTATTGTTACTGTACAATAGTATTTCTATTATTCACATTAGTTATTGTACATACAGTTCCATACTTTTCTGTAACATGTAACATCTTTAAGTCCGTTATCTTACATTTTATATCTTTATTTTACTAGTTTTTCTTTATTCTTCATGTTCCAACCTTTTTTTGTATATGTAAATACTCTCATTTTGTTTCTTTTGTTTACCTCCTCCTTTTTGATTTTCCTTTATATTAATTTTACTTTACTATCCTTTCTGTACATTTATTTTCTGTATTGTATTTGATATGCGTTATTTATAATTTATCATTTCTGCTCATTGCTTTAATTTTATTAAATCTGTCTTACTTTATTATATCTGTCATTATTTTCATTTTCTTTTCATTATCATTAATTTTGTTATATCTGTCTTGATCTTAATTTTATTATATCTGTCACTATTTTAATTTCCTTTCATTATCATTATTTTTTAAATCTGTCTATATCTTAATTTTATTCTGTCACTTTTTTAATATCCGTTATCTTCCATCTTCATATCTGCCACTATTTTAATTTTCTACATTACTTGTCACCATATTATTGTTACTGTACATTTTATGTTCTGTTTGTTACTCTCTCTTAGCCCTGAAGATTACCTACACTGTAGGTCGAAACGTCGGCACATAATTATAAGTTTATTACTTATTCAGTGTTCTTATTGACTGCACCCCCCAACTATCTCCTTTACATTAGATCATCCAGTCAACTATTTTCACCTCATAAATTTGTTATCATTTGAATAATTTTTTTTAAAATGTTTAAAAACTTAAAATGACCCTGGTAAAATAAACTTTTTTTTTTAAATTAATTTTTATAGTTATAGGTTGTTAAACTTTAAACAAATAATGTTTAATAAAGCTGTTACTATTTTGAAAAATCATTTATATGATATATAATTATATCATAAAGATCTCTGTCATCAGAAATGGTTGACATTAATTTTATATAATAATTCCATGTAATAATGACGTGTGTTTATTTAAATTACCTCATAATACAGACTGCATTGTGAATCAACAGCAACCCAGATGACTGCTGCTAAACTACCGAGAACGCCTAAGGATGGTTTCATAAGCAGTGGATTCAGCGAAGACCTCGGAGGAGCTGCAGATCTTCCTTGCATCTTGCCGTTCATTTCTGCAATTCCAACTTGAAGCTGTCCAGCGTAGAGACCTTCCACCAGCCTCGGAGATGTCTTCTCTAACTTGTTTCCGTCAGCAGGTATCTCTTCTAATTTTCTTTCACCTGATTCTGTCAATAATTCTGTTAATACATCTAAAAATATATTATGGTTAATATGATGTTATAAACATTAGGCGAGAATTAACTATTACAAAGCATGCATTGAAATAGATTTATTGCTGGTATGAATTTAAAAAATATTATTTAGTCATGAAAATATTAATTGTTAAATGTTTTTATAGTGTTGTAAAAGATAATTAAGTAAGGAAATTAGTGATTACATTTTTGCAGATATCGACGCTTGTAATTTTTTTGCACAATTTTGAAAAAGAAATATTAAGAAGCAAATTAAAATAATAATAAGTTAGTTACATTATCGATGATTGTAAGCATGTTTGCTAAAATAAGTAGAAATTTCTGAGAGTTAGCTTAACTGATCTTTCTTGGTCCTTCACAGGGACCTACTAGACACCAAATTTTTTCTTAAATACGTTCAGTTATATCAATGACTATTGGCTCTAATTGTATTTATATTGTTTTACAAATACCATTTAAAAATGTGAATTGTGGTGTTAAAATGAAATCGGCAATCCATATTTAATATTTAATTTAATATACCAAACCATTGTTTAATGGACTCCTAGGGGTCCTCTATAAAATTGGTTCCCGAAATAGGGAGAAAATCTGACGGTTGTGCGTGGGTTCAGTACATGGTAGATACTGGAACCAAGACTCTTCATTGGTTGTAATGATACAGATATTTAGTGGCTTACTTAAGATTAATATCAATGCTAAGTTTTAAAGAACAGTGAAAAAGTCTCAATTAACTATGAATTAATTTGTTACTTTTTTTCTTCTTAAGTTAGCCTAATATCTGCAATTTCTAACAAATCTATTTGCTCAGATTTCAAGCATGTTTTTGAGGTTAGTTTTAAAATTGGCCGATGATAACTAATCATGCAAGAAACAGCTGAATAATTCTAATCAATACATACCAAGGGTTATCAAGGACTTTGCTGAAACTCCTATGAGTGTTGATTGATATACGAAATCGCCTTTGTGGTCTAGAAAAGCAGTTAAAAGACCACACGATCTTTCGCCAGATAAGAGTGTCTGGAATAGTTCGCACGAAACTCTTGGTCTGACAATACCTGAAAATGAGTAAAATATTTTATATCGTAAATTGATTTATTAAGTTATTATGAGGTGTGAAGATTTGAACCAACAATTGTTAATATAGAATATAGAAAACCACTAATTCTGTTGAAATCATTTTAATATTATTTTTATTATAAAAACCATTAGAAACCATTAACCATATTTATTAGAAATTATACTACATTAAGCATTGTAAAGTGTAAAAATTTCCATGATAATATAAATGGAAGGTAAAGTATAGACTACAAATTATATGTAATTATACAGCAATATCCCTATTCAGTACATAAAGATTTTATTTAATTATTTTCATGGGGTAGGTTCTTGTGTACTAGCCCGTACCCATGATATCTACCTCCTTATCATGTGTAACATCTTTTTATCACTAGTCTCATTTGAGTTATATATGTGAATTTTTGTCTTGTTAATTTAATTTTTGGTTTTTGTTTTATTTTTTATTTTATTGCTTGTTTAAAATGAGCATAATAACACTTTGGGAATAGTCGTCTTTAAAAAAAGAAGCTGTAAAATACTTTCAGAAGTTTGGAATAAATCCAAAGATGAACTTATGTGAAAAAGTTCATCAAATGGACTTTGACAAGGATAAAAATTGAAATGTTTTTGTCAAAAGTGTAGGAAAACATTTATATAATTAGAATTTTATTATTATAAGAAGGTAGGTGCTATCAGTATCAGAATTATCAGTGTTCAGGTTATAAACAATGGTAGATAACAGTCCCTGGGTACCGGCTAATACACAAGTACCCTTCAATTCTTATAATAAAAAAGTACACATTGTAAAATCTCACCTGTTATAGAAATTTGAGAACTCTTTGAGGTAACTGTTAAGTGTAGTTTTGATCTAACTAGTAGACGCAGATCATGGATAGATACAGGTGTGCTAGTTGTTATTTTGTTAAGTTCAGGTGATGCTTTTTCTACTTTTATGGTCTGGAACAAACGAGAAAGAGTTATAATTTCACACAACATCAGCACTTTATAAATATATGAGAATTATATTTTCATATATAACTAATAAAATCAATAGAACTATGAAGTTATATACCTCGTGAATTATATCCTTTCCTTCAGGTGAGTGCAACCTCACTGAAACTGGAGCGTTGTTAGTATCGTCACCTGTAAAGAGTCCTGTGAATATGAGCAAAAGATGGACTGATGGTGTGGCTGTCGAAACTGAAACCACAGCAGTTCCCGCAGAACCGGGTTTTTCTCCGATGAGCAGGGCACTCTGTTCTTCTGTTGCCAGTTCACTGTATCTGTAAAATCAATATTACATTTAATTTAATCCATTATATATGTTTACATAATTATACATATGTAAAATGTTCTTCAATTAGGAGTTATTTTCATTCCTACGAGGAGAGGGATAGAGGCTTAGGGTGCTGAGTTGCTATGCTGAATGTTCTGGGTTTAAATCCAGGTATGGCAGATTAATTAACAGTCGTGGTTGAAACTCTGTGGGATCTGAAAGACCTTCCTGTGGCTCATCCAGCCTTTATAAAGTGGGTACCATTAATCAGGGAAAAACCTGGCAGTTGAGTGTGATCTCAGGCTAATCATCTCCTTGCACAATAGCTGTCTTAGAAATGGTACATTCTAGAGACTTCAGTTTTGGTAGACCACGCACTGAACCCAAGACCCATGATGGATAGTAGCGGTGCAGTTTTTTTTTTTTACTTAAATACACAGAAAGAAATCATATTTCAGCAATGCAGATGGAAATCTTGAAACAAAAAGGACATATTTGCATGCAAAAATAATTTAGAGAGACCAAACTGATAAATAAATTTTATGGAATTAATGTTTTATTATACATCTATTTTCAAAAATTATAAGGCATAAAATAGAATCAATATTATGATAATAAAATAAAAATGAATATAATTGATAATTATTACATATAACAAACAGTTATAATAAATTTAATATTGAAATATAATTTTTACCTCAGAACATGTCCAGTTATAACCATTGTTGGCCATACAAGTGATATCGATAGCGCTTCCTCTCTCAAAAGCCTTCGATAATCCCTAGGTAGCCTTCTCCAAACTCCGCACAGTTTGTCGGTTGCATTTTCATATTGAGTACCAAATCCAACTTCCTGTAATGAAATAGGGAATAAGTTTATGAGTTTGCAATACAAAAAATACACTCACTATAAATTGCTCAGCAAAAATTACATATTTTTCTTTACAGCAATTAAAATTATAAACTTTTATTAGTCTTATTGTTAACTGTTACGTTGATGAATTAGATTTTTTATTTATTTATTATTTTTTTTTTAATTTTAACTACAAAAGTGACTGTTGTTCAATAAAAAGAGTTTGAATCGATTTAAAAATAAAATCAAAAATTATAAATTAAAAACAAAATAATCATGTCAATAGAATAATTTTTAGGAATTATCAAGTCTTGATGAAGGTTCTCACCGGTTAGAGAATTAATATAAAGGCTTTTATTATAATGCAATTGGGAAAAACCACAATGCAAAGCCTTATGGCAAACAAAAAAAGGTTATGTGAATCACATCTCGAAGAAAAAGGTGCAATACATCCCAACGATCATCAGCCCAAACAGGAGACACCACCCCACCAACAAGACGTTCAACATACAACTCCATGATAATGCCTGAATAGGCGAAACGTCGACTGCTAAGTGGGTGTATTTTTGAAACATAAGGCTTTGCATTGTGGTTTTTCCCAATTGCATTATAATAAATAATAGTGTTTCTTTTTGAGTTTTTGGCTCTATTTTAGTGATAAAGGCTGTTAAATATGATTTTCCACCAAACTTCTCATATCCAATCCTTGCAATCCAAAATCCTTCGCAAAATCCTAAACTTTCCTTATTTTGTCACAAATAAAACCATCCATAATGACCTTAACGTTCCATATGTTACCGATTTAGCCCATTCCAGATACCTATCATTCCATAATAAATTTCAGACCCATCCTAAGTCATTATTTTCCATCCTTGCATACAATTCCATCCCGGACAATCCTCCTAGGCATCTGAAGAGAAGATGGCCTCGGGACCTTCTATTATAGAAATTTTATTAGAGTGCTGCCAGTGGGTAGTGTCTACATGCCCTGTCATGTATTATTTATTCTTATAGCAATTGTACTAGATTTATATATTACAGTTGTACAACTCAATATAATAATTTTAAAAAAATATATGATTTACTGTAGTTGTAATATAAAACAAGGTAGCTTGATGTCACTTTTGGTCTAGTGGTTAGCATGACCACTTACTATGACCAAGATTGCAGGTGCCCTAGGATTTTTTAAGAGTAAAAAACCGTAAGTAAAATGGGGGTTCCAAGCCTGTACGATGTCAGGTACCCTTTAAAAATCCCCATCCTAATTAAACTTGGATAGATAAAATTTAGGACTCCCACTGTAGCATCATCTGACTAACCATCGCAGCATTAAGTAACATTAAACAAACAAACAAATAAGGAAGCTTAGTGGGTAGACTGCGCTGAGTTAATGTATTGAAAGTACAGTAAAGTATATGGAAGACGAATAAATAAATAAATAAATGGATCCCGAGGGATCTGCAATCTTTCCTTGGGCTCGCACAGCCTATAAATCGTGGATACCCTAAATTGGGAAAAAAAATTATCGGTTGAGCTTGATCTAGACTAAATCACCGTGAACCCAAGGCACTTTATGAATGTAATAGTACAGTATTTTTTTTTGTTAAATATCCAAGAAAAGATGATTTTTCAGAATTAAATATATCATTAGTATTATCATTGAATTTGGTATTTTTAATTTTTTTGTAAGAAAATAAATTGTAATTATTACAATGCATTTTCAATTAGTAACAATTAACCTACTTTATAATTTTTTTTTATCGCATGAAACAAAATTAAATATTTGAATTATTTTGATTCTGTAAAAAAAAAAAAAAAAATGTTCTTATGATTAAGTCATATATAATACAAAAAAAAGTACTCTTGAACTTTCAAAAGATTCAAAGCAAATAATTAATTCTTTACTCCAGCGTATTATCAAACACCGCCCCTTTTTTATTCCGTTCCAATCCACTCCATCTAAAAGTCGTATATAATTAAATCTTCCGGACGCCGTTCTGTCGCCATTATAAAAGGCCGGGGGATTGATAATGAGTTGGCGAAGGATAAAGATGAATGCCCCATTACAGAGAGTTGTGGACGTCGGACGGTAATTGCTCTTCGGGGTCAATTGATATGTTCCTTATAATGATGACATATACAATTCTCCCAGACGTATAAGTCGGTGTTATTGTCTTAATACAGCCGTATATCTCTGTCCCTTTTGTATCTACCTCTTTGCCGTTTTAGATTTCAGAATCGTTTCATGAATAATTCATCATTAAAAAGCTATTAGCTTAGTAGATAACTGTACTTTTATGAAGTCAGTCAGTAATAATTCATATTAATAGATGCCTTATGCTATTAATTTATGGCATAACAGCATGAACTAAATTATTTATTCATAGATAATTTATGCCGTCTGAGATAATTTTGCATTAAGGATTGCATGCTTAATAGTTTTCTCAATCATTTAAATGTCTGTAAGTAAATTTATTTGCATTGAAAAAAAATGCCTTTTTTGTTTTGATTCTTGTTTTCAATAAATAAATAAAAAACATACTTATATGTAAAAAAATAAAAATTAAAAAATATTCTTTACTGCATATACATAGTCAATCATTACATATGTGACTATAAATATTTAATAGTAGATAACTATAGTCACGAAATTACAAACAAAATTTAATTGAAAAAAAAGATAGTTCATCAGAGCTATTTCTTTTTATTTAAAATAATTGTTAAATTAATTTTTTATATTATTATTACTGCAATCTAATTATTAATAATATTTTTAAGACAATAATTAAATGATTTTTGTTATTAATTATAATTAACTGTAATAATAAAAACAAAAGAGTATTCATTAGTGCTATATATTTTTATTTAAAATAACTTTTTAAATAAATTCAGATTTATTTTATTTCTACAATAAATTAATTATAATATTTTTGATGACTATACTTAAATTATTTTTTTTTTGGTAATCATTAAATATGTGGATATATAAGTAATTAATGATAGATGCAAAATTACAACAAAAATCTAATTGAATAAAAATGAGAGTTTAAGAAAGCCAGAATAAGAAAATCTCTTTTTAAACGTTTTCAGTTTTAAAAATAATAAAAAATCTACTTTTTAATATAAAAATTCTATTTAATTAAAAATCATTTTTTCATATTCTTTACTGGATATATATTATTAATAATTAAATATGGTTTATTTTTATTTAAAATAGCTTTTGAATTAAATTTAAATTTATTTTATTTCTTCTGTAAATGTAAAATGTAAATGATTTTTTGTGATAGAGTTAAACATTATATGAACAAATTTACATCGAAAGATTTTTTATGGCAAATAAAATATTTGCAAAACAAAAATTCTTGGGAAAATGATTATTTCATTATTATACTAAATCTTACTTGTTCCTCGATGATATTTCCCTGCCTGTCGAGAAACTGAACCAGCTGAGGTCTTGAAGTAACGTACAACGAATAGTGCAAGCTTTTCTTTGTAAAGCTAAACCTGGCCGTTGCTGACTGTTTCTCCCCAGCCAAAACGCTAGCATAGTCTACAAAATAAACATAATTTAAATAAATAAAATAAAAATAATATTCTGAATTTTTAAGATAAAACATAAGATAAACATGTTTAACAGCCGATGTTTATACCAGCTGATGGGTGTCTCGATCATTGAACAACCAATGAGATTAAAATATGTAAATAAATTTTTTGAGTATATAATTTACTTTTTATAAATTATAAAAATTAAAATTACAAACTTACATTTATAGTTCTTGTCATCTTCTTCTGGTATCGGTTGAACAGCATCTTGTACCAGATCTACATCTGTAAAAGTATTCATTAATTAGATATTTTAAAAAACAAATATATATTAATTTTTAAATTAAATAATTTATAATCGAGAAATAATGATATACATTGAACATATAATGTAACTAAAGTCACGAAGGTCTCACACTCTCTTATGAATATTATTTAACCTTAATACTTTATAAGTATTTTTATTGTAACAGAATCTGAGAATTATTATTTTTTCCTTATAAGGGGAGCTCTGTTAATGCTCTGTGGGAACTACAGATCTTCCTGGGGCTCACCCAGCCTCTATAAAGTGGGTACCTTAATTGGAGAAAAAACCCTGGGCTTGATGGTGATCTAGGAAAAATCATCTCCCTGCACAATTGTTGCCCTAGAAACGGTACAATCTCTGCTATGAACTGAGCCCCAGACCCTTCATAATTTGTAGTGACACAATATCAAAAATTAAAAAAAAAATACTACTAAAAAAATATCATTGTATTGTGTTTTTTTTTGACAAAAAAAATTATTATTACTACAGTGTAATTCCATTTAGTAAAAGAAACTTTTACATAATATATATGTTTATGATGATAAACAGAAATAAAGTGATCCTTTGCCTTGTTCAAGGATATTTTTCGTCATATTGCCTTAATCAATCCCTCTTATGATAAAGAACTGAACTAAATATAAACATTTCTGAACATTTTCGCCTCTTATGTCTGTTTTTATCAACTCAAGATAAAATTTGTTGGTTCAGATCAGGATTTATTTTAGTAATCTACTAAATCAATGACCCAGTTCTGACAAGATAAATATAGCTACGGTAATTATGATTGCCCACTCATAATACCCAGAGTTACAAGTATGTAAAATTAGACTCATTTTATTATTTTATATATATTTTTTATAATTTAAAGATATTTAAATTACATCATTTATTATTAAGCCAGGATTATGAATAATATATCGGTGTCAATTAATGTATCATTGCATTGCTGAATCATATTATGAGATAATAATAAATAAAATAAATAAATAAATAATTAAAAAGATCATTTTCAACATGACTCGCTATTTGATGATATGGAAGTTTACGATTTTATTATCGCTTTTCTAGACCAATTCATTAGTGATTAAATAACCATCGATTTACAACATGATTAATTCTATTAGTTTCTAATTGTAGATATTCAATCCTCTTAGTTAGTTAATAATAATTCACAGCTAAAAAGAAATAAGATAAAAAGTAATTTATAAGTAAATTTATCTATTTATTAACTTTTAAAAATCACCAGAAAATTATCATTAAAAACAAAAACTTCACTTTCAAAAATGACTGCATAAATTTGATTAAAAAATCCTATAAAATAAAAAAAATATTTTTTTTTCTATTAAGATCATCTTATATGAAATAAAACGTTCTTTTTTTTTTTAAAATATTTTTGTCCTGGCTGGGATTTGAATCCGAGTCGTCTGCATATCCGGCGCAGTGCTCTAAACCACTGAGCTACCAGGGCTCGTATCCAAGTCAGACAAACAATTTTTGCTATGTATACACGGGGAAGAATGTTCATTGAACATTACTTTAATTAGGATCTCATTGAGTTACGTCAATATATTATTTATAATTTATTTTTAAATCTTTTCTCTTCAAAACAAAAATATTTTAAAATAATCACCATCAATATAACAGTTAAAAAAAAGTTTTTTTTTGTTTTTTGTTTTTTAGAGAAATTCGGTATAGATCAAATAAGTTTTGAATAAAAATATATTTGTCTCTCTATTCTATAACCAAGCTTTTAGTGGTGCAATATTTTATCAGTGTTGCCTAGCAATGGCTCAAGGAACTACTTTTTGTCAAGTCTTTTGTGGTGCTCTGTTAGTTAAAATTCTAAATATTGGCATATCATAGCCACTGTTCCTAACTTCTTTAAGTCATTAGATAAAATATAGTAATGTTTTTGTATTTAAATGAAAAAAATTGAATTCATTGATTAAAAAAATAAAACAAGCTACATTTTATTGCAATATTTCTATTTTAACACAGTTATTTCAATGTAGAGAATGCTGGGAATATTTAGGCAGTTTTCTTATAAACCATACTTTTTTTTTTTGCCTATAAAATAAATTTTAAAAATTCATATTTTTTTTAATGCATAATACTGAATATATCAACACAATACTAAATGTGTACTGATATTTTAATAGCCTCACTGAGGGGATTACAAACTAAGTTCTAAACAGAAGTTCAACTTCTAGAATAATATCGGGTACCTCTACTAAAAAAAAAAAAAAAAAAAAAAAAAAAAAAAAAAAAAAAAAAAAAAAAAAACCTCTTTTTACAGTTTTACATATACCTACAAGTAGCAATAAGTGTAAATACATGTTCCGGACTTCCTTTACATGTTTAAAGAACAGTACTTTTAATTAATTAGAATTGTCTTTTATAAATAAGTTTTACAATAGCAGGAAAAATTTAGAAAAAACCCGCTTAAAAAAAAAAAGAGAAAGAAAAATGAACCATAATAATAATTGTAATTTATAAATAAATAAAAATAGTACTAATAAAGTAAGTAAATATAATAATAATAATTAAATAGAAAATAAATACACAATTAAAAATAACTATAAAATAAATACAGAT
The DNA here is from genome assembly GCA_037127475.1 of Arma custos. NCBI lineage: Eukaryota > Metazoa > Arthropoda > Insecta > Hemiptera > Pentatomidae > Arma > Arma custos. The sequence continues at coordinate 8,356,979 of CM073764.1, forward strand.
AACTAGATTATGATACCTACGAATAGTGATTTGTTAAGTGGGAAGTATATGTTTTGTTCTTTTGTGCGTGTACCGTCGTAGCGAATGTTTATCATAGTTACTGGTTTCTCGGATTAATGGATTTTCGGAAGCTGGAGTTTTTTCGAAGTATGCTTTTGTTTGGGCTGAAACATATTGTTTTATAGTGGGAAGTTCAAGATGTCTGAGCATAGTCGATATTTTCGTGTAGCGGGGATAATTATTAATAATTCTCATTCATAGGTTTTGTACCCTTTCAAACTTTCTATAATTTGTAGCGCAGGTTGAACTCCATACAGGTGAGGCATAGGCCTCTACTAAAATGTTATGTACCTACTGTAGTAAAATTAAGTAAGAGTTGTCGTTTTGTAAAATGGGGTTGTTCCGCCGTTAGGCAAACAAAGGGATTACTCCCTTGGTTTGAATGCTGAATACTATGGAATACAATTGTACTATATTCTTTAGTAAAATATTTATAAACTATTCCCTTGAAAAGGATCATCATCTCGAAATAAGAAGTTGTCGATGTATTCTAATTAAATAGTATTTAAAGAATTCCTTTCTGCGATTTGTAGAGTTCCAACTGACCTGAACAATGATTTTGATTCTGCCAACAATGCGATGACTACACCACAAGGATTCGAACAGTCCGTCAGGATGGCACAAACCCAATCTGATAAGTTCGAAATGCCGACGACTCGAATTCTGTCTACGTTTTACTATTTTGTCTTGGCATTTTCTTCAGTCGAAAAAGATTCGGTTTAGGGGAATAAACGATACATCTGCAGCCCGATGAATAAGCGGGTAAGTCGAATTATGTCCACAGATTGCCTGTTTTTATTCATTTAACGTCATTCAGGTATTCTAATTCTAAGAATTGTCTAAACTGTTCTTCTCACATTTGCGGTCTTGTTGTTGCCGCTAGATGCCACTACTGCCGCTATAATAATATAATTAATTGTAAATAAACAGTATTACGTTTTGGTTTGTCATTTTAGTGTAACTTTTATCCATTAAAATAACTGTGTTTGCACTTTCTTTGTTGTTTTTTTTGGCATTATTGACCCTTACTTCTGTAATCCCAAAATAATAACTTTGAAAAACTAAAATCCTTCAAAGTTTTATTTTTTTTTAATTGTTGCTTACAATTTTTTTTTTTAAATTTATTCTAAGCAATAGGGGGTTTACATTCCCAATAACCCCCCTCTTCTCGTTACGATTATGTATACATAACATACATATCTGGTTCGGACCAAATCGGTAACATATGGAACATTAAAGGTCATTATTGATGAATTTATTCGTAACAAAGTAAGGAGCATTGTGGATTGTAAGGATTGGATGCGAGACGAATTCGCTGGCTTAGTGTAGCCCCAAAGCTCTACTCCGTAAGTCGAAATAGGTCTTATAATAGACATGTATCCATGACATGAGTCCTTTGTAGTTAATTGGGAGCTTTGAGCATTTATCTATTAAGTGTTGAAGTATTCTCACGACCCATTCATCCCTTTGGAAGAAATTTGATGTCGGTAACTCAATTATTTCGGTCTCTTAATTTGCTCTGCCACTCATAGACAAGCTACTCGGAGATGCAGGAAATATAACCGGATGCTTCCAGGAAAAATAAAACAAAAAGGTTCTTGTGAGTCGTGATTGTTTGAACTCATTTACATTTGGATTTATAAATTGCCATTTTACCCAATATAAATTAAATTTACATCTCATCCATTGCTATTAGCTAGACTGACACAAACGCTAAGGGTCAACAACCAACCATCGTATGCTTAACCATTTCTTGGACGATCTGATAAAATTGGCGTGTTCTAGACTTATCGTAATAACCCATCGTAAGGTACAAGATAATTGTTTCTTAAAACCTGACCTTGTTCGGTATGGGCTACTGCAACACCGAGATTCAGAAAATTTATTTAACTGAAAAGAAAGTTAGATAGTTATAATATTAGTAACATTAGTATGCCTGTGATAAGCGGAGTTGAGTGGCTAGTGGTAGAGCACTGAGTTGCCATGCCGGAAATCCTGGTTCAAATCCCGCTACAGGCAGTTACTTTTATTTAGTCTGTATATAGGATCTAGGGCCATCCTGGGGCTCACCCAGACTCTATAAAATATTATAAAAATAGGGTACCCAAAATAAGGGGGGGAAATCTGGCGGTTGAGGGTGATTTAGGACAAGTCACCTCCTTGTAGAACCGTTGACCATGAAACAGTACAGTCTCTACCATGTACTGAACCCCAGTCCCTTCATGGGTTGTAGTGGTACAGGTTTCTTTTTTTAAGTGCGCCTGTAGGAGAAAATCAACTTTAAAAAAATACCACAAAAACAACCCTTGAAGAATTCAGTACATGATAGAGACTGTACTGTTCCCCCAATTAAAGATACCCATTTATAGAGTCTGGATGAGCCCCTGGAGCCTCTGGAGATCTCACAGTATCAATCCAAGGCTGTTAAAACATTAATAATTAGTTAATTAAATAATTTATCTGCCTCAGCTGGATTCGAACCTTCAGCACAGCCTGGCATCTTACTAATATGTATTATAAATGTGAATGTTTGTATGTCTCTCTTTCACGCAAAAACTACTGGACGGATTTGGATGAAACTTGACAGTAATATAGGTTATAAATCAGAATAACACATGGGCTATAACAAGCGCGGATTTGGGGGGGGGGCGCACGGGGGGACGTGCCTCCCCCCCTACTGTTTTTTTAGATACTGTGGAGAATCCATTATAGGGCATAAATAAAGGCAAATCACATGATCATAGTTGTTAAAATAACAGAAATAATATGAGTGAAACTATTTGTTTTACTATCCTACTAATCTTACTAATATTATAAATATGATTGTTTGTATGTTTGTCTCTCTTTCACGCAAAAACTACTGGACGGATTTGGATGAAACTTGACAGTAATATAGGTTATAAATCAGAATAACACATAGGCTATAGCAAGCGCGGATTTAGGGGGGGCGCACGGGGGCACGTGCCCCCCCCCTGACAGTATTTTAGGTACTGTGGATAATTAATAATAGTACATAATTAAAGGCAAATCACATGATCATAATTGTTAAAATAACAGAAAGAACATGAGTGAAACTATTTGTTTTGATATCCTACTAATATTATAAATGCGAATGTTTGTCTATATGTTTGTTAGTCGTTCACGCAAAAACTACTGAACGGATTTGGATGAAACCTATTGAGTAAAATAGGTTATGCATCATAGGCTACAGCGAGGGGAGATTTATGTGGGGGCACGGTGATATGTGCCCTCACCGTTATAGTACATAATTAAAGGCAAATCAGGAAATCAGTTTTGAAGTTAGACATCTGAAATTTTGAATGTACGAGTAACTTATATTTTAAAAAATAATTAAATTATTTATTTAACATGATCTTTCACGAAACTTTGTGTGGCGGATCAAATTCCATGCGAGCGAAGCCGCGGGCATAAGCTAGTATTATATAAAAAAAGTTTTTAGTGAAATTTATCCGCGTTGCCTAGCAACGGATGGAGGAACTACTTTTTTTCTAGTCTTTTGTCTTTCTCGATCAGTTAAATTATAAATATTCTTAAAAATTGTCAGATCACAAAGCCACTCATGCCAACTTCTTGAAGCCATTACACAAAATATAGCTCTGTTTTTAATTTAAACGGAAAAAAATCGAATTAAAAATTAAAACAAGTACATCATATTCCAATATTACGATTTTAGGACTGTTCATATTTACATCTAACTACTGTGACCTTCCTAATGATACAGTAGTTGCATTTTGGCGTTGGTGGAGATGGAAAGTTTCCTCTAGTATGTGTCTTGCTACATCTTGAGATTGGTATGTCTTTTATTTATTTATTTCCTTTGCTGTAATTCTCTTCCTATCCTGAAGATGCCTGAACAGGCAAAATATCAAACAGGTATATTTGTTTTCTGTTCTGATTTTAGAAACTTTAGAAGTTTTTTTTTTTTTTAAGAGAACACAGGGATATAGGATCGGTGAAGAGATAGGATTTGTCTGACTTGGATACGACCCCTGGTAGCTCAGTGGTTTAGAGCACTGCACTAGAGATGCAGTGTTCGAATCCCGGCCAAGGCAAATCTTTTCTCTTCAAAATAAAAATATTTAAAAGTAATTACCATAAAAATAAAAATTAATAAAGATGTTTATTTTTTTTTATTTTACCTCATCACGGATTTATATTAGTTTTTATTTTATTTCCTATAAAAGAAATTTAAATAAGAAAATAAATCATTAGTATTTTTTTTTTTTTTTAGGATATATACGGTAAATTCTTCTCTCTAAAACCTTTGAGACTCTCATTCCGACGAAAGCCGTAAATTGAAGACGACATTAAATCGACTCTGAAACTTGAGACCCTTGAGATTTCCCGTTCGGAGTTTTGTTTTCTGGACCCCTTTGCCAATTTCGAAAACCCGTTTCAATAATAGTAGAGGGTGTCAGGAGATGTCGAGATCTGGCCTCAATTCAAATAGACCTCTATAGACATCTGGGGATCTCATTTTACGCCAGCTCCCCGATTTCTGAAGCACTCAAAACAAACTGTATTTCAGAACTTATAACTCAATACTTGATGCAAACGAATAAATTAATCAATGTAGAAGAGCAAAAGTTCAAATGAAAAATAGTACAAAAAATCGTAAAAAACAACCTTCTAACAATAATAAGGCTTAGCAAACCCAAAGGTTCGATACCGATTTCTGCTTACAAACTTATCTCCACAGATCATTACCCGATCAATCTTAACGTGATCTTCCCACCTACGCCTCGGTCTATCACTCAGACGCTTCCCAGTCGGCTTAGCGTTTATTAACATCTTAAACATTCGTTCTTTACTTAGCCCAGCCACTTTCTTAACAAATATGCCTGTTTGATATTTCGCCAATTCAGGCATCTTCAGGATAAGAAGAGAATAACACCAAAGGAAATAAATAAATGAATCACCTTCCAACCTCGAGATGCAGCAAGACACATACTAGAAGAAACTTCCCACCTCCACCAACGCCAAAATGCAACTGCTGTATCATAAGGAAGGTTACAGGAAAACAGCTGAAAAACGTTAGATAAAAACAGCTGATGAATAATGAATGGAAATTTCAATACACAGGGAGTGGCCGAATGCTCCATGTTAAAATGATAGGCAGATAATTTATTTAATATAGTAAACCCACTTATGGACCCTGAGGGATCTAGAGATACTCTTGGGGCTCACCCAGTCTCAATAAATAGGGTATTCTTAATAGAGGGTTGGAGGGTGATCTAGGACACATCACTTCCCTGCTTCCAGTCCAAGAAACAGTACCGTCTCTGCCAGGTACTGAATCCCTTTTACAGACCCAGTGGTATAAGTTTGTTTTATTTCAAACCAGAACATGCAGTAAAATAAAATTAACATATTGTTCTTATAAACAATCATTTATTATTTTTAAATCTTTTCTCTTCAAAACAAAAATATTTAAAAATAATTACCATAAAAATAAATTATAAATAATATATTGACGTATGTCAACAAGATCCCAACTAAAGTAATGTTCAATGAACATTCTAACCCGTGTATACATCGCAAAAATTGTTAGAACACGGGAATATAGGATAGATGGAGAGAACGGATTTGTCTGACTTGGATACGAACCCTGGTAGCTCAGTGGCTTAGAGCATTGCTATGGAGATGCAGACGGTTCTCATCCCGTCCAGGGCAAATCTTTTATCTTCAAAACCTAAAATATTTTAAAATAATTACCATACAAATAATTTATTATTGTTGACTTGAGGCAATATTACAAGTTTATTAATAAGTCTATAAATACTACAAGTTTATTAATAAGTTATTGTTGATTTTTTTGCCCGTCTGCCTGTTGTGCACCCTCCAGAAAAAAAATCTGGATCCGTCCTTGGGGTATAATATAATTAGATACATTATTATTTCTAAAGTGTAGCAGGAGGCGGGCGCGAATATTTTGGAAGGTGAGCAATTAGTGAGTTGTTTCCTCCAATCAGATGAATCCGCGCCAAGAAACGCTGGCATCTGATTGGCCCGCAGTCTTCTCTTGTTTTATGCTTACAGCTGAGAAAGCCAAATGATTTGGACTAAGCTATTATATTTATCTGACCCGTACAAGTGAAAACTATTGTCAATACTAGTTTATATTTGAGAAATCCATTTATTTTTTTTCAAATTATTCCTTATAGATACGAACAGAAGATCTTCGCAAAATCGTATACGTTGTGAATTATTGAGAAGGGGATATTACTAGTCTAAATCTAAAAAAAAACAGTTTCACTATTTTAGGAATTACCTTTTTGATCCACCGAGGCCATTTTCTCCTCCGTTTTTATACGGTAGGGAGCGGAGTGGCTCAGTGGTAGAGCACTGAGTTGCCATGCCGGAAATCCTGGTTCAAATCCCGCAGTGGGCAAGACTTTTTTTGTCATATAGGATCTAGGATCCTCCTGGGGCACATCCAGCCTCTATAAAATATTATAAAAATAGGGTACCCAAAAAGGGGAAATGTGGCGTTTGAGCGTGATCTAGGACAATTCACCTTCTTGCAGAACCGTTGTCCCATGAAACAGTACAGTCTCTACCACACACTGAACCCCAGACTTGTTCACGTGTTGTAAAGGTACATTTATTTTTTTTTTATACGGTTAACTTTATTATTATTCTTAACAAATAATAAGAATACTTCTTTAGCCGCGTTTAACGTCTTTTGGTAGAGGGTAAACTCATGGGTCTGCGTCAGCAAGATGCTCGAGAATGGCGACACCTAGTAGCCTGTGTCATGAGTTAGACAATTTCTATCAATCAACTTTAGTTTAAAGGTTAGAATTCCATTGATATATGCATAATTATATGTGACCAAAAACTCGTTTAATAGTTGTTACAATTGATACTAACATTAACTGGTCATTATAAAGCATCAATAACTGGTCATTCAATGATCTATTTATTTTTTAACTTAACGATGATAATAATACTAAAAATGAAAATAAAATCAATGTAAATACAAAAATTCAAGATATAAATAATATAGAGAAGAAAATGATCCCAGTGGATGTTTAAAAAATAATCTCTTAAATAGGGAGAACTGTTTATTGGAAAGCCGACGTTTCGACCAGCATTGTAGGTCTTCTTCAGGGCTAGTAATGACTTATTAAACTCGAGATAAGCCCAAACACTTGATTCCATAACTAGCCCTCAAGAAGACCTGCAATTTGGGTCGAAACGGTGCCTTTCCATAAACAGTTTAAGAGAATTTTTTGTTACCTCCCCCCGTACCATTTTCTTCCTCATATATATATATATATATATATATATATATATATATATATTTATATACACTAGCTTATGCCCGCGGCTTCGCTCGAGTGGAATTTGGTCTGCCACATAAAGTTTCGTGAAAGATCATTCTAAATAAATAATTATTTTTTTAAAATATAAGTTACTCATACATCCAAAATATCATATGTCTAACATCAAAACTGACAAAACCTTTGAACCTCTATTATATTAAAGGGAAAACCCTTGGGGTGGAATTATCCAAATTTCTTTCTTAAACTATACAAAGAACCTAACTACAAATTTCAAGATGCTAAGTTCCTAATTTGCCTTTAATTATGTACTATAACGGGGGGGGGCACATGCCCCCACATAAATCTGCCCTTGCTGTAGCCTATGATGTATAACCTATATATTACTCAATAAGTTTCATCCAAATCCGTTCAGTAGTTTTTTCGTGAAAGAGAAACAAACATACAAACTTTCACATTTATAATATTAGTAAGATACATACATATATATATATATATATATATATATATATATATATATATATATATATAGGATATAGTATATATTATATAGTATATAGTTATATTATTGGTTTTGAATAATATTAGTTGAATTATGTATATATATATATATATATATATATATATATATATATATATATATATATATATATTATGTATAATATTATCATATATATTATGAATAATATATATATATATATATATATATATATATATATATATATATATATATATAATTCAACTAATATTATTCAAAACCAATAATACAACTATATACTAATTATTATTTCAATAAATTATTGATCCTTTGTCATATCGTATTATATGTTTTAATTATAGATAAACTACCGGGAAATGTATGTACTTAATTGTTCGGAGCGTCAATATACATAAAAACCAGACTAATTTTAATAATTTAAATTTTAAAAAATTTTAAATTTAAATAATTCAGACTATGATTAAGTTAGAACTTCAAAAAAGAACACAGTTATTCTAAAGTCTTGAGTTTTCACTTCAAGTCCTGTCATGACTGCTTATTTTTATATATTGTTATTAAAACCAAAACATTAACATAGTACACATATCCTTTAAGGACCCTCCATAAAGTTGTTGAGAATTGGCAGACACGAAGTATTTAGGCGATCTTTACGAGATTGGCCTCCTTCGCCTTAATCAGAGAGCCTTGTCCTGGAATATCTGAAGTGGGCTTTGAGTATCTCTTCTAGATTTAGCAGTCCCCGTTGCAACATTCGTGTTTCTATAAATAGTATAGGACTTATGGTACATTTAGCTCAGTTAAAAATGTTTATTATTTCCCTTATGACAGGATACCATGATTTCCTGGTATATCTTGAGAAGTTCCGACGTTGATGAAGTTCTTTTACTAATAATATATAATTATTAGATTGATCAAGCAAGCATTGTCCATTTCTGGAAGAAGAAATAGGTGGTCTTCTATAACACGTATTAAAAAAATCTGAAAAGGAGTATCAAACGAAACGTGCCAGTGAACGCATAAAGGAATATTGGAGACAGAGAAAACTGTGAGGAAAGGAAACAAATAAAGTTATAAAGTCATCGGAAGTGGTCAAAACGAAAAAGAATATTTATAATATTATAAATAATAATACCTAATATATTGTCCTAAACTATATAATAAATTATAATGCAATTGAGAAAAAAACACAATGCAAAGCCTTATGTTTCAAAAAATACACCTACTTACCAGTCGACGTTTCGCCTATTCAAGCATTATCAAGACACCAAAATCAAAAAGGGTTATGTGAATCGCATCTCGAAGAAAAAGGTGCAAAACATCCCAACGATCAACAGCCCGAACAGGCTCCAAACATGAGACAGCACCCCGCCACCAAGACGTTCAACATACAACTCACATAACCCTTTTTGATTTTGGTGTCTTGATAATGCCTGAATAGGCGAAACTTCGACTGGTAAGTAGGTGTATTTTTTGAAACATAAGGCTTTGCATTGTGGTTTTTCCCAATTGCATTATAATAAATAATAGTGTTTCTTTTTGAGTTTTTGGCTCTATTTTAGTTATATAATAAATTCTTTTAAAAATCACAATTTGCTGATGATCAGGTGACAATAGAATGAGGAAGATGCCATGTGCCAGCTATGTATTCAGGGAAATTCAGAAGGTATATACTGCAAAGGGTCTAGAAATGAGATTTTTTCTGGTTTTTCTGTTCCAAAAACTGAAAAATCACCTCAAGGGAGATATTTTGGCAAAAAATAAATGTAACCAAATCAAACTACATCACAAGCCATGATAACAATGTATGCACATGATAACAAGCCACTTTAGGAACCTTATTATTATTATTTGTGTGTGACTCTTATTACTATGCACTTCGGCCTAAAAAGGCCCATTGTGCTTGAGTCCTAAAAATCCCTAACATAGGTCTAGACTTCTGAGAAATTTTAAATAGTCTTTAAACCTCAGTTCTTGAAGTTCCTTGTGTCCTCCAGGGCCAAGGTCAAATGTCCTCTTTCGACTTAGTGCTATACATTCAAAGAGGACGTGCCAAGGGGTTTCGTCCTCCTCTTTGCACCATCTGCACCTAGGTTCTTGTTCAATGCCCAGTCGATGCATGTGTTTCCTGAGTTTACAGTGCCCAGTGATGGTTTCAGCCATACTTTTGAGGTCGGTTCTCGACGAGTGAGCAGCTTCTTTCTTGATTTTATCAGAAAGATTATCATTGGGATCCTTTATGAAAAGTTTTGTATGCCTTATCTTGGCTTTATCCCAACGTGTTTTTTATATTCACCTCAAGGGAGATATTTTGGGAAAAATTAAAAGTAACCAAATCAAACTACATCACATACACCACAAGCCTTGATAACAATGCATGCACATGATAACAAGCCACTTCAGGAACCTTAACTTATTGTTATGTTCAGGACCGGCTTTACCTTATGTGCAGAGTGTGCGGGGCACACGAGCGCTGGGTCTCTAGGGGTGTCGTCAGGCGAACTGATTATTTTCGTGATTTCATTTCGTGTTGATTCCATAGCAAACTTTCTTTAGTTTCATGGGCAAATTCACCTTCTTAAGGGGTTTGCCGTTTTTCGTAACACCTAGTACAGTTGTAAGTGTTCAATTTTAATCGCGTGCCTACTAGAGGGCGCCTAGGTCACGATTGCACAAAGGCGCGACATGGGCTAGAGCCGGCGCTGGTTATGTTCTCACATTCATTCGTGTTGCCATTATTCAAACGGTAGTCAAAATTGTTACGTAAAGGAGATAGTTGGGGGGGTGCAGTCAAAAAGAACACTGAATAAGTAATAAACTTATAATTATGTGCCGACGTTTCGACCTACATTGTAGGTCATCTTCAGGGCTATGAGAGAGAAACAAACAGAACAAAAAATATAAAAATGTACAGTAACAATAATATGGTGACAAGTAATGTAGAAAATTAAAATAGTGGCAGATATGAAGATGGAAGATAACGAATATTAAAAAATGACAGAATATAATAAAATTAAGATATAGACAGATTTAAAAAAATTAATGATAATGAAAAGAAATTAAAATAGTGACAGATATAATAAAATTAAGATAAAGACAATTATAACAAAATTATTGATAATGAAAAGAAAATGTGAATAATGACAGATATAATAAAGTAAGACAGATTTAATAAAATTAAAGAAAATGAGCAGAAATGATAAATTATGATTAACGCATTTAAAATAAAATACAGAAAATAAATGTACAGAAAGGATAGTAAAGTAAAAATAATATAAAGAAAAATCAAAAAGGAGGAGGTAAACAAAAGAAACAAAATGAGAATATTTACATATACAAAAAAGGTTGGAACATGAAGAATAAAGATGTAAAGAGGTAGTCAAAATTATTTAAAATGTTTAGAAAATATTATCCTCGTCTGTCTCAGAAAACTTCAATGCTTCATGCAACAGTTATGCAATAAAAGTGCATTAGACTAAGCGTCTCCTGCTCCTCTGATTGGCGGATTCATTGATTAAGGCAATATTTCTCCATCATGGCTCATAACCAGTCCCATAAATCAGTTAAGTAAATAAACGATACTCTTCAGCTTCAGGATTAAGATATCAAGAGTTATTATCGCAGTACGAGATCTGCTTATAAACGATCCGTGTCGGGCGGGAGGGGACCAGACGCGAGTGCTTAATGGTTAGGAATTAGTTTGTAATGGAGGCGATGATTTGCGCCCCAAAGAATGACCGCATACCCGGCCTTGCAAGTTGGAGCGTTGGAAAAAAATCGGATTCCCTTAGTCGGCGAATTGTGCCTGATCGATGGGGTATCAGAGCTTGTCGGCAGTTTTTGTCCTTATTCGAAACCAGTCGAGTCAGCGAAAATCTACATCTTTACAATTAAAAGTCAAAAGCTCTAGAAAATTCATTCACAGCCATTGGAACATGAAAATAAAATAAAATTGATAAAACATGCGTTCAAAAATTGATTAGTAATTTGTATTTTTGCCGAAGATCCCGGATTATCGCTGGCTGTAGCTATGTGGGATCTTGGAGACCATCCTGGGGCTCACCCAACTCCTATAAAGCGGGTCCTCTTGATTAGGGAAAATACATGGAGGTTAAGCGTGATCTAGGAAAAATCACCTGCACAATCGTTGTCCTAGAAACAATACAGTCTCTACCACGTAGTGAACCCTAGATCCATCTATTTCCTGTACTAAAGTCACTGCTCAATGACATAAAGTAAATTGTTTTATAAAACAGTTTTGTAACAAGGATGTTTCATCAATGTATTCTGTGTTTGTTTGTTCATTTAACGTCACTTTATGCTGCTATGGCTAATCGGACGATGCTACATTGGGAGCTCTAAATTTTGCCTCTGCAGGTTCAATTAGGATAGGGATTTTTAACGAGTGCATGACATCGTACAGGCTCGGGACCACCGTTTAACGTCCCTTCCGAAGGACGGCGTAACAAAGGATTTTCTTATTCCCTTTGAAAAACGTTAACCAGCTCAAAGATTAAGAGAGAGAGAAGCTAAGAGAGTATAGAGGAAATGTATTAGTAAGTATATTAGCACGTTTGAGAGTAGTCTCTAATCAATAAGTTATACTGATAGTCAATAGTCAATAAGTTACCTAGTTAGTCCATAAAAGAATATCTCTTGTACCTCCATATTGTATCAGTTCAATATTTTAACAAATCTTTTCTTACAAGTTGGTTTATTAAATTAAATATTTGTTTTATTAAATTAAATATTTGTTAACTCGACCTATGAAAGGTATATATCATTTATTTTTATTAATTAATATTTTGATAGTAATTATTTTTAAATATTTTTGTTTTGAAGAGAAAACATTTGTCCTGGCCATGATTCGAAAACGGTGCAGTGCTCTAAACCACTGAGCTATCAGGGGTCGTATCCATAGTCGTAACGAGGGGGGGGGTTATTGGGGATGTAACCCCCTCCCATTGCTTAGAAGAAATTAAAAAAAAAAATTGTAAGTAACAAAGTTATTATTGTGGGATTACAGAAGTAAGGGTCAATAATGTCAAAAACACAACAAAGAAAGTGCAAACAGAGTTATTTTAATGATAAAAGGTACGCTAAAATGACAAACCAAAACGTAATACTGTTCATTTACAATTAATTATATTATTATAGCGGCAGTAGTGGCACCTAGCGGCAACAATAAGATCGCAAATGTGAGAAGAACAGTTTAGACAATTCTTAGAATCTAGAAGTAAAGTCTGGATGGGTCTAGAAAGTTCCATATGCAATTAAGTATAGTAAGTTATTGTAACCAATAAATAGGGTTACTTGTATTTAAAAGCTATTTTTTGATTTTCCTTCCAATAATAACATTTATAAAAAATTATAATCTATTTATTTAATTTGAAGCTACATGATTATAGTATAATATAAATTATACCTATATTACGAAGCATCTTTTTTGAAGGGAGTTATATGTTGGAGTAGTTGACTGGTGGGGGTTAACCCCCCCTTGAGTCAACTCTAGTTACGCCAATGGTTAACAGAGTAAATAATTTATGATATACCTTCAGCATAGAAACTCAGAACTCAGCTACCCCGCTTAAATTCTTATTTTATCAGACTATTTTTTTTTTCATTTTGTTTATTTAATTTTTATTACATTATTTTGTATTTTTTTAAAAATTGTTTTATTACGATATTGTGGAGGTACGACACATAACTTATTCTGCGAGGATGCTTTGAATCGGTGATGTGAGGGAACCTGCTCGGCCCCCGCATGGACGGATGGTAGGAGGCTACGGTGGGAGTAATGACTTTCAAAAAACATACACAAATAAAATAAAAAATACAACAAAATAAAATAAAAAGAAGTCATGACTCCAGTTTCGACAAGTTAGATCATCATCAGGTACGATCACTTCATTTGCAAGTAATACATATCTTAGTCTGAATCCCTTCAATTTTTGGACTGTTTGGACTAACTGGTTTGTTCCATCACAATACAAGACTAATTTCTTCTCGATCGAGTAAATATTTAGCATCCTACAAATTAACTTTTTTAGAATAATTTATTGATATTTATAATTGTAATAATATTAAGTAAATTTGCTAATATGAACAAATGAAATGAAAAAAAAACACTTGTGGAGAAACTACCCATTGATAGCACTCCAATAAACTTCTATAGTACAAGGTCTCGAGGTTATCTTCTTTTCAGACGCCTCAGAGGGTTATCAGGAGTATTATGGGAAGTAAGCTGAGGTACTAGCGGATTCAAGTGTGTATGGAGCTTATCATGGAAGGATAGGTATCAACTTTGGGCCAAATCAGCAACATATGGGATATTAAGATCATGATGGATGAGTTTGTTTGTGAAATAATAAGGAGCATTGAAGATTTTACGAAGGATTTTGGATTGTAAGGATTGGATACGAGATGAATTGGATGTTTTAGTAGAGCCCCAAAGCTCAACTCTGTATGTCCAGATAGGTCTGATAACTGTCATGTAAATGAGTCTTTTGTAATTAATTGGGAGCTTAGAGCGTTTGTCCAATAAATGTTGAAGTAGGCGAAAACGTCGAGTCTTTTCAGTCACAAATTAAGCTAATATTGAAATTATTATAATACATTTTTATTGTAGGAGGGATCACTTTTGGCGAACTATTATCTATAAGAACATTAAATATTACAATCATATACGCTCTTATACGACTTAAATTGAAATATAGATAATTTACTTGGAACATTACTAGGATCGCCTCTTTTGTCCCGAAATCTAAAAATCAGAATTTATAATTCTAACATTCTTCCAACTGTTTTTAAGGATGTGAAGCAGGGACGCTAACGCTAAAGGATGAACAACGTCATAAGGTATTAAAAAATAAGGCGTTGGGTAAAATATTCGGAACGAAAAAGAATAAGACTATTGGCGATTATGGGAGATTACACAACGCGTAATTGCGGAGCATGGACCCGGTTAATATGTATTAATGAAGTGATACATTGCGAAGATTAAGTCGGGCTTGTAATGTTAGGCTGAGTAGCGAACAGAAGTTAATCAGCGTTGTAAACGTTTGAGGTGGAGATGAGAGGATTGCGCTAAGAGTGATCTGGCGGATTTGGGCCCGGGTACGGAAGGTTGTAAGCAGAGATTGTTGGTATCGGCATCGAACTTTTGGGTTCTTAAACCTAATTATTATTATGGCTACTGATCTTGATCCCCTTGTACCCCGATACCCGACGTACAATCGTCATATCCAGAAAAGGATACAGGAGAGATGCGCAGGCGGAAGCGTCGCGATCATTACATCTCTTCCTTTTTCTTCTTGGAGATATTATCATTAGAAGCCATACAGACAACAATGGAACTGAGCAGTTTGCATATTTCGACATCAATTGTCTACGGTTACATTCGTGAAGCAATTCGCTTCAATTTTTCCGGTTCAAGGCCTCCAATAACGAACGGGCTAAATCCGTCCCATCATGTAGGAAACTTGAAAGAAGCCTTGACTCTTAATTTGATTCACATGCATAAAATAATTGTACCTTTTTTCACATGAACATTCGTACATGTACCACTATAAACAATGAAGGGTCTTGGATTCAGTACATGGTAGAGACTCTACTATTTCTATGACTAGGGTTATGAAAAAAGATTTTTCCGAAATCTTTCATACCTGGATTTGAACTCGGGAACTTCAGCAAAGAAATCTGCGCTCTACAAACCGATTTACCCCGGTCCCTGTACGATATAAATTAATTTAATTTATAAACCCATTATAAATAAGAATTAAAGATAAAATCTAATAAAAAAAAAATAAAGAAAGTAATGTTCAATGAACATTCGTCTCCGAATCGCGAATACATCGCAAAAATTGCGAGAACTGAGGATATAAGATCTGTGAAGACAAAGGATTTGTCTGGCCTGGTTACGAACCTGGTAGTTCAGTTGGGAGAGTGCCGCACTAGAGATGCTGAAGACCCGGGTTCGAATCCCGGGAAAATCTTTTCTCTTCAAAATAAAAATATTTAAATAATCACCATCAAATAAAAATAAATAAAATATAATATATAAATTATAATGGAATTGGGAAAAACCACAATGCAAAGCCTTATGTTTCAAATTTCTTCAGTAATACACTCACTTACTGGTCGACGTTTTACCTATTCAGGCATTATCAAGACACAAAAACAAAAAAAAAAAGGTTATGTGAATCACATCTCGAAGAAAAAGGTGCAATGTATCCCAACGATCAACAGCCCAAAACAGGCTCCAAACCTGAGACAGCACCCCACCACCAAGACGTTCAACATACAATTGAAAGGAAAGTATTATTAGGAAGAAATAGTTGGGGATGCAGTCAATAAAAACACCTTAATAAGTGCAACTTATTTATTGTGTGCCGACATTTTGGCCGACGTTGTAGGCCTGTACATCTTCAGGGCTAAGAGAGAGAAACAAACAGAAAAACATATAAAAAACGTTGCAGTAACAAGAATATGGTGACAAGTAATGTAGTAATGTGGTACAAGTGTGGAAATTAAAATAGTGACTAGATATGATGAAATAGTGAATAGATATGATAATTGAAGATAACGAATATAAAAGCGGTTACGGAATATAATAAAATTAAAGTAGTGACAGATAATAATAAAATTATAGATCTATAATTGTTAGTTGCATTTGAGCCTTCGAGGTGGTGGGATGTTTCTTGGGTGCATTATTCATATTTTGTTTTGCTGTTATTCTCTTTCTACCCTGAGGATGCCTGAATGGGCGAAATATTGGACAGATAATTTCTATTTCTGTTTTAGTTTGGAGACTTAAGGCTTTTCGTTGGAATTTTTCCACGGTTTTAACATTTATGGAAGGTCTCTTTTTTACTTTTCAATTTTAATTATCATATCTATTCACTATTTCATCATATCTAGTCACTATTTAAATTTCCACACTTGCACCACATTACTTCATTACTTGTCACCATATTCCTGTTACTGCAACGTTTTTTATATGTTTTTCTGTTTGTTTCTCTCTCTTAGCCCTGAAGATGGCCTACATTGTATGCCGAAACGTCGGCACTCAATAAATAAGTTACACTTATTAAGGGGTTTTTATTGACTGCACCCCCAACTATTTCTTCCTAATATTAGAAGTTACAGTCAACCAATTCTTCTCTAACATGAAAGGAAAGTAATACGCAACCAGCTGGGAAGGTTATAGAATCAGCTGATCTCTAATTTATAATTTATAAATATAAACCCATAGTTTTACCATCGAAAGATTTGTTGTTTTGATCAGCGGATGGTAACTAATTGGACTTCGTTTATTCCCCTTCATTATCCCCTTATATTTTCCTTTTCTTCTTTTTTTTTAATTTCTTTATTTAAATTTGTAACTTCATTTAACAATACAAAGAGTAAATATAATCAATGATGAGAAATGATACGGATACAAGCATTAAGAGAAACTAACCAGTGATTGTACTCAATTAACAAGTTAAACTTAAAAGTTCAGAGGGCCTCCTTCTTTTTAGACGTCTCGCAAGATTACCGGAAATTTAAGTGATAGTGATAGATTTGACATTAATAGATTTCAGTGGGAATAAAGTTTGCCATGAAAGGATTGATATCGAAAAGAAATGGGACATTGAGTTCATCAACGATTGAAGTAAGATTCTTTGAGGATTTAAGTAAGGGTTTTAGATGTAAAGTTTAAATTTGAGGGGAATTCGAAGGCATAGTAGATCCCTAAAGCTCTACCCCGAATTAGTTAAAGTATACATGAGTCTTTTATAATTAATTAGAAGCTTAGAGCGTTTGTCTAGTAAATGTTGGAGTGGCCTGAAACGTCGAGCGGTTTCTTGTCTTTTCAGACTGGTTTGAGGATTCAAAGTTAAACGATTATAATCCTAAGTATCGGATTCGTTCTTCAGGAGTCAATGGGATATTATCAAACCACATAAAGAGCATTCAGAATTTTGCGGAGGATTTTGGATTGTAAGGATTGTAAACGAGACTAATTCGATAGATCCCCAGAGCTCAACTCCTAAATACGTACTTATAGTTTTGCTAACATGCAAAGAAGTGTGGTGTATTGGCATCCCCATCACTAAAGGGGGGTGGAACAGCCATCAGTGATTGTTAGGCTAACAACACTAACAATTTTACGATCCTTTAAGGTTCTAAGAAAGGGTTTAATGAACACTTATTAGATCGTAACAGAAGGGATCGCTTAAGTGGAATCAAGTGAAAGGATAGGCCCAGCTGGGCGACAACTGGGTAATGGCTGGTTCGGCGACTCCTCGGCCAATAACAATCTGTTAGGGATAACATCCGGAGGAACGTAAACGGGATGCGAAGCGCAATCAGTCCAATTGGAGTGGGATAGCGCCCTTTTAGAGCGGCGTCTGCACGGAGATGATGGCTTTTGTGGCCAGTCGTCGCCCCGGGTGCTAAAGAGGAAGCGGCCGGAATTGGCGAATACTGATCTGGATCATGAGGATAACCAAGTATATAATAGCAGGATCCATAAATTTCTAGACATCTTATTACAACCCTCACGTAACAGGATAACAGCTGTTGTACAATAAACATTTGCAAGTAGTTTTATTTATTCAGTATCACTTTTTCTTTTCTTTTTTTTTTTTAATATTTTGTTTTTCCTCAAGGTAGTATCCTTGGTCCAATCCAATATACAGTTTATACAGCTGACATCCCAACTCATCCTAATACTATCCTTACCACGTATGCTGATGATACATGTGTATTATCAGTCAACACCAATCCAGTTATTGCATCCCAAAGCCTCCAATCCCATATCACTGATCTTGAAGAATGGTGTCAAAACTGGAGAATTAAAATAAATTCTCAAAAATCGCATCAAATCACTTTTACCTTACGTCGTAAACCAATGACTTCCTGCCCTACAGTATCCTTTAATAATATCCCTCTGGTGCCTGTAGAACAGATCCGATACTTAGGGTTGCACCTTGACAAACAATAAACCTGGAATCCTCATACAAGACTGAAAAGACAAGAAACCGCACGACGTTTCAGGCTACTTCAACACTTACTAGACAAACGTTCTAAGCTCCCAATTAACTACAAAAGACTCATCTACATGACCATCATACGACCTATTTGGACTTACGGAGTAGAGCTTTGGGGCTCCATTAAGCCATCGTATTCCTCTCGTATCCAATCCTTACAGTCCAAAATCCTTCGTAAAATCCTCAATGCTCCTTATTTTGTTAAGAATAAAGTCATCCATAACGACCTTAATGTCCCTTTTGTTGCTGATTTGGCCCGAACCCGGTATCTATCCTTTCATAACAAACTTCATTACCACTCAAACCCTCTAGTTTCAAACCTAGCTTCCTCTTCAATTCCCGATAATCCTCCGAGGCGTCAGAAAAGAAGATGGCCACGTGACCTCCTTACTTGAACTTTGATTTGAGTACTACCAGTGGGTAGTTTCTCTACATTTCATTATCATGTCATTATATATCACTTAGCCTATTTACTTGTTGTATTATTGTAATACAGTTGTAGATATCAATAAATAAATTTAAAAAAAAAAAAAATATTTTGTTTTATTTTATTTTAAATTATGTACAAATTTTAAAACAAGCATCACTTTATGATATTATTCAACAGCATGGATCCTAAATTTGGCCTATCCAGGTACAATTAGGAGAGGGATAGGTCATACATTTTCCTTACATAGTTCCCTACGAAGGACGGCACAACTAAGGTTTTTTTTACCCCTGTTGAGAAATTCTAAGGCCATATCTCAGGCTGGAAACCCGCTATCTAAGGTTAGTTGGTTGCTATTCTAGCTATTATATAGTATAGGTTACTATACTGAGGTGACAGCGGGATATAACTAGTATCATTGGCGGATTAGGGGGGGGCCAAGGGGGCTATGACCCCCCTCTAGAGTTCTCATTAGTTGATATTGACCTGAATTGTTTGTATCAAACAAGAAATAAACACGTTTTATACACCAAAATTATTCAGTATCGAATATTTTCCCAATGGGTGCATCCAAAATCAGCGATTCCGAACCCTTTTGTTTTTCTACCGTTTTGATACCGATTTTATCTATGTTATTGGTTTCTGGCCTCAGTTGTCTTAAATTAAAAATAGATATTTTATGTATCTTCATTCATATATGAATCATATACATTGATAACAAATTCACATTGACCCATGCCTCCCCCCCCCCTGAAAATTCTCCTAGATCCGCCAGTGACTAGTATTGTATGATAAATTAAATACAACGTAATTTTGAACATTTTAATCTCACCTTCCGGATCAATTATTTATATATTTTTCTAAATTAGTGGCGATACTCATACTGCCACGGAGTCAAGACAGTGGAACGTAATACAGACTTAATCCAGAAATATAACATACACCAAAGAATATGACAGTTCCGGCTTCTGACCCCAGCGTTTGGAATTCTTTTTATTTTAAAACAGAAGGGCGTTTATATAGCCTCAAGCATGCTCCACAGTTTTGCAGAGACTTTATTGGGACAAAAAAATTTTAAAGATTTAGCTGCTTTCGGGTTAATATCTATGGCAGTTAAATTTTTGAATCTGTTAAGTGCCTCGGATGGAACCTATGGTATCTACAGGTTGTCTTGGTATTCTTCAAACCTTTGTAAAGTGGATAATCCTTTACCACTTTGGAATGGCGCTCGCCGGCCAGGTAACCATGCCACGGCCGGCAATGCCACTCAGTGCGCGCACGATGATACATTGAGCCACAACGATGAGTCCATTTCGTTCTTTTAACTAGAGTTCCCCGTTTTATATATTTCATGTATGTATGTAGATGTTGTAGATGTACATACTCGTATGTATGTATGTATGAATATAATTACGTAATTTTTCAATGAGGCCTATTCCTTAAAATTAATAAATGAAAGATATGAATTGAAATAAAAGTCAATATTGGTTTAAAATTAGAAAAATTTATAATGTTTATTTTTTCACATATTGTACATCTATATGATACCAAAGTATTGTACAAATTCCATCACTGATATTCGTCTGTGAACGAAGATATGAATTTTTGAAAATGAGGAAATAATTCTAATGGATAATTCGAATATCTCTGCTCTGGGTCAAATTACAAGATTTTAATTGACATGATTGTTTATAGAAAAGTGTCCTCTATAATATTTCTGCAGGTGTAAAAATGTTTAAGTTAACGCACATACTGCAAATATAGAACTAAAGTAAAAATACTTGGCCGTCGAATATAGTCGACGCTCGTACGGACGTGGTTAATTGGGGAAAAATCCGGTCCAAAGAAATCCTACTAATATTATAAATGTGAAAATTAGTGGGTCTGTCTCTCTTTCACGCGAAAACTACTTAACAGATTTGGATGAAACTTTACAGTAATATAGGTTATATATCAGAATAGCACATAGGCTACAGCAAGGGCGGATTTAGGGGGGCACGGGGACACGTGGAGTAACCATTGTGTTCTGTGGATAATCCATTATAGTACATAATTAAAGGCAAATCAAGAACTTAGCATCTTGAAATTTGTAGATAGGTTCTTTGTATAATTTAAAATAGAAATTTGGATAATTCTACCCTCAATGGTTTCCCCCTTAATATAATAGGGGTTCAAAGATTGCATGGAATCCGTCAGTTTTGAAGTTAGACATCTGAAATTTTGGATGTATGAGTAACTTATAGTAAAAAAAAAAATTAAATTATTTATTTAAAGTGATCTGTCACGAAACTTTATGTGGCAGACCAAATTCCACGCGAGCGAAGCCGGTCAAAGTATTATTATCTATATAAATAAACAAGTCGATATTTAATATTATATAGCATTTGCTATAGTATACAATGACCTCGTGTACAATTATTACAAAGGAACTGGAATCAGGTAATGCAAAAGTTTTGAAAATGCCGTATCGGCTTGACCTTACGAACTGTTTCCTAACATTTGACCTGCCAGGTCACAGAAGCAAGGCTGTGGCTATGTTAAACAATAGATAAGATACCTAGTTACGATTAGAAATCTAGCTCTTATAAATTCTAAAAGTTCAATCTAGATATAAATTAATAGGCCAATTTATTATAAGCAAAGGTAAAACATAATAAACTCATAGGCCAATGTAAATATTATAAGAAAATACCCGAAATATATTTCTGGTTATATAATAAGTATCAGTGATAAATGATGAACAACTTTGGACAGGAAACTCAGTTTTACAGAAAATTCAAAGCATGAATAAGGCCTTAAAAGAAGTTAATAAAGTAGTTACACTATTATGGATTCCTTAAAAAGCAGCTGCTAAAAGTGATGATGTTCCCTTGTTAATATCCACCTTTTTGTCCGAATGGCTGGCAGTTAAATAAAAAATAATATATTAATATTGAAATGCAAAAAGAGACCTTACATAAATGTTAAGACCGTGGAAAAATTCAAACGAAAAGCCCTTAAGTCTCCAAACTAAAACAGAACTAGAAATTATCGGTCTAATATTTCGCCCATTCAGGCATCCTCAGGGTAGAAAGAGAATAAAAGTAAAAAAAAAACATGAATAATGCACCCAAGAAACATCCCACCACCTCCAAGGCTCAAATGCAACTTCCACTAGGTCCACTGGTTTCTTGATAATTATATATATATTTTTTTTCTTGCATTTTACTTTCATTTTTTTATATGGTCTTCCGTCTTAAGCTTTGTATTGTTTGCTATTATTTATTTTTCCTGTGGTGCTTTTTGAAGTTTGGTGAGTGTATATTGAATTTTGAATATCTGAAGTATCTATCAGCTGTTTTTATCTAACCTTAACCAGCTGGGGTCGAGTAACCTTCCTTATGATTCATTAGTTGCATTTGAGCCTTCGAGGTGGTGGGATGTTTCTTGGGTGCATTATTCATGTTTTGTTTTGCTGTTATTCTCTTCCTACTCTGAGGATGCCTGAATGGGCGAAATATTGGACAGATATTTTCTATTTCTATTTTAGTTTGGAGACTAAGGGCTTTTCGTTGGAATTTTTCCACGGTCTTAAAAAATAATATAAAAAAGCATATATAGATTCTTTGTTTTTTAGATTAATTTATTGATATTTACAACTGTAATAATATTACAAGTAAATTTGCTAATATGAACAAATGACATGAAAAAAAAAACACTTTTGTAGAAACTATCCATCAGTAGCACTCCAATAAAGTTCTATAGTAGAAGGTCTCGAGGCCATCTTCTTTTCAGACGCCTCGGAGAGTTATCAGGAATATTATGGGAGTTGAGAGACTAGCGTATTCAAGTGTATATGGAGCTTTTCATGGAAGGATAGGTATCTAGTTTGTGCCAAATCAGCAACATCTGGGATATTAAGAGCATGATGGATGAGTTTGTTCGTGACATAATAAGGAGCATTAAGGATTTTACGAAGGATTTTGGATTGTAAGGATTGGATACGAGATTAATTGGATGGTTTAGTAGAGCCCCAAAGCTCAACTCCGTATGTCCCAATAGGTCTGATAACTGTCATGTAAATGTCTAATTAATTGGGAGCTTAGAGCGTCCAGTAAATGTTGAATTAGGCGAAAACGTCTAGTAGTTTTTTGTCTTTTCAGTCTTGTATCAGAAATATAGATTCTTAAAAATAAAAATGACAAGTTGGATAATCATAAGTATAATTTGATAATTATTACTCCGACAGTAAAGGATCAGGTCTCGACACTTGAAAAAATCTTGCAATGCGTTCCTTTATACACGAGACGTAGTAGCCTATATTTGGATTTCTCTTATGTCCCTGTTTACAAACAATATTTTATGGAACTTCGCATTGAGGATAAAGTTGTTTGTTTTCAGAGCACGTAAAACACATGACGACTTGTACACAGCCAAACATTTCTGGCAAGGACGATTCCCATATTATTTGTGAAGTAAGAGATCAAATTGCACAACTGACTTAGCTGGTACCCTGTTCGCCTAACAGCGGACCGACGCCCTTTTTTCATATTGTACAAGTGTTCATTTCATTGTACTACAGTAGGTAATTAACACGTTTTAGTTGAGATGTACTAGTATTATTTTAGAGACCGAATACTTTTTTAACCATGGATGAGTAATCGATTGAGAATTTTCCATTAAATAATAATTTTCTTTTCAAATTAGTTTTATTATTATTATTTAATTTTTTTATTTGCACCTGCGCAATTGCGCATCTAGCAAATTTGAATGAAGTTTCTTTCCTTTCGATTTTCTTCATGATCATTCAGTTATTTTGGAAATATATATATATATATATATATATATATATATATATATATATATATATATCAATTTTTCAGTAGGTCTCTTGGCCAATGTCTTTTTAATCTTTTTTTTATTAAGTCCAGGTAACAGGGATTAGGAAAGCGGAAGAACGAGTGGGTTTGGGTGATATTGTGTCGATGAGTGTAATGTTATGTATTTGTTATGAATTTATGATTTTATAGTGGGAATGTTCATGTCGTTGTGTATAGTGTGATTCGAAAAATACCACGGTGCATTAATAATTTTTCTGAGAATTTTGGATTGTGTTATTTGAATCTTGTGTATGTGAACTTTTTTTGCTGAACCCCAAAGTTCTTCTCCATATGTCCAAATAGGTTTTAGTATACTGTTATAGATAAGTCGTTTGTTCCTCAAGTCAAGTGAAGATCTGTAGTCCAGAAGATGTGATAGTTGTTTGTACCGTCTAGTCAGTTCTTGTCTTTATAATTTTGTATGTACGTTCCATGTAAGTCTTTTGTCCAAGTATAGTCCTAGGTAACGTACATAATTTTTGGAAGGTACTTGGTCGTTGTCAATTTTGACTGCTGGACACGAAGCTTTGCGTAGAGAGAAGCTTACATGGCTCGATTTTGAGGCATTTATTTTGATTTGCCAATTATAGAACCACTTTTCTAAATCAAATAAATGATTTTAAAGAGCTATAGATGCTAGGTTTGGGTCTCTGTGAGAGAAGATAATGGCTCAAATTATTTTTAAAAATATAATACAGTTTATAACTCTACAGCATTTTTGAATACATTTTTTTAGGGCGCGCTAGAAATGAGCCGTTCAAAAGCGGTTAACCACAAAATTTCAAAACTTTTTAACATTTGCTGCCAATTTAGTAAAATCATAAAGCTTAGGGAGTGTAAAGAATTGCTTGACTAAAAAAAAAAAAATCCTGTACCGCTATAACCCAGGTCATAGGTTTAGCACGAGGTAGATAAATTACTGTATTAAAATAAATCTGACCTGTAACCAATACAACCCGTGAACGAGTCTGTGGTTCAGTACATGGTAGAGACTGTACTGTTTCATGGACAACGGTTCTGCAAGGAGGTGACTTGTCCCAGATCACGCTCAGCCGCCAGACTTTTCCCCCTTATTTTGGGTACCCTATTTTTATAATATTTTACAGAGGCTGGGTGAGCCCCAGGAGGGTCCTAGATCCTATATGATCCTTCTCCGGCTGCAAACAGACTAAATGAAAGTCTTGCCTGCAGCGGGATTTGAAGCAGGATTTCCGGCATGGCAGCTCAGTGTTCTACGTTTTATTTACTATTTATTTCACTGCATTTATTTATTGCAGCTTGATTTAATGTTTTAAGTCGATGTATTACTTTTTTTTTTTTTTTTAAATTCATAAACAGTAATATTTTACAAGTAATATCGGATTTAATGGCTATTGGAAGTCATGGACAGTGGCTTTGTGATTTGACAATTTTTAAAAATATTTATAAATAGCCACCCGCCCTAACTTTGCACGGTTAGTAAGGCATATTATGCCTAAATGTCTTGTCTATATAATGTATTTTTTATGTAGATTATAAACATAAAAAAAAAATATTTCTTTATATACGAATTTATTTTCTTACGCGTTAAGATTTTGCTATTACCCATAAGGTACTCATTTAAATTATATCCTTAAAAGATAGATATATTTACTGGAAGTACTAGAAGTACTGGAAAGAGAAAATGAACAAAATTAGAATTTGTTTATTTTATACTATCTCGCGCCCCTCCCCCCTGACTTGCCTTAAAGCCCCCAGGTCGGGAACCACTGATTTAGAGTAAAATGGTTAGGGCATGCCTGGTAATTGGGGGGGGGGGGAGTGGTTTAACTCGTAACTCGTATAGCACTGAGGTGCTATGCTGAAAAGCGATATATGGACCCTGTGGGATTTGGTCCCCCACATCTTGGGCCAGTGACAAACTTGATAGTTGAACTTGATCTAGCTCAAAACACCTCCCATTATAGTTTTCATAAAAGCAGTACAGTCTCTGTCGTTTACTGAATCGCATATCCTTTATTGATTGTAGTGGCACATATTTTTTTCATACCATACTAAAAACGAAGCGTTCAGGGTCAAAAATGTTTAAAACCAATAATTTCAAAACTCGACTTTTTAACATTTTCTGCCAGTTTAGCAAAAATATAAACCTTGGGGGGCATCAAGCATTGCTTGAATAAAAAAAAAAACCTGTACCGCTACAACCCATGGAGAGTCTTAGGTTAAGTACGAGATAGATAAATTACTGCTTCTTGAACAACGGTTGCGCAGTGAGGTGATTTGTCCTACATTACGCTTATTCGTTCAAATAAATCATCCATCATAGCTAGAATTGAGTTATCCGCTTTTCAGGATGAACGCCTCAAATATTCAGCTTGTCAGAATAGTTTCATTAATTAATCATTATGTTTTCAGTTATATTTACAAAATGGCCGTCCTGATATATTTAAGCTATTTACAAAATGGCGTTCCTGATATAGTTCGCCTCGGTTGAGACGGAATAGACGCGACTGTTGTGCAGCGGACACTCCCCCGTAGCCAGCCCGACGGTCGCCTTGAGACGGCGGCGCCTAGTCGCTCACGAACGAACGCTCCAAAGGTAGGACCGCTTCTGTATCTCTCTGCATCTCCTGTCTGTAAATATAACCTCCATGTTCTGGCGCCCCGAGCCAATTCTCTGGCCTTGTCTCCTGGCACTTCCTAGCCCAGTCCTGACGGCTACTCCTGCGACATCGTAATGTCCGAGTATTGCGCAGTGCGATTTCGAAATCTGCAGCTTCCTGGAATTTGAAGGATGTCCGTGAGATGATTCCAGTCAAGAAAAATATATTACCGCATCCGATGCAATGAAATACAATGGCATGATAACCAAACAAAGTACAAGTTACATTATTTATTAATTTCTTTCATAAACACATGCTAAAGTTTCTTTGATATTTATATTATGATTGTACTCTGTACTGTACTCTGTATCCCTTTTGAAAAAAAAATTAAAAATTACCTGTACCATTACAGCCTTAGGAAGGGTAGAGACTCTACTGTTTCATGGACAACGGTTCTGCAAAGAGGTGATTTGTCCTAGGTCACGTTCAACAGCCAGATCCTCCCCCCCCATTGTTTTATTTACGCACTGTATAGAGGCTGGGTGATATGATGATCCATATGATCCATCTCCGGCTGCAAACAGACTAAATAAAACTCTTGCCCACAGCGGAATTTGAACCAGTATTTCCGGCATGTGCTCTACCACTGAGCCACTCCGTTCCCCATTTTTAAAAATTATTTATCTAATATATTTCCCCGTAGTATGATCAATTTTAAAAATCCTTAAGTAGTCTTAAGAAGCTGAGTTTCAAACAAACAACCAGTAACAATACATTTTCGACGTGAGGCTGTATCAATTATTCTATTAAAAGATACGCGAATTTATTCTCCAGATGGAGAGCATCTGTCGAGATAAAGTTGTGTGGAAAAGTTCCTTTGGGAGTTTCACAATATCATCAGGCCTTGATGTGTTCCATCTCGTTGCCCAGCAACGCATCGAGGAAAGACTTTTTCTTCGGTCTGTACCGTAATCGATCAGCTATAAATTATAAATAATTTTAAAAATTGACAAGTCGCAAAGCCACTGTTCCCCGACTTCTTTAAGGCGTTACACTGCTTTTGATTTTAAAATAAAAAAATGGTGTTCATCGATTTAAAGTATGTTACAAGCTATATCATATAACAGTATTTCGATTTTAGGAAGATTATTTAAGGACCCTCCTGGGATTCACACAGCCTCTATAAAATTTTATAAAAATAGGGTACCCCAAAATAAGGGGGGACATTCTAGCTGTTTTAGCGTGATCTAGGACAAGTCACCTCCTTGCAGAAATATTGTCCATGAATCAGTACAGTCTCTACCATGTACTGAACCCCAGACCCATTTACAGAACGCAAACATTTTTTAATAAGGGACTTCTGACTATGGAAATATATGGGCTATTAAAATATGACATATGTTCCAACATAAAGAGGATTACGCTTTATCCGTTCCTGGAAAGAACTGGAAATTCGTGCTAACTCATTACTGGAGAATTTCCGACGAGATGTTAAATAGAACCAGTAGCGATTATCCCAGAGATGTGTTGATGAAGATGCTCTGTCTTATGGTAGAGTAATTAGGATTGGAAGATTGAGTACGCCAAAGTTAGCTTTTTTGGGAGTACAAATAATTCTTTTAGTCAATGGAATAAGATAAATAAAATACATAATAAGTGTGTATGTTTGTGTATGTATGAGGCTGACTATGCCAAAAATAGCAGCCTTATTAAATTCTTTGCCAATTTGGGTATGTACAGCAGCTATGATACCGTTAAAAGATATTATAAGACAAGGGAAGGAAAAGAAAGATTGTATATGGCAATTACCTGACAATAATTCGCTTATTCAGGCATCTTCAGGACAGAAAGAGAATAATAGCAAAGGAAGAAAAAACAAACAATAAAGGAAATGCTAAACTCAAAACGGAGAAATACTTATAAAATGATATTAAAATAATTACATTAATATCACAATTTCTTATTTGTATTACTCATTGTCCATCTTAGGGTGATAAAAGTGCACAAATACATCTGCATTTTCTAAACTTATACTTTCAACTTCTGCAAGCCACCATTGATTATCGTACACACAAGCTACTATGTCCCTCACATTCAATGTCAAAGATGTAATTTTATTAACACAGTGATCTTCAAAAATGTTGGTTTCTGATGTTGTGTAGCACCGAATTAAGTTTTCTGTGATCCCATGGAACTTGTGAAACTGCCTTGTTCCTTTTACTGGTACAGAGTTTTCAAATCTACTTTTGAGTGTTTCAATATGTTCAATAATTTCTTCTTTCTTAATGAGAAAATAGGTAATACCTTTAATGTTGTCTTTGCAAAAAGTGTACATATCCTCTACTGTAAGAATTTGGTTTGTAATTGTTCTTTGTAGACTAGCTTTGCTTACTTCACGCTTTGTAGTGCCACCTACTCCATCACATGCATTTTTGCCATGACAAGAGGCAAAAAAATGCCATTCAGCTTCTAAATCAAAATCTGTTTTGTGGTTACAAAGGTTTGAGAAATTTTTTCTATTCTTGTATTGACTTTCTCAGGTTTATATATACATATGTATATATAGGGCATGTTAATAGTGGAGGTGTTTTTAAAATGTACATTATACATTTTAAAACTAAAGAAACCAACATTTTAATGGGTAAAAACACATTCTAGATCACCTATTGTACCAAACATTTCAGTATAATTCGCGTCATTTTTCCTTAAATATAAAAATTCATAACTTGCTTAATAGTAAGATATCAAAGTTAAAATTTTTACCCCACTTTGGCATCACATAGGTCTACATATTGTGCAAAAATGGGGACTTTTCATCCAGTCCCACCAAAGATATTGAACCTCAAAATTCCAAAAATTTCAAAAAAATGAAATTTTAAAAATTCATAAAAAAATAAGGACAACATTGCTGAAGCTCAAACTCAATTCTCAGTAAGTATTTTATGTTATCTAGCTACAAAAAAAATTGTAACTCTGATAAATCATTCCTTCATGGTTTTTTGTAGTCTTAAAAATTGGAATTTCTGAATTCTAATCACTATACTTTAAAGAATATTTTGAGGTGTAAATAATGAATATATGGTTTAATGTGTAGGAACCAATGTTGTAGAACAGAAAATTAAGAAAAAAATGGTACAATTTGCAATGTTGTAGCACTAACCCAGTCTGAGATAATCAATTTATCGCTAATGCTTTCAAAGCCAAAAAACGTCGCGCGCTCCAGAACAAAAATGGCCGCCACACATAAACGAAGTGAGATAAAAAATTTTTTTTTACTGTTTTGAACTTCTGTTATGTTTGTTAAAAACATATAAAAATGTTAATCTTTTTTAAAACATTCAAGCAACCAACTTATTTTTTTTTTGGATCACTTCATATGGATTGACCCTGAACTAAAAAGGATACTTACAGGATACTGAAAAGGACACAGTTTGTGAATTATATTATACAAGTGGGTACTAAAAAACTCCTTGTGTATGATGGACGCATTGGCGTGCTGTTGCAAGAGAGCGGACGAGATGGAGTAACTAACGGTAAAATTAAACTGCGCACGCTGTGCCTATTGTCTTTAATCGACTCATCTGGATTTGCATATAATGGCTCGTATGACATGGGGGAGTCGGTGCCAGCTGTCTCGGGGATCTCCCGCAGGACCCGCTGCCATACCGGGGCATGGAATGTCTTCTGGAGGCTAATCGCTAGGGCATTTCGCGTCCCGATTGATAGGCAGATGGTCCATGGATCCTCCCATTACAGTGCTACCGACCTGTGTTCATGCAAAGGTACATCATCAAAGTCAAAATGGGATAATGCTCTTTACGACTGATTTGGATTTGAATAACTCAGTAAATATTTCATGTAGAAAGGAGATAGTTGGGGGGTGCAGTAAAAAAAAAAAAAAAAACACTGAATAAGTACTAGACTTATAATTATGTGCCGACGTTTCGACCTACAGTGTAGGTCATCTTCAGGGCGATTTGGAGAGAGAAGCCGTTGGGTGCACCGGCTGGCTAACAATGGTCGATCGATGTCTGTGTAAACTAGTTAACATAGACTCTGAACATAGACAAACTAGTTAATATAGACTCTGTTAGTGATTGTTAGCCAGCCGGTGCACCCAACGGCATCTCTCTCCAAATCGCCCTGAAGATGACCTATACTGTAGGTCGAAACGTCGGCACATAATTATACATAATAATCTTTAATTATTACATCTGTCACTATTTTAATTTATTTTCATTATCTTTAATTTTATTAAATCTGTCTTAATTTTATTATATTCTGTCACTTTTTTAATATTCGTTATCTTTTATTTTCATATCTGTCACTATTTTAATTGTCTACATTACTTGCCACCATATTATTGTTACTGTACGTTTTTATATTTTTTGTTCTGTTTGTTTCTCTCTCATAGCCCTGAAGATGGCCTACACTGTAGGTCGAAACGTCGGCACATAATTATAAGTCTAGTACTTATTCAGTGTTTTTTTTTACTGCACCCCCCAACTATCTCCTTTCTACATTTGATCATCCAGTCAACTATTTTCCTCTCATAAAAGTAAATATTCCAGTTCACTACAGTTCAGTAGATTATGTTCTGAAGAAGGTTCAAATCCGGCTCTACAAGATGAAGTATTTAATGCGTTATCAATTACGGTTGGACAATTTGGTATCTCGAGACTCTACCTTCCCAGTTTTTATAAAATAAAGATAAGATATAAATCTTATCTTATCTCATCTTATCTCTACAAAAGTTGTATTTACCATGTACTCAGCACACCACCTTTCGTGAGTTGTAGTAATATATTTTACACATTTCATTGTATTTCAAAAAAATTTGAAACGAAGGATTTAAAAAAAAAATCTATTATTTGAAGAAGCAAACAAAGATGGTCTCTGAGTTAACAACAATAAAACTGTTGCAATATACCTAATCCATGAAGGGTCTTGAGTTCAGTACATGTTAGATACTGTACTGTTCCTAGGACATGTACTGTTAACAGTTGTGCAGGGAGGGAATTCTTAACAACTAATTTTGTGCCGTATTTCGGCAGGTTTTCTTTTAATTTAATTTTTATACTTATTCCCCCACCTCTTTTATTTTGAACTACTAGCGCCCTTAGTTACTTCTTCTTCCGCACTCTAGGCAGGTGGACTGTTTTAAAGTACGGTAGTCTAATTTGAGCGGTCTTTTAGATAAGAACTTCAGTTACAACTATGTCTCTAGTGGTAGCCACATGCCTACATTAATACATTTTGTGTGTATGAAGATTTGTACAGGTATTTTTTATTCCTTTCTTTTCCTTTTACACCATTACCTTTTCTCCTATATTACTATTAAAAACCTGCTACTTTTCATCACACACGTGAACCTGGTAGAGAAACCACTCAGGTATCATCTAACCTTTTTTTTCTTTGAATTACTCCTCCTTATGCTGCTTTTACTAATTTTTTACATTATTTCTACCTTTAGTCGGCTACCACAAAATGTACACATTCAATTTTTCACCATTTACAATTTAGATTCTAGAAGATACAGATATTCAGGTGATCTGATCTTTTTCTTACCCTTTTTCCTTTCAGTTTATTACTTTGTAATTAATTTTCAGCCTAAATTTATCCCTTTTTTTACAATATTACTAAGGTCCTCCAGTCTATGCGACGAAACTCCAATTAAGTATATTAAATTCAATTGGATAAGTAAACTCGACAGAGAAAATTTAAATGATATCGTACTTAAATTCTTTTTTTTCTCTTACAAATTTTATCCGACTGAATCGTTAGTTCTATATTGCATTGGAATACTTCGAAGTTTGAAATAATTCTTTTGCAGTAATTTTATTTTATTCCATGACATTCTAACATTATCCTGCAGGAAATAATTCATTGTAATGAACAATAATTTCCTTATAATCTAGACTTAATAATACATTGAGTAAAATCATAAAAGAAATAGCATGGTATATTACTGGAAAACCACTTTATCGGTTGTTGGTGCATTGGAACATCTCACATGTTCTCCTACAGAAGTTTTACCAGCTCGGTTTACAACTTGATCATGAACAGATCGCATAAGATCCAGTGTAGTTTTGCACAATGCATTCAATTGATTGTGTTTATGAAAAAAAATTTGTAATTGTTCTACAATAGACCTCTTCACTGAACTGTTATTCTTTATTAAGGGTTCAAGAAAAGTTTTGTTTTTATTATTCCACTCGTCATTGGCGTAACTAGAGTTGACTCACGGAGTGGGGGTTAACCCCCACCAGTCAACGACTCCAACATATTACTCCCTTCAAAAAAGATTCGTAATATAGGTATAATATGTATTATAATATAATCATGTAGCTTTAAATTAAATAAATAGATTATAATTTTTTATAAATGCTATTTGTGGAAGGGCAATCAAGAAATAGCTTTTAAATACAAGTAACCCTATTTATTGGTTACAATAACTTACTATAGTTAATTACATAGGGAACTTTCTAGACCCATCCAGACTTTACTTCTAGATTCTAAGAATTGTCTAAACTGTTCTTCTCACATATGCGATCTTATTGTTGCCGCTAGATGCCACTACTGCCGCTACAATAATATAATTAATTTTAAATAAACAGTATTACGTTTTGGTTTGTCATTTTAGTGTACCTTTTATTCATTAAAATAACTGTGTTTGCACTTTCTTTGTTATGATTTTGGCATTGTTGACCCTTACTTCTGTAATCCCACAATAATAACTTTGAAAAACTAAAATCCTTCAAAGTTTTATTTTTTTTAAATTGTTACTTACAATTTTTTTTTAATTTCTTCTAATCAATAGGGAGTTACATCCCCAATAACCCCCCTCTCTTTGCTCCTATGCCCCTAGTAATTTTTACGTTTTTTATAAGAACCTTCTTTGGGCCTTCAAAAAATAAGGAAAACAAATTTAGCCGAATTGGTCGAGCCGTTCTCGAGTTTTGCTCTTAGCAACACATTTGGCGATTCATTTTTATTTATATAAATGGGACAAAACATGATGACATTCTAAGAATATAAAAACAGGAAAAAAATCCAAATGTCATAACCTTAACCGGCATATTCGAAACATTAACAATTAATTAAAAACTAATTGATTATCTATAAATAATAAAGAATTATTTACACGCGTGTATTTGACCTATTGTGGAATTCGCAATAAAGGCAAATATGAGTTTTCTAGATAATATTAATGTAAAACTGATAGCGAAATAACACGTGATAGTTTTCCATTCACCATTCTGGCACCGTAATACGCATTTCTATGTCGTAATTTGAAAACATTTCTGATAATAAAAAGGTCAAAATTGACTGTTATCTGCTTCAGTGAATTTCATTACGGAACTGATTGAACGAGTTATGACTAAATCTCTTTAAATAAAAAATACACACACATATATACTATATAGTACTATATATGCATACACATATATATATATATATATATATATATTTTTTTTTTTTTTTAATTTTGAAGAGAAAAGATTATGTCTTGGCCGGGATTCGAACCCGGGTCGCCCGCGTTTCTAGCGCGGTGCTCTAACCACTGAGCTACCAAGGCACGCATTCCAGCTAGACAAATCCTTTCTCTTTAATGATCCTATATATCCCTGTGATATCGCAATTTTTCGAGGTATACACGGGGAAGTATGTTCATTGAACATTACTTTAATCGGGATCTCGTTGACTTACGTCAAATTTATATTCATAATTTATTATTTATTTATTTATTTATTTATTATCCCGGCCAAGACATAATCTTTTCTCTTCAAAATTAAAAAAAAAAAAATATTTAAATAATTAAAAAAGAACCATAAATAAAAAATAAATTATATATATATATATATATATATATATATATATATATATATATATATATATATATATATATATTGCTTACTTAAGTATGGAGCATGTCCTAATATTAATAAACGGTCCCTCCATGGGGTTACCATGGGGGGAACAAATTAAAAAAAAAAAAAAAAATATATATATATATATATATATATATATATATATATATATACTTACTTAGCCCCTACAAAAAGGGTGCCTTATCAGGAAATTTTTATAGTTTTTATATAAAAAAAATTGTTTATGTAATAAACTCGATAAATAACACAATCAATGTTCTAGGTTTTTTGTTTTTTTTATGGCTTCCTCTTGATAAAGCCTCTATAAATTAGGGGGAAAACCTGGTGGTTGAGCCGTGATCTGGGACGTTTCCTCCCTGCACAATCCTTTTCCTAGAAACAGCACAGTCTCTACCATGTACTGAATCCAAGACCCTTCACGGGTTGTAGTGGTATAGATAGTGACGTAACATTTTATCGTCGTTTATGTTTATTCTTACTCGATCAGTTAAATCATATGTATATTTATATATTTTTTTTAAAAAATGGTTAATCACATAACCATTGTCCTGAACTTCTTGAAGCGTTTACAAAATACAGCACCTTTTTTTAATTCAACTGGAAGAAATGGAATGCTTCTATTTAATAAATAAAAACAAGCAACATCTATTTCTAATATTTCGATATTAGGAACGTTCAAACTATCAACTGTCAACAAACTGGTCGCCCTGAAGATAGCATACATCATAGCCCGAAACGTTGGCACAATAAAATCAGTTTTGCTTATTCTGTGTTATATTTGACTGCCCCCCTCACAAATTTAATCCATTATTAGAATTATCCAGTCAATTATTTTCCATTTATGACTTGTAGTAGTAAAGGTTTTTTTTTTTCGTCCACTTGTTAAAGTTTATCATATTTCAAAGTAATACTTCCATCATTTTTCAGATATGAATAACATATCCATTATGACATCTCTACGTTATGTCACCCGTATACCATAATAGTTTCGCTCCAGCTCAGACATAGTACACGATAAACACGTCCCCCAGATGCTAAAGGATTGCTGCCTACTCAGAAGAAGTGGGTAGTAACTCTATATATATATCTTCTGCCCATTCACTAACACGTACGTGCGGCGACGCACACAACACATTCACCACGTAACGATTCCTTCCCACGTGAAGGGGACGTACAGCACCCACCTCTGCATTGAACAGTCAAGATATTGGGCGTCGTTCAAATGCGAACAGGAAGCCATCAAATTTAGTTGAGATGTTGCAATTTGAAGAAATAATGATGCATTCGTAATCAACGATGCATTTCCGGTTCTGAAACGATAACAATCTACGGAAATATTTTTTTTTTTTTTTAAATATGCCATCTAAATCAATTAGGAGGAAGAGAATCCTACTAATATTATAAATGTGAAAGTTTGTATGTTTGTCTCTCTTTCACGCAAAAACTACTGAACGGATTTGGATGAAACTTTACAGTAATATAGGTTATACATCAGAATAACACATGGGCAATAGCAAGCGCGGATTTAGGGGGGCGCACGGGGGCAGGCGCCCTCCCCCCACCGACAGTTTTATAGGAACTGTGGAGAATCCATTATAGTACATAATTAAAGGCAAATCACATGATAATAGTTGTTAAAATAACAGAAAGAACATGAGTGAAACTATTGTTTTGATATCCTACTATTATAAATTCGAATGTTTGTATTTGTTTGTTACTCATTCACGCAAAAACTACTGAACGGATTTTGATGAAACGTTATACATCATAGGCTACATCAAGGGCAGATTTATGTGGGGTCACGTGGGCATGCCCCCCCGTTACAGTACATAATTAAAGACAAATCAGGAACTTAGCCTCTTGAAATTTGTAGATAGGTTTTTTGTATAGTTTAAGAAAGAAATTTGGATAATTCCACCCCAAGGGTTTCCCTTTTAATATAATGGGGGTTCAAAGGTTGTAGAGAATCCGTCAGTTTTGAAGTTAGACATCTGAAATTTTGGATGTATGAGTAACTTATATTTAAAAAAAATAATTAAATTATTTATTTAAAATGATCTTTCACGAAACTTCAAGTGGCTGGCCGAATTCCACGCGAGCGAAGCCGCGGGCATAATCTAGTATTAATATAAAATATCTTAAAATGTCGTTACTATGTATGATCAGTGTTGCCTTACAACGGATCTAGCAACTGATTCTTCTGTAGTGTTTTGTTTTGCTCGAATCAATCGAATCTCCTACAGTTTTTTTTTCTCTTTATATTTCCATCCACACCTGTCAAATACAAGTAATTGACAATCAGCAGATTGGCTGACTGAAGAAAAATACAAAATGACATGAGAGGTATGAAGAAGAACAGTAGCCAACAACTACCTCTCCATTGACTTGCTTTAATTTCCTACTGTAATAGATCCCTCATCCACGTTCTTTTTAGTCTCCTCCTAGTGTTCTCAGGCATGAGAGTAGTGGCCATTTGTTGTATCAATGGGTTTGGGTGTCCGTATAGTTTTTCTTGAAGCGTTTGTATTTTCAAGTCACTATGCAGAGTTTTGTTATTGGCGTATATACCATGGTGCATTATTGATAAGTCTAAGTAAAATCCCCTACAGTTGAATTCAAATCTGGACCAGTCTCATTCAGGTAGTGCTATTTTATACAATTATTGCAGGGAATTATTGACTTTGTTTCTTTAATTTTATACTGTTGCGAAATTGTGGCACTACATAAAGTTGCCTTGTCCCACCAGCTGCTCTATCTGCTCCACAGAGCAATATCAAAGAGACCAGAGACATGAAACAAAACAAATTTTCGATTTGTTCCTTGCGATGGTATCTCCCTCAGAGGAAATATAAACCAGGCGCCTGCGCGGTGGTCCAGCCGGATACGAGTGGGCCGATGTCACTGATCAATCTATACGCTATAAATTCCAATTAAATCAGATTACCAAGCCATAAAAAATAACAACAATTCTAGGTGATAAATGCTTTCGGGGAACTATTATTATCTTCAAGGCCGTTACGCAATACAGGAACCAACGAAATGTGGTCGTTTCGAGCAGTCAGTCGTATTGTCAGTACTGTTTTCCCTTCGAAGTGCTATGTCAGCAAGTAAAAACTTAGATAAATGTAATGTTTTAGTGAGATTTGTCATATCATGCCATTTTTATGATGCTATGCTACATTAAGAGTCCAAAATTTTGCATATCCAAGTATAATTGTTAATTTTGTTTTCCTTCGAGCGGAGTGGCTCAATGGTAGTGTTGCCATGCCGAAAATCCTGGTTCAAATCCCGCTGCAGGTGAGACTTTTATTTAGTCTCTTTGTATATTAAGTGGGTACCCTAAATCAAGGGGAAAAATGGCTGAGAGTGATCCAGGACAAATCACCTCCCTGCACAGCCTTTGTCCATGAAATATTACTGTCTCTACCACGTACTGAACCCTTCAAGAGTTCTAGTGGTGCATTTCTTTTTAAGTGTAGTTATGATAGGGATCTTTAATAAGTACTTGACACCGCACAGGTTCAGAACTGCCATTTTACGTCGATTCAGAAGGACGGTATAACTTAGGATATTTCTCACCCCCAAAAATAGGCTAACTGCTTGGCTGCAAACCCGCTATTTTGAGCTTAGTACGTTGTTATACTAACCACCGATTTAAGAATCGTATTGAACTGTTCTATACTGACAGATTTCCAGAATCACAACTAACAAATATGAGATGTGTCATGTACAGGTACAAATACAAATGCAGCTAGAGGAGTACACCCCGCCTGCCTAACGGCGGAACAGTTTACAATTTTACAACTGTTCTTCTAGTTTTACCAGGTTTGAAACTAGTGGATCATCAGGATGTCTAATATTGGCTATTTAAATTTGATTAAAACTTTTATGGGAAATAAGGTGTTTCTCTAAAACTATTTTCGCAAAAATGTATTCATTGAAATTTACTACTGTATTAACATACATTTTTAGAAGTAAATAGAATTTACGATATGTAATGACATAAGGTAAATAACACATTCAACTTAGAAGGTCAGGAGGCCATCATCTATGAAAAGATTATCGGGATTTGAAAAACCAGCTAGGTTTGAAACTTGTGGGTTTGAGTATGAATACAATTTGTCATAAAATGACTGATAGCGGGTTGGGGCCAAATCAGCAACAAATGGGACATTAAGGTCGTTATGGATGACTTTATTCATAACAAAATAAGGAGCATTGAGGATTTTACGAAGGATTTTTGATTGTAGGATTGGATACGAGAGGAGTTCGATGGCTTAGTGGAGCCCCAAAGCTCTACTCTGTAAGTCCAAATAGGCCTTATAATGATTTATATTGGTCTTTTGCCATTAATTGAGAGCTTAGAGCGGTTATCTAGTAAGTGTTGAAGTTGCTTAAAACTATTTCAAAAAATGTAATATCTTATATATTTATGCCGTCAAATAATAATTGTGTAGATATTTTTTTCATTATACAAGTATCACATGGTTACTAATGTCCTTCGGAGATTTGTATTTAGTAGAAATGCCCTGGGCATTCACGCACATTTCCAGATTTGACAATCATAGCTTCTAAATGCAAACTCTGATAATTATCGAATAATATATTTTGCCTTGACAGGTTCTATGAAATATGGTTTATTCATAATTCTCAAAAATGATCCAAACCTTATATTTGCGAATTCAAAAGAAATCCTTTTTAGTATCCATATCTTATAAAACGATGATTATTTTGAAATATAAAAAGTGTATTAGGTGAATTGCAATGCTAGAAGACCCTGAGTTCAAATCCTGCTGTGACAGATAAAATATTCTTTTATCAGCCATAAATAGACCCTGTGAAAGGTAGAGACCCTCTTTTGGCTAATAAATAAATCTTCAATAAAGTTTGTTTGTTGTTTGTTTGTTCATTTAACGTCACTTTATGCTGCTATGGCTAATCGGACGATGCTACAGTGGGAGCTCTAAATTTTGCCTATCCAGATTTAATTAGGATAGGGATTTTTAACGAGTACCTGACATCGTACAGGCTCGGGACCCTCGTTTAACGTCCCTTCCGAAGGACGGCGTTTTTTACTCCCTTAAAAAAATCCTAGGGCCACCTGCCGGGCTACGAACCCGCGATCTTGGGTTTAGTAGTTTGTTACGCTAACCACTAGACCACAGGTGACCGTTCTTCAATAAAGTGGTTTCCTTTAATTGGGGGAAAACCCAGCGATCGAGCATCACGGAAAAGTTATCTCCTTACACAACCGTTGTCCTAGAAACGGTACAGTCTCTACCACTTACTGAATCCAAGACCCTGCATGGGTTGTAGTATTACTAATTTTTTTTGTTTTTTTTATTATTTAATACGGTTTAAATTTCAATTAATAAATGCAATAAACAAACAATACACCGTTCTCTACCCATTGCAGTGCTTAAGTACTTTAAAAAAAAAAATAATTTATTGAAATTTACAACTCTAATAATATTACAATAAGTAAATTTGCTTATATGTACAATATGACATGAAAAACACTTGTGGAGAAACTACCCATCGTTAGTACTCCAATAAAGTTCTATAGTAGAAGGTCGCGAGGCCATCTTCTTTTCAGACGCCTCGGAGGGTTATCAGGAATAGTATGGGAAGGAAGTTGAGAGACTAGCGGATTCAAGTGTGTATGGAGCTTGTCATGGAAGGATAGGTATCTAGTTTGGGCCAAATCAGCAACATATAGGATATTAAGATCATGATGGATGAGTTTGTTTGTGATATCATAAGGAGCATTGAGGATTTTACGAAGGATTTTGGATTGCTAGGATTGGATACGAGATGAATTGGATGGTTTAGTAGAGCCCCAAAACTCAAATCCGTATGTCCAAATAGGTCTGATAACTGTCATGTAAATGAGTCTTTTGTAATTAATTGGGAGCTTAAAGCGTTTGTCCGGTAAATGTTGAAGAAGGCGAAAACGACGAGCAGTTTCTTGTTCTTAAGACTTTAATTTTAAATAATGAACAGCCTGAATAGACATTTTGGTTTAGAAGCTTCTTCATCTAGGTTTCCCTTACTTTAAAACACTGCCATATTCCTAAAATATACAGTCCACACTGGATGTATCCATGGCAACCACTGAAAACACCTGGACAGAAGACTCCAGTTGTTGTTAGATTTTCTTCAGTTATTAATAACTTTTAATTTATGTTTAGGATATTTTCGTTTAATCCCCGCATTTCTAATTTATGGTTAGAAAAAAATACATGTCATGAACAAAATAACTACATTTAATAACAGTTACTCAAAAGACCAAAATTATACTTAATTCATCTTTACAAAATAAGGTGGTTGCATATTTTTTTAGTCCAAGCATAAATAAATGTCTAAGCCGTATTTAATGGAACTTTCAAGCCGAAAGTACGTGCCAAGAAATAGTAGAAAAATTGAGACACCTCAACATCCAGGTAAACCCGGAGAAGACGGACTGTGTAGTGTTTGTCCTCCAAAAAGGGAAAAAAGGCCGTTTACCAAAAACTCTACAAGTGGCTAATACCACTATCAGCCCATCTAACTCCATAGTTTACCTCGGAATCAAACTAGATCGGAATCAACCCACTGCTATTCAAAAATCCGCATGGTAAGAAGAAGAACCTATAGACTTCATCACCTACTACTCTCTTCAGCCTTATCACTGCGTTTAAAAATCAAAATTTACGAGAGCATCCTAAGGCCTGCACTTCTATACGGAGCCCCGCTATTCACCCACCTCAGAGTCGGAACGCAGCGCCAATTACAACTGTTTCAGGACACTATACTCCGAAAAATTGTTCGGTCTACATCGCTGAGAAAGCTAAAACCGGAACAATTACACGATCTCTTCAACATACCCACAACAACTGAATTCACAAAGCGAAGACACATAAAATTCTTCGACTCCCTCAAATGCACAACTAACGAAATATTTAAAACTCTGACACCTGCTTCAGCTCCAATAAGGTGGCAACAAGTAATGGAAGAAACTCGTAAGATTGATGAAAGTAGTATGTAAGATTGTAATTATAAAAATAAACACAAAAGTTAAGTGTGCCCCGGCACTTAAACAAATAAGAAATACAACTAAAACAACAAAAATTCCAACCACCTCAACTCCTTAAAATGTAGTCATACTACAGTAGAAGGAGAAGAACTCAGAAAAATAAATGTGCCCATAAGAGAGCACAAAACCCAGTTGCACAATAAAAAAAAAACATATTTAGGGGTTATGAAAAAAAAAAAAAAAAAAAAATGGAACTTTAGAAACAATGCGTATTTTTAGGTTAATCCCAATATTAAAAAAATCAAGTTATACAAGAGTGTATCCACAACAGCGGGTTTTCTGTGGGATGTGCCGGGGGGGGGGGGAGGGGGGAATGCTTCATTTATGGCAGGCGGAACAGGAATAAAAACACACTTTTGGCATGCATTAAACAACGCATTCATCCCCAAACAATTATTATGTCTGACTTATCGAAGGACTACTCAAAATAGAAAAAATAGTGGGATATGAGTACAAACATTATACAGTCAACCACTCGGAACATTTAACTATGGCACAAAAAAACGTTTATAAGTGGTAAAACGATTTCAAAGCGGGCCGAGAACGACGCTCAAAGACGAACCACGCTCTGGACGACCATCAACGTCTACCGATGAAAGCCACGTCCAAAAAATCAAAGATTTGGTGCTTGGAAATCGTCGATTGACAATTAGAGACCTCGTGATAGTGTTGGGATATCATTTGGCTCAGCCCAAACCATTTTGAAGGATGCTTTTTGTCTCAAACGCGTCAAGTCTCGATTGGTGCCAAAATCTCTGGTATCTACATTTTGGTCTTTAGAATAACTGTTATTAAATGTAGCTATTTTTTTCATAACTTGTGTTCTATTTTTAATACAGACATAGATTCGGTGATTTAACGAAAAAGACCCAACTATTGTCTTAGAAATAGTATGTACTGAAACCAAAACCTTTTTTGGGTCTTAGTGGTACAGGCTTTATTTTTATATAGAAATTTTAATTTTCAAAACATTAAATTTAATAAATTAATTAACGTATCTTGATTCAACTGGAGTGCATTATGGGCTGCAGCCAAAAGAAGAAATAAGGCAGAGGTATAAAGACAAAAATATTTTTGAGGTTAATATAAATCACATATCTACATTTTGGTCTTTAGAATAACTGTTATTAAATGTAGCTATTTTTTTTCATAACATGTGTTTTATTTTTAATATATAAATAGATGCGGGGATTAAACGAAAAATGCTCCATGTTTATGTTCAGATGCTAAATTTATTATCAATTTAACACTAGATTTACCAGACCAGTCATTTAGACTGGTCGTGCAATTTCAATTCAAAATTCCTACAAAGTAAAACTTTTTTTTTCACAAATGAATTTATGACTTTTGTTGCTAAAATTAGAGAACACGTTTTATAAAGTTAATGTTATTTTTTATACATTAGTAACAAATATAATTGTTGTTATTGACATTTATACCAGTACCAGTCAAAATGACAGGTTGTGTTTTTATGAAAAAATGTACGATTTTGGGAGAATCATGAGACCGTTGCAGTACATATAGCACAGAAGCGTCTTTTGTATCTTTCGTTATCGTCTTTTATTTTAACGCTAAAGGAATACTTGTAAAAAAATGATCAGTTGTTACAGTTCTACCTTTCATGGTATATGGTTCAAGAAGTTTCATCACGACAAATTCGCTTAGGGGGGTTGATGCATTTCGTGTCTCGTCTTTTCCTAAATACGGAAAACCATTTACCACATATTTCAAACCCTAACCAAAATTTTATGCCAAATTTTTGAGGTTTGTTTGGCATATATTGAGTAAACCTGCACCTGGCCTTTGATGGAAATAGTTGCTCATCCACGATAATATAAGCTCCCGGTTTGAAGCAATTTTTACTGTTTTCAATAAATTTATCCCAAACTGCTGAGACTAAAGCGAATAGGATATTGCAATAACAATAAAACTACAAACATTTGCAATAAATGCAAAAAAAGTCTATGCGGAAAGTGTACACACAGCAAAATCTACACATGTAGAAATTGTGAGCTACAAACTGTAAACAATTAAATGTTTTGTTATTTGTCAATGTCTATAAATCCATTTATCTATTATACTTAATATTGTTCAACTTTATTTTTATCCTTTTTAAGAGTAAATATAGACTGGAAACCACAATAAGCCTTATTTCTATTGCACCTGTCATTTTGACTGGTTTGGTACAATAGGTATACGTAAACAGCTGGTATATCTAGTGTTAATATACAGTTCAAAGTATCTACATTTCTTTTTTATTTCATAATAAAAACTTATTTTTATAAGGTTATCTATAGGAAGTAGGGATCCTAAGCTGAAGACCTACCGGGAAGTTTTCTTCCCTCGAGAACGGTACCTCCTTACAACCCGTTTCCAGGAAAACCCGACAACAGATCGGGAGGAAAACTCCTGTCCTGTCTGGAACACCCGTTAGGAAGAGCAATGTCGTAAAACGCAGCGAGACAGAGAGTTCCGGGATACGGACCTGATTTGGAATGTAGCAGCGTCACAGGTCCAATCCTGGCGGCGAAGAACCGTACATAGCCTTCCTTTCTCCGCCTTCCTAAATCGCCGTCATGCTTCTTACAGTCCTGTCTCCTGTTATCTCCTCCAACTGGCGAATATTACATTTTCTCTTCAAGCCCAGCGAAGTCGGAATAGGATTATATATCATCCTAAATCAAGGTTGGCCAAGGCAAATGATCTTGAAAACCAAACTTGTAGATGCCAATGGCCAGTTTATGTTTTATAACTAGGTGGGTTGCTTATTTTATTAATTAACTTTTTCTTAATGAAAATTAATTAACATAATGCAAAAAAAATGTTTCCTGTACCACTACAACCCATGAATGGTTTTGTGTACAGTTAAGGGACTGTGTTGTTTATTGGATAAAATTAGCCGTTATTTTTGAAAATGGTATAAGTCCATTTTTTAATATTCGCAATATCTAAGGATACCCACTAATTAATAATTTTTTTTCTTTCATTGTACATGTGATTCTGTATAGATACATTTAAATTTGTCCAAGTTTTTGAA
This sequence comes from Arma custos, assembly GCA_037127475.1. NCBI lineage: Eukaryota > Metazoa > Arthropoda > Insecta > Hemiptera > Pentatomidae > Arma > Arma custos. The sequence continues at coordinate 8,401,750 of CM073764.1, forward strand.
GTTTGAGACCGTTCTGTTTGGTACAGCGACACTTTTGTGAATTGTAGCAAATTATATTAGAAATAAATATATATAAAAAAAAATCTAAGGATTTTCATTTGAAGTAATCTAAAAATATGGACAAACGGGAAAATACTCTTATCATTTAGTACTTAGCAAAACGAGTTTTTTGAAAATTTTAAAGAATAAACAATTTTTTTATGATCCAAATGGAATTATCACTTTAAACATTAACAGCTCATACGATAAAAATGATACTAAACGCACATTTATGAATTTATGGATACAAAAAGTGTATTTTAATACATTGGTTTTCACAACTTTAGCGATTATAAAATAAATATATATTTTGTAAAAGTGTGATGCTGTTTACTCCTGTCCTAAATAGTCGTGATATTTACAATATTGTGATTCATTCCAAGTTATGTTGAAGTTAGAATTAAATATTTAATTAACTGTAACAGTAGCAATTAATCTACGATAAGAAATGGCTGGGTTTATTCGGAAGTAAATAATTAACAACTGAAATAACGATTAAAATTAACTATTACATGTGATAATATTGCTCTCCAAAATAATCCATTTGATTAAGAAAAAGTGGTTCCACCAATGGAAAATTTAAATGTACGCCACAAAATCGAGTTACCGTAAGGATATCTTCGTGTCAAGAAATCAATATTGATAACCACTATGTACCTTCAAAAAATTATGTACGTTATCTCGGACTGTACTAGAAAAAAGAATTAAATGGAACATACAGAAGAACTGACAACACGCAATAAATGAAGTACCACGTCTTCTGTACTAAAGATCTTTACTAGACTTACTAACGAGTAATCTACAATACTATATATATATATATATATATATATATATATATATATATATATATATATATATATATATACTATTCAGGGTGTCCCATTTCAGGAGGATCAAATGTTTTTAATTTTTAAACGAAACAAAATTCAGAAAAACAATTCAGGTAAAAGTAGTAGTTATTCAGGCCTAGTTTGAAGAAATAAAAAAAACATTTTTTGGTTTTTCACTTTAAATGGTCAGTATAGTTACTACTATACATATTATATTATACACTTCAAAAAATGTAGTTTCCTCTTTGCCCCCATTTTTTTTTTATTTTTCTGAAATGTACAATCCAAAACGTGGAAAAAATGTATATGTCATTTTTTTCTATCTTTCATAGATTTTTTTTTTTTTTTTAAATTTATTTATTGATATTTACAACTGTATTACAATTATACAACAAGTAAATAGAATGCGTGTTACATAATGATATGAGAATGACAAGTAGAGAAACTACCCACTGGTAGTACTCAAATCAAAGTTCAAATAAGAAGGTCACGTGGCCATCTTCTTTTCAGACGCCTCGGAGGATTATCGGGAATTGAAGAGGAAACTAGGTTTGAAACTGGAGGGTTTGAGTGGGGATGAAGTTTGCTATGAAAGGATAGATACCGGGTTCGGGCCAAACCAGCAACAAAAGGGACATTAAGGTCGTTATGGATGACTTTATTCTTAACAAAATAAGGAGCATTAAGGATTTTACGAAGGATTTTGGATTGTAAGGATTGGATACGAGAGGAATTCGATGGCTTAGTGGAGCCCCAAAGCTCTACTCCTTAAGTCCAAATAGGTCGTATGATGGTCATTTAGATGAGTCTTTTGTAGTTAATTGGGAGCTTAGAGCGTTTGTCTAGTAAGTGTTGAAGTAACCTGAAACGTCGAGCGGTTTCTTGTCTTTTCAGTCTTGTATGAGGATTCCAGGTCAATCGTTTGTCAATTTGCAAGCCTAAGTATCGGATCTGTTCTACAGGCACCAGTGGGATATTATTAAAGGATAATGAAGGGCAGGAAGTCATTGGTTTACGACGTAAGGTAAAAGTGATTTGATGCGATTTTTGAGAATTTATTTTAATCCTCCAGTTTTGACACCATTCTTCAAGATAAGTGATATGGGATTGGAGGCATTGGGATGCAATAACTGGATTGGTGTTGACTGATAATACACATGTATCAACCTTATACGTGGTAAGGATAGTATTAGGATGAGTTGGGATGTCAGCTGTATAAACTGTATAAAGGATTGGACCAAGGATACTACCTTGATCTTTCATAGTTTAAGTAGAAAAAGCATTTAAAGTTGACTTTAGTATACCTCCTTTACGAGGAAAAGTAATGTAGCATTAAGTTATTTTATTTAAGAGTTTTTAGTCGAAATAACTTACTAATCAAGGTATTTTGAATATTTCAGAAAATGTCTGGACATTTAAAAACCTTCTGTGAAGACAGCATACTGAAGTAGTGAGCTTCAGATACTTCTTCTACTTGACCTATGAAAGATAGAAAAAATTTTACATACATTTTTTCCATGTTTTGTATTGCACATTTCAGAAAAATAAAAATAAATGGGGGTCAAGAGGAAATTACATTTTTTGAAGGTCGATATTGACCTCAAATATCGACCTTAGTGAAAAATAAAGTGAAAAATCAAAAAATGTTTTTTTACATCTTCAAACTAGGCCTGAATAACTACAACTTTTACCTGAATCGTTTTTCTGAATTTTGTTTCGGTTAAAAGTTAAAAACGTTTGATCCACTTGAAATTGAAATACTATATACAAAGACAAGAAGATTACTTCTTTAAAATCGTACATTAACATCAAATACAGAACATTTCACTCGCTAACACATCACCAAAATCCTCTTGCTGTTTTTCTTTACTACTCTCCGTTACCTGGACTTCCGACAAGAAGATCAGAAAGACAATGGCCTAGAGATCTGCACAGGGACCCAGGGGGATGTATGAAATGAATATTTATCAGAATATACAAAATCGAGTTTTTAAATAAAAGCAATCGTTCGCTTTCATTAAAAAGCTATAAGTGAAATTCCTTTGCCATTACTTAACGACCCGTTATTGATTGAGCTTAGTTCAAGGAGGTCACATCAACCTCACTGTAATGGTATGCGCATGCTCCTAATAGAAATGGAAATTGCATTAAGTTATTAGAAGTTGTTATAGTTCAGGGAGCGGAGTAGCTCAGTGGTAGCTGCGGGAAAGACTTTTATTTAGTCTGTTTGCAGCCGAAAATGTATCATATGGGATCCAGGACCCTCCTGGGGCTCACCCAACCTCTACAAAATATTTTTATAATAGGGTACCCAAAATAAGGGGGAAAATCTGGCAGTTGAGCGTGACCTAGGATATGTCACCTCCTTGTAGAACCGTTGTCTCTACCATGTACTGAACCCAAGACTTGTTCACGGTTGTTATTGTTCATTTTAGAAAAGTTTTGATGAAATAAATTATCAAGCAGAATAGAAGATTGGTATATTGATGCTAAATTTTGTAAAATTGATAAAAGAATTAGGCTTAATGAACGCAAAGGCTCGAAGCCGATACCAATCTTTGCTTACAAATTTCAGTCCATGTACCATCGCCCTGACCCAGACAGAAATCCGCTAAATCATTCTTAAGGCAATCCTACAAGTAAAGCCTTGGTCAACTCTTCTGACATTTAACTTACCTGACAGCACTGTAGAGTATTCTTCACTAAGCCAAACAACTTTAGAAGCTCCTCTCAACCTTCTTGACACTATTACTTCACTTAAATTAACCAGATACATGCTCAGCAATTCCGTCTTATATAATCTCCTAAAACCTAATGGCGGGCCTCATCCTTTTTCAGATTGAATATTCTAGGCAAGACCTTATTTTCGAACCCTTTCAGACGTTATTGAAATAAATCGTCAAGTGCTAAGAGGTTGGTATGTTGATGGTACATTTTGTAAAATGAAGATATGAATATGGCTTAGTGAACCCAAAGGTTCAAAACTTCAGTCCACGTACCCCCACCCTAACCCAAATCCGCTAGATCATTCTTAACGCAATCCTCCCACTGACGCCTCAGTCTTTACCGATGAACTCAACGCTTTTAACTATTTCGTAATTTGTTTTTTACTTAATCCAACAACATACTAGCCTATCTCAATCTTCCCTACGCTAAAACTTCAATTAATAACCGGGTGCATGCAATTCAGTACAGTGCAATCTTCCAAATTCCACAGTAGCCTTATCCTTTTTCGGACTGAATATATTAGGAAAGACCTTATTTTCGGACATCTTTAGAGCTTGTTCACCCTTCAAAGTGAATGATTACGTTTACCATCCATAAAGAATAGTTGACGTGAGCTTAGTAATGGCGAGAGCGCATTGATAGAATTCTTGTATTAAACCACGCCTTTATTTTCTCTTTTTATTTTATTTTTTATAATGAACATGAAATTAACTTAAAGAATAATTAAATATTAAAAAATAACGACAATAGTGTGCGGACATAGAATGATTATTGATTCGTAAACGATTGAAAGAAATAATAGGATTGTGTCGTTTAATGGCATTTTATTAGAAGCGGGGTGGCACAGCGGTGGGGCACTGAGTTGCCAAGCCGGAAATCCTTGTTCAAATCCCGCTGTGGGCAGGACTTTTATTTTGTCTGTTTTGACCGGAGATAGATCATATAAGATCTAGGACGTGGGGCATCGGGGCTCACCCAGCCTCAATAAAAATAGGGTACCCAAAATAAGGGGAAAAGTCTGGGGGTTGAGCGTGGCCTAGGACAAGTCACCTCCTTGCAGAACCGTTGTCAATGAAACAGTACTGTCTCTACCATGTACTGAACCCCAGACCCGTTCATGGGTTGTAGTGGTACAAGGTTTTTTTAACTGCATTTTATACTGTTATGGCTTATCGAACGATGCTAAATTTACATGTCAATATGATTTACGATTTTCACAGATGATAATGAACTTTATTTTCATTCATGTTATTACTGTAATAAGTTTTTATTAGTCAAACTCAGAACTATTATACGACCTTTAAGTTGAATATTATTATTTTATATCAATATAATTACTAATTAATTAGTCTAAATTTGAAACTAATATTGATTAAAACAATTGTGTAACTGATAGGGCGCTACGCGTCGAGACTTACGCACAACATTTCATTAGCATGTCGCTCATGTCGGTGACGCGAATCCATAAGTTATCCCCTACCGAAAAACGCTCAACGCGGCTAAAGTAGTTTTCACTTCAAAAAAACATCTTGGGTGCCACTAGGAGAGTCAGGAATAGACCCAGTATGTATCATTGGCGCCAGAGTTGGACTTCTGCGAAGAATTTGGCCATTTTAATTTTCCGTGGGTTTGGCAAATGATGATGCGTCCAAATAAATCTAATTCAGATGGGAAGTAAAAAAAAAAAAATAAAAAAAACAAGACGCATGTCTTGTGTAATTCATCCTTGTCTTAAGTCAGTTCGCATCATGAATCTTTTCCTAATTGAGATTACTAATAGTTCTGGAGCGGGGGCCAAGAATTAATGTAGAAAGTCACCCGAAAATAATCTCAATGTGAAGTTGGATAAAAATAAATACGGCTTCCTTCAGCGAATCCACCAGGTCGTGTTAGCCTTGGGCAGTATCCAGACACCCTTGACGACGGGCGCCATCAGGTTCTGTCTTGTCCGACGGAGGACGTGCTCTCGATGACAGGTGGAGAGCAGACAAACAAGAGGCAGGATTCGATGACCCGGAGAGACCCTCTGGCTTCCGTCCAGGACGAGACTAGGAAGTGGATATATATAGGCTGACTGGACCACTGTGTCCGGCTGGGCTTCTTCGGTACTAGAGGGTCGTCTGAATTTCGCCGATTTACGGAGTACCTCTTAAAGTCTTCAGTATTCCCTTGTATTATCCAGAAACTGTTTAGGAATAATTATATTATTGTTATAACTTATTGGACTTACCGATGCCGTCTCCAGGACAAGTCTTGCAGCAACGACCCTGCGAAAGAACGGGTTCATCGCATTTGGGTTCAGGACACTCGTGCTTAATGTTGCGGCAAAATACTTTGCCCACTATCCTCTTCTTCTTGTGGATCTGAAAAGAAAATAAGTATTTGTATATAAAAATAATTAAGAAAAGTCAATTAAACAGAAGGTGAAAATTTCTAACACTGTTTAACATTCATAATTTCATTTAAACAAAGGTACAGAGTACCAGTGGTAAAGTGCTGAGTTGCCGCTCAAATTTATCTTTACTCAACAGCCGAGTATGGACCTTGTTAGATCTGGATAGCGATGGGTTTAACTGCTACTTTTCAGTAACAGTTATAACCGTTACTGAGATTTTTCTTACCTGTGATTTCTTAACTGCTACTTTTCAGTAACAGTTCTAACCGTTACTGTGATTTTTCATACCTGTGATTTCTTAGCTGCTACTAACTGTGATTCGTGATTCTGTCGAAATGCTACCAATTGCGCCGGCGTACTTAATTCCACATCTTGAATTTAACGATCACAGAATATGCATTATAAGGATAATAATTACTTGTAATTAATTACTTATAATTACTTGTTATTATAATTACAATTACTTGTATAATTCACTATAATCCTGTCGATATACAAATAGATGGAATTATTTTCAATATCCGAAATAATGTAAATTTTGCTCTCATGGTTTAACCCATTCAAACGACGATTTTTTTCAAACACCACCAGGTGCGAAATTTTTTTTTATATTGTTTATTTTTAATAAAAAAATGTTTACTATGGAAATCACCCAATTCGTAAGTGAATTCACATATATAAGGCATAAATAACACCGGGTCCTGTTTTATTAAAATGTTTACCAAGTGTGCAATGCAAGGTAAAATGAAAATACATCATTAAAAAATGTGTAAACATTTATTTCAATAATAGTTGGATAATATAAAATCGCTATTTTGTTTTCAATAACAAAGAACAGAATATAATGTAAAGAAAATTTTTAAAAAGTGGTAAAAAGTTTTAAAAATATATGTTTTTAGATTTTTTGGTACACAGTAATGCCAATGCCAAATTTTGTTTTCTTGTACTTTACAGATTTCCTTAGTTCAAGAAAAATCTTATTTCGACGACTAGTTTACCCAGAATAACTGATCTAATAATTTAAATTTATCACTCAGCAGTTAATTTTCTACAATAAAATTAATTGAGTCAAATTAAGATAGCAGCCTATCAGAGTTTATTACTATAGAAAAAGGTTTTCCAAGGGTGCAATCCCTTACGACGCCCTAACAACAGTAATCACTCATTTAACCTAAATCACAGTATTCACAATCAATTCCGTTCGCCGACGACCAGCCCCCAAATGCGAAGAACAGTTTAGAACTGTTGCTGTAGTCACAATAACAATCACGCTTCAATTCCGTTCGCGTTCTATCGCCGATCACCGATCGCCGACGACCAGTTCCCATATCTGAAGAACAGTTCGGAACTGTTACTGATGAATTTCTAATCACAGGTAGACCTGTGACTTTTGAGTAGCAGTGAAAAAATAACAGTTCGTGATTTCTGGTACATCACTAGATCTGGATACTCTTCTAGGGTTCAGCCAGCCTTTATTAGACAGGTAGGTAGGTACTCTTAATTGGGAGAAAACCTGGTTGAGTGTGATCTAGGATAAATCACCTCCCTGGGCAAACGCTGTCCTTGAAACAGTACTTGTAACGTAAGAGGTAAATGAGTTTTCTTTCTGTTTTTAATCATGGTGTAAACGATTAAAATAAGAATAGAGATAGTTGGGGGTACAGTCAATTAAAACACCATAATAAGTGCATACTTATTTATTGTGTGCCGACGTTTCGACCTACATTGTAGGTCCATCTTCAGGGCTATGAGAGAAAGTAGACAAAACAAAATAATTATAAAATTGCATTACAGTACCAAGAAAATAATAATATAATAATGAAGAGTAACAGAAAAGTTGAACAATATAGTGAAGAAATAATATGAATAATATGAGATGAAAATAGTTGACTGGATGATCTAATGTAAAGGAGATAGTTGGGGGGTGCAGTCAATAAGAACACAGAATAAGTAATAAACTTATATTATGTGCCGACGTTTCGACCTACAGTGTAGGTCATCTTCAGGGCTAACAGAGAAACAAACAGAACAAAAAATATAAAAAAATGTACAGTAACAATAATATGGTGACAAGTAATGTAGAAAAATAAAATAGTGGCAGATATGAAGATAGAAGATAACGAATATTAAAAAAGTGCCAGATTATAATAAAATAAAGATATAGACAGATTTAAAAAAATTAATGATAATGAAAAGGAATTTAAAATAGTGACAGATATAATAAAATTAAGATAAAGACAAATATAACAAAAATATTGAAATAGTGACAGATATAATAATTGAAATAGTGACAGATATAATAAAATTAAGATAAAGACAGATATAACAAAATTATTGATAATGAAAAGAAAATGAAAATAATGACAGATATAATAAAGTAAGACAGATTTAAATAAAAACTTAAAGACATAAAATAAAAAATAGAAAAAAAAATGTACAGAATGGATAGTACAGTACAAAATAATAATATAAAGGAAAATCAAAAGGAGGAGTTAAACAAAAGAAACCAAAATGAGGATATTTACAAATACAGAAAGGTTGGAATATGAAGAATAAAGAAAAACTAGTAAAATAAAGGTATAAAATGTATGATAACGGACTTGATGTTACATGTTACAGAAAAGTATGGAACTATATGTACAATAACAAATGTGAATAATAGAAATACTGTTACTGTACATTTTTTTATATTTTTTGTTCTGTTTGTTTCCCTGTTAGCCCTGAAGATGACCTACACTGTAGGTCGAAACGTCGGCACATAATATAAGTTTATTACTTATTCTGTGTTCTTATTGACTGCACCCCCCAACTATCTCCTTTACACACAATATCAATAATATTATATATATTATTATAATAATACATTTTTATTACTATAATAATTATTATTATATAATATTATTCATATTATTCCTTCACTATTTTGTTCAACTTTTCTGTTCCTCTACATTATTATATTATTATTTTCTTGGTACTGTAATGTAATTTTATAGTTATTTTGTTTTGTCTTCTCTCATAGCCCTGAAGATGACCTACAATGTAGGTCGAAACGTCGGCATACAATAAATAAGTATGCACTTACTATGGTGTTTTAATTGACTTCACCCTCAACTATCTCTATCCTTACATTAGAAGTTCCAGTCAACTAATTTCTTATCTAAAATTAAAATATGATATTTGCAAAAGAAATAAATTATTTTTTTGGAAGTGGATCCAAAACCGTTTTGATTCTGTGTCCTAGCAAACGATAAATCAAGAGCTTTAAATTTCTTTCTTATACCATTCTTCAGGTTATTCAAAGTATCGCGTTGTTTCATTTGGGGCGTTTTTATTTCTAAAATTTAAAGTGTAATTTTTTATTAAATTTAAAATTTACCATGTTTATGTTTTCAAATTGTTTAATGATATTTACAAACATTACAATTGAACGAACGTTGTTTAGTATGCCATCAAATACGACCATGGGAACACGCTATTTTCGTGTAATTTTTTGAAGGTGCAGGAAACATTACCATCGCGTTTGGAGAAGGGTGTTCTAACAAACGGACTATTTGACTTTAGTTTGAAAATTTTTTAGCTGGAAAGAAAAATGAAAATTAACATCCACATCATACTGCAAGTATTTTGGCATAATGCAACAAAAACTCGTCAAAAAAACAAACAGCGTTGGTTAATCAAACACCCACATTATTTGCCAGACTTATCATCAACAGAGCTACATCTGCTCAGAAATTCAAAAACTCTGTTAAGGGAAAAAAATTTAAAAATGATTCTCAACTCAAAAACATTTTCAGACTTTATTTCACACAAAACCATGATTTTTTTTCTGTTTTAGAGTTGAAAATTTGATAACTAGTTAGGGAAAATGTATAGAAAGTTAGTTTAAATATTTTGATTTCATAAAATTGCTTTACTAAATAAACTTTCGGGAACGGGCATTTCATATTAAACAACCCGGTTTTTGTATCACAAATTTCTACAATTTTGGTTGCCTCACTTCCTACACATTTTAGGTATTTGTTTTTTTTCTCTCCCAATATCGGATCGGATCGGGTCGCTTTGTAGACTTTGGCAAGTAAATCACTGGGTAGACTTGCTTAATTTGGTGAGATCATTCCGACGATGAGGAAACAGATATTTCATTTAAAACGAACCAATAGTGTTCAATAATAAGATATCTCTTCATAGTTCATGGCACGATCATCTAATGTCCAATGTCCATCCATCACTACATTTCGGGCGAGTTGAACCGCATCTTCTGTGACTCATCAACTACCCATTGAGATACCGACGACGGAGAAAGAAAGCGGGAAAACAAACACCTGGCAATTTATGTTGGCCCTACTGTGCAGGTATATATAGCAACGGTTGGCAAGGGAAGTCTGCAGCGTCTGGACCGCGTCTGCAGCCAATGGTCCGGCTTCGTCATCCTCTAGTTTACACATTTCTCAGCAACTGATCATCCTGGTTGGTCTTCCTTATAGTGCCCGAGGTCGTGTCTTCTAGTGAGATAGCTCTGTGCTTTAGGAGCAAGCAGCTAGGGATTTTGAGAATAAGTAGAAGAATGAACGTTATTAGGAAATGATCTTTAATGTCAATCGATCCGATAGATCAGAGTATGCTTATAAGCGATTATACACACCATTACACACCACAACGATTACACACTATACCACAAGTGCCGCCTACGAGTATGTTTCAAATAACTCCATATGTTTCAGAAATTTAACATGTAACCTAATTATAAATGCAGTTATAACCTTATAACAGTTATAACTTTTATCGATAACTGTTATAACCTAATAGAAATAAAATAACATATGTTTGTATTTATGTATAATTTATAACATAACAAATAACCAAGACAACTATAGATATACATTTTCAATTTGGAGGACAAAAATCCAAAATATTCTTCAGGATCTGCTCAAATAAATTCGTTTTCGTACCTCCTCCTCCAAATATATTCACATAGGTACGAATCTATCATCGTCCTGTGGGTACATTCTCTCTTGTTCCTTCTATTGAGAGATGACCATAGAGATTCGATTCTTTGAGTATGAGCTCCTGAGGTTAATTCACTTCATGCCCCTTGGAATGGAGTCTTTTTTGATACATAATACCATTATCTTGAGCATATTTTGTTCTTGAGTCTTGGTTTTTAACTATTTTCGCCAATTCTAAGAAATTCATTTTAATGACTGAGTAAATCACATTTACTATAAGTAAACTACATGATTTTATTTGTCTTTACATTTTGATTTTTATTAGGTTATAACAGTTATCAATAAAGTAACTGATACTAAATAACAGATATGTACTCGTTAAACCTGGATAGGCAAAGTTAAGGAATCCCACCGCAGCACCGCCCGATTAGCCATACCACCGTAAAGTGACATTAAATAAATAACGAATGTGTCAATACAGTTTCAGAAAATGTATTTTATAATGTATGTTCACTACAGCTGTTAATGTCCATGGCTCCGTCCAAGGAGAAACGTATTTGTTTGCATGTTACTCTTTGAGTATTCATGATCGAGATCATTCTTGAGGGGATGACTGAGTAGTCAATGTAACAAAGCAGTAGCTTTATGGTATTTGAAATACACATCTCTGTATTATATAAAAATGTCTTTAGTTACGTCATATTGTATCGGCGTTGCCTAGCAACGGATATAGGGACTACTTTTTCTCTAGTCTTTTGTCTTGCTGGATCCGTTAAATCTTACTAATATTATAAATGTGAAAGTTTGTATGTTTGTCTCTCTTTCACGCAAAAACTACTGAACGGATTTGGATGAAACTTTACAGTAATATAGGTTATACATCAGAATAACACATGGGCTATAGCAAGTGCGGATTTAGGGGGGCGCACGGGGGCACGTTCCCCTCCCAACCCCCGACAGTTTTAGAGGTACTGTGGAGAATCCATTATAGGCAAATCAGGAATTTAGGATCTTGAAATTTGCAGATAGGTCCTTTGTATGATTTAAGAAAGAAGTTTAGATAATTCCACCCTTATTATAATAAGGGTTCAAAGGTTGTATGGAATCCGTCAGTTTTGAAGTTAGACATCTGAAATTTTCTACGAGTAATCTAAAGTGAAAAAAATTAAATTATTTATTATTTTAAATTATTGTTAAAAAGCACTGTCAAGAAACTTTATGCGGTAGTCCAAATTCTATGCGAGCGAAGCCGCGGGCAAAAGCTAGTTATAAATATTTTTAAAAGTTGGTAAATCACAAAGCCACTGTTCCTGATTTCTTAAAACCCCTTCTATACGATCGGGACCGACCGCCGACCATCGTGATCTTGGTCGGGTTGATGTAAAAATAGACCGTGTAGTAGTCGGTTGACCGACCAATATTTGGTCGGCCCCGACCGTCCGTGGTCGGGGGCGCAGCCCTTGTGTCTTGTGCATCTGGACTGGTTTTGCTGAACCCAAAAGTTCTGCTCCATGTGTCCAAATAGATTTTAGTATACTGTTATGGATAAGTCGTTTGTTCCTCAAGTCATGTGAAGATCTGTAATCCAGAAGATGTGATATTTGTTTGTAGCCTCTAGTCAGTTCTTGTCTTTTTAATTTTGTTTGTACGTTCCATGTAAGTCTTTTGTCCAAGTATAGTCCGAGATAACGTAGATAGTTTTTGGAAGGTACATGTTCGTTGTCAATTTTGACTGCTGGGCACGAAGCTTTGCGTAGAGAGAAGCTTACATGGGTCGATGTTGAGGCGTTTATTTTGATTTGCCATTTATAGAACCACTTTTCTAAATAAAATAAATGATTTTGAAGAACTATAGATGCTAGGTTTGGGTCTTTATGAGAAGAAATAATGGCTGTATCGGCGTGGTGTAAAAATAATATAGAATATGGCTTAAAACACTACCTTGCGGCACACCCATGTATTGAGGAAAAAATTAATTTTTTATATATAAGACAAATCAAAAATACAAATATTCATGATTGTATTTATTTATTGGTAGAAAAAGTATAAAACTGGTAGTAGTCGTACAAACCTCCCTGAAAAACCGTCCTAAATACAATAGTCTCTACCTAGTATTGAACCCTACACCTATCATTGGCAGTTGTGGTACAGGCTAATAAAACGGATGTGGACCGGCAAGCTATACTGTACTTTGATGTTGATCTACATTTCCCCCACATACACTATAAATCACAATTAAAAAAAACAAAACACAAATCATCTGACATTTGTTGAATTAAGTTTTCGAGATAATTACAGAGTTGATACCGACTGATATTTATCGTTGCTGTCGGTGATAGTCGTGTGGGCCGGATTGAAGCGAACACTTGTTTAATATTAATGCTTCCTTTCAGCGAGCAATAAAGCTAGCCATAAAGTAATTTTAATAATATTAAATAGACATGCGATCATTTAATAGCTGGTATACACGATTTATGACTGAGTATAAAGGTTACTTTACTTGCATCATAAAACAATTCGAGGACGAATGAGGTATTTTGAAAGGTTACAGAGGTATTTGAACAATACAGATTTGGCATGTAATCTTTTTTTTAAATTTTAATATTCAATGAAAAATACAACAAGTAAATGGGATGAATGGTACATATTGTCATTCATATAAAGGCAAGCAGAGAAACTACCCAGTATAGTACTCAAATAAAATGTTCAAGTTAGAAGGTCACGAGGCCATCTTCTTTTCTTCGGAGGATTATCACGAATTCAAAAGGTTGCCAGGTTTGAAACTAGTGGGTTTGAGTGGGAATAATCAACCACAAATGGGATATTAGGTCATTATGGATTACTTTGTTCGTAATAAAGTAAGGAGCATTGAGGATTTTACGAAGGATTTTGGATTGTAAGGATTGAATACGAGAGGTATTTGATGACTTAATAGAGCTCTAAAGCTCTACTCCGTTCCAAGTCCAAGTGGGTCTAATGATTGTAATGTATATGAGTCTTTTGTTAGTTAGTTCATTTAACGTCACTTTATGCTAATATGCTACAATGCTACAGTGGGAGCTCTAAATTTTGCATATCCAGGTTTAATTAGGATAGGGATTTTTAACGAGTACCCGACATCGTACAGGCTCGGGACTCCTGTTTAACGCCCCTTCCGAAGGACGGCGTAACTAAGGATTTTTTACTCCCTTTAGGGCCACCTGCCGGGCTACGAACCCGCGATCTTGGGCTTAGTAGTTTGTTACGCTAACCACTAGACCACAGATGACCTAATGAGTCTTTTGTAATTAATTGGAAGCTTAGAGCGTTTGTCTAATATTTGTTGAAGTAGCCTGAAACGGCGAGCTGTTTGTTGTCGTTTCAGTCTGGTATGAGGATTCCAAGTTAAAATTACTAATAGAGTGGTCATAAAACCCTCATTGGAACACTTTATATGGATTGACACAGAGGTCATGATAACTTTAAAGTGAAAAAAAAAATTAAAAAAGCCATGATTAGTTTCAAAGAGCCCCGAGATTCGAGATCGAGATTATTCGATCTAATAGGTTTTACTCAGCTACAGATCATTTCCCTTGATCATAGTTCATTCAGATAAAAAAATGCGCTATTATGATCGATTCATTAATGCCTGCAACTCTACCCAAAATAGATTTGAAAGATGATTAAAGTGGCGTTCTGATATAGTGCAGCGCTGCAGGCACCACATCGCTGAATCTACGGCCAACGCCAGTTCCCAGAACCTATTTATTTCTGACGGGTCGTTGAACGCCTCTTGGGCGTGAGAGTGAGAGAGAGAGAGAGAGAGAGAGAGAGAGAGAGAGAGAGAGAGAGAGAGAGAGAGAGAGAGAGAGAGAGAGAGAGAGAGAGAGAGAGAGAGAGAGAGAGAGAGAGAGAGAGAGAGAGAGAGAGAGAGAGAGAGAGTGAGTGAGAGAGAGGGGGGAGAGGAGGGGGGAGAGGATAAATAAAAAACAGAAACGAAGAGGAATAGAAGAAGAAAAAATGCACCATCCCCAGAGTGGGCAGGGTGATCTAGAATTTTATCTGAAGTTAGGCTAATTTTAAGTCGAGAGAAGGATATTATGACTGGGCTATCAAGATGCAATAACCGCTCCTTTCGTTTCCAGGTCACAAGTTTTTGTTTCGGGGCTGGAATCGAGCCAACATCTCGAGCCTCAGGTGTGACGGAATCCTGGAGCCGATAAATTTTCGCCGCTTAGTTCAGCGTCGATGTTGCCAACGCTAGATTTATACGCTGCCTTTGATAGCGTTGCACAGAATGCAAAGAGTTAGAAAAAAAGAAAAGGTTTCATACAATTGCCCTAATGCTGTCAGAGATAGACTTTTTAAACTGTATTCTACAGAATTATAATTAATTGCCAAAAAACTAATAATTATTTAATATAATGGGATTATAAAAGTTACCATGTTCCTACAAATGGAGAAAATTCTAATAACTTAAACACTGAAATATCACGAATTTTTTTTTTTCCAAATCGAACTAGTATTTTTAAAGTGACACTAGTCACCATAATAACAGTCGGTGTTTTTTCGGTGATGAGTTACGTGTATTACTATGAAAGAAATCAGTAAATATTCACTTTATGCTTCTATAGCTAATCGGACGATGCTACATTGGGAGCTCTAAATTTTTCCTATCCAGGTTTAATCAGGATAGGGATTTTTAACGAGTACCTGACATCGTACAGGCTCGGCACCCCCGTTTAACGTCTCTCCCGAAGGACGGCATACCCAAGGTTTTTTTACTCCCTTTAAAAATCCTAGGATCATCTGCCGGGCTACGAACCCGCAATCTTGGGCTTAGTAGTTTGTTATGCTAACCACTTGACCATAGGTCGGACTTTTTTCGGACTTAAAAACAGTATCAGTAACTCGAAATAACGCACTTTTAAACTTTGATTCACTTTGGTCGAACACAAGATTCAAGTCTCAACTTAAAATGTATCTCCCTGGTCTATGAAAGGGAATATCATTAGGATACTAAGAGTGACCCATGTGCCTTCAGGCAGACAAGCTCTGAAGCTAGGTTGATACAGTTTTGATGAGTGATAAAGAGGTATTCACCCATTTCTTTCATGGTCATAACTCACTTTAAAAACACTAGTGTGATATAAGGTAATTATTATAACTATTGACATATTACTGAATACTGCTTTTTTATTACGATATATGCAATAAGCTTGTTAGAAATAATTTATAAAAAGTTTTTAGATTACTTATTTTTAAAAAAAATGTACCACTACAACACGTGAACGAGTCTGAGGTTCAGTACATGGTAGAGACTGTACTGTTTTATGGACAACGGTTCTATAAGGAGGTGACGTCCTAGGTCACGCTCAACCGCCAGATTTTCCCCCCTTCCGTGCAGTAATTATTGAGTTTACCGCGAACAAACGCGGCCGAGCACTTTGTTTTATATAATATATAGAAGACTGATTGTCATTTGTTATTCATTTTATAAAAAATATTCCAGTGTACTAAAGGACTGTTAACCAATTTAGTATAAGTGTTAATTTAAAAAAAAAAAAATAGTAATTTACTAGGTTTGGTAATATGTAGAATCAAATAATACCTAAAAATAAAAGGAAAAAATATAAATGGATTTATAATTTAATTTTTCTTTCGTATCTACATTGATTAGGCTGATAGTAAATACTTGTCATAGTTCCGAAAGAAGAATGAGTGTAATCAAATTGGTAATAAAAATATTAATAATAATTATATTAATTGTAATTTTATTACAAATAACGAAACAAAACTTTCGCTTTTTGTATGTGTTTTATGTCTAGTTAAAATCAAGCTAGAACAGTAGAAATCAAAAACATTTTTTACCAGCTCAAAATAAACAAAAAAAAGAAACTAAATCGAAAATCCGGTCACAGTTTCACGAAAATAACATCTCGCCTTGGGCAGTTTCTGAATAAGTGGCAAATAAAGTTGGGATTATTGATATAGAAAAAGATTGCCACGAGACAAGAATATATTTAGGCACGGCCAAAGACCTGGGCTATTTTGGTTTCTCTCTGGAGGCACAAAGTTGCGAAATGCAATGTACAACCCCTTGTCGAAATTTAAATTTAAATTTCCAAAAACACTCGAAAACCTAGCTTATTTTCGACATTTTGTAAACAAAAACTGAATGCTTAAATGTTGTTTGTCAAAAATGAAATATTTATTAGTAACATTTTTAAAAATTGTATTGAATTTATCAAATAAAATTATAATGTTTTATTATTATTTGTTTTTGAAACTCTGGAATCGTGTAGTATCTGAAAACATCACCCTTCGTTGTAAACCAATGTTTTTGTCCTCCAGAATCTTTAATAACATACCACTAATTCCTGTAGAACAGATCCTATACACAGGACATCTTTAATATATTCAAATGATTCAAATACTTCTTTCAACACATGGCCTTGTCGAAGCATAGATTTAGTTAATGTTTTAATAAATACGCCGTTAAACTTATTTTTAACAATATATTTAAACTATTAATACTTACAGGAACACATTCGCATTTTATGCAATACATGACACCGAATGGCGGTCCTAAGTCTGCGAACCATGTCGTCCCCAGCTCTCTGATACTTTTTCCGAATTGGCATTCTGAAACATACATAAAATAAATAAATATATAAAGTAATTAGTAATAAATAATAATAATGATAATTAATAAAAAAATAATAATAATTCTAGAAATTGAGGTTCAATTAGTGCTTATTTTGTAGCAACTCCAGTGAGTCATTTAAAATATCATTAAGAACTTAGTATCGATTTGAGTTTTTTGAATTAGGTTAATAATGACATTATTTTTTATATTTAAATATTTTTATTTTGAAGAGCAATAGGTCACCGCAGGCATGATGCATCTGTCGAAATCCTGTCGTTTTAGGTGACCTATATTTCCCAAGCATGGTCTTTGACAAAAGCCCAGGAGAAGAAGATCAAGGTGTGGTCGAATAGCATCGAAATAAGTATAATGAAATTGAAGAAAAGGGACGAAATCAGATGCAAAAAGGTAAAAAAAGAAACAGGGCTCAAAGACGCACTCTTGCAGAAATGGGCTGGGCATATCCTGCGGTGCAATGACAACAGATGATCAAAAATAGTCACGGAATGGACACCATATGACCGAAAAAGGATGAGAAGCAGACCATTGAAGAGATGGAAGGATCCATTTAGGCTTTTGGCAGGACCCCTCTGGTGGAGAGCTGCTAAGGATAGAGATGAGTGGAAAATAAAATGGTTGGTCCTTACCAATCCCGCATCCCAGTTGGGCTAGTCACCCAGGGAAGTTTTAAAGACTATTACTCCTAAAGGGAGGCATATGCAAGAAAATGTGTATATAAATATTTATATATAATGTAAAGAATTGTGTTTTTATGTTGTTGTAATTATTATGTTTGTAAATTATTAATGCACCATGGTATATTTCGAATCCCACTATACACAACGACATGAACATTCCCACTATAAAATCTTATATTCATAACAAACACATAACATTCCACTCATCAACACAATATCACCCAAACCCACTCGTTCTTCTGCTTTCGTACTCCCTGTTACCTGGACTTGATAAGAAAAGATTAAAAAGCCTTTAGCTAATTCCGAAACTCGATTATCATGTAGAAAAGCGAAGAGAAAGACACTTCGATCAAATTTGCTGGATGCGCAATTGCGCAGGTGTAAATGAAAATTAAATAATAAACAAATAAATGTTGTTTGTAAATTCATATTTTATAGAAATGGTATAATTTACGCATAAATAAAGGACATTTTAATTTCATTTCAATTTGAAGAGAAAAGTTTTGTCCTTGCCGGGATTCTCCTGGATTGGAATTCTCCTGGGCTTTTGTCAAAGACCATGCTTGGGAAATATAGGTCGTTTGCTATCCCGGCCGGGACAAATCTGTTCTCTTCAAAATAAAAATATTTAAAAATAATCACCATCAAAAGAGCAATAAATAAAAAATATTGATATAGATATAACGACCATAAAGTCGGTATACGATGTAGCTTGTTTTTTGTTTTTTTTAATGGAAGCATTCAATTGTTTCTATGTAAATTCAAAAACAGTGCTATATTTTGTGTAATGACTAACTGAAGTCTGGAACAGTGGCTTTGTAATTTACCAATTTTTGTAAATATTTATAATTTAACTGATCGAGAATGACAAAAGACTAATGAAAAAGTAGATGCTCTATAGGCTCCTTGGCAACGCATATACGATATAACCAACGACATTTATTCTACATTATATAAGGAAGAAATAGTTGGGAGTGCAGTCAATAAAACACCTAAATAAGTGTAACTTATTTATTGTGTGCCTACGTTTCGGGCTACAATGTAGGCCATCTTCAGGGCTAAGAGAGAGAAACAAACAGAAATATATATAAAATGAATAATGAATATAAAAGCGGTTACAGAATATAATAAAATTAAAATAGTGATAGATAAAAATAATATTATAGATGATGAACAGAAATTCAAATAGTGACAGATATAATAATTAAAGAATACGAATGTAAAATACAGAAAATAAATGTGCAGAAAGGATAAAATGTAAACATAATATAAAGGGAAAGAAAAATGAGGAGGTAAACAGAAAGATACAAAATGAGAAGATTAAAATATAGAAAAAGGGAGGAATAGGAAGGATTTAGAAAAAACTAGTACCACTTCTTTCTAACTGTATACAGTTATATATTAACTTCCCTTACTTATATTTTCTAATTTCTTTTCATATTTTAGAGTTCATATTTATAAACACTATTTTTAATTTTTAATTTTTGAAATTTATCAATCCTTTCTTTCTACATATGCTTGTATTATTACATTTTACCTATGTAACCTCTAGATGTCTGGTATCATATCCATATCTATAATTAAACTAGTTTTTTCTAAATCCTTCATACTCAACCCCCCTTTTTCTATATTTTAATCTTCTCATTTTGTATCTTTCCGTTTACCTCCTCATTTTTCTTTCCCTTTATATTATGCTTACATTTTATCCTTTCTGGACATTTATTTTCTGTATTTTATATCCGCATTCTTTAATTATTATATCTGTCACTATTTTAATTTCTGTTCATCATCTATAATTTTATTTTTATCTATCACTATTTTAAGTTTATTATATTCTGTAACCACTTTTATATTCATTATCTTTATTTATCATATATCTATTCACTATTTCATCATATCTAGTCACTATTTTAATTTCCACACTTGTACCACTTTACTACATCACTTGTCACTATATTCTTGTTACTGCAACGTTTTTATATATTTCAGTTTGTTTCTCTCTCTTAGCCCTGAAGATGGCCTACACTGTAGGCCGAAACGTCGGCACACAATAAATAAGTTACACTTATTTAGGTGTTTTTATTGACTGCACCCCCAACTATTTCTTCCTTATATTCTACATTATATTTATCTTTTATTTCTTTTCTATCGTTCATTTTTATAGTTCTTATCACATGAATGGCAAAATATAGACTATTATTATGAAATGACAACTTAAATTAAATATTTTTAAATATTACATGTAAGAATTCAATTGATAAAAAGCTCCCCTTTGAAGTTAAGGCTATACACTCGCAGGTAGGTAGCTAAGTCTTGCGGGTCACCTTCTGTAGGAAACGGCACAGGCCAGGCTGCATACCTCAATATTATTATGTAATTATTAAAAATATATGAATAAATAACATATTTGAACTAATTATTTTAAAAATTATAAATAATATCTAACATATATTTAGTAGGTTGAGTTAAAGTTGCTCTTCCCTTCTATCCGTAGAATCTATTTCCTTGGTTCTTACTTATATCAAACTATCAGCTCACAACATCCATCTTATATCTATAGTCTCCTACTATTCAAATCCTCTATCCAATCCCAGGGCACAAGATCTCGCCCTTCCGATCTTTATATCCGGTCCTATAGAACCAAAACTTTTGAGCGTTCCTTTCTCGCCCGTTCTATCTCTCTTTGGAACTCACTCCCACCCGATATCTGTCATGCGTCTTCTTTAACCTCATTTAAATCTAAACTTTTCCAACATCTTCTAAATTCCAAATCAGGTGCTTTATAATCAATAAATAATTGATAGCTATTTTCAACTTTATTGATTGATAGACTACTGTAAATATTCCTCACTCATAATGAAATCATTTTTTTTTTTTTTTTATTTCTGTTACCAGATGCTATCATGTATTTACTGTTTTGTTTTTTTCCATAAGCCTAGTTCTTTTTATTGTAAATTTGTCTGTTTTTTTATTTTAATTTCGCATCACTTTTTCTGATTTTCTACCAAAACATACCTGTTTAGTTATTTACTTTCAGGATATTTTGTAAATAAGTTTTTACTCAGATGTAGGCCTTTGGCGAGATAAATATTTTCTTAATTATGTTCATCTCTGTTATTCTGAAGGGACATGGTCCCAGAATAAAATTATTTTTCTATTTCTATTTCTATAAACTATAAAATTAGTCCTCGTAAAAATATATGTGACTATTATAAGACCTATCTGGACTTATGGAGTAGAGCTTTGGGGCTCCACTCCGTATCCAATCCTTACAATCCAAAATCCTTCGTAAAATCGTCAATGCTCCTTACTTTGTTACGAACAAAGTATTCCATAATGAAATTAATGTCCCATTCTTTGCTGATTTGGCCCGAATCCGATATCAATCCTTTCATGACAAACTTTATTCCCACTCAAACCCACTAGTTTTAAACAGAGTTACTACATCTTCAATTCCTGATAATCCTTTGAGGTGTCTGAAAGTAAGATGGAATTCATTATTCGAATACTACCAGGGGGTGGTTTTTCTTGTTGCCTTTATTTCATACCATAATATGTCTTTCATTCTAAGGAAGAAAATGGTCCGATTAGGGGTCGAGAAAATTCTCTTATATTGGAAAATCTCTTGTATTTGGTATCAACCCCCCCCCCGATCAAACTAGCCCTGAAGAAGACATGCAATATGGATCGAAACGATAATAAGAGAATTTTCTTGACTTCCCTCCGGACAATTTTCTTCCTTACATATACAAGGTCGACTAATATTATTCGACAAGTCTTTCATTTTATTTATTTTATATTTATTTTTTATTATGATTACATGGAATATATATATAATTATACAGTTGCATATTCATAATTTAAAAAAAAATATTTCAGCATCCTATTCTTTCAGGGCAATAAAGAATAATCGATAGGCTTGAAATATCGCTATTATATGAAAACATCCTTTTTAGTCTCTACCACGTACTGAACCCAAGACCTTTCATGGGTTGTAGCGGTACAGGTTGTTTTATTATATAAGGGCTTTTTTAATCTTACTAATATTATAAATGTGAAAGTTTGTATGTTTGTCTCTCTTTCACGCAAGAGCTACTGAACGGATTTTGATGAAACTTTACAGTAATATATGTTATACATCAGAATAAGACATAGGGTATAGCAAGCGCGGATTTAGGGGGGGCGCACGGGGGACGTACCCCCCTGACAGTTTTATAGGCACTGTGGAGAATCCATTATAGTACATAATTAAAGGCTAATCACATGATAATATTTGTGAAAATAACAGAAGGAACATGAGTGAAACTAATTGTTGTGATATCCTACTAATCTTACTAATATTATAAATGTGAACGTTTGTATGTTTGTCTCTCTTTCACGCAAAAACTACTGAACGGATTTGGATGAAACTTTACAGTAATATAGGTTATACATCAGAATAACACATAGGCTATAGCAAGAGCGGATTTAGTGGGGCACGGGAGCACTTGCCTCCTCAGACAGTTTTTTAGGTACTGTGGAGAAACCATTATAGTACCATAATTAAAGACAAATCAGGAACTTAGCATCTTAAAATTTGCAGATAGGTTCTTTGTTTAATTTATGAAAGAAATTTGTATGATTCCACCCCCAAGGGTTTCCCCCCAGTCAGTTTTGGAGTTAGGCATCTGAAATTTTGAATGTACGGATAACTTATAGATAAAAAAAAATTAATTATTTATTTAAAATGATCTGTCACGAAACTTTATGTGGCAGACCAAATTCTATGCGAGCGAAGCCGCGGGCAGAATCTAGTCATACATAATATAAAAACGACTTTATTACAACAATACGTCATATCTCGTAGCCTAATTCATGCAAGCCCTGCCGCCATTTCTTTTTATCCTAACAGTCTTCCACTCTAAGTCCTCTTGCCGTTATTGCATCCGGGATCCCTTCTGTCCACCTCTTCTCTGGCCGACCTCTCTTCTCCCTTTTAGGCCATCGGTCGTCCGCCATCCAACGTGTTGTTGTCTTGATATCCTACAACTACGCTTCCAAAAATCTATCTCCATTGAAAGAAGTTTTCTTGCCGGGTCATTTGGAACGGGCCAGGTTTCTGAGGGATACAGGGCGATACTAATGAGAAATGAGTTGTAGAGTCTCTTATTTCTTGCTATCATGACGTCCTTACTCCAACAGAACAGAATTTATAGCCCTAATTAATTTTCTGCCTCTTGTTACCTTTTCGTCGATATCTTTTTGCTGCTGCTCCCCTTCGAAAGCCACCTGCCTAAATATTTAAATTGTTCAGTTGGGGCAAAATCACATTACCCAATATTTAGTGAGGAGTTTCCACTTTTTTAATCATGTAAAAATATGTAATTTTTCTCATTAAACTGATA
Source organism: Arma custos (assembly GCA_037127475.1). Taxonomy (NCBI): domain Eukaryota; kingdom Metazoa; phylum Arthropoda; class Insecta; order Hemiptera; family Pentatomidae; genus Arma; species Arma custos. Next base: position 8,425,400 of record CM073764.1, read on the forward strand.
CATTGTTACAACTGAGCATCGGTCATAAGATGGCTACTTCAATTTTACCATTTGATCTGTTTAAAAAACTAAACGTGCTACAATGCCAGAAAACGTCCTTCGAAGATCTGTATTTAGTAGAAATGCCTCGGGCATTCACGCACATATTTCTTAGCTATGACAATCAAACCTTCTACATGCAAACTCTGATAATTATCGAGTAATATATTTTGCCTTGGCAGGTTCTATGAAATATGATTTATTCATAATTCTTCAAAAATGGCACTACCCTCATATTTGCGGTTTCAAAAGAAATACTATTAAGTATCTACGTCACGTCATTTATAATTATGTATTAAACGATTTAACTATAATCTTTCATTAAACCAGAGCTATGAGTTGTAATGGTGAAGATCTTGGGTTTGAACCTGACCGTGTCTGTTACATTTAATCAGATATATATATGTGTATTTAAGGAAGAAATAGTTGGGGGTGCAGTCAATCAAAACACATGAATAAGCGTTACTTATTTATTATGTGCCGACGTTTCGGCCTACAATGTAGGCCATCTTTTCTGTTAATTTAATAGAATTTCTGTTCATCATCTAAAATTTTATTTTTATCTATCACTATTTTAAGTTTATTATATTCTGTAACCAGTCTTATATTCATTCTTATTTATCATATATCTATTCACTATTTCATCATATCTAGTCACTATTTCAATTTCCACTCTTGTACCACTTTATATATTCTTGTTACTGCTACGTTTTTATATATTTCTGTTTGTTTCTCTCTCTTAGCCCTGAAGATGGCCTACATTGTAGGCCGAAACGTCGGCACATAATAAATAAGTAACGCTTATTTATGTGTTTTGATTGACTGCACCCCCAACTATTTCTTCCTTAAATTAGAAGATACAGTCGACCAATTCTTCTCTAAGATATATATGTGCTATGTATTGTCGGTCCCCACAAGGGATACCATTAATAATGCTATGTTTCTACTCTTAAATATATCTTGAATATATATATATATATATATATATATATATATATATATATATATTTATATTTGGGATGGCAGAGTCTCATTTAGGATGAGTACTCAAATTATTATTTATACTTCTTAATCTTAATTGGGTTCCTTTCCAAAGGTCTGTTCTTGTGTTTACCAATTTACTTATCCATTATACCTTCAGTATATTATTTATAAATAAATAGTGTATCTGGGGTATGTAAGCATCAAAAGAATTACAATAAGGATCGTTTTTTTATTTAATTTCAACAAGGTTAATGATTCAGATTTTAATAATATATATAAAAAGGATTGCCATAAAATACATTACAGGAAATAACTTAAACTTATCTGCGGACAGGGGTAGATTGGGTTACAGGTCGGTCTTCTTCCTTGACATCTCCGCCCGCTTCGTTCGGCCGCTCTTCTCTCTCGGGGTACCCGTCCTTCTTCTTTCCGGCCTCGTCTCCCGAGTACCTTCCTGCTCTGCGTCTATCTCTCGAGAGCCTTCTTCAGCCTTGTTTTTCAAGAGTTTTCTTCTGTTTATGGATAGGTAAATTGGTAAACACAAGAACAGACCTTTGGAAAGGAACCCAATTAAGATTAAGGAGTATAAATAATAATTTGAGTACTCATCCTAAATGAGACTCTGGCATCCCAAATATCAATATACATGTATATTCAAGATATATTTAAGAGTAGAAACACGGAGTAGAGCTATGGGGCTCCACTAAGCCATCGAATTCCTCTCGTATCCAATCCCTACAATCCAAAATCCTTCGTAAAATCCTCAATGCTCCTTATTTTGTTAAGAATAAAGTCATCCATAACGACCTTAATGTCCCTTTTGTTGCTGATTTGGCCCGAACCCGGTATCTATCCTTTCATAGCAAACTTCATTCCCACTCAAACCCTCTAGTTTCAAACCTAGCTTCCTCTTCAATTCCCGATAATCCTCCGAGGCGTCTGAAAAGAAGATGGCCACGTGACCTTCTTATTTGAACTTTGATTTGAGTACTACCAGTGGGTAGTTTCTCTACTTGTCATTCTCATGCCATTATGTAACACGCATTCTATTTACTTGTTGTATAATTGTAATACAGTTGTAAATATCAATAAATAAATTAAAAAAAAAAAAAAAAAAGTAGAAACATAGGATATGGACGTTTAAACAACCAAATACAGACCTGCCAGAATCTCCTGGGCTCACCCAGCCGCTAAAATATGAGGCTAGATTGAGCCTGGTCTTAGAGAAATCATCTCCCTCCACTGCCCTTGTTCTTGAAACAGTACAGACTGTAGCATGTGTTATGGACCCATAATGGTTGTAATGGTACATTATCTTTTTTTTCTATAATGTTAAAATTCAGTTTTTCGAAAAATATATGAAATAATTTCATGATTATTTGGAGAAATAGAAATAATTTGAAATGGTAAAAACACATATAAATGTATATGTATTAAACATTTCTTCTATATATAAATTTTAAAAAAAGGAACCAAAACTTAACATGCTGATTAAATGGTAGAGACTGGACTAGAAAGGTTTGCTCAAGATCACACTCAACTGTCAGGTTTGTTCCATAATTAAGAGTTCCCACTTTAAAGGAGCTGGGTGTACCCAAGGGTGGTCTTTAGGTCCAACAGAGTCCATCTGTGGCAGTTGAACATATTAGATTTGAGAAAAAGAAATCCATTATTTTTGCGTGAAATTTAAAAATTTATTTAAGATATTTCCGATTGTCCGATTTGGGTCAAATATGGACCATTTTGTTGTATAATTTGTTACCATTTTAAAGGCAGCTTTAAATTGCCTCTCTCGTAGAAGTCTTGGTCTTTTTTGGCGAAAAACTAGTAATCGATTTTCACAATATTCTCTTGATCCCAATTTTTTATCACTCAGGAAGTTTTGCAATGTGAGAAAAAGGTGGTTATCGCTTCCCAACCAAGCTCCCGGAGTTTCTGGGAAGTCAATACAGACACGTGCGGCCTTGTGTTGTCCTGATGGAACACAACACCTCTTCTGTTGGTCAATTCTGGCCGTTTCTGGTCAATCGCTAACTTCAATCAGTCCAGTTGTTGACTGTAGAGATCTGAATTTTGTACTCGGTCATACTGAAGCAACTCATAATAAATAATTCCTTTCAAGTCCCACCAAATACACAGTAGAACCTTAGTCCTGGTTTGGCCACCGTTTGAGCTGCTTCACCAAGCTTTTAACACGATCGTTTTCGCATAATATTGTCGTATGTGACCCATTTCTCACCCCAGTCACCATACGTTTAAGAAATGGATCGATTTCATTCCGTTTGGATTCGCAGATGGAAATTCGATCCATCTTGTTTTTTGGTGTTAATTGGCGTGGCACACAAACTTCGAGCTTCATTTTAAATCCAGCTTTGGGCAAATGTTTTAAAACTGTTTTATGGTCGATCTTTAGCTCCTGGGCGAAGCTACGACTACTGACATGCCGGTCAACTTCGATTATTTCTGTGATGTTATCGACATATAATGGATGGAGAAAATAATAGATAACAGAAAATAGATTTATTTTTCCCCAAACTATTATTAACTAATATTGATAATAATTGTTGACCTATGATAATTTATGTTGAAGAAATTGGTCCGGGTAGAGGTCACTGAATGAAATTCTCAAGTAATTTCAGAAGATATTTATTGTTAGCCAACGTTTCGACCTACGTTGTAGGTCTTCTCCAGGGCTATAAGCAAAATACAGACAATTTAAGAAAGCGGTATGAATATATTAAAACATTTTAAATATAGATAAACTAAAAGAAGGTGAATACAGGCAAAAATTGATAATTATGTGTAATAATGATGGTAAAAATTGATAAAGGTGTACAGCAAAGTAATTATGAAGGATAGATGGATTTGAAGCCATAGATGGATTTGAACCCGGGGTCTCAGCAACTTAGCGCTCTACGATCTGATCTCCGCCGCTAAGCATTTATATTTATTTTTTAGTAAATTCAATTAAGATGGCATTGGATCAAGGTTAGAACGATAGATCGATTTATTTCATTGGTATTCTATCTGCGAACGGAACATGGTATGATTTGTTTGACCTTGCCCAATCAAATGACTCACACGCTTATGTTGTAATTAACTGAAATATATTAACTGTGATAGCTTTGTTTGAGTTCAAAGGCTTAAAACCATTTAAATTAAATTATGGTTTGTTATATGACACACATAGTCGCACATCGCACATATGCATTCATACTGGAAGATGGCGAAATAAAAAATATATAATTTGTAAGAAAATACTAAAACTTACACAGAGTGCTGAGTTTCTGAAGTTCTATTGAAACTATTGTTTTGATATTATAAATGCCAATTTTTGTTACTCATTCACGCAAAAACTACTGAACGGATTTGGATGAAACTTATGGAGTAAAATAGGTTATACATCATAGGCTACAGCAAGAGCAAATATATGTGGGGGCACGGGGGCATGTGCCCCCCTTTATAGTACATAATTAAAGGGAAATCAGGATCTTAGCATCTTGAAATTTGTCGAGTTTAAGAAGGAAATTTGGATAATTCCACCCCAAGGGTTTCCCCTTTAATATAATGGGGGTTCAAAGGCTGTGAGGAATCCGTCAGTTTTGAAGTTAGACATCTGAAATTTTGGATGTACGGGTAACTTATATTTTAAAAAAATAATTAAATTATTTATTTAAATGATCTTTCACGAAAGTTTATGTGGCAGACCAAATTCCACGCGAGCGAAGCCGCGGGTATAAGCTAGTTATTTATAATTTAATAGAATATGTTTCTTTCCATAATAAAATTGTAAACATATAACAATAAAATGTGATATGCTAATTATAAAAAAAAATGAGTATAAGTACCACTACAATCCACGAAGGATATTGATATCAGTAAATGGCAACGACTGTAGTGTTTCTGGGATAACTTGGTATCACAGTTAGTAGAGTGCTGATTTGATATGCGAATTTTCCGAGGTCCCGGGTTCAAATCCGGCTATGGCAGATGTGTTATTTAATCTGGTAAGTTAGCAGCTGGGATCTTGGACAAATCATCTCCCAGCAGAACCGTTGGCTAGAAACAGTTCAGTCTCTATCAGGTACTGAACCTACGACCTATCATGGTTGTAGTTTTACGTTGTTTTTTTTTTTAATTTTGAAGAGGAATTACAGCTGTTACTTTACTTTTCAAATTAATAAACAGACGTCAGGTTCTAAAAATTAATATGGCAATCTGGTATTTGAAAAAAAAAAACCCGGGCATTAATTGCGATGTGGCCAGAGTTGTATGCTAATGACACAAGGACACTCGATCATTACTAAGAGGCTAGAGGGCGTGTTAACTGAAGAGCAGGCATGTCGCAGGCCTTCCGTCTCCCCCGCATTCTTCAGCAGGTGGCCAACTGAATCACAATGGAACTGCGAAACGGATTCCACGCAACCCCGGCAGCGGATACTAGAGTCATCCTCGAATCCTACGAAGGAAGGTCTCGTAGAACGTAATAAGGGGGGGAGAGAGAGAGAGAGAGAGAGAGAGAGAGAGAGAGAGAGAGAGAGAGAGAGAGAGAGAGAGAGAGAGAGAGAGAGAGAGAGAGAGAGAGAGAGAGAGAGAGAGAGAGAGAGAGAGAGAGAGGGAGAGAGAGGGAGAGTTATGTCAGGAAGCAATTAAAAGTCAACTAAGGGAATGACAAAAATGGATCAGTAAAAAGAAAAATGAATATTGTGAAGAGTTTAAAGAAGAAAGGCAAAAGGGGTAAAAATCATCTATGAATAAAAATATGACAAGTTCTACTGAAGAAAACAGTAGGATGGATAGAAGTAGTGAAGGAAGATGCCAACAAAATAGAAAGAAGTATAATACGTGACCAGACCCGCTTCAGGCTACTGATAGAAAGCGCAACATATGAAGAAGGCAATCCAAAGCCTCGAACATCCTTCGATTTTTCGGATTCGAACCCGGGTCCTCCGCATCTCTAGCGCAGTACTCTACCAACTAAGCTACCAGGGCTCGTAACCAGGACAGACAAATCCATTCCCTTCACCGATCCCACATCCCCAGCACTCGGAATTTTTGCAATGTATATATGGGGACGAATGTTCTTTGAACATTACTTTTTGGGAGGGGGGATCGGTTTAGAGAATGGATTAGTCTGACCTGGTTACGAGACCTTGTAGCTTAGTTGTCCGAGTACCGCGCTAGAGATGCAGAGGACCCTGTTCTGAATCCCGGCAAGGACAAATTTTTTCTCTTCAAAATAAAAAAAAATTCTCATTTTTCTATAAAACATTTCTAGTAATGAGAGTAGCTTGAAGGGATAGCTCTTTTTGTAGGGCCTAATTGCTGTGCCGAAAATTGCAGATTCCAATCCACCTGACAGATAAATTATTGAATCTTCAATCGGACACAGATGTCCATTATAGGATCTAGAAACTTTTCTTTAGTTCACAAAGCGTAAAAGCGTATAAGGTACCCTGGGGGGGGGGGATTGAGCATGATCTAGGATAAATGAACTTCCTGCGCAATAGTTACCCTAGAAAAACTACGGTTTCTACCATGTACTGAACCTCAAGACTCTTCATTGCTTGTAGAGTTGAACGTTTTTAATATTTCTATATGAACATATGAGTGAAACATATTCGGGTAAAATTTGCTTTTCGAGCTACTCTCACTCAATAATTTCAAATTCTTAGTAAAAACTCAAAACAAAATATATATATATATATATATATATATATATATATATATACATATATATACACATATATTCCCTTATACCAGCTATAAACGAAACAATGACCCCAGACAGTTATCCGTTTTCAACTAACAAAATCTGTAACTTGGCAGACTGTAAGGTGACAAGATTAGACTCCGGTATTTTCAGCAAATACAATGATGTTGTAACACAATATCCTTCACTTGCAGTATAGAGTGCTTTTCTTTATATCTCAGGAAGATTTAGTTGTCAATCCAATTCGCACCTTGGCACCTTTACAATCGTTTAGAAAGAAAAAATAAACAATCGCATATAAATATAGTTTCATCACTTATTTAATATTTCCAGAAGTAATGATATTCTGAAATAATATTGTTGCGGTCGCCGACAGGAGGACGGAAGCAAGGGATTAGCGGCTTAAATCCGTCGGCGGGAGAAGTTAAAATAGGATTAGGACCTTCTCAGCGTAGTAGATCCGCCTCAGCTTTGTCGGAAAGAGATTAAGAAGATTCTAGAACACGGAAGAGGGGAGACTGTTCTAGAATGTTCGGCCTTGCCTATTTAAATACCTCCCTCGCCTCGAGCGAGTCAGTCTTAGTCTGAGAGTAGACAAGGAGGCACTGTGATGATCTCGTAATAAGTGTCAGTGTAATAAGTGAGTGTCAGTGTGATAAACTAGTCAGTATTGAACCGGCCAGTGTAATAAATGTATCAGTGAACTGTGACAGTCTCGCGAGTGTAATAAACTGTTTCTGTTTGTTACTGTGTGTCAGTTTGTCATACTTGGAGAATCTTACGGTCGGTGGACTAGTGAACTGTAAGTGTTAACTATTAGTTATAAAATGTAGTGTAATTTTATAATATTCATAGAAACTATTGTAACTAGTTAAGCTATCCAGAATTAGTAATATCTTATATTGTTGTAATAATTAAATAGGAGTTAGGCCTAGATAATAAATATTTAGAATATTGTTATTATAAATTTATGTTAGTTTAATAATTTAATTGTTGATAGTTTAATTGTATCCTTTTTATCATTTTGTTAATAAATATAAGTATCTTTAATTAAGGAATTGTTTAATTCATTTTTAATACCCAGTAGCCCGTAACAATATTAATATATACGTAAGGATAGATAGTTAAATAGATAGACAATAATAATAATAACGTCTTCTAGACGGAGAACCTGGGATAGTCTAAATAAGACGATCCTGGTAAATTTAATCGAGAGTATTAATCCTGTTGACTGCTTCAAAGTCCTCGACTGTTTCTGTCTGAGGATGGCGAACCGGCTTGCTTGTACTGAGAATGTCTCATCGACAGAAGAGCGTCGATTATCCGAACTAATGTTGTCAGCTGTAGTTCGGATAATCAAAAATTCGAATAATAAAAATTCACTAAAAAATAAAAAATATAAATTTAAATATATTTTAAAACAAATAGTGATGGACACCTCACTAACAATGATTTTTTTTTAGAATAATTTATTGATATTTACAACTGTAATTATATTACATCAAGTAAATCTGCTCTATGAACAAAGGACATGATAAAAAAAAACTTGTGGAGAAACTATCCATAGATAGCACTCCAATAAAGCTCTATAGTAGAAGGTCTCGAGGCCATCTTCTTTTCAGACGCCTCGGAGGGTTATCAGGAATATTATGAGAAGCAATTGAGAGACTAGCGGATTCAAGTGGATATGGAGCTTGTCATGGAAGGATAGGTATCTAGTTTGGGCCAAATCAGCAACATATGCGATATTAAGATCATGATGGATGAGTTTGTATGTGACATAATAAGGAGCATTGAGGATTTTACGAAGGATTTTGGATTGTAAGGATTGGATACGAGATGAATTGGATGGTTTAGTAGAGCCCTAAAGCTCAACTCCGTATGTCCAAATAGGATAACTGTATGTAAATGAGTCTTTTGTAATTAATTGGGAGCTTTGAACGTTTGTCCAGTAAATGTTGAAGTAGGCGAAAACGTCGAGCAGTTGCTTGTCTTTTCAATCTTGTATGAAGAATAATTTAAAACTGAAGATGAGCAACCTATTACCAATCAAATGAACAGGAAGGGATTCAGAGAAACAAATAAAATTACCTAATTAGGTTTACAGTTGTTAGTAAACAAATAGTATTGAAGTCTAAGTGAGTATCTTCGATTGGGGGAAATCTGACGGTTTAGTCTGATCTCGGACAAACTGTCGTCCTAGAAACAGCACAGTTTCTACCATGTACTGAACCCAAGACCTCCATGGGTTGTGAGGTACAGGCTATAAGATTCCTACGTCGGAATAGATTAAAATTCCTTGTTTAAGGAAAAAATGCGAATAATTCTGAAGCCGACAGTCTCGAAATAAATACCGCAATTGAAATACCTTGTTACACAATAGGTATTTTAATGAGGAGTCTGTTCGAAGCGAATCACATTCTAGTGTGCCGTAAATCTTCGGCTGGCGCCAGCGAAACTATTAAGATACTGATAGGGACACTGTATCTGCCACAACAGCTCGTTGCCTTGTACCTCATCTGTACCTCGACTGTACCTCATTTGTACCTAGTCTGTACCCACACGACGCCTATCCTGCAATATCTGTACCGATCATCCGACATTAACTATCATTATCGATCAATAAACATCAACTTTGTACTGGGTTTATTGCTTTGTTTTACGCCTTCGTAAGCGTCTCCCGGTTATATCAAAGGTTAAGGACAATTTGTAAATACTTTATTTTTATTTTTTTAAATTGTATTATTTAAATTACAACTGCTTATAATAATATAGCAAGTAAATATAATTAATGAAGTAACGTCAGGAGGTAAAGGCAGGTAGAAGATCCATACCCCTAACCTGTACCGCTACAACCCGTGGAGGGTAGGGGTTCAGTACAAGGTAGAGACTGTACTGTTTCATGGACAAATGGAAAAAAAAGATCTATACCCTTCTTCTGAAAAAGCATTTAAGGATGTCTGTATTTTATTTTTTTGGAAACATTATAACTTTAAACTTTTTTTGCATATACGGTAATGCTTAAACTATATTTTTTAAATTTCTTTATTGAAATTACAAACTTGAGATAAAGGGAAGTAAAAAAAATGCCCACCTATAGTAGTCAAATAAAAAATCAACATATAAGGTAAAGAGACCATTTTCGGTACTTTTCCAATCTAACGACGACCTACCCCAGCGCCCCAAGTGTCACTTTCGTTAACTACCTGCTACTGTTAGCGAAACCTTCCTGAGTCCTTTGTTATTGTTTGTGTCTAGTGGACGTTTATTTGTTTTCATCTTAATTATACAATATGAGTTGGAATTTAATGAAGATTTTTCGCGAGGTGAAAAGTAAGCTGTGGTATTTCTACAGGAGCGGAACGTCATATTGTGTTTAATCAATATTGTTTATAATAAATGTTTTATTATATTGTATTATTTATTTTCTATTTTAAATATTTAAATTTTAAACATAAATAATTATATTTAACTACAATGTGATGTTTTTTGGTTAATTGTTTTGATTGTTCTGTATATACGACACCGTTTTGATGTGATATTGTTATTTTTAATGAATTTTGTTTATAATCAATGTCATTTTTTATCTTCTTATTTATTCAGTAGTTTATATATTTTAAATTTAAAGAGAAAATTTGCCCGGGCAAATCGTTTCTCTTTAAAAGAAACATAGCTAAAAATAAAAGAAATACAAAAAAAAAATCATATTTTAGCTGTATATCATCTCCTATTTCTTTTCCTAAGAATCCTCTTGTCTGTTTACTATTTCAAATATATTTCAGGCATCATAACCTGACAGGCTGCAAATAGTTGAGGTAAGTGCCAGAGGAGCGTGCTGGGGTAGGTCGTCGTTAGATTGGAAAACTACCCCATTTTCTTTTCAGTGGATCATTTAGAATTGATTACTATTAATATCATCAGCTGTTTTCGAAATATATTTTCTTAAATTATTTACCAAGAAAACCGGGTTTCCTAGGAATAAAAGTTTGAATTTCTCGAGTATTACACTGGTAGTGCTCAAATAATAGATTTAAGTTAAAAGACATGAGATCATCTTCTTTTCAGACGCCTAGGAATATTATCGGGAATCAAAGAGGTTGATAGGTTGAATCTATTGGGTTTGAGAGGGAATCAAGTTTGCCATAAAAAGATTAATATAGGATTCGGGCCAAATCAGAAACAAAGGAGAAATTAAGGTCATGTTCATGAGAAATTAAGGTGGATTTTACCTGGGGTATTGGATTGTAAGGATTGGATACGAGAGGAATTCGATGGCTTAGTATGTATTTTTGGAATATATTTCTCCTTTAAAAGAACTTTTTGAGTTTAGCCTCAGAAGCAATTGTATTGGTTAAAACTTTTTGATTCAGAAACAATATAACTGATATTCTATTTCCAACATTTTTTTAAATTTTTTATAAAGTCGTATTTTGTATTAATAAATTTCTATAATATATATATATATATATATATATATATATATATATATATATATATATATAAGTATTAAATAAAGGTACTAGTATGTTTAAGGGCCTTCTGACATCAGCGCGCTCAGGTGTCACTTTTCTTAACCATCTCCTACTGTTATAGTGACCTTTCTATTGTTTTGTTATTGTTTATGTGAAGTTGAACGTGAATGTGTTTTTGATTATTTTCTTCGAATATGACTTGGAATTTGAAGAAGATTTTTCGCAAGGTGTACGATGAAAAATCAGCTGTTAGGTTTCTTCAGGGCGGAATGTCATTCCGCTGAAAAAGTAGGAATGGACATGATATGAAACTGCAAGTGGGGAATAAAATTAGATGGAGATGCCAGAAAGGATGCAACAAGACCCTGGGTATTCGATTAAATACGTGGTTGAAGAATAGTACATTACTTTTGGAGACTATTGTCCATTTTATATATTTTATATAATGAAGTAAGAGGGAAGAGACCCTTTTGATGCAATTTTTGAAGATATTGTTCTTTTTAATGAGCATTGTTTGGAATAAATCTTTCATTGTTTATCATAACATCATATTTTAAATATTTCTATTTAATGAATATTGCTTGTAATAAATGTTTTATTATTTCTAGTTTAATTTTATCTACATGTTTCTCATTTATTTCATTTCCTATAAATCTATTGTATCACAATGAAAGGCAATGGCTATTTAAAATTCATGCATAACCTGACAAGGTCCAAATAGTTGAGGTAAGTGACACCTGAGCGCGCTGATGTCAGCAGGCCCTTAAACATATTAGTACCTAAAAAAATTCTAATGATTAATAACAGAATTTCATTACCATCATTGAAATAAAGATTGCTTTACCAATGTCCAGATTTTTTTTTTTTAATTCAGATGGAACTTTTAAATACCTGTATTTAAACATTAGGTTTGAATTCAAGACGTTGTTCTTTTGAAGGAGCAATATACAATATGACTTAATGATTTAAATATGATGATTTAACCTTCATGAAAATGAAGCTGGAACTATAAAACAAATCCTTAAAAAAAATTAATATAATATAATTGATTGCTCGATTCCTAATACAGTACCTATATAAATATTTTCTGTATTAAAATCTATCTGCAATATATCATTTAAGTCGCTGACATGTTTAAACGTTTCCGATAAACAGCCCATTACTTTTCTCCCAACGCCAACCTTATAAGGCTCTGAATATCTCCATTGACATATTTTATAATTTGTTCATTATCTCTAATAAGGAATGGCATTTTTCCTCTCGTGGATGAATTATGAGACTAGTGCATTAAACCTAGCATTATGGTTCTTATTTTGCATATAGACTTGTAGAGTGAGGCGGTTCTTCGATGTTGAAAAAGTAACTAGTTTAATTTATAATGAAATAAATTTAATAATCTGAAATATCTCATTTTCTAAATTATATATATTTTACATTTATAATAGACCATGCCGGAAATCCTGGTTCAAATCCCGCTGCGGGCAAGACTTTTATTTAGTCTGATTGCAGCCGGAGATGGATCATATAGGATCTAGGACCTCCTGGGGCTTAAACAGCTCTATAAATTGGATACTCAAAATAAGGGGGATAGATCTAGTGGTTGAGCATGATTTAGGAGAAATTACTTCCCTGAACCAGCGTTGTCCAAGAAATAATACAGTATCTACCATGTACTGAACCCACACCCTTTCAAGGGTTTATTTTCTTAACACTTCCTTCTTCTCCGTTGTGAGTATTTTCACCCAGTCTTTCCTTTTAATGATTGCAGTATTTTTAAAAAAATTAAAACTGTTTTATTTTCTCTGTACATAATATCTATTTTATCATATACATTATTATATGAGATGTTCGGGATCAAAAGCGGATCCGAAATTTCAAAAATTTACCTTTTACACCTTTTTACTCAAGCAATTTTGTCTAAAAGACACTTTGTGTCTTATTCTCGTGGTTTAGTACGTGTTTTGAACCTGATGTTTCGTGAGCATTAAGGTTGACTAAACTTGCGAAAAATGTAAAATAGTCTCAAATTTTGAAATTTCTAAATTATCCGCTTTATTTATATTTAAAAAAACTAAAATCCAAAAGCATAATAAAATATGTTAAAACTTAAATTGAATGACAATAACTAAAAGTTGAAGTGTGCCTGATTTCGTCTTAAAACCAACTTGAGATTAAATTTATTAAATAATTATTATTGCCTTAAAAGTAACTTTAATTAACGTGAGGATAATTACATTAATTAATGAAAATAAATTTATAATTATATTTAAATACTGACTGCTAATAATGTGAATATTACAAGAATTTTTTTTTATTCAATCAAATTTACAACTGTATTATACTAATACAACTAGTAAATAGGATGAACGGTACATGTTGTCATGCATAAAGGCAAGTAGAGAAACTACACACTGGTAGTACTCAAATATCAACTTAAAAGGTCTCGAGGCCATCTTCTTTTCAGACGCCTAGGAGGATTATCAAGAACTGAAGAGGAAGCTAGGTTTGAAACAAGGGTCTGAGTGGGAATAAAGTTTGTCATGAAAAGATTGATATTGGCTTGTGGCCCAATCAGCAACAAATGGGACATTAGGTCATTATTTGTCATTGTTGTATGGATTTTTTGTTTGTTCGTAACAAAATAAGGATACAAAATATTAAAAAAATAATTTACACTAAAATTGTATAGGTTTTTAACCATTTTCTACTTAAAACTCCTTCAATTAAAATCAATAACAGGGCTAGAAATATTTATGTATTTTTCTTTTGCTATTAAATATGTTATGTGTTCGTATGTTAAATGAAAAAATATCTGCGGCAGCGTGACTGTTGTTTTTCGTTTTGATATCAACTCTATTTGCATTCTGAAAATTATTAATCTTATCAGCAACTCTATTTATAACCAGACGGTTAGTAATGAATGGTTATTTTTATGAGAAATTATCGTATATTTTTCGCTAGCGTTGCAGGGGCGAAAAACATGTTGGAAAGCAGACATTTTCTCTTAATACCGGTCTACATCAAGTCTTCGCCTTAAGTTCCTTTGGTAGCCAAGACTTCATTACTTCGCCGTGGAACTTTTTTTTTTCTTTTCATATCTCGTTAAGTTCTTACATCTTCGTTGTACTTCCCGATTTGGAAGACTGGAGACAAGAAACCTGGAGCCTCAGGTTTTCGTTAACGATCGGTAAAGCACGTCGAGGGCTTCATTAATGATTCTCATCAGGCGAGGGATCATTGCGATGTTTGACGTCAAGTTTGGTCTTAAAAGGTAATTGGCCAGAATTCCTTGAATAAGATCATATGGTATGTTTATTGGTAGTAAAACATATGTATTAGTTTATTGTAACTGCTATTACTAAAATATTAAAAAAAAAAACTGAATACATGATCATTTATGATCAGGAGAACATCGTTGTTGGAGAAAATATCATAAAAATGGGTTATAATGTTAAATATTCGGGCTTTGTAATGGAAAATAATTGAACTAAATTTAAAAACGAACTTCAGCACAGAAACTCAGCGCTCTGCACTCATTGGTATTTTCTTATTTTATCACCCCTTCATTCGATAATTATCTGCTGTTCTGGAAATACAGTATTATTTAAATATCTTGCTGGATACTCCTAAAATATCAGCCTTGAAGAATAAATGAGCTACTAAAGAACTAAGCGGACTGAAGACTGAAGAACATGAAAGACCCTGCAGGACGGACAGCTGCGTGAAGACCTTGTATTGACTAGATCCAACAGGAGGAAGACAAGATAGGGATCTTTGACAGCCCACCGTGGTCGCTATTCCAAGTAGCCGCGGTAGGAGTCCAGTTGGAGTTCAGCCAATCTCCTTCATCAGAAAGGCGGACATTGCAGAAGAGTCAGAGGAACATTACTAGTTGATGTGAATCTGAAAGGAGAGTCAAGGAGGAAAACTGAATACTTGAAGAAATACTCTAAACATATTTTAATCAGACATTATTAAGGAAGAAAAACCCATTGAAAATATTTTATATATTATATAAATTTTATATATTATATAGAATAAACCATTATAACCCACGAAGGATCTTGGGTTCATATAGTAGGTGCTAGAGACTGTACCGTTTCTATGGTAACAGTCCAATCCTCAGTTTTTTTCCCACAAATAACTGTACCTACTTTATAGAGGCTACCTAATTTATTAAATAACTAGCTTATGCCCGCGGCTTCGCACGCGTGGAATTTGGTCTGCCACGTAAAGTTTCGTGAAAGATCATTTTAAATAAATAATTTAATTATTTTTTTAAAATATAAGTTACTCGAACATCCGAAATTTCAGATGTCTAACTTCAAAACTGACGGATTCTATACAACCTTTGAACCCCTATTATATTAAAGGGGAAACCCTTAGAGTGGAATTATCCGAATTTCTATCTTAAACTATACACAGAACCTAACTACAAATTTCAAGATGCTAAGTTCCTGATTTACCTTTAATTATGTACTATAACGGGGGGGGGGACCGTGCCCCCACATAGATCATCATGTGATTTGGCTTCATTTATGTGCAATAATGGATTCTCCACAGTACCTAAAATACCGTCGGGGGGGAGCACGTGCCCCCTTGCACCCTCCCATAAATCCGCGCTTGCTATACCCTATGTGTTATTCTGATGTATAAGCTATATTACTCTAAAGTTTCATCCAAATCCGTCCAGTAGTTTTTGCGTGAAAGAGAGACAAACATACAAACATTCACATTTATAATATTAGTAAGATATTATAAATAATATTAAATAATTTGTCTGCCACAGCCGGATTTGAATCGGGGACCTTCTGCATAGCAACTCACTGAGCTACCCCGTACACAAATAATAAAAATAAAGTTTAGAAAAAAAAATAAATAAGTATCGTCCCCATATGTACATCGCAAAAATTGTATGAACACAGGGATATGGGATCGGTGAAGAGAAAGGATTTGTCTGGCCTTGTTACGACCTGGTAGCTTAGTTAGAAGAGTACCGCACTAGAGATGCAGAGACCCGGGTTCGAATCCCGGCTAGGACAAATCTTTTCTCTTCAAAATAATAATATTTAAATAGTCACCATCAAATAAAAATAAATAAAATATAATTTATAAATAATAATGAGGTTTAGAAAAAAGACAGTTGTTTCTTAGTTATGTATGCTATATCCTAGCATTAGAGTCAAAGTATAGCCATTCTCAAATAAAATTTTCATATTTGAAGTTCCTTGGCCCAATCCTTTATACAGTTTATACAGCTGACATCCCAACTCATCCTAATACTATCCTTACCACGTATGCTGATGATACATGTGTATTATCAGTCAACAACAATCCAGTTATTGCATCCCAAAGCCTCCAATCCCACATCACTGATCTTGAAGAATGGTGCCAAAACTGGAGAATTAAAATAAATTCTCAAAAATCACATCAAATCACTTTTACCTTACGTCGTAAACCAATGACTTCTTGCCCTTCAGTATCCTTTAATAATATCCCACTGGTGCCTGTAGAACAGATCCGATACTTAGGGTTGCACCTTGACAAACGATTAACCTGGAATCCTCATACAAGACTGAAAAGACAAGAAACCGCTCGACGTTTCAGGCTACTTCAACACTTACTAGACAAACGCTCTAAGCTCCCAATTAACTACAAAAGACTCATCTACATGACCATCATACGACCTATTTGGACTTAAGGAGTAGAGCTATGGGGCTCCACTAAGCCATCGAATTCCTCACGTATCCAATCCCTACAATCCAAAATCCTTCGTAAAATCCTCAATGCTCCTTATTTTGTTAAGAATAAACTCATCCATAACGACCTTAATGTCCCTTTTGTTGCTGATTTTGCCCGAACCCGGTATCTATCCTTTCATAGCAAACTTCATTCCCACTCAAACTCTCTAGTTTCAAACCTAGCTTCCTCTTCAATTCCCGATAATCCTCCGAGGCGTCTGAAAAGAAGATGGCCACGTGGCCTTCTTATTTGAACTTTGATTTGAGTACTACCAGTGGGTAGTTTCTCTACTTGTCATTCTCATGTCATTATGTAACACGCATTCTATTTACTTGTTGTATAATTGTAATACAGTTGTAAGTATCAATAAATTTTAAAAAATATTTGAAGTTATACTTAAATAATATAATTCTTTTAATTTATTTATTCAAATTTACAACTGTATTATAATACTACAACAAGTAGATAAAATGAATGATACCCACCAGTAGTACTCAAATGAAAAATTCTGCTTAGAAGGTTGCGGGACCATTTTCTTTTCAGATTACTCGAGGGAGAAAGCTAGGTTTGAAACTAGTGGGTTTGTGTGGGAAAAAAGTTCATCATGAAAGGGCTGGTATCGATTTTTGGGACAAATTAGCAACAAATAGGACATTGAGGTCATTATGGGTAACTTTATTCGTACCAGAGTAAGGATCATTGAGGATTTTGCGTATGATTTTGGATTGGAGAAAATCAGTGGCTTCTCCTCTATACTATAGTCTACTTTTTTATCCACATTTTGCAAAAGGGAAGTATTTACAATAATTTCAAAATCGAGTGTTTCCAAGATGAGTAAAGCGAAATTTAAAATAGTCCAATCACTGAGATTTCATGAGGAAATAAAAATTGCGAGTTGGGGATTTTCTAACTGATTAAACTGTTGAGTAAGTAAAACGGCTAATCCACATCCGGCGAACTCGTAACTTCCGGAGTAGCTCTGCGTTAGCAATAATGATTAAATTTTCTTTTGTAGCTTTAATACAATATTAATAAGTAAGCCACTGCACTAAACCTAATAACCTGACGCTAACATACTCTTGTTCTAGATAACATCATGAAGACATTGAACATGACTCCAAAGCGCTGATTGGAAGTGAAGTAAAAACGTCAGAGGTGTCTGGCCTTCACGGATGACCTAGCACTTCTGCCTGAAACGGAAAAGGACGATAAATGAACTAAAACCAGAGAAAGCTTAGTCACGAATTTCCTTCACGAAAATGGAGAACTTGAAGATGAAATTAGTGAAGACTAGAACTTCTAGCTGTGATGATTTATTATCATTCTAGCAGTTATAACCTTTTGTAACCTTTTAAAATATTCATATGATCATTGTGAATAATAAAGCCTAGATTTTCGTAAAAAGGTTTGTTTTCATTACAATTTATTATAAGGGCCCTCTTCCGTCAAAATCAAGGAACAAATACCTCTTAACGATTGTCGATGAATACTCTAGGTTTCCATTCGCCTACCCGTGTCCCAATATGAACTCATCAACAGTAATTGACTCCCTTGTTGACTTATTCGCCACATTTGGTCTACCTTCGTATGTGCACACTGACCGAGGAACCTCATTCGCATCCAGGGAGCTACAACAATTTCTTCAACAGTACTTCCATGTCGTCGCCTTATAACCCTACAGGAAATGGCCAAATTGAACGAGAAAATGGCACAATTTGGCGCACTATATCTCTTGCTCTTGAACATAGGAAGCTTCGATTCCATCGAATTGGGAATTGGTGCTCCCTGATGCTCTTCACTCAATTCGATCCCCCCCAACGAGACATCTCATGAGAGAATGTTTCGACACAACAGACGATCTTCTCACGGCATTTCACTCCCGACTTGGCTTTCACCTTCACAGAAAGCTTTGATGAAAAAACAGAGAAGAAGTAAATTCGATCCATTGGTCGAGGAAGTTGACATTCTTGACGTCAATCCAGAGTATGCCAGGGTACGCCTCGGAGACGGGCGAGAGACAACAGTATCGTTGAAACATTTAGCACCTCAAGGTGGGACGATCACTGAGACAGAACCAGAGGAAATTGAGCCGGAGCTCGAGCCAACTGGGCAACAGGAGCCGGAACCTGCAAGAACCCCCCAACATCAAGATACACAGGATACAGGACACAGGATAAACAAAGAAGCTCAGCCTCATGAAAATTCTCTGCGACGCTCTACTAGAGAGCACGCGCGCCTTCCCGATTGAAGGAGTATGAATTAAAATTTTAATAGGACGGAAGAATGTGATGATTTATTATCATTATAGCAGTTATAACCTATTGTAACCTTTTAAAATATTCACATGATCATTGTGAATAATAAAGCTTAGTTTTTTGTAAAAAGGTTTATTTTCATTACACTAGCATAATGGTTCTTTATTTTAAGGAAGAAATAGTTGGGGGTGCAGTCAATGAAAACATCAAAATAAGCATAACTTATTTATTATGTGCCGACGTTTCGGCCTACAATGTAGGCCATCTTCAGGGCGAATAAAACAAGTTGCAGGTTAGGGAGCTCAGAGACAAGTTATCTCTGAGAGATACCCAAGTTATCAGAGACAACTTGTCTCTGAGCTCCCTAACCTGCAACTTGTTTTATTCGCCCTGAAGATGGCCTACATTGCAGGCCGAAACGTCGGCACATAATAAATAAGTTATGCTTATTTTGATGTTTTCATTGACTGCACCCCCAACTATTTCTTCCTTAAATTAGAAGATACAGTCGACCAACTCTTCTCTAACATAATGGTTCTTGTTGAAAAAGAGAGCAAGCGATGGGGAAGATGATCGACATAGAAAAAAAAGGGTGCGATCTCTAAAAGAATGAAGGAAATCTAGAGAAGGAGCTATGAGTATAAAGTTACAAACGGTGTCGCTTGCTAGGATTCTTGTAATTTTTATCCGCTTAATGAGTTTTATATTTGTTTTGGGATCTTTTAATAGTGACATCGCTGGCAAAGTATAGTTCAAGGCGGCTAGTCACTTATAATTAGGCGGTGTGATGTTTATGTAAACATGTGTTCAGTTTCAGCTCTTAAACGCCTTCTATACGGTCGGGACCGACCGCCGACCTTCGGGACCTTGATCGGGTCGACCAATTTTTGTATTCGTTCTATACGGTCGGGACGGATAAATAAATTGGAAGAATTGTTTACCAAAATCATTTTTATTACACTATTTATTTTATTGCCTATTTATTTTTATTAATTTATTTATTTCTTACTGTATTTCTCATAATTTTCAATTTTTAATTTTTATTTTATTACCGATACCTGATACCCAATTATTTTAACTTTTACATTTAACCATATTAATATTCAATTTTTATTTTTTATCTTCATTACCTTATTCTTTATTTTTCAACACTTTCTGTTTTATTCTTTTTTTATTCTTTATTATTTATTTTACTTTATTATGAATTTACTACCTTCCTGGCACTTTGTTGTTAATAGTATACACTCATACATTTTAACCTTTCTGTGCATTTTTATAATTTTTATTTTCTAGTCCCTATATTCACTAAAAATATGGTGAATACAGGCAATTGAAAATATATTTATTAAATATTTTCTTGGAGATTATCTCTCCTCCATGGTCAAATTATTAATATTATTAATAATGCATAGTTGTATGTAATTATGAACTATTCATTTTACTGTATTTAAATTTTTTATCTGTTAAAATATTTTAAAATATATAAAAAAAAAAACACAAAAAAGAATCTTTACATTTTTTAATTTTTTATTTAATTTAATAATTTGACCGTGGAGGAGAGATAATCACCAAGAAAATATTTAATAAATATGCATTTGTGAGGTAACTATATAATTATATACTTGAGTTTACTATTTATTGGGACAATTTTATTGAAATTATGTATTTTTCATAATATAATTGTTATTTTTTGCAGATTTTTAGACATATAACTTCTTGTATCGATGCAGAAACTTATTTTAAAAGATTGATCACACAAATCAGAGAAATCACCTGCCTGCAAAATCGTTGTTCTATATACAGAACAGTTTCTAATATGTACTGAATCCCAAGGATCTTCATGTTGACTTATCGAGTTAATGCTTTTGATTCTGTATCTTTTAGTTTCAACGTACCTACTATAGGATATCGTATTTTTTTTTTTTTTTTTAATGGATGACAGCCAAAAACCGTATTGTGCTTCATGATAAACCCTTATATGTACATATATATTTAGTTCAACCATCTGTGGTATTATAAATTATAAAACAGCTAAATGAAATGTTTTATTCAATAGTGAGATGATATTAATGCAGATGAAGGTCTTCTCAAGGCTTCTGCGTTTTTATTAAACAATAAAAATGGTTTGTTTAAATTTTTTTTAAAAATAATTTATTCAATGTAATTCACGGCTGTATTAAATATAATGGATGTGTACAATTACATGAAATGCCAAGTAGAGAAACCCACTGGTAGTACTCAAATCAAAGTTCAAGTAAGGAGGTCACGTGGCCATCTTCTTTTCAGACGCCTCGGAGGATTATCGGGAATTGAAGAGGAAGCTAGGTTTGAAACTAGAGGGTTTGAGTGGGAATGAGGTTTGTCATGAAAAGATTGATATCGGATTCGGGCCAGATCAGCGACAAATGAGACATTAAGGTCGTTATAGATTACATACTTTGTTCGTAAAAAAGTAAGAAGCATTGTTTAAAACTTAAAAATAATTAATTATGTATTTAATTGTAGTTGTGTTATTAAATAATTTAATTGTTAAATTTATGAAATTACCGCAGTTTAATGATTTGTAGTCTTTTGGGCGTGGTATGGTATATAATTTTCGAGAAAAAAGCGTTGGTGTGCGAAAAGACGTTTGCGGTACACTGCTCTTTAGTATAAATCTGTTTTTCGTATTATAGTAATGCAATTTTTAAATATTTTTATTTTTAAGAGAAAAGATTTTTCTTGGCCGGGATTCAAACCCGGGTTGTCTGCATCCCTAGTGCAGTGCCCTAACCACTGAGCTACCAGAGGTCGTATCCAAGTCAGACAAAACCATTCTCTTCACCGATCATATATCCTCGTCCCCATCAAGAGAACATAAAAGTAAATTATATAATGATATTTATATTACTTCATCATATGCTAAAAATCAAAGAAACAAAAAATTGTTAGCCATTAGAAGAGTTTAGAAAAATAATTGTGTTGTTGTACAAGAGAAAAGTGGATTGATATGTTACAGAAATCATTGATATGTCTCTCTCTCTCTCTCTCTCTCTCTCTCTGTCTATATATCTATGTGTATATATATATATATATATATATATATATATATATATATATATATATATATATTTTTTTTTTAATTTGTTCCCCCCATGGTAACCCCATGGAGGGACCGTTTATTAATATTAGGACATGCTCCATACTTAAGTAAGCATATTACATGTCATTACATGTGATGTTAATAATTACAGATTAATTTGGTAACATAATTACAGAATACATTTTAGTAAAATTCAACAATACAAGAAATTCAAAATTTATAGTTTGACTAAATTGATAATTTCTGAGAATAAAATTAAAATTAAACTTGTAATCCTAAATTCTGTTATGAAAAATAAATAAATTTAACAAATAAACAAAAATGAAAGGTTTTATGATATAAATGATGTAACTAAAAAAAAAAAAAAATCAATTCATGAGTTATACATTACGATTAGCGACAGTACTTAATAAAAATGTATACACATATATATTACATATATATATACTCATAACAGTTACAATTAAAAATGAAAAACCAGGTATCTGGTGAATTGCCCTTCTTATGTCCTAGAGCTGATCAAAATTTATGTCTTTTATAAATGATAAGCCAGTTATAAATTTAGGAAAAATTAAATGTTCTGTCTCAGGCCAAGTCCCTCGTTTGAGTATTATGTTTTTTATCAATTTAATTTTTTGTCGGTCGTATCGTGAACAGTCATATAGTATGTGTCTGAAAGTGTGGGTCTGTCCATCTTCATCACATGCGTCTGTTCTTATAATGTTAAATCTTTTCAAATACTGTTTTGTGTTTCAATGTTCTGTTAAAAATTGTGTTAATTTGAAGTCTGAACTGTGTAATTGTTGGTAATTTTCGAGTGTTATGCGAGGAATGTATCTGTGTAGGCTGGGTGACTTTGTCGATGAAGTCCATGTAGTGTTCCATTTTTTAATTGTTTTTTCTGTCAGCTGTTTCTTGAGGTAAGATATTGGGAACTTACTGTAAGAGGGCAAGAGCTCGCTAATATATATATATATATATATATATATATATATATATATAGTGGCAAGTATATTGTGCGCATTTCCTATGCTCTAGTTTAAATTGCCGCCGAACAAAATATACTCCACATTGTTTGTGAGCTACGAATTTCGAATTTATGATAATCTATTGTGAACTTTTATAATGTGAGTCTATTTGTGTCACGGCGCCATGAGAATTTTTTTTCGAATGCTAATCGCTGTGAAAACAACACTTCAACTAGTCTACATTGGCTCGACTCGCGCCATGAGGACGGCGCCGTGTAATAAAATTAAAAAGAACACAGATAGAGATAAACAGATCGAGGAGAGGAACTGGAGAGATATGTTAATATATGGAAATGGCGGTGTTAAAAGCCATCTGATTTCTGTTTAATTACAGCCATTACTAGTCTGGCGTTAAGTAGGGCTTGCCAGGCGATTCTTGCCAGCGTTCTATGTATACACTTTAGTGTCGGGAGGGGGGGGTAACTACGTCATGATTGGTCGTGCCCCCTCTGACGTCATATCCATACTGCGACCCAATATCTTCCTCGTACGTAGCGATGAAGGATATTACGAGAGAGGAAAAGTTAAAGGAAAACATACTGAACTCACGATCATTCAAAGTACCAACACTTTTTTATAATAAAGTGTTGATATATGACTTTAAAAAGTGAACATTACAGAGTATCATATGCTAGAAGGAAGTGAATGTGGAAACGAAGTGAAAAATCTGGGGTTTATAGCTGAAGAAAGGCCTGAGAAGTTGGACGAAGCTGGAGAGAAGATTAAAAGAAACGTGAATACATGAAAGAATATTGGACACAGAGAAAACTCCAGATCTTTCCGGACAGGGAAGAAAACAAATAAAAATATAAAAATTTGTGTGGTTTTATGAATCCGCGATGCAAGTGAAACTTTTTTTCGGATTGTAGGCATTTAACTAAAAAAAAATTGGAAAATTATTCGATTTAGGTTATTAAAATTGCGTTTTTAATCTTAACATAATTATTGAAAAATGGGAATGATAATGTATTAGATGATAAACGCATATTAAAAAGTAAGAGCAATATTATATAAGAGGGATATTTACAATAAAGTGTTTCTTTATGATTATATATTGATGTATTTTATATATCATTGATGTATTTTATCATTATACAAACTCTAGCCTAACCCTTGACTTATGTCCGAGTTGGTCCATTCTCTGGTAGAAACCGAGAAAAAGAACAAGATAATAATAATAATAATGTCTTTATTTATTCTGGGACAAGTCCCTTTATAATCAACACAGCTGTTGTAAGCTATTATGCCTTAGAGAATAAAAAAAATTAAATATATTATTATACATCAAAATTAAAATTAATACACACTGATAAAACGATTTGACAGTCTTTGAAGAGATTTGTTATTAGTAAACAAATCGTTTTTATTTATTTAAGTTTATTTAAAGTTAATGAACATTAAAATATTTAAGATAAAGTAATAAATGCATTTACATTAATACACAGATAAAAACACCCAAATACCGCGGAACACTCGCAAGAATAAGTGAGAATATAAATGCTACACGGTGAGCTGACTGGGCGCCGCCATATTGGCCTAGGCTGCTCTGTCATGCGCCTTTCACTTTAACCCTTCTCCAGCTGTAACACGACATGCTGATAGACGGGCTAAAAATTTTGGGGCGATAGAATAAAAGTTTCCCTTTAATAAGCTTAAAGAAACAGTACAATCTCTACCATGTACTGAATCCCAGACACTTTCATATTGTTGATAATTTCAGAAAAGGTTCCAATAATGATGGTGACAAATATAAACCAAGGAACGTAACGATTGGTCGCCTTCCTAAATCTTACTAAAACAAACTTGTGATTTTCAAGTCTAAAAATAAACATATAAATAAAGTTTTAGTGCTTCCTTTTTCGAAGGATCAGAAGGAATTAGTCAAAGACAGTTGTTTACCCAGACTCCAGAAGGCGCCACTGACTCCGCAAGATATATAACACTAAATTAGGATTTAAAATAAATACAGGTATAAACATATTGTTTATAAGAGTATAAACAAAAACAGTGTCATCGCAAGAAACTAGGATTAATGTATACCTTTCTGCAGAAGGTAAGGTGGTCGATCATTTATGATTTGGCCCAAGTCCAAAGGAAGATGTCTACGCTGGGATATATTGCTCCTGCATCTACTCTCGTCCCTACATATTTTAATTTCGCATCTCTATCTCCAACGACTAGAAGATAAATATAAGTCTTGGGAGTATCATTCATATTCGTCAGAAGGGATCAATTTTTTTTTTGCTTTCTTTCGCTATGCCAATTTTATTTTTTCATTTACTCAACCAAAAATATCGATTGAGGACGTTGGAAGAGTAATGGAAATAATGTTGGTATGAATAAAAATTGATAATTTATAAAGCGAAAGAAAAACTGTACCAGCAACTCACGATGAGTCTTCGGTTCAGTAAATGTTAGAGACTGTACTGCTTCTAGGGCAAAGATTGACGGGTCTGTAGATCACACTGGATAAATCCATATCTGTTAACCCATTCGAGACCGTGTGTGCAATTGATTTCCGAGGCTATAACAGGCCTGCACACCGTGTGTGCAATAACAGTAATGTGCAATTATCAGTAAACTAGTTGTATAAATAAGATTTTTCTTGAACTAATAAAATCTGCACAGGAAAACAAATTTTGGATTGGTTTCACTGTGTTATTCAACTTATTTTTTTTTTAATTTTTACTAATTTTTAAAACATTTCTTTACATTATATTCTGTTCTTTATTATTGAAAATTTGTAGCCCGGCAGGTGGCCCTAGGATTTTTTAAGGGAGTAAAAAATCCCTAGTTACGCCGTCCTTCGGAAGGGACGTTAAACAGGGGTCTCAAGCCTGTACCGTGTCAGGTACTCGTTAAAAATCCCTATCCTAATTAAGCCTGTATAGGCAAAATTTAGAGCTCCCACTGTAGCATCGTCCGATTAGCCATAGCAGCATAAAGAGACGTTAAATGAACAAACAACAAATCTGGCCTTACTTTTTTTATATCGCCCATAGTTTTCCAGCAATATGCTTTGTATTATATAGTATAAACCCCTATCTAAACCCCAATACGGTATAGGGGAATTAATGAAACACTATGTTATATGAGCCGTTTATTTTGAAAGTGGCCTAACTCCGTTTTTCAATTTTTTGCCAGTTACCATGGTTACACGTACAACTTCACATTATATATCAGTGAAGCATTTCAGGTTGCTGATATTCCGAGCAAATACGATAAGTTTTTGACACATAAGTTTTCAGAATTAGTTCAATAACTAAACCGTGTAGTTTGAAAGTGGCCTAACTCCATTTATTTTATACTTATATCAAGATATTTACTATTTATAATGTCTGAAAGCAGTGGTGAAGGGTCGGAAAGGTAATAATTTTATTGTAAATGAAATGAGACAAAAAGATTTTATATCAACAAAATTATTAGAAGACACAATTTTTAAAAGGGTAAAGAATTCTGATTGAGAATCAGTAAACTGGTTACAAATATGCGTTTTGTTAGAAATGAACCGTATAAAATTTTCTATAAGACATCAATGAATGAGAATGAAAATTTGAAAGTCCTGAATTTATTACCACGTCGGGGTAGACCAAGAAAATTCGAAAACATTGTATTGACACCACTCTATAAAAATATCAGACAAATAACAACAGCAAAATTCAAGGACATGATTGACCTTTTGTGATATATACCACCGGAACATCATGATTTCTTCAAATCCCTTTCACACGAGCAAAATGTAGATGAATAGTAAATTGTTTATTATTTATTGTAAATTGTTTGTTTGTAATAAATTTATGTTTGTAATTTTATATGTTCTTTAATTAAAAAATGTTTTGAATCGCATAAATTGTGTTTCAGAAGTGTTTTAATAATATGTAAAATAAATTGAGGATTGTTTTTTCAATTTTCAATCTTAAATTATGTTGAATGAACTTGGGTACCTTCAAATTTTATAATGAATCTGGTTGTTAATTTTGAAAGTGCCCTAACTCCATTCTTGATAAGAAAACGCACATTATTCACTTAATAATTGTTACAATTTTAATAGCAACCATAAATTTAACACCCTTAGATACACTTAAACAGTATGACTCATTAGTATCCTATATGTATATTTTTTAAATCATTGAAACGCAAACCCTTAAATATCTCCATTTGAAGATAAATGAAGGTAGGCCACTTTCAAAATAAACGGCTCATATGATAAGCCTGGTTTTTATTTACAGTGGCTACTTAAAACAGTGATATAATGTGCTAATACAGGTTTCACTTGTCAACTGGAATTGGTCTACACTTTCTGTAGGGTAGGTTGACAGTAAACAAAACATCAGCTGTTAACAGAAAAAAGAATCAACCTATTTCAGCAGTGCTACCAACTTCATTCACACCAATAGGCCTAGTTTTTCAGTTATTTAGTTTAAATGTTAAAGCTGTTCAATTCCTAAACGTTAAATGAACAAACAAACAAACAATATTATTGAAAGCAAAATAACGATTTTATATTATCTATGTCCTCAAGGTAGTATCCTTGGTCCAATCCTATATACAGTTTATACAGCTGACATCCCAACTCATCCTAATACTATCCTTACCACGTATGCTGGTGATACATGTGTATTATCAGTCAACACCAATCCAGTTATTGCATCCCAAAGTCTCCAATCCCATATCACTGATCTTGAAGAATGGTGTCAAGACTGGAGAATTAAAATAAATTCTCAAAAATCGCATCAAATCACTTTTACCTTACGTCGTAAACCAATGACTTGCTGCCCTACAGTATCCTTTAATAATATCCCTCTGGTGCCTGTAGAACAGATCCGATACTTAGGGTTGCACCTTGACAAACGATTAACCTGGAATCCTCATACAAGACTGAAAAGACAAGAAACCGCACGACGTTTCAGGCTACTTCAACACTTACTAGACAAACGTTCTAAGCTCCCAATTAACTACAAAAGACTCATCTACATGACCATCATACGACCTATTTGGACTTACGGAGTAGAGCTTTGGGGCTCCACTAAGCCATCGAATTCCTCTCGTATCCAATCCTTACAGTCCAAAATCCTTCGTAAAATCCTCAATGCTCCTTATTTTGTTAAGAATAAACTCATCCATAACGACCTTAATGTCCCTTTTGTTGCTGATTTGGCCCGAACCCGTTATCTATCCTTTCATAACAAACTTCATTACCACTCAAACCCTCTAGTTTCAAACCTAGCTTCCTCTTCAATTCCCGATAATCCTCCGAGGCGTCTGAAAAGAAGATGGCCACGTGACCTCCTTACTTGAACTTAGATGGTAGATTTGAGTACTACCAGTGGGTAGTTTATCTACATTTCATTATCATGTCATTATATATCACTTAGCCTATTTACTTGTTGTATTATTGTAATACAGTTGTAGATATCAATAAATAAATTAAAAAAAAAATAAAATATTATCTATGTATTTTTTAAATAAATGTATTTTTTTTAATGATGCATTTTCATTTAATGTTAGAGAGGTAATACAAGAAAATACATACATTTTATTTTTACATTACATTACCTGTATTACTAGTTTTCCATACTTGTATGTCTCACCTGTTTTATATTTGTAACTTTGTATGTATTTTCTTTACTTTATCACCTTTCTGTTCACACATATTGTTATTCTTAATTATTTTCTATATACTATCCTATGCTATTTCGCCACTTTTCAATACTCTTTACATTTTTCTATAATTCCTAGTAAAGCAATGTTCTTATAGTTATTTTTCTGTTTTTCCTTCTCAGCCCTGAAGATGGCCTACACTATAGGCCGAAACGTCGGCACTTATAATAAGTATGTTTTTTCTTATTTAGTGTTATCATTGACTGCACCCACAGACTAATTGTATGCTTCATTATTTTCATATTAACTTACATGGCGCAATAAAAATTTTCCGAGGAGCGAGCTGCAGACCCGGTATGCAATTATCTTATTTATGTGAATTCACTTGCGAATTGAGTGATTTCCATAGTAAACATGTTTTTTTTAATTAAAAATGAACAATATTAAGAAAAAAAACAAAATTCGCTCCTGGGGACCGTGTTTGAAAAAATCTTCGTCTCGAATGAGTTAACAGATGATACAAAAGATTTCATTCGACAATACGTCGCCATTATCCTTATTTTCTTTCTCTTAAAAAAAACAACAACAAAAGAACTATACCCGTACAACCCATGAAGTGTCCGTAGTAGAGAATTTACAGTTCCAACGACAACGGTTAGGCATGGTGGTGATTAGACAGAAATCATACTCATCCATTACGGGTATGCATAGAGACTGGGTGTGCCATAGAAGAGTCTGTAGATACTGTTAAATGATGAAATAATTTATCTGTCACAGCCGAAATTAATCACGTAATCTGCAACGTACATAGTATAATGCAAACGTATTAAATAAATAAGTCTTACTAGCTTATGCCCGCGGCTTCGCTCGCGTGGAATTCGGCCTGCCACATACAGTTTCGTGAAAGATCATTTTAAATAAATAATTTAATAATTTTTTTTAAATATAAGTTACTCGTACATCCATAATTTCAGATGTCTAACTTCAAAACTGGCGGATTCTCTACAACCTTTGAACCCCCATTATATTAAAAGGAAAACCCTTGGGGTGGAATTATCCAAATTTCTTTCTTAAACTATACAAAGAACCTATCTACAAATTTCAAGAGGCTAAGTTCCTGATTTGCCTTTAATTATGTACTATAACGGGGGGGGGCATGCCCACGTGACCCCACATAAATCTGCCCTTCATGTAGCCTATGATGTATAACCTATTTTATTCAATAAGTTTCATCCAAAGTACTTTTTGCGTAAATGAGCAACAAACTTTCACATTTATAATATTAGTAAGATTAGTAGGATATCAAAACAAATAGTTTCACTCCTGTCCTTTCTAGTATTTTAACAACTATTATCATGTGATTTGCCTTTAATTATGTACTATAATGGATTCTCTACAGTACCTAAAAAACTGTCGGGGGGGGGAGGGGAGGAGGGGCACGTGCCCTACTGCGCACCCCCCCAAATTCCTCGCTTGCTATAGCCTATGTGTTATTCTGATGTATAATCTATATTACTGTAACGTTTCATCCAAATCCATTCAGTAGTTTTTGCGTGAAAGAGAGACAAACATACAAACATTCACATTTATAATATTAGTAAGATTAGTAGGATATCAAAACAAATAGTTTCACTCCTGTCCTTTCTGTTATTTTAAAAACTATTATCATGTGATTTGCCTTTAATTATGTACTATAATGGATTCTCTACAGTACCTAAAAAACTTTCGGGGGGGGGGCACGTGCCCTACTGCGCCCCCCCAAATTCCTCGCTTGCTATAGCCTATGTGTTATTCTGATGTATAACCTATATTACTGTAAAGTTTCATCCAAATCCATTCAGTAGTTTTTGCGTGAAAGTGAGACAAACATACAAACTTTCACATTTATAATATTAATAATTTAGTAGTTTTTTTTAAATTGCAACTGATGATTGAGATTTAAAAATGCTCATTAAGTTTAGATTCAGGGGTTGTGCAGTGGTTAGCGTGGTAACTCTCTATGGCAAAGATGGAGGATTCGCAGACCGACAGTTGGTTGTTAATTTATTAATAGGGAGTAAAAAATCTCTGGCAATGCTGTCATTCAGATGGAACATAAAATGTCAGTCCCTAGCCTGTAGATAGGATTAGATCGCTACACTAATTACACCTGGATAGAAAAAATTTAGGGCGCCTACTGTAGCATTGTCAGATTAGCAGTAATAGCATAAAATGATGAATTATTAAATAAACAAAGATTGTTGTATTTTTCTTTAACATTTAACTATTCCGTATTGTTCTTTAATATTCTTGTATAATGCTTACGATTTTTTTTTATATATACACAATTAGTTATCTCTGGGAGCGGTGTGGCTCAGTAGTCGAGCACTGAGTTGCCATGCCGGAAATCCTGGTTCAAATCCCGCTGCAGGCAAGACTTTTATTTAGTCTGTTTGCAGCCACAACATGGATATGACCTGGACCCCCATTGCCCCAGCTGCGGAGTCCCGGAGACTGCCGAGCACGTGGTAGCATCCTGCATCGCATACGACGCCCTGAGGACGAGGTTGTCCACAAAGACCGGTATATATGCGATAACCGAAGACGTGTTCCCCGAGCTAGTGGAGGAGGAGAACTACACCAGCTTTAGGGAGTTCGTATACGGATGGAAAGAGGCCGTAGGATCGGCCCACTTCATGATTACGAGAAGAGGAAGGCCACCGGGAAGACCGCCGGACCAACCTATGGAGGACTCCGAGGACGAGGGTTAAAAGAGAGGAAGAAGACGAGGAAAGGATAAGGTGTAGCCCTAAGGTGTACAACCGTGCACCGGGCTACACCATAGTTCCATACACCATGAGTGGTGAACCCCCATTCATGGCAAAAAACCTGTATGCCGTTGGCAGGAAAGGTGGTAAAAAAAAAAAAAAAAAAAAAAAAAAAAAAAAAAAAAAAAAAAAAAAAAAAAAAAAAAAAAAAAAAAAAAAAAAAAAAAGTCTGTTTGCAGCCGGAGATGGATCATGTAGGATATAGGACCCTCCTGGGGCTCACGCAGCCTAGGTTGAGCGTGACCAAGGACAAGTCACCTCCTTGCAGAACCGTTGTCCATGAAACAGTACAGTTTCTACCATGTACTGAACCCCAGACCCGTTCACGGGTTATGGTGGTACAGTTTTTTTTTGATAATTAGTTATCTATTTATCATTTCCGCAATCGCTATTATTTACGAAACAGAACATAGTCCAAATATGCAAAAATTCCTCAACGGAATTGCAACGTAAATATTACATTAATTGTTAAAATAAATTATCAGTGATCACCCTTCATTGATAAACGACATGCAATTCATAATGTGAAAACACAAAGCGAGGTAAACAGGAAATTTATTTTCAATCTTCTACCCAGCGCCTTGTCGCCATTCTTATCAACTACATGATTTAATTGAACAACATGTCAGAAAATATTCTTTATCTGGTCATAATTGGAGTAAATAATTATTTGAAGGATGTGGAGTGGTTTAGCTCATTGTGTATAGCGCTGAGTTGATACACTGGAAGAAAGCTGGCTCAAATTCAGCTGTAGTAGATAAATTAATTTATCTGTTAACAGAATAGTATATTCTGAGAACCCCCTGGAGCATCTTTTTTTTAAATTTATTTATTTATGATTTTTACAATAGTAAAATACAGAGATAGTTTGGTTAGAAGTTTAACAAAAATAATAGTATATAAAAATAACAGAATAGTAAACATACAGAAAAGGAAAGTAGATAATTATAATACTAAACATTGTAATGAAGGTAAAATCAAAAATATGGCCTTGAGTCAACTCTGCATAAAAATATGGAAAAATCTTGGAATAAAACTTATATAATTCAAAAGTATTATTTTGTGGGTAAACAATCATATATGTATCAATGGGTCAGAGCTATTCTAGTACTTAGTGCTTTATATAGGAAGTTACACAGATTAATTACATCATTGTTGTGTTTAGGAATCAGAACTGTATAAATATTGTGATCGTATGAACTTACATATTTATTTCTAGGTTATGCATAAAATGGACAGTCGAAAAGGATATGGTTTAAATCGTCACGTGATGCATTTACGCATATAAGGAAATTGTCTTCAGTATTAATTCTGTGGGTTGTTTTATTGGCGTGAACAACTTTTTGTTTGCTGGGGGAAACTCTAATTTGGCTTAGGAGTATTATTCTCTCTACGGGTAAATCTGATGTCAGGTATGGTTGAACTGAATTTATACAGAATATATTTTTGTACAAAGCATTGTACCGTAAATCGGGGTGAATAGAAACAGTGGGGTGAATAGAAACGAAACTTCATTTTTTTATTTATAATTTATTTCCGATATAACTATGAGTAAAATGTGGCAACTTTAATTTTTTTTTAAGTCGCTATACTTAAGGCTGAAAGGGAAATAATGGTTTGTTTGGTTAGCAGCACAGGTTCCTGTTTGTATGTCTTGTTGAATTTTACCACACGATTTTTGTGTTTTTTTGTTTGATTTTCCCAGGTAAGTCATAATACGTAGTGTTCTTCAAAGTAAATAGCTGTACAAAGCATAGTTTAATTATTCATATAAAAGATTAAGGCTTAATTTAAGCTTTAACTTTAACAATATTATTTCAAAAATTATTCATGTTTTTTAAGTTAGGTTTTCAGAATTTATGGGGTGAAGAAAACTTTAATACTAAATCACATTTATACTATATAAAATATATATTATGTGTTTTATATTTATGTTAGAATCTTATTTGACACAGCAGGACCCTATAAAATGCCAAGAAAATACAAACCGGTGGTTGGAGGGGGCTACAAAAAGCATGATCCAAAAACAATCGAAAATGCACTTTCTGACATACAGAAGGGACTAAGCCTTCGGAAGTCTGCTGAGAAACATGGTTTGCATTATAGTATTATATATCGACACTTGAAAAGAGGCCTCAATATGAAGAACCATGGTAGTCAGGCAGCTCCATCTCTCGATTCAAAGGCATGATATTTTTCAAAGATGACCTGTCCGATTTCACAATTTATTAATCATAATTTAATCTTGTTAAATACGGTAATTGTCTACCTATTCAATTTCTTTACTTATAGTTATGTACTGAAATAAATCATATCATATACGTTGAGAAATAAATTTGTATTTATCCATTTACAAATTAAAAATACCATATTTAACTGTTTCCATTCACTCTCGATTCGTTTCAATAGAAAAAAGTATGAAATCGAAGTACTGTTTCTATCCACCCCCATTTACGGGGTGAAAAGAAACACCACGTTTTAATTTTTTTTCTTTAAAATGAAATAAAATTTAAAAAATTAAATACTATAAACAAATAGGTCTAACAAAGACCTGTGGTTGGTCAAAAAATTGTGTATCTAGAACAACTACAAATATGGAAAATTTCAAACCAAAGTTGAAAATTGTTTCTATTCACCCCGTTTTACGGTACTGAGAGAGCTCTATTTACATCGTCATCGCATAAGCTTTCTGTTAATGTATGTTTTAGCACTAATTGGGACACAGGTTATATTATTTGGTTGAAAAAACAACCTCCCTGATGACCGTTGTCCAATAGGAACAGTACTCGGACAGTCACAGCCATGAAATGAACCCAAAACATTGTCAATGTTGTATTGTATAAATTGGCATTTTTGAGCTACGCCTTCAGTAGAAATCGTACTGCATAAATATTTTTAATTCAGGAACATCCCTGATATTCCAGTTCCAACATACCTTTTTTGTTTTAATAAACTAATATTTTGAGTTTTATCATGCTTGAACTTGAAGTATATGAGGAAAAAAAACCTGCACTACTACAACCCGTAGACGGGACTGGGTCATTAGTTCAAGTACAACAATTGTGGAGGAAGTTTATTTTTCCTTGATCACGCTCAACCCCCCAATTCCCCCCCTTATTTTGGGTACCCACTTTAAAGAGTCTGGTTGAGTCCAAGGAGGGTCCTAGATCCTATATGATCCATCTGCCGCTGCAAACAGACTAAATAAAAGCCTTGCCTGCAGCGGGATTTGAACCAGGATTTCCGGCATGGCAACTCAGTGCTCTACCACTGAGCCACTCCGCTCCTAATCAATAAATGATAAAAGCGATTAATTAAACTGTAACAGGATAGTTATAATTCTGTCAAGCTTTGAGGAAAATAGTAGGTATCTCTTCCCCCACAGAACGCCCACGCTACTCACCGACAAATCGTTTAAACCCACCGTGTCATACTGAAAATGGATTTGTATCATTAAACATAATAAAATAACTTTGATGCCTTTTGTGCTTTTTGAAAACATGATTTAATAATAAATCATATCTTGTAATTGTTTTTTTTAATTATTAATTTAGTTGAAATAATAGGTTTGTGAAATTAAATTTACTTGGGAAAAGGTGTTCAGTTGTTGATTTTTCATAAATATTTACCTGTTTAACATTTATCATAATGACTACAATGATTTAAAAAATTGTACGATAAATTTACTCGATGGACGAGGATTTCCATTACGTTTATTCAGTCAAATATTAATCATAAAATACTTCTACTATACATATATAGCATCGAAATCTATAAAATATTAAATTATATTTGCTATTTAAGTGTCTAATTATTATTTTGCAAGCCGAACGGCAGACCAACAACCATTTTAAAAATTGTATAACTGTTCATTTAATTGTACTACAAATAGGTACTTAAGTTTGATTAGTGCTCATTAAATATGCGTACAATATTTAAATGTATTAATTGCGTATATTGCAATAAATGTGTATTTGTATTGAGATACTGAGTATTTTACATCATATAAACAATTTTTTTTTTTTAATATTTTATATTTAAAATAATGGGTAGCCCTGCGACCTGCAAACCGGGTTCGAATCCCGGCCAAGACAAATCTTTTCTCTTCAAAATAAAAATATTTAAAAAATAATCACCATCAAAATATAATAAATAAAAAATAATTAAAATAAATTATTTTTTGTATTTTATATTTGTTTTATAGATAAATAAAATATATAGTTTATAAGGAATTGTCCTAATCTTATATTACTGTATCTTTGTATTAAAATAACAGTCGTAAGATGAATAAACAAAGGATTTGTTAATTTTGTTATGAAATTAATGCATATTTAAATTTATAGCTGAGACATTATTAATATAAAGGTATTTCTATAAGTATTACTAGAATTTTTTCAAGGAGTTTAGTCAAATATTTAAAAAAAATCTTATTGTTAATCTTATTATTATTTTTAATCTAGAATAACACCTTCATCTCGAGTTTTTGCAAACAAAGAAGTTTAGATGTGTTTTGTGTTAGCATTTATAACAGCTGCGTGTGTTTTGATGTCTCAAAGCAAAAATTAATATTATTTAATAAAAAAATATAGACGGTTTAAAGTTAATACAAATTTTTGATATGGGTTTATGGCGAAGGTCATTTCAAGGTTATACCTTTATTTCAAGATTGACTTAGTAATTTTTTCTCACATTATAATACCATTAAACGATTGTATTTGGCAGGAATGTACTCAGTTTGATTTTCATTTTTGTTTTTCGTTTGATATTTTTAAAATTGTGATTTAAAAATTTTGAATATACACCAATACCGACAAAACCTGGACCACATTCTTGTTTTCAGTATTTCAAAGTTCAAGAAATCTCTCATAAAGCTACCCTTGTCTTTAAAAATGATTTATAGAACTGTAAAACTATTGTCGAACCAGAGACCCAGGTACTTCTCAGGTGTACAGGTGCTAGGGTTCAAGATATGGCAAGCCATAAAACTGGGACCGAAAGACTTTTCCTAATCTTCAGGGGGAACTTGAGTGAGGTATGTCAGTTTGAAAAAGGTTCACAGGGTACTTGCCGTGCTTGGGAATATTTTAGAAACTATAATACTAAAATATCTATTTATTTCTTATTATATTTTTAAATTCTTCAACCAAATCTGTAGCAAAGACACGGTGTTTCCACTTAAGAAGGATAGTCAGATTGAATGAGTTGGAAGTCCTCCAGCCAAATGTCCTTTAGATATACATAACTCTTAAAAAAAAAGTTATATTCAAAATATTTTATTTTACTGTTAATTTTAAGCTAAATTTTATTATTTTAAAAAATAGAGATCGGAGTGGCTCAGTGGTAGAGCGTTGAGTTGCCGTGCCGAAGGTCCTGGGTTCAAATCCCGCTTCTGGAGGATTTTATTTAATCTGGTAACGACTGGTAACCGTCCTCTGGCTCACTCAGCTTATGTAAAGTGGGTACCCAAAATAAGCGGGAAAATCTAGAAATTGGAGCATGATCTAGGATAAATCACTTCTCAGGACAATCTTGGCCTAGGAAACAGTCAGTGTTGTACTGGTAGTGATTTTTTTTTTTTTATTATTTAAAATTTTATGTAATTTATATTATGAGTGATGAACTTTTATTGATTTTACGACAAATAATAAATTTATTTCGTTTTCAACCCTTTAAAGACCAAACTCGTTTTCCATTGAATTTTTTAATTTTTGTTTCTTAGTATTCCCTTTCTTATTTTTATATTTAAACATTTTATTGATCATTACAAAAAAAAAAAATTGTTTTTGTACATTTTTTTTAATGTACCCAATTGGGAGCAAAAAATTTAATGGCTTGTTGAGGGGTCTAATCAATATATAAGTCAATTTACGAAATCGACTTATTGTGATAAATTTAGTTTTAAATTATTTGTGATACATTCCTAATCTTACTAATATTATAAATGTGAAAGTTTGTATGTTTGTCTCTCTTTCACGCAAAAACTACTAAACGGATTTGGATGAAACTTTACAGTTATATAGTTTATATATCAGAATAACACATAGGCTATAGCAAGTGCGGATTAGGGGAGGGGAGCGCACAGGGGCACGTGCCCCCCCTGACAATTTTTAAGATACTGTGGAGAATCCATTATTAAAGGCAAATCACATGATCATAATTGTTAAAATGACAGAAAGAACATGAGTGAAACTATTTGTTATGATATCCTACTAATCTTAGTGATATTATAAATGTGAAAGTTTGTATGTTTGTCTCTCTTTCACGCAAAAACTGGACGGATTCGGATGAAAATTATTGAGTAAAATAGGTTATACATAGGCTACAGCAAGGGCAGATTTATTTGGGGGCACGAAGGCATGTGCTTTATAGTACATAATTAAAAGCAAATCAGGAACTTAGCATCTTGAAATCTGTATAGGTTCTTTGTATAGTTTAACAAAGAAATTTGGATAATTCCACCCCAAGGGTTTCCCCTTTAATATAATAGAGGTTCAAATGTTGTATAGAATCCGTCAGTTTTGAAGTTAGACATCTGAAATTTTGGATGTACGAGTAACTTATATTTTAAAAAAATAATTAAATTATTTATTTTAAATGAACTTTCACGAAACTGTATGTGGCAGACCAAATTCCACGCGAGCGAAGCCGCGGGCAAAAGCTAGTAATATATAAAAATTAATGGATTCATAATCGTAGTTTTTAAAATCGTAGCGGGAAAATGAGAAAAACTGACCGATTGCTACAAAAATCTACGATTTCAAAAATTTGTGGAGTCGATTTCGGTCACTCTTTTTAAAAAGAAAAAATATTTTCATACAATTTAATGTTTTATTTAATTGTAATTAAATTGATAAAGCATTTGGTAAAGCAGAAATATTGTTAAAAAATTCTGAAATCTATGTTCTCAAATGGGAACAATAGTTAGTAAACGGTTAATAGCAATAAAGAACTATCGAAAAATCCCAATAATATCCAATTAGGAGAAGACTTAGTTTCATTGGAAATAAAAAAAGAATGGAATTAAGAAGACTTACAAAACAAATATTTCCATATTTCAAAAACAAAAAGAATAAGAATCAATGCTACAGACCTGACTGAATCTATGCAAGAAGGTATGCAAAAGGGGGAATCAAATGGCAACAACAAAAACGGAAGAATTTTAACCCAAAACATATCAAAAGCTATTGTTTAACGTGATCCAAAGTTGTCCGAATTCGACCTGCTGTAGTATAAGCAATGATTTTTTTAAATTTATCACTCCTTCAAAAGAATAATTTTATAACTCAAAACAACTAATTCTTCAATAGAGATATTTGAAAGTTCCATGTCTTGTCAAAATTAAACTAGATGAGTTAAAAAAATATATAAACTTTTTTTATATTTGGGTATTGGTAAAGCAAGGCTTAGCTATTGTAATAAATAATAAAATTCTTTTATTAACCATTTGAAAATTTTTAAAATCTGATTTTTGTTTTTAATTTAAATCATTTCATTATTCCCATAAAACTTCAAGTTCAAACATGATATAACTCAAAATATGACTGTATTAAAAAAAAAATGTTGGAAATGGAATATCAGACATGTCGTTCCTGAATCAAAAAGCTTCAACCAATAAAATTGCTACAGCAAAAAAAACCTGTACAACTGCAACTCATGAAGGGTCTGGGTTTCATTACATTGTAGAGACTGTACTGTTTCATGGGGAAACACTTGTCCTAGGTCACGCTCAACCGCCAGATTTTTCCCCCTTATTTTGAGTTCCCTATTTTTATAATATTTTATAGAGGCTGGTTGAGCCCCAGGAGGGTCCTAGATCCTATATGATATATTTCCGGCTGCTACAAGACTAAATTCTTGCCTGCAGCGGGATTTGAACCAGGATTTCCGGCATGGCAACTCAGTGCTCTACCACTCCGCTCCCAATTGCTATTGAATGATAAATTTGGCCCCTGGTTTTGGCAGTTCTTTGATTTAAAAAAAAAAAAATCCATTACTCTACCGCATACAGGATACAGGATACACAAAGCTTGAATGAATCACTAGATCTTGAGATGTTCTTCACAGTATTTCGGGTTGCTATGAGTAACTATTTACTGATTAACACAGTGTTCTGGGTATCATGATGGCATTCCTTAGTGATTCAAAGGTGAACAAATAATACTATCACATCTTTCGGTTTTAGTCCTAATCATTCTATTTACTTTTTTTAAATACACTCCTTAATTATAAGAGAATGTAATAATAAAAAAAACGACCTTCCAAATGATAAAAAGAGTTGCTAAGCTTCCGGTAGAGCTCCAAGTTAAACAATGACAAATGATTCAATTATTAACAGAATATTTCTTATTTTCCTAAGAAATTTCTCTCTAAAGGATGGCCCATTGTTTCGACATGAATGAAGTAATGCTATACACTATACACTAATAAAGTTTTAGTCTGTTAGCAGCCAGAGATGAATCCTATGGGATCTAGAAACCTCCTGGGGCTCAACCCGTCTCTATGAAGTGGGTGCCCAAAATAAGGAGGAAAATCTGGTGGTTGAGTGCATTGGCTTAACTAGAGTTGACTCATGGGGGGCTTAACCCCCACCGGTCAACCACTCCAACATATTACTCCCTTCAAAAAAATGTCTCGTAATAGAGGTATAATATGTACTATACTATAAAATCATGTAACTTCAAATTAAATAAATATATTATAATTTTTTATAAATGTTATTTACGTTATAAAAGCTATTTTTGGAAGGGCAATCAAGAAATAGCTTTTAAACACAAGTAACCCTATTTATTGGTTACAATAACTTACTATAGTTAATTGCATAGGGAACTTTCTAGACCCATCCAGACTTTACTTCTACATTTTAAGAATTGTCTAAACTGTTCTTCTCACATTTGCGATATTATTGTTGCCGATAGATGCCACTACTGCCGCTATAATAATATTATTAATTGTAAATGAACAGTATTACGTTTTGGTTTGTCATTTTAGTGTACCTTTTATTTATTAAAATAACTGTTTGCACTTTCTTTGTTGCGTTTTAGGCATTATTGACCCTTAATTCTGTAATCCCACAATAATATCTTTG
Organism: Arma custos; assembly: GCA_037127475.1. Lineage (NCBI taxonomy): Eukaryota > Metazoa > Arthropoda > Insecta > Hemiptera > Pentatomidae > Arma > Arma custos. Next base: position 8,466,208 of record CM073764.1, read on the forward strand.
AAAAGTCAAATCCTTAAAAGTTTTATTTTTTTTAAATTGTTACTTACAATTTTTTTTAAATTTCTTCTAAGCAATGGGGGGGAGGTTACATCCCCAATAAATAAAAATAACTGATCTTGCACTTCTGTAGAATGAACAAAAAGAAGCAGCCCTCCCCTCGTTACCCCTCGCACAGCCGCGGCACAAGAAACAGTACAGTCTCTACCCTTTCAAGGCTTGTAGAGGTACAGGTTTACAGATGAAAAAATAATTTATAGCTTATAAGAAAAATGTCTCAATCTCATTTTCACTGCATTCTCTGTATTGAAATAATAGTCTTAAATCTAATTATTGCAATAAGATTTTAGCATGTTTTATTTTTTAAATATGCTTTCCATTTAAATTTAAAAAGTATTATATATTTTGTGTAATGGCTTAAAAAATCAGGAATAGTGGTTTTGTGATTCGCTAATTTTTTAAAATATTAATAATTTAATTGGTCAGAAACTGTATAGGCTAAAAGTCAAGGATACGCACTGCTTGGAGAGAGAGCTTTTCGGGAAAAAAAACTAAAAGAGGATGTGGTTCTTGCGGGAAGGAAGGAGAGACGAGGGAGAAAATGGACTAAGGAAGAGCGAGAGGAACAGTCCAGGAAGATAAGAAATGGCGGAGAGTGTGAAGAAGATTATTAAGTGATATTCGCGTGGTCCTTGCTGGCTGATTCTGGGGGAAAAAATTAACTGGTCGAGTAAAACAAAAGACTAAACAAAAAGTAGTTCCTTAATCCGTTGCTAGGCAACACCGATAAAATTTTACATCACAATAAACTATTAAATAAATATTTGTGAATGAACCCTTCAGCGTGAAGAGAATTCAGGTTTGGTAAATTTGAAAATAGAGGTCAGCAAAAATAGCACCGTTATGTAAAGTTGTTGTTTTTGGATGTGATGAAAGCACTCGTAATTCAATTCCTTATAAGTATTTTTAGAAAAGAAAAAACCTGTCCATCATTGCTCTTGGGTCTGTTACGGAAACGCATGCAACACGGAAACAACTGTTATAACATAATAGAAATAAAAATGTAAAGAAAGAATCATTTAGTTTACTTATAGTACATATGATTTACTCAGTCATTAAAATGAATTTCTTAGAATTGGCCAAAATAGTTAAAAATCAAGAATCAAGCATAAAATAAGTTCAACATAAGGGTATTATACATCAAGAAAGACTCTGTTCCAAGGGACATGAAATGAAGTAACCTCAGGAGCTCATACTCGAAGAATCGAATCTCTATGGTCATCTCTCAAGAGAAGGAACAAGAGAGAATGCGGTACCCACCGGACGATGATAGATCCGTACCTGTGTGAATATATTTGGAGGAGGAGATACGAAAACAGCGATTTATTTGAGCAGATCCTGAAGAATATTGTGGATTTTTGTCCTCCAAATTGAAAATGTATATGGAGAACGGAGATAGATGGGGGGTGCAGTCAAAAAAACACCAAATAAGTACTAGACTTATATTTATTAAGTGCCGATGTTTCGACCTACAGTGTAGGCATCTTCAGGGCGTCTGGGAGAGGAGCAAAAACCGTCGTTGTTCAGCCGGTGCATCAAGCTGCTCCTCTCCCAGACGCCCTGAAGAAAGCCTACACTGTAGGTCGAAACGTCGGCACTACTAAATAAAAGTCTAGTACTTATTTGGTGTTTTTTTGACTGCACCCTCCAACTATCTCCGTTCTCCATTTTATCATCCAGTCAACTATTTTCCTCTCACACATGAAAATGTATATGTTCTTTTATTTCTATTAGGTTATAACAGTTATCAATAAAAGTTATAACTGTTATAAATTTATAACTCCATATATAATTAGGTTACATGTTAAATTTCTGAAACATATGGAGTTATTTCGTATAAGTAATCATAATTAACGAATGCATGCCTTTTACTGAATCCAGTACATGGTAGAGACTGTACTGTTTCTAGGACAACAGTCGGGAGGTGATTTGTCTGAGATTACGCTCAACCAATTAATGGTACCCACTTTCTAGAGTCTGGATCAACCGAAGGAAGGTCTGTATAACACAGGGCTTATCCATTGCTGTTAAAAGATTAAATAAATTATCTACCAAAGCGGGATTTGAATCCGGAACCGTTAGTTTAGCAACGCTGTACTCAGCACACCGAGAAAGCACGCTCCCCTTGTATTTTTAGATCGGTTAAATTACTGTTTGTTTGTTTGATCATTTAACGTCACTTTTGCTGTTTTTGGCTAATCGGACGATGCTACAGTGGAAGCTCTAAATTTTGCCTATCCAGATTTAATTAGGATAGGGATTTTTAACGAGTACCTGACATCTTGCAGGCTCGGGACCCCCGTTTAACGTCCCTTCCGAAGGACGACGTAACTAAGGATTTTTTACTCCCTTAAAAAATCCTAGGGCCACCTGCCGGGCTACGAACCCGCGATCTTGTGCTTAGTAGTTTGTTACGCTAACCACTAGACCACAGGTCGCCCCTGGGTTAAATTACTAAATCTATACAATAATAATAATATGATACCAAAACTAGTAATAAAATTAAATTCATTTTTTACCAAGTGTTTTTATAAACGACTATAACATTAATTTATTAGATAAAGCTTTATTTCTCAGAATCAGACGTTATTGCAATGTTTATATAAAATAAATAAATTTATTATTTACATAACTCTCATTCAAAAGAACAACGACATAACTCAAAAATTGGCAATAATTAAATCATCCATATTCTTGTAACTCGTTTTATCCAAGTTTTATTTTTAAAATTTTATTTTATCTAAGATTGAAACGACAAGATACAGCACGCCGTTTCAGGCTACTTCATCATTTACTAGACAAACGCTCTAAGCTCCCAATTAATTACAAAAGACTCATCTACATGACCATCATACGACCTATTTGGACATACGGAGTTGAGCTTTGTGGCTCCACTAAGCCATCGAATTCCTCTCGTATTCAATCCTCACAATCCAAAATCCTTCGTAAAATCCTCAATGCTCCTTACTTTGTTACGAACAAAGTAATCCATAATGACCTTAATGTCCCGTTTGTTGCTGATTTGGCCCGAACCCGATATCAATTTTTTCACGACAAACTTCATTCCCACTCAAACCCACTAGTTTCAAACCTCGCAACCTCTTCAATTCCTGATAATCCTCCGAGGCTTCTGAAAAGAAGATGGCCTCGTGACCTTCTAAGTTGAACTTGATATTTGAGTACTGCCACCGGATAGTTTCTCTACTTATATATTTCATGTCAATTTTCTATTTACTTGTTGTACTGCCCAGCCCTGAAGAAGGCCTGCAATGTGGGTTCGTAACGTCCGTTTCAAATTACATTCTTTACATATTTACATGTTAAGATATATTACGTAAGCTATTATTTACATAGTACAAATTTTCAAGTGTTCTCCAAATGAAGTGTTTTCGAAATCAATTAATATAGGGCAGTTGTTTGTTGTTTATATTATTATTTCATTTTCAATTAAAAACACTCACCATTAGACGATTATATTTGAATAGTATTTTGACACGAAACATTCTCAGAACGTGTTATCGTTGAGAACATTAGTGATATTTCAATTCAAAAACAAATCAATTAAAGAATATTTCTTTCAACTAGAGCTCTTCTTGATATTTAAATAAATGAATAAATATTTATTAATATTTTGCATGCTATGGCAACGTGTTTAAAAATATCTATAGAGGAGAGGGTTGTGGAATGTCATTAGTGAAGAGATGGCACTAAAATAGGCTAGACCTATTTTTGTCTCAATGAGAAATTTCGTTGGTATGATTGTACATATGTATGCTATGTACAACATATACAATATAAAAAATTTTTTTGTTAGACTCTAATAATCAATATTAATTTAACGTTTTTTTTTAACCTGTACCACTACAACCCGTGATGGGTCTGGGGTTCAGTACAAGGTAGAGACTGTACTGTTTCATGGGCAACGGTTCTGCAAGGAGGTGACTTGTCCTAGATCACGCTCAACCGCCAGATTTTTCCCCCTATTTTGGGTATCCAATTTTTATAATATTTTATAGAGGCTGGGTGAGTCCCAATATGATCAATCTCCGGCTGCAAACAGACTCAAATAAAACAGAATCAAATAATATAAATGATTTTATTTTTAATCATTGATCCAATGCTACATTTTTCTTATCTTTGGTGGAAGGCCTTGATAAATATTCGCGAAAGAAGAATACGGATAGAACAGCCTGGGTTTGACCCCCTCTCTATCAGAATGAGCAATAGCAATAATAAAAATATGTGGGTCCTTCGGAGGTGACGTAAAATGGCTCTCATGAGCTAGTGCATTGGAAAATTCAGGACTCCCACCGTACCATTGTCCGATTAGCCATAGCAGCATCAAGTGAGGTAAAATAAACAAACAAAAAACGATATTCAAAATTTCAGTTTCTTGGTTAATTAAAACCGATTAATTAATATATATTAATAACCGATATAATTAACTTTAAACTACTAACAAACTCCAATCAGACAGAACTAGTGAGCCCCATCACTCGATCCCCCACTCCTTCCATTTTATTAATGTTCAGAAAATCCTTCAGACAATCCTCTCTTAAAATGCAGCTGGTGCAGTAGAAGAGATACAATCTATCATTAGTAATTTTTAATATGTTATTTTTTCAAATATTTATAACAACCAAAGGGGTTAAGAAATAAAAAAAAAAAAAAAAAATTAACTTTAAAATTAATTAAAAATAAAACTGAAGAAAATGTCGAAACATGGAAGTCACTTATTCGATAAGGTTTTTTGAATCCAAGGTTTTAATGAACACTTTTTAGAATACAATATTCAATTTGATATTGCTTCACTAAATCAATGTGCATTAAAAATAATAAGTGAGAATTAAAGAAAAATAGTCGTGAAAATTACCATATAATACGTAGCAATTCCCTCCATACAATTAAGTCATTTTGGAAAAAATTTACTTAGCCACTTGCTCGCCGGGCATGCAGATATATAGTCTGAGAATTTAGAAAACGATCTGCATAGAAACTGTACTGTTTCATGGACAACGGTTCTGCAAGGAAGTGACTTGTCCTAGGTCACGCTCAACAGCAAGGTTTCCCCCCTTATTTTGGATACCCTATTTTTATAATATTTTATAGAGGCTGGGTGAGCCCCAGTAGGGTCCTAGATCCCATATGATCCATCTCCCGCCGCAAACAGACTAAATTTCAAGTAAGTGCCTGCAGCGGGATTTGAACCAGGGTTTCCGGCATGACTACTCGGTGCTCTACCACTGAGCCACTCCCCTCCTTTTCATTTTATATAATATTTATATTATATATATATACATATACATATATATATATATATATATATATATATATATATATATATATATATATATATATATATTTAATAAATAATTGTATTTTATAAATTTCTCTGTATACAAATAATTAAGGGTAATTTAGAAATATCGATTATTATTGATAGATAGATATAATATAACAAGCTATAAATGATTGTGGCTAAAAATTAAATGGATATAATTGTACCTGAATTAATACGGTACCGCTGAGGACATTAGTACTTCATAATACAGGAAAAAAAACTGGATGATCGGTAATACGTTGGTAATCAACAGCAACATCTCAGCCCCACCTCCGATTTTGCATAAAATCGTTTTCTAAATTGTCGTACAATAACAATATTAGATAGAAAGCAGGGTAATTAAGTGGGTTGGCCGTTGAGGTGGATATTGATACAATAATAGAACCGGGATAATAAATTGTAACGTCGGTAACCAATGACGACACTCCACCACAACTCAAGCACCGCATCCGATTTCGCAAAAGTTCGTTTTATAAATTATCGCACAGTAAATTAAAACTAAATAAGAGTTTTAATAATCAGTTATAATATGATAAATTAAACTACAAGAGCCCTACTCCCGATAAATGGACACGTCGCAGGACAGTGTCACCGTATCCCGCCTTGGCCGTACGCCACGTCCCCACTGCCTCTGTGATCTCTCGGGGGCTTCATCCTAGAGCTCAATAAAGATAGTACTACACCGATTAAAAAAACATCAAAGGTTCTTCCATTTGGCAGCGCTCGCGAACATCGCGTGTCCACGCTTCAAGAATGGTCATTGCGTTCCTGTCTGGCAAATCGCTGCCCCGTAGGGTCCAACTGAGATCTGATATCATCCGACAGCAAGATGTCTAAGCTCAAATTATAGTTAGGAAGCATTGATCTATTTAACGTTGTATTACTCTCGTATCCAATCCCTACAATCCAAAACCCTTCGTAAAATCCTCAATGCTCCTTATTTTGTTAAGAATAAAGTCATCCATAACGACTTTAATGTCCCTTTTGTTGCTGATTTGGCCCGAACCCGGTATCTATCCTTTCATAGCAAACTTCATTCCCACTCAAACCCACTAGTTTCAAACCTAGCTTCCTCTTCAATTCCCGATAATCCTCCGAGGCGTCTGAAAAGAAGATGGCCACGTGACCTTCTTATTTGAACTTTGATTTGAGTACTACCAGTGGGTATTTTCTCTACTTGTCATTCTCATGTCATTATTTAACACGCATTCTATTTACTTGTTGTAAAATTGTAATACAGTTGTAAATATCAATAAATAAATTAAAAAACAAACAAAAAAAAAACGTCGTATTATAATCGGACGTTGCTACAGAAGTTCAGGATTCGAATGCGCCTTTAGCAAATAAATGATTTAAACTGCCACGGATGTATCCTGTGAGACTTATAGTGACCTGACCATCCTGGAGCTCACCCAGTCTCCATAAAATGGGCAACCTTAATTGAGTTGGGCGTGAACTCGGGCAAATCACCTCACTGCACAACCGTTTACCTTGAAACAATACCGTCTCTACCATGTACTGAACCTTCATGTTGTAGCGGTAATGGTTCATTTTTATTATATTATTAGTTTATTATTAGCTATTATTTTAAGGGTTGGAAGTAAATTCGGTTAAGGGTAAATATAAAGCCAGTAACCGAAAAGGGTGACATTTTTGTGATATTGTTGTAGAAGGGAATAGTTTTGAGTCATTGAGTTTATGTTAGACGAACAAACGAAATTAAAGAGGTAATAAAAACTAAAAAGGAAGGTCACCTGTGATCTAGTGGTTAGCGTAACAAACTACTAAACCCAAGATCGCGGGTTCGTAGCCCGGCATGTGGCCCTAGGATTTTTTTAAGGGAGTAAAAAATCCTTAGTTACGCCGTCCTTCGGAAGGGACGTTAAACGGGGGTCCCGAGCCTGTACGATGTCAGGTACTCGTTAAAAATCCCTATCCTAATTAAACCTGGATAGGCAACATTTAGAGCTCCCACTGTAGCATCGTCCGATTAGCCATAGCAGCATAAAGTGACGTTAAGTAAACAAACAAAACTAAAAAGGACAAAAAATTCTTGTTTTTTTTTCAGTCTCGACATTACTAAGTTCGCGTATTTGTTTCCAAAGCGCTAAAGGATGAACAATGTCTTAAGGTACTCCAAAATAAGGTGTATACGTAGAATATTCGATCCGAAAAAGGACGAGGCAATGGAAAGATTGCACAGTGCGTATAGCGGAGCATGCACCCAGTTAAGAACGGCTTGCAAAGTTGTTGAGTTAGTAACGAACGATTTCCTAAAAACGTTGATAAACGCTTTGCCAACTGGTAAACGTCTGAGATTTATATCGAGGCGTAGGTGGGAGGATTAAGTTAAGAGTGATCTGGCGAATTAGGGTTTAGATAGTGGTCCATAACGTAGGCGTAACGAGAAGGGTTGTTGGGGATGTGCCCCCCATTGCTTAGAAGAAATTAAAAAACAATTGTAAGTAACAATTTAAAAAAAATAAAACTTTGAAAGATTTTACTTTTTCAAAGTTATTATTATGGGATCACAAAAATAAGGGTCAATAATGCCAAAAACACAACAAAGAAAATGCAAAAACAGTTATTTTAATGAATAAAAGGTACACTAAAATGACAAACCAAAACGTAATACTGTTTATTTACTATTAATTATATTATTATAGCGGCAGTAGTGGCATCTAGCGGCAACAATAAGATCGCAAATGTGAGAACAGTTTAGGCAATTCTTAGAATCTAGAAGTAAAGTCTGGATGGGTCTAGAAAGTTCCCTATGCAATTAACTATAGTAAGTTATTGTAACCAATAAATAGGGTTACTTGTATTTAAAAGCTATTTCTTGATTGCCCTTCCAAAAATAATGTTTATAACTTCCAAAATAACATTGTAAAAAATTATAATCTATTTACTTAATTTGAAGCTACATGATTTACAGTATAATACATATTACACCTATATTACGATAGATCTTTTTTTATGGGAGTAATATGTTGGAGTGGTTGACTGGTCGGGGTTAACCCCCCCCCCCACAAGTCAACTCTAGAAACGCCAATGGTCCATAGACAAAAGATTGTAAGCAGAGATTGTTGGAATCGGAATAGAGTCTTTGGGCTCGCTAAGTATAATTATTCTTATTGGTTTAAATATTTTTGCAAAACGAAAAGTTTTTTATTTAAAGTATTTACAACATTACAACAGTCCATTCGTTCTTTAATAAAGATTCAACTAATTTTATATATGTATATATATATATATATATATATATATATATATATATATATATATATATATATATGAATAAGTGGTTAAGTTGGTTTTTGTCCAGAGAGAGTTAACTGCTTTCAGATAACCGGAATCGTATCATTCTCGTAGTTTTTGGCTTGAAATGGAATTGTAATATAAGCAATAACTCCTTTTCAATCCAATGCCTTACTTAGCCCCTTATTAACTACAAAAATAACTCGATTCCTGTTACTTAAGTACAAGAAACTCATTATGGAGAAAATTAGACTTAACGACTTAAACAGTAGGGCTGTAGTATTATCCTTAATGTAACACTTATAAAAACAAACATCCTGTCAATGAAACTATCTTGTCTAACAAATGTCTTGGCTTTTGTATATTTTTTTAAAAGCGGAACTGATTCATCGGAGAATTAAAAAAGGAAAACTGGGTTTGTTTAGTCTCTAAGAATTTGCTTACCAGACCTGACTCGAAACCGCTGCGATACATCGCCCTAAGTGAGAATGTTTAGCTCAATGTCCTAATTGGTTTCAAACAACATCCTACAGTTATTGGCGCCTTCTGCCTCATCTGTATACGAACGTGATTGACCGTGAAAATAGACGCTGAAATCACTTGTTTATTTATTCAACATGTACTTGTGCTGATCGGACGATGCTGAGTCTATCTAGGCAAAATTTGGATAGGGATCTTTAGCGAGTATATATCATTGCATAGGTTCGGCACTCACTTTTTACAATCCCTTCCAGAGGACAGCGTAATCCGGGTTTTTTTACCCCCCTTTAAATAATGCTAATGCCAAATTTCGGGTTACGAACCCACGATCTTGGCAGTAGGTTGATATGTTAACCACTACACTACAGATTACCCAATTCAGCAAAATTAGAACGGAATATGAATGGTATACCTCAGTTGTAGAGCACTATAACAACACAGTTACTGTGTTGAAGGTACTGTGTTGTTGCTATGGTTGATATATTATTTAATCTGTTGACAGCCACGTATCGGCCCTGTGCAATCTACAGAACATCTTGTAGCTCAGCAGGCCTCTATATATTGGATACCCTAAATTTGGGGAAACAAGCGTTGTCGTAGAAACAGTAGACTCTACTAAGTGGACCCAGGCACGTGCCCCCTCAGACAGTTTTTTGTGTATTGTGGAGAATCTATTATAGAATAAAATAGAGTAGAATAGAAAAATAATTTTATTCTAGGACCAGATCCCTTTAGAATAACAGAGATGAACAAATTTAAATAAATCACTAAAATAGAGCCAAAAACTCAAAAAGAAACACTATTATTTATTATAATGCAATTGGGAAAAACCACAATGCAAAGCCTTATGTTTCAAAAATACACCCACTTACCAGTCGACGTTTCGCCTATTCAGGCATTATCAAGACACCAAACAAAAAGGGGTTTATGTGAATCACATCTCGAAGAAAAAGGTGCAATACATCCCAACGATCAACAGCCCAAACATGAGACAGCACCCCACCACCAAGACGTTCAACATACAACTGAACGTCTTGGTGGTGGGGTGCTGTCTCATGTTTGGAGCCTGTTTGGGCTGTTGATCGTTGGGATGTATTGCACCTTTTTCTTCGAGATGCGATTCACATAACCCCCTTTTTGTTTGGTGTCTTGATAATGCCTGAATAGGCGAAACTTGACCGGTAAGTGGGTGTATTTTTGAAACATAAGGCTTTGCATTGTGGTTTTTCCCAATTGCATTATAATAAATTTAAATAAATATTTATCTGCCCAATGGCCAACATCTGAATAAAACAATATTTACATAATACCTTGAAAGTAAATAACTTAACAGGTATGTTTTGGTAGATAATCAGAAAATGTAATGCAAAATTAAAATAAAAAACAGACAAATTTACAATAAAAAGAACCAGGCTTATGGAAAAAAAACAGTGAATACATGATAGCATCTAGTGACAAAAAAAAAATGATTTCATTACGAGTGAGGAATATTTACAGTAATTCATCAATCGATCAAGTTGAATACATCTATAAATTATGTATTGATTATAAAGCATCTGATTGGGAATTTACAAGATGTAGGAAAAGTTTGGATATAAATGAGGTTAAAGAAGACGCATGACGGATATCGGGTGGGAGTGAGTTCCAAAGAGATATAGAACGGGCGAGAAAGGAACGCTCAAAAGTTTTGGTTCTATGTAAGATCGGAAGGACGAGATCTTGTGTCCTGGGATTGGATAGAGGATTTGAATTGTAGGAGACTATAGATATAAGATGGATGTTGTGAGTTGATAGTTTGATATAAGTAAGAACCTAGGAAATAGATTCTACGGATAGAAGGAAAAAGCCACTTTAATTCAACGTAACGGCGGGACAGATGGGACCTTCTCGGAGCATCGAAGACAAATCGAAGCGAACAATTATAGTACATGGCCGACCTCTGGTCTAGTGGTTAGCGTAACAAACTATTAAGCCCAAGATCGCGGGTTCGTAGCCCGGCAGGTGGCCCTAGGATTTTTTTAAGGGAGTAAAAAATCCTTAGTTACGCCGTCCTTCGGAAGGGACGTTAAACGGGGGTCACGAGCCTGTACGATGTTAGGTACTCGTTAAAAATCCCTATCCTAATTAAACCTGGATAGGCAAAATTAAGAGCTCCCACTGTAGCATCGTCCGATTAGCCACAGCAGCATAAAGTGACGTTAAATGAACAAACCACAACATTATGGTACATAATTATAGCCAAATCACATGATAATAAATATTAAAATAACAGAAAGAACATGAGTGAAATTATTGTTTAGATATTTTAATAAACCTTTGAAATCTTTCTATAGAAACTTCAAGTTAATTTCTAAGTTATTGTTAATTTTATTCCCCGCCTGTCCGTTGCGCCCCCCCCCCAGAAAAAAAATCCTGGATCCGCCCTTGCTCTCTACCATACATTTTTTGTAGTTAGTTTATATACTTCGACATTTCTTTTTTAGAATATTTTAATAATGTTTTCTATCGCGTTGTTAGGTATTATTCTTTCTTCCACCAATGCTGGATCATCATCGCTATTTCAAATCCAGAATGATTCGGTTGTTGTTGATTGGTTACACAACTCATTACGGCTATGGCTCATAGATATCTTAGACCGCCCGGCATCACAGTAATTATTCTATTAAGGCATTAAGACATTACTTTATCTGTGTTTTTCCATGACCCTGAGTCTCTCCGTTTCTCCTTGGCATAAGAAATTCTCAAAAAATAATACATCGTTCTAGTATTTTTCTGGTTTCCAACGTGTCTTTTCAATCTCAATTCAAGCCCTGGGGAAGCCACTGAAGCCTTTTGTATTAATTAAAATTGTTTCCATCATAAAATTTTATGTGATAAAGATACATTTTTATTCTCAAAACACAGGTGTTCCTACTATTACAACTTACAATCTTACGTAACCATTTCTTCGTACACAGACTCGTTAATATTACCGCTATAATTATATAAGACATGTTTTTTTCATATTATGAAAGTAAAAAAGTAGACAAAACAAATAAAATTTTATTTCTAACTAATAAATCAAAAGGATTAGTTTACATTATGTCGTTAATGATGTAATAACATCCGTAATTACATAAAACTGAAAGATTATTATATCTTGTAAATGTTTGTTAGTTTCAAGGGGAGTGGAGTGGCTCAGTGGTAGAGCACTGAGTTGCCATGCCGGAAATCCTGGTTCAAATTCCGCTGCAGGCAGTACCTTTACTTAGTCTGTTTGCAGTCGGAGATGGATCATAAGGGATCTAGGATCCTCCTGGGGCTCACTCAGCCTCTTTAAAGTGAGTACCCAAAATAAGGGGGAAAATATCTGGCAGTTGAGCGTGACCTAGGAAAAGTCACCTCTTTGCAGAACCATCCATGAAACAGTAGAGTCACTGAACCCCAAACCCGTTCACGGGTTGTAGTGGTACAGTCTTTCTTTTTTTATAGTTTTAATGAATACTCGTTATTTTTAGTGCAGCGAAAGCTACTATTGTTAAATGCATAGTTATTACCCACTTTTCTTTCAGGACTAAATGATGCTGCGAAACAAACTGCCAATACTAATCAGTCATCGAGACGACTGTCCGTAATTGGGGGGTTTTCTCGTCCAAAAAAGAAAAAAAAAGGGGTAGAGTGGGCGAAACCCGGAGGCGAAAGACCGATCCTATATCGAGATAGGCCATCGCGATTTATATTTGCCAGATATAGAAAGTTTTAACAGGCAGTTCGTAAACAGCTGGCTTTTTTATATTGGCGAAACGAGCGCTCTGGGCCGTATTGGTGTCTGAGGATATGCATAATAAATATGTCTTTATTAGGCCTGATCCGGACGGAGAAATGGTCCTGGGGATCCTATAAATGGTCCTTGGGGTCCTATAATGAGGTCCGTGACGCCTCCGGAGTACCCTCCTTTCCGGAGGATACGAGGCGAATGAACTGGGTCCTAATCTAAGTCAGGCCATGCGATAGCGGATCAACAGCAGCAGCATCTTGTTAGCATCAGAGGAAACTGAATATAGCAGGATGATATACTGCAGAAAAAAATATTTCAAGGATTCCTCCAGGACTTGGAGCAATAAGGCTTAACGAATCCTGAGGTTCTACCCTGGTTTCAATAAAAGAGCCTATACTGTATACCTCTATAAAAATGTATAGTTTTTTAAAAATTTATTTATTGATATTTAAAACTGTATTACAATAATACAACAAGTAAATAGGATACGTGATACATATAGACATGAGAATGACAAATAGAGAAACTACCCACTCCTAGTGCTCAAATCAAAGTTCAACTAAGAAAGTCACGTGGCCATCTTCTTTTCAGACGCCTCGGAGGATTATCGGGAATTGAAGAGGAAGCTTGAAACTAGAGGGTTTGAGTGGGAATGAAGTTTGTTATGAAAGGATAGATACCGGTTTCGGGCCAAATCAGCAACAAATGAAACAAAATGAGGAGCATTGAGGATTTTACGAAGGATTTTGGACTGTAAGGATTGGATACGAGAGGAATTCGATGGCTTAGTGGAGCCCCAAAGCTCTACTCCGTAAGTCCAAATAGGTCGTATGATTGTCATGTAGATGAGTCTTTTGTAGTTAATTGGGAGCTTAGAGCGTTTGTCTAGTAAGTGTTGAAGTAGCCTGAAACGTCGAGCGGTTTCTTGTCTTTTCAGTCTTGTATGAGGATTCCAGGTTAATCGTTTGTCGAGGTGCAACCCTAAGTATCGGATCTGTTCTACAGGCACCAGTGGGATATTATTAAAGGATACTGAAGGGTAGGAAGTCATTGGTTTACGTTAAGTGATTTGATGCGATTTTTGAGAATTTATTTTAATTCTCCAGTTTTGACACCATTCTTCAAGATGACACCAATAACTGGATTGGATAATACACATGTATCATCAGCATACGTGGTAAGGATAGTATTAGGATGAGTTGGGATGTCAGCTGTATAAACTGTATAAAGGATTGGACCAAGGATACTACCTTGAGGGCTATAAAAATGTAAGTTTATAAGATATACATTAGATCTACAAGACTAAAATTTCAATATAAGGTATCGGTCCGTACTTCATACTCCTGAACACCATTTTACGTCCGTTCTGAAGACGGAATTTTTATTCACTTTAAACCACACGTCGGGCTGCAAACGTGAATAATTAGTTTTAAACTATTTTTAAACGTCCTTCTTCTAAGTATATATGGAACATTCAACCTGCATAAAATGAGTACCTTTTGAATACCAATACTTTCTTTGACTTGCTTGTGATCAAGAATGCCTTGAATATTTGATGATGCTGAATTAGTGCAGGCCGTCAGAATGACCGCCAACTGCCTATTTTTATTTAGAAAGCTTAAAAAAAATGACAACAAATTAGGAATGAGAAATAGCTACTACTTTGTCTGGGGGAGCGGAGGGCTCAGTGGGTAGAGCACTGAGCTGCCATGCCGGAAATTCTGGTTCGAATCCCGCTGCGGGCAAGACTTTTATTTAGTCTGTTTGCAGCTGGAGATGGATCATATAGGATCTAGGACCCTTCTGGGGATCACCCAGCCTCTATAAAATGTTATAAAAATAGGGTATCCAAAATAAGGGGGGCAATCTAACGGTTGAACGTGACTAAGGACAAGTCATCTCCTTGCAGAACAGTTGTCCACGAAACAGTAAAGTCTCTACAATGTACTGAACCCCAGAAACGTTCACGGGTTATTGTGGTACAGTTTTGTTTTTTCTTTATCTACGATATTATATGAAAATAAAAAATCTATTTCACTAAAACCATGAATGGTCTCGGATTCAGTACATGCTAGAGACTGTATTATTTATTGTATAACGGTTGTGCAGGCAGGTGATTAGTTCGAAATAGCACTCAACCGCCAGATTTTCTCTCCATTTAGGGTACTCACATTATAGACTGGATGAGCTCCAGGTGAATACCACTGATAATTTTTAAATGAATATATCTGCCACCTTCAACACAGCAATTCAGCACTTTACTTAATTTGCTTTTCTGCTCTCAATTTCTACGTAGCTTTAATAAACAATCGTATAATTTTTTTTTTAACTTGTACCACTACAACCCATGTGTCTTGGATTCAATATGTGGTAGAGACTGTATTGCTCCTTTTACGAAGGTTGTATAGGGAGGTGATTTTTACATCTTTGCCAATTTTAAATAATATTTATATTATTATAATGCAATTGGGAAAAACCACAATGCAAAGCCTTATGTATCAAATCTAGTAATACACCCACTTACCAGTCCACGTTTCGATTATTCAGGCATTATCAAGACACGAAAACAAAAAAAGTGCTTATGTGAATCACATCTCGAAGAAAAAGGTGCAATACATCCCAACGATCAACAGCCCAAAACAGGCTCCAAACATGAGACAGCACCCCACCACCAAGACGTTCAAAATACAACTCGTTTGGATTGTACGTGGATCGTTGGGATGTATTGCACTTTTTTCTTCGAGATGTGATTCACATAAGCACTTTTCTTGTTTTTGTGTCTTGATAATGCCTGAATAGGCGAAACGTCGACTGGTAAGTGGGTGTATTACTGGATTTGAAACATAAACAATAACTTTGCATTGTGGGTTTTCCCAATTGCATTATTACAAATAATAGTGTTTCTTTTTGAGTTTTTGGCTCTATTTTATTGATTTAATAATATTTATACTTTAACTAATCGAGAACAACAAAAAAACCCAGTACCACTACAACCCGTTAATGGATCTGGGGTTCAGTACATGATAGAGACTGTACTGTTTTATGGACAACGGTTGTGCAGGAGGGAGGTGATTGTCCTAGATCACGCTCAACAGCCAGTTTTCCCCCTATTTCGGTTACCCACTTTATTGATGCGTGGTGGTCCCAGATCCCAAAAAGATCCCCGGCTGTAAAAAGATGAAATAAAATCCGCCACAGTCGGATTTGAACCCGATACCTTCAGCGCTATACCAGCTACTTCACTACCACGTGAAAAACTTCAGCATATTAACACAGCACTCTACTGACTGAGGTTTAGTTATAGGATGTTATTGAGAATGAGGAAAATTTTAAATTATACACCACAAACTAATTACGGCCAATATAAAAATACCATAAAAGAATGATCATTTCACGGAATATACTTATGCATGCAGTGATCTAATTAAATATATGTTTTTATGTCTAATGCTATAATTGGTATGATTATAATTTCTAGAAATCGAGAAAAGAAAAAGGATGACATAAAATTGTATATTTATAGCATTGATGATGACAGTAAACCTATTAAATGTCTTTTCTACTGATTTAATAATAACCGGTATTTTTTTATTACACTTAAGTGTTTTGTATGCAAATAAATTTATAAAAATGTAATATAAGTGATAGAAGGGAGTGGCTCGGTGGTAGAGCACTG
This sequence comes from Arma custos, assembly GCA_037127475.1. Taxonomy (NCBI): domain Eukaryota; kingdom Metazoa; phylum Arthropoda; class Insecta; order Hemiptera; family Pentatomidae; genus Arma; species Arma custos. Next base: position 8,482,777 of record CM073764.1, read on the forward strand.
AGTTGCCATGTCGGAAATCCTGGTTCAAATTCCGCTGCGAGGCAAGACTTTTATTTCGTCTGTTTGCAGTTGGAGATGGATCATATGGGATCTAGGACCCTCCTGGGGCTCATCCAGCCTCTATAAAATATTGTAAAAGTAGGGTACCCAAAATAAGGGGGGGGGGAATCTAGCGGTTGAGCGTGACCTAGGACAAGTCAACTCCTTGTCCTTGACCATGAAACAGCACAGTCTCTACCATGTACTGAACCCCAGATCCGTTCACGGGTTGTAGTGGTATAGATTAGGTTTATATATAATAAAAATATTATATATAATATAATACTGCAGAAGGCACTGATATTATTCTTGAATAAAAAGATTACATAAGTACTTTTTTTTATATTTTCCTTGTTAGCCTATTAAAATATGTGTGCCTAATTATTGTTTGTTAGGTAAGCTGTACTGATCAAATATATTTCGTTTCTTAGTAAAATATTTTTTAAAACTAATTTCCGCCGTTTCAGGCTACTTCAACATTTACTAGACAAACGCTCTAAGCTACTAATTAATTACAAATGGCTCATATACATACTGTTTTCGTATAAAAAAATCCATCTTAATCCTCAATGCTCCTTACTTTGTTACGAATAAATACATCCTTAATGATCTTAATGTCCCATTTGTAGGAGATCCGAATCCGATATCAATCCTTTCATAACAAACTTTTTTCCCACTAAAACCCTCTAGTTTCAAACCTAGCATAATCTTCAATTCCCGATAATCCTCCGAGGCGTCTGAAAAGAATATGGTCTCTATTGGCCTTTACATACTTGAAATTGTGTATCATTGATATTGTTACGATCCGAGGGATTAACGTCTTAATACACGTTACGGGATAATTCTATAAGGCTCTAGAAGATCCGAGAACCCCCACTCCCGTGCGTCTAGAAAGTTCGACCCTGCCTATATATACTGCTCGCTGCCGCCTAGCAAGTCATACAAGTAATGGAGTGTGATAAACTTGTGTGTCAGTGAACTGTGACAGTCTCGCGAGTGTAATAAACCGTTTCTGTTTATTACTGTGTTCGGTTTGTCATATTTGGAGAATCTTAAGGTCGGTGAACTTCAATTAGTGAACTGTAAGTGTTAATTAGTAGTTGCAAAATAGTATTCGTACAAATTTATATAAATAGTTAAGCTATTTAGAATTAGTAATATCTTTTATTATTGTAGTAATTAAATAGGAGTTAGGCCTAGGTAATAATAAATATTTAGAATAATTGTAAATTTATATTAGTTTAATAAATTAATTGTTAATAATTCATTGTATTCTTTTATTCAATTTGTTAATAAATATTAGTATCTTGAATTTAGGAGTAGTTTATTCATTTTCACACCCAGTAGCCCGTAACAGTATTATTTATTTGTTAATTTTTTAAAAAAATAATCAGCAAATTCCTTTGCACCCAACATTGAGAGATTTTTTTTTACTTGAGGGTCTCAATATTTCGAACCCGTTAGATGGAACTCGAGAACATTTTGAAATAAAAAAAAATTAATAAAGGAGTATTTTAAAAGAACGCAGACGGAGACAAATTATACGATAGGCCCAAATGTGCAAAGGCTACGGCCTTGCAAGTTCATATATAGAATAGTAATTCTGCATGATAAGAATTATGGCGCCTCCTTTAAACGGCTCTAGAAACGGATATTTCTTAACGGGACAAATATTATTCGTAATATACAAATATATATTGTATAATAATATATTGTATAATATGATATGATGCCTACAAGATGCCTATAATATGATATGATGCCTATATGAATCCATTATAGGACATAATTAAAGGTAAATCAAATGATAATAGTTGTTAATATAACAGAAAGAACATGAGAGAAACTATTTGTTTTGATATCCTACTAATCTTACTAATATTATAAATGTGAAAGTTTGTATGCTTGTCTCTCTTTCACGCAAAAACTACTGAACAGATTTCGATGAAACTTTACAGTACTTTACAGAGAATCCATTATAGTACATAATTAAAGGCATATCACTATTGTTTGATATGCTACTAATATTATAAATGCGAATGTTTATTACTCATTCACGCAAAAACTACTGAACGGATTTGGATGAAACTTATTGATTAAAATAGGTTATACATCATAGGCTACAGCAAGAGCAGATTTATGTTGGGGCACGGGGGAAAGTGCCCCCCCCCGTTATAATACATAATTAAAAGCAAATCCATTATAGTACATAATTAAAGGCATATCACTATTGTTTGATATGCTACTAATATTATAGTTGCGAGGTTCATTTTAGGGGTTCAGGAAGGCAGGAGGCCAGGAAGTCAGTAAAACAAAAAGCGAGTACATGACATTAAATAATAGTGTAAAGTCCTCACTAAATATTGGGGAATGGGATTTGACCCCAACTGAACAATTTAAATAATTAGGCCTATAAGAGGCAGAAAAGTAATTAGGACTTTAAATTCTGTTCTGTGGAATAAGGACGTCATGACATCAAACAAAAAAGAAATTCAACAATTCATTGCTTATTAGTACCGCCCTGCATGCCTGGTCCGTTTCAACTGAATCGGCAAGAAAACTGCTTTCAATGGAAATGGATTTTTGGAGGCGTAGTTTTAGGATATCAAGACCACAACACGTTCCGAATAACAGAATTAGGGAAGCAGTATACAGACCAGTTAACATCCTGTACTCAGTTGAAACGAAAAAAACTGAGTTGGTTTGGTCATGTTATGAGGATGGCGGACGATCGATGGCCTAAAAGTATACTGAAGTATGAAAGGAGGAAGAGAGGTCGGCCAGAGAAGAGGTGGATGGAAGGGATCACGGTGGCAATAGCGGCAAGAGGACTTAGAGCGGAAGGCTGCTACGACAAAAAGAAATGGCGGCAGGGCTTGTATGAATTAGGCTACGACATATGACGCATTGTTGTAATAAAGTCGTTATGTATAAATACAATACTAGCTTATGCCCGCGGCTTCGCTCGCGTGGAATTTGGTCTGCCACATAAAGTTTCGTGAAAGATCATTTTAATTAAATAATTTAATTTTTCTTTTTAAATATAAGTTACTCGTACATCCAAAATTTCAGATGTCTAGCTTCAAAACTGACGGATTCTATATAACCGTTCAAAGGTTGTATCCAAATTTCTTTCTTAAACTATACAAAGAACCTATCTACAAATTTCAAGATGCCAAGTTCCCGATTTGCTTTTAATTATATATTATAACGGGGGGCACATGTCCCCGTGCCCCAACATAAATCTGCTCTTGCTGTAGCCTATGATGTATAACCTATTTTAATCAATAAGTTTCATCCAAATCCGTTCAGTAGTTTTTGCGTGAATAAGTAACAAACATTCGCATTTATAATATTAGTAGCATATCAAACAATAGTGATATTTAATTATGTACTATAATGGATTCTCCACAGTACCTAAAAAACTGTCGGGGGGGGGAGGGAGCTCGCGCCTCCGTGCGCCCCCCCTAAATCCGAGCTTGCTATAGCCCATGTGTTGTTCTGATGTAACCTATATTACTGTAAAGTTTCATCCAATCCATTCAGTAGTTTTTGCGTGAAAGAGAGACAAACATACAAACTTTCACATTTATAATATTATTAATTGTATTTTTATTAATACAAGTTGAATTTCATACATTTGTATCAATTAGAAGGAAATTTTAATTCGATCGACTCTTCAAAACTGAGTACAATTTGTATTATAAGTATAAAGTGAAAACAAAAATCAAATACTTCAAGGTGTTGCCGATAGGTTTCGCAAACTCCAGTTTATGAGCATTGAATTTCTTCATATAATATTATAGCCTATTATAATATAGGATGAACGTGTGAAGTATGAAGAGTGAGTGGAGCGAGCTAGGTAATGGGGGATTGGGCGTGGCCCAAGGCGACTTCTGCGCAGGTCTTTTTATAAATTGTCAGACTATACCTAAGTAACTCATTTCGTAAAAAACAACATATATTCGTTCTCAAATGTGACATATTTCGTATCGTCGTTACAGTAATCATAGATGGTGGTTTCAAAATTGATTTTTTTAACCAAGATTTCAGATTTTCAATACAAATAATAAAACAGGATGGAAATATGTTATAAAACCAATACAAGATAGTTTCGTCACGTGGGAGGACATTTGAAACTCTTTCAATACTTTTAGGTGTTTTCAGAATTTTCCATTTCCCAAATGGTTGAATATCAGGTCATTCAGTCTTTATAAAATGCTAAAAATACCAACAAAAAAAAATTGAACATGGTCACGATCAAATTTCTACATCGTATTTTGTCTATATGCAACAGTACATATATTTTTTTGATGTTGTATTTATTTTTTGAATTTAAATAAAACTATGATTACAGAGAATATTATTTATTACATAATTATTCACTGAATTCCCTAATGAATTTGTTCTTCGGAAAAACCTTGTTTTGTTTTTTTCAGAAAAAGAAATAATAAAATGAATCTGAATAGGCTATCAATGTTAAAAATGTTTCTCTCCATTATATAAAAAAAAAATTAGTGATTAATATTTTATCGAGATTCAGAAATTCGGAATAAAATAAAATTATTCACCATCATTAGCTATAGAATCGCCTCAATTCACCAAAAATTGAGGGAATGTATGAACTGTTTATTAAACAATACATTGCAACATCACAAAAATAATACGCATTACATTACATAGAAATAATCCATCTATCATGTTCCTTTGCTGTTTACATGAACAATATTGTTACACAACAGTGATAACTAAAATATCAGATGGATTTTAGAATTAACGCAGTTACTATAATCTAACTGTAGCAGTCATAATTGAAAAAAAAAAGAATAAATCTTACTTAAAACCTATTAACAATTTGAGTTTTTAAAATTCAAAAAATTGTACCACTACAACCCATCAACGAGTCTGGGATTCAGTACATGGTAGAGACTGTACTGTTTCATGGACAACGGTTCCGATCCGAGATCCCACATGATCCATCTCTGGCTGCAAACAGACTAAATAAAAGTCTTGCCTGCAGCGAGATTTGAACCAGGATTTCCGGCATGGCAACTCAGTGCTCTACCACTGAGCAAATTAATTTAATATCAAAGAATATATAATTATAAATATTAAAAATGTTTACAATTATCTATTTATCTATCTATTTATACATATATATAAAGGAATTTTTCCAACTATTAGAGAAATTAATCACCACGCCGATTTTGAATGGATTATATAATAAAAGACGAATTATTATCAAATAGTATTCTATCTCATCCATGTAATTAATTATTTGATGGAAAAAAATAATATCTGACCTTAAAATAAAAGATTAAATCGAAAGAAGAAAACAAATTAATGTTTATATTTTTATTACCTTGACATATATATTACGATATTGAATTTTAAAAGTATTTCATTGTTGTTTTGGCTGTTTGAAAATATGACGAATGACTGATATAATAGTTACAATAAACGCTTAATGGTGGATCTGCCCTTATTTTCAGAGACTATACTTTAGGAGTTATAAAAAAAAAAACCTGTACTACTAATAGGTCTGGGGTTCAGTACATTGTAGAGACTCTACTGTTTCATGGACAACGGTTCTGCAATTCACGCTCAATTGCCATTATTTTCCAGCCTTATTATCCTTATTTTGATAATATTTTATAGAGGCTGGGTGAGCCCCAGGAGGGTCCTAGATCCCATATGATCCATCTTCGGCTGAAGCAGTACAATATTACTCTAGAAATTGAATTTCCAGTTTTATAATTTTGTTCTAGTTTAATTTCCTAGAAAGCCTATTAATATATCAGTAACAACTTAGTAGTGTTTTGAGTATTGAGTATTATATTAAACAAAAAATGTAATATTTTTTTTTTTAAAACTTGTTTGATAGATAAAAAAATAATTTATACATAGATGAAAAGACCTCATTTGAAATATATTAATATAGATTAATTCTCTTATTTGAAAATATAATAAGATGAAGCTTGTTTTGTTTTAAAGTGATGCATTCCATTTAAATATTTAAAAATCTGCAATATTTTGAGTAAAGCCTTGAATAAGTCAGAAACAGTGGATTTATGGTTTGCAAATTTTAAAAAATATTTATAATTTAACTGATCGATAATAACAAAAGACTAGAGAAAAAGTAGTTCCTCAATCTGTTGCTAAGCAACGTCGATAAAAAATTACTTTATTTTCTCTTGAATCTTTTTTTTTGCAATAGATTTATTATTTATGCAGTTTTGTTTTTTTTAAATACAGATGTTGTATTTTTTTTTATTTTTTCTATTATTGTTCTCGTAATAAAAATAATTATTAAGTTTAAAACTTCTTTGGGATGGTTTTTAACGATTTTAAATCCTATTTTAAAGGAGTAATCCTTCATTGACAGTTTGTTGAATTGACAAGTTTATTTTTACGGAGTGATTACTTACAGCGCTTACTTGGCTGTTTCTATTTGAAAACAACATTGTGCACTATCTCTATTAGAAATAATCCAACGGTTTCTAACTGAGCGAAGATAAAATAAATAATATAATTAAATACGTGAGATACATAAAGCCTCCGATGCAGTGCGTACAAACTTTCACATACCAATGATGATTTAAATAAACAATGATATTGGCAATTTAGGACGGAAATATGAAGAAAAAATCCATATTATTTTCACTAATAATATGATATAAATAATGATAATTTAAAAAAAACCTGTGCCACTACAACCCGTCTGTCTGTAGTCTGGGGTTCAGTACATGGTAGAGACTGTACTGTTTCATGGACAACGTTTCTGCAAGGAGGTGACTTGTCCTAGTTCACGCTCAACCGCCAGATTCCCCCCATTATTTTGGGTACCCTATTTTTATAATATTTTATAGAGGCTGGGTGAGCCCCAGGAGGTTCCTAGATCATATATGATCCATCTCCGGCTGCAAGCAGAGTAAATAAAATTCTTGCCTGCAGCGGGTTTGAACTAGGATTTTCGGCATGGAAACTCAATGCTCTACCACTGAGCCACTCCGCTCCCTAAATAATGTAGCAATACTTATTATTAATAAGTATATATATATATATATATATATATATATATATATATATATATATATATATATATATATACAACGTCTGGTCTACAAAAAAAAAATATTTTCATGCCGTATTTGATTAAAAAAAACGTTATCAATGACTATAATCACTATATACAGTCCCTGGCCATATTAATGTGACCGCTGGATAGGTTAGTTCTTGTTACATGTTTGCATTATATTTTTGTATTACGCATACAAATCTACAATATAAATCGAGTTTAAATATTGGTTTTATGGGTAAGTTAGTAATCTGATAATAATATGAAATTGAAAAAAATAGTTTCGAAAATAAATCTTTTTTTTTTTTTTGAATGAGAGGAAAATTTTTTTTATTATAAAATTATTTTTAAGCACTACTTTTAATTTTGTAATTTTTCAAATTTATTAATCCTATCAACTATTTTTCAAACAGTTATTGTACACAATTGTTACTGTACAATAGTTTTTCTATTATTCAGATTAGTTATTGTACATACAGTTCCATACTTTTCTGTAACATGTAACATCTTTAAGTCCGTTATCATACATTTTATATCTTTATTTTACTAGTTTTTCTTTATTCTTCATGTTCCAACCTTTTTTTATATGTTAATATTCTCATTTTGGTTTACCTCCTCTTTTTTATTTCCCTTTATATTATTTTTACTTTACTATCCTTTCTGTACATTTATTTTCTGTATTTTATTTTATATTCGTCATTTATAATTTATAATTTCTGTTCATTTTCTTTAATTTTATTAAATCTGTCTTATTTTATTATATCTGTCATTATTTTAATTTTCTTTTCATTATCCTTAATCTTGTTATATCGGTCTTTATCTTAATTTTATTATATCTGTCACTATTTTAATATTCGTTACCTTTAATGTTCATATCTGTCACTATTTTAATTTTCTACATTAATTGACACCATATTATTGTTACTGTACATTTTTCGTTCTGTTTGTTTCTCTCTCATAGCCCTGAAGATGACCTACACTGTAGGTCGAAACGTCGACACATAATTATAAGTTTATTACTTATTCAGTGTTTTTTTTTTACTGCACCCCCCAACTATCTCCTTTACACTTTTTTTTTTTGTTTGTCACCATATTTACACCCTATTTTACATACTGATGAAAAAAAAACTATCAAAATAGTTAAAATATATGATACAAATAATAAATCAATAAAAAACTTACCGAATCCGACTTGTATTTAATGAAAAAGAAACAATAAATCCATAAAATTTCAAACACAAATTATGCACGTCGTCACTCGTAAAACAAAATGGCTGTACTAAAACCAATGCTGCCATTACTATACAAAAAATACTTTAAAAAACTTATAACAGTGTTGCCATTACTTAAAACAGAAGACTCGCAAAAGTATATTAAAAAAATTAGGAAAAAATAAAAATAAAATAATCTTTCTTGGTGGTCACATTAATATGGCCAGGTACTGTAAATCTTAATGTATGGTTTTCGCCAAATAATTAATTAAAATACAAATCTTATTTCGACGAGTATGAAAGTCACATTTTTTATTAGCCTGAGGTTGGATATCACACCCTAATATCCATGTACCTAAGTCATTTTATTTAAATTTAAGCGGAAAATAGTTGATTGGATAATTTTAAGTGTGGTATGAAATGGTGAGGGAGTGTTATCAATGATTACAAAAAATAAGAATGTCTTATTTTATTGTTACTACGTTTTGTCCTTAGATGCAGGCCATCTTCAGGGCAGTGAGTTAAAGGCCGAAACATAGGCTCAAAGAAAAAAATCGTCGTTTCATTTTTTTTTTTCTAGGCCTGTATATTTATTTTTCAGTATCTACCGTACTTTTCATATAAATTTGTGGATAATTTTCATGTTGTAGTCATTAAAAAAAAAAAAAAAATCACCACTACTGCTTATAACAGTCTTGGGCTCAATACAAGGTAGAGACTGTACTTTTTTCTAGAACAACAGTTTGTTCAGAGAGGTAATTTTTCTTAAATAACGCTCAATCGCCAGCCCCCCCCCCAAATTAATGATATGCACTATCTAGAGGCTAGGTGACCCCCGGGAAGGTCTGTAGACCCAAAAAGATCTTTGGCTGTTAACAGTTCAAATAATTTATCAGTCTGTTGGATTACAATTCGCGGTCACTAGCTAATCAACTCAGCCCTGTACACGCTGTGATATCCCATTCTCAAATTGTAATTAGTATGTAACTAATAAATGGAATGATTTATGCCGGATACAAAATAGACAAATTAGGCGTGAGAAAGTTTTGAAGGAGCTAGGTTGCAGGTAGGGGGATGAATGTCCGGTTGTAGATTTACGATTTTCTTCCGAGAAAGTGCAGTTCTCTATTTGCCTTATGTATTCTATAATTATTGCTGAATATTCGTTTCTGATATTTTTTTAAAAATTATTTATTTATTTTTTGAAAATCGGACACTCAAAACTTAAAACATAAAATACATGTGCAATGTTACGCTTTGAAATCCGTAATAGAATCCGCGTACTAGTGGAAAAATTAAACGCCGATTTTGCGAAAAGGTAAGTTAGAATTATTTTTTATAATGCAATTGGGAAAAACCACAATGCAAAGCCTTATGTTTCAAAAAATACACCTACTTACCAGTCGACGTTTCGCCTATTCAGGCATTATCAAGACACCAAAATCAAAAAGGGGTTATGTGAATCGCATCTCGAAGAAAAAGGTGCAAAACATCCCAACGATCAACAGCCCAAACAGGCTCCAAACATGAGACAGCACCCCGCCACCAAGACGTTCAACATACAACTTGAGTTTTTGGCTCTATTTTAGTGATTAGAATTATTTTCTTCCAAGAAAAAAAATATATAACGAATAAGTATATAAAAAATGTGTATATTAAAGTTAACCATCAATTTTAGATGTGATAAATAACTTTAAAGGATATATAAACCATTGAAAAACATCGTTAATTAATTTAAACACTATTATCTAAAAACAAAGATTATTTACTTTCTGCAAAAAAAATTAAATTTCAACGTTTTGAGTATAAAAAAAATATGCATATGAATAAAAAGAAAATATATGAAAATATTTTATGCTTTAATAGATTTCATATATTAAATTTGTAATTGTTGTTATTTATGCATATACATTTATATTTATTTATTTATTTATACTTTAGAGATAAGAAAAATAAATGAGATTGTTAACACAGTCGTCGACAGATGGATCACCCATTGCCTAGTCTTCTAGTTAAATTTTAATGATTTTTTTTTACTATAAATATATATATATATATATATATATATATATATATATATATATATATATATATATATATATATGTATATATATATATATGTATATATATATATAAATATTGGTTTTCACTTTTCTGGACTGTTATGGAAATAATATAATATTTAGATCTTGAGTTTCAGTCTTTTATTTCTTTATTAATTTCTTAGGCCTTTTTAATTAATTAATAAAGAAATAAAAGACTGAAACTCAAGATCTAAATATTATATTATATATATATATATATATATATATATATATATATATATATATATATATATATTTCTTTGTATTTTGTTCCTAATAAACACTTTCAATCAATCAATCAATCAAGAAGAAAATTAATAAATGGACTATCCAACAGTATTTTGTTTGCCTGATATATTGACTTAAATTTTACAGTAATACAAGCTTGAAAATGAGAAAAAATGAGTTAAAATGTCGTCTAATTTAAAATAATTTAGAAAACGGTATTCTATATAATATATAATTGCTAATATTGAAAATTATATAAGAAAAGAAATGGAATATTTTAAAGAATAAATTAAAAAAAAAAATTCATGTAACGCTAAAACTTGTCTGGGGTTAAGAACATGTTAAAAACTGTACTGTTTCATGGACAACGGATCTGCAAGGAGGTGATTTGTCCTAGATCACGCTCAACCGCCAGATTTCCCCCCCTTATTTTGGGTACCCTATTTTTTATAATATTTTATAAAAGCTGGGTGAGCCCCACGAGGGTTCGGATCCTATGTGATCCATCTCCTCCTGCAAACAGACTAAATTTTTGCCTACAGCGGGATTTGAACCAGGATTTCCGGCATGGCAACTCAGTGCTCTACCACTGAGCCACTCCGCACCCAAAGAATAACCAAACGTATAACTTAATACAATTAATTTAGTCACATTAAAGTATTATCAAAATTAGCGAAATCGTGAATGAATGAATAGTATAAATATTATTAAGAACGATTTAAATATCATTCATAAAATAAACAAGATTATCTTTTTAATCGTGTTCTAAAGAACACGAATATAATAATATTCATATAATTAAATTTATTCTTACAACACATTTTCGCCATTGTTTTATTTATTTATAACAAAAGTATCATGCGCTTTTTTCCGCTTTTACATTATCTAAGATTACAGTAGAGTAAATATAAACAATTACGTCTGAGCAGAGATAAATATATAATTCAATACACCAGAAGCTTTATATATATATATTGGATTGTGTATATATAATGAATATTTTTAAAATATTAATATTAGGGGGGGTTTTAGGTATTTTGGGGATTCGTGGATATTTTCCGATGTTGTGGATAGAGTGTTATATATGAGAAGATATATTCGGTTTACCTGCCGCTTTTCCTAGATGTCGTACTTCGTCGGCTCCGATGGGCGGCGCCGGCGGTCTCCTGGAGATCGCGGAAGAGACCAGGAAGACGGAGAGGAAGAAGAGAAGGACCTGAACGCACAGGACACTCGCCATCACTGCCGGCCCTAGCCACTGCCGCAGCCCCCCCCCCCCCGCTCTTCTATAGTCCACTCCCATTCACAAATACCTGGTAGGTGTGGAGGGGGTAGGGAGGTGCTGCTATATCTGTACCTAGCTTGTACGTATATATGTACACTTACATGTACATACATATATATATACATATATATATCGTATGATGGTCATGTAGATGAGTCTTTTGTAGTTAATTGGGAGCTTAGAGCGTTTGTCTAGTAAGTGTTGAAGTAGCCTGAAACTCGAGCGGTTTCTTGTCTTTTCAGTCTTGTATCAAGATCAAATAGTTAATAGGAGAATTTCAATACCATTATTACAATAGTTAAATTCTTTGCTTTACTAATATCCAAATTTTTATATACTTTTTTTTTCTCTTTTTCCCCCGTGGTAACCCCATGGGGGACCGTTTATTAATATTAGGACATACTTAAATAAGCATAATACACGTCATTACATATGATTTTAATATTTACAGATCAGTTTAAAGAATTTCATTAGAATACACTTTAGTAAAAGTTAACAATATAAGCAATTAAAAATTTACAGTGACTAAATTGATAATTTACAAGTGAGAATAAAATTAAAATTAAATTTGTAATCATAAATTGTATAATAAAAAAAATAAGATTTAACAACTATAATTGGTGCTATATCTGTACCTAGCTTGTACGTATATATGTACATTTACGTGTACATACATATATAGGTGTTTTAAATTTAGAGAAAATTAAATGTTCTGTCTCAGGCCAATTCTTTCGTTTGAGTATTATATTCTTTATCAATTTAATTCTTTGTCGGTCGTATGATGGTCATGTAGATGAGTCTTTTGTAATTAATTGGGAGCTTAGAGCGTTTGTCTAGTAAGTGAAATCGTGAACAGCCATCCATAGAGTACCATATGTGTCTGAAAGTGTGGGTCTGTCCATCATCATCAACACGCGTCTGTTCTTAGAATGTTTTTTTTTTTTTTTTCCTAACCCCTAATGTTTATTTATTGTATTGCTTACATATTTACATATTTTGTTTGTTGTTTTCCCTTTTGCTGAAGCGAGCTTCATTTTAAGGGATTTTTATATTGTTACAATTTCTTTGTTTTTCTTCTTCCCTTGATAAAATTCTAATTCTAATGATAGAATATTACGTAAATTAGTAAGTATAAAAGATGGTGAAAAGTTTTAAGTTTCTGCTGGATTTTAATTGGTTTTTAGTCTGTTCTTTAACATTGCACCCCCCTGATATATTGTTAATTTTGTTTTATTGTTTACTCCTGCATTCTCCACATTTCTTTCATTTTAGCCCAACAAAAAATAACACATTATTTCATTTTTTCAAATGATTGAGTTGCTGTGTGTTGAAAAAAGTACAAAAATAATGATTTTTCCTTTTCCAAGGGACCTCAAATTAGCATTATCTATTACAGACACCTTATAATATTTTTTTTTTTTTAAACTTCCCTTGATAAAATTCTAATTCTAGTGATAGAATATTACGTAAATTAGTAAGTATAAAAGGGGGGGGGAAACGTTTTAAGTTTCTGCTGGATTTTAATTGGTTTTTAGTCTGTTCTTTAACATTGAACCCCCCTGATATATTGTTAATTTTGTTTTATTATTTTTTTCCTGCATTCTCCACACTTCTTTCATTTTACCCTGATAAATAATAACACATTATTTCATGTTTTCATATGATTTAATTGCTGTGTATTGAAATAAGTACAACCATAAAGATTTTTCCTTTTTCAAGTGCTGATTTTATTAAAGTGTAGGGGCACACTTTTCATTTATGTGGTGTTTGCTTATGTACTAATACTTATAACTGACTTATTCTAAGGATATTGGATGGAGGATAAAGTTTTTTTTTTTTTTATTATTATTATTATTTTTATTTTTTATTTTATTGTTCTTTTACTGCCTGTTGCCATCTGATTGGTTGTGGAGCAGGTTTCGGTGTTTGGAATATTGGATTCGTTAGGTAGTTTAACGAATCGAAGAATTTTATGTGTCTTTGCCTGATGAAGTCCGGTTAAATCGTTACAATCTTAGAATATATACTTAGAATGTTAAATCGTTACAAAGTTTAAATAGTTACAACAGTTTTTTTAATTGTAACTTTTTGTGTATAAATTTTTATTAATCACTGACGCTAATCATAATATACTTTATTTATAACTTATCAATTGATGTTTTTAGTAACATAAATTGTATTACAAAACCTTATTGCTGTGCTTAAAATAATAATTTTGTTCCATTTATATAGTTGTTAAATCTTATTTTTTTTATTATACAATTTATGATTACAAATTTAATTTTAATTTTATTCTCACTTGTAAATTATCAATTTAGTCACTGTGAATTTTTAATTTCTTATATTGTTAACTTTTACTACAGTGTATTCTAATGAAATTCTATAAACTGATCTGTAAATATTAAAATCATATGTAATGACATATATTATGCTTATTTAAGCATGTCCTAATATTAATAAACGGTCCCCCATGGGTTTACCACGGGGGGAAAAAGAGAAAAAAAATGTATATATAGGTATTTGAAAGTCTATGAGAGTTAAAAAAATTGTATATAAAAATTTGGATATTAGTAAAGCAAAGAATTTCACTATTGTAATAATGGTATTGAAATTCTCCTATTAACTATTTGATCTTCATACAAGACTGAAAAGACAAGAAACCGCTCGAGTTTAAGGCTACTTCAACACTTACTAGACAAACGCTCTAAGCTCCCAATTAATTACAAAAGACTCATCTACATGACCTTCATACCACCTATTTCGATAGCTATGGGGCTCCACTAAGCCATCGAATTCCTCACGTATCCAATCCTTACAATCCAATATCCTTCGTAAAATCCTCAATGCTCCTTATTTTGTTAAGAATAAACTCATCCATAACGACCTTAATGTCTCTTTTGTTGCTGATTCGGCCCGAACCCGGTATCTATCCTTTCATAGCAAACTTCATTCCCACTCAAACCCTCTAGTTTCAAACCTAGCTTCCTCTTCAATTCCCCATAACCCTCCAAGGCGTCTGAAAAGAAGATGACCTCGAGACCTACTACTATAGAAAATTTTTGCAGTGCTATAAATGGATAGTTTCTCCACAAGTGTTTTTTTTTTCATGTCATTTGTTCATATTAGCAGATTTACTTGATGTTTACAATTACAGTTGTAAATATCAATAAATTAATCTTAAAAAAAATTTATATGTGTCAGAAATAGTGTTCCGATGAATGACTAATAGACTAGAAAAGAGTTTCGCTCAACAAGGTTGCCATTGATGCTTTATATCAGCGAATGATGTATTTAATCATTTAATCAATACTTATCATCAGGAAGGAGAGCCATGTTAATTACAGAATTGGGACTCATGAAAACCCAAAGGTACGTATCCGGTGGAAGATCGTCAGAGATTTGATCGGTGACTACCAAGCAGCTGAACCAGAATGTCGTCAACGCCAATTGCATGGAGTATGCTAATGGGATGGCCATTGCCCATACATAATTGGACATTACCTTTACTGGCGTCATCTGTCACTTCTGCCATTATCATTCGTATTCTTCTCAATAGTTCATCTTCATATTTTCTGCATAGCCACTCAATTGTGTACAAATAATGTACTTAAAATGTATGCATCAGATCTGTAATGCTTAATACGGATTTATTCACACATATAAAAAAAAATGAGGTACTTGTGTATTAGCTGGCCTCCATGAAGTGTATCATCTTATCGTTTCCTTTAACCTCTTCAAATCACTTGCCTCATTTGAGTTATTTATGTGTGCATTATTAAATTGTTTTCCGCATTCTTTTTTAATGTTTTCCCCTTATTAATTTTGTTTCCTTGTTATTGTCAATCTGTTCATTTCAAATAGTCAATAACAAATTAACAACAATAAATAACAAGCAGCATCTGTCCCGGGTTCCTTTTCACCATACGAGATCAAGTATGAGCAACACGTACGTTGGGAAGAGGCGTACAAAATGACATACTAGTTATAAAACCTTTAACCACTACGATCTTTGAACGAGTCTGGGGTTCAGTACATTGTAGAGACTGTACTGTTTCATAGGACAACGGTTCTGCAAGGAGGTGACTTGTCCTGGGTCACGCTCGACCGCCGGGTTTCCCCCTTATTTTGGGTACCTTATTTTTATAATATTTTATAGAGGCTGGGTGAGCCCAAGGAGGGTCCTAAATCCAATTTGATCCATCTCCGTCTACAAACAGACTAAATAAAAGTAACTGCCTGCGGCGGGATTTGAACCAGGATTTCCGACATGGCAACTCAGTGCTCTACCACTGAGCTACCCCGCTCCTTAATAGTTACAAAATCAGTCATAAATACATAAAACACATATACATATAAAACAAAATTAGTTACTATGAAATATGTAAGTAATTGTTCCAACAGGATCAGACAGTAGAACACGAAAGGAAAGAAGCTTTTTGTGATTCAAGTAACCGAGAGATAATTGAAGAATTGGCCTGAAGTCGGCCGCAAAAGGTCTACTGAAGCTGCAAGGAACATCTGCTTGCAGCTTAGCTCTGTTCTTCATTGCGTAAAGATATCCTTTGAAGAAGTCCAATTACTTTAATACTATTCTCTTTCTTCTTGACGTTAATCTTGTACTGAATTTCGGAAGCCATCTCAGAATAGAGCAGGTCTGGCGCTTAAGGGCGTCCAAACCTTGTTTTACTAATATTACAGTTGTTCATAGTACTACAAAATATAGCATTATAGTAAATGTATTTGGATATTATTCTAGGAATTGAAGTTCTATTTATTACTGATTCAGTATCTTTCATTAATAAAACAATACTTCTTATTATTCTCTTAGGGTTATTTTATAGAAAAAAAATAGTTTATAGTTTATAAGAAAAATGTCTTAATCTAATTTTCCCGCATGTCTTGAAATGGCAAACCTGAAATCAAAATATTGGTGTAACATGAAGCTTATTCTATGTTTTCAGACTCATACATTATAATAAATAAGTTTATTTTATATAAAATTTTTTATGTAAATAACTAATTGTAGTTACTAGCTTAGTGCATTTTCTTTTTCATTATTCTTGCTTTAATTTTTAAATAATGTTTCTTGTATTTTTGTAGGTTTGGTTGTGCACATTAGTATTTTTGTAATTGTTCTTTTTCTATTTTTACATTCTATATTATACTCATACCAGACTGAAAAGACAAGAAACTGCTCGACGTTTTCGCCTACGTCAACATTTTCTGGACAAGCCCTCTAAGCTCCCAATTAATTACAAAAGACTCATTTACATGACAGTTATCAGACCTATTTAGAAATACGGAGTCTAGCTATGGGGCTCTACTAAACGATCCAATTCATCTCGTATCCAATCCTTACAATCCAAAATCCTTCGTAAAATCCTCAATGCTCCTTATTATCACAAACAAACTCATCCATCATGATCTTAATATCCAATATGTTGGTGATTTGGCACAAACTAGATACCTATCCTTCCATGACAAGCTCCATATACACTTGAATCCGCTAGTCTCTCAACTTTCTTCCCATACTATTCCTGATAACCCTCCGAGGCGTCTGAAAAGATGATGGCCTCGAGATCTTCTACTATAGAACTTTATTGGAGTGCTACCGATGGGTAGTTTCTCAACAAGTGTTTTTTGTTTTCATCAATAAATTAATCTAAAGAAAAAAACATTCTATATTTATCATTTACTCATTTTTGGATATTTTCATTTGTATTTACTTGATGAATTTCTTTTCTTTCTTTTTATAGCTTTAATTCTATGCATTTGGGGAAATTGTCACCAAATCAAAACTATCTGTTTTTTTTTTATTAAATTCACAACCGGCAAATTCGCTCGGCTTGAAGATTAGCCAATCATTGTTAAGAGCCCCTTCGTCCACAATTATCATTATTATGTTCAACAATACTTTACAATACAGATCATTTGTATTCCTATCATTTCATAAAATAATAAATTTCGCTATTACAAATAAAATAATTTAGGGGAAACGAAAAATTTCAAACAATTATTGATGTTTTAAGTTATAAATTGGATAACTAATTAACGACCTTTGAGTCGAACATAATCATACTTAAATCAATAAAATTCTAACATTTAAACTTTAATTAGTTGAAAGAAATTGTATAACTCATGAATAGATAGCTTGGTGTCACCATGCGTCAACATGGTCAACATGAGAGAGGTCTCGAGCATGTGGTTGACGCGAACCCACAAAATAGAATTGATTAAAACAAATTGTATTCATACACAGTCCACTAGGAGTCACCAGTCTCGTCAGGACAAACGCTTAACTTGGAATCATACTAGACTGAAACGACAAGAAACAGCTCGCCGTTTCAGGCTACTTCAACATTTACTAGAAAAACGCTCTAAGCTCCCAATTAATTACAAAAGACTCATATACATGACAATCATTAGACCCATCTGGACTTACGGAATAGAGCTTTGGGGCTCCACTAAGTCATCGGATTCCTCTCGCATTCAATCCTTACAATCAAATATCCTTCATGAAATCCTCAATGCTCCTTACTTTATAACGAACAAACTAATCCATAATGACCTTAATGTCCCATTTTCGTCTGATTTGGCGCGAATCCGATATAATCTTTTCATGACAAACTTCATTTCCACTCAAACCACTGAGTAGTTTCTCTACTTGCCTTGTCCCAGAACATGATTTATCTTTTATTATATTTGCATGATTTATTCTGTATATAGTTGTAAATTTCAATAAATACATTTTTTTTTAAATATTTCATGCAAAATACTCAATATTTCAAAACAATACTTAGTGGCTACTTATATCTTAATAGGCTCGCTAAATTGCATTAAATAAAATACTAAACTGAATTTCAATTTCTATAATATTATTGAGGTATCTCTTCTAAAGCGGAGAGGCTCAGTGGTAGAGCACTGAGTTGCCATGCCGGAAGCCCTGGTTCGAATCCCGCTGCGAACAAGACTTTTATTTAGTCTGTTTGCAGCCGGAGATGGATCATATAGGATCTAGGACCCTCCTGGGGCACACCCAGCCTCTATAAAATATTATAAAAATAAGGTACCTAAAGTAATGGAGGGAATCTGGCGGTTGAGCTTGACCTAGGACAAGACACCTCCTTGCAGAACCGTTGTCCATGAAACAGTACAGTCTCTTCCATGTACTTAACCCGTGGGACAGGTTTATCTCTCCTAAAGCTTTATGTGCCTATTCTTTTCTCTTTTTCTTTTATTTCTAAAGAACGTTTCGATCTCTAATTCGAAGAGTAAATACATACACTCTTGTTACATCTTATTTTGGTTTCAAAAACTGCAATTACCTCTGAAATAGAAAAGGACTCAGACACGTGCATCAAGTGTTTGCTATGCGAATCGGTATCCAGTCCATTGACGCAATGCGATCTATTTTCACGATCGAGTGCGATATTTACACGACCAAACTCTTGAGCTGTACCCACTTAGACTGAGTGGGAGATTTCGAACAATCACACGGCAGAAAATAACCACCGCATATATTGCATAGCATTTAACTGCAACGCGACACGATGAAAATAAAATAGAAAAAAAAAATATATTTTTTTTTTATTGAAATTTACAACTGTATTAAATAATATAACAATAAATAGAATGACTGATGCTTAATACCATGGGTATAGGCAAGCAGAGAAACTATCCAGTGACAGCACTCAAAAATCAAATACAGTTTAATTTAATCACCCAAATGTTTAATTTGTTGACACATTTTACAGCAACTTTACAGACTCATGTTAATCTTAGTGAGGCTCTGATATAGTCTCCTATATTAATATAGAAATGGCAAAGATAAAAAGGACCTTACATAAATGTTAAGACATAATTATGTCCAATATTTAACAAATATTTTCAATTTCTGTTTTAGTTTGGAGACTTAAGGGCTTTTCGTTGGAATTTTTCCACGGTCTTAACATTTATGTAAGGTCTTTTTACTTTTTTAATTTTCAATATTAATATATTTTGTGGAACAGCCATAAATCCACATGTTTCTTGATAATGTTCTTTTTTTCCATTTTTACTTTTTTTTTCATTTGGTCTTTTGTCTTATGTTTTTTTGTTGTTTACTATTATTTATTTTTTCCTGTTGTGCTTTTTGAAGTTTGGTGAGTGTATGTTGAGTTTTCAAATTCTGGAGTATCTATCAGCTGTTTTTATCTAACCTTATCCAGCCGGGTTCGAGTAACCTTCCTTATGATTCATTAGTTGCATTTGAGCCTTGGAGGTGGTGGGATGTTTCTTGGGTGCATTATTCATGTTTTGTTTTGCTGTTATTCTCTTTCTACCCTCATGATGCCTGAATGGGTGAAATATTGCACGGATAATTTCAATTTCTGTTTTAGTTTTGGAGACTAAAGGCTTTTCGTTGGAATTTTTCCACGGTATTAACATTTATATAAGGTCTCTTTTTACTTTCCCATTTCAATATTAATATATTTTGTGGAATAGCCATAAGTCCCGGTGTATCACTGGTTTCTTGATATTGTTTTTGTTTTTTTTGCGTTTTTACTTTTTTTTTATATGGTCTTTTGTCTTATGTTTTTTTGTTGTTTACTATTATTTATTTTTTCCTGTTGTGCTTTTTGAAGTTTGGTGAGTGTATATTGAATTTACGATTTCTGAAGTATTCATCAGCTGTTTTTATGTAACCTTAACCAGCCGGAGTCGAGTAACCTTCCTTATGATTCATTAGTTGCATTTGATCCTTGGAGGTGGTGGGGTGTTTCTTTAGTGCATTATTCATGTTTTGTTTTTCTGTTATTCATTTTCTACCCTGAGGATGCCTGAATGAGTGAAATATTGCACGGATAATTTCAATTTCTGCTTTAGTTTTGGAGACTTAAGGGCTTTTTGTTGGAATTTTTCCATGGTCTTAACATTTATGTAAGGTCTCTTTTTACGTTCCCATTTCAATATTAATATATTTTGAGGAATAGCCATAAGTCTTGGTGAATCACTGGTTTCTTTTTTTTTTTGCGTTTTTACTTTTTTTTTCATACGGTCTTCTGTCTTATGTTTTTTGGTTGTTTACTATTATTTATTTTTTCCTGTTGTGCTTTTAGAAGTTTGGTGAGTGTATGTTGAATTTACGATTTCTGAAGTATTCATCAGTTGTTTTTATCTAACCTTAACCAGCCGGGGTCGTGTAACCTTCCTTATGATTCATTAGTTGCATTTGAGACATGGAGGTGGTGGGATGTTTCTTGGGTGCATTATTCATGTTTTGTTTGTGCATTATTCTCTTTCTACCCTGAGGATGCCTGAATGGGTGAAATATTGCACGGATAATTTCAATTTCTGCTTTAGTTTTGGAGACTAAAGGGCTTTTCGTTGGAATTTGTCCACGGTCTTAACATTTACGTAAGGTCTCTTTTTACTTTCCCATTTCAATATTAATATATTTTGTGGAATAGCGATAAGTCCTGGTGTATCACTGGTTTCTTGATATTGTTCTTTTTTTTTTTGCGTTTTTACTTTTTTTTTCATACGGTCTTTTGTCTTATGTTTTTTTGTTGTTTACTATTATTTATTTTTTCCTGTTGTGCTTTTTGAAGTTTGGTGAGTGTATATTGAATTTACGATTTCTGAAGTATTCATCAGCTGTTTTTATGTAACCTTAACCAGCCGGAGTCGAGTAACCTTCCTTATGATTCATTAGTTGCATTTGATCCTTGGAGGTGGTGGGGTGTTTCTTTAGTGCATTATTCATGTTTTGTTTTTCTGTTATTCATTTTCTACCCTGAGGATGCCTGAATGAGTGAAATATTGCACGGATAATTTCAATTTCTGCTTTAGTTTTGGAGACTTAAGGGCTTTTTGTTGGAATTTTTCCATGGTCTTAACATTTATGTAAGGTCTCTTTTTACGTTCCCATTTCAATATTAATATATTTTGAGGAATAGCCATAAGTCTTGGTGAATCACTGGTTTCTTTTTTTTTTTGCGTTTTTACTTTTTTTTTCATACGGTCTTCTGTCTTATGTTTTTTGGTTGTTTACTATTATTTATTTTTTCCTGTTGTGCTTTTAGAAGTTTGGTGAGTGTATGTTGAATTTACGATTTCTGAAGTATTCATCAGTTGTTTTTATCTAACCTTAACCAGCCGGGGTCGTGTAACCTTCCTTATGATTCATTAGTTGCATTTGAGACATGGAGGTGGTGGGATGTTTCTTGGGTGCATTATTCATGTTTTGTTTGTGCATTATTCTCTTTCTACCCTGAGGATGCCTGAATGGGTGAAATATTGCACGGATAATTTCAATTTCTGCTTTAGTTTTGGAGACTAAAGGGCTTTTCGTTGGAATTTGTCCACGGTCTTAACATTTACGTAAGGTCTCTTTTTACTTTCCCATTTCAATATTAATATATTTTGTGGAATAGCGATAAGTCCTGGTGTATCACTGGTTTCTTGATATTGTTCTTTTTTTTTTTGCGTTTTTACTTTTTTTTTCATACGGTCTTTTGTCTTATGTTTTTTTGTTGTTTACTATTATTTATTTTTTCCTGTTGTGCTTTTTGAAGTTTGGTGAGTGTATATTGAATTTACGATTTCTGAAGTATTCATCAGCTGTTTTTATGTAACCTTAACCAGCCGGAGTCGAGTAACCTTCCTTATGATTCATTAGTTGCATTTGATCCTTGGAGGTGGTGGGGTGTTTCTTTAGTGCATTATTCATGTTTTGTTTTTCTGTTATTCATTTTCTACCCTGAGGATGCCTGAATGAGTGAAATATTGCACGGATAATTTCAATTTCTGCTTTAGTTTTGGAGACTTAAGGGCTTTTTGTTGGAATTTTTCCATGGTCTTAACATTTATGTAAGGTCTCTTTTTACGTTCCCATTTCAATATTAATATATTTTGAGGAATAGCCATAAGTCTTGGTGAATCACTGGTTTCTTTTTTTTTTTGCGTTTTTACTTTTTTTTTCATACGGTCTTCTGTCTTATGTTTTTTGGTTGTTTACTATTATTTATTTTTTCCTGTTGTGCTTTTAGAAGTTTGGTGAGTGTATGTTGAATTTACGATTTCTGAAGTATTCATCAGTTGTTTTTATCTAACCTTAACCAGCCGGGGTCGTGTAACCTTCCTTATGATTCATTAGTTGCATTTGAGACATGGAGGTGGTGGGATGTTTCTTGGGTGCATTATTCATGTTTTGTTTGTGCATTATTCTCTTTCTACCCTGAGGATGCCTGAATGGGTGAAATATTGCACGGATAATTTCAATTTCTGCTTTAGTTTTGGAGACTAAAGGGCTTTTCGTTGGAATTTGTCCACGGTCTTAACATTTACGTAAGGTCTCTTTTTACTTTCCCATTTCAATATTAATATATTTTGTGGAATAGCGATAAGTCCTGGTGTATCACTGGTTTCTTGATATTGTTCTTTTTTTTTTTGCGTTTTTACTTTTTTTTTTCATACGGTCTTTTGTCTTATGTTTTTTTGTTGTTTACTATTATTTATTTTTTCCTGTTGTGCTTTTTGAAGTTTGGTGAGTGTATATTGAATTTACGATTTCTGAAGTATTCATCAGCTGTTTTTATCTAAGGATGAGGATGCCTGAATGGGTGAAATATTGCACAAATAATTTCAATTTCTGCTATAGTTTTGGAGGCTTAAGGGCTTTTCGTTGGAGTTTTTCCACGGTCTTAACATAGTCTCCTATATACTTCAGCGTATCGGCCAAATTTCACATCCGTAAAGAAGAGATGGAAGGATGATTGTTTTGTAAATTCTGATTTTTAGATTTCGGAACAAAAGACGCGAGATTAGTAATGTCGAGACCAAATAGTAACAAACATTTCCTGCCTTTAATGGCGCCTTCATTTCCACTTGAATTTCGTTTTTTCCCAGTTACCATAGACTTTAAGTATTTAAACTTCTCCACATGTTCGAAATTATTTCCCTCCCACAAAAATATTAGCAAAATTTCTTCGTTATCTTCTCTTATCTGAATTTACTTCCAGGTCCATTTCTTCACCCGCATTCATCAGCTATTCTGTATTTAGCTTTACAGTTTAGAACATTATCTAGTACATTCGAAATATCTAATAAAACTGTCAATTTTACAAAGATGTTGTCGAAACGAAAATATAAAATTATTCAACGTAGCTCATACAGCGAGTGCTCGAAGATAGAGTTAAATATGTCCCGAGTTATCGCTGCCAAGGTTGTAACCGGTTCCTAAAAATAACTCCTTTGAGTTGATGTTACGTCGGCGATTACGAGGCGGATCATCGAGGACTAAGCCTTGCCAAATTTTTAAGTGGTGTTATCCCTTTGTCATTATATTTGGACATTTATTTTGGAATTTCGGATCTAGATGAAGAGCGGGAGGAAGTGCAAGTTGTTTTGGTTCTCTTGCACTGATCTCGTATTACATAACCTCACGTAACCTCCATTATTTATTGCATTACATTACTCTGTATTTATATATTTATATTCACAAAGACCAGGACGAGAGTATAGTGGGCGACAGTCTGTGGACGAATAAAATTTCTTTATATTAAAAATAAATTCGTTTTTATATTTAATCTGGTAGCAAAATAGCTCAGTGTTTACATTGCTGAGTTGATGAATGTTCCAGCTTCAAATCCACCTGTGGCAGATACATCATTTCACCTGTTGATTGCCATGCAATTTTACTGAGCAAAACCTGGCGCTTGGGTATAATCTCGGAGAAATTATCTCCCTGCACAATCGTTTTTCAAGAAACATAACAGTCTCTACAATGTACTAAGCTCAAGATTGGTTGTAGTGGTACAGTATTTTTTATTTATTTATATCTTATCTTAGTTTAGAATATTTATTTCATCTCATCCATAGTACATTTTCAAGCTAAAGCCTCATATTTCTCTGTCTTATAACTTAATCAAGTTGAAAAAAATCACTATAGTATTCTCGTAGTAATCTAACACAACATTGGGGAACTTAATAGAAGCAAAATATAATATTTTTTAATATTGAAAATTAAAAAAGTAAAAAGAGATCTTAAATAAATGTTAAGACCGTGGAAAAATTCCAACGAAAAGCACTTAAGTCTCCAAACTAAAACAGAAATTTCAATTTTGGACAGATAATTTAAATTTCTGTTTTAGTTTGGAGACTTTAGGGATTTTCGTTGGAATTTTTCCACGGTCTTAACATTTATGTAAGGTCTCTTTTTACTTTTTTAATTTTCAATATTAATATATTTTGTGGAACAGCCATAAATCCACTGGTTTCTTGATAATGTTCTTTTTTTTTCATTTTTACTTTTTTTTCATATGGTCTTTTGTCTTATGTTTTTTTGTTGTTTACTATTATTTATTTTTTCCTGTTGTGCTTTTTGAAGTTTGGTGGGTGTATGTTGAATTTTCAAATTATGGAGTGTTTATCAGCTGTTTTTATCTAACCGAGGTCGAGTAACCTTCTGTGTGGTTCATTAGTTGCATTTGAGCCTTGGAGGTGGTGGGATGTTTCTTGGCTGCATTATTCATGTTTTGTTTTGCTGTTATTCTCTTTCTACCCTGAGGATGCCTGAATGGGCGAAATATTGGACAGATAATTTCAATTTCTGTTTTAGTTTGGAGACTTAAGGGCTGTTCGTTGGAATTTTTCCAAGATCTTAATCATAATATTTTTTGCTTTAACTAAATAAAGGTACCATTCAATTCAACACTAGTTGGCTGTAGTCGTGGAGGCCCGGGTTCATGCAGAACTTTGGAGCCAGAATAAGTATATATTTTTATATATATATATATATATATATATATATATATATATATATATATATATATATATATATGGAAGTTAGGCCTAGATTATAAATATCTAAAATATTGTTATTGTAAATTTATTTCAGTTAATAATCTATATGTTAGTAATTTCTTTTTTTAGTTTCTTTGTTAGAAATTGTTAATAGTTTAATTATATTCTTTTATTACTTTTGTAAATAAATATTAGTATCTTTAATTAAGGAATAGCTTAATTCATTTTTAATACCCAGTAGCCCGTAACAATAAAATAAAGTAAAAAAAATAAATAAATAATAATAATACTAATAATAAAAAAAATAAAATAAAATGTACATTTCTAAAAATAAGTGTAAATCACTGATGATATTGTTTGAATTTTTATTCATTACTTTTTGTTTTTTTGCTTTGCATAAATTTGATATATATTGAACTATAAATTATTTCTCTTATATAATTATTGTTATCTTATTTCTATTTTTTTTTTCTTTCTCTTCTTCTAATTCTGTTTTTCAAAATATTGTTATTGGAATTCTTTCTCACTTATTAAATTATTTGTAATAATTAATTAAATGTAATTATTTTACAGTCTTCGGACATAATCCCTTACCATACTTGCAATAATGTATTGTTATTCTAAAGGGACTTGTCCCAGAATGATGCATTTCCAAAGTGGCCCACGAGATCATTTGGCTTAGGCCATTCTCGAGGTTATCCAGATCATGCTTGGTCAATCAAAGACTATAGCTATCCATATCTCATCCCCTCTCGAAATCGAGAACCAAATTTTATTACTGCATTGCCTTACACACTCGGCTATCCCGCTTTTATAATGATTTATAGCTTGGATAGCTAAATTTGGAAAAACCTTGGTTCTCTAATGTTCTTGTGTAACAGATACCAATTTTATCACTTTTCCTTCCCTGAGGTCGCAGATATCTCAAAACGATTATCACGTGTAAGGTGGGCAAAAATACACCGAGGAGACAAAAATATGATTTAAATGTACAGTCCATTGAACCCATCAGCTGTTTAAATCTTGTTAAGAATTACGTAAATTCGTACTAAAAATTTCGTCACACTTCTTCATATCTTAATAGGCTCGCTAAATTGCATTAAATAAAATACTAGACTGAATTGCAATTTCTATAATATTGTTGTGTTATCGCTTCTAAAAGGGAGCGGAGTGGCTCAGTGGTAGAGCACTGAGTAGCCTTGCCGGAAATCCTGGTTCAAATCCCGCTGCGGGCGACTTTTATTTAATCTGTTTGTGGCCGGAGATGGATCATATAGGATCTAGGACCCTCCTGGGGCTCACCCAGCCTCTATAAAATATAAAAATAGGTTACCCAAAATAAGGGGGGAAAACTGTCGGTTGAGCTTGACCTAGGACAAGTCACCTCCTTGCAGAACCGTTGCCCATGAAACAATACAGTCTCTACCATGTACTGAACCCCAGGCCCGTTTACAGGTTGTAGTGGTGCAGGTTTTTAAAAATTTATTTTGACCTTCTGAAGTACACTATAAGTAAATATATTAGAGTTGTATAAATCTTACTAATATTATAAATGCGAAAGTTTGTATGTTTGTCTCTCTTTCATGCAAAAACTACTGAACGGATTTGGATGAAACTTTACAGTAATATAGGTTATACATCAGAATAACACATGGGCTATAGCAAGGGCGGATTTAGGGGGGCGCACGATGGCACGTTCCCCTCCCCACCCCCGACAGTTTTAGAGGTACTGTGGAGAATCCATTATAGTACATAATTAAAGGCAAATCAGGAATTTAGCATCTTGAAATTTGCAGATAGGTCCTTTGTATGATTTAAGAAACAAGTTTGGATAATTCCACCCTTATTATAATAAGGGTTCAAAGGTTGTATGGAATCCGTCAGTTTTGAAGTTAGACATAGAAATTTTGTACGAGTAACCTATAGTGAAAATAATTAAATTATTTATTATTTTAAATTATTGTTAAAAAGCACTGTCAAGAAACTTTATGCGGTAGTCCAAATTCTACGCGAGCGAAGCCGCGGGCAAAAGCTAGTCGTAATATAAGGGCAGGTTCGCCGTTAGTTTATTGTAACTATTATATTCAAGGGCGGATCCAGGATTTTTTTCTGGGGGGGGCCACACCGGGCAGATGGGCAAAAAAATCAACAATAACTTAGAAATAAACTTTTAGTATTTATAGATTTTCGCTTGTATGTATTTATTTATGCAATTATTCGTTTATATCATTGATTTTTTATGGAATGATTGTAGCTTCATAGCACCATTACTTATTGCCCACAAGTGGCAGATTGTAATGTCTGAATAAAAAAAAAAAAAAAAAAAAAAAAAGTATTTATAGAAAGGTTTCAAAGGTTTATTAAAATATCTAAACAATAGTTTTACTCTTATTATTTCTGTTATGGTATCCAGATATTTTAACAACTATCATCAAATGATTTGTCTATAAGTATGTACTGTGATGGATTCTCAACAGTACACAAAAAACCGTCTGGGGGGCACGTGCCTCCCCCCCCCTTTGGATCCGCCTCTGATTATGTTAGTCATTTATCATATTCCCAAACAGCCAAAACATTAATCAATACTTTTAAAATTCAATGCCTTAATATGGTATACTAGAATAACGGCTGTGCAATGATATGATTTGCCCGATATCACGGTCAACCGCCATATTTTCCCTCAAACAAGGGTACGCACGTTATAGAGCCTGGGTGAACCCCAGGAAGGTCTGCAGATCCCACAGGATTCTTCCTTGGATGTTAACAGATTAAATAATCTATCTGTCAAGGATAGATTTGAACGGGAACTTTAGAGCAGCAACTAAGCACTCTACATATGAAGCTATTCCGATCCTTTAAGTTTCTAAATTATGTTAATCAATACCGTGATTTCCGAAGGATTTTCGCCCGAGATGTCCTCTTCATTTCCTGTTTAAATGTAAAGTATAGTTATTCCTTTTTTTACAGTTTCGGAGGACCGCTTGTTGGGTTTCTGTACCTGACCGCAATGGCGGCTTCTCTGCAGGAGGATTAGCCTCTAGCAAATATTTAAGAAGATTTGCTTCCTTATTAGCCTCAAACAGATGTTTTCTTGTTGGGAACTCACAGAGTTCAAAGAGAAAGTTACTCTTCCGTCAGGCAGGTAGAACATTTGACGGACAGGTAGTGTCCTGTAACCCCCCTAATTTGAAGTTAGTACATTTCGAAGCCATGCTGTACCCCAACTTCCCGGACCAGTAAAGAATATGGGACATGAAAATATCACGTACAATATAATGATTGATTTGCAGTTAGACATGCGTTGTTCTTTCTTCGAGGAAAATATATGGTGATAAATATATCACCATATATTTTCCTATATATATATATATATATATAGGATAGCTACATTTAGTAGTGGTATTCCAGGAAGTTTGTGGTATCACACAAATCCAACAATTATAAAGTAAGGAAATGCACTCCCTAATAAATAACCCACATAGAAATATTTTCGGAGTAAAGCTTAAACTAATCTCCGTCACTTCAGATTACTTCAACATTCACTTGACAAATGCCCTAAGCTCCCAAATAATTACCGAAGACTCATATACATGACTTGTATGGGCTTACGGAGTAGAGCTTTGGGGCTCCACTAAGCCATCTAATTCCTCTCGTACCATTACAATCCTAAATCCTTGGTAATATCCTCAATGCTCCTTACTTTTTTTACGAATTAAGTCACCGACTGTAACCTTAATGACTTGAAAGTATCAAGTTCAATATTAATAGGGTGTATGCAAAAAAAATGACCGACATTTTCACCATCCCCATGGAGAGAAGATGGTGACGAACAATATCTTTCGACACAGCACACTCCCTGACAAGTTCGCGAGTACTTGTGGACGGATTTGACTCAACAGATTCCTTCAGAACCTCATCAATATCCACTAATGTTCGCCCGGAGCCCTTCTTCCTTTCCAGAGGGTCATATACTCCTCCTACAATGAACAGTTATAGTAAAAACGATATGTATAGGTCGAAATAAAAATCATTATATTATGTAATTTCAAATCTGAACTAAAAAAACGTTGAAATAATTTCATCGAGGAAAATTAAAATGAATAAAGACTTATCATTATTATTATCGGAAATGGCAGGATCGGTTTTGAGTTAAAATTCTCTCATTCGAAGGACGAATGATGTTTTTTAATGTACACTTGAATGTTTGATCATGTATGTATATATATATTAGTGTGTGGGATATAAACAACGTACATATGTATTAATATCATCTAGTTAGATATTTTAAAGAAGGAGAAATGAAGTAACTAAGTGTAAATCTCTGATGGTATTGTTTGAATTTTTCTTCATTACTTTTTTTTTTTGCTTGGCTTAAATTTTATATATATATATATATATATATATATATATATATATAACTATTAATTGTTTCTCTTATATAATTATTGTTAACTTATTTTCTTATTTTTCTTTCTCTTCTTCTAATATGTTTTTAAAATATTGTTATTCGAGCTAATTCGCATTTTTTAAAAATTATTCTTTCTCACTTACTAAATTAATTGTAATAATTAATTAAATGTAATTACTTTATAATCTAAGGCATAATTACAACACCTGTTTCGTTATTCTATTGGGACTTCTCCCAGAATTAATAAAGACATTATTATTATCTGGTACGACATCCCTAATAAACGAGGACTATAACATTATGTATATTATGGGAGCGGAGTGGCTCAGTGGTAGAGCACATAGTTGCCATGCTGAAGGTCCTGCGTTCAAATCCTACTGTTTTTCAGACTTTTATTTAATCTTTTAGCGGCTCACCCAGCCTCTTTAGTGTGACCTGGATAAATCACTTCCCTGCGCAACATTTATCCATAAAGCAGTAAAGTCTCTACCACATACTGAATCCAGGACTCTTCATGAGCTATAGTGGTACATATTTTTTTTTTATAGTGGCCGCATTTAGACGTGTGCAACTGAGAGTGTAGAACGTTTGCTGTGGAGAAGATTCCTGATTCAACTCCAGCTTTAATCTTACTAATATTATAAATGCGAAAGTTTGTATGTTTGTCTCTCTTTCACGCTAGCTCCTACTGAACGGATTTGTATGAAACTTTATAGTAATACAGGCCATAAATCAGAATAACACATAGGCTACAGCAAGAGCGGATTTATGCAGGGGGGGGGCGGGGGCAAGTGCCCCTCCGTTAGTTTTTTGTGTTCTGTGGAGAATCCATTATAGTACATAATTAAAGGCAAATCACATGATCATAGTTGTTAAAATAACAGAAAGGACATTAGTGAAACTATTGTTTTTGTATCCTACTATTCTAGTAATATTATAAATGCGAAAGTTTGTATGTATGTTTGTTACTGATTCACGCAAAAACTACAGAAAGAATTTGGATGAAACTTATTGAGTTATATAGGTTGTACATCATAATACCACATAGTCAACAGCAAGGGCAGATTTAGGGGGGCATGGGGGCACGTGCCTCCCCCAGATAGTTTATTGTGTTCTGTGGAGAATCCATTACAGTACATAATTAAAGGCAGGTTAGGAACTTAGCATCTTAAAATTTGCAGATAGGTTCTTTGTATAATTTATGAAAGAAATTTGGATAATTCCACTCCAAGGGTTTCCCCTTTAAAATAATAGGGGTTCAAAGAGTGAATGGAATCCGTCGGCTTTGAAGTTAGACATTTGAAATTTTGGATGTACGAGTAACTTATAGTTAAAATACAAATTGAATTATTTATTTAAAATGATCTGTCACGAAATTTTATGTGGCAGACCAAATTCCACGCGAGTGAAGCCGCAGGCAAAACCTAGTATTATTATATTTATAAATAAACAATTCGATATTTAATATTATATATCATTTGCTATAGTATACAATGGCCTCGTGTACAATTATTACAAAGGCAAAACATAGTTTAAAAAAAAATTAAATTTAAAATGATCTTTCACGAAACTTTATGTGTTAGACCAAACTCCACGCGAGCGAAGCTAGTCTGTTAATATATGAATCCTGTTAGTTCTGTAGACTCTCCTGGATCTCACCCATGAGAGGCCTTAAGTTCAGTACATTGTAGAGACTGTACTGTTTCTAGGACAGCTGCTATGCAGAAGGTGACTTATCGGAGATCATGCTCAACCGTCAGTTTCCTCTCTATTAAGGATACTCGCTTTATAGAGCCTGGGTGATCCCCAGGAAGATTGCGAAATCTTGCTCCCGAAATCTTTTTTATCTCTTCAGTTATGTTTGCCCGAAACGTATGTTTCTACATCATAGAGTTTATTTGATTTTTTAAAAACAAACTGAGGTTTTTTCCGCTAAGGTTCTTGAATTATTTATATGAGTTGCAAGTTACGCACTAAGTAAGCGTGTGTTCCATTGTTGGTGATAGTGTCACAGTAGAATCCTATTTCCTTTTTCCTTGACAGGTTCAGATTTCCTCCTTGTCTTTATGACGCACTCCTTGCTTTTGTTTCCGCCGATTCTACAGTGCAGTCATAGAAAAGTAAAAATATGTAAGTTCCTACAATATGCATTTCTCATGATTAAAAATAAACGTTATCTGATTTAATTATGGGTATGAAGGAAAGTAAGTTTTTTATTTGTGTGTATGTCCATTTAACGTCACTTTATGCCGCTATCGCTAATCGGACGATGCTACAGTGGGAGCTCTAAATTTTTCCAGGTATACGAGCTAAGGTTCCTGATTCAAATTTGATTCCTGGCAGATTTTATTTAATATGTTAACATCTCGGGATGGATCCTGTGGGATTTGGGACCCTCCTGTGGCTCACCCAGGCTCTTTAAAGTGCTGTTGAGTGCAATCTAGGACAAATAAACTCCCAGTAAAACCGTTGTTCCAGTCATCTATCAGGTACTGAAACCAATACCCTTTTTGGGTTGTTATTGTACACGTTTTTTGGGAAGGATTAACAGCGTTAACATTAACGGCCTACAGATTATAATTTTAACCATTTTTTTACAGATTAATTTATTGATATTTACACTGTAATAATATTACAACAAGTAAATCTACTTATATGAACAAATGCCATGAAAAAAAACACTAGTATAAAGTTCTATAGTCGAAGGTCTCGAAGCCATCTTCTTTTCAGACGCCTCGGAGGGTTATCAGGAATATTATGGGAAGCAAGTTGAGAGACTAGCGGATTCAAGTGTGTATGGAGCTTGTCATGGAAGGATAGGTATCTAGTTTGAGCCAAATCAGCAACATATGGGATATTAAGATCATGATGGATGAGTTAGTTTGTGACATAATAAGGAGCATTGAGGATTTTACGAAGGATTTTGGATTGTAAGGATTGGATACGAGATGAATTGGATGGTTTAGTAGAGCCCAAAGCTCAACTCCGTATGTCCAAATAGGTCTGATAACTTTCATGTAAATGAGTCTTTTGTAATTAATTGGGAGCTTAGAACGTTTGTCCAGTAAATGTTGCAGTAGGCGAAAACGTCGACCAGTTTGAGGATTTAACAAGTTAAAATATTTAGGATCCGTCCTTTATTAAGATGGAACACCTGATGTGGTGTAGCCTGAAGAACAAGGGAATGAAGAAAAGCTAGTGGCATGCTGAATTCCTTACTGTGGAGTAATAGCATCTTAAGAACCACAAAAAAGAATGGTTTTCCATGCTAATATAATGGCTAAAATGTTACATGGCTGTGAAACATGAAAATTGCAATGAAAAAGAGTGCAAACTGTTCGCGGTGATGGATCTCTGAAATATCTATCCGTGGTAGGATACCCAATTCAGTAGTCTCTGAATACTCTCTGGAATACTGAATACTCAAAATACCATCCTGGTATCTCACCATAACGAGTGGTTTGGAAACCTCCTGAGGAAGGAAAATAATAGAATCCCAAAAATAACCATGCACTGGTGCCCTGAAGGAAGAAAAATAAGAGACCATCATCATGAATCACAAAGTTCAGGACAACATATAGGATGCGTCCTCAACGAAGAAGATGTACTTGACAGGAAGACTTAGAAAAAAATGTACTAAAGTTTTACGTGAAGTATCGAGCATGTTGCTGACGCCAAGCCACAAGTTTGTCCCCTACCCAAAAGTAGCTTAACAGGGCTAAATAAGTTTTCACTTAAAAAAAACCGACAGATATCAAGATTTTTTCTGGAAACCAGCTCTAACTTCTAAGTTAACATTATGAGTAAACATGTTCATGAACAGATCTCCTAAATTAATCAAGAATTAATTATGATATAGGTTTTTTACTGGACTAGTAATTGATGATATTTAACTAAGAAGTAAAAAAACCATTCTCCAGTCATAATTATTTATTTTCTCGCTTTCTACAAAGACGTTTCGACCCCTTGGGTCATTATCAATTCTTTAATTGTCTATCTTGATTGACTATTTTTCTGCAATTCACCATATAAATTTACTAATATCAACAACAACATAAATTATTAACAATTAAATTAAAAATGTCCTAAAAAAAAAACTTAAAAAAATTTATTTTAATTTTAATAAATGCACAACTCAAATAGTCGCAGAATCACACAATCAATTAATCAAACAGAATGAAATAAAATATAGAAGTGTAACTTATATCAAAGGCCTATCAGAAAAAATAGAACCTACCTTAAAAATTTTGACATAACAGAAATTAAAATAGCACACAAAACTACAAACCCAATCAAAACAATAATACATAGTAAAAAAGATAATATACCACTGTTAGAAAATAAAAATATAGTGTATAACCTAAACTGTAATAATTGTAAAAAACAATATATAGGACATACAAGCACACATTAAAAACACAGAATTTATCATCACAAAAGTAATTTAAGACCAAATGCCAAAACAAGCACTGCACTATCTACACATTGTAAAAAAGAATTACATACCTTTAATTTCGAAAAACCAACAATTTTACATAGAGAAAAAGACAAAATAAAAAGACAATACTTAGAAGCCATATATATAAACGAAAATATAGATAGTGTAGTTAATGATAGAAAAGAGTCTGGAGAGGTCAGTAAATTGTATTCCTCTATTTTATTAAAATTAAAGAAGAAATAAACAAAGAATAGCCTACACTATAGATAACCATAACATAACCTGTCACACATAACTTCACATATTATTTCTATCATATGCATATTGTTTCTAATACTCCCAAAAAACAAAATTTCAAACATAAAGTATTAAAAATAAATAATATATAGCATAATTTAAATAAACAAAAAAAAAATTAAAACATATTAATGAAACTCCTATAGATTTACAATTTTAATTTCTTCAAGGCAATATCAAGGTGTTTTTATAAATAGGGGAAGTCCAAAGTATAAGGCAGAGTGAAAAATGACCATGGAGAAGAATATATCTCCAAAAAAATTTTATATTATTGACGTCCATATGAGGTATCTATACTTAAATTTTCGTTTTTTTTTAGGACATTTTTAATTTAATTGTTAATAATTTATGTTGTTGTTGATATTAGTAAATTTATATCGTGAATTGCAGAAAAATGGTATAAATCAAGATAGACAATTAAAGAATTGATAACGATCCAAGGGATCGAAACGTCTTTGTAGAAAGCGAGAAAATAAATAATTATGACTGGAGAATGGTTTTTTTACTTCTTAGTTAAATATCATCAAGAATTAATTAAATAAAATAAACAAAAATATCAATTTAATGGCTCTAACCATTGGAGAATTTTCCATTCCTTTTCTCCATTTGTATGGGAGCCGTTGTGATTATATTGAATTAATTTCTATTGTAAAAAAAAATCTATAATTATGTAAACCTAAAAAAAAAACCTGTACTACTACAACCCATGAACGGGTCTGGGGTTTAGAACATGTTAGAGGCTGTACTGTTTCATGGACAACGGTTTTGGAATGAGGTGACTTGTCTCAACTGCCAAATCCCCCCCTTATTTTGGGTGAGCCCCAGGAGGTCCTAGATCCTATATGATCCATCTCCGGCTGCAAGCAGACTAAATAAAAGTCTTGCTTGCAGCGGGTTTGAACTAGGATTTCTGGCAAGGCAACTCAGTGCTCTTCTGAGCCACTCCTCTCCTTCTAGAATTATATATAGGTATAGAAATTTCAATTGCGAAATTATTCCAAGGCTGAGAATAGTCTGAAAATAATAATCGTTAAGATTCAGTGACGATTAAATATTAGATTTGATGAGAGCATTAATGATGATAATCATCGTCACTATTACACTTATCACACCAAAGCGTGATTGTATTAAACCATCATTATGATAATTAATAATGTTCTTATCAAGAAGTACATTTAAGGTCATGTAGTGCGATTTGTAATCGATCTTTGTAATCGTTTTTGTTAATTTAGTTCAGTATTTTTAGATTTAACATTGGATGCCCATTAGATTTTTCTAATTTCAGAAAAAAAAAATTATTGAAATTTACAACTGTATTGTAACAAAAAAGATTAACCTGGAATACTCCTACAAGACTGAAAAGACAAGAAACCGCTCGACGTTTCAGGCTACTTCAACACTTACTAGACAAACGCTCTAAGCTCCCAATTAACTACAAAAGACTCATCTACATGACCATCATACGACCTATTTGGACTTACGGAGTAGAGCTTTGGGGCTCCACTAAGCCATCGAATTCCTCTCGTATCCAATCCCTATAATCCCAAATCCTTCGTAAAATCCTCAATGCTGCTTATTTTGTTAAGAATAAAGTCATCCATAACGACCTTAATGTCCCTTTTGTTGCTGGTTTGGCCCGAACCCGCTATCTATCTTTTCGTAACAAACTTTATTCCCACTCAAACCCTCTAGTTTCAAACCTAGCTTCCTCTTCAATTCCCGATAATCCTCCAAGGCGTCTGAAAAGAATATGGCTACGTAACCTTCTTAATTGAACTTGTGATTTAATTACTGCCAGTAGGTAGTGTCTCTACTTGTCATTATGTATTATTCAGCCTATTTACTTGTTGTATTATTGTAATACAGTTGTTACTTGTGATATCAGACCAATTACTTCTCTGGACAACCGCTGTACTAGAAACAGTTACTACATCGTTTTGAATCGCATTGAAAGCAGGATCCATCAAGGATTGTAGTGGTACAGAACTCTTCAATATCTTCTAAATCATCAAAATTTAAACGATGGTTAGTTATCTATATACAGCATC
The DNA here is from genome assembly GCA_037127475.1 of Arma custos. Taxonomy (NCBI): domain Eukaryota; kingdom Metazoa; phylum Arthropoda; class Insecta; order Hemiptera; family Pentatomidae; genus Arma; species Arma custos. Next base: position 8,519,678 of record CM073764.1, read on the forward strand.
CCACCGAACAGCAGCTTTTGACAGAGCTTTCCTTATCCGATCCTCCTCCCTTTGGAACTCTATACCTTCTTCCATTCGTCGTTCCAATAATCTTTCAACCTTCAAATCCCGTATATTCCATCATCTATTATCCTTACAATTACCAAACAATTGAAAACAGTAGGGGATCAGTCTTGACTTAAAGTTCTCTTCATTCGATGAATGATGTTTTTTGATGTACATTTGTGTGTATTTAGACATATGAATATAAATATGTGTGGAATTCAAATCTCTGATAATGTTGTTTAATTTTTCTTCATTTTTTTTTCTTGGTATAAATTCAATATATAATAATAATAATAATAATAAGCTTTATTTTTTTCCTCTTTCTTCTATGTACAATTTTTACATGGTCTTTATATTTACAAGGTTTTTTAAAAAGAAAAAAAGGCCTTTCTTTGGGCATAAGCCTCTCCCAATTTACCCCAGCTACGTCTGTTCCAAGCCGAACGGTGCCATAATATTCCTATGAAGTTTTGTATGTCGTCCCACCATCTCGTAGCTGGTCTCCCTCTTCTCCTAGTGCGGTGTATTGGATATCAATCCATTGTTGCCTTAGCCCAGTGTGTTGATGCCATTCTTGCAATGTGTCCAGCCCACTGCCATTTAAGATCAGATACTGTCTTGAGAATATCGCGCGTACCAGTCAGCTTCCGTAGTTCTGTCTTCTTTATTTTCTCCCTTCTACTTTTCTTTAACATACTTCGCTCCATTGCACGCTGAGTGATTGCTAGGGATTTAGATATATCATTATTTAGGCTCCAAGTTTGGCATCCATAAGTTAAAGAGGGAATGAAAATTCAATATATATGCAACCATAAATTGTTTCTCTTATGTAATTATTGTTAACTTCTTTTAATTTTTTGTTCTTTCTCATCTTCTAATCTGTTATTAAAATATTGTTATTGTAGATAATTCACATTTTTTTTATCTTTTTTTTTTTTATTCTTTCTCACTTACTAAATTACTTGTAATAATTAATTAAACGTAATTATTTTTACACTCTAAGGCATAATAGCTTGCAATACCTTTTAAAGGGACTTGTCCCAGAATAAATAAAGACATTATTATTGTTATTTTTTCAAAAATATTTTCTAAAAAGAACACTAACTATGGAGACTCCTATTTGAATGAGATGCAGAAACTTAGAAAAGTGCGGTACAATTTTCTTTCTTTGCGAGAATAAATAAATTCCTGGTCTTTACATTCTTAGTTGGGGGCATTTCCGGACCTTGGAATTTTCTTCTTATTACGGTCGGAGATTCAGACGGCTGATTGCAACTGTTCATGAATAGCAGCGCTATATCAAAGCGATCAGATAAAGAAAACTGGTGTCGCGAATCGGGTTCTAAACAAGGGTTTTAGGACTGAATGTGTTTTAGAATCAACATTATCACCATTGCTTTGTTGTCATTTGTTTAATCAGACTTTAAGATATTGAGTAGTAGCGGTAGGTAAAGTAGAGCAATGATCCAAGCCTACAAGAGTAACTATATGAAGATAGGCGAAACACTCTGAGTACGAGCAAGCTGGTACACCGACGTTAAAGTGGTGTCTCTTAACCTACGTCCACACTATGAGACATTTGCTAGGCAATAGACGAGACAAACCTTAGTCCGCCTCAGCAACAGTCTAGGAGCAGCCGGATTAGTATCGTCTAGCGTCCACACTACTATTTCAGTTCCTAGACCAATCCTAGCCAATACACCATGGAGAGCATTGTTTTTGTGAGGAATGATTTCGTGCTTTATGCTTTAAAAAATACAAAATAAAATATTTAAACACATTATTGCCTGTTATTACTTACTTATATTAACCTTCTTGCATTTCTCACAATCAACGAATATGTAATATTTTTTCAAAGTTCAGTAAAAAACAAAACAAATGCGATCAATGAAGAAAATAGTGAAAATCAAAAACCTAACTATTTTAGAACTTTTGTATTTTTGAAGAATTTACAAGCTCAGTTTACTTGCTCAAAACCTGTAAATTAAAAAATTACAATAAAAGTTTATTTAAAAATAAACACCTTATATAGAACAGTTTTATTTTTTTGTTTTGTTTGTTTATACAGCTTCTCAAGGAAATCAGAAAGAATACAAAATTACATTTTAAAAATGACCAGAATTACAAAACTATACTTAAAAATTGTTTCTAGAAATGTCGGTTTATTTTGAACAATCTCATAATCCGTATCACGCATAATTGCGTTTGGCACAGATTTCACGTCCAAACCATTATTCACATTAAAAAACTTTTTTTCGGCTATAATGACATAAAATAAGATAGCACACTGAAATAAAATAAATATATGCAGGAAATAGAAAAGTAAAAACTGATGCAATGATTAAAGGTCGCGCTTATCTGGCATATGAAAATCTAACTTCAGTAATGGTTTAAAAAAAGTGCAAGTTCAATTTATACGCTAGTTTGAATTACCAATGACTTACCAATTTTATATTTAATAATTAAAAATAAAATATTTAAAAAAATGACGAATGGATGGGCGTATTTCTCAAATACACCTTTTCTTTCCTAACCATTTATCGTAGGAATTTTCGGTCAAGACTGTTGTAGGATTGGTTAAAAAGAAGATGGAAATAAAAGTTTATTCTCAAGAAACTCAGAAAAAAATACAAATTTACATTTTAAAAACGACAAGCTACATTATACAATTATTTCCAGGAAAGTCGCGATATCTTAATCAGTTTCATCGTCTTTATCACATATAATTGCATTTAGCAGAACTTTCACGTCTAAAGCATTATTCAAATTAAAAATATATTTGTCGACTATAATAATAGAAAATAAGACAGCACACTGAAATAAAATACAAATTTGCAAAAAATAGAATATTAAAAGACTGATGCAATGATGAAAGGTCGCGCTTATCTGAAAAATAAAAAAAACTAATAGTAATAGAATGGTCTGTAATAGTTTGGATCAAATGAAAATTCAATTAATTTGTTTAATTACCAATGAATTAAAAAATTTAAAATGCATAATTAAATAGGTATAAAAAATTATGATTAGTATTTACGTATTCCTCATCAGATCTTTAACACAACACTTTAACCTAACTATTTATTGAAGGAATTTTCGGCCAAGACTGTGGTTGGGTCATGAGAAGAGGGAAATAATGTTAAATAAATTAACACCGGTCATTTAATTATATTATATTTAACATAATTAAATTATTTTTATAATATTAAGTATACACATGATAGTTACGATCTATAATTACAATAATTATTATTAAAATGTATAACCACAATTTATAATGACACTAATAATGTTGAATATTGCTCAGATTTGGCCGTGTCTCAGCCCGCTGGTCTAAGGTCTCCCGTTCGGAGCGGGAGACGCTATTTCGGTCTCAGAGACGGACTCAGCAACGGGGATTAGTCTCAGCAGCGGCTCCGCAACCGCCTAGCTAGACCAGCTAATCCGCGTCTCTGAGACCGTGTCTCAGCAACGGTCTAGTAGTGAGGACGTAGCTTTAGAGACAATCGAGTGAAGCAGTCCTAAAGGATTATAGTATAAGGGAGTATTGAAAGACCAAATTTTTTTTCCAAGAATTGTTCTCTCAGATTTTTTGGATTTTCCCAGAATTGCTCCGCCTTGAAGACAATAATCTGTCTGTGATTTACTTTAACTATTAGTGTTGGACGCGTTTTTGGAATTCCCAGATCCATGACATCTCGTTGAGAAGGTTGGCAGAAATATCCTCGGGGATTTCACTATCGATTCGAGGTTGAAATTAATTATTATTTCAAACTTCCTTCGATATTTGAAATAAATCTCAAATCAGTTTTCGTTCACTTCACTTCATGTGTTTGTGAGCATCTGAAAAGATAATATTTTGTGAGGTTGGTGGGCCGGCTTGCTCATACTGAGAGTGTCACACCTAACCTTATAGAATTACTCATGTAGATACTGTTCATTGCCTTATTGTTATTCTCTTGGAACTACAAAGAAGAATATAACTGTTTTAATACCAGATTAAAGGGATTCAGAAAATTAAATATATATATATATATATTATAATGCAATTGGGAAAAACCACAATGCAAAGCCTTATGTTTCAAAAATGCACCCACTTACCAGTCGACGTTTCGCCTATTCAGGCATTATCAAGACACCAAAAACAAAAAAGGGGGTTATGTGAATAACATCTTGAAGAAAAACAACTCTAGTTGTAGGTTGAACGTCTTGGTGGTGGGGTGCTGTCTCATGTTTGGAGCCTGTTTGGGCTGTTGATCGTTGGGATGTATTCCACCTTTTTCTTCGAGATGTTATTCACATAACCCCCTTTTTTGTTTTTGGTGTCTTGATAATGCCTGAATAGGCGAAACGTCGATTGGTAAGTGGGTGTATTTTTGAAACATAAGGCTTTGCATTGTGGTTTTTCCCAATTGCATTATAATAAATAACAGTGTTTCTTTTTGAGTTTTTGGCTCTATTTTATATATATATATATATTTTTTTTTTTTTTTTATTTAATCACTTTATTGAAACATTACAATCTGGCACTTGTGGGCAATAAGTAATCGTGCTATGTAGCTTACAATCATTCCATAACAAAGCAATAATATAAACAAAATAAAATAAATAAATATATACATGCGAAAAAATATATACATCGGTAATAAAAAAATATTAATGCGAAAATGAAAATAAAATAAAGTAAAAATTAAAAAATAAAATGTACACATTCAAACCCTATTTACAATTTGCCTGGGGTCCCCGAACTGAGCTTCTTCCCCAGGAATGAGGGCAAAGCAGGAGTCCGGGAGGCCCCAGCTCCCTTTCCCAGCCGCGTCACTGGAATAAAATGCCAATGGAAGCTGTTATTAAATATTATTGTAAATAAAAAAAATTAAAGATCAACTTTGAAATATAAAAGTAATTAAATTAATTAAATATAGGGACTCCGTTTAAATAACCTAAGCTCTTTATTTTGTTTATAAACTTAGCCTTTTCAGGAATAATTGGGATTTGGATCTTTACCGAGTACGTTAAACCGGAAAGGTTCGGGCGCCATTTTACGAGAGGACGATTTACTCCCATTAAAAAAATCCGGCCATCTGCCGGGCTTCGAATCCGCGATTTTCGACTTAGAATTTTGTTATGCAAACTACTATACTACAGGTCTATACTCCTAGAACAAAAAACTCATTTATTTTTATTTTTATTTTTTAAAGAGAAAAGATAGGCCCTCGACCGGGATTTGAACCCGGAACCTTTGTCTCACCGTGACATCGCTCTGCCAATTGAGCTATCCAAGGCCCCTTCCGGTCGAGAACAAACCTTTTCTCTTTTAGATCCTAAAGCCCCAGCGTGCTCCCGCCATTTTTGCGATGAATACACTAGAACGAAGTTCTTTGAACATTAATTTTAATTTAGGATCTTATTGAATTACGTCATATTATTATTTATAATTTTTTATAATTATTGGTCATTTTTTATGAGTTATAAATATTTTTATTTTTTAAAGAGAAAAGATAGGCCCTCCTTGGAAAGCTCAATTGGCAGAGCGATGTCACGGTGAGACAAAGGTTCCGGGTTCAAATCCCGGTCGAGGGCCTATCTTTTCTCTTTAAAAAATAAAAATATTTATAACTCATAAAAAATGACCAATAATTATAAAAAAAAAAATTTTTAATAAGAAATAATAAATTCTTTATTTATTCTGGGACAAGTCCCTTTAGAATAGCAATACAGGTTTCTATACAGGCTATTAGTATGTCTTAGAGTATATTAATATTATTATGTCTTATTAAATGAGAAAGAATTAATGAAAAAATGTTGCGAATTACCTACAGCGATAATATTTAAATAAGATAAATAAATAACAGAAATAAGATTACAATAATTATATAAAGAGAAACAATAGATAATTACATATGTATGCAAATTACAAAGTCGAGTAGAAACTAAGAAAGCAGAAGATGAAACAAAAATATGAACAATATCAACTAATATAAATTGTTTTTAAAAATATCTAACTGGATGAGTGAATTGTCAATAATATAAATATATATAAATAATCTTATAAATATACTTATATATAAATAAAAACACAACATTCATTTATCAGTTAGAAAATTATAATCTGAAAACTGGGTATGTTATTTCCGGTTTTTGGGGAATTGTAAGGATATAAGGTGATTGAATATACGGGATTTGAAGGTTGAAAGATTATTAGAAGGATGTATGGAAGAAGGTATTAAGTTCTTAAGGGACGAGGATCGGATAAGGAAAGCTCTATCGCAAGCAGATTTAATTTCGTGTACCATTATAAAAAATAAACTACTGTATTGGGAAACCAATTTCCAAGAGAAGTGTTGTTTAGAAATCTGATACTCATCTATTGCTTGCGGTTGATATTATTCTGCGAGACAGTAATGTAGAGTTATGCCTATCAAAACACTGCCATTATCCGATGAGAACTATTTACAATAAATACCAACTCCCCCAACCAAGTGCCGGAACGCCCGCCACACCTCTTGTTGTTCTGCAATTATTTAAAAATGATTACTACCCATTGTCTTTCTATGAAACAAAAGCCGCTCTCGAGAGCTTTATAGATTACAGTGTTTACTGGCGAATTAACGACATTGCTTATTGAAATTTAATGCGGAAAACTCTGTCCTTCGAAGCATATTTGAAATTTCTTGAAAGGAATATTACCATTTTATGTGACATTTATGTACAAATGATTCAAGGAATGTCACGGTCCCGCCTTTAATAGCAAATACAATATACAGGGTGTCCCGAATTTAAATGGCAAAACTTCAGGAATTTATAGGGGACCGAAAAACTAAGACAAAAAGTCCTTTAGAGATTTGCTCGTTTTTGCTTAGTTTCAGAGAAAATCGCAAAAAAAGAAACAAAACAAGTTTTCATTTTTATACTTGTTTATTTACATTTATATTTATGTTATGTTCTTTTTAATGTAAATATTGCTCAAAATGTTGTCCTCTTGCACGCATGCAAGGATTACATCTAGCAATCACTTGATCAATTGCAGCTAAACATTGTTGTGATGATATTTGGTGCACTGCATCTATGATTCGGTCTCTTAATTGCTCTCTTGAGTTGATTGACACCGAATAAACTTTCTGCTTCAAGGATACGAAGAAATCCATGGGTGTCATATCAGATGATCTGGGTGGCCTAGGTACTACTCCTCCACGTCCAATCCATCGTTGTGGATAATTTATATCCAGCCAAGCTCGAGCAACTCTGCTATAATGAGCTGGACATCCATCGAGTTGGAACCACATTTCAATCCGCTGTTGTAAGGGAATGTCATCTAAATAATTAGAAAAGTCGTTCTCCAAAAAATCTGTAAATGTGATACCATTCAATCTTCCAGGTAAAAAATATGGTCCCACCAATCCCTCCTCTTGTAAAGGTAGCTTCATCGGTCCATATAATTTTTAATGGAAATAAAAAGATCATCGCGATTTTTTTCAAGAAACCAGTAAACTAAAATTCAATCTCTTGACATAATCTTGAGGTAATAAATTCTGAACTTTTTCTGAAAAAAAACTGAAAGATGGTATGGGTAGCGATTATCACCTTTCAAAGTTCGCCATATTGCTTGCCGCGATATTGCTAAAGCAGCAATATTTTTTTAATAAAAAATATTTATACAACTCCTGACCTTAAGCATAAAAAGGTATCATTTTCCACTAGCTGAACATATTTCATATATTTCGACAAAACATATTTCGACCTGATAAACTGCGATATCCAGTGTGAAGGGATTATTCGAGATTTTCCTACTACTTGCTGCTCTCTAATAACATGATTTTTTTCTTTACCTATATGCAAGGCCGTAGCCAAGGGTGGGGTTAGGGGGTTAGCCCCCTTCCCCTCCCCCGAAATCCCGAAATTTCGGTAGTAACAAAAATTAATACTAGGTTAAAAAAGTGCAAATTAAATTAAAAACAACACACACAACAGAGGATCCAACACATTTTACATCATTGTGCATTGCAACAAGCGTACTTATATTTATATTTGCTTGAAAATGTCCTCCAACAACTTCACAATAATTAACAATCGTATCGAAAATCAAGAATTGAAATATTGTTGTTGTTGCGTATTGCATTTAAATCATTCATCATCCAATAATATTTTGTATGGGCAAATTTATCCAAATTTTAAAAATGTCATGAATAATGGTATTAAAATCCTCGATCCAGAATGACCCCCCCCCCCCGAAAGGTTTTCCTAGCTACGGCCTTGCCTATATGAACTGCTCTCTAAGGATTATCCTTATAGAATTGTACCCTGATACAAACGTGTCCCATCATTACGATGATATTGAAACAATAATGCATATCCAGTGACGTTCTGCCACTGCTGATGTTGACGATAGATATAGAGCCAGCCTTATTGCTCAACGAAATCACTTTAGCCACATTTAATAGATAGGCGTAACGAGGGGGAGTTATTGGTGGTGTAACCCCCCCCCCCCCCGCATTGCTCAGAAGAAATTAAAAAAAAATTGTAAGTAACAATTTAAACGAAACAAAAATTTGAAGGATTTTACTTTTTCAAAGTTATTATTGTGGAATTACAGAAGTAAGAGTCAATAATGTCAAAAACACAACAAAGAAAATGCAAACACAGTTATTTTAATGAATAAACTGTTTTTATAAAATAAATAATATTTATAAAAAATTAAAATCTATTTATTTAATTTGAAGCTACATGATTATAGTATAATATAAATTATACCTATATTACGAGGCATCTTTCTTGAGGGGAGTAATATGTTGGAGTGGTTGACTGGTGGGGGTTAACCCCCCCCCATGAGTCAACTCTAGTCACGTTAATGTTTTAATATGAATATTAATGATTACATTTTTATGAATGAAGTATTTGAAACAAATAAAATAACTTTTATTTATTTTATTTTAATTTTATTTTAATGCCTCAATAATTCAATAATTCATAATGATGAAAATCTTAAGGTGTAAGTTCTCCTAAACAAAGCGTTTGGGGAAATGTCTCCTATTGGGCTGCTTAACCCTGAAATTATCCTGTATATTATGGATTTTTTTTCCTGTTCTTGTTAAAGGGACGAAGTCCAAGAATAAAGTCACTTTTCCACTACTCAACTATACTTTGAGAGTTTATATATTCTCCCCCAATGTTTTTGTTTATTTTAATTGGCAACTATGCGAGCCATTAAGGCATGGAGGAGAAACTAGCCCTAGACTTTTAGGGGCCGTCCTCAATGGCCTATTGTCCACTCAGCATCGGCAAGATGGACAAGAGGAATGCCCATTGAGAAACAAGGGTCTTCCATGGCATACCTTAGAGGATGAAATGTCCTTGTGAAGAACTTGGACGGAAGCCGGACGACCCAGGTAGGTATACGAGACTGCGTGGAGCTGTTAACGGTATCTACTCGGAGCTACCTGGCGCTATCGTCCCACAATGGCCAATATTCTTTGGATTGTTCCCTTTCTGGGTAAAAGTGTCAAGAACCATTCTCTTGCACCTTTCCACTACACACCCCCCCCCCAGTGTCAATTGCACCTAGTTATCTCTTTAGAAAATTCCGACTAAAAACTATTGTTGAAAGTTTTGCTGTGTGTCCTTAAAACGTTCCTTGGCAAAATTACTATGTTAACAAACCACGTTTATTTCAATGATTACGCTTAAAAAATATAATAATAGATAAATATAATAAAATATAATAGTATTTGTCTATGTTTAGCGATTCTTAGTAGGGGAAAAACTTATTGGTACGCGTCATCGACATGAGCAACATGCTCTTGACGTATATGCGAGACCAGCGACGTCTTGCGACCTTTTTATGAGTTTAGTATTCAGCTTATACAGCAATAATAATGTTTATCTAAAAAGTTGTTGAATAGCAATTGATATTGATAATAATTTAAAACATCAATAACTGGTTGAACTTTTCCTCTCCCCCAAAAGATTTTATTTGACATCTTTGCATATTATAAAACAGTCCTCGGTCGCGTCTGTTTGCGGTAAACTCAATAACTACTGCACGGATTTTCATGCGATTTTCACCAATAGATTGAGTGGTTCACCAGGAAGGTGTAGGTATATAATTTCTCCAGGTTTTGTGTAAATGGGTTGGAATATCGATGGGTTTCACCGAAGACGCTGCCTAATCCCGTGCAAAATTATCTTAAGTGCAAAATAATAAATTCGTATATAAAGAAATATTTGGATTTGTTTTTATTTATATAATTTCTATATAATAAAGTACATCAGCTGAGGTGGGAAGAAAGAAAATCAAGACTCCCAAAGAAGCCTAACCAATAATATTCACGTGGTCCTTAGTGGCCGCTACGTGATAAAAAAAAAATACATTACACAGACACATTATGTAGCCATAATTTGCCTTATTACCCGAGCAAAGCTGGGTTGGGTCGCTGGTTTATAGATAAATGTATTTTTTTATGATGTGATTGAATGTACAAATGATTTAAGTATTGTTGAACTTAAACTTAAATGCTAATACTGTTTATTACCGATCACTAAAGTTATTTATATTCGAAATTTCGATTAAAAACTATTGTAGAAACTGGTGCTGTACTTTAAACTTTCTTTAGCTAAATAACTCTATTAATAAACCACGTTTTTTCACTAATTACGGTTAAAAAAAAATAGATTTAAAAACTTCTCAATTCTTGTTGAGCGTATTTATTAGGGGAAAACGTTCGCGTCACCAACCAGCTCGTTACGTATTGGGATGTGTCCCTTCCCCGAACGCGGTATCCTTCTTGCACCTAAGGATGCACCTACATTGGATCCGATGCGATACGATCAGAATTCGGAAGCAAATCAAATGACTGAAATATATCGAGAGTGCCTACATTGGATCCGCTCCGATCCGATCCATTTTTATCCGAGCAATCCGAGCGATTTAGTCGCTCGTGGAATCAAAATAGTTTATTTATACGGAAGCGCATACATTGGATCCGATACGATACTGTACGATCAGGTGCGATTTTCACATTTCAAAATCACTAGTTTTCAATCCGATAAGCCAGCCTTTACCATGTGTGGCAACCTAACCTTTATTGTCTAAAATGTTTGTTAAAAAATATACATTTTAATTTGATAATTAACTATTATATAAATATCCGTCATAATTCAAAATTAAATATTCTCAATTCTCATTAAAATATGTCATTACTAATCTTCATAAACCATTAAATATAATAGCGAAGATTATTTCTCCGTTGAATAAAATTAAATCTATCAAAAATGTACATAAAAATAATACCTACATAAAATTTTATTCGTCAAAGAAAATTGGAAACATTAACTTTTGATAAAATTATCGTCTTAATGTTTAATTTATTTGTTAAACAGTTGGCAACACTGGGAGGTAAGGGCTTTTCTGATTTTTTATACACGTTTCTGAGTTTTTACAACAACAAAATAGACTGAAAAGAATTACTCATTGAATTAGTTCGAAAAGAGCCTTGATTGCGTCATCAAAGAAATAAATATTATCACAATTGAGAAAATTAAATCATTATATAAAACACGAATATATAAAAAAAACAATAAATTTTTTTTTTTTTTTTGAAAAACAACTAAATTATTTATTTATAGTCATACAGCAAGACAAAAATATTCTAATATAGTAATATTAGCTCATTGTTATAGCATTTGGTTCTTTAAATTTATAAAATTAAGATTATTTATTAATTATTTTAAATATATTTATATTTCACTATAATATATATAAAATATAAGAAATAAAAGAATAAAATTAATACTATTTTATTCGGAAGGCAGTGACTAGTTTTACTATCGGATTGAAAAGAATAGAATCGTGTCGGATCTGATCCACTGTAGGCACTCACTGCGTATTTCAGTTATTTGTTTTTTCAGCCCACCATCCTATGTGATAGAATAGGATCGCGTCGCATCGCATCGGATCCAATGTAGGTGCAACCTAAGGCTCCAAGTTTCTGTAGAGAAGTTTTATTCTTTTTTTTTTCAGCCAAGACTTCAGCTGCTCCTTGTAAAGCAACAGATGTTGTTTGCAAAGGATTTAGGACTGTTGGAATAATTTTGGCGCAGTTATTTGTAACCAAATGATTCATTAAGACGCATAGAACTGGACTGAGGAAGTAGTTAGGAATGTAGAGCGCTCAGACGTTTCCGGCCGAGATCTATTGTTGCCTCGGTGATCAATGCGATCCAGAAGGCCCATCCTTAAACTCAATAATGTCGGCTATTTGTATGATAACAAACGGATTTCATCTCAATATGGGAGTTGAATATTGGTATTGTGAAGCAAAGAAACATACAACTAGGATCTCAATCAGTAGCTAGTAGCACTTTTAAAATATATAAATGAAATATAGTAAGTATAAATATATAAAGCGGAATAAATGAATATTAAAAAAAAAACTGTATAATTATAACCCGGATTATAAGGGTCTCTGATTCAATACATACTAGAGACTTTACTGTTTTCAGGACAACGGTTGTGAAGGGAGAGTTGATTTGGCCAAGATAAAGCTCAACTGTCAGGTTTTCCCCCCCAATTTAAGGTACCCATTTTATAGAGGCTGGGCGAGCCCCATTTATTACCAATATAATATAATTTATTATTAATATAATTTATATTCATACGTCCTCTTACTTACATTTACCTAATGTATATAGTTTGTTTGTTCATAAATCACTCTTATGTGACATTATGTGACAGATCGTAATTATTGGTACCCAAAAAAGTATTGTTTTCTTTTAATAAAAAAATAAAAAAATTTCTATTGTCAATCACTGATCGTTCTAGCCCTGAAGAAGACCTACAATGTAGGTCGAAACGTTGGCTTTCAAACAGTTCTCCTTATACAAGTGGACCAGTTTCTTCCTCGAAAATATATTTACCTAACGGCAGACCATTTATAATTTTAACGGATCGAGGATAAAATACTTACTGTATCACTAAAAACTTTTTTAATATTGAAAAGTAAAAAGAGACCTTACATAAATGTTTAAGACCGTGGAAAAATTCCAACGCAACGCCCTTAATTATCCAAACTAAAACCGAAATTGAAATTATATGTCTAATATTTTGCCCATTCAGGCATCATCAGGGTAGAAAGAGGATAACAGCAAAACAAAACATGAATAATGCACCCAAGAAACATCCCACCACCTCCAAGGCTCAAATACAACTAATGAATCATAAGGAAGGTTACTCGACCCCGGCTGGATAAGGTTAGATAAAAACAGCTGATAAATACTCCAGAATTTGAAAATTCATTGTATACTCACCAAACTTCAAAAAGCAAAACAGGAAAAAATAAATAATAGTAAACAACCCTTTTATATAATTGTATATATAGAATATACTTAAACATAAAAACAATAATAAAACATAAGACAAAAAACCATTTGGAAAAATGAAAGTAAAAATGCAAAAAAAAAAAAAAAAAACATTATCAAGAAACCAGTGCCACGTTGAACACACCGGTTCCCGATCACCGAAGTTAAGCAACGTCGGGCGTGGTTAGCACTTGGATGGGTGACCGCCTGGGAAAAACCGTGTGCTGTTGGCAACTAACTTAACAGTTATCCAAGTAAATACATAACTGGGTGTATGGATGGAAATATCCAATGCCATAAATAAAAAAAATAAATAAAAAAAGAATCCAGTGGACAGTAATTTCAATTTTTGTTTTAGTTTAGAGACTTAAGGGCATATCGTTGGAATTTTTCCACTGTCTTAATAGAAACTTTTTTGTACACACTAGAGAAAAGCCTTTAGAATTTAGATGATAAAAAATTCGATAATGATATTAATTGTTTTATGAAACTAGCGATATAGAACTGCTAATGCTGTGCAGACTGTTGGTACAAGCACAAGATTTGGGCATCTATAGATGTCATTCAATTGCACGTGTACGATCCATTTCAGCAACTATTGAGGCAACAGAAATGCAAACAAGTCATCTACACCTTTAGAAATAAAGTTGTTTACAATGTAATGTAATGTAAGCCGAAGTATATCGTAAGGGACTTAGTATAGCCCCTGGTGAAACTCCCGAATTTTTAACTAATATTTTGATATATATATATATATATATATATATATATATATATGTATGTATGTATGTATATATATTATATCCCGAATATTTTGATTTAACTTAATTCCATTGTTTAACCCTTAATTTATGGACGACTGACCAGCGCTGTGTGCTGTGGTCTCAAACAAAAAAACAAACAAATTTGAGTGCCCTTACATCTATTTAAAGTCTCAGGCGACAATACATCAATAATATCTACCATAAAATTTACTAAAAATGTCAGGATATTTTAGTTAATTTGAACTTTTCAATATTTTGACTTAGTTTTAATTATATTTTAAAAACCTGATCGTTTCATATGTCTTTCTTTAATGCTGTAGCTAAAGTTATACTTACGTATATCTGTCTCATATATAATTATAAGTAATATTTTTATCATAATTTCATGTAATTAATACATGAAATCATGAAAAACGCATATATGCGCTCATAGATTGCTTACATATATGCATCCATAGAATTTTAAGGGTTAAAGAAATAGTCATGGATTCTGAAAATAGCATATGTTTGTGAATACGCCAAGCATGGCGCCTGAAGTACTAGGTAGGTATAGGTGCTTGCAGGCTATGACCTGTCGGGTACACTAGTACCCACGCACCTGGAGGTACCACATTGTCTGCATTGTACCTCTTCCTTAGACAGCAAGGTGACAGGTCTTTCTGACCTGGTCTAGGGGGCAGTCTAGCCGTACCTAGGTACCTAGGTATGTTATGTGGCCCTCTTAACACGATGCTCACGACACATTTACAACCACTTATGTAATGCATATCATGTACCACTTAAGTACCATCGCATCTATCTACAGTACATAGTAAGAGACATGTTAAAAAACAACAGATTTTTAGGGTTCCTCAAGGTAGTATCCTTGGCCCTATCCTTTATACAGTTTATACAGCTGACATCCCAACTCATCCTAATACTATCCTTACCACGTATGCTGATGATACATGTGTGTTATCAGTCAACACCAATCCAGTTATTACATCCCAAAGCCTCCAATCCCACATTACTGATCTTGGAGAATGGTCTCAAAACTGAAGAATTAAACTAAATTCTCAAAAATCCTTACCTTACATCGTAAACCAATGACTTCCTGCCCTTCAGTATCCTTTAATAATATCCCACTGATGCCTGTAGAACAGATCCGATACTTAGGGTTGCATCTCGACAAACGATTAACCTGGAATCCTCATACAAGATTGAAAAGCCAAGAAACCGCTCGACGTTTCAGGCTACTTCAACATTTACTAGACAAACGCTCTAAGCTCCAAATTAATTACAAAAGACTCATTTATATGACAGTTATCAGACCTATTTGGACATACGGAGTTGAGCTTTGGGGCTCCACTAAGCCATCGAATTCCTCTTGTATCCAATCCCTACAATCCAAAATCCTTCGTAAAATCCTCATTGCTTCTTATTTAGTTAAGAATAAAGTCATCCATAACGACCTTAATGTCCCTTTTGTTGCTGATTTGGCCCGAACCCGGTTTCTATCCTTTCATAACAAACTTCATTCCCACTAAAACCCTCTAGTTTCAAACCTAGCTTCCTCTTCAATTCCCGATTATCCTCCGAGGCGTCTGAAAAGAAAATGGCCAAGTGGCGAGATTTTTAGGGTGTAAATCTGAGCCCTAGAGGTAAAAAACACCGTGTCCGAAAATACTGGTAAAATTTTAGGAAACCTTATGATAAACAAATACTCTGATCAATTCTTTCAATTACTTACCTGTGCCAATGACAACGTGAACAATTTTTTTATTTTTTTTTTTTTATTGATATTTACAACTATAATAATATTACAATAAGTAAATCTGCTATATGTACAATACGACTTGAAAAACACTTGTGGAGAAACCATCCATTGATAGCACTCCAAAAAAGTTCTATTGTAGATGGTCTCGAGGCTTCTTCTTTT
The DNA here is from genome assembly GCA_037127475.1 of Arma custos. Taxonomy (NCBI): domain Eukaryota; kingdom Metazoa; phylum Arthropoda; class Insecta; order Hemiptera; family Pentatomidae; genus Arma; species Arma custos. The sequence continues at coordinate 8,535,755 of CM073764.1, forward strand.
CAGACGCCTCGGAGGGTTATCAGGAATAGTATGCGAAGCAAGTTGAGAGACTAGCGGATTCAAGTCTGTAAGGAGCTTGTCATGGAAGGATAGGTATCTAGTTTGGGACAAATCAGGAACATATGGGATATTAAGATCATGATGGATGAGTTTGTTTGTGACATAATAAGGAGCATTGAGGATTTTACGAAGGATTTTGGATTGCAAGGATCGGATACGAGATGGATTGGATGGTTTAGTAGAGCCCCAAAGCTCAACTCCGTATGTCCAAATAGGTCTGATAACTGTCATATAAATGAGTCTTTTGTAATTAATTGGGAGCTTTGAACGTTTGTGCAGTAAATGTTGAAGTAGGCGAAAATGTCGAGCAGTTTCTTGTCTTTTCAGTCTTGTATGAGGATACGTGAACAATTTAGAATAAAATTCTTGTTCAATCTATCCACCTTTGGATGATACAAATAATAGCGAGGTTTTGAAAATATTCGAATTACATTTTTTATTAACGAAAACGAGCAAACCAGTTTTGACACTGGCGTTCAGTACAACATGCAATTTTCGATGGGTCGGGACTTCATTTTCCCTTATTTTTTGTCATTGTATACTTATGATCACTACACCTATACCTAGAATGTTCTATGAATTGTTACCTTTCAATCGTACTTAAATACGGCTATATTGAATTGGTATTACTAGAGATATGCGAGTAAAAAGCCATCTGCCGGGAACAGCCAAGTTACTTTTAACACAACCTGTAATTTGGTCTCAGTTGAACTGGAATATGGGTTATTCTGTTCTGAATGTTTTTGGTTTTTTATTAATTTTTTTTTATTTATTTAGGGTAAGATAAATAAAACCGTTTTCCAGTTGTTGTTTATTCATTAATTTTCACTCTTTAGAGACGTTTCGACACTATGGTGTCATTCTCAATCTTTTCTTCTCCTGCATCTTTTAACTTTAATAAATAAATTAACAATAATTACATAACTATAAATAATTTAACATAAATGTCCAAAGATAACACACTATAAGTATAAGTACCTGGAAAGTCATACTTTTAAAAATTATTGGGAGATCATTAGTCCTCCATGGTCAATAAATAATATTGCATTAAAAGACCAAATTTTGATCTTTGAACTATTAGATCCTTTTTCAGTTCTATGAATCATTTGACTTTAGTATGAAATAACAAAATATGTTCTAACAGCACGTCAACAAAATAATACAAAGTAAAAAATTATTTTTTTTATTATTTTTTTTTAATATAAACATTTATTTATTATTATTTTTATTATATATATATATATATATATATATATATATATATATATATATATATATATATATATATATATATATAATTTTAAAAAATATTTTATCAAATCAATTAATTAATTAAGAAATATATGGAAATTTTTTTATTATTTTATTTTTTATTTTTTTTTTTATAAAAACAAACCTTTCCAGGTACCTGTACTTATAGTGTGTTATCTTTGGACATTTATGTTAAATTATTTATAGTAATGTAATTATTGTTAATTTATTTATTAAAGTTAAAAGATGCAGGAGAAGAAAAGATTGAGAATGACACCATAGTGTCGAAACGTCTCTAAAGAGTGAAAATTAATGAATAAACAACAACTGGAAAACGGTTTTATTTATCTTACCCTAAATAAATGAAGAATTAAATCCAGTTTAAAAAAAGAAAAAAATCATAATAATAATTTTTTTCATTAATCCGATAATTTTTCATTAATTGTTATTTATTATAATATACGCGAAGATAAGACACTACATTACTGTTGTGAAACTGATGATTCTGTTGGGAATGGAAACCGCTTCCCTCCCCAGCCTAAGGAAAATTTTAGGGATAGAGACACAGGAAGATTTAGGTTAAGAACTAATAAGGAAATATAAAAAAAGATGAACGATTTGGAAACGGCCATAAGAATAAGAAGATTACAGTTCTACGGACATATGGTGGGGATGCACCCAAAGAGATTAAATAGAGAAATCTTCTATAAAATAAGAGGATACAAGAGTGCTGGGGGTACATCAAGGAGATGAGGGAAGAATCTGAGAGACTGAAAGTAACAGATCAAGACTGTTAGGGATGACTATGGGAAGAGAAGAAATTAAGGTCCTTTTGGGAAAAGGAATAGCGTGGACCGAGGAAAGAACAATGGAATGAGAGAACGAAGTTGTTCCGAGAAAAAAAACTCTATAATTATTGTTTTTTAATCATTATGGAATCATCCATATGTTAAGGTAATAAATTGGAATAAAAAATAAAACATTTTTACACATGCACTACATTAGATTGTTTAGGTTGAATGCATAGAAATGAATACTGACTGGGAGTTAATAGATGGGCAGTTCCCACCAACAGAAGCTACGAGAATTTTTCCACATCTGTTTGGGATTTAGATGGACAGATCTGTATTAGCCCTAAAACAAATCCTTACATTCCTTCCGCAAGGTGACAACTTAAAGACTAATCTTCTTCGTAATAAAAAAAAAAAAAAAAGTAAAGATAAAACAAATATTTCTTAATGAGCTACAATTACCAAGGAAAAATTAGCAGTATATGTATGAGATGAGTAGACCGTAGGCGATACTCCAGAATTTGTGAACAGAGATTTTTTTGAAAAAAAAGATTTTATTTTGAAGAGAAAAGATTTGCCCAGGCCGGGATTAGAACCGGGGTCACCCGCGTCTCTAGCGTGGTGCTCTAACCCACTGTTCTTCAACCGCCGGTCCGCGAAAAATTTTGGTCAAATCGTAACCTTGACGTATTATGTATAAAACTATACAAATACAATGTATAATAACAATATAATGACGGACATATTCAGTCTTCTTAATGAAGTTATATTTCTCTGTAGGGTTCATACACAAATATTTTTTCTTTAAGAAATAAAATGGATGCGTTCAAAAAGAAGCTCTTTGGAATAGTCGCTTACAAGAGGAAGATGTAGAAATGTTTTCTCTTTAAGATGAATTTTCGATTGCTGTTCATGTGAACACGAAAGCCATATTTAACATAATAAAGCAACATTTAAGAGCATTAGCTGAAAATTTGAATAAGTATTTTCCAGAAAATAAAGATCCTCGTAAAGGTAACCTCTGGATTAATAATCCATTCTTGGAAGACATAAACTCATGTGCACTTTTCATTTTGATCTTCATGAAAAAGAAAAGTTGATCGAGTTGTCTTCTGATGTCACTCTGGTCTCCAGACATAAAATGGATTAATTGCCTCAATTTTGGATATCGCTAGAAAAAGAATATCCAACTTTGAGTTATAAAGCTATCAAATTATTAGTAAATTTTTCGACTTCCTATTTATGTGAAAAGACTTTTTCAGCCATGTCTGTAATAAAAACCAAACAGAGAAACCGAATAGATGTTAATGCAGCGCTTCGTCTCTCAGAAACAACGCAGAAGCCTCGAATATCAACTGTTATATCAAAGAAGCATCAGCAGATATCGCACTAATAAATGTAATTGGATAACATATTCTATAATAAAAAATAATATCTACAAGCTTATTGGTTTTTATTTGTCTTAGCTTTCAGTTGGTCCCCGAAATATTTATCCTATTTTTACCGGTCCGCAGGTGCAAAAAGGTTGAAGAACACTGCTCTAACCAATTGAGCTAACCTGGCTCGTAAAACGGCCAGACAAACCGTTCTCTTTACCGATCCTATATCCTGATGTAAACAAGGGGGAGAATTTTCATTGAAAATTACTTAAATTAAAAAAAAAAAAAAATCTTTATTTAAAATTTTACATATACAAGCTGCATGTAAATACATGTTCCGGACTTCCTTTACATGTTTAAACAACAGTGATTTTAATTAATTAAAGTTGTATTTTATAAATAAGTTTTACAATAGCAGGAAAAATGTAGAAAAAACCCGCTTAAAAAAAATAAAAATAAACAAATATCTTATATTTTTGTTGTAGTTCTGTTGTTTTATGCAATTGATATTAAAATACACATTTTCCACTGTGATGATTGTACAAACAATATAATTAGTTTCTTCTCAGAAAAATCATAATTTGGTAGAACCGATGGTGCAATAATATTTTTAATTACGAAGACTATTCAGGAAGGAACGTTTTGAAATTTACTGAAGTACATGGTAGAGACTGTACTGTTTCATGGACAACGGTTCTGCAAGGAGGTGACTTGTCCTAAGTCACGCTCAACTACCAAATTTCCCCCCCCTTATTTTGGGTACCCTATTTTTATAACATTTTATAGAGGCTGGGTGAGCCCCAGGAGGGTCCTAGATCCTATATGATCTATCTCCCGCTGCAAACAGACTAAATAAAAGCCTGCAGCGGGATTTGAACCAGGATTTCCGGCATGGCAACTCAGTGCTCTACCACTGAGCAACTCCGCTCCCTTTATAAATGTGAAAGAGGGACTAAAACACTACTTTTCAACATAATCACCATTCAAATTCAGGCACTTATCATAGCAGTGGACAAGCTTTGAAATTCCCGTGTCATAGAATTCTCAGCCACTTAGTGAAGCGTACCTGGAGCTCCTCATTGTCGTAAACACTCCGTGTGTGTGTTACGTTATTGAGATCACAGGCGGCAGAATTCTATGACACAGGAATTTCAAAGCTAGTCCACCGCTATGATAAGTCCCTGAATTTGAATGGTGATTATGTTGAAAAGTAGTATTTTAGTTTTTACATGTAGGGAAACATGGGGCAGAGTGAAACAAATAATCGAAATTTAGTTGTAAATCCACTTTTATCACGTTGTGATAGATAGGATAATTAGATGCCTATTTGCCCATTGTACAACACAAATTTCACAGCTGAGAAATGTTTTATAGTATCTGTAATTATAATTTGAAATCAACCTTGCATTTGTTTCACTGTCCCCCACGTGTGGGGCACACTGAAACAGGTGAGGGGACACAGTGATACACACATTTGTAACATGAATCATTTACCAGGATTTTAACAAAAATGCATTCGAATAATAGTTTTGGGGCATTATGACTTAAAGAACTACACTCTTAATATAAAAACTTGAATTTTTCACAATAGTGGAATAAGAATGTCCACAGCTACCAAATAAATACAACTCTTCAATAACTTTGAGGAAATATTCTTAGAGTTGTGTCCCATATTTATAGAAGAAACGCCAATTCCAAATGATAAGTAGCTCCTGAGTTTTTTTTTGTTCGTCCACACTGAACAGGTTTTGGGAGAATCATTTTTATTTGGCTATGCTGCACTGATACTATGTCTTCAGCTGGTGGTTTTAGAAACGAATTATCTTTTTTTGTCCCCCCCCCCCCAAAAAAAACCTTACTTCATAGTCTTCTTCAGAGTCTCTTTCTTTGGTTACAACACCAACATAATATTTCTTCCTGCCGGAGGTTTCAATTTGCACCAAGACATAATCATCTGCTTTTGGACCCCTGTCCAGATCCTCAAATTCATCTGTTCATCTGTTCATTGTCAGAATCGTCCAGGACGATAGCATCGGCGTTGTCACTGCTAGAATCCGAAACATGCCGTTTTCTTTTTGCAAAAAGTGTCCTCTTAACTTGCAATTTTTCCTTTTTTTGCATTAAATTACTTAATTTTGGATTTCCTTGCCAAAAATCCTCTAAACCAATCAACACCCGCTGCCTTCTGCTCATCCCAATTTGAAGATTGGTGAATTTCTTTAAAATCTTCAGAAAATGAAGCAATGTTCGTAGCTCTTTTGTAATTACGAACCATTTTTCACATCATCAAAAAATAAAAGACATTTTTAGCATCAAAGGTCAGAGCAAGGACATGAATATACTTTGACGTGATAAAATTACTTAAACAATAACAGTTTTGCAAAAATAATACATTTTTAAATCCTATGGGACAGAGTGAATCGTTTCACTGTGCCCCAATCATTCATGTTTCAATGTGCCCCACATGCCAGAATAACAAAAACACGTTTTCGCACAAAAACTAACCGATGAACATTAATGTTACTTACCTGCGTCTATACTGCAGATAATGTTGTTTTCAAAAATATAACACAATATTCCGTAAACACAAGTAAAATTACGTAATACACATTATTACGAAGTGTCAAAAATTTACATTCTACCAGGAAAAACAAAAACCCTGATCTAGCGTAACTCTATACAATGACAGCCAGTTCGAAACTAGATCAACAGCAGGTAGATTCAAACACAATAAATAAATAGCGCCATTGGTCAGATTCAAATATTTTGCGGGAAAACTATTTTGTTTCACTGTACCCCATGTTCTCTATACAATAAAATGTTTTTCTTGTACTTGGTTACCATCTTGGTACCATAAAACCACCATCCTTCCTACTGTTCTTGAGCTTTATTGCTAAAGAATGAATAACTTCTTATGGTAATAGAAAATAAGGTGTTCTGTAGAGTATTCGGTCCGAAAAAGGATTAGGCCATTAAGAATTTAGGATATTACACAAAGCAGAATTGCGAAGCGTGCAATCGTTGGTATAATTGATATGAAGATTAAAATAGGTTTGTAATGTTATTGGGCGGAGTAACGAATGAATTCCTAAAAAGTTAATTAACGATACAGGCAAACGTCTGAGTTGGGTTGGGCGATAGTCAATAGCACTATCGATAGCCGATACTATCGGCTGAAAACTATCGAATGCTATCGATAGTTGTTCTATATCTTCTTCCTTTTTTTTCCAAACCTATTCAATAAAGAATTTTTTTTTTTTTTGCACCTGCGCAATTGCGCATCTAGCAAATTTGAATGAAGTTTCTTTCTCTTCGATTTTCTCCATGATCATTCAGTTATTTTGGAAAAAAAAAAAATATATATATATATATATATATATATATATATATATATATATATATATCAATTTTTCAGTAGGTCTCTTGGCCAATGTCTTTTTAATCTTTTTTCATTAAGTCCAGGTAACAGGGAGTAGAAAAGCGGAAGAACGAGTGGGTTTGGGTGATATTGTGTCGATAAATGGAATTTTATGTATTTGTTATGAATATATGATTTTATAGTAGGAATGTTCATGTCATTGTGTATAGTTCGATTTGAAACATACCACGGTGCATTAAGAATTTTTCTGAGAATTTTGGATTGTGTTATTTGAATCTTGTGTATGTGAACTTTTTTTGCTGAACCCCAAAGTTCTGCTCCATATGTCCAAATAAGTTTTAGTATACTGTTATAGATAAGTCGTTTGTTCCTCAAGTCAAGTGAAGATCTGTAGTCCAGAAGATGTGATAGTTGTTTGTACCGTCTAGTCAGTTCTTGTCTTTTTAATTTTGTATGTACGTTCCATGTAAGTCTTTTGTCCAAGTATAGTCCTAGGTAACGTACATAGTTTTTGGAAGGTACTTCGTCGTTGTCAATTTTGACTGCTGGACACGAAGCTTTGCGTAGAGAGAAGCTTACATGGCTCGATTTTTAGGCGTTTATTTTTATTTGCTAATCATAGAACCACTTTTCTAAATCAAATAAATGATTTTGAAGAGCTATAGATGCTAGGTTTGGGTCTCTGTGAGAAGAAATAATGGCTGTATCGTCTGCGAAGGTATCTTGGTGCAAGAGTGCTCGGATTATAGATGAGGGAAAGAAAGAGAACAGCTTTCCGAGGTAAGTGGCGGAGGATGAAGGGAGTTATGAGATCATAGCCAGGAGCTTTATTGTTTGGCATTTTGTTCAGTACTTGGTAGATTTCTTTTGGATGAAATGCCGGAGGAGGAAGTGATAAAGTGCTGTTGTCAAGTCGTCATTTATTTTGTCAGTGAGAGAATAAATTAAATAAAGAATTTAAACTAATTTAATTAAATTCAATTAACTAACTATTATTTGAAATTTGCAGCATTATAAATTATAAGAGTATATCATAAATATGAGAAAAAAAAACTAATTTATTTGAATTTTAAAAAAGTATTTACAATTTACATGTCTACAATAACAATGAACAAATCAAAGCAAAGAAAAAATAACGAAATAGTTAATTTCAAGAGTCAAGTGTGCTCCTTGGGCCACATAAGCCATCGATAGAAACTGTCGACTATCGCCCAACCCTATGCCTGAGGGTTATACCAAGTCATAGATGGGAGGATTTCTTTGCTTCTTCTTGAACCTTATCTTTCCCTGCATTATGAGCTCCACTAGATGACATTTGTCATATCTTAATATGTAGCCATTGTATTCCAATTTTAACTTTTTGATTTCTGTACCATTTCAGACCCGACTTAGCAAGCACTCTTTTGTTAGTTAGAAGGCCGATGCAATTCGGAGAATACAGCGGTACAGTCACATCTCAGATGCTAAGCCTTATTATTGTAAGAGCTGTTTTGGATATACCAATCAAAAGCTAGACATTTTCCGGAATGTGGCTGTATACCATATTTAAAGCATTAGCTCATTAGAGAGACTTTGTGTATTCCGCATTTTAATCATTTGTTTTAGTTCTTTCTACATTGCCATAGTTTTTTTTTGTTTTTTTTTGCAAACTCTCTTTTATTTTCCCTTATCTAGAGAACAATCCGTGAGAAATAAAATCTACAGCCGGTCGGAATGAAAGGGATTCAGCAAGGCGCTCTTCAACAGCACCTTTTCTCTAATTCACTGTTTTAAGAGATGTAAAAAACCAAACCGTTTTTCGCCCTTTGGTATAAAAGAAGCGGGCCGCGAGATCTTATCTCGGGTTATTATTCCGAACCCGGGCGCCTTTGGCGGAGACACCGGCCAAATCGGGGAGATATCATCTGTCTCCGTCGTCCGAGGCTATCCTGGGACCAGGCAGGACATACCCGGTATCTCTCCCAGGACTCTTTTTCATATCGCTAAGGAGATATTGTCCTTATAAGTTGTAAAATATGTAAATTAGCTCATAATAAAATGTGAAAATAATTACGATGGCCATATTCTTAAAACTTATATTATTATTATGTATTAAATATTTTTTACGAGCCATCTTTAACCCAGTGTTGAAGGTTAGGGATTAACGGAAAACTATGCACCGTAATGAAGAATTGGCACTGTTTGATTATTCATTTTAGATCACTTTATGCAACTCGCATTTCTTCTTTATTCCTTCGTATAAAAAGATAGAAGATATGAAGGAACTTTTTTACTTACATGGTTTTAGGCAGTTCGAAAGTAAAAAAATTAATAAATAATTGAAATTTACGATATTTAACTGGACTTTACAAACCGTTCCAGTATTACTAATGCTAATTCTAATAGACAAACGTTCTAAGCTTCCAATTGATTATAAAAGACTCATATAATGACTATTATAAGACTTATTTGGACTTAGGGAGTAGAGCTTTGGGACTCCACTAAGCCAGCGAATTCCTCTCGTATCCAATCCTTTAAGTCCGGAATGCTCCTTACTTTACTAAGCTTAAAATCAGCCATAAAGATCTTGACGCCCCATTTCTTGCTGATTTGGCCTGATCCCAATATTATCCCTTCCATGAAAAACTTTATTCCCACTCAAACCCACTAGTTTCAAACCAAGCTACTTCTTCAGTTCCACATAATTCTCTGAGGGGTCAGAAAAGAAGATGGCCTCTTGACCTTATAATTTGATTAATATTTGAGTACTACCACTGGGTAGTTTATCTACTTGCCTTTATCTCATGCCATTTTTATCATCATTCTATGTACTTGATGTATTCTATTGTATAAGACAGATGTAAATTAAAAAAAAATACTACAGCCCATGGTCCTCTGCTTGGTTAGTGGTGGATATTCTTTTGTTAAACAACCGTTGTGCAGGGAGGAAAACAACTAGTTTTTTTTTTTTTTAGAATAGAATAATTTATTGACATTTACAACTGTAATTATATTACATCAAGTAAATCTGCTGTATGAACAAAGGACATGAAAAAAAAAAAAAACACTTGTGGAGAAACTACCCATTGATGGCACTCCAATAAAGTTCTATAGTAGAAGGTCTCTAGGTCATCTTTTTTTCAGACGCCTCGGAGGATTATCAGAAATATTATGGGAAGCAAGTTGAGAGACTAGCGGATTCAAGTGTGTATGGAGCTTTTTATGGAAGGATAGGTATCTCGTTTGGGCCAAATCAGCAACACATGGGATATTAAGATCATGATGGATGGGGTTGTTTGTGACATAATAAGGAGCATTGAGGATTTTACGAAGGATTTTGTATTGTAAGGATACAAGATGAATTGGATGGTTTAGTGGAGCCCCAAAGCTCAACTCCGTATGTCCAAATCTGATAACTGTCATGTAAATGAGTCTTTTGTAATTAATTGGGAACTTAGAGCGATTGTCCAGTAAATGTTGAAGTAGGCGGAAACGTCGAGCAGTTTCTTGTATTTTCTCAAGTTTTTTAATTAAGAATATCCTTTTTATAGAGGCTGTCAGAGCCCCGAGAGGGTATGAACATCACACAGGGTCCAGGGACTGTTGGAATATTAACTGATTTATCTGCCACATACTGATACCACTCTCAATATATTTTGCATTTATTGACTTCAGTAAAGCTTTTGATACAGTCAAGCACTCATTTCTTATCAACAGTCTAAAACGCCAAGGCATTAATAAACAGATTTTGGATATTCTTCAATGTTGGTATACCAACAGCCACGCGAGAGTAGTTCTGGACTTAAACGGAGAGGATTTTCCAATCGAAAGAGGGATTCGTCAGGGCGATCCTTTATCACCCGATCTATTCAACGCGGGCTTGGAAGATGTTTTCAGAAACCTTCATTGGGAGAATTTCGGGATAGACATTAATGGTAACAAACTGTCAAATCTGAGATTCGCCGATGATGTAATTCTCATTTCACACTCACCATCTGAACTGAAGAAAATGCTAGAAGAGCTAGTCCTAGTAGGAAATGAGGCTGGGCTGGAGATAAATTTTAACAAATCAGTCTTGATGACAAATGCCGAAGAAGAAGAAATATTTCTCGGTACCAGCAAACTCCAATGGGTTAAAGAAACAATCTACCTAGGGCAACTCATATCATTTGCAGATAAATCCAAGAAAGAGGTGAATAGAAGGATTAAAATAGGATGGTCCAAATTTTGGTCACACAAAAATATTTTTAAAAGCAACATTGCCGTACATCACAAGAGAAAAGTTTTTGATGCTTGCATCATTCCCTCTTTAACTTATGGATGCCAAACTTATGGAGCCTAAATAATGATATATCTAAATCCCTAGCAATCACTCAGCGTGCAATGGAGCGAAGTATGTTAAGGAAAAGTAGAAGGGAGAAAATAAAGAAGACAGAACTACGGAAGCTGACTGGTACGCGCGATATTCTCAAGACAGTATCTGATCTTAAATGGCAGTGGGCTGGACACATTGCAAGAATGGCATCAACACATTGGGCTAACACAACAACGGATTGGTATCCAATACACTAGGAGAAGAGGGAGACCAGCTACGAGATGGCGGGACGACATACAAAACTTCATAGGAGTATTATGGCACCGTTCTTCTTGGAACAGACGTAGCTGGGGTAAATTGGGAGAGGCTTATGCCCAAAGAAGGGCCTTTTTTTCTTTTTAAAAAACCTTGTAAACATAAAGACCATGTAAAAATTGTACATAGAAGAAAAAATAAAGCTTATTATTATTATTATTACTGATACCACTACTGAACTACTCGGGCATAACTAAGGGGTTTTTACCCCCCTTTAAAAAATCTTTGCAGGAACTAACCGATAGAGCGCAGGTCGCCCCGAATCAAAGTACTTATTTAAAATTCATATTTTTGTTGTTTAATTTTTTCATTAATTTGAATTAATTAATATTTATGTAGTTAATTAACACAATAACATATTTAATAACGACTTGCTCCTACACCTTCGACACTTTCAATCCCCGCTCCGTGAACATTCCAAGGAGGGCAGGGAATCTCCGAGATTAGCGATGACGTTGGCGCATTAACTCGATGTTTGGCAGATATCCTAGCGAGATAAGGGAATGTTTACATAGGTAATGGCTAACCTTATTCAAATTCAAGGAGTTATATGATACCATAGCATGATCTTTTTATGTCCGGGAGTTCCCCCCCTGATTATGAGGAAAAAAGAGTTGCTATCCTATTGCAGTTTGAAACTAATGCGTTTTATTGGATTACAATTATTGAGCGAGATAGTTAATCAGAAAATTTATACGAGTGATATCATATTCCAGTTATGGTGCACGATTTAATATTCTTTTTTTTTTTTTTTTTTAATTTATTTATTGATGTTTACAACTGTATTGCAATTATACAACAAGTAAATAGAATGCGTGTTACATAATGACATGAGAATGACAAGTAGAGAAACTACCCACTGGTAGTACTCAAATCAAAGTTCAAATAAGAAGGTCACGTGGCCATCTTCTTTTCAGACGCCTCGGGGGATTATCGGGAATTGAAGAGGAAGCTAGATTTGAAACTAGAGGGTTTGAGTGGGAATGAAGTTTGCTTTGAAAGGATAGATACCGGGTTTGGGCCAAATCAGCAACAAAAGGGACATTAAGGTCGTTATGGATGACTTTATTCTTAACAAAATAAGGAGCATTGAGGATTTTACGAAGGATTTTGGATTGTAAGGATTGGACAGGAGAGGAATTCGATGGCTTAGTGGAGCCCCATAGCTCTACTCCGTAAGTCCAAATAGGTCGTATGATGGTCATGTAGATGAGTCTTTTGTAGTTAATTGGGAGCTTAGACCGTTTGTCTAGTAAGTGTTGAAGTAACCTGAAACGTCGAGCGGTATCTTGTCTTTTCAGTCTTGTATGAGGATTCCAGGTCAATCGTTTGTCAAGGTGCAACCCTAAGTATCGGATCTGTTCTACAGGCACCAGAGGGATATTATTAAAGGATACTGAAGGGCAGGAAGTCATTGGTTTACGACGTAAGGTAAAAGTGATTTGATGCGATTTTTGAAAATTTACTTTAATCCTCCAGTTTTGACACCATTCTTCAAGATAAGTGATATGAGATTGGAGGCTTTGGGATGCAATAACTGGATTGGTGTTGACTGATAATATACATGTATCATCAGCATACGTGGTAAGGATAGTATTAGGATGAGTCGGGATGTCAGCTGTATAAAGGATTGGACCAAGGATACTACCTTGAGGAACACCGGCAAATTGGGAAAAGAGGGATGAATAGACATTGTTATGGTTTACTTGGAAAGTTCTATTTGTGAGATAGGATTGGAGAATGAGAAAGTATGTAGGGGGTAGGAATTTACGGAGTTTGTAGAGCAAGCCCGGATGCCAGACTCGGTCAAAAGCCTGTTCCACGTCAAGAAAGACGCCCGAACAATATGATCCACGTTCTAATGCAGAAGAGACCACATCAACCACACGATGACATTGCTGAATGGTGGAGTGTGATGCTCGGAATCCAAACTGGTGATCTGGTATTATGTGATTTGCATCAAGGATAGGGTACAATCGTTTAAGGATGAGTTTTTCTAGGATTTTACCCATGCAAGGTAAAAGAGAGATAGGACGGTACGAGGATAGGTATTCTGGTTTTTTTTTTAGGTTTGGGTATCATTTTTACAATGGAAACTTTCCAGAGGTCAGGAAAATATGTGGAGCGGACTACAGCGTTATATATATAAAGGTAAGGAATAGAATGGCTTTTCTAGGTAGGTGTTTTAAGATATGAATTGTGATGAGGTCGTGCCCAGGAGCTTTGCGGGAAGGTAATCTGTGAATAATGTTGGATATTTCTGAAGGATGAAATGCTTTGGGTGGAAGGGACATTTGGAGGGGAACATCTAACGCTTCTTTTATATGTTCAATTTGAGTTGAGTTAATAATATCAGGATGTGGATGAAAGATTTTGGAAAGGTATTGGCCAAATAACTGTGATTTTTCTCCGTCAGATCTATTTAATATTCTGAATTAATATATATGCAATGAGATGACAGCTTCTAGATATAATTAATAATTCTGTATCAACTAATTATATGTGAAACTGGTCTATTTGAACCTTTTCCAATTCAAATGTAACCCTAGATGCCACTACTGCCGCAATGATAATATAATTAATTGTAAATAAACAGTATTACGTTTTGGTTTGTCATTTTAGTGTACCTTTTATTCATTAAAATAACCGTGTTTGCACTTTCTTTATTGTATTTTTGGCATTATTGACCCTTACTTCTATAATCCCACAATAATAACTTTGAAAAAGTAAAATCCTTGAAAGTTTCATTTTTTTTAAATTGTTACATACAATTTTTTTTTATGTTGAAGAAATTGGTCCGGGTAGAGGTCACTGAATGAATTTCTCACGTAATTTAAGAAAATCTTTATGGGTTACTTTTTGGCACTTCGTAGTTTATAGTATACACATATACATTTTAACCTTCATAATTACCTTACTGTACATCTTTATCATTTTTTTGCCTGTATTCACCTTCTTTTTTTTATTTATATTTAAAATGTTTTAATATATTTGTACCATTTTCTTATACTGTCTGTATTTTGCATACAGCCCTGAAGAAGACCTACAGCGTAGGTCGAAACGTTGGCTATCAATAAAGATTTTCAATAAACTAGAGCCAAAAGCTCAAAAAGAAACACTATTATTTATTATAATGCAATTGGGAAAAAACCAAAATGCAAAGCCTTATGTTTCAAATCCAGTAATACACCCACTTACCGGTCGACGTTTCGCCTATTCAGGCGTTATCAAGACAACAAAAACAAAAAAGGGGTTATGTGAATCACATCTCGAAGAAAAAGGTGCAATACATCCCAACGATCAACAGTCCAAACAGACTCCAAACATGAGACAGCACCCCAACACCAAGACGTTCAACATACAACTGAAAAGAAGGTAATACGCAACCAGCTGGGAAGGTTATAGAATCAGCTGATCCACAAAACATATCAAGTAATATTAACATATAAAAATTTATACATATTAGCAAAGTTAGCGAAATTTTTCTTTTAAACTATTTATATTTCCGAATAATATTGGTTCAAATTTCTGCAATCTGTTTTATAATTAACCGAAATGTCAATCTTTTGCGCAATCTGCATGGCCTCGAACAACTTCCTTCTAGAGCCATCACTCTCTTTGTACATAACTTTAGCATTCTCAAAATCAAATTGATGCTTACAAGTTTTGGTATGCTGGGCCAATGCTGTGTTAGGTTCCTTGCCACCAATATTTTTACAATCATATTGATGCTGATACATTCTTTTGTGCAACAATTGTGATGTTTCACCAATGTATATTTTAGGGCATTGTAAACAGCTAATCTCATACACTACATCCGATTGTTGCTGTGTAAGTATTTTATCTTTTAATGGAGTGTAAAATTTACTCATCTTGTTTGTAATCTTATTCGCAAGCCTAATCTCGTAAACATCATATTCTTTAAATATATCTCTTACACATTCTGACAGGCCCTTAATATAAGTGCACGCAAAAAAGACACCACAGCTGATTGTATAACCTTCCCAGCTGGTTGCGTATTACCTTCTTTTCAGTTGTATGTTGAACGTTTTGGTGGTGGGGTGCTGTCTCATGTTTGGAGCCTGTTTGGGCTGTTGATCGTTGGGATGATTCACATAACCCCTTTTTTGTTTTTGGTGTCTTGATAATGCCTGAATTAGCGAAACGTCGACTGGTAAGTGGGTGTATTACTAGATTTGAAACATAAGGCTTTGCATTGTGTTTTTTTCCCAATTGCATTATAATAAAGATTTTCTCAAATTACACGAGAAATTCATTCAGTGACCTCTACCCGGACCAATTTCTTCAACATATATTATCAAGGTCAACAATTATCATTCAATTTTTTTTTTAATTTCTTCTAAGCAAGGGTGGGTTACATACCCAATAACCCCCCTCGTTACGCCTATGATCACTACTACCCATAACAGGTCTTGAGTTCAGTTTATGGTAGAGACTTGTTTTTTGGACGACGATTGTGCAATGAGATCTTCAGATCTAGCAGGGTCCATCCCCGACTGTTAATAGATTAAATAAATTATTTACCACAGACGGATTCAAATCAATTGCATAATCGTTACATATTTAGTTTTTAAAAATTGTTACCAACGTTTCTGCCAGTATTGGCTGGGTCGATCTAGTATGAAAATATTGCCCAGTTCAAAACGTGACTCGAAGACTAATGTAGGAAGAAGACTGCCGCGAACTGAATGATGATACATTATCAGGCCATCATCTCTAAGTAATTAGACCATCATGTAAGATGATATCATCACCTCATTTATAGTGATGACTACCTGAGTTCTTTGTCGGTGCGGGGATCTGGAGTTGGCTAATAGGAAACATGTCATCAAAGGCAACTTGCAACTGTAATGCAGGACTTGTTATTTTTTCACTCTACAAGCTTCTTTATTTTTCAATAAGTAAGGTAAAAACTTATAATTAAAAACTTTTTTAGCCGCTTTAAGAAACTTTTGGTAGAGGATAAACTTGTGGGTTCGCCTCTGCAACATGCTCGAGACTGGCGACACCTAGCGGCCTGTGCATGAGTTATACAATTTCTTTCAATCAACTTTAGTTTAAAGGTTAGAATTACATTGATATAAGAATAGTAATCTTTAAATAAAAAAGTCGATTAATATTTGTACAATCGATACTAATAATAACTTAAAACATCAAAAACTGCTTGAACATTTCGTTTCCCTTAAAAGATATTATTTGTAATAGTAAAATTTATTGTTTTATGAAATTCCTGAAAAACAAATGATTATTGTTAAGTAATGATTAAATAAGTATTGTTGAACTTAACGATGATAATAATTCTAAAAATGAAAATAAAATATATAAAAATATAAATACAATTTAAAAAACTGTACCACTACACCCCGTGAACGAGTCTGAGATTCAGTACATAGTAGAGACTGTACTGTTTCATGGACAACGGTTCTGACTTGTCCTAGATCACGCTCAAACGCCAGATTTTTTCCCCTTATTTTTATATTTTTTAGAGCCTGGGTGAGCTCCAGGAGGGTCCTAGATCCTCCGGCTAACAACTAAATAAAAGAAAACAGACTAAATAAAAGTCTTGCCCGCAGATTTGAACCAGGATTTCCGGCATGGCAAATAGGTGCTCTACCATTGAGCCACTCCGCTGCATTGCCATGGCAACTCAGTGCTCTACCATTGAGCCACTCCGCTCCATTGCCATGGCAACTCAGTGCTCTACCATTGAGCCACTCCACTCCATTACCATGGCAACTCAGTGCTATACCATTGAGCCGCTCCACTCCATTACCATGGCAACTCAGTGCTCTACCATTGAGCCACTCCGCTCCATTGCCATGGCAACTCAGTGCTCTACCATTGAGCCACTCCGCTCCATTGCCATGGCAACTCAGTGCTCTACCATTGAGCCACTCCCCTCCATTACCATGGCAACTCAGTGCTCTACCATTGAGCCACTCCACTCCATTACCATGGCAACTCAGTGCTCTACCATTGAGCCACTCCGCTCCATTGCCATGGCAACTCAGTGCTCTACCATTGAGCCACTCCGCTCCATTGCCATGGCAACTCAGTGCTCTACCATTGAGCCACTCCGCTCCATTACCATAGCAACTCAGTGCTCTACCATTGAGCCACTCCACTCCATTACCATGGCAACTCAGTGCTCGACCATTGAGCCACTCCACTCCATTACCATGGCAACTCAGTGCTCTACCATTGAGCCACTCCGCTGCCAATATAACTTTGTAATATTTATTATTTCAATTAAACTATTGTTTAAACTGATTTGAAGTTGATATTTTGTATTAAACTTGTGCAGCCTATTATCTGTTTTTATTAATAAAAAAACTCCTTGAAAATATGCAAATTAGAAATTTAAATAATTTCAGACTACAATCGGTTTAAAACTTCAAAATGAATACAGTTATTCCAAAGTCTTGAATTTTCAATTATATCGGCAGTCCTATCATCTGGACAAACGTCTCACTTAGAATCCTCATACAAGACTGAAAAGACAAGTAACTGCTCGACGTTTTCCCCTACTTCAACATTTACTGGACAAACGCTCTAAGCTGTCAATTAATTACTAATTAATTTACATGACAGTTATAAAACCTATTAGGACATTCGGAGTTGAGTTTTGGGGCTCTACTAAACCATCCAATTCATCTCTTATACGATCCTTAAAATCCAAAATCTTTCGTAAAATCCTCAATGCTCCTTATTATGTCACAAACAAACTCATCCATCATGATCTTAATATCCCATATGTTGCTGATTTGGCCCGAACTATGTAAATACCTATCCTTCCATGAAAAGCTCCATACACACTTGAATCCGCTAGTCTCTCAACTTGATTCCCATGCTATTCCTGATAACCCTCCGAGGCGTCTGAAAAGAAGATGGCATCGAGAATTTCTGCTATAGAACTTTATTGGAGTGCTACCGATAGTTAGTTTCTCCACGAGTGTTTTTTTTTTCATGTCATTTGTTCATATTAGCAAATTTACTTGATGTGATATTATTACAGTTTTAAATATCAATAAATTAATCCAAAAAAAATTATTAAAATTTAAAACTGTAAAACTGAATGACCAGGAATTTGGCCTCTAAAATGGAGAAAAACGGAACGTCAGAAAAAAAATAAGACAAAGGAAAAACACTAACATTGTTATGCTTAACTCGGTTCAAGTGGCGAAAAGTACCAAGAAGCTTATATGCATTTCATAATTAAAAGCATGTTGCTCTATGAAGCAGAGACATGGTCGATAAGTGCTGCTCTAGGAAAAAAAGCTACTTGCTACTAAGATGGACTATTGGAAGAGACCTGCCAGGATAACGTTGGCTAGAAGGAAAGACTAATATTGAAATCAGAAAGCGAATGCAAACTCAACAAAACGTCCTCCAAAATATAGAGAAAATGTGATTGTGGAAGAAGGGGCTCCTAATAATAATTCGCTAACCTTCTATCCGAGCGAATTTGCCGGTTGTGAATTCAATAAAAAAACCTAATAGTTTCATTGGGTGACAATTTCCACAATCAAATATAATTGAAGCAATAAAAGGAAAGAAAAGAAATTCATCAAGTAAATACAAATAAAAACATCCAAAAATGAGTAAATGATAAATATATAATGTAAAAATAGAAAAAGAACAATTATAAAAATATTAATGTGCACAAGTAAACCTAAGAAAATACAAAGAAAGTTATTTAAAAGTAAATAAAAAAGTTATGAAAAAAGAAATTGCACTAAGCTATTTATCTACAATTATTTACATAAAAAATGAATTAACTTATTTACTAAAGAGAGATGAGTCTTAAAACAAAAATATTACTGGTCTGTGAATCAATGAAAAAATGAGAAATGAACTGACTTCTTGAAAAGTGTTGAGTTCTTGATAGCGATGACTTGATGATTCGAAATGGTGATGAGTAGAAAAATTAAATGTCTCTTACCGGTAAGTCCAAAATTAGATCAAAATAGCGAGAAGTTTTCCTGGTGAGAGTTGACAAAATTCAAGTTGAAGAAGATGTGAAAGTGATGAAGAAGTGGCGACAAAATCCAGTGTAGAGTAGCAAGCAGCCTTCTCACAGGGCAACTGTCTTGAGACTCATCTTGTTTTTGCGAACATTACACTTAATATTAAAACATATGTTTTTAAAATTACTCTCTGAATTCTTTTGTTTCCTTTTAATAAATTTTATTAATGTTAGAATTATATAAAACAAACAAAAAAACATCTTGCTTTTAATGCAATAAAATATTCATTTGGAAATAAAAAACATAAAATAAAAAAATAGTTATTGATACCCGACAAGATTGTGGAATGGTATGGTCATCTCCGAAGAATTAAGGCGACCACGAAAAAATATGGATAGAAAGCAATGAGGAAAGTATGAACGGCCATGGTGTGTGGGAGGAAGATATACAAGACAGAACGAAATTAAAAAAAAAAATAAAGAAAATTTTTGGTTGAGGGGAAGTCCTAGTGATTAGGAAATCCCAGTGATCAAGGACAAATCACCTCTCTGCACAACCATTGTCCTGGAAACAGTACAGTCTCTATCATGTACTGAAGGAACCAGGATTACCTTTCTTTATTACTTAGGTCCCACAGGGTCCTTTCATGACGTGAACATAATCACATATAAATTGTGACAATACGAAAACCATTCTACGGGGCGGTAGGATTGATAATTAGAGTTCGGTTACTCTCTTAAAGCGAAGTCGTGCATATTTGGCAAGTGTGATAATACACCGCTCGGAGCCGGTATTTCTTCCTTGGATGGGCTGTAACAGAAAGCAGAAAGCAAAGCGAGCTTTCACCGTCGAGTGATAAGGCGAAGCAGTGCCCATAGCGGGAGATCTGGAGGGGGCCATGACCTGCTTAGGCGCCAGTCGGGTTACATCAGCCTCCTCACTCTTCTGTGTGTGTGTGTGTGTGTGCTGTTGTCATCAGAGGGAACTATATCTTATCCTGTTAGTTATAGGCACGGAAATAACTGTTACTAACTTCGATAGCCATTTGCGTACAGAAGCGGATTCACCGAGAACTGAGAGAGAAGCCACGATATCTAACTCATCACGGCAACTTATAGCTCTACCACTCCGTTCCGTATTTTGTTTTGGCAAATTGGATAAAACTAAAATTATTAAAATTTATTTTATTGTTATATGATATAATTTTTTTAAATATTTTATTTGATAAGAAAAGATATGACCAGGACCGGGACTCGAACCCGGGACCTTCACCTCTCCGTGGTGATGCCTTAACCACCTCGGCCATCCTGGTTCGCTTCTCGGTCAGTCATATCCCTTCTTTCACAGATCCTATATCTCCGTGTTCTCGCAATTTGCGATGCATACACGGGGAGAATGTTAATTAAATATTACTTTTATTTTGTGTAAAGGAGATAGTTGGGGGGTGCAGTCAATAAGAACACCGAATAAGTGAAGTACTTATATTATGTGCCGGCGTTTCGACCTACAGTGTAGGTCATCTTCAGGGCTAACAGGGAAACAAACAGAACAAAAAATGTAAAAACATAAAAGTTGTACAGTAACAATAATAGTGACAAATAATGTAGAAAAATACAAAGTGGCAGATATGAAAATAGAAGATAAAGAATATTAAAAAGGAGCCAGATTATAATAAAATAAAGATATAGACAGATTTAAAAATTAATGATAATGAAAAGGCATTAAACTAGTGGCAGATATAATAAAATTAAGATAAAGACAAATATAACAAAATTATTGAAATAGTGACAGATATAATTATAGAAAATGTGATAGAATATAATAAAATTAAGATAAAGACAGATATAACAAAGATATTGATAATGAAAAGAAAATGAAAATAATGGCAGATATAATGGCAGAAATAATAAAATAATGGCAGATTTTCTTTTCATTATCAATATCTTTGTTATATCTGTCTTTATCTTAATTTTATTATATTCTATCACATTTTCTATAATTATATCTGTCACTATTTCAATAATTTTGTTATATTTGTCTTTATCTTAATTTTATTATATCTGCCACTAGTTTAATTCCTTTTCATTATCATTAATTTTTAAATCTGTCTATATCTTTATTTTATTATAATCTGGCTCCTTTTTAATATTCTTTATCTTCTATTTTCATATCTGCCACTTTGTATTTTTCTACATTATTTGTCACTATTATTGTTACTGTACAACTTTTATGTTTTTACATTTTTTGTTCTGTTTGTTTCCCTGTTAGCCCTGAAGATGACCTACACTGTAGGTCGAAACGTCGGCACATAATATAAGTACTTCACTTATTCGGTGTTCTTATTGACTGCACCTCCCAACTATCTCCTTTACATAAGATCATCCAGTCAACTATTTTCATCTCATACATACTTTTATTTTGGATAAGTTTATTCCGATACTTTGTTTTAATTGCCACAAGTGTTGAAAATGCTTTTTTGCACAAATAGGTGCTTGAAAAAGGCAAATATAAACGTGATACATTAGGATGCACTTTGAAATATTTTAACCATAATGAAGGTTTGTCCATTATACCAAAGTGGTCAATTTTTTAAACATCATGGTTAATTTACAATTTTAGAAAGACTACTTAAATTTAATTTAATGTTCAACTTGTATCGCGCCCTCCCCCTGATATGTCCTCACCCTCCTTCAGGGGGGCGCGCCCCCCAGTTAGAACCGCTGCATTAGAGGAACGCAAAAAAAAAAAAAAAAAAAAAACGGTGGTCCTAAAAAAATAGTTGTGATAGACGAGAGCTTATATTTCATGATTCTTATTGCATATTGCATTATTTGCCAATATACCTTTCTCTTAAAAATAACAGACTGCATATTTATCAGTTCTGCCTAAATCGCAAATTTTCATAATTTTTTTGCAAAACCTTAGACAGAAGAAAAAAATGAAAACGTAGTTTGTCTTGAATTAATTCCGAGAATAGAACATTTGGTCCCAAAAATTTGCGCCCGGCTAACGGAAATTATTTTTAATATGCATAAAAAAACAAAAAGAAGAGTCATTTTTTGTTACAGTATTTTTTAATTTTACCTACCAGCTGTTAACTCATTAGTTATGGCCAAAGAGGTATGACCTCTTTTACAGATGTTAATGTTACAATAATATTTAAATTAAAAAAATAATTAGCTGTTGTTGCCGTAGTTCCACAGATTTATAAATTCAAAAGAGAATTCTGTTATTCCAAAATTTTGAGTTTTAACAGCAATCCTAATGAATTTTTTTCAAGTCAATAATAATCTCCTTTCATATTTAAATATTGTAGTCCCTCAGAAAGAGAGCTAGAGAACCAAGTCACAGGAATTTGTAGGTGACAAATTACCGGACAAATATAATAAACAAACATTACAAAAACAAGCAGGCAGATCTTGTGATTTATTGTACTCCGTAATAATTTGCACCTCGCCCTCGAAAGAGCAAACTCTAGAGCACCCCCAACAAACTGAACATAAATCAATGCGGGGGAAACGATAGTTTGGCACCTGCAAGGTACGACCTTCTGGAGAGGGTGAAAGACCTGCTATTAATGCAGACAGCATGTCTTTACAACTGGAGGGTCCCAAGATTATCTTCCAGTTGTATATTACTCTCCGGTACCTGTTCCCAACCCTTTGTGCCTTCCAGGTACGTATGTTCTACGTGTCCGAACGTGCGAATATGTGCATTGGAACTGCAAGGAGCATTATATTTTATTAACTTAATAACAAGAAGACACAGAAGTAAACAGCGCTAGTCATAAAATAATTTGTATATTTGAAAAAAGACACATGTACGCAGAGACTGTAAAGGAATATGCTTATTTGTCTACCAAAGGGTTGACCCGTGGGAGGATTGGGGTAGGAACGTGTTAGGGAAGGTTCTTGTCGGATATAAGGGTTGTCCTTGAAGATATAGTGGTGATAAATATGTTCTGGAGAACAGGAATACTGGAACAGGGGAAATAACTGGACATAGTTGAACACATGTTTATACAATGATAGAATATGAAAGATCCAAAAGGATACTGCAAAGTCATGCTTGAGAAACGTGGAAATCACTGAATGTTATTGTTCAAGGTAAATTAATACAAGACTGAGAAGACAAGAAACTACCCGACGTTTTCGCCAACTTCAACATTTACTGAACAAACGCTCTAAGCTCCCAATTAATTACAGAAGACTCATTTACATGACAGTTATCAGACCTATTTGGACATGCGGAGTTGAGCTTTGGTGCTCTACTAAACCATCCAATTCATCTCGTATCCAATCCTTGCAATCCAAAATCCTTCGTAAAATCCTCAATGCTCCTTATTATGTCACAAACAAACTCATCCATCATGATCTTAATATCCCATATGTTGCTGATTTGGCCCAAACTAGATACCTATCCTTCCATGACAAGCTCTGTCGGGTATCAATAACTATTTTTTTATTTTATGTTTTTTATTTCCAAATGAATATTTTATTGCATTAAAAGCTAGATGGTTTTTTTTTTGTTTGTTTTATCTAATTCTAACATTAATAAAATTTATTAAAAGGAAACAAAAGAATTTAGAGAGTAATTTTAAAAACATATGTTTTAATATTAAGTGTAATGTTCGCAAAAAACAAAACAAGATGAGCCTCAAGACAGTTGTTGTTGTTGTGAGAAGGTTGCTTGCTACTCTACACTTGATTTTGTCAACTCTCACCTCACCTGTGTAAAATTTCTCGCTATTTTGATCTAATTTTAGACTTACCGGTAAGAGACATTTAATTTTTCTACTCATCATCATTTCGAATCATCAAGTTATCGCTATCAAGAACTCAACACTTTTCAAGAAATCAATTCATTTCTCAGTTTTTCATTGATTCACGGACCATTAATATTTTTGTTTTAAGACTCATCTCTCTTTAGTAAATAAGTTAATTCATTTTTTATGTAAATAACTGTAAATAATAGCTTAGTGCATTTTCTTTTTTCATAACTTTTTTTATTTACTTTTAAAAAACTTTCTTTGTATTTTCTTAGGTTTAGTTGTGCACATTAATATTCTTATTTTTATATTTATCTATTTTTACATTATATATTTATGATTTACTCATTTTTGGATGTTTTTATTTGTATTTACTTGATGAATTTCTTTTCTTTCCGTTTATAGCTTGAACTATATTTATTTGGGGAAAATGTCACCCAATCAAACTATCAGGTTTTTTCATTGAAATCACAACCGGCAAATTCGCTAGGATAGAAGGTTAGCGAATTATTATTAGGAGCCCCTTCTTCCACAAGCTCCATACATACTTGAATCCGCTAGTCTCTCAACTTGTTTCTCATTCTATTCCTGATAACCCTCCGAGGCGTCTGAAAAGAAAATGGCCTCGAGACCTTCTACTATAGAACTTTATTGGAGTGCTACCGAAAGGTAGTTTCTCCACATGTGTTATTTTTTTCATTTCATTTGTTCATATTAGCAGATTTACTTGTTGTAATATTATTACAGTTGTAAATATCAATAAATTAATCTAAAAAAAAAGAAAATGATTAAATCGCCGATGTAAGCCTTAATTATGGTGTGCACCGAATAAGTCCCCAGAAAAAATATATTTTCATTATCTCTCTCACTAATAAAGCAACGAAACTTCATAGGCTGTATCTTCAAGAAAGAATTTTCGTATTTATTCATTGAAATTTAGCACTGTAATTTAACAATAAAAGTATATTGCAGGTATGACCAGATATGTACAAGACACTCTATACAAAGAATCGGGAATACAAAATGCAAGATAATTTTAAATTAAGTATTTCAGATACCAGGTACAAAGTACATTCTGGAATGGTATCTGAAATATATATATATCTATATATATATATGTGTGTATATTTTTTTTTTAAATTTAGTTTATTGATATTTACAACTATAATAATATTACAATAAGTAAATCTGCTATATGTACAATACGACTTGAAAAACACTTGTGGAGAAACTACCCATCGGTAGCACTCCAAAAAAGTTCTATAGTAGATGGTCTCCAGGCCATCTTCTTTTCAGACGCCTCGGAGGGTTATCAGGAATAGTATGGGAAGCAAGTTGAGAGACTAGCGGATTCAAGTGTGCATGGAGCTTGTCATGGAAGGATAGGTATCTAGTTTGGGCCAAATCAGCAACATATGGGATATTAAGATCATGATGGATGAGTTTGTTTGTGACATAATAAGGAGCATTGAGGATTTTACGAAGGATTTTGGATTGCAAGGATTGGATACGAGATGAATTGGATGGTTTAGTAGAGCCCCAAAGCTCAACTCCGTATGTCCAAATAGGCCTGATAACTGTCATGTAAATGAGTCTTTTGTAATTAATTGGGAGCTTAGAGCGTTTGTCCAGTAAATGTTGAAGTAGGCGAAAACGACGAGCAGTTTCTTGTCTTTTCAGTCTTGTATGAGGATTCCAAGTGAGACGTTTGTCCAGATGGAGTCCTAGGTAACGTACCTGTTCGACAGGGTTCAGAGGAATATTATTAAAGGATACAGTAGGGCCGGAATTTGTAGGTTTACGACGAAGGGTGAAGGTACTTTGATGTGATTTGTTAGGATTAATTTTAATTCTCCAATTTTGACACCATTCTTGAAGGTTTGAGATATGGCATTGAAGAGATTGGGATGCAACAAATGGATCCTTATTTACTGATAACACACATGTGTCATCAGCGTACGTAGTGAGGACAGTGCTTGGATGGGTTGGGATGTCAGCTGTATATATCGTGTATAGGATGGGACCCATAATACTACCTTGAGGAACTCCGGCAGACTGGGTAAAGAGGGAACAGTAGGAAAAATTATGGTTTACTTTAAAGGCTCTATTACTGAGGTAGGAACTGATAATAAGGAAGTAAGTAGAAGTTAAGAATTATCTGAAATATTAGATACAAAATACGTATCTTTTAAATAATTTTCAAAGATAAAATACTTTTTTATTTTTTAAAGAGAAAAGATAGGCCCTCGACCGGGATTTGAACCCGGAACCTTTGTCTCACCGTGACATCGCTCTGCCTATTGAGCTATCCAAGGCACTTCTCGGTCGAGGACAAAGCTTCTCTCTTTTAGATCCTAAAGCCCCAGTGTGCTCCCGCCATTTTTGCGATGAATACACTAGAACGAAGTTCTTTGAACATTAATTTTAATTTAGGATCTTATTGACTTTCGTCATATTATTATTTATAATTTTTTATAATTATTGGTCATTTTTTATGAGTTATAAATATTTTATTTTTTAAAGAGAAAAGATAGGCCCTCGACCGGGATTTGAACCCGGAACCTTTGTCTCACCGTGACATCGCTCTGCCAATTGAGCTATCCAAGGTACTTCTCGGTCGAGGACAAAGCTTCTCTCTTTTAGATCCTAAAGCCCCAGTGTACTCCCGAGTCGATATAGGTCGAGGGCCTATCTTTTCTCTTTAAAAAATAAAATATTTATAACTCATAAAAAATGACCAATAATTATAAAAAATTATAAATAAAATACTTTTGTAAGAAAACAAAATTTTATTGAAATTAAGTTTTTTTTATACATGAATTATTTACGAATAGATCGCGGTTATCGCACAAATATGACAAGACAAAATATTATATTGTTAAGGTTTTAGTTGAGACTTAAGTAAAACCAGTTCTTCAAACATTTTATCACTCATTTGTCTTAGGTTGCTTCACAGAGGCAGAATTTGGTAAACAGGTGTTATATTAGAAAAATATATTTGTTATTGTTATTAAGCTCTTTAAGCCGGTATGTTTATTATTTAGGTATTGCGTTGTTTCTATATTAGCGGTGCTACTCAAATAACAAATTAAACATAGAAGGATATTAGAGCGCTGCCAGTGGGTAGTGCCTCTACATGTCCTATCATATATTATTTATTCATATAGCCATTGTACTAGGTGTATATATTACAGTTGTACAATTCAATAAAATAATTTTAAAAACATAGAAAGTCACGAGGCCATCTTCTTTTCAGACGCCTCGGAGGATTATTAGGAATTGAAGAAGTAAAGTTAGAAATAAGAAGGTCTGGATGAGAATTAAGTTTTTCAACAAATGACAACAAATGGAGCATTGAGGTCATTATGGACATTGGCGTAACTAGAGTTGACTCATGGGGGGGTTAACCCCCACCAGTCAACCACTCCAACATATTACTCCCTTCAAAAAAGATGCCTCGTAATATAGGTATAATATGTATTATACTATAATCATGTAGCTTCAAATTAAATAAATAGATTATAATTTTTTATAAATGATATTTTTGGAATAGAATCAAGGAGTAGCTTTTAAATACAAGTTTATGTTTTGACTAGTGTGTTTAATGTTTTAAGAACTGACTGAAGCTCGAGAATGGCGAGTATAAATTATCTACAACAGTCAAGAAAACTAGGAACCGGTATATATGTATATATATATTTCTTTTTTTTTTTTTTTTAATTTTGAAGAGAAAAGATTATGTCTTGGCCGGGATTCGAACCCGGGTCGCCCGCGTTTCTAGCGCGGTGCTCTAACCACTGAGCTACCAAGGCACGCATTCCAGCTAGACAAATCCTTTCTCTTCACTGATCCTATATCCCTGTGATCTCGAAATTTTTCGAGGTATACACGGGGAAGTATGTTCATTGAACATTATTTTAATCGGGATCTCGTTGACTTCCGTCAAATTTATATTCATAATTTATTTTTTATTTATGCTTCTTTTTTAATTATTTAAATTTTTTTTTTATTATAATGCAATTGGGAAAAACCACAATGCAAAGCCTTATGTTTCAAAAAATACACCTACTTACCAGTCGACGTTTCGCCTATTCAGGCATTATCAAGACACCAAAATCAAAAAAGGGGTTATGTGAATCGCATCTCGAAGAAAAAGGTGCAAAACATCCCAACGATCAACAGCCCAAACAGGCTCCAAACATGAGACAGCACCCCGCCACCAAGACGTTCAACATACAACTGAACGAAAGTAATAGGCAACCAGCTGGGAAGGTTATAGAATCAGCTGATCCACAAACCATATCAAGCAATATTAGCCTATAAAAATTTATACATATTAGCAAAGTTAGCCAAATTTTTCTTTTAAAATATTCAACGTTTCCGAATAATATTGGTTCAAATTTCTGCAATCTGTTTTATAATTTACCGAAATGTCAATCTTTTGTGCAATCTGCATGGCCTCGAACAACTTCCTTCTAGAGCCATCACTCTCTTTGTAAATAACTTTAGCATTCTCAAAATCAAATTGATGCTTACAAGTTTTGGTGGCGGGGTGCTGTCTCATGTTTGGAGCCTGTTTGGGCTGTTGATCGTTGGGATGTTTTGCACCTTTTTCTTCGAGATGCGATTCACATAACCCCTTTTTTGATTTTGGTGTCTTGATAATGCCTGAATAGGCGAAACGTCGACTGGTAAGTAGGTGTATTTTTTGAAACATAAGGCTTTGCATTGTGGTTTTTCCCAATTGCATTATAATAAATAATAGTGTTTCTTTTTGAGTTTTTGGCTCTATTTTAGTAAATATTTTTTTCTTTTTTTTTTTAAATTTTGAAGAGACATAGGATCAGTGAAGAGAAAGGAGTAGTCTAGCTGGAATGCGTGCCTTGGTAGCTCAGTGGTTAGAGCACCGCGCTAGAAACGCGGGCGACCGGGTTCGAATCCCGGCCAAGACATAATCTTTTCTCTTCAAAATTAAAAAAAAAAGATATATATATATATATATATATATATATATATATATATATATGTATATTTAAATAATAAAAAAAGAACCATAAATAAAAAATTAATTATGAGTATAAATTTGACGGAAGTCAACGAGATCCCGATTAAAGTGATGTTCAATGAACATACTTCCCCGTGTATACCTCGAAAAATTGCGAGAACACAGGGATATAGGATCGGTGAAGAGAAAGGATTTGTCTAGCTGGAATGCGTGCCTTGGTAGCTCAGTGGTTAGAGCACCGCGCTAGAAACGCGGGCGACCCGGGTTCGAATCCCGGCCAAGACATAATCTTTTCTCTTCTAATTTAAAAAAAAAGAAAAAAATATTTTAATAATTAAAAAAGAACCATAAATAAAAAAATATATATATATATTGCTCAGATATAATTGTCTAGCTGAGTGAGTAGATGCAGTTACTCCGACCGGTATGAGAACCGTGAAGGTCTCGAGCACCCAAGTGCGACTATCCTTGACCGAGGTCTTGAGAGCAGTCTTCTGGAACTCAAGACTTCCGGTCAGATCTACCTCGGAGGAGAAACAGGATCATCATCAAATAAATGGAATAAACACTGTTACTACATGCTGCATGTAAGCAGGAAATCTTATCAAACGAAATATATGTTTACATATTGAATTAATAATTCATATGATTTTTTTAAATTTATCTAATAACAACGCATAAATGAATTGCAGAAATACTCTAAATATAAAAATATTTGTCAATAAAAATGAAGTTTAACTTGGAATCCTCATACAAGACTGAAAAGACAAGAAACCGCTCGACGTTTCAGGCTAATTCATCACTTACTAGACAAACGCTCTAAGCTCTCAATTAACTACAAAAGACTCATCTACATGACCATCATACGACCTATTTGGACTTACGGAGTAGAGCTTTGGGGCTCCACTAAGCCATCGAATTCCTCTCGTATTCAATCCTTACAATCCAAAAACCTTCCTAAAATCCTCAATGCTCCTTACTTTGTTACGAACAAAGTAATCCATAAAGGCCTTAATGTCACATTTGTTGCTGATCTGCCCCGAATCCGATATCAATCTTTTCATGACAAACTTCATTCCCACTCAAACCCACTAGTTTCAAACCTAGCTACTTCTTCAATTCCCGATAATTATCCGAGGCGTCTGAAAAGAAGATGGCCTCGTGACCTTCTAAGTTGAATTTGTTATTCGAGTAGTGCCAGTTGGCAGTTTCTTTCATAAAATTTTCCTATATTTTAGTAAATTAAAGCTTTGATTGTTCGGGTTTTCCTATTGCATTATGGTTAACCATTTATGTTTATTTTTTATTTGTTAAAAATTTTATTTACTGAAATATATATAATATATATATATATTACATGCAAGGTGGAAAACCAGTAAATTAACACTATACACTTCGAGCTGCTCCACACGATAAAATAAATATTTTACTGTGATTATTTAAATATTCTTATTTTGAAGAGAAAAGATTTCTTTTGGCAGAGATTCGATCTCGGGCCTGCTGTATCTCTAGCGCGGTACTCTACCAACAAAGGTAGAAGATTGTATGGTGAGATGCAGAAGTCCGGGGCTCGAATCCCGGCCAGGACAAACCTTTTCTCTTCAAAATAAAAGGATAAAATAAATAACATACAATACACAAATATATTTAATAAATAAAAAATATAGTTAAAAAAAAAAAAGAACTAACAGAATTGTAGTAGATTGAATTTGTATTTATATAGAAATTATAACTCTATAAAATTTCTTTAATTTATTATTAATCTTTTTCTGTTATATTTGTTTGCTACAATTTTGTCCTAATTCTTAATTTTTCATTTGTTCCATTTTTTTTTTTGGATACTTTATTGGATAATTTTTCATTTTTTACTCTAATTTTTAATTTTGTATTTCTGACTGTTGGATTTAAACAGTAGCTCTTTGTTAATAATAGTACCTCTTTTTCATTATATAATTCAATCCCATCTGGCTTTTATTTCTACTATTTACTATATATAACATTATTCTATCAATATAATGCATACAGTGTTATTGTTTGCCATGTATTATTTTAATTTATTTGTATCTTGTATATTTAACCCTGAAGAAGACCTGAAATGTGGGTCGAAACGTTGGCTTATCAATAAAAAGTTCTCCCTACATAAGAGAACTTTCTTGACCTCTACCGTGAGCACTTTCTTCCACCGAAAAGTACTTAAATTCTATTAATTATGAAATAAGCAAAAAAAGGTTGCCAATTACATTAAATAAACATAATTAGATGGATGAAAGAAGTGTTTAAATGTTTATTAATTCTGTCTTTCACATACTTAGATTCATCTTGGAATTTTTTGTACAATAGAGGAGAATCAGTTGTGCTGCCATCTGTAGGCATGCAGTACACATCAGCCACTCTTATCCCATTTAACTCTTAAAATAATTATTCTTAAATAAAAATTAGTAGAAATAATTTATATTTACTCCTTAAAGAATGAAATAATGTTTATAATAATAATAATAAATTCTTTATTTATTCTGGGACAAGTTTAGAATAACAATATAGGTTATATTTATATGTATATTCTATACAGGGTATTATTATGTCTCAGGGTATAAGGTAATTACATTTAATTATTAATACAATTAAATTAACAAATGAAAAAGAATCAATGAAAATTACCACCAATGATAATATTTAATAAAAATAATATAACAATGATTATAGAGAGAGGAACAATTGATAGTTACATATGTATGGAAATTACTATGCCATATATATAAAAAAAAAAAATGAAACAAAAATACAAACAATTTCAAATAAGATAATATATTGATATTCAATTAGTATTTGAAGAATTTTGTTTATTTAACCTTTAAGTATGGACGTGGGGTTTCTCAAAACCTGAATTTTTTTCTTAAAATTTTAACTTTTTTTTACTTTTCCTAAAATCAATGAATGATTAAATTTATCAGATAATAAAATTTATTGAACAATTAAAACCATGAGAAAGTCGCTGGATGGGGCACAGAGTACCCCATCTACAAACGTAACTTTTCTCCCCTCCTAGTACCGGCGGGTAATGCATGATTTTTCGTGGATCTAGGCTCTGAATTAGGGAACAGCCTTATCTCTCTTCATTTGAAGAGAAGAATAGAAAACCCTAGGCTGCCTAAGGCGCTGATCGCTAGCATGCACTGAGTCATACATGTTCCAAGAAGTACAACTACTTCCTAAACACATATTGATCCAAAAAGGCCCAGACAACCCTCTGGTTCTTGGTGCATCACAAAAAAAAAAAAAAAATGATAAAAAACTACACAGGTGTGCAACTCTTGTCTACAACCAACATGCAAGAAGTGTTCCCAAGTGCTATGCAAAAACAAAAAAAGCAAGATTAGTTTTTTAATGATCCAACAATCTACATATCTAACAGAAGGTTTAAATAATTTGAATAAATTACTTTAATTTAATTAAAATAAAAAATTTTTATGTTTAATTACAATGGCTGGGGTACTCAGTACCCCACCTCCCAGAAGATCGAAGTTTTTTCATTTCCTTACATAAATGTTAATTTTAGCTTGATAAGTATTTTTTTCTTGAAATATCCAAATATTTCCAGTATTTATTTCTCTCCAGCTACATTGTTATGTTTAATTTAAAGCTGGAAAATTTTTGCTTGAAAGTTTTAATGTTTGTATGAATAGAACCTGAAAACTGGGTAAAGATTGTTTTATTTTTCTTTATTACAGATTATTTATTGACTGAAACTATCATACAACTGTAGAATTCTGTTTTAGGAACATCGTGTTCATAATCTAAGGGATTAAAATTTTAAACCCACTAGTTTCAAACCTAGCAACCTCTTCAATTCCTGATATTCCTCCGAGGCGTCTGAAAATAAGATGGCCTCGTGATCTTATAAGTTGAACTTTTTATTTGAGTACTATCACTGAGTAGTTTCTCTACTTGTCTCTATACATTACAATATGTACCGTCCATCCCATTTACTTGTTGTATTAGTATAATACAGTTGTAAATTTCACTGAACAATAAAATAAAAAAATATCCTGCTGTTTTGATTCATCATACGATTTAATTGGAAGATTCTACGAACTAATTGTTGGTGTTGCCTAGCAACGGATTCAGGAACTACTTTTTCTCTCTAGTCTTTTGTCATGCTCAATTAGTTAACTTATGTATATATTTAAAATTTCACAAAATACAGGACTGTTTTTGAATTTAAATGAAAAAAATTGAATTTTTTAAACATTTTATTTGAAAAGAAAAGATATGACTAGGACCGGGACTCGAACCCGGGTTTCCCACCTATCCGTGGTGGTGCTTATCCCTTCTTATCACTGATCTTACATCTCCGTGTTCTCGCAATTTATGTGATGTATACACGAGGAGGATGTTAATTGAACATTACTTTTATTTTTGGATCTTGTTGACTTAAGTCATTAAATATTATTATAATTTATTTTATTTTATTGTTATATGGTATAATTTTTTAAATATTTTATTTGAAAAGAAAAGATATGACCAGGACCGGGACTGAAACCTGGGTCTCCCACCTATCTCTGGTGGTGCTTAACCATCTCAGCCATCCTGGTTCGTTTCTCGGTCAGTCATATCCCTTCTTTTCACTGAACCTATATCTCCGTGTTCTCGCAATATGCGATATATACACGGGGAGAGTGTTAATTAAATATTACTTTTATTTTTATTGTGTATCGCAAATTGCGAGAACACGGAGATATAGGATCAGTGAAAAGAAGGGATATGGCTGACCGAGAAGCGAACCAGGATGGCTGAGATGGTTAAGCACCACCACGGATAGGTGGGAGACCCAGGTTCTGGTCATATCTATTCTTTTCAAATAAAATATTTAAAAAATTATACCATATAATAATAAAATAAAATAAAATAAATTATAATAATTTCATTATTTTGTTTAATGCAAAATACTCAATACCTCAAAAGAATACTAAATGGATACTCATATTTAAATAGGTTCACAAGAATTGGTACAAAATAAGAACTGAACTGAACTTCAATTTCTACAGTAACGTATATGTGTACCTTTACTAATATGTTAAGTACCAGCTGTAGTACAATGAATGGAGAGTTCTATGAGACGTTCAATGCACAAAGTGATTAACTCCATAAAACAAAAAGTAAAGAAATGTGAGAAAATAGTTGGATTGTTTTTTAAAATTCCCTTTATAATATAAATTCAAATAAATATTGTAGAATACTTAAGTAAAGATGTAGGTTTCAACTAAAAATACATAAAATTAATAAGAAAGACTAGCCAAAAAACTATCGTCAGAAATGTTAGAATTTTTTTGGATTTGGCATGTGAAAAATTTATCTAATAATAATATTTAAAAAGTAACATTGATCTCTTACATACTCATTTTAATAATTATCAATATTTAACAGATATATGTTAGGTGATATTGTATTTAATAGATATTACATAGTAGAATAAGAGAGCGTTTGGTTTCAAAACGGGTTACATCCATTTTCAAAAATTTGTCAGTACTGATCAAAAAAGGTTAAATTTAAAAAATAATCAATTTAACAAGTTTTTAAAAATTAATTTTCGTTATTTTATTAACAATTCACATTTTTCAAGCTATTCTGATGATTTTGAAGCTATAATATAAAATCTATATCGGGGGTTACAGTCAATATATTTACATTTTACTGTAAAGTTTATTGACTCAACCTCCTCCCTGACCATTTAAAACATTTGTAAATCTATTCTCATAATAACAAACCATAAAAAACATCTAAGCTTTGATGACATTTAGGTTCTATATTTTTCCTCTTAACTATTTCAACCAAAGCTTTTAACGTAAAGGAGATTTCGACCTACAGTGTAGGTCATCTTCAGGGCTAAGAGAGAGAAACAAACAGAACAAAAAATATAAAAATGTTCAGTAACAATAATATGGTGACAAGTAATGTAGAAAATGAAAATAGTGGCAGATATGAAGATGAAAGATTACGAATATTAAAAAAGTGACAGAATATAATAAAATTAAGATAAAGACAGATATAACAAATCTGTCTTATTTTATTATATCTGTCACTATTTTAATTTCTTTTCATTAATATTATTTTTTTTAAATCTGTCTATATCTTAATTTTATTATATTCTGTCACTTTTTTAATATTCGTTATCTTTCATCTTCATATCTGCCACTATTTCTACATTACTTAAAAGCTAAATTAAGGTTAAAAGCTTTGTATGAGGTGAAAATAGTTGACTGGATGATCTAATGTAAAGGAAATAGTTGGGGGGTGCAGTCAATAAGAACACTCAATAAGTAATAAACTTATAATTGTGTGCCGACGTTTCGACCTACAGTGTAGGTCATCTTCAGGGCTAAGAGAGAGAAACAAACAGAGCATAAAATATAAAAATGTACAGTAACAATAATATGGTGACAAGTAATGTAGAAAATTAAAATAGTGGCAGATATTAAAAAAGTGACAGAATAAAATTAAGATATAGACAGATTTAAAAAATAATGATAATGAAAAGAAATTAAAATAGTGACAGATAAAATAAAATTTTAAATCTGTCTACATCTTAATTTTATTCTGTCACTTTTTTAATATCCGTTATCTGCCATCTTCATATCTGCCACTATTTTAATTGTCTACATTACTTGTCACCATATTATTGTTACTGTACATTTTTATATTTTATGCTCTGTTTGTTTCTCTCTCTTAGCCCTGAAGATGACCTACACTGTAGGTCGAAACGTCGGCACACAATTATAAGTTTATTACTTATTCAGTGTTCTTATTGACTGCACCCCCCAACTATTTCCTTTACATTAGATCATCCAGTCAACTATTTTCACCTCATACAAAGCTTTTAACCTTAATTTAACGTTTTAAATTTAATTTTTACCATCCCATCTATAACTATCCTTCTTTAGAGCATTCACTGGCTGGTTTAATACAAGCTGAGCATGCATTAATAGCGTTTTTACTTTATTTTTGAGCAATAATCACAATTTTATTGATTGTCACTCTAAATTTACCAAGTGCAGATAGATCTTCTGTATTGTCTTAATATTCTGAAAAATACCAACTAAGATATCAAATTATTATTATTAATTTAACCGGAATTTAACTTTTAATTTCTATCTGTTATGTAAAACAAATAATGCAACCTTATCAAGAAAGAAATGAAAGGACAATGCGCAAAGGAACGTAACGGGCTAAACGCTCGATTTTACTCCTCATAAAATTTCCATACCGCGGGCTAAAAATGAAATTACTTAAGGAGTAAACTCTAAAAAATTTTGAAAAAATGAATGTACCTAATTTTAAAACCTAACGCCTCATCTTACTAATATTATAAATGTGAAAGTTTGTATGTTTGTCTCTCTTTCACGCAAAAACTAGTGAACGGATTTGGATGAAACTATACAGTAATATAGGTTATAAATCAGAATAACACATAGGCCATAGCAAGCGCGGATTTAAGGGGGGGAGTGCACGGGGGCACGTGTCCCCCCGACAGGTTTTTAGGTACTGAGGAGAATCCATGATTGTACATAATTAAAGGCAAATCGCCTGATCATAGTTGTTAAAATAACAGAAATAACATGAGTGAAACTATTTGTTTTACAATCCAACTAATCTTACTTATATTATAAATGTGCAAGTTTGTATGTTTGTCTCTCTTTCACGCAAAAACTACTGAACGGATTGGGATGAAACTTATTGAGTAATATAGGTTATACATCATAGGCTACAGTAAGGGCAGATTTATGTGGGGGCATGTGCCCCCCCCCATTATAGTACATAATTAAGGGCAAATCAGGAACTTAGCATCTTGAAATTTGTAGTTAGGTTCTTTGTATAGTTTAAGAAAGAAATTTGGATAATTCCACCCCAAGGGTTTCCCCTTTAATATAGTAGGGGTTCAAAGGTTTTGTCAGTTTTATGTTAGACATCTGATATTTTGGATGTATGAGTAACTTATATTTTTAAAAAATAATTATTTATTTAGAATGATCTTTCGCGAAACTTTATGTGGCAGACCAAATTCCACGCGAGCAAAGCCGCGGGCATAAGCTAGATAATAATTATCTTAGCATTTTATTGATGCTTGTAAATAGTTCCATACATTTTTAAAAATCATAAGCTCTTCATGTCATTCAGTATTTTCCTGTCTGCTGAATCTGCTGATTGTTAACTATTGGTAATTGACTGGTGTGGATAACAATATAAGGAGAAAAGAATATCATAAAGAAAATTGTTTTATATATTTTAAAATTACTATTACTAACATACTTACTTATTACTTAGTATTTGCCTTATAATTCAATTTACCATACTTAAGAAATTGGATATTTTTCTTATCTAAATTTTAAAACAACAATTTAATTAATTTAAAAAAAATCAAAAATCAGCGAGATAAAGCAATTTTTTTGCTTATCATTCATAATCATTTTGAATATTTAAAAAATCATAAAAGGCATTAGTTAATAATTAAATACATTAATTATTTAAATGACTAATGCTAAATAATGGACTTATAATGTTTGTTTCCATTGGTAATAAGGATTATTATGATTATTGGCTGATATCTTGAATCCTTCCCAAACAACCCAAAGGTCAATCCTGAGGACCCTGCAGGGTACACTTTCAATTCAGCAGCCTCAGGTGAAGGTTCTGTTACTGAGAAACTTAACAAGCAGTCGCCCCTTTCATTGATAAATTAATCTTGTTAGGATGGCGGGAATGTCAAATGATAAGGTAAATATATAGATTTATTTATTTTTTATTATGAAAGAACTTTGTGTAGTAAATTTTCTATTAAACTTGTTTATTAAAAAAATAAAATTAGATAGGTAGGCATGTGGACTATTTAATAAGTATTTATTAAAGGAATGATTATAATGGAACATAAATATCTCAATTTAAGATATTAATAAAATAAAGATTAAAATAAGGATAAATGCTAAGATAAATGAAGGAAATTCACTCCTAAGATTTATCGAGCCTCATCCTGCATTAATCCTAACTTATTTCTGCCATATCTTTCAGCTCTACTGGAGTAAACCTTTAAAGAAAAATTTAAATAGGAAGTCAAGAGGGCTCCCGACAGATGTAAAAACTCAGAACTTTTTAATAACTGCTCTTTTTTGGAATTTCTAAATCAATTATAGTCTGAATTATGTAAATATCAAATTTGTGAATTTAAATTATTAACATTAGTCTCGATTTTGATATATTGATGCTCCGAATGATTATATACAGGTTGTCCCATTTCAAGTAGATCAAACGTTTTTAACTTTTAAATGAAACAAAATTCAGAAAAATGATTCAGGTGAAAGTTGTAGTTATTAAGGCCTAGTTTGAAGAAATAAAAAAAACATTTGTTGGTTTTTCACTTTAAGTGGTCAATATCGACCTTCAAAAAATGTAGTTACCTCTTGACCCCCATTAATTTTTATTTTCCTGAAATATACAATCCAAAACATGGATCTTTGGAAGTCAAATCTTTCATAGTTTAAGTAGTAAAAGCATTCAAAGTTAACTACTTTAGTATACCTCCTTTACGAGTAAACGTAATGTAGCATCAAGTTATTTTATTTAAGAGTTTTTAGTCATAATAACTTACTAATCAAGGTATAAGTAATTTCAGAAAATGTCGGGACATTTAAAAACCTTCTGTTTCGACGTTTTTATAGAAAAAATTGTTAATTTTCTACATTTTCCAGCCACTGTTTATAATTAAAGATTTTATGTTTTGCCACTTTGATTAAGTTTGGGGGAATTGGGTTAAGAAAAGTGAAATTCATTACTACATTACAATTTTTAATTTAAGTTACAAGTACTACAAGGAAAGATCTAATGATAAAAGAGCAGGAACTGGCTTAGGTTGTCCGTGGGATTCGTAAAAGATTCTAAAATATGTTTATGTTTATTTGTGAGTCATAAGGACTAAAAACTTTTAAAATAAAATGACCTAATGCCGCATTACTTTTTCTTGTGAAGACAGCATACTGAAGTAGTGAGCTTCAGGTACTTCTTCTACTTAAGCTATGAAAGATAGAAAAAAAAATGTTACATGCATTTTTTCCATGTTTTGTATTGCACATTCCAGAAAAATAAACATAAATGGGGGTCAAGAGGTAACTACATTTTTTGAAGGTCGATATTGACCACTTAAAGTGAAAAACGAAAAAATGTTTTTTATTTCTTCAAACTAGGCCTGAATAACTACAACTTTAACCTGAATCGTTTTTCTGAATTTTGTTTCGTTTAAAAGTTAAAAACGTTTGATCCACTTGAAATGGAACACCCCATATATTTGCAATAAATAGCTTGCAATAATTATAATTATGCAATAATTAAAACATATGATGGCTGCACAAGCTCAATAAAACATATCAATAATTTAATTGCAATAATAATTAATATATATTTATATTGGGGAGTGGAGTGGCTCAGTGGTAGAGCACTGAGTTGCCATACCGGAACTCCTGGTTCAAATCCCACTGCGGGCAAGACTTTTATTTAGTCTGTTTGCAGCCGGAGATGGATCATATGGGATCTTGGACCCTCCTGGGACTCACCCAGCATCTATAAAATATTATAAAAATAGAGTACCCAAAATAAGGGGAAAAAATCTGGCAGTTGAGCGTAACCTAGAACAAGTCACCTCCTTGCAGAACCGTTGTCCATGAAACAGTTCAATCTCTACAATGTAGTGAACCCCAGACCCATTCACGGGTTGTAGTGGTACAGGTTTTATGTTCACTATGACTATGTTCCTTTTTTTAATTTGCTACATTATTATTATTATGTTATAATATAAGTTTTTCTGGACTAACAAATGATGATATTTTATTAAGAAACAAAAAAAAAAACCATTCTCCAGTCACAATTATTTATTTTTTTAATTTCCTATGAAGACGTTTCGACCCTTTGGGTCATTCTCAATTCTTTAATTGTCTGTCACGATTCATACAATTTGTCTGCAATTCACCATATAAATTTATTAACATCAACAACAACAAAACTATTAACAATTATATTAAAAATGTCCTAAAAAACTGTAAGATTTAACTATAGATACCTCATATGGACGTCTATAATATAAAATTTATTATTCTTCTCCATGGTCATTTTTTACTCCTATAGATTTACAATTTTAATTTTTCAATACAATATCAAGGTGTTTAAGAATAGGTGAAGTCCAAAGTTTAAGGCAGAGTAAAAAATGACCATGGAGAAGAATGCATCTCCAATAAATTTTATATTATAGACGTCCATATGAGGTATCTACACTTAAATTTTACAGTTTTTTAGGACATTCTTAATATAATTGTTAATAGTTTTGTTTTTGTTGATGTTAATAAATTTATATGGTGAATTGCAGACAAATTGTTTGAATCATGACAGACAATTAAAGAATTGAGAATGACCCAAAGGGTCGAAACGTCTTTATAGGAAATTAAAAAAATAAATAATTGTGACTAGAGAATGGTTTTTTTTTTTGTTTCTTAATAAAATATTATTATGTTATTATTTCTATATATTGTTATTGAATTTTATTTTGTTATTAATTGTATATTGTGTTATTATATTTTATGTTGTATCATTAGTTCCTTTTATTTTCATCACTATTAAATTGTGCTATTAAACACTTATTATTAATAAAACGGTCCTTTTATTGTTATTAATGTTATATTATTGTGTTATTATTAGTTATTTGAAGGATATAAAATCATTTTTCATATGTTATACGTTTGTGATAAATGTGGTTACGTCAAAACTCCTAATCAGTGTCTCTAGCGTCCGGATGTAAGTTTTAGCAAGCTTATCAGAGGGCTTATTTAGTCTGTTTGCAGCCGGAGATGGATCATATAGGATCTAGGACCCTCCTGGGGCTCACTCAGTATCTGTAATATATTATAAAAATAGGGTACCCAAAATAAGGGGGAAAAATCTGGTGGTCGAGTGTGACCCAAGTCACCTCCTTGCAGTACCATTGTCCATGAAACAGTACAGTCTCCACCACATACTGAACCCCAAACCCGTTCACAGGTTGTAGTGGTACAGAAAAAAATTAATATCATGATAAAAAAAAACTTCACAACGAAATTTTACTCCGTTTTACTACAAATTTTATCACCGAAAAATAAAAATGTAAATATTAAAACTTGTTAATTGCTGGATGAGTTTCATTTATTTGGTGTTATTTATGACTGCACCCCCCCCCAACTAATTCCATCCTTCATTAGATCTTCCAGTCAACTATTTTCCTCTGTATAATGTTATGTGCTTTTATTTTTTCTCTCAGCTTAATTCTTGTTGTTTTAGGTCTTTTTTATATCCTTTTTCTTCACCAAAACATATCTTATAGTTGTTGTTTGTTCATATAACATTACTTTATGCAGCTATGGCTAATCGGACGATGCTACAGTGGGAGCTCTAAATTTTGCCTATTAATTACTTATTATTATAAATGACTCTTCTTCTACCATGCACTTCGGCTATTTTGCTCGAGTCTAATATCATAGGTCTAGGCGTCTGAGATATTTTAGATAATCTTTTAATCTCAGTTCTTCAAGCTCCTCATGTCTTACAGGACCAAGGTCAAATGTCCTCTTTTGACAAAATTTTGCCTATCCAAGTTTAATTAGGGTAGGGATTTTTAACCCTTTAGCGACCGAATACGGCCGGGCCAGAACGGGCTGGCTGGACCGAGTGGTAGAAAAGTCAACCGTGCCCGCTGAACCAATTACTTTTTGACTCTGAAATCATGTTTTTCTATTTAATTCCTTATAGTTTCCCATCATCCTTTTTGATCCGGACTTGGAATGGTGAATGGACTGGCACTGGTGAATTTAAAAACATATTTAAAAAAAAATTTTTTTTTTAATTACTGTAAATTAATTTTAATTATTTAAAAAATTATACAATTATATACTTTTTTTTTTGAAATGTCTATATACAAATTTATACATATACTTTACTTTTTTGAAACGTCAATATACAAATTTATACAATTAAAAATTCTTTTGAGTGTGATAATTGCCGAAACACAACAGACACACTTTACGAAAAATAATATAGCCAAAAGTGAATTTTTACGACATCTGTTGTCAAGAAAAAGTATTTCAGCTTGTCATGCGGACACCTAGATGGCTCTAGGAACTGAACTACTATTGTAGCTCACGGTCTAGAAACGCCGGAGAAGCAAAACTATTATAATAGTCCATGGTCCGTGGAGCCCACCTGACACCGGACTATTATAATAGTCCATGGTCCCCACGGCACGGCGCACTCGGACTATTATAGTAGTTCACGGTCGCTAAAGGGTTAATCAGTTCTTGACATAGTGCCGGCTCAGCACCCCTGTTTAATGTCCCTTCCAAAGAGCGACATAGCCAAGGATTTTTTACTCCCTTTAAAAAATCCTACGGCCACCTGCCAGGCTACAAACCCGCGATATTGGACTTAGTAAGTTGTTATGGCAACCACTAGACCACAGTTCCCAACCTTTTAATTTTTATTTCTTTTTAAGTATTTATATAAATACTGCATCATTATTTGAATGTAGCTCCTTGGCCAGATGTATATTCAATTAATTTAGTACACATCTGTTCTTTTCAATGGACCTGGCTCCTTAATAAAATTATTTTTCTATACTATTCTAAAGACTTTATTATTATTATGATCATCTATTTTTTTCACGCATTTGCGGGTTCAAAACAGAGATGGGGACAAGTCCAACTACCTGTAGTCAATAGTTTTTTTATTTCCTCTTCAAATGTTCAAAAATTTTCTTACGATTCTGGCTGTGTCTAACAGTACGGCCTGTTGAGCCTCCTTTAGAACCTCGAGCAGAAGTCCCAGATTCTTAGTGCTCTCCACCGTGGATTTAGGAACCAATCCATTCATGGAAATTGTAATAGGTGTTACCACCATGTTATTATAATTATTATTATTATTTAATTTCAATGATCCTATTTATTTGAATGCTAAAAATTTATCTTACCAATGTATGACTGATCAGTTTCAGGATACAAATATGGAAAGCTTTGAGTATGTCGAGGGTCAACCAAAACCGAACAGATTGCTGAAACCATACGAAAGTCTTCAATGCGAGTTGGAGTTGGATTATGAGGTTTTGAATGTGGCCGAACTTTCCGAGGGAGACCAATCCAAAAAAAACAAGCAAGAGAAAAAGAGGTTAGATACAATAGAAGGAGACTGTTGGAGTGACTTTGCTCAGAATATTGTCGATTATACAAATATGGAAGGAGGTTCCTATGTTATTCTGTCTAAAATACTCGGAAACATCTTGGTCAGAAGACCATTGTGCGACTCTAATATAAAGTTGGTAACGGATTTTGTAATAGTGGAAAGCTGTGATGTAGGTTGGATCAATTACAGACGGCTTGGACATACGACAGATGAACAGACGAATTGGTCGGAGGTCAATTTAGCTCTTGCCGAAGCGACATCACTATTGTGTAAACTTTCGGA
Organism: Arma custos; assembly: GCA_037127475.1. Taxonomy (NCBI): domain Eukaryota; kingdom Metazoa; phylum Arthropoda; class Insecta; order Hemiptera; family Pentatomidae; genus Arma; species Arma custos. The sequence goes on from CM073764.1 coordinate 8,579,502, forward strand.
CAAAATCAAAGTGAAGTTCAAACATTATTTTCCAATCCCTCAAGATGTAAACCCTTTCATAATAGCCCTTTCGGATCAGAGGATTTTGCCCCTTCATGGCGAGGGGAAATTTCACCCATTCAAAAACAAAGAATTTGACGATGCCTTGGTCGCTTTCTTAGATTGTATATCACAACTCAATGCTGCAATAAAAAATATCACTCCCGATCAAAATATACCTCATGCAATAGAAAAAGATAAATTAAAAGACCCAGTTACTGGAAGGCACTATACCGTTAGATTACGGAAGACTACTAACTGCAGGCTTTGGTCGAGGGCAATGAAGTTTCTGTTGAATAACATGCAGTTCTTAATGAAATGGGCTGTACTTCATGCCCATACATTAGAACCACTACCTTTGCCTCTTTCTCCTTCGCTTGAAGCATTTAAGAGAAGAATTTAACATTGGAAATGTTTTTTAACGAGCACTAACATTATACCATTTTTAATAGTATTTAACCTTCTAAATTAGTTTAAATTAACAAGTTTCTTTTTTTACCAAAAAATAGTTTTATTATTTAGGAACTGAACTACTTATTTTTAATGTAACTTATTTCAGATATCATAAAATTATATTAAATAAGACAACAAAAAGACTGTATAAAATCAATCGAATGTGTAGTGCATATCCAATGTTCCGATTATTAAAAAATTGACTGAGAAAAATATTGTAATGCAGTTTTATTGAATTTATCACAAACCTTAACATTGCATTTTTCCTTTATTTGTTTTTATTCAAATTTACTAATGGTACAAACATATGTACCCAGAGCAATGGTTTGCGGCAATAGCCTTGTCAAACATTACACATCCACACACACAAAACCCTTGGTATCTTGAACGCACGGGCTCTGCTGGGAGTCCGAAACTGGAGAGCTGCTGCAGCTGATCGTATTGACTGGCGAAGGCTTTTGGAGGAGGACCAGTCTCGGTGACGGGATGTAGAGCCAGCTACGTATGTGCCTGATATGCCAAATATCGATAATTATTTTGATTTATATTATATAACAAATTTTGAACCTCAACAATATATATATATATATATATATATATATATATATATATATGTTATATGTACTACCATCTCTAATTTTACTACCATAATATACAATAGTTTCAAGTGCAATGAATATTAAAAAGGCAAAAACTAAGGAAACATTATAATTTCTAACTTTTATTTATTATCTTTTTTATTTACAAAAATATTTCAAATACATTTGATGTAAAACATGCCTACCTTAAGAGGAACAAGTATTGTTTAATAATAAACAATTTAATAACCATAAAAAAACTAACTATAATACTGATAGTAGATACTTAATACTAAAAAAGGAAACAATAAAAACTGAGCACGATTAATGGTTTTGAACTTAAAACCTTCAGCATAGCAACTTATTGCTCTGCAAATTCAGCTACTCTCTGTTCCCTATATACTTAAAATTAACAAAAAAATATTTATAACTTATTTTTTTTAAATAAATTACTTTGATTTTATGCATTATTGAATCACAAATAACAATAAAAAAAAAACAATATTATAAATTGTACAAATCAATTCTACTTCAATATAAGGAAATATATCTTTCTTAATATATTATCAGTCTTCTCAATTTAATTAATTAGAAAAATAATTGGATAGAATTACAATTTATTCATAAAAATTAAAATATCTTAGATGGTAATTCTTTGACTAAGCAAATATTCGACTATTTCTGGAAGACGATCTCTAAAACATTGACTAAAGAGGAGTAAGGAATGATTTAGAAAAGATTATTATCACAGAATCTCACATGTTAGAAGGAAGTTTGGAAGGAATTTGGGAGCAAAATGAAAAATCCGTAAGGGCTTCAGGATGAAGAAAGCCCAGAGAAGTTTGGCAAAGTTAGACAGAGGATCAAAAGGAACATGCCAGTGAAACTCCAGCGGAGAAAAAGAAAAAGTAAAGTATTTGCGTGATCCTATTCGGTCAATACAAAATAAAATTAAAAAAAAAAAAAAATATATATATATATATATATATATATATATATATATATATATATATATATATATATATATATATATATATATATATATATATATCTTACTAATATTATACATATGAAAGTTTGTATGTTTGTCTCTCTTTCACGCAAAAACTACTAAACGGATTTGGATTAAACTTTACAGTAATATAGGTTATACATCAGAATAACACATGGGCTATAGCAAGCGCGGATTTAGGGGGGCGCACGGGGGCACGTTCCCCTCCCCACCCCCGACAGTTTTAGAGGTACTGTGGAGAATCCATTATAGTATATAATCAAAGGCAAATCAGGAATTTAGCATCTTGAAATTTGCAGATAGGTCCTTTGTATGATTTAAGAAAGAAGTTTGGATAATTCCACCCTTATTATAATACGGGTTCAAAGGTTGTATGGAATCCGTCAGTTTTGAAGTTAGAAATCTGAAATTTTGTACGAGTAACGTATAGTGAAAGAATTAAATTATATATTATTTCAAATTATTGTTAAAAAGCACTGTCAAGAAACTTTATGCGGTAGTCCAAATTCTATGCAAGCGAAGCCGCGGGCAAAAGCTAGTATGTATATATATATATATATATATATATATATATATATATATATATATATATATATAATATAAGAAATAGAATAAAATGAGAGGATAAATTGAATGCACATTCCAAAGAATAAAGGTTTGGCTATTTACTATTTGTTGTTAACTAAAAAGTACAGCCATATCTTTATTGATATATTATAATAATCAGGCAAAGATTCAAGCCACGAGTTATATTAAAATTTGGTAAATATTCAAGAATTGAAACAAACAAAAATAATAATACAGAAACCGCTATATTTGTTTATCACTTCTTCAAAAGATCAACAACATAGTTAAAATAATGGTATTTCATTTTTTAATTTAATGTAAACTGGACTATAAATCTTTTGATTTTTATATTTTGGGAAAAAAATCACCCGGTCATCTAGTCTTCTTAAATTATTTAAATCTTCAAAACGTTTTGACAACTATATGTCATTATCAATCATTTAAAACAATTGTCTGCGTCATTACAATAATTACACATAAGTTTAAAAAGTTATATAAATATACATTTATAAGATGTATAGACATATAACTTTTTAAAGTTATGTATATAATTATTGTAACGATGCAGACAATTGTTTTAAATGATTGATAATGACATATAGCTGTCAAAATGTTTTAAAGAGTTAAACAATTTAAGAAGACTAGATGACTGGGTGATTTTTTTTTCACCTAAATATAATGGTATTTTTTAATTAAGCCTTCAGTAGCAATTTTATTGGTTGAAGCTTTTTAATTCAGGAACGACATATCTGATATTCCATTTCCAACATTTTTGTTTTTAATAACGATATATTTTGAGTTGTATAATGTTCAAAATTGAAGTTTTACGGGAATAATGAGATAAGCGAAAATCAAAAAAGTTTCAAAGCTTTTAAAAATTTTCTAATGGTTAATAAAATAATTTCTTTACCAGCATTACAATTGGAATGCTTTGTTTTACCTATAACCAAATTTTTAATTTTTAACTCATCTGGTTTAATTTTGACAAGATATAGAACATTCAAATATTTCTATTGAAAAATCAAGTTTTTTGAGTAGTGACACTGTTGTGAACTCATTCTCTTAGTTTTAAAAAAGTTTATAACAAATCTACAGCAATCAAAAACAAGCTTTTAAAAATTTCTAATAGTTAATAAAATATTGATGATAATTGTTGACCTATGATAATTTATGTTGAAGAAATTGGTCCGGGTAGAGGTCACTGAATGAAATTCTCAAGTAATTTCAGAAGATCTTTATTGATAGCCAACGTTTCGACCTACGCTGTAGGTCTTCTTCAGGGCTGTGGGGGTGGGACGGGGAGAGAGGACCCACACCCCCCGTCCCACCCCCACAGCCCTGAAGAAGACCTACAGCGTAGGTCGAAACGTTGGCTATCAATAAAGATCTTCTCAAATTTCTTGAGAATTTCATTCAGTGACCTCTACCCGGACCAATTTCTTCAACATAAGTTAATAAAATAATTTGAATACCATAATTACAAACGGAATGCTTTGCTTTACCAATACCTTTTTTTTTTTTTAACTCACATGAAACTTTCAAATAACGGTATTGAAAAATTAGGTTTTTTGAGTTATGATGTAGTTGTTTCGAAGGAGCGATATAGTTCTAATTCTAAGACCTACATGAAACATCGGAATAATTCTTGTACCATGATGTTGAATAAGAATGATAGTACAATATTTAACATTGTAGCGCATGTTTGTAGTCTTCTCTGATTATGTTTCAAACATATTCATATTGTGTATTTGTAATGCATAAAACAAATTCATAAACTATTTATCAGACAGGTATAATAAGGATATTATAGCACAAAATAGGATATTATAGCATAGGAGTGAATCTCTTAGCCTCTAAAAATCTATTACTTTTAATAGAGTAGCTCTACTGACTGATAGGTTTGATACCTTATTAATACAACAACAACTTTTCCTCGCTTGTGAGCGATAGCCAATGCTAGCGGTGTTTGACCTTTGCCATTCTTCAAATCAGGATTAGCGGAATAGAACAACAATAATTTAACGATGCTATCGTAGCCCGCAGCAGCTGCTCTGTGTAACGGAGTCCAAAGATCTTTAGTCCTCGCATTAGGATCCGCTCCTCTTCTCAGAAGTAATTCAGCGACTTCGAAATGGCCATTCTGAACAGCCAAATATAGCGGAGTGGTGTCGGAGAGATCAAGAATGTCAATTTTGTTAAAACCACTGTTAATGAGGTTTATAACTGCATTCGTATTACCTTCACTCGCAGCTTTATGTAACATGCTCTCGCCATCGATATCGGTATAAATATCTGCACCTTCCCTTAAAAGTAGTTTCATCATTTCAAATTTTCCCGACTGAGCTGCTTTATAAATAGGAACTTGCCCGGCGCTGTTTTTCACATTTATTTTGATGTTGTTTTGAATGAGCAGTTTAGCGATATCAATATTTCCTTTAGCAGCAGCGATGTGCATCAGTGTATCTTTCGAATCAGTTTGAGTGTTAACATCAGCACCAGCTTCTATCAGCTCTTTGATTATTTCTAAATGGCCATTTTCTACAGCTTTATAAAGCGGAGTTTGACCGTTATAATTTTTTGAATCGTAAGGTACCTTTAGCAATCTAAGAATTCTGACACTTTCTATAAATCCTTTCGACGATGCGATGTGCATCAAAGTGTCTCCGAAATCATTTGTCGAATTTATATTTTTTCTCCCCTTCGGAACAAATGCGAGAACTTTTAGTATTTCGACATTATCTCTTTCAACTGCGAGAAAAAATGGATTTTGATCAGTATTATCTACCAAATCTGAAATAGCGCTCAACTTGATCAGAACATTAACCATGTCCAATTGTTCTTTCATGATAGCAAGACTTAACAATTTCTCTTTCGTTGTATCAGCACCCAAAGCGATCAAAAACTCCACCATATCAGTATTATTTGATTCTACAGCTCGAAACAAGGGTGATTTACCAGAGATATCTTTTGAATCAATGTTTGCACCCAAATCTTTCACTAGATAATCGACCACATTTTTCAATCCCCGCTCAACAGCAAGATGTAATAGTGTTTCATTATTTTCAAATTGTTCATTGACAATCTTCTTTGGTATTTTCAAATACTCTATTTTACCATGTTCCATTAATAGCGTTACTGTTTCTATCTGGCCAGTTTTCCAAGCATCTTCAAAAATATTTTCTTCAACAGGTTGCACATTTATACCATTGCTCAATAACCATTGCAGAACACTATAATCCCCAATAGTGAGTGCGATTTCGTTCACTTTGTAATGCATAGCCATATAAACAATCTGTTGCATATAATCACTGGTTAGAGAAACATTTTTAGCAGCAATGAAATGAACCATTTCATACATTTTTTTTGGAGGAAAATAAAAATTATCCTGCATCCATATCTTGAAATGTAAAGGATGTTTTATCGGAAGCTCTTGGGCCAGACGATAGAAAAGACATTGAAATTCTAAATTTTGTTCTTCAAACAATTGTAGATACTGCAAAAACAACATCTTGTCAGGCGTTGTTTGAGAAAGTATGACTCCAGGGAATGTTCGATTGTATCGCAATGCGAAATTGTAAGTTTCTTGTATCTGTTTATTTAAAATTGATTCGACTTTTGCATAGTAGAAACCATATGATGTGTAGCCGGCTATATTGTGCTCTTCCATGTATTTCCCATTTACTCTTAGTACTTTGGGTGCCTACAACAAAAAAAAAAAAAATTAATAATAATAGATTAAGGTTCTAAAAATTGTTTAATATTAACAGTTCAAGTGCGGTCAGTTTATCTCATTAATTTTTGTTTAAATTATTTGTTTTGAAGTAGATTTAAAAAATAATTCTAATTACCATTCTGTGTAATAATTACCAAACTAGTTTTATGTTTCCTAGTTTTTATTTTAGTATGAGGTAGAATGATAAAAAAATTGAGTTTAACTGATCAACTATATTATATAATATAAAATATTATTAATAATTTAATTGCAATAATAATTAATATATATTTATATTGGGGAGTGGAGTGGCTCAGTGGTAGAGCACTGAGTTGCCATGCCGGAAATCCTGGTTTAAATCCCGCTGCGGACAAGACTTTTATTTAGTCTGTTTGCAGCGTGAGATGGATCATATAGGATCTAGGACCCTGGGGCTCAACCAGCCTCTATAAAATATTATAAAAATAGGGTACCCAAAATAAGGGGGAAAAATTTGGCAGTTGAGCGTGACCTAGGAAAAGTCACCTCCTTGCAGAACTGTTGTCCATGAAACAGTACAGTCTCTACCATGTACTGAACCGTTCAACGTTTGTAGTGGTGCAGGTTTTTTTATTAGTATGTATCATATAATTGCCAATGAGTGGCACTAAATTAAAGTAAAAATTAAAATGATGGGATTAAGTTTTGAAATTTATTTTTCCTCTGCTTTAACTAAATTGAAAAAAATAATTATATTCTGAGCTATGCAGGTAAATTACAGTTATACAATTTGAGCAATGAGTAGAATAATTAAATAAACAGTTGTTTGTTTAGTTAACGTCCTTTTATGCTTTATGGCTAATCGGACGATGCTACAGTTGGAGTTCTAAATTTTGTAATCCAGGTTTTATTAGGATAGGGATTTTTAATGAGGAGCCCCGTTTAACGTCCCTTCTGAAAGACGGCATAACCAAGGATTAATATGTAGTTGTCTGATTTGTAAAATTGGGATTAGTTGGAATGGGAACAGATGATACCCGCTTAGTTTATATAAAAAAAATGTCTTATTTATTTTTATAACTATTTATTTTTTTATTTAGTCATATCTAAATTTAAAACTATATACATATGTATCATTATTTTAGGCACTTGATCATCAAATAAGGTATCTAATAATTTTCATAGCTTGAAGTTAGTAATATCAAGTTTATTGTATCTGAAATTTCTTTTGTTTTTAAGTTCAATATTAGTGCCAATTTATGATAAGTGACTGCTTGTTAAATGCAAAACATTGTGAGTAACAACAGTCCATGTATTATAGATGGTTATTGTAGATAGTTTTAATTTGGACAGTTGCTATGGTCTACAACCAGGTGCCGCATATATTTTAATTTTTTTTAGTAAATTTTATAAAATAAATAACTTGTTTACTTACATTTCCAGCAATGGAGATTGGGATTAAACCCAATATTAAACAGCAGCTTATAATTTCTAACATTTTCATCAGCAGAAGGTTATCAGTTAAATCAGTTAACTGATATATGTTTATCTCGGTAGCAAACACACAAGTTTAAAAACAGCCTGAAATCAATATATATTACAATTAATTTAAATAAAATAAATAAATAATAATAAAGTAAAATAATAATAAAATAAATAAATAATGTAGAAATATTATAGTTAAGTTGCCAATGAAGTGTAATATTACAATAAAACAAAGAAAATTTTATTATTTATATAATATACTGTGCAAAAATGAATCGAGACATTGCTAATTTTGTAGTATATACTTTACCTAGCATTTATATTATTATATAATTAATAACTACATTAATATTTAAAGTAGTACAATTTCTAATTGATATTAATTCTTTTTATAATAAAAATAATATTAAAATGCTAGGCAAAGTAAATACATTAACTCAAGTGGTATCCCTATTCATTTTTGTGCAGTATATATTGATCCACACATAAAATAACTTTCTCTCAACAACTTAATTAAAATCAATTTCTAATGTTTATATTTATTTTGTATTAGAATTTTATTTACTTCACATACAAATATTTATATTTCATTTAATAATATATATGTACAAATTGTAAACTATATCAATCACTTAAATTTATGTGTTTTTTTCAAACTCTATTACTCTTCATGGCTTTACATGTAAGATATTGTTGTTTTATATTTATTGTTATCATATTTGTAAATATTATAGATTTCTTGTATAATATTATATGACTAGCCTTCTTATTTCAAAATTTCCGTTGAAAACTCGGATTATAATTTTTCGATGATCACGATACTTCCATTTTTAAATATTTCATATAGAGAAGTCAGTGAAAGTAAAAAAAATAATTTAAAAAATCAGAGAATGTTAAACTGGGGAAAAAAAGAAAGAAAAAAGATGCATATGCACAATAGATCAAAATTTCAAAAGTAAAACATAAATATTTTTATTTTGAAGAGAAAAGATTTGTCTTGGCCAGGATTCGAAAGACAAATCTTTTCTCTTCAAAATAAAAATATTTAAAAATAATCACCATAAAAAAAAACAATAAATAAAAAATGAAACAATAAATAATGAAAAGATATTTTAAATATTTTTATGATTTAACTGATCAAGTGTAACAAAAGACTAAAGAAAATGTAGTTCCTCTATCAGTTGCTAGGCAACGCTGATAAAATATTACGTCACTATAAACTGTTTTATATAATAGAGAGATATTTATTAGAGACTAAATCCTTCCCTACTCTGGAGTAGGCGAGAGAGAGCGAGCCGCAGCTGGAGTCGGCTGTCTCTTCAGGTGAAGCATGACAGCACATATTGAAAGCAGAATATTTGAGAACCCATGGATTATGGGTTTGGGCCAAGATGACTTACGAAGCTAAGGTTGAAGGAAGAAAGTACAGAGGAAGACCCCGATATACCTGGGAAGATGATTTCAAGGAAAGCTTCGCAAAGAGAAGTCTGCAGTGGAACGGAGGAAGAGAAATGGTAGAGGATCGTACAGTGTCATCTAGACTGTACAGAAGGAAACCTCAACATCAACCTAAAACTCATACCATGAGCGGTAGAGAGGATGGACTATGATGATGATGATGATTGAAAAATCGTCAATATTTTAATAAAATTAAATGCCTGCTCAGAAGTATATGATATCAAAGCAATTTTATATAGCAGATATAACTGTGTTATATTTAATCAGTAGAATTTCGTGTTCAGTTAAATTTAATTATGATTAAAAGCTTGTAGTTTTTTAAAAATGGATAATTAGATTTAGACTTAGTATTTGCGATTCGGAGATAATGAACAATTTAAATACATATCTAGAAATACCTGAAATAGATTCGTATGAATTAGACACTTCAAAAATTATTAGTATAAAACAAATTAAATGTGAATGTTGGTAATTTGTAAGAATGATCAGAAGGAAAAACCTATTAAGGACAGTTAATGCCGATCTTTTAGACTAAAAACAGGAAATTCCTTAGAGGAAAAAGTGTTTTATTGATCAGGGTGAGAAGAATCTATTTGTAGATGTTTTTCCTTGAGTGTTTAGTTGAACATTTTTATTTATTGTTTTGTTTTGTTAAGAAACAAAAAACATGGTATTTACAGTTTTAATAAGAAATCATTTTCCTAGAAATCAGTAAGTATGTTCTCTTTTTCAATAAAACGATATTGTTTTAAATAAATGAGTTTGTGAAATACTAGCTAATTTCTGTTTACAGAGGGATGGATGGCTTCCTAATTTTGTATGGAATTTTGTACAGCCAGGATTGGTGATTTGTTCCATTTTGTTTTTGAAGAAAATTTATTATGCTATCATATTTTTAATGGAATATATTTTCTCTCTCTCTCTCTCTCTCTCTCTCTCTCTCTCTATATATATATATATATATATATTATTTAGAGGAGCGGATTGGCTCAGTGGTAGAGCACTGAGTTGCCAAAATCCCGCTGTGTGCAAGACATTTATTTAGTCTGTTTGCAACCGAAGATAGATGATGTAGGATCTAGGACCCTCCTGGGGCTCACCCAGCCTCAATAAAATATTATAAAAATAGTGTACCCAAAATACGGGGGGAAAATCTGGGGGTTGAGCGTGACCTAGGACAAGTCACCTCCTTGCAGAACCTTTGTCCATGAAACAGTACAGTCTCTACCATGTACTGAACCCCGTTCACGTGTTGTAGTGGTACAGGTTTTTATTTTTACATGAATGACGATAGTCTAATGTGGTCAAAAGATATTTTCTTTTATATTTTGTAGTTTTTTGTTGTTATTATCATTACAACCATAATAGAAAACATCTTAAAGCTTTGTATTTGTATGTAAAGTTGTATAAGCCTATACAACTACAACTAATAAAGAGTCTTGGGTTCAGTACATGATAGAGACAGTACTGTTTCTTGGAAAACAGTTGTAAAGGGAGGTGATTTGTCTTAGGTCAATCTCAGCCGCCAGGTTTTTCCCCTATTTTGGGTACCCACTTTGCAGAGGCTGGGTGAGCCCCTGGAGGATCTCATATCCCAAAGGGATCCATCCCTAGCTGTTGACAGATTAAATAAAATCCGCCACAAATGGATTCGAACCCAGGACCTTCGGCAAGGCAACTCAGTGATCATCCATTGAGCCACTCAACTCCTTCATATAATATTAATCACATAAACTAATTTTTTTTTTTTACTGATTTGGTAGTGGGGAAAATCCCGTCTTCTTCCTCGTATATTTTTATCATTCATTTTTTTAAACTACATACATTTTTTTACCGTGCATATTTTACAATAAAATATATGGATTTTAATATGGTTAGTAATGGAGAAGTTTTCATCGAAAGTGTAGGGAAAACGTTTATATAAGTTATGAGTATTTTATTTAATAGTTTAAATAACAGATATCTACAAAATAATATGCATGCGATTTCCGAAACAGACCCGACATTTGTTTTATTAATGGATTTGGATGTCCGTGTAGTTTTTCTTGAAATCGTTAGTAGTAAGTAGCTCTGGGCAGTAACTAACGGGACATTATTATGACATCAGCCTTTCCTCATCAATCATCTGAGATCAACACATATTTATGCCAGGGCAACCTGTGGTCTAGTGGTTAGCATAACAAACTACTAAGCCCAAGATCGCGGGTTCGTAGCCCGACAGCTGGTCCTCGTATTTTTTAAAGGGAGTAAAAATCCTTAGCTATGTCGTCCTTCGGAAGGGACGTTAGACGGGGGTCCCGAGTCTGTACGATGTCAGGTACTCGTTAAAATCCCTATCATAATTAAACATGAATAGGCAAAATTTAGAGCTCTCACTATAGCATCGTCCGATTAGCCATAGCAGCCTAAAGTGACGTTAAATGAACAAAAAATCTACAAAATAATATGCGAGCGATTTCCGAAACAGACCCGCCATTTGTTTTATTAATGGGTTTGGTTGTCCGTGTAGTTTTTCTTGAAAGCGTTTGTAGTATGTTCGTATGTGTTCGTCAATCGTTGGTATTTTTAAGTCAGTATGCAGAGTTTAATTATTGACGTACCAAGGTCTTTTGTGACAAGTCTGAGTACTTTTGATTGGAAAGATTGCAGTCGTTTTCTGTGAGTCTGTTTAGAGATGCTATAAATTTGTAATGCGTATGTCCAAAATGGTTTTAGTAAGTAATTTATATAATGACTAGCTTTTGCGGCTTTGCTCGCGTTGAATTTGGTCTGCCACGTAAAGTTTCATGAAAGATCATTTTAAATAAATAATTTAATTTTTTTTTAACTATAAGTTACTCGTACATCTAAAACTTCAGATGTCTAACTTCAAAACTGACGGGTTCCATACAAGCTTTGAACCCCTATTATATTAAGGGGGAAACACCCTTGGGGGTGGAATTAACCAAAGTTCTTTCTTAAATTATACAAAGAACCTATTTATAAATTTCAAGATACTAAGTTCCTGATTTGCCTTTAATTATGTACTATAACGGATTCTCCACAGAACACAAAAAAAAAAATTGGCACGTGTCCCCGTTTCCCCTCCCCCTAAATCTTTCGCATATATAATATTAGTAGGAAAAGTAGATTAGATTTGCCTTTAATTATGTACTATAATGGATTCTCCATAGTACCTAAAAAATTGTCTGGGGGCGTATTTAGAGGGGGAGCACGTGCCCGTGCCCCCCCTAACTACGCCCTTGAGGTAGCCTATGTGTTATTCTGATGTATAACCTATATTACTGTAAAGTTTTATCAAAATCCGTTCAGTAGTTTTTGCGTGAAAGAGAGACAAACATACAAACTTTCGCATTTATAATACTAGCTTATGACCGCGGCTTCGCTCGCGTGGAATTTGGTCTGCCACATAAAGTTTCGTGAAAGATCATTTTAAATAAATAATTTAATTATTTAAAAAAAAATAAGTTATTCCTACATCCATAATTTCAAATGTCTAGCTTCAAAACTGACGGATTTCATACAATCTTTGAACCCCTATTATATTAAAGGGGAAACCCTTAGGGTGGAACTATCCAAATTTCTTTCTTAAACTATACACAGAACCTAACTACAAATTTCAAGATGCTAAGTTCCTGATTTGCCTTTAATTATGTAGGTACTATAATGGATTCTCCACAAAACATAAAAAACTGTCTGGGGGGGGGCACGTGGCTCTAGCTGTAGCCTATGTATTATTATGATGTATAACATATATAACTCAATAAGTTTCATCCAAATTCTTTCTGTAGGATATCAAAATAATAGTTCTTTCTGTTATTTTAACAACTATTATCATGTGATTTGCCTTTAATTATGTACTATAATGGATTCTCCACAGAACTTAAAAAACTGTTTGGGGGCACATGCCCCCTCCCCATAAATCCGCCCTTGCTGTAGCCTATGTGTTATTCTGATGTATAACCTATATTATTGTAAAGTTTCATCTAAATCCGTTCAGTAGTTTTTGCTTGAAAGAGAAACTATCATACAAACCTTTTGCATTTATAATATTAGTAGAATTAGTAGGACATCAAAACAATAGTTTCACTCATGTTCTTTTTGTTATTTTAACAACTATAATCATGTGATTTGCCTTAAATTATGTACTATAATGGATTCTCCACAGTACCTAAAAAACTGTTTGGGGGCACATGCCCCCGTTTCCCCCCTTAAATCCGCGCTTGCTATAGCCTATGTGTTATTCTGATATATAACCTATATTACTGTAAAGTATCATCCAAATCCGTTTAGTAGTTTTTGCGTGAAAGAGAGTCAAACATACAAACTTTCGCATTTATAATATTAGTAGGAAGTAGGATTACTTAATTTTCGCAATAAAAGCAATAAAATCGTTCAATATGCGAGGGAAGGTTATAAAATGTAAATTGAGCCACCAGAATTTTCTCCCTATTTTGGGTATCCATTTTAGTTGTGGATCTTAGGATCCACCCGTGGCTGCTAATAGGTAAAGAAATAAAGATTTTATATTTTCATCGTCAAAGACTGATAACAGGGAGTGGAATCTTATTCTGTGACGTTACACCGGGAAAACCCCGGACGTAGTGAATACATAACCCTAGATCAAGTAGGTCATACTGTTAGAAGGGGAAAAAAATAATTAAAAATACATAAAACTACTCTAGAGTTTATAAGTCAATAAACTTTAGTTTTACATATAAAATATATTTATATATAAATATATTTAGAGTATACTGTACACGTGGAGAGATAATGAAGAAATGAGAAAGACCTTGATAGGAACCAGAAGCTAATTTCTTGTTTTCTTTTTCTATACTCTAGATAATTTTAGAATGGAAGAATGTTTATATGAGATAAACTCCAGCAACCATTGAATATTTGTCCTATCTTGAGAATGAATTGGTTTTATATCAAAACAGTGAAGAGGAGTTCATAAATATATGATCAAAAATTAACCTCCTTTGTAATTAAAAAAGTTTTTAGTGATGTAATATTACATAGGTGTTGCATAGGAACGGATCGATCGTCTTTTTTTTGTTTTGTTTTTGTTTTTTGTCGTTCTCGATCAGTTAAATTATAAATATTTTTAAAAGTTAACAAAGCTACTATTTCTGGCTTCTTTAAGCCGTTACACATAATATTGCAATGCTTTTTTAATTTAAATGGAAAAAATGGAATCCATCGATTTAAAAAATAAAACACGTTACATCTTATACCAATGTTTCGATTTTAGGACTGTTATTTCAATACAGAGAATGCAATTGATGAAAATTACAACATTTTTCTTATAAACTATAAATGTTTTTTATTAATTGTTTTAATTTTTAAATATTTTTATTTTGAAGAGAAAAGATTTGCCCTGGTCGGGATTTGATGCCACAGTCAGGACAGATGAAGAGAACGGGCTTGTCTGACTTGGATACGGCCCCTGGTAGCTCAGTGGTTTAGAGCACTGCAACGGAGACGCAGATGACCCGGATTCGAATCCCGGCCAGGGAAAATCTTTTCTCTTCAAAACAAAAATATTTAAAAATAATTACCATCAAAATAACAATTAATAAAAACAAAAGATAATTATTTCTATTAAAAAAAAAACCCATCTGTTCTGAATTGATTCGATGTATCGATTCTGATAAACCGATTGATAATCTTAGAGAAGATTACAGTTCACTCATAAAATAAGTTGTGTTTACATTGACTTAGATTGTAAATTTTAATATATAGGTTTTTTAAATATTTTTTACTTAAACCAACTTCAATTCCTGATCACTTCGAGTTAATTCACAAGTTTTTGAAGACAAGAATAATTGTTTTTTAGTATGAAATACTAGTGAATAGTGTAATTATTGGGAAAGTGATATTTTGGTAATCATTTTGTCAATGAATGATTAGGAAAATATTGACGTTTCCCATAATTACTACCTCACGATTAGTTTTATATTCGAAATCTTAAAAAGGAAACGAAAGAAAAGTTAAAACTTGTTGTGATTTATTTCGAAGCGACAACCTATGGAAGTGATACCTCAGATTGTAAATATTTTTTATTTATTTATTATTTAATTTTCATTTGCACCTGCGCATTTGCGCATTCAGCAAATTTGATCCAAGTATTCTTCTTTTTTCTATTCTACAGGAACATAAAGTTTTGGAATGGAAATGTCAATGGTTGAGTAGGTCTCAAGATGGCCAATGTCCTTTTAATCTTTTCTTATCAAGTCCAGGTAACAGGGAGTAGGAAAGCGGAAGAACGAGTGGGTTTGGGTGATATTGTGTCGATGAGTGGAATGTTATGCATTTGTTATGAATATATGATTTTATAGTGGGAATGTTCATGTCGTTGTGTATAGTGTGATTTGAAATATACCATGGTGCATTGACAATTTTTCTGAGAATTTCGGACTGTGCTGTTTTGCTGAACCCCTAAGTTCTGCTCCATATGTCCAAATAGGTTTTAGTATACTGTTATAGATAAGTCGTTTGTTCCGTAAGTCAAGTGAAGATCTTTAGTCCAGAAGATGTGACAGTTGTTTGTACCGTCTAGTCAGTTCTTGTCTTTTAAATTTTGTATGTACGTTCCATGTAAGTCTTTTGTCCAAGTATAGTCCGAGATAACGTACATAGTTTTTGGAAGGTACTTGATCGTTGTAAATTTTGACTTGGGCACGAAGCTTTGCGCTGGCACGAAGCTTTACATATCTCGATTTTGAGACGTTTTTTGTGATTTTCCATTTATAGAAACACTTTTCTAAATCAAATAAATGATTTTGAAGAGTTATAGATGCTAGGTTTGCGTCACTGTAAGAAAAATAATGGTGATAAAGAAATGAGAAGAAATAAAATTGTAAATATTAATAAATAGTTTTTAATTATTTTTATTTAAACCAAAATCGATTTCCTAAATTGATTTGATGTTTCGATTACCATAAAACGGTTGAAAATAACCCTTTGGGAGCTTTCGGTGTGTTTATAAAATAAGTCGAGTTAATAGAGAATCAGGTTGTAAATATTAATATATAGTCATTTTTTAATATAATTTATATTATTTAAACCAACGTCATTGTTCTGAATTGATTCGATGTAACGATAACCACAAAACGGTAAATAATAACTTTTTTATTTATTTATTTCTTGTATGATTCGCTACAATTCACAAAATTACTGTAATATGCTGTACCAAATGGACCAGTCTTAAATTAAAAACAATTGTACAAATTTAAATGTACTTATAGAATCATAATTTAGAATGAATGAAAAAATGTATAAAAAAAACTTGTAACTGAGAAAAAATTTAGTAATAATAAAATAACCAAAAATTGTAACTATACATTCTTAGTAACTTATACATATACATATATATAACAATGAAAGAAATTGGTATCCTACAATGATAAATGATTTTATGTACATACTGCTTTGTACTATTTTTTGTATAGTTCCCAATATTTTTTATTAGTGGGTTTTTATATTTTTTACACTTAAAAAAATTTGTTTATATAGTTTTCTCATAAATACATCAATATAAGGTATACTTAATTCTTTATGCATAATTTAACTTTAGTGTAATATGTATAATTTCCAGCAATTCTAAGGATTTGGAATATTTGTATTTTTTTGTAATTAGTTTCAGATATATAACTAAATATTGGGCATGAATATGTTATTATAGGTCGTAAGCAGGCTTTATATAATAACTTATTATCTGTGCTTAATTTAGAATTTTTATTAAAGTATGGATATATAGTACACAGAGCCCTGTTAGCTTTATTTCAGTGTGGAAAGTAAAAGTTCACTTTTAAGTCCCAAATATTTAATCTGTGGCGTCCATTGTACAGGCGTTCTGTTTACATTCAGTTGGGGGATATTATTCGGTCGTCTCTTTGTAAATAATATAGCTTGGGTTTTATAAGCTTTGAGAAGGTTAAAAAGCAATCTTAAAAGTTGTGCTTATATGGAGTTAGATTGTAAATTTTAATAAATGTTTTTTTTTTTTTATCACGAATCATTGCTATCTTAATAAAATATTTTATGGAGCAGAACTTTGGGGTTCAGCAAAAAAAGTTCACATATACAAGATTCAAATAACACAATCCAAAATTCTCAGAAAAATTCTTAATGCACCATGGTATGTTTAGAATCACACTATACACAATGACACGAACATTCCTACTATAAAATCATATATTCATAACAAATACATAACATTCCATTCATCGACACAATATCACCCAAACCCACTCGTTCTTCCGCTTTCCTACTCCCTGTTACCTGGACTTGATAAGAAAAGATTAAAAAGACATTGGCCAAGAGACCTACTGAAAAATTGACATTTCATTCCAAAACTCGATGTTCCTGTACAAAAGCAAAGAGAAAAACATCTGGATCAAATTTGCTGGTTGCGCAATTGCGCAGGTGCAAATGAAAATTAAATAATAATAATAATAATAATAAAATATTTACTACAGTTGTATTTTAAATATTGGCATATATATATTTTTTAAATATAGAAGTGGATCCAATGTAACTGCTGAACCTTATAGACTGCATTTTTTTGTTTTTACTACCTAATAACCGCTTAAAAAAAAAAAACCAGTTACACCACATTATACCGACTAAGTCATGTAGCCGCTTCTTACACCGCATAATTTTCTTAACAGTTCGTATGGAATCGCAACCGCAAAATGACGTTATATTGTACCATCTAAATATGAGTATCGAATACATTAACGTAACTAAACTTGACTCATGGGGGGGGGGAGGGGGGTTAACCCCCACCAGTCAACCACTCCAACATATTACTCCTTTCAAAAAAGATGTCTCGTAATATAGGAACAATTTATATTATACTATAATCATGAAGCTTCAAATTAAATAAATAGATTATAATTTTTTATAAATGTTATTTTGGAAGTTATAAATGTTATTTTTGGAAGGGAAATCAAGAAATAGCTTTTAAATGCAAGTAACCCTATTTATTGGTTACAATAACTTACTATAGTTAATTGCATAGGGAACTTTCTAGACCCATCCAGACTTTACTTCTAGATTCTAAGAATTGTCTAAACTGTTCTTCTCACATTTGCGATCTTATTGTTGCCGCTAGATGCCACTACTGCCGCTATAATAATATAATTACTTGTAAATAAACAGTATTACGTTTTGGATTGTCATTTTAGTGTACCTTTTGTTCATTAAAATAACCGTGTTTCCACTTTGTTTGTTGTGTTTTTGACATTATTGACCCTTACTTCTGTAATCCCACAATAATAACTTTGAAAAAGTAAAATCCTTCAAATTTTTACTTCTTTTAAATTGTTAGTTGCAATTTTTTTTTAAATTTCTTCTAAGCAATGGAGGGGGGTTACATCCCCAATAATCCCCCCCCCCCACCTCGTTACGCCTATGATCGAATACGACAGTAGAGGAAAATATTAAATATATACTGTTCGATATGAAATAACTGTACGAAAATATAAGGTAGATAGACAATTTACTATGTAAATAATGCACACATACTTGTGAATAAGTTGTTTACTTGAAGAGCGAAGACTCAGGCAAGGAAGCCGGACAGTGACTGAGGCTGTAGAAAGGAAAAGAGGTTCGAATTTGCAATGGATAATTATATCTCGATGGGCAACCGGATCATTTAAGTAACTTCAAGGATGTCATGTACGTTCAGTTTTCAAAGCCTAGATATATCACAGGGGTATGTAACCCCATGTTTCCAAAAAAGTATCCGTTGTTTTTTTTTAAATAAGAAAAAATGCATTCTCTATTCAGAAAAAAAATCCGAATTAGAAACAAGACAAAGATTAAACACGTTCACTGACTTACTAAAACCAGTTTGGGCATATGCACTACAAATTTATAGAATCGCTAAACCGACTCAAAGAAAACGACTGCAGACTTTCCAATCAAAAGTACTCAGACTTGTCACAAAAGCACCCTGGTATGTCAATAATAAAACTCTGCATACAGACTTAAAAATACCAACGGTTGACGAATGCCTGAGAACACTAGGAGGAGACTTAAAAGAACGTGGATGAGGGATCTGTTATAGGAAATTAAATCAAGCCAAGAGAGAGGTACCGCTGGGTACGGTTCTTCTTCATGCCTCTCATGCCATTTTGTTTTATTTTTCTGATAACCAACCTGCTGATTGTCAATTGTTTTTACATGACAGACTTTATTCATTTAACGTCACTTTATGCTGCTATGGCTAATCGGACGATCCTACATTGGGAGCTCTAAATTTTGCCTATTCATGTTTAATTAGGATAGGGATTTTTAACGAGTACCTGACATCGTACAGGATCGGGACCCCCGTCTAACGTCTCTTCCGGAGGATGACATAGCTAAAGATTTTTACTCCCTTTAAAAAATCGTAGGGCTCTCCCTTTAAGCAAGCCGGGCTACGAACCCGCAATTTTGGGCTTAGTAGGTTGTTATGCTAACCACTAGGCCACAGGTTGCCCTGGCATAAATATGTGTTCAGATTGCTCTCAGATGATAGATGAGGAAAGGCTGATGTCGTAATATTGTCCCATTAGTTACTGTCTCAGAGCACTTCCAACTTTCAAGCAGTGGTTTACAGCTGAATAAATTTTACTGGTCATCATTTCTCTTTTGGAATATAATGAGCTTCATTACATTTGAAATGGATAATTCTACTTCAAGATTAAGAATACAATTTCTAAGAAAAACATTTGTCCAATTAGTTACATCACATTATTTATCGTTGCCATGGACGTTGTTTCAATGAAATGGTGGCAAAAGTGGTAATCCTCACCAAGCTAACGTAACGTTCCAACTCCATCATTATTTTGAATAACAGTGGTTAAAGTGAACAGTTGTGTCCTTGGACTATCATATAAAAATATGGTATGTTTTTTTATTCTCTGTCACATTATTTACATAAAACATTTAACTATCCTTAAGGATAATCAAGTTGTCGTTGGCATGGTGATTAGCTGATGTGTAAGGAGCCACACGCCTTTATTCCCAGCTTAAAAAAAAAAATGAAGAAAGACAGAAAGCCATTTTGAAGTATAAAAGCTTTTTCTGGCATATTTTGTTGGACTAATGTGGCATTCTCAGTAACTAACGTGACTCGATTTTTTCTCCATTTTTCTAATTCATCAGTTAACGTCTTCTCTCGTGTGTTTCCTGGGGTCACATATGTTTAATTAAGATTTTTCTCTCTTTTAAATCCAGCCTGCAACATCTGCTGTAAATCGGACAAAATTCAGGGGAATACTCAAAGCTGACCCAGTAAAGTATACTCAATACTTAAAAACAGAAGACATTTGTAGCAGCAAAAAGCAAGAAAGAAGATGCAATGACACAAAAGAGAGAGAGTACAGACATTTTACATAAATATATATATATATATTATTTATTTTTTATTTATTATCCTTTTGTTCCTCATACAAGACTGAAAAGACAAGAAACCGCTCGATGTTTTCACCTACTTCAACATTTACTGGACAAACGATTTAAGCTCCCAATTAATTACAAAAGACTCATTTACATGACAGTTATCAGACCTATTTGGACATACGGAGTTGAGCTTTGAGGCTCTACTAAACCATACAATTCATCTCGTACCCAATCCTTACAATCCAAAATCCTTCGTATAATCCTCAATGTTCCTTATTATGTCACAAACAAACTCATCCATCATGATCTTAATATCCCATATGTTGGTGATTTGGCCCAAACTAGATACCTATCCTTCCATGACAAGCTCCATACACACTTGAATCCGCTAGTCTCTCAACTTGCTTACCATACTATTCCTGATAACCCTACGAGGCGTCTGAAAAGAAGATGGCCTCGAGACCTTCTACTACAGAACTTGTAGCCAGAGTGCTACCGATGTGTAGTTTCTCTACAAGTGTTTCTTGTTTTCATGTCATTTGTTCATATTAGCAAATTTACTTGTTGGAATATTAGTAGTTATAAATATCAATCAATTAATCTAAAAAAAAATAATTCTTTTTATTTTTAAGATAAAAGATTTGTCTTGGTCGGGATTCGAACCCGGGTCTTACGCATCTCCAGCGCGGTGCTCTAACCATCTGAGCTACCAAGCTCGAAACAAGGCCAGACTAAAATTGGGAGAACACGGTGATATAGGATCGGTGAAGAGAATGGATTGTCTGGCGCCTGGAGCCTGGTAGCTCAGATGGTCAGAGCACCGCCCTAGACATGGGGAAAATCCGGGTTCGAATCCCGGCCAGAACAAATGTTTTCTCTTCAAATAAAATATATATATATACGATTCTTGTTCATCGTTACCATTTTTGGTTTATTCTTAAAAACTTTCTGAATGAGAGAATACTTCGGTTTTCCTTCTTAATGTTTTGTTAAAAGCTCATGTGATATGACAATCGCACCGACATTTCAGGATTATAATCCTGATATAAAAACAATCGTACGTATATTTAACAAAAAAACAAAACAAATGATGCTATAAAAAGTTATGAACACAGAAACTTTTATCTATGATGTCACGGGTTCCAAATATAGGTTTTCGGGTTTCCAAATAAATATATATTTTTTTGTATCTATTTCCATAATACTTCATAGTAAGTCTATAACATTTAATTATTGTACGATTTGGTGAAATAAAATAAACTATAAAATATTTCAATAGCAAACAAAAATTTAAACGGACCGCTTAAATAAGTGTGCGATGTAATTAAAAACGAAATTTCTTTCAATTAGCGATGGTTGGAATTACCTGTGGTCTAGTAATAACATTTCACTAGTAGTCTAGTAATAACACTAATAACATTTCGTGATTAGTGGTTAGTAACAACCTTCTATGCTCGCGGCCCGACAGGTGATTTCAGGCTTCTTTAAGGAAATAAAAAAATCGTTGGTCATGCCGTCCTTCGGAGAGGACGTAAAATTGCCGTTAGTATCAGCTACTCGTTAAAGATCCTTATGTTCATTATAACATTATGATAGGCAAGTTTTAGTACTTTTACTGTAGCGTCGTCCGATTAGCCATTGTAACACGAAGTTGAAAAGTTAGGTCACCTGTGGTCTAGTGGTTAGCGTAACAAACTACTAAGCCCAAGATCGCGGGTTCGTAGCCCGGCAGGTGGCCCTAGGATTTTTTAAAGGGCGTAAAAAATCCTTAGTTACGCCGTCCTTCGGAAGGGACGTTAAACGGGGGTCCCGAGCCTGTACGATGTCAGGTACTCGTTAAAAATCCCTATCCTAATTAAACCTGGATAGGCAAAATTTAGAGTTCCCACTGTAGCATCGTCCGATTAGCCATAGGAGCAAAAAGTGACGTTAAATAAACAAACAAACAAACGAAGTTGAAAAAACAGAAAAAACTAGTTACACGAAATATAGTACTGTTTTAGAACAATGAATGAGATTAAATTTATTTCTGTGTAGCATTGAGTCTACCGAAAAATATTTTAAAAAATTGTTAAGGGTATTTATTGAGATAATTTAGACTTCAGTGAGATCTTTCACAAAAATCCTACTTTACTGTTATTAAAACTGAAATAATTGTGCATTTAAGTTTATTTATGATTAACTGAGAAAAATATTGAGTTGAGCAATGTGGCGATCTAAAAATATTATTCATGAATATTTACATTTTGTGACACTACTGAGAAATCGTTACCTCATTTAAAATATTAATTACATGAGAGGTTTTCCCCAAACATATTTCCGGGTTTGTTGATTTATTTTGGGAAAATAAGAGAGAGGAAGTGGTTGCTATCTAACCGCGGACCAACCTCCATTATACAACTGTTCATTTTTATATATTGTTCTTTTAAAGGTGATTATTTTTAAATATTTTGGTACTTTTCCAATCTAACGACGACCTATCCCAGCACGCTCCTCTGGCACTTATCTCAACTATTTGGACCCTGTCAGGTTATGCTGCCTGAAATATATTTGAAATAGTATTCTTTCATTATCATACAAGAGGATTCTTAGGAAATGAAATAGGAGATGATATACAACTAAAATATGATTTTTTTTTTATTGTTTTTATTTTTAGGTATTTTTCTTTTAAAGAGAAACGATTTGCCCGGGCAAAGATGAAAACAAATAAACGTCCACTTGACACAAACAATAACAAAGGACTAAGAAAGGTTACGGCAACAGTAGCAGGTAGTTAAGGAAACTGACACTTGGGGCGATGGGGTAGGTCGTCGTTAGATTGGAAAAGTACCAATATTTTTATTTTGAAGAGAAAAGATTTGTCCTGGCCGGGATTCGAACCAGGGTCGTCCGCATCTCTAGCGCGGTGCTCTAACCATCTGAGCTACCAGGGGTCGTATCCAAGACAAATTCTCTTCACCGATCCTATATCCCCGTGTTCTCGCAATTTTTACGATGCATACAAGGGGCAAAATGTTCATTGAACATTACTTTAATTAGGTTCTTGCTGACTTACGCCATTATATTACACTGGTCGACAAAATTTAACTTTTTTTCTTTCACAAGAATTAAAATAACAGATTCTAAAAGTATTTTTCGTGCTGAATTCAAATATAATTACAGTTTTTCCCCATCTGACAGGAGTTTTGTGTGATATTCATTTGAATTTTTTATAATATTCCAAAAAATCCATAACTAGCTATCTAACTCAAAATTATAACTACTGATTCTGACTTACCTAGAAAGTGGTAGATAGTGATTTTCGGGTATATTTTGCATCTGGAACGTCTCTCATTTTAGTCCAACAGTAGTCAGCTAGCATATTGGAACTCCACTTGCCTTGGTACCTCTTCTCTATTGTAGAAATTTGCTGATGAAAACGCTCACCGTGTTCATCGCTGACAGCTCCAAGGTTTTCGGGGAAGAAGTCCAAGTGAGAGTCCAAGAAGTGAATTTTTAAAGACATGTTGCATCCCATAGCTTTATAAAAATGCAGAAGATCAGCCACTATGTCACGATAGTTTTCTGATTTATGGTTTCCAAGAAAATTGCAACACAAACTTTTGAAAGACTGCCAGGCTGCTTTCTCCAGTGGATTTAACAGTCCCTCGAAATGTTCATCAGCCATTAATGATCGGATTTGTGGTCCTATAAAAACTCCTTCTTTCAATTTAGCATCACTTACTTTGGGGAATTTCGATTTCAAGTACAAGAATCCATCAGAAAGTTTATCCTTCAAGTTTCAGTCAGGTCAGAACCAGAATTATCACTTAAGGTTGTATCTGCATATACTGGTACGGGGAACTCTTCACTGTGTAAGACAGGTCTCATTGCAGATTGCAAATTCGGATACTTAACTGTATATTTTGTTTTAGATGTGATTCCTTTAATATTTGTCAAACAAAAATAACAGTCAGTTAAATGATCCTTCGGTTCCCTCCAAATCATGGGAATTGCAAATGGCATATGATGTGTACCATTTTTCCACCCAGTCAGCAGTCTAACACACGAAACACAGCATGTATTTGGGGCCCAGCTCTTATCAAAATCACCAACTTGACAGCCAAAGTAAAGTTTATAACACTTCTTTACAAGTGGGGTCAAATTTCACCTCTGAGACTTTAAGGGCAGCTCACCACAAGTATAGCAGAAATTATCTGCATGATTTACACAATTTCTTGGCATGATGAAAAAATAAAGCACAGAAATACAACATGCACAACATACACAAAACACTTCTAAACAGAAAGGAAGGAAATATTTCACTACTCAACAATCTCACAGTCAGCTCAATACTGACACATCACAATGCCAAAGAGGTCCGAACATGTATAAACAACAACAATGAACAAAATGAACCTGCACAGTCATGTTTTATTGCGCTTCAGCATGACATTGCAAATAATTTCAATAATACAGCTTGAGTAAAATAGCTACATATGAGGTAACGGTTCCTATGACAGGTCAAAGAAAACGCTAAAATCATATTTTGAAAAGTAGCTTTTACAGAAAAACTATGCCTGATGGGAAAATTCTGACTACATATCTGAATTCAGGATGGAAAATGCCACTAGATTCACTATTCAGATCTCTTGTGAAAAAAACCTCGTCGACCAGTGTTATTTATAATTTATTTTATTTTATTTTTTTATTAATTGTTTTTTTTTTAGATCCTTCATTAACTTGCATTTTACCTTTTCTTACGATTTTGTTCATTAATCGAATGGAACCATTCTTATTTGCTTATCTCGGTTTGAAAGTAATCTAAATGCCGACAAAATAACAGTGAATGTGTTGTTTGAGTAGAGGAATTCCCAACTGATAACATTTCGTGAATAGAATGGAGTGTAATGTGGGGTAATATCTTTAATAACGCAAAAGAAAGTGTGAGTTACTTTAATATTTTATTATATATAAAAAAACTAGTTATTGCCCGCGGCTTCGCTCACGTGGAATTTGGTCTGCCACATAAAGTTTCGTGAAAGATCATTTAAAATAAATATTTTAATTATTTTTTTAAAATATAAGTTACTCGTACATCCAAAATTTCAGATGTCTAACTTCAAAACTGACGGATTCTATACAACCTTAAAACCCCTATTATATCAAGGGGGAAACCCTTGGGGGTGGAATTATCCAAATTTCTTTCTTAAATTATACAAAGAACCTATCTGCGAATTTCAAGATGCTAAGTTCAGTAGTCTCTGCTGTGCGTTGACCGCTGGGTATGTTAGTCAATCAGGTTACAGTTTTATATAAACTTCGCCTGTGTGGTGTGTTGATAAAAAGTAGCCTATGTCCTTCCCCAGGCTTGAGATTATCCATATCAAATTTCATAACAAACGGATCAGCACAGCCGTGAAACATACATTGACACTGATTGACAAACAGGACGGACAGAAGTTTACTGTTGTTCGTGTCAGTAAAGGATTAGTATGTAATGTTATTGAATATTGAAAACTAAAAAGAGACCTTACATAAATGTTAAGACCGTGGAAAAATTCCAACGAAAAGCCTTAAGTCTCCAAACTAAAACAGAAATAGAAATTATCTGTCCAATATTTCGCCCATTCAGGCATCCTCTGGGTAGATAGAGAAAAACAAAACAAAACATGAATAATGCACCCAAGAAGCATCCCACCACCTCCAAGGCTCAAATGCAACTAATGAATCATAAGGAAGGTTACCCAACCCAGGCTGGATAAAGTTAGATAAAAACAGCTGATAGATACTGGAGAATATGAAAATTCAACATACACTCAATAAATGTTATTGAATTTATTGAATTACTTAGTATAACGGTTTCACTTGTCGTACAGCAGCGAGAAATTAAAACTGAAAGGATTAGAATAATGTACATATGTAGGTAATTTATCGATGTGTTGTAATTTGGCGGCCCTACTTAACAACTGCAATTATACTCCTGTAAACTATGTTACTTGATTTGTTTCTTTTAGCGAAAAAATGTAGATTTTGCGACTATGAAACACGTGAGCAAGCTACTCAGAGGACAGAATTTTATCCGACTTACTTGATATTCATCGTTATATTATGACCAAATTACACAAAATCATTGTAAATTGTAGCTTATTTGTTATTCTGATGTATAACCTACATATGAGAGGAAAATAGTTGACTGGATGATACAATAGAGAATGGATTTAGTTGGGGGGGGGGGTGCAGTAAAAAAAACATCACCAAATAAGTACAAGACTTATATTTAATGTGTGCCGACGTTTCGACCTACCTTGTAGGCCATATTCAGGGCTATGAGAGAGAAACAAACAGAACAAAAAATATATAAAAAACGTTACAGTAACAAGAATACAGTGACATGTAATGTAGAAAATTAAAATAGTGACAGATATAATAATTAAAGATAACGAATATAAAATACAGAGTAAATGTACAGAAAGGATAATAATGTAAACAATAATAATAATAATAATATTATGTTATGTTAATATTATAGGTCGAAACGTCGGCACACATTAAATATAAGTCTTGTACTTATTCGGTGTTGTTTTTTTGACTGCACCCCCAACTATTTCTTCCTTAAATTAGAAGATACAGTCGACCAACTCTTCTCTAACATGTATCTCTATTCTCCATTAAAACCTATATAAATCTAAAGTTTCATCCAAATTCGTTCAGTAGGTTTTGTGTGGGTCTTTTCAAGAAGACCCACACCAGTTACTTTTAGTATCAGTTACATTTATTGATAACTGTTATAACCTAATAGAAATAAAAGAATGTTTGTATTTATGTATATAATCTTCCGAAGGACGGCATAATCAATGATTTTTTTCTCCGTTTAAAAAATGGTTCGGGCTAAGAACAATGCTAACCACTAGACAACAGGTCGCCCAGATCGATCAGTTAAATTATAAATATTTTTAAAACTAGTCTAATCACAAAGCCACTATTCCTGACTTCTTCAAGCCGTTACACAAGATATAGCACTGTTTTTTATTTTTAATTTATTGATATTTACAACTGTATTAAAATAATACAACAAGTAAATAGGCTAAGTGATACATAATGACATGAGATAATGACAAGAGGAGAAACTACCCACTGGTAGTACTCAAATCAAAAGTTCAACTATGAAGGTCACGTGGCCATCTTCTTTTCAGACGCCTCGGAGGATTATTGGGAATTGAAGAAGAAGCTAGGCTTGAAACTAGAGGGTTTGAGTGGGAATGAAGTTTGTTATGAAACGATAGAAACCGGGTTTGGGCCAAATCAGCGTCAAATAGGATATTAAGGTCGTTATGGATGATTTTATTCTTAGCAAAATAAGGAGCATTAAGGATTTTACGAAGGATTTTGGATTGTAAGGATTGGATACGAGAGGAATTCGATGGCTTAGTGGAGCCCCAAAGCTCTACTCCGTAAGTCCAAATAGGTCGTATGATGGTCATGTAGATGAGTCTTGACTGCATGAATTTAAAAAATAAAAAGGCTAAATCTTATTCTGATATTTTGATATTTGGGACTGTTATTTCAATACAGAGAATGCAGTGAAATAAGATTAAGACACTATTCTTATTAACTCATATTTTTTTTCTATAAAACAAAAAAAAAATTGATTGCATTGTATTACTTAACACTAAATTTTCAATTTCTTTTTGATGTAGCTTGTTTTATTTTTTAAATCTTTGCATTACTTTTTTCCATTTAAATCCAAAAAGTTTTTTTATGTGTGTAAGGGCTTAATGAAGTGAGGAACAGTAGCTTTGTGATTGTCAATTTTTAAAAATATTTATAATTTAACTTATCCAGCAAGACAAAAGACTACACAAAAAGTAGTCCCTACGTTGCTAGGCAACGCCAATGAAATATTACGTCACCAACAAGGTTTTTACATAATATAGGTAAAAGATAACTAAATCTAACCTAAAATTTAACCGACTAGATTTTCTTCTTATTCAATAACTAAATTTGAACAGAAATAAACAACGAATTAACAGCTTTGTTATTGCTTCTTTGACATATCCAAAAGACCAACGACCTCACCAAGCCATATTGAGAAGGCATTGATTTATTTTATTTTGGTTTTTCATAAAAAAAAAAAAAATCCTCCTCGAACTGGACTTGATAAAACAAACAAGACAATATCCGGTTTTGACTTCAGTGTGTGGATTGAGAACTGTAGATATTTTCAGACTGCTGATGCTTGTTGAAAACGTGTCAAACCATACAAATATAGTAATTTTATTTCAAATCAAGAACAATTATTAAATATTTATATATTTAAAATTAAAATTAGAATAATTTTTAAATATTTATTACTATTACCCAAGTTATCGATAGTCCATTTTTATTTATTTCCTAGTTGGTTATTTTAATATTTGTTATTTATATAAAAATAGCAAATATTTACACAAAAATTCTTTCAAAAGTGATAAAAAAATTATAATACCCACATTTATCAGTAGTAGTAACTTTTAAAAGTTATTTTTTATTATATTTAATTTATTTTTTATTTTCCTTTTAAACCTGTAACACTACAACCCATAAAAGTTCTTTGGCTCAGTGCATGGTAAGGTATTTATGAATTATAATTAATAAATTTTATTAATTTTAGAAACTCATTTGTAATTTTAATAATTTATCTTTTATTAAATAATTTTATAAACTAGCTAGCTTATGTCCGCGGCTTCGCTCACCTATAGCCTATGTGTTATTCTGATGTATAACCTATATTACTGTAAAGTTTCATCAAAATCCGTTCAGTAGTTTTTGCGTGAAAGAGAGACAAACATACAAACTTTCACATTTATAATATTAGTAAGATTTTATAAACTTTTAAAAAATTTCCTAAGTTTTGTCTATCTAACTAGAATAGGGATCTTTAACGAGTACCTAACATGGTTGTTGTACTTGTACCATTACAACCCATGAAGGCTGTGTCAGTACGAGGTAGAGACTGTATTGATTCTAGGACGACGGATGTGCAGGGAGGTGATTTGACCTAGATCCAATAGGATTCACCTCCGGCAGCTATCAGATATAATAAAAGTCTGCCAAGCAGCGGGATTTGAACCGAAGAGCTTCGGCACGGCAATTCCTGAACAATTACGCTCCCCATTAGGTTGCTATAGTAACCACTAGACCACAGGTGATCCTCAAAACACCCATAGAACTTAATTGTACTGTATACGGTTATAAATAAAAGATTAATGTCATTCTGAACCGAAAATTTAAGATCTTGAACGTAAAATGTGCCAGTAAATCCAGTCATCGTAAAATTTTTATCGATAAAATTTTATTAATGTTATGTTGCATATAAAATAAATATTATATATATATATATATATATATATATATATATATATATATATATATATATATTAATGATAAATATAATAGTCTTGTATACTTACTTGTGAAAGGCGCTTCTATAACCTCTGGTAGCCTCGACTCAACTGACTGAGATAAGGATCAGTCCGTGGTCTTAAATGTGGAGGTGTGGATCCAACAGGTTCATGGGTTTCCCTATTCCGTTTGGGGAAGTTTCCGGGGGCAATATGCATCTCCAGGAAAGAAACAAAATCAAATATTAAGATTAATCTTCATAACCTGAACCAAATTACTTAGATAATGTCTTATCAGGTAAACAGTTTAGGTAGTGAGTAATAGT
The DNA here is from genome assembly GCA_037127475.1 of Arma custos. NCBI lineage: Eukaryota > Metazoa > Arthropoda > Insecta > Hemiptera > Pentatomidae > Arma > Arma custos. Next base: position 8,609,867 of record CM073764.1, read on the forward strand.
ATTCACCATAACTCATTTCTTTGAAAAAAAATTACCAAAAATACCAACCATTACAAAAATATAACAGTTCTTATATTTATTTATTTTTTTTACCAAGATTATATGTATACATATTTTTTTATATTTGGAAATGGTATAAGTTTTTAAGCGTTTTTGCCCCTTGTAGGGCTCACCCAGCCTCTATAAAGTGGGTACTCAAAATAAGGGGGAAATATCTGGCTGTTGAGCATGATCTAGGACAAATCTCTACACTGTACTGAACTCTACCACAGTCTCTACTATGTACTGAACCCCAGAACCAATTCACAGGTTTGGTGGTACAGGGTTTTTTATTTTTTTTTTATAAGTCCATTTGGATAAAAAAAAATATTTTTTATTCTTTTGAATAAGAATAATGATTATTATTTTATAATAAAATTAAAAAGGTGCATAGAGTTAAAGACAGCACTCTTTGCTAAATGCTAAGTAACAATCATATTTGCCCATAGTATGTAATCTTACTAATATTATAGATGTGAAAGTTTGTATGTTTGTCTCTCTTTCACGCAAAAACTACTAGACGGATTCGGATGAAACTTGACAGTAATATAGTTTATACATCAGAATAATACATAGGCTACAGGAAGGGCGGATTTAGGGGGGGAGGCACGTGCCTCCAGACAGTTTTTTGTGCTTTGTGGAGAATCCATTATATTATGATAATATAATAAAGATTGTATGGAATCCGTCAGTTTTGAAATTAGACATCTGAAATTTTGGATGTATAAGTAATTTATATTTAAAAAAAAAATTAAATTATTTATTTAAAATGACCTGTCACGAAACTTTATGTGGCAGACCAAATTCCGCGCGAAAAAAATATTTATTCTTTTAAATTGTAATTTCATAATAAAATTTAAAAGGTGCATAGGGTTCAAAACATCACTCACAAAATTATGCAGCACTTTCAAATATAAAAGCTCAAATACTGAACGATATATTTTTGTTGATTTTAAAGAAAAATTGAGAAATTTTCTATCTCAAGTTGACATCGACTTCTCAAAACTTATTCAGTTTCTTTCAAGCCTTAAATTTTAATTTAATTATAAATTTTGTTAAAACTAAAAACTAATTTTTAATTGAATATTAATAGTCCAAATTATAGTTATATAGACATACAGAACAGTGCTGTTTTTTTAAAAAATATTATTTATTTTTACAGATCAATTTATAGAATTATACAAAAATGCAACAATAAAGTAACTAAAAAATTTACAAGTGATCTAAATTAATAAATATTTTTATTCTGAAGAGAACAGATATGTCCAGGGCCGGTATTCGAACCCGGGTCTCCCATGTTTCCGTCATGGTGCTCTAGCAGATAGCTCATCCTGGTTCATACCTCGGTCAGACAAATCCATTCTTTTCACTGATCCCATGTCACTGATCCATTCTCTTCTCTTTCCCGTGTTCTCGCAATTTGCAATGTATACAAGGCGAAGAATGTTCATTGAAGATTACTTTAAATAGGATCTTGTTGACTTACGTTATTATATATTATTATAATTTATTTTATTTTATTTTTTTAATAATTTTTATAATTTTAAATCTTAATAAAAATAAATAAAAGTCAAATTAAACAAACACGAATATAAATAAAATATGACATGAAATTAATATTGTAAGCATAGAAAGTTTTTTTTTTTGTCAGAATAATTTCAATTACTAAAAAATAAAATAAATAATTAATAAACATAGAGAATTAAGCTTAAAGGTAGTAAATAATAACATGTTATACACAAATAGAAGTTACAATTAATAACCTAAAAATTTATGTATCAATTTATATTTACTAATGGTTATTATAGGTAATATCTCAAGATTTTGATTTATAAATAAATAATTATAAGGTCTGTTAGCAGCCAGAGATGTATTATATAGGATCTAGTTCATGAAACAGTACAGTTTCTACTATGTACTGAACCCCAGACCCATTCACGGTAAGTATATACTAAGTATATATCAAATTAAAAAAGCAATAATATATAATAGGATTTTTAACTTGAAAGCAAGGCCAGTAATGAATACTTATAACCTGAGCCAATAAACTACCAATATATTTCACATATCTTTTGACTGTTTCCATATAATATTTGTAAATTTCATATTGTGATTAAAATATTTAAATCTAAAATAAATTAATTTAATAATGACGTATTTTAAAATTTGTTGTTGTTTTATAAAAAAATAAAAATAATTTAATACATAAAGATTTTTAAATAGCAGTAAGGTACAAATAATATAATCATAATAACTCACATCACCTTACATATCAAAGTTGAAGCCAGTAGTGGACAATTGATCATGGGATAGTGAATCCTCAGGAAAATGAAAAAAATATTTTTTAAATATTACTATGTATTCTTTATTGAGGTACCTATGCTTGGTTTTGCTAACTGTTTTTGGGACAAGTCTTTTTGTTTTTGGATTGTATAACATATTTATGATTGTTGTTTTTTTTTGCAGAATTTTGACTTATAACTTTTTTAAAGTTATGTTTAGGAAGTTGATGTATTTTAATATTGAAAATGGCATTTAAGTTGCCAAAATGTCTTGTTTAATGAAAGAAATAAAATAAAATATAAAGAAATAAAAATAAATTGACTGGAAGCTGGTTTTTTTTAAGATAAAATTTACATAGAAATAAAATAAAATAAATTGACTGGAAGCTGGTTTTTTTGAAGATAAAATTTACATAGAAATAGAGTCCAGTATATTAGATAAGAATTAAAATGGGTAAGTATATACTTATATTATAAAATAAAAAGTTGTATAGGCAAATTTGATATAATATTTTCTTTTATTAAAACATAATAAAACACAATTTGCATTTCATTTTAAATCTAGGTTTAGTTTTTTTGCTTAAATGGATCAGTAATAAATAATGGCTTTATTATTTAAAGCCAATAATTTATTATTTATATAAATATTTATTTAATTATTTATTAATTACTTAATCAATATTTATTTATCATTTAAATAATATTGTCTAGTATTCTTGTAACTTCTTTATTTGCTGTTATTTATTTATTCTCTTTGGCTGCTTAGAATTTTGTTATAAAATGTATATATTTTTTTTAATTTACTTTTTTTGGCAATTTTGTAAATATTTTATGATTTGTATAGTGTAGTCTTCTGAGCAGGCGCACATTATAATCGTTAATGTCATTTTATTTTTACACTTTATTTTTATTATCATTTTCACATTTATTTTGTTTTTATATACAGCATGTAATATATTTTAATTACATTTATTTATTTTATTTTGTTTTTATCGAATGATTGTATAGCTACTTAGCACTATTATTTATTGCCCACAAGTGGCAGGTTATAAAATTTCAACAAAGTGTAATAAAAAAAATGTTAAATTAACATTTTATACTTAATTTTTCCATCAATGATCATTTTTTAATTATTCCTTCAATACTTACCTTTATTTTTATTATATATTATTTACAATGTTTACAGTTCGATAAAATATATTAAATTTCACTAGAGACCCTAAAATCTCAATATTATCAATAATTTTAAAACTTTCTATGTTCATTTCATTTTTCAATCAGTGAGAACTTAATATTATGGTGTAGATATTGAATTAATTTTTGCTTTATTAAATTCCTTTTAATTCTAGCATTAAAAGGAATCTCTTTCATCAAGCTATATATATTCAAATAGTATTTTTCAAAATGTTGAAATTACTCCGTTATGTGTACAGTATTCAATTAATTAATTAATTCAAAAATATTACAATACTTTTATGTACAATTGTGCTGAAGACATCATCATATTTAATCTTATGAGGATAATTGAAGCATCTTGCCTAATAAGGATATTTGTTTTGTTACTCCGGTTTCAATAACGCACGTCAGTAGCCTGAATATAGTTGTTTACTAATCGGAATTCCCTCTTGTATGATAACAGGAAACTATGATAAGAATCTCTAATCTGAATTGCATTCATTCTGCAATCTGGTTGTGCCATGTTGGATGCCTGTGTTAAGTCAACAAACCCTCCTGATAAAATATTCGGTTTAAAAAAAATAAAAGATTCTAAGAAATATTTTCTCAGAGCATTACAATTCTGAAAATTTTATTTATTCATTTTTTTAGTAATCAAAGGTTTTGGGAATCTCTCTATTATACAAAAATGTTTAAATAATGATTCTAGGTGTTGCCTAGCAAGGGAGGAACTCCTTTTTTTTTTAATATTTTTATTTTGAAGAGAAAATAATTTGCCCTCGCCGGGATTCGAACCCGGGTCGTCTGCATCTCCGTTACATTGCTCTAAACCACTGAGCTACCAGGGGTCGGATTGGAGAAGGATCGGTGAAGAGAACAGATTTGTCTGACTTGGATACGACCCCTGGTAGCTCAGTGGTTTAGAGAACTGCAACGGAAATGCAGATGACCCGGGTTCGAATCCCGGCTAGGGGTTCAGTACATGGTAGAGACTGTACTGTTTTAAGGACTTCACAAGAGTTGTGAAGGGAGGTGATTTATTCTAGATCACGCTCAACTGCCAGATATTTCCCCCTTATTTTGGGTACCCAGTTTATAGAGGCTGGGTGAGCTCGATGAGAAACAAAAATCGACTTATCTGCATATCTAATTATAGTCACCCACTAATTATCTAGTTATAATTGCCATGTATTATTTTAATGTATTTGTATCCTGTATGTTTAGCCCTGAAGAAGGCCTGCAGTGTCGGAAATGTTGGCTTACTATTAAAAAGTTCTTACTATATAAGAGAATTTTCTTGACCTCTTGCCAGACCATTTTCTTCCTCATAAATATTTTTTTATAATGAACATTTATTTTTTATATTATAATCTATGTTATATTATAAAAATAAAATATATTATATTTATTTATACTTCTATAACTAACAAAAAAAGCTTAAAGTTATTTTAATTATATCAATAAAATGGCATAAATTTCTATTCCAAAAAAAAAAATGGAAAGAGTCTAAATTCCTAATGGTGTTAACAATTATTTTAATTTATTGCTTTCGATAAAAATAATGCATTACAATACATTAAAAAAAACAAAAAACAAGAACACTTCAATAAAAAATTCCATTGTCCTTTAATAAAAGTACAGTGCAGCACCAATAATCTGAATGTTCAACGGTCTGAACTGATTTTGTGGAAAAGAAAAAGGTGCGATCAACAAACTATACAATAAGTTTGAAGATTATTTTTTCTAAAATTTGATTTCCTTGTACTATTATTTAATACTTACTATGATACTTAAAAGAAATATAGACTTGGCCCCCACGAAGAAGAAGTCCAAATTGAAGTAAATATTACAATTTTCACTTCCATAAATCTTGCTATATACAAAAATATTTTTATCCAGGTTTGTATCTTTTTAACTATGTACATGTATTTTTTTAAATTACATATTAATGTGATAAAAAAGTAAGGTTACATTGTCATTTAAAACTCCCGGCATTAGGAAGGCAGGTAAATTTTTTTTCCTAGGTTGGAAGGACTGTCTATAACTTGCCAAGCATCGTTTGTCAAAACCAAAAGTGAATTTTCCGATTTTTGCAATGGGTGAATTTATTGAGCAAAGAACCTGCGTCAAATTTGCGGAACAAAAAAAAATCGAATGTAAAAATCGAAAAATTCACTTTTGGTTGTTTACAAAAACATGTGCAACTTTAGAGATAATCAAACCTTTTGATGAACAGACGCTTGGCAAATGTTATAGACAGTCCTACCAACCTAGGAAAATAAAAATTACCTGGCTTCCTAATGCCTGGGTGTTTTAAATGACAATTTCACCTTACTTTTTGTTCACAGTAGTACATCAGAATAAAATAATGTTTTTTCAATACAAATATGGTGATTGTTTGAAATTCTTCTTCCTTTAAGAGCATTTTGATTATCTGATTTTTTTTTTTGTTTGACAATCCATGTTGATTGACACTCTACAAGCCAGAACACAGGTAAAAAAATGTAACTGATTATGAGAAAATTTTTGATAATGTAGGCTGAAAGTACATCACCATGAATGTCAGAAACCTTGATCAAGCATGTTTGAATAAATGATTAATTTTAATTAAGTTAAATTTCCTGCAAGATTTATTTCCCCAATTCTAATCAATTGCTGAGATAAGGGACCAGAAATCTGTGAAAAATATCAAGAAAATTAGAAATATTCAGTGGTTTCAACTTAATAACCACTTTTAAATGTGGTTTCGCTAAACTAGATTAGTTATTAATGATGTTTCACATAGTTTGTTCACATATATAAAAATATGCAACATAAATTTAAGATCAGTTTACAGTTTACTGTAATATTGCTTATTAAATTGTGTCATTTTGGTCTTAGTATATTTAGTTTTCGTTGTAAAGCTACTAGCATTTTACTACAATCATTTATAATAATAATAATAATAAATAAATTAATAATAAATAATAAATAGTATATTACAACCGTATATACAATATTTACATGAAGTAATAACCATAAGTATTATTTAAAAAGTTCTTAAAACCAATGATTCAATTTTTTAAATTGGGTTCAATTAGATAACTTGACATTTCTATGCCTTTCTTGCTCGGCTGAAGTTGGGGTGGAAAGCTGTGTTTGTTTTTTTAAAGGTATCCTTTCCTGCCTGAAAATATAAATATATAATTTGAGAAGACATACATAAAATACTAATCTATTCATAATTTCAGTGTTCTTAATGTGTATAAAACCTGTTCCAATACAACCGATGAAGAGTAAGAGGTTCAGTATATGGTAGTGGTTATAATCATAATATGACACTTGTACAGGGAGGTGATTTGCCTCAGATTATGCTTGACCGTCAGAGATAAACCTAAAGGTTTTTTCCCAATTAAGATTTACAACTTTATAAACACTGGGTGAGCCCGAAAAGGTTCTGTTGATCCTAAAGGTTCAATCTGTGGCTGTTAATAGATTAAATAATTTATTTGCCTAAGCAGGATTTCAACATAACAAATCAGAACTTAATTTACTGAGCTACCACACAGCAATACCAAACAACAATTATGTACAACGTTAGCTGTACCTGAAAAATTGTGATGCGTTGATTATTATCTATTGAGCACAATCGTTTGTCGAATATTCAGGTGGTAGTACTAATAATTTCAGGGAGCGGAGTGGCTGGACCACTGGGTAGAGCACTGAGTTGCCATGTCAGAAATCCTGGTTCAAATCCAGGCAAGACTTTTATTTAGTCTGTTTGCAGCCAATGATGGATCGTATAGGATCTAGGACCCACCCGGCCTCTATAAAATATTAAAAAAATAGGGCACTCAAAATAAGGGAGAAAAATCTGGCGGTTGAGCGTGATCACCTCCTTGCAGAACCGTTGTCCGTGAAACAGTACAGTCTCTACCATGTACTGAAACCTAGAAACATTCACGGGTTGTAGTGGTACAGGTTTTTTTACTATCAATAATTCAACTAATACATTATTATTGAGAAAATCATAGTGATTCAGTTCAATACAGGGGAGCAAAAATTTTCTTGATATTTCTTAAGAATAATATATTGTTGAGGTTCAAAATATGTTAGAAATAAATAAAAATAAAACTATCGATGATTTGCTTATCAATCGGACTACCGTAAAGTTGACATAGATTTATGATTAGTTTAATTAAGTAAATAAAAATAATTCCAAAACTTATAACATATTTTTTTTCTATTAAATTAATATTTGGTTTGTTCAATGAAAAACACAATTTCTATAAGTAAAACTGATTTTCAAATCATACAAATGGCATTGCGACACACTACGGACAATGCAAAGCTCCCGCCATCTTTCAAGCATTCTGCAGCGTGGGGTCCTTAGGAGAAGACCTTCCCAGGTTTGTGAACTCTATTCAAGAACGCCCTGAGTGAAGACTTAAGTTACATGACTTGAAGATTGGATGTCCTGAAGGTAGAATCTCTACAAGCATTTTCTACCATTGAGAGTCTGCTGTAAGGATCAGTTTTCAAGTGTTAAGAGAAGCATCGGTGTCATTCGGCGTCACTGTTATTGGTGAAGAAGTTTGAAGACAATTGGATGAGATAAATGTGAGTGGTTATTATATAGAAATTGTGTTTTAATTTAAATTGTTACAACTAATCCCAAACTGTAATTATCATTGGCCCACAGAGATTAAAGATCTCAGTTTTGTTTTGCTCTTATAATAAATACATTTTGTAATAAAATTAAAATTCTTAACAATATATATATATTCCTCAGAGGATGGGTCTTAAAGGGGTCTGCAGTTCATATAAGGTCCATACATTGCAGTTAACAGACTAAATAATTTTCTAATACAGCTGGGTTTTAATCTGGGATCCTCAGCATAGCAACAAACTGAGATATACAACAGCCACTTCATGTGCGTAATATAATTAAAACTGGAACATTGAATATCATCAATCCATTTTATCAGTTGTAGCGTAGTAATTACTATTAAAATTATTATTATTTGAGTCTCAACAAAGCCTTGAGGAAGCCTGAAACATATCTGGCGAAATGTTGGTGGAAAATTTAGCTACATGGTCTAAACCAGTAGAAACCAATGAAGCCTTTTGTAATAATAAAGGTATATAAAAAAAATTTATTAAAAGATAACAGAAAAAAAATAAAAATATGTAAATAGAAAATATTCCGTTGTAAAGATGAACCGTATCTCTACTAAAGATAAAATATTTGACAGTTCTTTCCTAATCCGTTCTTCCTATTTATGGAATTTTATTCCTTATTCCATTCACCATTCACACACCCTTTCTAATTTCATCCTAAGTGTTGCCTATTTAACCATCTTCTAGCTATCTCATACCATAAATAGATTTATTTCTTTTTTTTTCCTCCTAAATTAATAAATTTGTAAATATTTAAGTTACTATTATTTATTTCTAGTTAAATAATTTAATCATAATAATAATGTCTTTATCTATTCTGGGACAAGTCCCTATAGAATATTGTAAGATATTATGCCTTACAGTGAAAAATAATTACATTTAATTAATTATTACAAGGAATTTAGTAAGTGAGGAAGAATAAAAAAAAAAGATTAAAAAAATGTGAATTACCTACAATAACAATATTTTAAGAACAGATTAGAAGAAGAGAAAGAAAAATAATTAAAATAAGTTAACAATAATTATATAAGAGAAACAATTTATGGTTACATATATATCAAATTTATAACAAGAAAAAAAAATTAAACAATATTATCAAAGATTTACATTTCATCCCCTCATGTCTTTTTTCCCATTTTCTTTTTTAATATCTAACTGGATGATATTAATATATATGCTCGTGGTTTAAATTCCACACACTCATATAAGTCGATTTTTGACAATTGTTCACATTGCGTGTTGTTCTACGCATTCTAGGTGCAGCGCCCAAGGATAAATACAGATTATTATTATTATTATTATTATTATTATTATTATTATTATCAAATTTATCAGTACTCACTATAACAAAATATTTTATTTTTATTTATTGTTCTTTTGATGGTGAATATTTTTAATCTATCTATATTATATTTTTAATACAGTAAAACCTCTAGTTAACGGACAGCCCTGTTGCAAATGTTTTTGTCCGTTATTTAAAGGTGCCCTTTAAAGAGAGGTTTTATTTTTTCATAACTATGTATTTGTACAAATTAATTCTCTCTTATTCAATTTCCCATGTGTTTAAAAGGTAGGTAGAATAAAAAAAAGTTTTACACAAAATTTCTTTTTTATTCCAAAAATGATATATGTAATGTACATTTATGTATTGTGTAAATTATGTTCATAAAATAAAAAAATACAACAAAATAATTAGATGAGTAAAGTAAATAATTAGAATACATAATTAGATAAGTAAAGAATTAGTTTCAGTAAGTAAATTTATGAACAATTTCAAATGTCATTTTTATCATTAGAACAGCTTGGGAAAAATTGATTCACTGTTGTTTGTCTTCCTTTGGCTTTACTGTGTTTCGATTCTATAATCATCTGACATCAGTAGCCATTTTGACACCCAGAGCGTCTTCACGATAGAGAAAAAAGTCTTTTAGTTTTTTTGAACACCAAAAAAAGTGGTCCAAGCCTTTGAATTAAATTCCCAAATTACACCTAGTTTTTTCACGTCACCTCCTCGAAAGCAACGGAGTTGTTTGGCTTTACCTATAACCATAGGAGGTTCGAATTCACCAGCAAGGTTTACACATAAAAGAACCGTTAACCTTTCTTTTGAAATTTTATCCCCTGAACAATTTTCTCTTTTTAAAGTCATTGTTTTATCGGGCAATGCATGGAAAAAGAGATCGGTTTCATCGCAATTATAGATGTCTTTATCAGAATAATTTTTAATCATATCTTGCAATTTTTGAGCCCATTCAACCATGATCTCATCATCAACGCTTCCTGCTTCACCACAAATAGATTTATATTTGATGTTGTTCCTGGTTCTGAATTTTTCGAGCCACCCGTTAGATCCTTTGAATCCATTTAAATTCAATTTGTTTGCCGCTTCACGAGCTTTTTTCTGAACCATTCAAGAATATCAAATAGTTTTTCTGTTCGTGAACACATTTTTAATTTTTTCGTTTTTATTTTCATTCCATCATTTGAAAAGCACTGCACGGTTTTTGAGTGTTTCCGAAACTTGTGTCCTACTGATATTGAGTCTTTCCGCTAGCACACTACACTAACTTTACGACGTAACTGTCATAAACATCGATTACATTTATTTTTTGTTCTAAAGTGAGTCTCTTACGTGAAGGAGACATTTTCAGCTGCTTGCCACGATGGTTAAAACAGAACTAAATTATAATAAAGCAGGTTCGAGAATAAAAAAAAGAAAGTATTTATGTGGAAAACCTTTACTCAAAAGTAAACACAGCTGTCCCTGTTTTCTTAGACCGGAACAACTAATTGTTTCCGAGAAACGGGAAAGGGATAAAGTCACACTGTCCGTCTTTTACAGGTTTTTTTAATCGATTTCTAACCAGCACAGCCTGTCCGTGACCGTTAATGAGAGGTTTCGTTAAATAGAGGTTCAAATGCCTTAAAAATTGTATTAAAATGCCGGTGCAAAAAAAATCGTCCGGTAATGGGGAGTGACCACTATTTAGGGGTGTCCGTTAGTAAAGGTTTTACTGTATAGGATCGGTGAAGAGAATGGATTTGTCTGACTTGGATACGACTCCTGGTAGATCAGTGGTTAGAGCACTGCATTAGAGATGCAGACGACCCAGGTTCGAATCCCGGCCAGGACAAATCTTTTCTATTCAAAATAAAAATAACAAAATATTACAATAGAATAATTTGATTATCACCTGATCACTCTGAATCCTTTTGGTCCTGCCAAGTACACTACTTTTACTTTGTAAAATCCATCCATATATGAATATTCTCCCTTGACCATCCCGTTTTGATTTCTGAAAGCAAAAAAAAAAAAAAAAAATATTAGCAATAACTTTTGGGTAAAGAAATATACATTTCAATAAAATAGTGATCAGGATATTTAATACAGTTATTAGTAGTCATAAACCTCAGACTTGGAAATTAAACTCATTCTCTGGAGACTAAATGCTTCGTAAAATTTTAAAAGTACTTTATTTAAACTTAATGGAAGTTAAATTATTTTTACAAGATTGAATATTTCACAAGTAATAACTACCTTGCTTCTGATCTCGACTGAAAAAATCCCCTAGAGGGGTCTGAAACGGTAGATGAGAAGAGGTATGCATGAGGTACTTCAGTTTTGCCAACGTCAACACCTCTCCGATGGCTAGGATGCCGTCTCAAAAAAGAGCTAGAAAAAAAATTCAATTAAAAAATAACACAAATAATATTTTGTAGTACAACAATCAGAATTTGCACCATGTTGTAACAAATAAAATGGTTGTAAAATTATAAACGAAAATAAAATATATATATTTGTAGTAACTAATGGGATAACCTGTATTTGCATAATAGCAGGCAATCTCACATTTTATAACTAATTTTTATTTCTTAAACCATATTCATAAAATAAAATATTGCATTATGATCACTAAAATTGTTTTTCTTAACCTTTTTCATTAGATTTTTTTTTAAATGTGTTCTTCACCAGTTAAAATTAATTTTTTATGATCCTTTTTAATTATTATATCTAAATATATCAAATATGTAAAATGAAATATCACTAGTGATCACTAAAAACTTTTTTATACAATAGAGAGATGAAATCATTCTCAAGAAAAGAAATTATTTAACAATAATTAGAACTATTAAATTAAGCAGTATAGGATTTTCAGTATTCTTAATATTATTTACTGGCAAGAGACTTTTTTTTTGTCTCTTATATTACAACTAGCTTTTGCCCACGGCTTTGTTCGCATGGAATTTGGTCTGCCATATAAAGTTTCATGACAGATCATTTTAAATAAATAATTTAATTTTTTTTAACTATAAGTTACTTGTACATCCGAAATTTCAGATGTTTAACTTCAAAACTGATGGATTCCATACAATCCTTGAACCCCTATTATATTAAGGGGGAAACCCTTGGGGGTGGAATTGTCCAAATTCCTTTCTTTGTGCTCATTTAAGCTATATAAAGAACCTATCAGCGAATTTCAAGATGCTTAGTTCAGCGGTTTCTGCTGTGACATCGTGAGATAAGCCTGTAGACCTCCTGCTGGAAGAAGATGCTATTGAGCATGAGGTGAAGAGAAGAGGCTTGGCAGCTCTTCTGGAACGAATGCAAGTGAGGATCCGGACGAACCCGAACAGATGGAAGGACAAGCTCAGGAAGGACTCACTGACGGAATGGAATGGACGGTGGGTGGCATCCGGGAAAGGGAGCACCCTTAGGAAGTACTTCCCAACTGTCTAATCAGGATTAAAGGCTAAGTGGGTCCTTCCTGATTACTGGATGTTGCAGATCCTCACGGGGCATGGGGGCTTCAGATGGAAGCTAAACCAGCATGGATATGATCTGGACCCAACTGCCTCAGCTACGGAGTTCCGGAAACTGCTGAGCATGTAGTAGCATCATGCACCGCATACGACACCCTGCTTGCGAGGTTATCCAGGAAAACGGGAATCTATGATATTACCGAGGACGTGTTCCCTGAACTTGTGGAGGAGGCGAACTACGCAAGTTTCAGGGAATACGTATACGGATGGAAGGAGGCAGTAGGACCGGCCCACTTCCTGATTACCAGGAGAGGACCGTCACCGGGAAAACCACCGGACCAACACTAGGAGGACTCCGAAGAAAGAAGAAAGAGGATAAGGATAAGGTGTAGCCCTGAGGTGCACAACCATTCACCGGACTACACCATAGTTCCAGTTGATTATACAAATAAACAAAAAAAAAATCCCGGATAGTACCTTCAGTGGTTAGGGTGAACCCCCACTGGAGAACCAAGTATGCCTCACAGGCAGGAAAGGGGGGTAAAAAAAAAAAAAAGGTTTCTGCTGTGCGTTGATTCGTCAGCCAGTCATTCAGGACAAAGCATTGTACATGTATATATAAGATTAATAAATTAAATATAAAAAAAAAAAAAAAAAACTTAGGTACCACTACAACCCATGAAAGCTATTGGGTTCAGTACATGGTAAAGACTGTACTTTTCTAGTACATTGGTTTTTCTTCGAGCACATTGAACCACCAGGTTTTTCCCCGATTAAGGGTACCTACTGTATAAAAGCCGGATGAGCATCAGGAGGGTCTCTAGATTCGATAGGGTCCATTAATATCCATCCATCCGAAGCTGCTAAAAGCTTAAAATAATTTATTTGCCACCGCGGACTTTTTGAAGCCTGAACCTTCAGCTGAGCATTCTACGACCCATTGAGCCGCGCCTCTCTACGCACTATAAATATTTAGATTTACTTCATATCTCCAAGAAACACAGTTTGTTGTAACTAATCCAACTTGATAGTTGAGTAACTTTTGACGTAAATAATTTGTTTTAGACATAATGATATAGGTAAATCAATAAACATTTTATGAATCAATCCTTCTAATTAAATATAATATTAATCAATAGTTAATAAAGAAAGATATTTCACATGGCCTTGCCTATGGTCACTATTTTTCAGTGAGGTTTCTGAGGCCTGCGCCAGGATTCCACCCACCGCCACCATAAAAAGTACTTTCCTCTATAAATAAAAAAAAATTCATTATTATTCATTTGAGCAGTGCATAATATAATTATGAAAAATGAAATATAATTTAAATATATTTTTTTTAAATGTTTTAAAGACTGACTTTCAATAATTTATTCATAAAGATATGGTGTCTACAGACATTGAAATGTTTATAGTTCATGTTTTTGTGAACAATTGTATTTTGTTCAAATAGTATAGACCTGTGTTGAATAACGAGAAATGCATCTGGAGCCTTTTCTAGAAGACCCCCACCAGTTACTTTTAGTATCAGTTACTTTTATTGATAACTGTTATAACCTAATAGAAATAAAAGAACACATGTTTGAATATATGTATAATTTAAAACAACAAATAATCAAGACCATTATTGATATACATTTTCAATTTGGAGAACAAAAATCCACAATATTCTTCAGGATCTGCTCAAATAAATCCCTGTTTTCGTACCTCCTTCTCCAAGTATATTCAGACATGTAAAAAACTATCATCGTCTGGTCATAATTAATTATAATTTTCACCAACACTGAGGTTCATATCATGTCCCTTGAACAGAGTCTTTTTTTATGTATAATACCCTTATCTTGAGCATATTGTATGCTTGATTTTAACTATTTTAGCCAATTCTAAGAAATTCCAAGTCCAATTCCAAGAAATTGACTGTGTAAATCATACGTACTATAAGTAAACTACATGATTTTATCTTTCTTTACATTATTTCTATTAGGTTACAACAGGTATCAATAAAAGTAACTGGTGGGGGTTTTATAAAAAAGATCCTGTATCTCTTCATGGAGATTCTCTAGGAATCAAAAATTTGTTTAACCTTTTATTTTGGTCTTGTACATATTTTAGGAACATCAACTTTTTCTCATGAAATATATAACAAATTGAATTCTATTGGTGTAAGGATATATAACTGTTTATTTGTAATGGTTTTATATTATGTATATATCAAAAGATTTGTGTTTAAAATAATGGAAAATCAATTAACTTATCAATACTATAAGATAACTTTATGGCTGATGCAACAATAACAGCAAATGATGTAATAATGCAATCTGCATAAAAAGGTTTTAGAGGAATTTCTCAAAATTAACTAATATTTTTGAACCTCAGAAACATAAAATTGCGGGTAGCATTTAAGTAACAAAGAGAATGTGCATCTTCATTCATAATTAATTGTTGATATGTTTTTAATAAATTTATCGACTATCACTAATGTCTCATAGCATTTCAATAAACTGTCAAATTTGATTTTTACTAATAGAGTATAGAACAAATTAGTACTAAACACCTTAATAAAACAATATAACCTCAGAATTTTTATTACACATTCGTCCTACGAATGTTTTTGATCACTGTTAACAATATTTTTAACTGTTTAACATACTTTAATTTATTTATTTAACAAACAATTATTTATTTTTTGTTCTACTATTCGTAGGTAAATAATCATAGCTTATCCTTGCAGATTGTTTATGCTGTTTTTATTATATACTATTTTTATAAGCCTACTTATAGTATGGTGATCTTTTTCTATGCGTTTCTGTTTTTATTTTTTTATTTTTCCACACATTATTTTTGTAAGCTTACTATTTAATGACTATTTATAGTTACATTTTTTTTTATAGAACTATTAATTGTTATTAACTAAATTGTATTACTTCATTCGATAATTATACCTCAGGTTGTCGCTTCTAGTTGAGTCTCAACAAGTTTTAATTGTTTATTCACTTCATTTTTAATATTTTCCAAAAATACAAGTTGTAATGAGTTTTAGTATGGCAAAGAAAATGTGATTATGAATATACTTTGGTAATCATTTCATCTAGAAATGAACATTTCAACAAAACATCATCTACACTTCGGAATATTAGTTGAAAATTTTACTTCTTGATGAAATGGTTACCGAAATCTACTCATTACCAAAATTAAATTCTCTTTTCCATACTAAAGCTCATTATAACTTGTATTGGAAAATATTACAAATGAATTGAATAAAAATTAAGACTATTTGTAACTAAACTCGAAGCGACGACCTGTGGAATAGATACCTAATAATTAAATTACACCATCTATAGAACATGCAGGAGCCAAGTTTATAAAACTAGTAGCTTATTTGCTGGTAGTAGATATAATTAAAAACTTAAAGATTTTCAAGGATTCACCTTTAGTAGTTCTGGAACCTAAACCAAAACTGGCTATATATTTTAAAAGTTAGAAATTCAATTGCTAAAATGTATGAGGTCAACACTTTGGAAAAATTTGTTTATAATAACTTTGGTCCCTTGTTTATAACAATAGTTAATAATTCCCTTTTCTCTCTGAGCAAATAATAGAACAATTATGCAGTTAATACACATTTAAAAAAATAATCAAACAAGAAAAGTAATTACAAAAGCACCTAGTTAGAGCGTGGGTTTAAAAAATAAATAAAAAACTCCAAATTGTATTTAATTTACTAATCTCAGTTACTATTATAAAATGAAATATAAATTTAATAATAATCACAGCATATATTTAAAGCAGATTAACATATTTAATTCAGACATACGTAAGTGACATAATAACTACTGTCATGCCTAATATAACGCTCGATTTCTGTATTCTTTTCAACTCTGACATATTTCATCCGATGCTGTCAAACTTGTATAACATCGCAGTTACCTTCCCCAACAGTGTAGGTCGAACGGGACAAATTTTAGAAGTTAATAAATTTAGTTTATTGAATTATTTAATAAAAGATATATTATTAAAGTTATAAATGTTTCTAAAATTAATAAAATTTAGTAATTAAGTTTCAACTCACAAAACAATACAAAATGTAGTACCAAGTGCTAGCGCAGTAGAAGTCGGTGTCTCAGCCATAAGAGTACTATTATTTTGAGTTTGGAACTTCTCCAAAGAACGAAATGTTAACAAATCACCTACGCTATTTGGATTCGATCCAGTAATTTAGCGAATAGTATTTCAGGTCGTCATTGAATTGGTTCAGATATAGAAGAAAAAAAAAAGTGTTTGCCCCCCCCCTTCTTAACTGAACACTGAGCTAGCACGCAATTAATTTAAGATACAATACAAACAAACATCGCTTCAGTATCAATCACAACTCTTGAAAATGACGAAAATATTGTCCATATCGTATCAAAGAAATGTACATTTTTATAACTTTAATGTATATTTTTTTAGATTAATTTATTTATATTTACAAATCTAATAATATTACAACAAATAAATCTGCTAATATGAACAAATGACATGAAAAAAAAAAAACACTTGTGAGGAAACTACCCATTGTTACCACTCCATTAAAGTTCTAAAGTAGAAGGCCTCGAGGCCATCTTTTTTTCAGACGCCTCGGAGGGTTATCAGGAATAGTATGGGAAGCAAGTTGAGAGACTAGCGGATTCAAGTGTGTATGGAGCTTGTCATGGAAGGATAGGTTTCTAGTTTGGGCCAAATCAGCAACATATGGGGTGTTAAGATCATGATGGATGAGTTTGTTTGTGACATAATAAGGAGCAGTGAGGATTTTAAGAAGGATTTTGGATTGCAAGGATTGGATACGAGATGAATTGGATGGTTTAGTAGAGTCCCAAAGCTCAACTCCGTATGTTCAAATAGGTCTGATAACTGTCATGTAAATGAGTCTTTTGTAATTAATTGGGAGCTTAGAGCGTTTGTCCAGTAAATGTTCAAGTGGGCGAAAACGTCGAGCAGTTTCTTGTCTTTTCAGTCTTGTATGAGGATTCCAAATGAGACGTTTGTCCAGATGTAGTCCTAGGTAACGTATCTGTTCGACAGGGATCAGTGGAATATTATTAAAGGATACAGTAGGGCAGGAATTCGTAGGTTTACGACGAAGGATGAAGGTAATCCTAATGAAAGTAATGTTCAATGAACATTCTTCTCCTTGTATACATCACAAATAGCGAGAGCACGGAGATATAGGATCAGTGAAGATAATAGATTTGTCTGGCCGTGTTACGAGCCAGGCTAGCTCAGTTGGTAGAGCACAACGGAAATGTGGGAGACTCTGGTTCGAATCCCGGCTCCGTACAAAGCTTTTCTCTTCAAAATAAAAATATAGTATAGTTTAAATGCTATAATAAGAAGAAAAAAAACTTGTACCGCTAAAACCCATGAAGGTTCTTGGGTTCAGTGCATGGTAGAGACTGTAACTGTTTCTAAGACAACGGTTTTACAGAGAAGTGACTTGCCCGAGATCACTCTCGACCTCCAGAGGTTTTACCCAAATTAAGGGTACCCACTTTATAGTCGCTGGGTGAGGTCCAAGAGGGCCTGTAAATCCCAGAGGATCTATCCGTTGCTGTTAACAGAATAAATAATTTATTTGCTATAGCTGGATTTAAACGAGGGGTATTCACAGCTATATAACAGAAAATAAAGAACTTTATAAGTGAATTTTCTTTACCTCCACCATGAAAATTTTCTTGCTGATATAGATAATGTATGGTAACAGTTCCGCAGGTTTTCACTTCGAGCTAAATCACGAAAGTTTTGACTATATCTTCGGTTCCTTCTCAATAATTGTTTTCGAAAATAAAAATATTTGGTACTTGTGTCTTAACGCAGCCCTGGTTACTTTTCCCTGCTTGTTCGCATGCGCGAGCAGTTAAATTTTGTAACGATTACATTTCTAACAGTTACTTTCTATTTATTGGGGTTGAAAAATGATGAATAATTACAAATCAAAAGAATTTATTGACAAATGGAAAATAATAATAATAAATTATGAACAATTAAGAAATAAAAGTAATGAAAAATTATGTAAAAAAAAAATTGAAAAATGTAATATATGATGAACAATTAATTAAAGAAGAATGAACAATTACAAAATATAAATAATAAAAATTTAATCGTATTTAGGTGGAAAATGCGTCGAAATAGACTTCAATATAGATTCAAAACTGTCTGTATTTTGTTTTGACTAATGCTGTCGCCATACAAACTCGCATAAATATGATTCATTTCAAAAAAAAACCTTTCACCACAATACAATTTCATTTGATGGGAATTGCTACATTTTCTTTGTTTTGGTAAAATATTACCCTCCTGCAAAAAATGTGTAGCTTGTTCTTCTGTTGAAGGCAAATCCCAAATACGCATCATTTTACACTAAATAAATAACTAACTAAAATAATAACAACGAAAAATCTATAACAAAGAATAAAAAACAAAAAACGAACAATAAACAACAAATAAGAAACAATAAATCAGCAATAATCAAAATACATTAAGCCAGATGAAACATAAAACAAATCAGCTGTTAGAAATGTAACCGTTACACAATGTAACTGCTCGCGCATGCGAACAAGTCGGCAAAAGTAACCAGGGCTGCGTTAAGACACAAGTACCTTCATTATTATTATTATTATATTCCATTTTTCAATAAATTCTTTTGATTTCTAATTGTTGATAATTTTTTAACCCCAATAAATACAAGGTAACTTTTAGAAATGTAACCGTTACAAAATGTAACTGCTCGCTCATGCGAACAAGTCGACAAAAGTAACCAGGGCTGCGTTAAGACACAAGTACCAAATATTTTTGTTATTGGCTGTATATGGTTACTAGTGCCGGAAATACTGGTTCAAATCCCGATGAAGGCCAAGACTTTTATTTAGTCTTTTTGGACTGGGAGATGGATCATATGGGATCTTGGACCCTCCTGGGGCTCACTCAGCCTCTATAAAATGTTATAAAAATAGAGTACTCCAAAGAAGGGGAAAAATCTAATGGTTGAGGACAAGTCACCTCCTTGCAGAACCGTTGTCCATGAAACAGTACATTCTCTACCATGTACTGATCCCCAGATCCGTTCACGGGTTGTAGTAGTACAGGTTTTTTTATTTTTTTATTGTTTCTAGAATAAAAACCAACTTATTCATACCGTTTAGGTTATATCACTATCTAAACTTCTTAATGTTTATTTCTTGATGAAAAGATTACCGAAATATACACATTTTTCATTATTTAACTCTTCTTTGCATACTAAATCTTACGATTATTTCTTGGAGAATATTAAAAAAGAAATGGATGAAATTTTAAAACGTCTTGTGATTTAACTCGAACCGATAACTTGTGGAAATGATGCCTTATTTGTATTTGACACCACAACGTGTATTTGACACCACAACGTGTATTTGACACCACAACGTGTATTTGACACCACAACGTGTATTTGACACCACTCAGACTCCGGATTGCCATTTTACGTCCTCTCTGAAGGGTGGCATGACTAAGTATTTTTTACTCCCTTTAAAAAAACAAGGCCACCTGCCAGACTTCAAATCCGCGATCTTGGAGTTAGCAGGTTGCCACGCTAACTAATACAACACAGATGACCCCCACATAACTTCCTTGTGTGAATGATTCCTTATATGCGGATGAGGTCAAATTCATCACAGTTCAATTTTGTAATTACAGCCATTTCCGTTGCTTTCAATGTCGTCGTCCTAAGACCGGATTACCAGCAGTCAAAGGAGCTGTAGCATTCAACATAGGCGAACCTATTTCACCCCCAAGACTAAAACCGAGACTCTTGAAAGATATTCTGATGTGAACTCTATTACCTTTCTCACCAATCCTTTTAACAAATTGCAATATAATCCTGTTTTCTTTTAGTTATCCGTTTTATAGTACTATAGTCCTGTTTATTATTACATTTATTTTAATTTTGTTTACATATTTATTTATTTACTACTATCATTCTTTTATATGAAAAAAAAAAATTTATATCTTCTCTTATAAATAAGCCTTAATGTACAGTTAGGGGTATCTCTTGCATTAGACGAAACCTACATTTTTACCTCATGTTAAATTTTTTTTTTAAATTATTTTATTGAGTTGTACAACTGTAGTATATACGTTTAGTACAATTGCTATAAGAATAAATAATATATGATAGGACATGTAGATACACTACCCACTGGCAGCACCCTAATAAAACTTCTATAATAGAAGGTCCCGAGGCCATCTTCTCTTCAGGCGCCTAGGAGGATTGTCCGGGATGGAATTGGATGCAAGGATGGAAACTAGTGGGTTTGGATTGGTCTGAAGTTTATTATGGAATGATAGGTATCTGGAATGGGCTAAATCGGTAACATATGGAACATTAAGGTCATTATGGATGGTTTTATTCGTGACAAAATAAGGAGCGTTTAGGATTTTGGATTGCAAGGATTTGATACGAGAGGAATTCGATGGTTTGGTGGAGCCACATAGTTCAATTCCATAACTCCATATAGGTCTTATAACAGTCACATAAATAAGTCTTTTGTAATTGATCTGAAGCTTTGAGCGTTTGTCTAGTATGTGTTGAAGTAGTCGGAAGCGTCTAGCTGTTTCTTGTCTTTTCAGTCTTGTGTGAGGGTTCCAAGTAAGACGTTTGTCTAAGTTGAGTCCCACGTAGCGATTATGTTAAAATTTAAAATTCATTATTAAAAAAAAACATATAAGGCTAGAATAAACCGATCTGGAAATAAAGATATGTAAAAAAAAAATGTCGTTCTGAATGGATATTTCGTGATAAACACGAGATTCAAGCAAAGGTATTGTTTTCTCTAACCGTTCAAAGCTGATTTTTCACGGGATATATCTCATTCCATGCCAGTTACACTGTTTTATTAATACTAAAAAAAAAACCCTGTACAATCCACGAAGTGTTTCGAGTTCAGTACAGGGTAGATACCACAGTTACTAAGACAAGAGCTGTGCAGGGAGGTGATTTGTTCGAGATCGCCCTTAACGTCAGATTTCTCCTCCCCCCCCCCAATTAAGGATACCCATTTTATAGAGTCTGACTGAGCCCCATGAGGGTCTGCAAGTCCCTGAGGGTCCATCCGTGGCTGTTTACAGATCAAATAATTTATCCGCCACAAGCGAGATTCGAACCCGGTACCTCTACAAACTGAGCTACTCCGCTACAATTAATTAAAATACACAATTTTTTTATTAAAATATTTATTCAAAATTACTTCCTGCAACCATTGAGTAATGCTATCTATTACTCAACTAAACTGGTCTGGAAAGTCCCACTTTCCCTCACTAGTGAGGAAAAGTAACAGCCACCTAGATCGAATTTGACAATCAGCACTCTGTTATTTAAATGTTAAATGGCGGTATTATAATATTATTCATTTTATATTCCTAAAATGTTAAAATAAATAATTTTAGAACTATTTTATATTTAATTCAAGATAGATTTTATTTATTTTGAAGCGATTTTATAGAAATACTAGCTTATGCCCGCGGCTTCGCTCGCGTGGAATTCGGTCTGCCACATAAAGTTTCGTGAAAGATCATTTATAATAAATATTTTAAATATTTTTTTAAAATATAAGTTACTCGTACATCCAAAATTTCAGAAATATAACTTCAAAACTGACTGATTCTATACAACCTTTGAACCCCTATTATATTAAAGGAGAAACCCTTGGGGTGATATTATCCAAATTTCTTTCTTAATCTATACAAAGAACCTATCTGCAAATTTGAAGATGCTGTGTTCCTGATTTGCCTTTAATTATGTACTATAACGGGGGGGGGGCACATGCCCTAGTGCCCCCACATAAATCTGCCCTTGCTGTAGCCTATGATGTATAACCTATTTTACTCAATAATTTTCGTCCAAATCCATCCAGTAGTTTTTGCGTGAAAGAGAGACAAACATACAAACTTTCACATTTATAATATTAGTAAGATTAGTAGGATATCAAAACATAGAGTTTCACTCATGTTCTTTCTGTTATTTTAACAACTATTGGCATGTGCTCTGCCTTTATTTATAATGGATTCTCCACAGTACCTAAAAACAGTCGGGGGGGGGGGGCACGCGCCCCCGTGCTCCCTCCTCCCTAAATTCGCGCTTGCTATAGCCTATCCAAATCCGTCCAGTAGTTTTTGCGTGAAAGAGAGACAAACATACAAACTTTCACATTTATAATATTAGTAAGATTTAATGTAACCTTAAATGTATTAGAACCTTCACAGATGAGTAAACCGTCCTAGAGTTATAATTTGCATGGTTAGTAATAGAAAATTGTAAGAGATAGCGCTAGTGTAGTTTTAACAAATCTAAAGTTTCATCTTTAATTTCTTAATTTTTAAATGATTGCAGGAAAAATGTAATATTTAACACGTGAGAAAGTGCTTATAACATCCTCGTTTAATTACCACACGAGTCGAAGGCGAGTAAAATTCACTCGAGTGTAATAAAGTGGCACATTCCCCACTTGTCAAATAAACAAATATTATTAACATTTTGAAATATTAAAAATTTACAATTTTATTCTGAATTGAGGGTTTAACAGTGAAAAAAAATAAAAAATAAAATCGAGAAAATAAAAAAGCTTCTAAGAATGTCGGGAGCTAAAGTGACACGTAGACTTTAATTTTTGATGATATCGAAGAGGACAGAATTTTTCAAATCCCCGAAGACTTGTTCACTTATTCCTTCATTTCATCACAATGAACCTTTATACACGAACACATAAAAACAATCATTATAACAACAATGTTAGTTTAAATAAATAAAAATGTATTAACAATATTATGTCGTTGGATCCTGACCTGACACATTCTGACAATTCCCCTGGACTGATTGAACCAGACTTCCATACTCCTGACTACTTCCCATATCCGGAGAGGCAGGACCTTCAACCTGAAGGAGCAGCCCAAGAAGGTGTGGAGGTCGTTATTGTAGAACTGGTTCCGAAATTTACATCCTTATACGGCAGTTCAGAATTATCTGTATACTTTTTTTTTATTATTTTATAAACTATACGGTGGACCAAGCCCAATTTTACAAATGATATAACTGTTCATTTATTTGTATAAGAGTTCTGAAACCTTGTTGATGATGATTTATATTAGGTGACTGTTCGGTGAAATCATTTCCTCATAAAAAATTTCAATTATGATGAGTGGTTTTCCCCAATCATATTTCAGGGTTTGTTGATTTATTTGAGGAGATAAGAGAAAGGAAGTAATTATTATTAATTATTATGGTTACCTAACGGCGAACTATAATTTTACAGATTATAATTTTCATTTAGTTGTTTAATTGCTTTACAGTAGATATTAATCGTTTTATTTTTTAAAACGATGCATTCAACGTCTTAAATAAGTCAGAAACATCGGTTTTGTAATAAACCATTTTAAAAAAAATTATTATAATTTAAACGATCGATTATGATAAAAGGCAAAGAGTAGCAACTACTCGATTCGTTGGCAAAGCAACAACAATAAAGTGTTACAAAAAAATACTTGTACCACTACATAACACGTGAACAGGTCTGGAGTTCAGTACATGGTAGAGACTGTACTGTTTAATGGACAACGGTTCTGCAAGGAGGTGACTTGTCCTAGATCACACCTTATTCTGGGTACCCTATTTTTTGTAACATTTTATAGAGGCTGGGTGAGCCCCAGGAGGGTCCTAGATCCTATACGATCCATCTCTCGCTTCAAACAGGCTAAATAAAAGTCTTGCTTGCAGAGGGATTTGAACTAAGATTTCCGGCATGGAAACTCAGTGCTCTACCACTGAGCCACTCCGCTCCCCACAGTAAAATATTGCATAACTGAAAACCTTTTTATACAAGATAGAGACATTTTATTAATGCTATTAAAGTAAAATTATAAAATATGGCCAGGAAAATTTATTTTTCCGCTGAAAGCCATACTTTAGGACAAGTTTATATGAAGTGAAATAACAAATTGTTATTCCATAACTACAGAAAAAAATCTTACATAGTAGATCCATTCCTTGATGGTTACTGACAAGTACGGTTTAAATATAGGATCGGTGAAGAGAATGGATTTGTATGGCCGTGTTACGAGCCAGGTTAGCTCAATTGGTTAGAGCACCGCGCTAGAGACCCGGTTTCGAATCCCGGCTTGGATAAATCTTTTCTCTTCAAAATAAAAATCTTTAAAAAAAAAGAAAGAGTTTTGTTTTTTAAACCAGAATTTACTCAACACTTTAATGGCCTCCGATCATTCAGTGTTGAGTAATTTCGAAAATTAGAAAATTTTGAAAATATTAGCAAACTGTTAAAATAAGTAAACATCAAACAATGGATCTGCTATGTAAGATTTTTCCTGTAGTTATGGAATGTCAAATTGTTATTTCACTTCATATAAACTCATTAACGTAACTAGAGTTGACTCATGGGGGGGGGGGGTTAACCCCCACCAGTCAACCACTCCAACATATTACTCCCTTCAAGAAAGATGCCTCGTAATATAGGTATAATTTATATTATACTATAATCATGTAGCTTCAAATGAAATAAATAGATTATAATTTTTTATAAATGTTATTTATTTTATAAAAACAGTTTATTCATTAAAATAACTGTGTTTGCACTTTCTTTTTTGCGTTTTTTGACATTATTGACTCTTACTTCTGTAATCCCATAATAATAACTTTGTATAAGAGGAAAATAGTTGACTGGATGATAAAATGGAGAACGGAGATAGTTAGGGGGTGCAGTCAAAAAAACACCAAATAAGTACAAGACTTATAATTAATGTGGCCGACGTTTCGACCTACCTTGTAGGCCATCTTCAGGGCTATGAGAGAGGAACAAGCAGAACAAAAAATATATAAAAACGTTACAGTAACAAGAATATAGTGACATGTAATGTAGAAAATTAAAACAGTGACAGATATGAAAATTAAAGATAAAGTTTTTCAAATTTATTAATCCAATCAACTATTTTTCAAATAGTTATTGTACACAATAGTTACTGTACAAAAGCAATAGAATAATACACAATAGTTATTGTACAAATAGTTCCATACTTATATTTTCAAATTGTTTACATTTCTAACTGTCATTCTACGAGATACCTATTCATTTCTGTCTACATATTCTTGTATTATTATGTTTCATACATTTACTTATGTAACCTCTAGAAGTCCATTATCATACATTTTATATCTTTAATTTACTAGTTTTTCTAAATCCTTCTTGTTCCAACCTTTTTTTATTATGTTAATCTTCTCATTTTGTATCTTTGGTTTACCTCCTCATTTTTATTTCACTTTATATTATGTTTACTTTTCTATCCTTTCTGTACATTTATGTTCTGTATTTTATTTTATATTCGTTATCTTTAATTATTATATCTGTCACTATTTTAATTTCTGTTCATTATCTTTACTTTTATTAAATCTGTCAATATTTTAATTTTATTATATTCTATCACTATTTTAATATTCGTTATCATTAATTTTCATATCTGTCACTATTTTAATTTTCTACACTACATGACACTATATTCTTGTTACTGTAACGTTTTTATATATTTTTTGTTCTGTTTGTTTCTCTCTCATAGCCCTGAAGATGACCTACACTGTAGGTCGAAACGTCGGCACTTACTAAATATAAGTCTAGTACTTATTTGGCGTTTTTTTGACTGCACCCCCAACTATCTCCGTTCTCCAATAATAACTTTGAAAAAGTAAAATCCTTTAAATTTTTATTTCTTTTAAATTGTTACTTACAATTTTTTTTTTAATTTCTTCTAAGCAATGGGGGGTTACATCCCCAATACCCCCCTCATTACGCCTATGTATAAACTTGCCCCATAGTCTGGTTTTCAACGGAAATAAATTTTCTTGTCCGTATTTTATAATTTTACTTTAATATAATTAATAAAAATAAATGAATTAAAATGCTAATACGATTGAATAATCAGAAGAATGTGCATCCATCATATGTTAATAGCATAGAGTTCATTATTATTTAGCCGCATATTTTTCATCTACTGTATTTCTATATCTATTTTCTATATGTTTATGTTATATTCACATCTTATTTTGTATTAATGCCACTTCTTTCTAACTGTATACAGTTACATATTAACTTCCCTTACTTATATTTTCTATTTTCTTTTCATACTTTAGAGTTCATAGTTATAAACACTATTTTCAATTTTTGAAATTTTTCAATCTTTTCTTTCTATATATGCTTGTATTATTACATTTTACCTATGTAACCCCGCATGTCTAGTATCGTATCCATATCTATAATTAAACTAGTTTTTTCTAAATCCTTCATACTCAACCCCCCTTTTTCTATATTTTAATCTTCTCATTTTGTATCTTTCCGTTTACCTTCTCATTTTTCTTTCCCTTTATATTATGTTTACTTTTTATGCTTTCTGTACATTTATTTTCTGTATTTTATATTCGTATTCTTTAATTATTATATCTGTCACTATTTGAATTTCTGTTCATCGTCTACAATTTCATTTTTATCTATCACTATTTTAATTTTATTATATTCTGTAACCACTTTTATATTCATTATCTTTATTTATCACATCTATTCACTATTTCATCATATCTAGTCACTATTTTAATTTCCACACTTGTACCACTTTACTACATTACTTGTCACTATATTCTTGTTACTGCAACGTTTTTATATATTTCTGTTTGTTTCTCTCTTAGCCCTGAAGATGGCCTACATTGTAGGCCGAAACGTCGGCACACTATAAATTAGTTACACTTATTTAGGTGTTTTTATTGACTGCACCCCCAACTATTTCTTCCTTATATATGTTTTTCACTATAGCTCTATCTTGTCGTTCCACGGGGTGTGTAATATGATATTTAATTTATCTGCCCCAGCACTCTGCACACTGATCTTAAATAATAGCTTGGAAAAAGAAATAAGACCATGTGCGTGATTGAAGGCCTAAGAGTCATGTTCGAAGTCCCCTGATCTTCCTGATCTGGTTTATATATATATATATCCCCAATATGGGCTTTCAGAAGCATTTAATATCTGATATGAAAACATATTTACTGTATAAGGGTGGGGGGGGAAGAAGTTTGATGGGAATAGAGATATTTCAGTGGGAATATTACTCAGTCCACGAAGTAATAGCTCAGGGCACGGCACACCGTTCCGGCTCAAGTCAGTCTATCCTGGACTTCAACACGGTAAGTCGTATCGCGTGTAAGTCGTATCACGTGTAATAACTAATAATTATTATGTAATTAAAATATTTAAAAATTCGAGTTAGCTCACAACAATTTTTAACTTTACATTCGTTTCCATTTTAATATTCTCAAAAAATACAAGTTATCATGAGCTTTAGTATGGGGAAAAGAGAATGTATTTATGGGAAATTTGTATACTTCGGTAATCATTTCATGTAGAAATGAACGTTTCAACATTCGAAATATCTTGAAGAAATTATAACCGAAATATATTCCTTACCCATAATTAAATTCTCTTTTCCATAGAAATTTTCACGGTGAGTTATGTTTTTGGAAAATATAAAGAATGAAATCAATAAGCAATTAAAACTTGTAACTCAACTCGAAGTGACAACTTGCGGAACATATACCTTATGTATTAATATAGAAGAAGATGGCATCGCGATCTTTTAACTGTTTTATTATAGTTATTTGAGAACTACCAGAGTGTTATCTGTCATTATAAATCTATGTAATAAAAATGAATCGCCAAATATCTTACTAACCGCAAAACTCGAGAACAGCTCGACCAATTCGGCTAATTTTTTCCCCATATTTTTGCTAAAGCGCAAAGAATGTTCTTATGGAGAGAAAAACCGTAAAAATGACGAGGGAAACCTTGAAATTTTCGGATTTCAGTTTTTGGCCTGTAATCGGTGCGTTTTTGAAAAAAAAATGTGTAACCGTTTTTAAAGTAGATTAAATATTCTACAATTTAGGGTAAGAGAAATAAAACCGTTTTCCAGTTGTTGTTTATTCATTAATTTTCACGCTTTAGAGACGTTTCGACACTATGGTGTCATTCTCAATCTTTTCTTCTCCTGCATCTTTTAACTGGAAAGTCATACTTTTAAAAATTCTTAGGAGATCATTAGTCCTCCACGGTCAATAAATAATTATTATAAATAAATATTTATTGACCGTGGAGGACTAATGATCTCCTAAGAATTTTTAAAAGTATGACTTTCCAGTTAAAAGATGCAGGAGAAGAAAAGATTGAGAATGACACCATATTGTCGAAACGTCTCTAAAGCGTGAAAATTAATGAATAAACAACAACTGGAAAACGGTTTTATTTATCTTACCCTAAATAAATGAAGAATAAATCCAGTTTAAAAAAAGAAAAAAAAAATTATAGGAATTTTCTACAATTTGAGCCCAACTGCAGCTCTTTAGGTTTAGCAAAGAAGGTTTTTATGGAGAGAAAAAACGTAAAAATTACGAGGGAAATAATAAAAACAACACTTTTCTTGATACCTTAAAAAAAATAACAGTTCATGATGCAATAACAAATTATTAAATATTAGTGTTTATTTTATTTACTGTACTTGGTTTTTAAGTTATTGTTAATTTTTTTGCCCGTCTGCCCGTTGTGCCCCCCAGAAAAAAATCCTGGATCCGCCCTTGAAGTGGATTCCCATCATTTAATTTTTCTTATCGTAAAAAATCAAACTCAAGACTAAATAATCACAGTAGAAACCCATTAAAAATTGTTTAAACATTTTCGGTAGACCCGTTGCTATAGATAAATAATCATAATGTTATTTCACTGCATTCTCTGTATTGAAATAATAACACTTTTTTGTTTTTTTAAAGATTAATTTATTGATATTTACAATTATAATAATATTACAACAAGTAAATCTGCTAGTATGAACAAATGATATGAAAAAAAAATACTTGTGAAGAAACTACCCTTCGTAACAACTCCAATAAAGTTCTATAGTAGAAGGTCTCGAGGCCATCTTCTTTTCAGACGCCTCGGAGGGTTATCAGGAATAGTATGGGAAGCAAGTTGGGAGGCTAGCGGATTCAAGTGTGTATGGAGCTTGTCATGGTAGGATAGGTATCTAGATTGGGCCAAATCAGCAACATATGGGGTGTTAAAATCATGATGGATGAGTTTGTTTGTGACACAATAAGTAGCATTGAGGATTTTAAGAAGGATTTTGTATTGCAAGGATTGGATACGAGATGAATTGGATGGTTTAGTAGAGCCCCAAAGCACAACTCCGTATGTCCAAATAGGTCTGATAACTGTCATGTAAATGAGTCTTTTGTAATTATTTGGGAGCTTAGAGCGTTTGTCCAGTAAATGTTGAAGTAGGCGAAAACGTCGAGCAGTTTCTTGTCTTTTCAGACTTGTATGAGGATTCCAAGTGAGACATTTGTCCAGATGGAGTCCTAGGTAACGTATCTGTTCGACAGGGATCAGTGGAATATTAAAGGATACAGTAGGGCAGGAATTCGTAGGTTTACGACGAAGGATGAAGGTAATTTGATGTGATTTGATTGTGATAATGTTATTTCACTGCATTCTCTGTATTGAAATAATAATACTTTTTTGTTTTTTTAAAGATTAATTTATTGATATTTACAACTATAATAATATTACAACAAGTAAATCTGATAATCTGAACAAATGACATGAAAAAAAACAAAACTTCTGTAGAAAGTTTGCTCATCGGTAGCACTCCAATAAAGTTCTATAGAAGAAGGTCTCGAGGGCATCCGTCTTCTTTTCAGACGCCTCGGAGGGTTATCAGAAATATTATGGGAAGCAAGTTGAGAGACTAGCGGATTCAAGTGTGTATGGAGCTTGTCACAAATAATAATCCTAAAATAGAAATATTGGAAGAAGATTTAGTTTGTTTTGTATTATATACACATATTATTATTTTTTTTTCGCGAAAACTCATACTCAAGACAAAATAATCTCAGTAGAAACCCATTAAAAATTATTTAAACATTTTTTGGTTGAACCGTTGCTATAAATAAATTATATTAATGTTATTAATTATATTAATGTTATTAAAGGGCCTGAGTTATCGATAAAATATGAGGAATAAATGTAGAATATTCATAACTAAGTAACAAGGAAGGTAATACAAAAAGTAATAAAGAATAAAATAGGTAATAAAAGATAAAGCATGAGGTAAAAAATATAAAATTAAAATTAAAAAAATTAAAATTTATTACCTTATGCTTTATTTTTTATTACTTTCTTTGTTACTTATTACCTCGCTTGTAAGTTAGTTATAATGCTCTACATTTATTCCCCTTGCTTTATATCTATATTTCTGGTTCCCCCAACTTTATTTCCCACCAACCAGATACCTTGATGCTTATTTATTTTAATTTTAATATTTACCTTTAATATTTACCATATGTAATTGACTGTATTTTGAATATTTAGCCCAGAAGAAGACCTGCAATTTGGGTCTAAACGTTGGCTCTTCATTAAACAGTTCTTGTATAAGAGAAATTTTTTAATAATAAATATTTGTTTCATATTTAACAGCTAACAATATAATAGTATTTAAAAATTATTTTCTCGATTTCAATAAAAAAACTTTTAACTGAAAAATTCTTAATGCTATTATTAATAATTTGGACTATTCGCTCCCTGGTGTTAGTCACTTCTATAAAGTAATAAATCTTTGAAGGAAGTGGTGATTTGTACGCACGCGGGAAGAAACATGAAATACCCCGAAGGAGTTGAGGACAGCTCTAAGTTATTACCGCGGTATATTCCCTCATTTGAAGAAGAGATGGGACCGCCATCACGCTAAGCTTCTAAACATTTTAGAGGCATAAAACAAAACTTAGAAAATAAACTATCTTCTATGGAATCAACTGCAAATCATGTCGAGGAAGAATCCTAGAATTATTTACGGTAATGTCGTGATAATCTCTCAACAAAAGAATTAGAAAAAAAAATAAAAAAAACCTTCAGAAAACATAATCATCAGGACTAACTTAAAAAATCACAATGGCATATCATACATTTTATATATTACTAGCTAATTTTCATCCAACTCAAAATTCAATCCTCGAAGGTGCTTTCAGCACATAGTAGAAACTGTTCTGTTTCTAAGATAATGGTTGTCCAGGAAGTAGGTATTTCAAGATGATTCGCAACCTCCTGTTTTTCACAAATTAAGGGTGTCCACATTATAGAAGCCGGCTAAGCCCCAGCTTGGTCTGAAGATTACTGTTAACGGGTTAAACAATTATCTAACAAGGTCGGATTTGAACCCTAAGGGTACCGGCTTCAATTGATACCATAAAAACCTGTAACACTAACACTCTTGAAAGTATAAAAGTCATATTGTTTCTATGAACACAGTAGTGCTGGGAGTTGATTTGTCCGATATCACAAATGCCAGGTTTTCCCCCTCTAGAGGCTGGGTGAGCCCCAGGATGGTCTGAAGATCACTGTTAACAGAACTACATGACCATCATACGACCTATTTGGACGTACAGAGCAGAGATTTGGGGCTCCACTAAGCCATCGAATTCCTCTCGTATCCAATCCTTACAATCCAAAATCATTCGAAAAATCCTCAATGCTCCTTATTTTGTTAAGAATAAAGTCATCCATAACGACCTTAATGTCCCTTTTGTTGCTGATTTTGCCCGAACCCGGTATTTATCCTTTCATAACAAACTTCATTACCACTCAAACCCTCTAGTTTCAAACCTAGCTTCCTCTTCAATTCCCGATAATCCTCCTAGGCGTCTGAAAAGAATATGGCCACGTGACCTTCTTAGTTGAACTTTGATTTGAGTACTACCAGTGGGTAGCTTCTCTACTTGTCATTATGTATCACTCTGCCTATTTACTTGTTGTATTATTGTCATACATATGTAAATATCAATCAATAAATAAATAAAAAAAAAAAAAAAGATCTGAGGATGTTTTGGGTTAGTACCCTTGACCGTACCTTGTTTGTTTGTTTGTTCATTTAATGTCACTTTATGCTGCTATGGCTAATCGGACGATGCTACAGTGGGAGCTCTTAATTTTGCCTATCCAGGTTTGATTAGGATAGGGATTTTTAACGAGTACCTGACATCGTACAGGCTCGGAACCCCCGTTTAACGTCCCTTCCGAAGAACGGCGTAACTAAGGATTTTTTACTCAACCGTACCTTGTTTCCTATCCTTTCCAAGTTTCCACGAGGTCTAGAAGAGTAGCCGCATTATTATTATTATTTTTTTTTTTTTAATATTAAAACTTTATTGAAATATTACAATCTGCCACTTGTGGGCAATAAGTAATAGTGCTGTGTAGCTTACAGTCATTCCATAACAAAACAATAATATAAACAAGATAAAATAAATAAATATATACATGCGGTAACAGAAAGAAATTAATGCGGAAATGATAATCAAATAAAGTAAAAAAAAAAAAAATAATAAAAAAAAAAAAAAATAATAATACTAATAATAATAATAATAAAAAAATAAAATGTACACATTCATACCCTATTTACAATTTGCCTGGGGTCCCCGAACTGAGCTTCTTCCCCAGGAATGAGGGCAAAGCAGGAGTCCGGGAAGCCCCAGCCCCCTTTCCCAGCCGCGTCACTGGCATTAAACGCCAATGGAAGCTGGTTAAGGGCGCTTCACACACACACAGGTCGTGAGTGGAGAATCTGGCCAGTGCCAGTACTCCAAATAACATTATTACAACAGATCTCGGGGCCATTGCCGGTTTAGACGGCGGGGTGGGTTATATGGATGTGTGGAACTGGATAGTGACTGAGCCAGGGGGTTGGGATGACAGGGAAGGTTTTGGTGAAAGTTTGAAAATTTAGTAGGGATGAGATCGAGGACGAAAGGAATGTTGAGATCATTATGGAGAGTTTTGTTGGAGACATAGTAAGGAGCATTGACAATAGTTCTCAGGACTTTGGATTGAAAGGATTGAATGCGCCGCATTACTATAGCACCGTTACTTTTTTAAGCATAATTGCGCGTTTTTTGCTTATTTAGCATGTTTCATATAATCGGATTTTTGGGAGTAGAGTAGTTTAGTATCTACACACTGACACAGACGGAAGTTTGTAAGCAGAAGTTGTAATCGGAATTATCGGTCTTTGAGTTCGCTAGATCTTATATTATTATTACTATTATTATTATTATTATTATTATTATTATCTTAATATACATGGATTTGGAATATTGAGGACTCTCACTCAGTCAGTCCCGAATATTCAAAATTGAAATAAATCCTAAAATAGCACTAAGGACATAAGATATCCCCTCCGAAGAGAAACGTGATCCCCCTAAGAAATGCCTTCCTTTTACTAGAGCTCCAACGTGGACACACCGCATAGTTTAGACAGGGTATGTCGGAGGTGGCATTCTTGAGCAGATTACCACTTAAGGGACCGCATAGTGTAGGACCGCCCTTCAGAAGCCTAACTCTCCCTCAGGAGTTTACTGTCAACCTTTGAGTTTTATTACCTCTTTCCCTCAGACCTTGAGTAATGTCGTGGGGAACATTCCAAGCTAGCAGATTTAGCGAAGAATTTCCTTCATCCTGGAGATAAATCGCGCTCCCTCAAATTTGATGAAATTTACTTTAAAACGTTAACAATTAAGATTGTAATAAGCATACTTTATTTGTTATTGTTACATTTCAACATTATGGGAACGGAGTGGCTAAGTTGTAAAGTGCTGAGTTGCCATCCGAAGGTCCTAAGGTTTAAAATCTCGTTCGCTGGTTGACTTTATTTACCGGATCTAGGCCTATGGGATCTAGGACCCTCCTGGGGTTCACCCAGCCTCTATAATGTGGGTACCCAAAATAAGGGGGGAAATTTAGCGGATAGTGTGATGATAGGACAAATCACCTCCCTACACAACCGTTGTATTCTCTACCATGTACTGAACCCAATCTTCTGCTCATTCCCAAACATTTGATCCCTAAGATGGTTTAGTCGTTTGCTTAAATGGATCGGTAATTAATTGTTTGTTCATTTAACGTCACTTCATGCTGCTATGGCTAATCGGACGATGCTACAGTGGGAGCTCTAAATTTTGCCTATTCAGGGTTAATTAGGATAGGGATTTTTAACGAGTACCTGACATCGGACAGGCTCGGGACCACCGTTTAACGTCCCTTCCGAAGGACGGCGTAACTAAGGATTAATTACTCCCTTCAAAAATCCTAGGGCCACTTGCCGGGCTACGAACCCGTGACCTTAGGCTTAGTAGTTTGTTACGCTAACCACTAGACCACAGGTGACCTTAGTACAGGTGACCTAGTTGCTTAGTATTTTGTCTCGAAATTTACTATTTTATTTTAATCTACTTGTTTGGTACTCTTTTAATTATCTTATGATTAATAGTACGTATCATATAAGAGAGAAAATTAGTTGACTGGAAGTTCAAATGCAAGGATGGAAATAGTTGGGGTGCAGTCAAATTAAACACCAAATAAGTGAATACTTATTTTTTATTATTTTAAAAAAATGATTTTATTGATTTGTACAACTGTAATATACACATCTAGTACAAGGCCTATAATAAATACATGATAGGACATGTAGAGGCACTACCCACTGGCAGCACTCTAATAACATTTCTATAATAGAAGGTCCCGAGGCCATCTTCTCTTTAGACGCCTAGGAGGATTGTCCGGGATGGAATTGGATGCAAGGATGGTTTGGATGAGCCTGGAGTTTATTATGGAATGGTAGGTATCTGGAATACATATGGAACTTTAAGGTCATTATGGATGGTTTTATTTGTGACAAAATAAGGAGCGTTTAGGATTTTGACATTGGTCCCCTCGACAATTTTCTACTTTGAACGATCTTCCGCTATTCTTCTCCATGTTCTCACCCCAAGGAGTCTAGGCTTCTTCAACATAGTCCAGACATTCTAGGCCTGCCTGTCTTCTTTCTCAATCTGGACTTCCCTCCATGATCAGCTTTGGGAGCATTTTTCTATCCATTCTGCGAACCTGCCTCAACCACCTTAATCTTGTTTTTTTTAATACATGAAACTATATCAGGATCTTCATATAGTCACTTCTAAGCACCTTTCTCTCCCAAGGGGAGGCCACGCCTCCCCACAATACATAACGACTGGACGCAGTATCGTCTCATATATATCCTTATTTTGAGGTTTCGAGGAATATCTCTATTTCGGAACACGTTTCTGAAGGACCAACAATATCTGTTACCGTTTTAAATTCTCACCTTTATTTCCTGTTCCAGTCTGTTATCTTCTGCTATTCTCATTTCTTTTTGTGCTATCATATGCCTGTTTGTAGTCAATGTAGGGGTTGTGTAGATTTCTTTATTTTTTTTTAGATTAATGTATTGATATTTACAACTGTAATAATATTACATCAAGTAAATTTGCTAATATGAACAAATTACATGAAAACAAAAAACACTTGTGGAGAAACTATCCATCGGTAGGACTCCAATAAAGTTCTATAGTAGAAGGTCTCGAGGCTATTTTCTTATCAGATGCCAAGGAGGGTTAACAGGAATAGTATGGGAAGCAAGTCGAGAGACTAGCGGATTCAAGTGTGTATGGAGCTTGTCATGGAAGGATAGGTATCTAGTTTGGGCCAAATCAGCAACATATGGGATATTAAGATCATGATGGATGAGTTTTTTTTGTGACATAATAAGGAGCATTGAGGATTTTACGAAGGATTTTGGATTGTAAGGATTGGATACGAGATGAATTGGATGGTTTAGTAGAGCCCCAATGCTCAACTCCGTATATCCAAATAGTTCTGATAACTGTCATGTAAATGAGTCTTTTGTAATTAATTGGGAGCTTAGAGCGTTTGTCCAGTAAATGTTGAAGTAGGCGAAAACGTCGAGCAGTTTCTTGTCTTTTCAGTCTTCTATGAGGAAGATTTCTTTTAATTATATATTTTAAAAAATATATTAGTCATAAAATTTAGCCATAATTGTACACAACATGGCCTACTTAAGATTCAATTATTGTTCTAATTGCTTTATATTATCAGGCACCATGTTCCGTGACTCCTCGACTAGAGCCATCTCTTCCTCCCACCATTTAAATCACTCCCTCAGACTTTCTTATCCTCATTATATTTCCATTCCTCGTAATGGGGCTATTAAATTATACGAGGATGTCGCGTGCTTCTTCCTATTCGATATTTATTGTACGAGACATTATAAATCGATGTTTGTCATCGCTTTGTCGCAATGTGTCTTTTACGATACGACTCGAGCTGTAATAGATCTTACTTTTTTTTCTGTTGGATTAATATGAAAAAGCAACAAGAAGAAGCGTGGAAAGACTGACCAGTATTGGTTTATTGTAGTCCAAGCGTCTTTAGTACAAACAAACCTGTACCTCTGCAAACCATGGTTATATAGAATAGAACAGAAAAGAAGCTTTATCCTGGGACTAAGCACCTTTAGAATAAACATAATATATATCTGGCCAGAAGGCTACATAATAATCATGAAGTATTTAAAAGTGACAAAAACATAAGAAAAATAGAAATGAAATGACTAAAAAGTACGAATCTTGACAGAATTTTAACCAATTCTAGGGAATAAATATAATAAAATATTAATGAAAGTAGTTAATAAATAAAATAAATGATAGCATGCAATAAAGTCTTTACATAGTCTTTATCTTCTTTGGGAAAAAATAGACAAAAAAGCGTAAGCAACAAAATCGATTATTCAATATTGATTTA
The DNA here is from genome assembly GCA_037127475.1 of Arma custos. NCBI lineage: Eukaryota > Metazoa > Arthropoda > Insecta > Hemiptera > Pentatomidae > Arma > Arma custos. The sequence goes on from CM073764.1 coordinate 8,647,560, forward strand.
TTTAAGTAAATGATGGGCCTGATAGAAGAGCATTTTTTTGGGAGGTCAGATGTTGGAAAAGCAAGAATGTAAATGAAGTCAGTGAAGAGACTTGGTGGAGTATATGGTAGAGACTGCACCATTTGTAGACTACTATTTCATGTCCTAGATCACCCTCAACCGCCATATTTTTCTCTTTATTTTGGATACCCAATTTCAATTTATAGAGACTGGGTGAGCCCAAGGAGGGTCCTAGATTCCATATGATCCATCCCCGGCTGCAAACAGACTAAAAGTCTTGTTCGCAGCGGGATTTGAACCAGGATTTCCGGCATGGCAACTCAGTGCTCTACCACTGAGCCACTCAGCTTCCCTCAATACAAAAATTACATTTTCCGAAGTACAGTAAAACAAAATTCTACTGAAATTTCTATAATTGATTGAATTGTTAAGGGGGTGCATTCAAAGATAATTATAGTCAAAACTTATTTCATTGTGCCAACGTTTCGACCTACGATAAAGGCCATCTCCAGGACTGGGGAAACAGAAAATAAAATAAAACATGGCAGGAAACTAAAAAAAAAATATTGATATATCAAAAAAAAATAAATAATAACATTATCAAGAAACCAGTGGACTTGTGGCTATTCCACAACATATATTAATATTGAAATGTAAAAAGAGACCTTACATAAATGTTAAGACCGTGGAAAAATTCCAACGAAAAGTCTTAAGTCTCCAAACTAAAACAAAATAGAAAATATCTGTCCAATATTTCGCCCATTCAGGCATCCTCAGGGTAGAAAGAGAATAACAGCAAAACAAAACATGAATAATGCACCTAAGACACCCAAAACAGAAATAGAAAATATCTGTCCAATATTTTCTATTTCTGTTTTAGTTTGGAGACTAAGGGCTTTTCGTTGGAATTTTTCCACGGTCTTAACATTTATGTAAGGTCTCTTTTTACATTTCAATATTAATATATTTTGTGGAATAGCCACAAGTCCACTGGTTTCTTGATAATGTTATTATTCATTTATTTTTTTTCTTGCATTTTTTCTTACTTCCATTTTTTCATATGGTCTTTTTTCTTAAGTTTTTGTGTTGTTTGCTATTATTTATTTTTCCTGTTGAGCTTTTTGAAGTGCGGTGAGTGTATGTTGAATTTTGAATTTCTGAAGTATCTATCAGCTGTTTTTATCTAACCTTAACCAGCTGGGGTCGAGTAGCCTTCCTTATGATTCATTAGTTGCATTTGAGCCTTCGAGGTGGTGGGATGTTTCTTGGGTGCATTATTCATGTTTTGTTTTGCTGTTATTCTCTTTCTACCCTGATGATGCCTGAATGAGCGAAATATTGGACAGATATTTTCTATTTCTGTTTTAATTTGGAGACTTAAGGCTTTTCGTTGGAATTTTTCCACGGTCTTAACATTTATGTAAGGTCCCTTTTTACATTTCAATATTAATATATGTTGTGGAATAGCCATAAGTCCATTGATATATCAATTTATATAAAATTGTTTATATATAATTATTAAAATACATATATACCATTTTTCTATATCATAACCTCTAATTTAACTATTTAACTCCATTATTTTTAATTTTATCACTAATTTTTTAAAAATTAATTAATTAAATTTTTAATGATTACTTTTAATTATCTCACTAATTATTTCATATTTCATCTGACTCCCTGTATTTATTTTCATTACAATCCATACTGTTCATAAAATCTGTTGTTGTTCGCGATGTTTTATTTAGTTAATTACTGTTTCTTTTTCCCAGCCCTGAAGACGGCCTACATCTTAGACCGAAACTTAGACACTGCACCCCCAGACCAATTCAATCCATTATAGAAAGCTCAGTAAAATTTTGATTTTTTAATTTGTTCAACCTTATGAAAGTATTTATCTAAATCTGTTTATTTAGAATAAATTAGGAAATTTTAAAACATTTAATATTCAGTTCATGATGATCGCTCCATCAAAAGTCAAGTTAATTGGTATAACGCACAAAATTGAATCTACATCCATTAATTCTTTAATTATTCATATTTATTGGATGACATTCCAATGCTTTGAACCAATATACAATATATTCAGTGATATCTCCATATTTGCATATATGAATAATAATTGAAGCATTTGCGAAGTCATGATTAAGTAAATATATTTAATAATTCAAAATTTTCGATAGTATCAAAAATATCGGTGTAAATTTAATTGACTTATGTTATTTAAAATTAATTTAAATTTTTACCAAGTAAAAAAATAGTTAAAAATAATAAGGAATTTAAAAAAAAATTGTTTGTTTATTTATTTAATTATTATGATGCTAAGGCTAATCGGAGCTCTAAATTTTTCTTATCTTGTTACAATGGTATCGCTGTCTTCAGTAAAAGACAAGTCCAGCTTTCGAGATTTTTGTTTTTAAAACAATTAAAGAAAAGTGAACGAAATGCCTTTGTGCAATTAGCGATTCAATTAGGATGGATTCCCAACGACTACCTCAGACAAGGAACTGACATTTTACGCCCCCTCCGAAGGACGGAATAAAAAGGGTTGAATTACGCTCTATAAAATAATCCTGAGGTCACCTGCTACTCTGCGAATTTGGCATGGAAGGTTGATATGTAAACACTAAACTACAGGTGAACCCTAAATTTGCTTCCTGATTTTCAGATATGAACCATCTCCGATCTGCATTTGTGTGTTCCCAAATTTGCCAATGGTGATGAAGTCTTTACGGAGCGGAGTGGCTCAGTGTTAGTGTACTTAGTTGCCATGCCGATAATCCTGGTTCAAATCCCACTGCTGGCAAGACTATTAATAGGGTGTATAAAAAAAATAGCGTTTTTCAAATTGCAGAGTTCAAAAGTCTGTAAATATTTTAATGCTATTTATTATTTACCAACACTTAATAATCCCTTTAGAGCATTCTCTAAGCTTTTTTACTAACAATGGACTTCTTCAAACTAAAGCCTCAGTTTAGTTATTTATTTCAAAGAAGAAACATGAGAGTGTCCTACGAAATTCTCGTAATTATAAGAAATTACTAGAAGAAAAATTTCATAGCCGCTGAAGCAACTCGTGAAATTATTAAATATGAAGGGGGAGGTGTCCTTGACACGCGCACTGCGCAGTGTTCGTTTAAAAAAATTAGCAGTGGAGAAACGACGTTGGAAAGGAAGAACGGCTCCGGGCGACCATTAATGGATACTGATGAGGTTCTGAAGGAAGCTGTTGAGTCAAATCCGTCCACAAGTACTCGCGAACTTACCAGGGAGTGTGGTGTGTCGAAAGATACTGTTAGAAATAATAATAAAAATATTTGTTAAAAAACGGTCATTTTTTTTTACACCCCACTATTTAGTCTTTTAGCAGCCGGATAATCTCTATTACAGATGAACGAATTTCGTCGTGCTCGATCAGTTAGAGGTATTTAGAGATTTCTAATTTTAGAAATTAGAAATATTTTTAAAATCGGCAATCATTTACCCATCGTTGACTACAGAAGCTAGGGAGCGGAATGGCTCCGTGGTAGAGCACTGAGCTGCCATGCCGACAATCCTGAACCACAGGCACTTCATGGGTTGTAGTGGTGAAGGTTTTACATATGTATATATTTGTTTTTATACTTTACCAATGATGTTAAAAAATAAAATAAACTATATACAGCAGGGGTGTTGAACTCAATTTTGCAGAGGGCCATATAATAAATTTAGAATATGTAAGTGTGCCAGATTCAAATTAAAAAAATTAAACTGAATTATTATAACATTTTATTTATTTAATTATATAGTACATAATATACGGTTGTTAAAAATCATATCAAAGATATAAAAGAGAGTAATTATTTTAAGCTCGAGGATTCAGAAACCTGACTTCTCTTGGTTTCGACAAGCTCATTGATGTCAGGTATCATATTCCTTGTAATTATTTTAAGAATTGATTGGAGATGTTCATTTGTTCAGTTCAAGTCTTCATGACGGAAAACATCTGCTCACATAAATAGTTGCTACCAAACATCCACAGAATGTTTAGTGCATGCTTGTGCATGTAATGCGTGCTGCATGCTTTTTTAATTCAGGGTAGTTATCAAAACTCTTGAAATATTGGGTATAAAATGCAAGAGCGTTAATCTCTTTAAATTTTTCTTTCAAAATACTGTCCGATTGAAGATCTATCAACTCCATTTGCAAATGAACCGGTGCCTGTGAAGCTTCAAAATTGATTGGATTGTTGAAAATTGGGAATTTCATTTCATTCATTCTGTAGAAGTCTTCAAAACGATTGTTGAACTCCGTGATCAGATTTTGGAGAAGTTGAGAATATTGATCCAATTTTTTTTTATTCACTGTGCCAAATGATTTTAAATGAGGGAAGTGATCCAAAGCTATAATATAATATTCCTTCCTTTCAAAATTTCGGAGTGATTTTTCATCGGTTTTAATTATAACCGGGGCTTGTTAACCGTATAGAACATGAGTTTCCAAATTTTTCTTGGTCAGGGGCCACTTTTATATTATTCTTGTTAGCAGGGGCCACTATGTATGTACAATAAAAATAAACTGTAGTAATCTAACTCAAACGTTAATTAAAAACTCAATAGCAAATTATATAAAGAGAAATAATATTATTTTTAAATATTTTTATTTTTGAAGAGAAAAGATATGCCCAAGACCCGGGTTCGAATCCCGACTTTGGGCATATCTTTTCTCTTCAAAAATAAAAATAACAATCAATCAAAAAATAAAATAAAATAAATAATATTCTTTTAGGCTTCCACGACCACTATTATAATGAGCCTGAGGTGAGATGAGAATGAGCTCATTCTCATCTCAGCCCTGAGGAAGTCATCAACATGGTTGACGAAACGTTGGCGAAAAAATTTATCTACACGGTCAAAACCAGAAGAAATAAACAAAGTCTTTTGCATTAAAATAAATAATATTTTTAGGGTAAACTTCTGTAATTTCGTATTAATGTGATTTCTGAGCTTGCATCTTCTTCACGAGTTCGACTATACTAGGACCAATATTGTTACTCAAAGCTACACGCAAATCATCACTAACTTTCAAACGATTCCTCGCCTTGTTTTTAATTACCAACAAAGCAGAAAATTCTTGTTCACATAAATAAGTTGTTGAGAAAACCATAAAATAGCGTAAGGCTATTTCTCGAGGTTTAGTACAAGAAATCGCTTCTTTACACCAAAACGGTTCAAGTGAATTCGGTTCAAAAGTATCCCTGCAGTTTCTGTCATCTTGGAATTCCTTCAGTAACTTCACCAGCTTTGATTTTTTACCTGATTTTCCCACAGCCTCAACTTTGTTTCAAAGGCTTGTTGTATATAGGAATACATTTTAGTGACAATCAGATTTTTACCCTGTAACTTTACATTCAGATCAAGTGTTTTATCTACCAAAAAGGCACAATCAACCCACCAGTTATTGTCATAATCAATTGGGTCACCTTTTTCTAACATGAAAGCTTGAATAGGGTCACGTAATTCAAAAAATCTTTCTAAAACTACTCCTCGACTGAGCCAACGAACTTCGGTGAAATAAGGCACTTTTCGACCAAATCTTGTCAAAACTGCCTGAACCTTCGGTGATTTAGTCCTCTGCTCCTTATAAAATTTACTATTTTAATTATAGTTTGAATGGTATGGTCCATTTTTACATGTTTGGATGCCAATGCTATAGGCTATCGCTTGTCTAGGCACGCGCTACCCTTGAAATTACTTATAAATGTAGTTTAGCATTTTAAAACTTCCGTAGAGGAATCGAGTGAAGTCTAAAAGCTCTAAAAAACATTATTCTTCTTTCTGTTACCGCGGGTCGTATCTTTGACATGTCTGATATATATATATGTTTAGTATTTGTTTCCGGAGTAGAGCTTTGGGGCTCCACTAAGCCATCGAATTCCTCTCGTGTCCAATCCTTACAGTCCAAAATCCTTCGTAAAATCCTCAATGCTCCTTATTTTGTTAAGAATAAACTCATCCATAACGACCTTAATGTCCCTTTTGTTGCTGATTTGGCCCAAACCCGGTATCTATCCTTTCATAACAAACTTCATTACCACTCAAACCCTCTAGTTTCAAACCTAGCTTCCTCTTCAATTCCCAATAATCCTCCGAGGCGTCTGAAAAGAAGATGGCCACGTGAACTCCTTACTTGAACTTTGATTTGAGTACTACCAGTAGGTAGTTTCTCTACTTGTCATTATCATGTCATTATATATCACTTAGCCTATTTACTTATTGTATTATTGTAATACAGTTGTAGATATCAATGAATAAATTATTATATTAGTATTTGTTTCAAACTCTAGTGTGTCTAGAACAACGTTGCAAGGCTGATTTAGCCGATATCAAACTCTACCTCCAAATAGTTTTCTCCAATAAAAGTTTCATCGTGAGGCTGGGTGAGCCCTATGATGGACCCTGATCTCCCTGGTCAATTATCTTCTGATATCATAATAAATAGTTAACTTATACTGTAGGTCTTAAATCATTAGTAGCATAACTAACATTACTATACATTTGCTTACAGATTCTCCTATAAGATGGATAACAAACCAAAGAAGAAGAAACGACCAGATAAGGCGGAAAGGGAGAAAGAGGGAATTCGTCGTATCTTCAAAGAAGAAGCCCAATCACACCTTCGGACGAGGATGTATTCTGAGGCGTTCGATTCTTACACGCAGGTAAGTTGATACGTTGTAGTCCAGGATCCCTGGTACATTTTTGCACTTGATTACTATCAAGCTGAATCTTCGTGTATAGCTTCGTTTCGATAAGACGCCCAACAATTTCCTTTGCGAAAATTCTCGATTGTGGTAGCTAACAGAGGTAGCAAGGATAAAATATGTTGATTTGATGATTCTCCAAAATTTAAGGATAACGTACCACGCATTTTGTAGGATAATATGACTGTTAAATTATATGAATATTAGCTTATGCCCGCGGCTTCGCTCGCGTGGAATTCGGCCTGCCACATAAAGTTTCGTGATAGATCATTTTAAATAAATGATTTAATGATTTTTTTTAAATATAAGTTACTCGTACATCCATAACTTCAGTTGTCTAACTTCAAAACAGACGGATTCTCTACAACCTTTGAACCCCCATTATATTAAAAGGGAAACCCTTGGGGTGGAACTATCAAAATTTCTTCCTTAAACTATACAAAGAACCTATCTACAAATTCAAGAGGCTAAGTTCCTGATTTGTCTTTAATTATGTACTATAACGGGGGAGGGGGTCACGCCCACGTGACCCCACATAAATCTGCCCTTGATGTAGCCTATAATGTATAACCTATTTTATTCAATAAGTTTCATCCAAATCCGTTCAGTATTTTTTGGGTGAATGAGTAACAAACATTCCCATTTATAATATTCGTAGGATATCAAAACAAATAGGGGCACGTGCCCCTCCCCCCTAAATACGCGCTTGCTATAGCCTATGTGTTATTATGCTGTATAACCTATATTACTGTAAAGTTTCATCCAAATCCGTTCAGTAGTTTTTGCGTGAAAGAGAGACTAACATACAAACTTTCGCATTTATAATATTAGTAAGATTAGTAGTATATCCAAACAAATAGTTTCACTCATGTTCTTTCTGATATTTTAACAACTATGATCATTTTATTTTCCTTTAATTATGTACTATAATGGATTCTCCACAGTTCCTATAAAACTGTCGGGGGGCACCTGCCCCCCTGCGCCCCCCTAAATCCGCGCTTGCTATAGCCCATGTGTTATTCTGATGTATAACCTATATTACTGTAAAGTTTCATCCAAATCCGTCCAGTAGTTTTTGCGTGAAAGAGAGACAAACATACAAACTTTCACATTTATATTAGTAAGATTAACCTCGATACATGTTGATCGATAACGAGGTCACCAAAAATGATTACTAACCAGCTGATTTTTTTTTTTTTTTTTACTTAGTTAAGATTTATATAATTTAACAGTAATATTATCCTACAAATTGCGTGGTACGTTATCCTTAAATTTTGGAGAATCATCAAATCGACATATTTTATCCTTGGTACCTCTGTTAGCTACCACAATCGAGAATTTTCGCAAAGGAAATTGTTGTGCGTCTCATCAAAACGAAGCTATTCACGAAGATTCAGCTTGATAGTAATCAAGTGCAAAAATGTACCAGGGATCCAGGGTTATATTTATTAGTTTTTATAACTATGCATTAATTAAAGTAACCGCTTTATTGGAAATAACCTGTTACATGGCTATTACTGTGGAACTATGTAGGAATCAGTTACTTCAATTTGTGAGTAATTAGTGAAGCATGTAACATCAACATGGATCTACTCTATCAATATTTATTTCAATTTACATCTATCATTATTATTATTGTACATATATATATTTTATTTAGTCAAAACTACTAGTTACTAGTTACTATCGAACAGTAATATTTTTTTTTATTGAATGATAATTATTGACCTTGATAATATATGTGGAAGAAAATGGTCCGGGTAGAGGTCAATGAATTTCTCTTAGAATTGGAGAAACACTTTATTGATTAGCCAACGTTTCGACCTACTTTATGGGTCTTCTTCAGGGCTATATGCAAAATACAGACAATTAAGAATAAAATTGGTACAAATATATTAAAACATAGTAAATATAAATAAACAAAAGTAAGGTGAATACAGGCAAATGATGAAGATGATAAAGATGTACAGTAAGGTAATTATGAAGGTTAAAATGTATGAGTGTATACTATAAACAACCAAGTGCCAAAAAGGTAGTGACCTACATCATGAAGAATAAAATAATAATAAAACAGAAAGTGTTGAAAAATAAAAAATAAGGTTATAAAGATAAAAAATAAAAACTGAATATAAAATAGGAATGTGAAGATGATAAAAATAATATGGGTAAATGTAGAAAATGGTAAGAATTACGAATTTTTTATTCTTAACTGTCTGTAGGTCAATACGTCAACAAAGTAGAAACGTTGGCTAATCAATAAAGTTTTTCTCCAATTCTACGAGAAATTCATTGTGACCTCTACTCGGACCACTTTCTTCCACTAATATTTTTTTATCATAATAATTAGAAAATGAATGGTTTACACGATGTGTAACCTGTTATTTTTACAGGAATAAAAATTTATGTAATACATTCTATTACTAATATCTATTACTATTAGCGGGTCTGTTTCGGAAATAGCATGCATTCGGTAATTATGATTACTTATATGAAATTACTCCATGTGTTTCAGAAATTTAACATGTAACCTAATTATAAATGCAGTTATAACCTTATAACAGTTATAACTTTTATCGATAACTGTTATAACCTAATAGAAATAAAAGAACATATGTTTGTATTTATGTATAACTAGCTTATGCCCGCGGCTTCGCTCGTGTAGAATTTGGTCTGCCACATAAAGTTTCGTGAAAGATCATTTTAAATAAATAATTTAATTATTTTTTTAAAATATAAGTTACTCGTACATCCAAAATTTCAGATGTCCAACTTCAAAACTGACGGATTCTATACAACCTTTGAACCCCTATTATATTAAAGGAGAAACCCTTGGGTAGAATTATCCAAATTTCTTCCTTAAACTGTACAAAGAACCTATCTACAAATTTCAAGTACTAAGTTCCTGATTTGCCTTTAATTATGTACTATAACGGAGGGGGAGGGATATGCCTTCGTGCCCTCACATAAATCTGCTCTTGGTGTAGCCTATGATCTATAACCTATTTTACTCAATAAGTTTCATTGAAATCCGTTCAGTAGTTTTTGCGTGAATGAGTAACAAACATAAAAACAATAGTTTCACTCATGTTCTTTCTGTTACTTTATCATCTATTATCATGTGATTTGCTTTTATTTATGTCCTATAATGGATTCTCCACAGTTCCTAAATAACATTCGGTGGGGTGGGGGGAGCACGTGCCCCCGTGCGCCCCCCTAAATCCGCGCTTGCTATAGCCTATGTGTTATTCTGATGTATGACCTATATCACTGTCAAGTTTCATCCAAATCCGTCCAGTAGTTTTTGCGTGAAAGAGAGACAAACATACAAACATTCACATTTATAACATTAGTAAGATTTAAAACACAAGAAATAACCAAGACAATTATAGATATACATTTTCAATTTGGAGGACAAAAATCAACATTATTCTTCAGGATCTGCTCAAATAAATCCCTATTTTCGTACCTCTTTCTACGAATATATTCACACAGGTACGAATCTGTCATCGTCCGGTCTGTACCGCATTCTCTCTTGTTCCTTCTCTTGAGAAATGACCAAAGAGATTCGATTCCTTGAATATGAGCTCCTGAGGTTACTTCATTTCATGTCCCTTGGAACAGAGTCTTTTTTTATGTATAAAGCTCTTATCTTGAGCATATTTAATGCTTGATTCTTGATTTTTAATTATTTTCACCAATTCTAAGTCATTCATTTTAATGACTGAGTAAATCATATTTACTATAAGTAAACTAAATGATTTTATCTTTCTTTACATTTTTATTTCTATTAGGTTATAACAGTTATCAATAAAAGTAACTGATACTAAATAACAGATATTAAAAAAAATAATCTGCATGCATTTTCCGAAACAGACCCCCTTAGATACGCACAAAATGCCTGTTGGAATGTTAATAAAAATAAAATTTATAAGTTATTTATTGGTTTTAAAACAATATAGTTAATTAAAATAACCGTTCAGTTAATTGGAAATAACCTGTTACATGGTTATTACTGTGGAACTATGTCGGAATCAGTTACTTCAATTAGTAAGCAATTAGTGAAGCATGTAACATCAACACAAGTGACGAACATCAAGATGCATCATCTCTATCAATATTTATGTCAATTTACATATTTATTATTATGCATGTATGTTTTATTTATAATCAATACATTATCATCGAACGGTACTATTTTTTAAAATATAATATTCTATTGAAATATGATTATATAACCACATGATTTATAACCTTTTATTTTTACATGAAAAAATAATTATCTACTACTTTCGAAATGGTATTTTTGTACTATAAAAAATGTTTATACTCGAAATGCCAACTTTCCAAAAGAACAAAATATACATATAATAAATATTTTACGGTTCACATGTAATTATTTTTTGTAACATTACATGCATTCTTCAAATTTTTAAAAATACTTAAGTGATTTAAAATTGAATCTGGCATATTTTATGGCTAATATTTTGCCGGTGAAATGAAATTGAAAGCGGTAACTAATAGTTTAAGATTTTCGAATTTACGAAGATAATCATGAAAAAGTTTTAATGTTCTCTCAGAATCGATTTAAATAGTTTTTGAACTTATTATCAAGCTGAAACTCTTCTTAATATTTCCCCAGGACCTTCGAATCGATAGTTGAATCACCGAACTATGAAATCGATCATTTAAATCATACGAATTTCACAAAAATACATGAACATCGTTCATAAAAAATTTATGTAAACTAATTTAAATATTATTAAGACATTGTTTTGCCAAAATAATGTATTTTCTATTGACAAAAATTATTTCACTCTACAATTCGATATCGATTAGTCGATAGTGGCAAGTGTCAAAACAAGGTGTAAGTTTTCACGGTTGCTAGGACGACCAGTGTTCTAGTTTTATCTATTTTTTTTGGTTTTTCAGAGTTGGAAAAGTTTAAAGGTAAGAAAATTTTATTTATATATTTAATATTAGAAAACATATTTTAACCCCAAAAAAATTTAAAACAAGTACATTATCTGTTATTAATATTTATTCTACTGCAAACTGTATTTGTTTAAAAAACATATATTATATATAATTTATTGATTTATTCATTGTACTATATATTGTACTAATGTCTTCCTAGAGAATTTTAGAATTTACTATAGAATTTTATGAATAGAAGTTCACAACCCATTTAGAATGAATATCAAAATTCTAATCCCATCATGATTTTATATATGTAAATATACTTTCTATATAGATATAAACATATAAACAATTAAACTAAAATAAGCCCAACTTTGCAATTGTTGAAATTATTGATCAAACTTACAAGAGCCACAAAGACCTCTTATTGCTAAATAAAAAAAATATGAAAGAAATTAAAATTTTCAATACGCTTTATTAATTTGTATCTAAATTAGTATATCAGAAAAACAATTATTTTGTTAAAATATTACCTAATTATGAAGAAGGTTATGGAGTTAGGCGCTACCTGGTGTTGGATTTTGAAACTAAGATAGTTCACATAGTAAACGATAGGTAGCACTTGGGTCGAAAAAAATTGAATGTATTAAGAATACCAATATAATGTGTCAGAAAAAAAAAGACAATAATTCATAATATTATTATATATGTTGTTAGTGATGCTATTCACTTGCTGATTATAAATGACTTTACTATTCAATTATAATGTTTGACCTTACATTCATCAATTTTATTCAATATTTTGACCTAGGCTACAGAATAAATTATAAGTGTAAATAAATAAAAAATATATAATAAAACGCAATAATGTTAAATTATAATATATAATTTATAATATAATATAATATATGCCCTATTTGAGCATCTGATATATATATATATATATATATATATATATATATATATATATATATATATATATATATATATACAAGTTACTGAAGGAATCCAGGAAGAACTCATTGAATTCCAAAATGACAGAAACTGCAAGATATATATATATATATATATATATATATATATATATATATATATATACAAGTTACTGAAGGAATCCAGGAAGAACTCATTGAATTCCAAAATGACAGAAACTGCAAGATATATATATATATCTTATATATATATGTATATATATAAGATATATATATCTTATATATATATATATATATATATATATATATTTATATATATATATATATATATATATATATATATATATATATATACGATGGAAGAATGAGTATCTTTCACTAGAGTAAAATATGGTATTTATATATATATATATATATATATATATATATATATATATATATATATATATATATATATATGTATATATATATAAAATAAAAGTGGTTTCAGATTACTAACCCAATACAACAGAATGTCTCTGGCCAACCTCGCCCGGGTCGCTCGTGACACGGAACTCCTCCAGAGCTACCTCCGGGTGGCGGATGAACAAGAACAGCAGCCTCCTCCGGAACCGAAGCAGAGGAAGGATTCTGTCGCTACCAAGCCCAAGGAATCCGTCGTACACGTAAGGATATATTATAATAATAGATATTACATTTAGGTTCTTCTTCTTCTTTCCTGGCTCTACAAACCATCAATGAGCCTTGGCTTCCTCGATACGCCAGTCCTCCCCCGTTGTCCGTATATTATCCGTAAAATCTTCCCTTAAAAATTTAGAGTGATTTTTCATCGGTTTTAATTATAACCCGGGCTTGTTAACCGTATAGAACAGGAGTTCACAACCTTTTCTTGGTCAGGGGCCACTTTTATATTATTCTTGTTAGCAGAGACCACTATGTATGTACAATAAAAATAAACTGTAGTAATCTAACTCAAACTTTAATTAAAAACTCAATAGAAAATTATATAAAGAGAAATAATATTATTTTTAAATATTTTTATTTTTGAAGAGAAAAGATATGCCAAAGACCCGGGTTCGAATCCCGACTTTGGGCATATCTTTTCTCTTCAAAAATAAAAATAACAATCAAAAAATAAAATAAAATAAATAATATTCTTTTAGGCTTCCACGACCACTATTATAATGAGCCTGAGGTGAGATGAGAATGAGCTCATTCTCATCTCAGCCCTGAGGAAGTCAGCAGCATGGTTGTCGAAACGTTGGCGAAAAAATTTATCTACACGGTCAAAATCAGAAGAAATAAACAAAGTCTTTTGTATTAAAATAAATAATATTTTTAGGGTAAACTTCTGTAATTTCTTATTAATGTGATTTCTGAGCTTGCATCTTCTTCACCAGTTCGACTATACTAGGACCAATATTGTTACTCAAAGCTACACGCAAATCATCACTTACTTTCAAACGATTCCTCGCCTTGTTTTTAATTACCAACAAAGCAGAAGACTCTTGTTCACATAAATAAGTTGTTGAGAAAACCATAAAATAGCGTAAGGCTATTTCTCGAGGTTTAGTATAAGAAATTGTTTTTTTACACCAAAACGGTTCAAGTGAATTCGATTCAAAAACATCCTTGCAGTTTCTGTCATTTTGGAATTCAATGAGTTCTTCCTGGATTCCTTCAGTAACTTCACCAGCGTCCGTGCTTTTGTCTTAATGGCCGCCTAATTAAGACATTTCGACCACAGTGCAACGGCTAAATTTAAAATCATTCGCGGACCATATTTAATATCATACGTGGTTGAGCGTGACCAAGGACAAGTCACCTCCTTGCAGAACCGTTGCCCATGAAACAGTGCAGTCTCTACCTTGTACTGAACCCAGACCCTTCACTATTGTAGTGGTACAGGTTTTTCAGGTTGAGATATATACAGCATAAAATATTCATTCTTCATCTTTACTTTTATTCTAAAGATCGGTCTAGATAACTATATTCTGACAACTTCGTAAACGATCTCCCCACAAGGACGGCTGCGCGTAGAGAAGTCACACCTAGCTTCGCAACCTAGCTCGCTTTACTCGTCATACTAATATCTAGTCTTCTTAACTCCAAAAGATAAATTTAATTACTACTTGAATAATTACAAAGTAGAAGTCTTCAATAAGGACATCAAATCGATACTTTTATCTTGTGACATATGCGGTTATCTTCATCCTAAGGCGTATTTTTTTGAAAAGAAATAGGACAGAGATAAGAGCATTTCTAGACTCAATAGCTGCATTTGACACGATGCCAAGATACGAAATATATGAATATGAAATGCGGAATGCCCACGAATGCATTCCAGGAAACTAGAGGAAATAATATTTAAAATTTAAACCGAGACTCGTATTATTTTTTTTTCAGAATAATGTAAGTAGGAAAAAAGAAAAATTTCAAATCTTTATTCTAATATTTCAATTTGTAATTCAAGTTAGTGCCTGTGGAAGAAGGGGCTCCTAATAATAATTCGCTAACCTTCTATCCGAGCGATTTTGCCGGTTGTGAATTCAATAAATAGTTTAACCTAATAGTTTGATTTGGGTGACAATTTCCCCAATCAAATATAATTGAAGCAATAAAAGGAAAGAAAAGAAATTCATCAAGTAAATACAAATAAAAAACATCCAAAAATGAGTAAATCATAAATATATAATGTAAAAATAGAAAAAGAACAATTATAAAAATATTAATGTGCACAAGTAAACCTAAGAAAATACAAAGAAAGTTATTTAAAAGTAAATAAAAAAAAATGTTATGAAAAAAAGAAATTGCACAAAGCTATTTATCTACAATTATTTACATAAAAAATTAATTAACTTATTTACTAAAGAGAGATGAGTCTTAAGACAAAAATATTACTGGTCTGTGAATCAATGAAAAACTGAGAAATGAACTGAGTTCTTGAAAAGTGTTGAGTTCTTGATAGCGATGACTTGATGATTCGAAATGATGATAAGTAGAAAAATTAAATGTCTCTTACCGGTAAGTCCAAAATTAGATCAAAATAGCGAGAAGTTTTCCTGGTGAGAGTTGACAAAATTCAAGATGAAGAAGATATGAAAGTGATGAAGAAGTGGCGACAAAATCAAGTGTAGAGTAGCAAGCAACCTTCTCACAGGGCAACTGTCTTGAGGCTCATCTTGTTTTGTTTTTGCGAACATTACACTTAATATTTAAACATATGTTTTTAAAATTACTCTCTGAATTCTTTTGTTTCCTTTTAATAAATTTTATTAAAACATCTGGCTTTTAATGCAATAAAATATTGGTTTGGAAATAAAACAAAAAAAAACAATAATAAAATAAAATAAATAAAAATAACTATTGATACCCGACAGTGCCTATTTTTATATATAATATAATTATAATTTATATAAAAAAATATAATTTATAACATATTTATATACATATATAATATACATATTATAAAACAAAGTCCTCGGTCGCGTTTGTTCGCGGTAAACTCTATAACTACTGCACGGATTTTCATTCTGTTTTCACCAATAGAACGACGTTTCAGGCTACTTCAACACTTACTATACAAACGCTCTAAGCTCCCAATTAACTACAAAAGACTCATCTAGATGACCATCATACGACCTATTTGGACTTACGGAGTAGAGCTATGGGGCTCCACTAACCCATCGAATTCCTCTCGTATCCAATCCCTAGAATCCAAAATCCTTCGTAAAATCCTCAATGCTCCTTATTTTGTTAAGAATAAACTCATCCATAACGACCTTAATGTCCCTTTTGTTGCTGATTTGGCCCGAACCCGGTATCTATCCTTTCATAGCAAACTTCATTCCCACTCAAACCCTCTAGTTTCAAACCTAGCTTCCTCTACAATTCCCGATAATCCTCCGAGGCGTCTGAAAAGAAGATGGCCACGTGACCTTCTTATTTGAACTTTGATTTGAGTACTACCAGTGGGCAGTTTCTCTACTTGTCATTCTCATATCATTATGTAACACGCATTCTATTTACTTGTTGTATAATTGTAATAGAGTTGTAAATATCAATAAATAAATTTAAAAAAAAAAAAAAAAAAAGGTTTTCACCAATAGATAGAGTGATTCACCAGGAAGGTTCAGGTATATAATTTGTAGAGGTTTTGTGTAAGTGGGTTGGAATATCGATGGGTTTAACCGAAGACGCTGCCTAATCCCGTGCAATTATCTAACGTGCAAGATAGGTACGAAAATAAATTCGTATATAAAGAAATGTTTTGCTTTGTTTTTATTTTATAATTTCTATATAAGAAAGTATAGAGAAGGGAAAAAAATTAGCTGAGAAGGGAAAAGGAAAATCAAAATTCCCAAAGAAGCCTAACCAATGATATTCACGTGGTCCTTAGTGGCCAGTACGTGATAAAAAAAAAATATATACATTAGACAGACAGATTATGTAGGCATAATATACGTTAGTACCCGAGCAAAGCTGGGGTGGGTCGCTAGTATATAATATAATATAATTTATATAAAAAAATATAATATGTTAGTATTTATTATTTCACCTTATTTTTAAAATAAAATATTACATTTTTAAAATATTAAAATATTACACGATAACTAAAAATCTTTTTACATAATAGAATGAAATGTGATAATTAAAAAATTTAGTTAAATAACCGTTCGAGACTTGGACCGAGAATGTCATGATGGAGGAAAGTGCTCGATAAACGGTTCAAGAGCAAAAGCAGATTCGAAATTTAAAGATACAAAATGAACACGAAACAATCCAAGGGGGAAATTATTCTATGAAGAATTATGCTACAGTGGGAATCCTAAATTTTGTCGATCCGGTTAAAATGAGTATAGGGATCTTTAACCTGACATTACATCGGCTAGGGACTGTCATTTTACGTTCCCTCCGAAGGACGGAATAACTACTTATTTATTACGCCATTAAAAAATCGTAAAGACATCTGCGATCCTAAGGGTGCACCTACATTTGATCCGATGGGATGCGACGCGATCCTTTTCTATCACATAGGATGGTGGGCTGAAAAAACAAATAACTGAAAAAGGCAGTGAGTGCCTACACTGGATCAGATCCGAGATGATTCTATTCTTTTCAATCCGATAGTGAAACTAGTCACTGCCTTCCGAATAAAATAGTATTAATTTTATTCTTTTATTTCTTATGTTTTATATATATATATATATATATATATATATATATATATATATATATATATATTATAGTGAAATATAAATATATTAAAAATAATTAATAAATAATCTTAATTTTATAAATTTAAAGAACCAAATGTTATAACAATGAGCTAATATTACTATATTACAATATTTTTGTCTTGCTGTATGACTATAAATAAATAATTTAGTTGTTTTTCAATAAAAAAAATAGAATTTATTGTTTTTTTTATATATTCGTATTTTATATAATGATTTAATTTTCTCGATTGTGATAATATTTATTTCTTTGATGACGCAATCAAGGCTCTTTTCGAAATAATTCAATGAGTAATTCTTTTCAGTCTATTTTGTTGTTAATCTTTGCAAACGAGTATAAAAAATCAGAAAAGCCTTTACCTCCCAGTGTTGCCAACTGTTTAACAAATAAATTAAACATTAAGACGATAATTTTATCAAAAGTTAATGTTTCCAATTTTCTTTGACGAATTAAAATTTTATGTAGGTATATTTTTTATGTACATTTTTGATAGATTTAATTTTATTCAACGGAAAAATAACCTTCGCTACTATATTTAATGGTTCATGAAGATTAGTAATAAAATATTTTAATGAGAATTGAGAATATTTAATTTTGATTTATGACGAATACTTATATAATAGTTAATTATCAAATTAAAATGTATATTTTTTAATAAACATTTTAGACAATAAAGATTAGGCTGCCACACATGGTAACGGCTGGCTTATCGGATTGAAAACTAATGATTTTGAAATGTGAAAATCGCACCTGATCGTACAGTATCGCATCGGATCCAATGTAGGCGCTTCCGTATAAATAAACTATTTTGATTCCACGAGCGACTAAATCGGTCGGATAAAAGTGGATCGGATCGGAGCGGATCCAATGTAGCCACTCTCGATATATTTCAGTCATTTGGTTTGCTTCCGAATTCTGATCGTATCGCATCGGACCCAATGTAGGTGCACCCTAAGGATGTAAACCCGCGACCTGGTGAATAGAAGGAAACTTGGGTGTATGATTTGGATCGAAGCTCCCGGCCAGTCGGTAACGCCTGCTGGAGGAAGAGAACGCAGGTGATATTGAGTTAGTAAACAAATCAATTTATTTCAGAGCGATGTTTTCGAGTTAGGTTACTTCACTCTAAGAGGCCTCGCGGCCCGCCCCAAAGGTTAATATGGTTATTGGTACCGTATCATTATTAATCTTCTTATTAAAGGTACATAAGTTACTAAAGTGTATCAAAGTAAGGGAAATATTGTTATGGAATGTCGGAGATGTTACCTAATAATACAATAAGGCAAGAAGAAAAGTTAATAAAAATGTTTCCACCTTACCTGTTAACTATTAAAAACCTCAGCGGAGTTGTTGTTTGTTCATTCAAAGTCACTTTATGCTGCTATGGCTAATCGGACGATGCTACAGTGGGAGCTCTAAATTTTGCCTATCCAGTTTTAATTAGGATAGGGATTTTTAACGAGTACATGACATCGTACAGGCTCGGGACACTCTTTTAACGTACCTTCCGAAGGGCGGCGTTACTAAGGATTTTTACTCCCTTTAAAAAATCCTAGGACCAGCTGCCGAGCTACGAACCCGCGATCTTGGCCTTAGTAGTTAATTACGCTTATTACTAGACCACAGATCCCTCCAGCGGAGTAGCAAAGTGTGGATAGTGCTTCCAAATTTTTCAACATAAATATAGAATTAATAAAATCTTGGAATGATTTTGTCAATCTAACCGTGGACCTTTATCTTATAAAAATACAAATATCCATTTAATTGTGCTACAGCGGGTACTCGCAATGTTATTCCAGAGATTGCAGTACAGTTTAGTTAGTTCTTATTTGTGCCCCCAGATTGAGACTATTAAAATATGAGTATTGTTTTGAGGTATTGTAGATTATTATTTTTTTTTAAGGTTATTTATAGATTTTTTAAAAATTTGTTTATTGATATTTACAACTGTATTACAATAATACAACAAGTAAATAGGATAAGTGATACATAGTGACAAGTAGAGAAACTACCAACTGGTAATACTCAAATCACAAGTTCAACTAAGAAGGTCACGTGGCCATCTTCTTTTCAGACGCTTCGGAGGATTATCGGGAATGGAAGAGCAAGCTAGGTTTGAAACTAGAGGGTTTGAGTGGGAATGAAGTTTGCTATGAAAGGATAGATACCGGGTTCGGGCCAAATCAGCAACAAAAGGGACATTAAGGTCGTTATGGATGACTTTATTCTTAACAAAATAAGGAGCATTGAGTATTTTACGAAGGATTTTGGATTGTAAGGATTGGATACGAGAGGAATTCGATGGCTTAGTGGAGCCCCAAAGCTCTACTCCGTAAGTCCAAATAGGTCGTGTAGATCAGGGGTTCCCAAACGTTTTTGTACCACGCCCCCCTTTTGTTGAAATGAAAGCTTCTCGCGCCCCTCCAATAAATACAATAAATTGTGTAGGCCTAGGAACAAAACAAAAACAAATAAGTATTACATTGAAAAAAAAAACCATTTATTTATACTGCCATAAGGTACAACAATATCAGTTTTCATAAAATACGAAAATTATTAATAAGAGAAAATAGATTAGGTTGGTTAGTGAGATGGATGGGCTTCCATTTTTCTTACTAGTATGCCTATTCGTGCTGAACTTTAGTAAGTGCACAACGAAAGTCACAAGCAACATCAAGTTCATTCCGATACTTTGTTTTAATTGCCACAAGTGTTGAAAATGCTTTTTCGCAAAACTAGGTTCTTGAAAAAGGCAAATATAAACGAAAAGCTTCCCGTAGGATACACTTGAAATATTTTAACACAATTGTAAATATAATTTTCTAAACATCATGGTTAATTTAGAATTTTAGAAAGACTACTTAAATTTAATTTAATGTTCAACTTATCTCGCGCTCCCCCTGACATGCCATATGTAGCTGAGTCTTTTGTATAGTATAGATTAAAAATATTGTTTATTAGAAAAATACTTTGAGTTTATTACTCTGCATTCTTTGAATTGCTGGAATAAGTTGTCGATTTTTGTATTTTTAATTCGATGCATTCCAGATTTTCTATTTAAATTCTAAAACAGTGCTATATTTTGTGTAAGGTCTTAAAGAAGCCGGGATTTTTGATAAGCCAAATTTTAAAAATATTTATAATTTAACTGATTGCAGCTCGTCGTTTCAGGCTAATTCAAAACTTATTAGACAAACGCTCTAAGCTCCCAATTAATTACAAAAGACTCATCTACATGACAGTAATCAGACCTGTCTGGACTTACGGAGTAGAGCTTTGGGGCTCCACTAAGTCATTCTATTCCCCTCGTAATCGATCCTTACAATCCAAAATCTTTCGTAAAATGCTCAATGATCCTTATTTTGTTAAGAATAAAGTCATCCATAACGACCTTAATGTCCCTTTTGTTGATGTCCTGGCCCGAATCCGATAAAAAGAATAGATGGGGGTTCCGTGGTTCGTTGCTAGGCAACGCCTATAAAATATTGCATCAATAAAAACTGTTTTATATAATAGAGAGATATATAAATAACAATACTAAATAATAAATAACTTGGAAATTCGGAGGGAAAGATGTATTAGGGTGTCAATTCGTCGACGTTGCCATGACAACGGCCCCAAGCCTTACACACACTGACAGAACTAGACGCCTTTCTCATCTAAAAGGGTTCCTCTATTAAGGAAAGTGCTGAATCTTCTCATCTATGTCCCCGACATGTGATATTTACTACAGATATATGATAAAATGGCTTTTAGCCGCTACATTCCCAGAGTATTTCTACGCCAGCTGTAAATATTGTTACGGGCTACTGGGTATTAAAATGAATTAAACAATGCCTTAATTAAAGATATTAATATATATTAACAAAATGATAAAAAGGATACAATTAAACTATTAACAATTAAATTATTGAACTAATATAAATTTACAGTAACACTATTCTAAATATTTATTATAACCTATGCCTGTTTAATTATTACAATAATATAAGACTAATTCTAGATAGCTTAACTAGTTACAATAGTTTCTATGAATATACATATTACACTACAATTTATAACTAATAATTAACACTTACAGTTCACTAGTCCACCGACCGTAAGATTCTCCAAGTATGACAAACTGACACACAGTTACAAACAGAAACAGTTTATTACACTCGCGAGACTGTCACAGTTCACTGATACACTTAGTACACGGGCCGGTTCAACACTGACTAGTTTATCACACTGACACTCACTTATCACAGATCTTCAACTCTCAGACTAAGACTGACTCACTCGAGGCAAGGGAGGTATTTAAATAGGCAAGGCCGAACATTCTAGAACACGGAAGGGGCGAGGCAATACTGGAATCTTCTTAATCCTTTTCCGACAAAAGGAGATGATCTAGAAGGTCCTAATCCTATTTTAACTTCTCCCGCCGACGGATTTAAGCCGCTAATCCTTTGCTTCCTGTGACCATAACAATATTAATATATAATTAAGGTGAAATTTTGTTAACATTACATCAATTACATCATAGTTATAAAAAAAAACCTGTACCACTACAACCCGATCTGAGGTTCAGTACATGGTAGAGACTGTACTGTTTCATGGACAACTGTTCTGCAAGGACATGACTTGTCCTAGGTCACGCTCAACGGTCAGATTCCCCCCTCCCCTTATTTTGGGTACCCTATTTTTATATCTTATAGAGACTTGGTGAGCCCCAGGATGGTCCTAGATCCTATATGAACCATCTCCGGCTGCAAACAGACTAAATAAAAGTCTTCGCTGCAGCGGAGTTTGAACCAGGATTTCCGGCATGGCAACTCAGTGCTCTACCACTGAGCCACTCCGCTCCCGTCATACATAGTTACATCATAGTTATAGAGTATTTTAAAGTACTAGGAAATATTTAATCTGAGACATTTATTCGTTGGGCCCATTAAAGTAAATTAAAAAATCCAAGAGTCTTATTATTCCTGTTTTTACACTTTTTGATACATTTGAATTTTTTGTGAAGAAACTGTCTATTTTCAAAAGCGAGTTATAAGTGTTAAGAAATCACTTAATTAAAATTATCATTTAAATAAACCAGAAAAATAGGAAACCTGAACCGCTACAACTCATGTTGGGTTAAGTACATGGTAGAGACTGGAGTGTTTCTAGGACCAGGGTTTTGCAGGATATGTCAGAGATTACCCTCGCCATCAGGTTTTTCCCCAAGGAGTTTTTTCTTCCTCGTCTTCATAACATTCTCGTTTGTATTTATCTACATATAACTTATTTATTTTTCTTAGAATTGAGGGAGTGGAGTGGCTCAGTGGTAGAGCACTGAGTTTCCATGCCGGAAATCCTGGTTCAAATCCAGCTGCGGGCAAGACTTTTATTTGGTCTGTTTTCGGGGGGAGATGGATCATATGAGATGTGGGACCCTCCTGGGGCTCACCCAGCCTCTATAAAATATTATAAAAATAGAGCACCCAAAATAAGGGGGAAAACCTGGTGGTTGAGCGTGACCTAGGACAAGCCACCTTCTCGCAGAACTGTTGTCCATGAAACAGTCTCTACCATGTACTGAACCCCAGACTCGTTCACGGGTCCTAGTGGTACAGTTTTTTTTTTTTTTAGAATTATATTATACATTGTAAAGGAGATAGTTGGGGGGTGCAGTAAAAAAAAACACTGAATAAGTAATAAACTTATAATTTTGTGCCGACGTTTCGACCTACAGTGTAGGTCATCTTCAGGGCTATGAGAGAGAAACACACAGAACAAAAAATTTAAAAAATTTACAGTAACAATAATATGGTGACAAGTAATGTAGACAATTAAAATAGTGGCAGATATGAAGATGAAAGATAACGAATATTGAAAAAGTGACAGAATATAATAAAATTAAGATATAGACAGATTTAAAAAAATTAATGATAATGAAAAGAGATTAAAATAGTGACAGATATAATAAAATTAAGATAAAGACAGATATAACAAAATTAATGGTAATGAAAAGAAAATGAAACTAATGACAGATATAATAAAATAAGACAGATTTAATAAAATTAATGAAAATGAGCAGAAATTATATGGTAAATTATAAATAACGCATATAGAATAAAATACAGAAAATAAATGTACAGAAAGGATAGTAAAGTAAAAATAATATAAAGAATATTCTCATTTTGTATCTTTGGTTTACCTCTTCCTTTTTGATTTTCCTTTATATTATTTTTACTTTACTATCCTTTCTCTACATTTATTTTCTGTATTTTATTTTATATGCGTTATTTATAATTTCTGCTCATTTTCTTTAATTTTATTAAATCTGTCTTATTTTATTATATCTGTCATTATTTTCATTTTCTTTTCATTACCATTAATTTTGTTATATCTGTCTTTATCTTAATTTTATTATATCTTTCACTATTTTAATCTCTTTTCATTATCATTAATTTTTTTAAATCTGTTTATATCTTAATTTTATTATATTCTGTCAGTTTTTCAATATTCGTTATCTTTCATCTTCATATCTGCCACTATTTTAATTGTCTACATTACTTGTCACCATATTATTGTTACTGTACATTTTTTATATTTTTTGTTCTGTGTGTTTCTCTCTTATAGCCCTGAAGATGACCTACACTGTAGGTAGAAACGTCGGCACATAATTATAAGTTTATTACTTATTCAGTGTTTTTTTTTACTGCACCCCCCAACTATCTCCTTTACATTAGATCATCCAGTCAACTATTTTCATCTCATATATTATACATTATATACTTCAATTATTTATTAATTATATAGAATACTTGAAATATTGTATATATGTATTTACCTAACTTATATACTTCTTAGAATGCAGATTAAACTCTTCGGAGTAGTTCTAGAAATATTTTCAGCATTCATTATTACCCTTTTTAAGGGTACTTTAGTCTGCAGAAGAAAGCCATTGGGTGTACTTAACATTTTCATCATCCATTATAGAAAGAGGACGGTCTGAATATTCCACAAATTTCATCTTCTTAAGATGAGATATTAAACGATTAAAGTTCTTATCAAAGTAAAACTTTCGGAATAAACAATCACTTAGTAAGATCATCCGCTCTTTCTATTTGAGGCAATTTTCCTTGTTTGTAATCGCAAAGAGATGAAGAGATCTTTCAAAAACAAGGAACTTATTTTTTTCTGAAATAAAAAAAAAACCTGTACCACTACAATCCGTGAAGGTTCTGGGGTTCAGTACAAGGTAGAGACTGTACTGTTTCATGGGCAACGGTTCTGCAAGGAGGTGACTTGTCCTAGATCACGCTCAACCGCCGGATTTCCCTCCTTATTTTTGGTACCACAATTTTTATAATATTATATAGAGGCTGGGTGAGCCACAGGAGGGTTTCTAGATCCTATAAGATCCACCTCCCGCTGCAAACAGACTAAATAAAAGTCTTGTCCGCAGCGGGATTTGAACCAGGATTTCCGGCATGGCAACTCAGTGCTCTACCACTGAGCCACTCCACTCCCTTTTTTCTGAAACAGAATAGTTAAATTTTTGTATGTTTGCTTATTTAACGTCACATTATGCTACTATTGCTAATGGAACATTGCTACAGTGGGAGTTAATAATTAGGTTAGGTAATTTTAACAAGTGATCTGACACCGCATAGGCTAGGGACTAGTGGAGGGGTCAAAATAACGTCGCAGTCTAAAATAACGTGTTATTGGAAAATAACGGTTACTGTCATAACGTGTTACCTAAACGAGCCCGTTATTGGAAATAAGTCTTTTATCGTTTCACTCGCCAATAACGAAATAGCTTCAACATGATTTTAATAAGAGCTGAAGGCCGAGGCGTTATCCAAGTGGCTCCATCTACGTTATCTTAAACGTTATTGGAACTAGGTTATTGCTAGGGATCTGGATTTTCTGGGGAATATAGAAGGATTTCATTCACGATTAATGATTGAAAAATTAAAAAAAAAATTAAACTTTGCTAATTCGCACAAAAATATGGAATAAATATCAATTAAATATGTTTTTAAAGCTTAAAATTGACTTAGACGTTATCGAAGTGGCTCCATCTACGTTATCTTAAACGTTATTGGAACTAGGTTATTGCTAGGGATCTGGTTTTTCTGGGGAATATAGAAGGATTTCATTCAAAATTAATGATTGAGAAATTAACAAAAAAATTAAACTTTGCTAATTCGTACAAAAATATGGAATAAATATCAATTAAATATGTTTTTAAAGCTTAAAACTGCCTTAGACGTTATCGAAGTGGCTCCATCTACGTTATCTTAAACGTTATCGGAATTAGGTTATTGCTAGGAATCTGCTTTTTCTATGGAATATACAAAGCTTTCATTAACAATTAATGATTGAAAAATTAAAAAAAAAATTAAACTTTGCTAATTTTTTTTTTTAGCAATGAGCCATTATGGGCTACGTTTCCACTCTCACATAAATTTATCTGTTAGATATATTATTTTCTTCAATGAAATAAAACGTTACTCAAATAACGTGTTACTGGAACACGTTATTACATGATAGCAGTTATGCAATAACGAGTTACTAAGATTTCACTGTTTAGCCCATCACTACTAGGGACCAATATTTCATGTCAACTCAAAAGGACGAGATAAGCAAGCGATTTTTCCTTCCTATTAAAATTCTAATGCCACCTGCGGGCTGCGAACCCGTGACCGTGAAGGCTGTTACGCTAACCACTACATCACAGGTGACCCATTTTTTCTTGTTTTTGGTCGACTTGGGACTATTACATAAGCTGTCACAGATAAATTATTTGAATCCTTCTAAATATCCAGAGCCTGCATTGTTCAACAGTTGATCCATATCCCAATATCAAATGCTTCCCCATCCTTATAATAGGGAATGTTTATAGTTTTAAATTACGTAAATAGACTGTAGCATCTTCAGTATATCTCTATAATATTCTTATTTCTTTTATTTATTTGTTAGTTGTTATAATTTTTAAATATTTTTATTTGAAAAAAAAAGATATGTCCAGGATTCGAACTCTGGTCTCCCATGTATCCGTCGTGGTACCCTACCAACTGAGCCATCCTGGTTCGCATATCGGCCAGACACATCCTTTTTCCTCACTGATCCCATATCCTCGTGTTCTCGCGATTCGCGATGAATACAGAGGGAGAATGTTCATTTGAACATTACTGTATTGAACAATAAAATAAAAGAAAGAAATTATAATAATATATAGTAACGTAAGTCAACAAGATCCAAATTAAAGTAATCTTCAAATGAACATTTCCCCCTGGATACATCGCAAATCGCGAGAACACGGGGATATGGGATCAGTGAAGAGAAAGGATATGCCTGACCGAGAGCCGAACCAGGATGGCCCAGATGGTAGAGTACCATGACGGAAACATGGGAAACCCGGGTTCGAATCCCGGACCTGGACATATCTTTTCTTTTCAAATAAAAATATTTAAAAAATATAATATTCTTAGTTCACTCTCCTACCCCTTCCAATGCTGACTGAAAGAATACATTTCAAAACCTCCAGTTCTTGAAACGCTTTGAAGATTTTACGCAAAGCAAAAAACAGAAAAAAATAATTTATTTTGGCTATATATCTCTAGTTCTGTAGGATTTTATATTTTCTTTAAAATACTCCTCAAAATCGTAAACCGTCTATGCTTGTTGGACTTAAACTATTATAAATGTAAACACTTTTTAATCCTCATTCAAACAAAAATGTCTGTTTACCTCTGTAACGTTTCGATATTTGGAAATAATCCGATACTAGTATGTTTTAGGGCCTGATGACATCAGCGCGCTCAGGTGTCACTTACTTCAACTATTTGCACCGTGTCAGGTTATGCTGCCTGCAATTTATTTCAAATAGTATTGCCTTTCATTATCACAGAACAGATTTTTAGGAAATTAAATAAATGAGAAACATGCGAATACAAAATAAAACTAGAAAATATGAAACATTTATTACAAGCAATGTTCATTAAAAACAACAATATCTTCAGGAACTTTAACTATGAAACACTCTTTTGTTTATCTACACATTCCTCCAAATATCCACTGCTGAGGCAAAATCCGTCCTGTGTTGTTTTTTCTTCTACTATTTAGACTTTCGTCAATTTCTACATACATCCCTGGACCTCCAATAGTTGTCGAACTTCTCTCTAATTTAAAAGCACACACTTCTCTCATATAATTAGAATAATCAATCACTGTAGAATGAGACATGTTGAGCTGTTCGTCACAAAACTTTATTGAAGTCAGTCCCTCCTGAAGAAATAGCAGAGCTGACTTTTCATCAGACACCGTGCGAAAAATCTTCATTAAATTCCAACTCATATTGTCAAAATAATATGAAAACACGTCCATGTTCACTTGACACAAACAATAACAAAGGACTAAGAAAGGTTACAATAACAGTAGGAGATGGTTAAGAAAAGTGACACCTGAGCGCGCTGATGTCAACAGGCCCTAAAACATACTAGTACCAATAATTCAGTATTTAAGATGACGAAGCATGATTTTCATGTAATTTTGTTTTACGAGCTTATATTCACTTGGAATGGGCCCTAAACGAAATATCAACGTGGGTGCAATGTAGAACGGCGGTTTCAGAAATTTCGAGAGGGAGGCTTAAGTCTTAAGAAGTTCTGTCCTTAATGACGATGTTCTCCAAGTTTTGGTGGAAGAAAATCCCAGAACTTTTTGAACAACCTTGAAAGTTTGCGCGGTCTTTTTTTGTCTTTAAAGCTCAAGTCTTCCTTGACGATTACTGAATCTTATTACACTGTATGATCCTAATAACATATACTTTTACGGTTTAATCCTCTTCATAGCCCAGATACGAGCACGGTAAGCAGCAGGCATGGTCCCTGACGAAGGAGTTGAAGCTGAAGAAACGCCCCCGGAGAAGGAAACAAGAAGAACTGTACACGGACAAGGATCGGGCCGCTGCGGTCAACATGGGTTCAAGGTCAGCCATACGTGTGTATATATATATATATATATATATATATATATATATATATAAACATATATGTAGTTTCATGTTTAATTAAGTAAATAAGAAAGAATCTTCCTCAGCTTAAACCTTGCAATGTCTGAAAGTTTATTAAAGCAAATAGAAGGTTTGGTTTTTTAAATATAAAAATGGACAGCATCGCTTAAAAAAATATAACAAGCTTTCCAATATTTCGATTTGAGAACATTCACATGACATTTTTTTCTTTATTTTATAAAACAATCTTAAAATAAATAAAAAATAGGAAGTCATGGGGAGTGCCAACAGAGATGAAAACTCAAAACATAGAAATGACTGTATTATTTTTTTGAATTTCTAAATCAAAAATTTTAGTTTTTATCATATTATTCTGTAACCTTTTGAATTCTAATAATAGATTTTCTTGATGACTTGTTGGTCTCTTGTGATGCTTATCTGATTCATCTTATCAAGCATTTTTTGTTCCTAAAGCCTGTTTTTAGGGCATGAATGTGTACATTTTATTTTATTTTATTATAATAAAATAAAATAAAATGTACACATTTTAGTAAATAATAATAATAATACTAATAATTATTAGTATTATTATTATTATTTACTTTACTTTATTATTATTATTACCGCATTAATTTCTTTCTGTTACCGCAAGTATATATTTTTCCGCATGTATATATTTATTTATTTTATTTTGTTTATATTATTGTTTTGTTATGGAATGACTGTAAGCTACACAGCACTATTACTTGTTGCCCATAAGTGGCAGATTGTAATATTTCAATAAAGTGTTAATGTAAAAAAAAAAAAAAAAAAAACCTGTTTTACTACAATACAAGCCCGTACCCAGGAAAACATTTCGGGGGGGGGTCAGGTCAGGTTCGAGGATGTTAATAATGGTATTCTCATCATTATCATGATAATTTTTAAAATTTGGATAAATTTGCCCATATAAACTATTATTGGATGATGAATGATTTAAATGCAATACGCAACAATAATAATACTTCAATTCTTGATTTTCAATACGATTGTTAATTATTGTGAAGCTGTTGGAGGACATTTTAAGCAAATATAAATTTAAGTATGCTTGCTGCAATGCATGATGATGTAAAATTTGTGGATCCTCTGTTGTGTGTGTTGTTTTTAATTTAATTTGCACTTTTTTAACCTAGTATTAATTTTTAATACTAACTAAATTTCGGGATTTCGGGGGGGGGGATTTGACCCCCTGACCTCCTCCCCCACCTTGGCTACGGCCTTGCTACAATACAATGCAGTAATACTTATATGGCCTTTGAACTGTAAGATATAACAATAAAGAAATAAAAAGAGTGAATTGGGTGAATAAATTTAGTTTAAAATTCATCCTCACTGTTTGGAAGAAGACTTGGACAACATTCCTTCACACACTGCAGTAGCTTCTTAATTTAACTTGCTACTCAAGGTCCCAGGGTGAACAACATTTCGAATGTCCGGATGTTGAGGGTCAAAGAAGAAAAAGGACATTTATTTTTTCCAAAGTGGAATGTTTAATCATTAGTTTGTTAATTCATTTAACGTCAATTTATGATACTATTGCTTATCGGACGATGTTATGGTGGGAGTGGATAGTATATAAGATATACATAATAATATAAAGATAATAAGAATAATAATAATAAGGTGTGACTGCACAGGCTCGTGACCATTTTACTTTCCTTCCGAAGGACGCTATTATCTAGGATTTGTCTACTCCCTTATAAAATCACTAGCTGACCTTGCCACGCGTTGCTGTGACTGTTATACTAGTTTTAAGAAATATTAAGTTAAAATTTGAATTTTAAGGAAATTATGAATGAATGAAATAGTTAATTAAATAGATTTTTGATTTTACATTTCATTCATCTTATATCTCACTATAGTATATAATAAATAATATACTAAATTCTTAACTGATAAAATATAAACATTAGTTGTAACAGCATGTACAACATATAAAAAATGCAGCAGGTTAGAAAACAAAATAGTTTTACAATAAAATAATCGCGAGTTTCGGAGATTAGCCCTGACAAACACCATGACAGGATATTTTTATAAATACAGATATATAAGATTCCAGTTATTTGTTATATCATAGGAACTGAACTCAGAATCTATTGGACCTACAGAGCTGCGGTTGGGCTTAAATTGTAGCAAATTTAATCTTTAAAAATGGTTAATTATGCTGTTTTTTTTTTCAAAAACGCACCGATTAGGAAATACAGGCCAAAAAGTGAAAAAAACTCCGAAATTTTCAAGGTTTTTCGGCCATGGAATGTTTTTCCGGTTTTTCTCTCTTTAAGAACCTTCTATGCGCCTTAGCGAAAATATGAAAAAAAAAACATTAGCCGAATTGGTCGAGCCGTTCTCGAGTTTAGCGGTTAGCAACGAATTTGGTGATTCATTTTTATTATATAGATAAGGCCACCTGCCGTGATTTAACGTAAGCAGTTTTTATTTTATAGTACATATTATTTAGATAAATAGAAAAATAGATAAGCGAAAGATTTATATTAATAGACAGAAGGTACCGTATTCAAATACTTTTTAAAATAAAAATACTTTTTTTTAAGAATAATTTATTGATATTTACAACTGCAATTATATTACATCAAGTAAATCTGCTGTATGAACAAAGGACATGAAAACAAAAACACTTGTGGAGAAACTACCCATTGATAGTACTCCAATAAAGTTCTATAGTAGTAAGTCTCGAGGCCATCTTCTTTTCAGACGCCTCGGAGGGTTATCAGAAATATTATGGGAAGCAAGTTGAGAGACTAGCGGATTCAAGTGTGTATGGAGCTTTTCATGGAAGGATAGGTATCTAGTTTGGGCCAAATCTGCAATATATGGGATATTAAGATCATGATGGATGAGTTTGTTTGTGACATAATAAGGAGGATTTAGGATTTTACGAAGGATTTTGGATTGTAAGGATTGGATATGAGATGAATTGGATGGTTTAGTTGAGCCCCAAAGCTCAACTCCGTATGTCCAAATAGGTCTGATAACTGTCATGTAAATGCGTCTTTTGTAATTAATTGGGAGCTTTGAACGTTTGTCCAGTAAATGTTGAAGTAGACGAAATCGTCGAGCAGGGTCTTGTCTTTTCAGTGTTGGTATTCAAATTGGAAGAAATTGACAACTTACAGTTGAGAACAAGCTTCTGTTGTACAAACACGTCCTAAAACCGGACTTATGGAATTCAGCTCTGGGGTTGTACCAAGAAAAGCAACATGCAAATAATCCAAACATTCCAAAATAAAGTACCCTGAAGTATAGTTGATCCTCCATGGTACGTCAGAAACGATAATTTGCATAGGGACCTTAAAGTAAACTCTGTCAGAGAAGGGGTTGGAAGGTTTGCGGATAGTCACAATGAAAGAATTAAAATCCTCGTAAACCCAGAAATGCAGAGCATAGCTGAGGAGGCTTTGCGCCAAATAAGGTGGCTTAAAAGAGTGAAGCCTAATGACTTGATATTAAATTAAAATAAATAAATTAAAACTCCAAACAAAATAAAATTCCACTAAATTTGGAGATTAGTCAATGGGCTATATCCCACACCCGAGATTTTGCACGTGAAAGAGGAGCGACTTGTTAGGCTAGATGTTGCACAACAAGGTGGTTTTAGTGGGTTGGAGTCCCACACTGAGGATGGCCTCAGGTGTATATTGAGAATTCCACCTTGTATAAAAAAATATATATATTATTTAGGAAAAAAATTGAATCCCTAAAATCTTTTCAAATACTGTTTTGTGTTTCCATGTTCTTATAAAAATTGTGTTAATTTGAAGTCTGAACTGTGTAATTGTTGGTAATTTTCGAGTGTTATACGAGGAATGTATCTGTGTAGGCTGGGTGATTTTGTCGATGAAGTCCATGTAGTGTTCCATTTTTCAATTGTTTTTTCTGTCAGCAGTTTCTTGAGATAAGATATTGGGAACTTATACAAAATAATATATTTGTTAAAAAAATCAAGAGTAATTTATTACATTATTAATAGCATGTAGTAAAATATTTATCTAGTTAATTACTAATTAACTAGATATTTTTGTTTAGTTCATATTTTTGTTTCATTTTCTGCTTTCTTTGTTTCTACTTGACTTTTTAATTTGAATACATATGTAATTATCTATTGTTTATCTTTATATAATTATTCTAATTTTATTTCTGTTTTTTATTTCTTGAACTCTTTTCTTTTTTCTTTTTTAATGTTATCACTTACAATCCATTACAATTCATCTCGCATCCAATCCTTACAATCCAAAATCCTTCGTAAAATCCTCAATACTCCTTATTATGTCACAAACAAACTCATCCATCATGATCTTAATATCCCATATGTTGCTGATTTGGCCCAAACTAGATACCTATCCTTCCATGAAAAGCTCCATACACACTTGAATCCGCTAGTCTCTCAACTTCCTGATAACCCTCCGAGGCGTCTGAAAAGAAGATGGCCTCGAGACCTTCTACTATAAAGCTTCATTGTCCTTTGTTCATACAGCCAATTTACTTGATGTAAAAAAAAAAAAAAAAAAAAAAAAAAAAAAAAAAAAAAAAAAAAATTTATCACTGTACGTAATTCGCAACTTTTTATCTTTCTCATTAATTCTTTCTCACTTAATAAGACACAATAACTCCCTGTATTAATATACTCTAAGACGTAATACCATATATACCTGCATTGTTATTCTAAAGGGACTTGTCCCAGAATAAATAAAGAATTTATTATTATTATTATTATTAATTATTTATCAACAATTATCCGTATATTTAAATAACCTGACACCACCTCATCAAGGGTCCGGGGTTCATAACGTGATAGAGAATGCACTGTCTCTTGCTAAACGGTTGTGCAGGTGACTGGATTACGCTCGACCACCAGATTATTCTTTATAGAGGCTGGGTGAGCCACTGCTTACCACTAGATCCAATTGGATCCACTTCCGGCTACTTGCAGATTAAATAAAACTGCATTGGAATGTCGGACCTTCCGCACATCAACTTCCGCTCCCTCTATTTAAATAATAAAACCATAAATAAATAGAAAACCAATTTATAGATTGGATATTCAACGGTTTAAAACAAATTTACACAAGTAGTTACTTTTACTCTTATTTAACTAATTGGAAAAACAATTACTTCCGCCATGTAAAAAAAAAAATCTTAAACACTAGCACCTTCTTCACGTTTTAAACAGTAAACAAAAAGATTCTACCGGCTTGCATAATCGATTTCAGGCCTACCCAACATTCGACCGATTAGTGTTCAGTCAGCTGGATTAAAAGCAAAAGTTAATATCTATTCAACCATTAATATTTTTTTATATACAGGCCTATAATATGTATATTTTATAAATAATATACATAACATGTAATATATTTGTATATACACACACATATCGTAACGTAAATTTATTTTAGAGAAGAGATAGATGACTGGAAGTTCTAATGTAAGGAAGAAATAGTTGGGGGTGCAGTCAATGAAAACACCATAATAAGTGTAACTTATTTATTGTGTGCCGACGTTACGGCCTACAATGTAGGCCACCTTCAGGGCTATGAGAGAGAAACAAACAGAACAAAAATATAAAAAACTTTGCAGTAACAAGAATATAGTGACATGTAATGTATAAAATTAAAATAGTGACTAGATATGATAAAATAGTGAATAGATATGATAATTAAAGATAACGAATATTAAAATAGTTACAGAATATAATAAAAATTAAAGAAGTGACAGATATAATAAAATTACAGATGATGAACAGAAATTAAAATAGTGACAGATATAATAATTAAAGAAAACGAATATAAAATACAGAGAATAAATGTACAGAAAGGATACAATGTAAACATAATATAAAGGGAAAGAAAAATGAGGAGGTAAACGGAAAGATACAAAATGAGAAGATTAAAATATAGAAAAAGGGGGTGGAATATGAAGGATTTAGAAAAAACTAGTTTAATTATTTATTTTATATCTATTTATTATTTTTTACTATTAAAAATTTATTTATTTATTTCTTGTATAATTTGCTACAATCCACAAAATTACATGCTGTACCAAATAGACCAGTCTCAAATTAAAAATAATTGTACAAATTTAAATGTATCTGTGGAGAATCATAATTTACAATGAAAGAAAAAATGTATAAAAAACATCCAACAGAGAGAAAAAAATTAATAATAATAAAATAAACAAAAATTGTAACTATACATTCTTAGTAACTTATATATATATATATATATATATATATATATATATATATATATATATATATATATATATGTATATGTATATATATATATATACATAAAATATATATATATATATTTTTTTTTTTTTAATTTGTTCCCCCCATGGTAACCCCATGGAGGGACCGTTTATTAATATTAGGACATGCTCCATACTTAAGTAAGCATATTACATGTCATTACATGTGATTTTAATAATTACAGATCAGTTTGGTATTATAATTACAGAATACATTTTAGTATAATTTAACAATACAAGAAATTAAAAATTTATAGTTTGACTGAATTGATAATTTACACGTTAGAATAAAATTAAAATTAAATTTGTAATCCTAAATTGTGCAATGAAAAAAAAAATGTAACAAATATACAAATAAACAAAAATGGAAGGTTTTATAATATAATTCATGTAACTAAAAAAAACATAAATTCATAAGTTATACATTACGTTTAGCGACAGTACTTAATAAAAATGTATACACATATATTTATACTCATAACAGTTACAACTAAAAATGAAAAACCAGGTATCTGGTGCATTGCCCTTCTTATGTCCTAGAGCTGATCAAAATTTATGTCTTTTATAAACGATAATAAGTCAGTTTTAAATCTAGAAAAAATTAAATGTTCTGTCTCAGGCCAAGTCCCTCGTTTGAGTATTATGTTTTTTATCAATTTAATTCTTTGTCGGTCGTATCGTGAACAGTCATATAGTATGTGTCTGAAAGTGTGGCTCTGTCCATCTTCATCACATGCGTCTGTTCTTATAATGTTAAATCTTTTCAAATACTGTTTTGTGTTTCCATGTTCTGTTAAAAATTGTGTTAATTTGAAGTCTGAACTGTGTAATTGTTGGTAATTGTCGAGTGTTATGCGAGGAATGTATCTGTGTAGGCTGGGTGATTTTGTCGATGAAGTCCATGTAGTGTTCCATTTTTCAATTGTTTTTTCTGTCAGCTGTTTCTCGAGGTAAGATATTGGGAACTTTTATATATATATATATATATATATATATATATATATATATATATATATATATATAACAATAACAATGAAATAAAGAA
Source organism: Arma custos (assembly GCA_037127475.1). Classification (NCBI taxonomy): domain Eukaryota; kingdom Metazoa; phylum Arthropoda; class Insecta; order Hemiptera; family Pentatomidae; genus Arma; species Arma custos. The sequence continues at coordinate 8,683,733 of CM073764.1, forward strand.
ATTGTTATATCCTACCATAGTAAATGCTTTGTTCTTTTATGTACATACCGCTTTGTACTATTTTATGTATGGTCCCCAATATTTTTTATAAGTGGGTTTTTATTGTTTTTACACTTAATTTTTTTTTACATTGTTTGTTGATAAATAAATTTATATAAGGTATACTTAATTCTTTATGCATAATTTTAACTTTAGTGTAATATGCATAATTGCTAGCAATTCTAAGAAATTCGTTTTGGAATTCCTATTGAACAAATCCGATTACATCTCGACAAACGTTTAAATTGGAATCCTCATATAAGACTGAAAAGACAAGAAACCGCAGGCTTCAGGCTACTTCAATACTTACTAGACAAACGCTCTAAGCTCCCAATTAACTACAAAAGACTCATCTACATGACCATCATACGACCTATTTGGACTTACAGAGTAGAGCTTTGGGGCTCCACTAAGCCATCGAATTCTTCTCGTATCCAATCCTTATAATCCAAAATTCTTCGTAAAATCCTCAATGCTCCTTATTTTGTTAAGAATAAAGTCATCCATAACGACCTTAATGTCCCTTTTGTTGTTGATTTGGCCCGAACCCGGTATCTATCCTTTCATAACAAACTTCATTACCACTCAAACCCTCTAGTTTCAAACCTAGCTTCCTCTTCAATTCCCGATAATCCTCCGAGGCGTCTGAAAAGAAGATGGCCACGTGACCTCCTTAGCTGAAGTTTGATTTGAGTACTACCAGTGGGTAGTTTCTCTACTTGTCATTCTCATGTCATTATATATCACTTAGCCTATTTACTTGTTGTATTATTGTAATACAGTTGTAGATATCAATAAATTAATTACATAATACTCTTATACCTGAGTATTATAAGGCATTTTTGGACTTACGGAGTTGAGCTTTGGGGTTCTACTAAACCATCGAATTCCTCTCTTTTCCAACCCTTACAATCCAAAATCCTTCGTAAAATCCTCAATGCCCCTTACTTTATTACGAACAAAGTAATCCATAATGACCTTAATGTCCAATTTCTTGCTGATTTTACCCGAACTCGATACCAGTCTTTCCATGAAAAACTTTATTCCCACTCAATCCAAACAAACCTAACTACTCTTCAATTCCTGATCATCCTCCGAGGCGTCTAAAAAGTAGATGGCCTCGTGATCTTCTAAGATGAACTTTTTAGTTGAGTACTACCAATGTGTAGTACTTGTTTTTATTCATAACAATAAGTATCATTCCTGTCATTTACTTGTTCTATTATTATAATACAGTTGTAAATTTCAAGAATAAATAATTTAAAAAAAGTTATTACAAAGTCTTGAGTTTTCACTTCTGTAGGCAGTTCTCATGACTGCCTATTTAAAATTCTTTGTTTCTTTTTATCGTAGCACCGTATGTATTCCGCTCAATACATTCCACTGTTCAACAGTCTTTGTTCAGTAGACTATGCATAATATGCAATTGAAATGCAAGCAATAATGCAGTGAAGCCTTTGTGACGTAATAGAGCCTTGTTAAGCACCGTAGCTTGTTTTCCAAGCTCAAATTCCATATTCCAGGTATTTCAGTTATCGATGAGTATAACCTGTTTATAGAGAGAAAACAGAGGAACTCTGGGTCACCTGTGGTGTAGTATAACAACAATTAGCAACAAATTATAACAATTAGCATATAGCATAACAAGCTACTGCTATGTTTCATAGTCTTAAATATTCTAATTAATTTTGGGGTGCCAGAGTAATCATTTAAGATGATTAAATTACTATTTCTTTAAACTTCCTAACTTTATTCTTGATTGGATTCTTTTCCAGAGGGTTTTTTTGTGTGTTTACCAATTTACTAATTAATCAATCCATCAATATATTTTTCTGTTCAATCTAAACCTCTTGCTTTTTTACCTGATCTACCTCCTTGTACCAGTGGCAGTGCCCTCTATAAATTGATTGGACAACTAGTGGGACAAAATGGCCATCTACCAGACTAGTCGAACAGCAGTAGAGTAGACAAGGAACAGATAGGATAGGATGTGCTCCAGACAGCACCTCATCATGGAGGAGACCGCCTCAGAGGGCCACCAGGGTTAGGAACCCGCAACCACCAAAAGCCATTCACAGATCCACAGATCACAGACACCAAGATCGTGATCTCGAGCTTAGTAGGTTGCTGTTAATATACTATACCACAGGTGACCCATTTTTTACCTACCCAGTGGTATCAATGCGAATTCATTTCCACGCAATCGACTTCATCAATTTCTCTGTAACGAATTAGGTTAATTATATTTTATTATAAAATCTGGAACGAAAATGATTATAAAGAAAGTATAAATGATGAAATGGAACGTCGTGAAAGTAGAAGAAAATACATTTCTATTGTTCCGTGAAAACTAGACTCACGCGTGTGCGCGTTCATTCACGAGGAATGGAAGTAGGAAATGGAGTTTAGTGTGAGAGCCTTCGTAATTAGTTCTGTTATTATATGACATTTAATTACTGTTTCTCTCAGCTAATTAATTAATAAACATAGTAATTGCATTTGGAACTGGATAATTTAGTGTGTAAAGCGATGTGTTCCAATGCTGAAGGATCCGCGTTAAAATCTAGCTATGTACCATGTAGGATCTCCAGAACATTCTGGTGCTCACCCAGCTACCTTTAATCAATAGTGGTTTAACGTCATTTTGGACAACTCTTAGAAAAAGTACAGTCTCAACTGTGTACTGAACCTAAGAAGACCCTTAGTGGATTAAAGTGGTACAGTTTATTTATTATTTTATGAAAACGGTTATGGGAGCATTGGATGTAGAAAATTGCAGTAGCATATACTTTTTTCCAAACGTGAAATTTAGAACATCGTCTGTTTATGTATTTTATTATTTAGATATCATAAATATAAAAAAAAAATATTTATATACAAATTTATTTTCTTGCGCGTTAAGTTTTGGCGAATCCTCAATGCTCCTTATTTTGTTAAGAATAAACTCATCCATAACGACCTTAATGTTCCTTTTGTTGCTGATTTGGCCCGAACCCGGTATCTATCCTTTCATAACAAACTTCATTCCCACTAGTTTCAAACCTAGCTTCCTCTTCAATTCCCGATAATCCTCCGAGGCGTCTGAAAAGAAGATGGCCACGTGACCTTCTTATTTGAACTTTGATTTGAGTACTACCAGTGGGTAGTTTCTCTACTTGTCATTCTCATGTCATTATGTAACATGCATTCTATTTACTTGTTGTATAATTGTAATACAGTTGTAAATATCAATAAATAAATTTAAAAAAAAAAAAAAAGTGTTTGCGATAACTCATAAGATACTCATTTAAATGATAGGTTATAAAATATTCTATAAATGCGGATGAAATGCTTAAGGTAACTAAAGTATATAAGTTGATAAGGATTAATATTGTACTCATCTAAATAGCTTTCCAAGTACCGCATTGTACGTTATCAATTGTTTAGAAGATAAAATAGGTATAGTAAGCTATCCTTAAAAGATAGATATATGCTATCAATGACTTTTTTGTAGATCTATAAAAGAGGAATATTCCAACATGGACTGTTTCGTTATATGACAAAGGGATTAGGCAGTGCCATCGATGAAACCTCCCAGGAGGCCATGCTTTTAAACCTTCCTGGTGAATCACTTTATCTATTGGTGAAAAACGCATGAAAATCCGTGCTGTAGTTATTGAGTTAACAGCGAAAAAATGCGGCCGAGGACTTTGTTTTATACTGAAACCCATGAAAGGTCTTGAATTCAGTACATAATAGATACTGTACTGCTTCTAGGATAAAGGTTGTGTAAGGAGATGAATTATTTGAGATCACACTCAACCGCTACGTTTTTCCCTAAATGAAGGATATCCGCTTTCGTGTCTGCTTCGGAAAACGCATGTATATTATTTTTTAGATATACTCGTAGGTTATTTAAGCTGTTAAACAAAATGCTCCTAACAAAACATGTGTATATTTATAAATAACTTCAAAACGAAACAATTGCAATTAAATTTGTGGATAATAATCAGCAATGCTTTCTAAAGTCTTAGTAAAAAAACATCCTTTCTCGTGCCTTCTCCTCCAAATGAATTCGCGTAAATATGAATCCAACATATTTCTACTCGTTCCGCATTCTTTTTTGTTTCTTCGTTTGACTGAAGCCCAAAGTGATTCCACTCTCTTGGTACCTGTGTTCAAGTCAACGAAATTTTTTGAATGGGTACGAACGTCATGTTATACCTCATGCCTTCAATTTGCTTTATTCCCTTATAGGCCTTCCAGCAATCAGAATATATTGTTGTCCCAGGTCGTATTGCAGCTGTAATGCAAGAAGTCAGCATTTCAGAATCAGTAGGTCCAAAGATTAAATCATTCATCTGCTGTAGCCGGATTTAAACCAGGAAGCTTGAGAATAGAAACTCTACCCACTGAGCTCCCTAAAGATCTTTAGGTACACTTTAGAATTACCAATACTACCTTGTCAAAGGTTTACTAATTATTGGGTTTTATAAACACATCCAGAAAAATAAAGCAGTACAATAGTTTATTAAAAGAATCATTGAAATTTAGGAAGGATTGATATGATTTTTTGCCAAAATACTCAATATCTCATAGCCGGCTAATGATCCTGGATCAGAAAAATGTATTACTCTCGTAGCATCTTCGGATTAGCCATAGCATCATAAAGTGATGTTAAATTATTTTAAAAAAAATGAAATTATAATTTGTCATTTTTATTTGCTAAATTACAGTCTATCTAATTGAAATTCAAAAATATTTATGGATAGATGATAGGTCTATAATGATTAGATGTAACAAAGAAAATTAGTATCTCATTGGTTGTAATCTAGATATCTTAATTTAAATTTCATCGGTATCTGTTCCTCATGTTGTCGCTTCGAGTTGAATTAGAAGTTTTTTTAAAATTAATTTCAGTTTATTCGTTTAATTATTAATATTTTCCAGAAATTCGATCTACTAGCTTTATGATGGAAAACAATGTAATTACATGTAAGGAATTGATTTCATATGCATAGATGTTAAATGCTTGTTGAAACGTTCATTACTATATGAAGTGTAATTTCCTACAAAAAGTGTAATATTAGGAAAATATTTAAAAAGAAACGAATGAAAACTTTTTTTGGCTCAACTCGAAGTGACGAACTGCGGAATAATTACCAATTCCTCTCGTGTTCAATCCTTACAATATAAAATCCTTAACGCTCCTTAATTTGTTACGAACAAAGTCATCTATCCGAACTCGATATCAATCATGCTATATATTTATAGCCATGTCTTAATAGGGTCACTAAGTGGACAGGGGTATACCTCATAGGGTAAAATCCATTGAATCACCTCTTCTTAGATGGCTCTTGTTAACATACACATATCTACAGTACGCAGTTCTTTTGTTTCTTAACTTGCGTAAGTGTTTTTTTTTCCTAGCTCTGGAATTCATTATATATGTGTCCTTAACATTCTTTTTCTATCTAAAATGAAGAAGAAATGAGGCTTGTAGTTCTTCCTCATTGACTTCTACTATCGGTTGTTCGAGACTTTTTTTTTTTTTTTTTTTAATTCAATTTATTGACATTTACAACTATAATACAATTACAATAAGTAAATCTGCTATATGTCTAATACGACTTGAAAAGCACTTGTGGAGAAACTACCCATCGGTAGCACTCTAAAAAGTTCTATAGTAGATGGTCTCGAGGCCATCTTCTTTTCAGACGCCTCGGAGGGTTATCAGGAATAGTATGGGAAGCAAGTTGAGAGACTAGCGGATTCAAGTGTGTATGGAGCTTGTCATGGAAGGATAGGTATCTAGTTTGGGCCAAATCAGTAACATATGGGATATTAAGATCATGATGGATGAGTTTGTTTGTGACATAATAAGGGGCATTGAGGATTTTACGAAGGATTTTGGATTGCAAGGATTGGATACGAGATGAATTGGATGGTTTAGTAGAGCCCCAAAGCTCAACTCCGTATGTCCAAATAGGCCTGATAACTGTCATGTAAATGAGTCTTTTGTAATTTATTGGGAGCTTAGAGCGTTTGTCCAGTAAATGTTGAAGTAGGCGAAAACGACGAGCAGTTTCTTGTCTTTTCAGTCTTGTATGAGGATTCCAAGTGAGACGTTTGTCCAGATGGAGTCCTAGGTAACGTACCTGTTCGACAGAGTTCAGAGGAATATTATTAAAGGATACAGTAGGGTAGGAATTTGTAGGTTTACGACGAAGGGTGAAGGTAATTTGATGGGATTTGTTAGGATTAATTTTAATTCTCCAATTTTGACACCATTCTTGAAGGTTTGAGATATGGGATTGAAGAGTTTGGGATGCAACAAATGGATCATTATTTACTGATAACACACATGTGTCATCAGCGTACGTAGTGAGGACAGTGCTTGGATGGGTTGGGATGTCAGCTGTATATATCGTGTATAGGATGGGACCCATGATACTACCTTGAGGAACTCCGGCAGACTGGGTAAAGAGGGAAGAGTAGGTAAAATTATGGTTTACTTTAAAGGCTCTATTACTGAGGTAGGAACTGATAATAAGGAAGTAAGTAGAAGGTAAGAATTTACGGAGTTTGTACAACAGTCCCGGATGCCAGACTCGATCAAAAGCCTGCTCTACATCGAGAAAAGCTCCCGTGCAGTACATTCTGCGCTCTAATGCGGATGAGACAACGTCCACCACACGATGGCATTGCTGGATAGTGGAGTGTGATGTTCGGAAACCAAATTGGTGATCTGGGATTATTTGATTGGATTTTATGATAGGATGAAGACGTTTCAGAATGAGTTTTTCAAGTATTTTGCCCATTATGGGCAGGAGAGATATAGGACGGTAAGAAGATGGAAGTTCTGGTGGTTTTTTAGGTTTTGGTATCATCTTAACTATCGATAATTTCCAGGAATCAGGAAAGTACGTGGTGCGGAGTACAGCGTTGTATATATATGTAAGGAGTAGGATCGCTTTCCGAGGAAGGCGTTTTAGAATATGGGATGTAATTAGGTCGTGGCCAGGGGCTTTGTTGACGGGTAATCTGTGAATAATGTTTGATATTTCGGAAGGATGGAATGCTTTAGGAGGAGGGGACATCTGAAGAGGAATACTTAATTCTGCTTCAATGCATTCAGAGTGGGTTGGATTAAGGATATCTGGATGAGGGTTAAATGTGTTGAATAGGTGCTGGCCGAGTTCGAGACTTAAAATCGATACTTTAGAAGCCTATCCCCATAGATAATTACCGTTTTCCGTTTCGCTTCAGATAACACACGTTTCTAAATTCTAAGCCTTTCTATTCTGATAAAGGATAAAGGATTTTCTTTGTCTCTTGCATCCTTAGAGGAAGGGTGGTAGCGTCCTGAGTTGCAATCCTAAATCCCCGAGATTCAATTCCAGCTGTAGCAGACAATTTTTTTAATCTGTTATCAGCTATATCTGACCATCATACATTTCCGATCTCCTTAAATCCAAAACCTCTGTCCACTCTCGTAACACCCGCTCTCGGCTCTCACTATATACAGCATCCCACCGAATAGCTTTTGATAGAGCTTTCCTTATCCGATCTTGGTCCGTTTGGAACTCTATACCTTCTTCCATTCGTCGTTCCAATAATCATTCAACCTTCAAATCTCGTATATTCAATCACCTTATATCCTTACGATTCCCAAAAAATCGGAAATGATACTCAGTTTTCAAATTAAAATTTTCTAACTGATAAATGACTGATGTGTTATTATTTATATATAAGTATATTAATATCATTGTTTATATATATTTCTATTATTGAGGCTTCACTCATCCAGTTAGATATTTTTAAAAACAAGTTATATTAGTTGATATTGTTCATATTTTTGTTTAATTTTCTGCTTTCTTAGTTTCTACTTGACATTGTAATTTGCATACATATGTAATTATCTATTGTTTATCTTTATACAGGGTGTCCCAAATTTAAATTGCAAAACTTCAGGAACTTATAGGGGACCGAAAAACTAAGACAAAAAGTCCTTTAGAGATTTGCTCGTTTTTGCTTAGTTTTTTAGAAAATCGCAAAAAAAAAGAAACAAAACAAGTTTTCATTTTTATACTTATTTATTTACATTTATATTTATGTTATGTTCTTTTTAATCTAAATATTGCTCAAAATGGTGTCCTCTTGCACCAATGCAGGCATTACATAGCACTCACTTGATCAATTGCAGCTAAACATTGTTCTGATGATATTTGGTGCCCTGCATCTATGATTCGGTCTCTTAATTGCTCTCTTGAGTTGATTGACACAGAATAAACTTTCTGCTTCAAGGTTCCCCATACGAAGAAATCCATGGGTGTCATATCAGGTGATCTGGGTGGCCAAGGTACAACTCCTCCACGTCCAATCCATCGTTGTGGATAATTTATATCCAGCCAAGCTCGAGCAACTCTGCTATAATGAGCTGGACATCCATCGAGTTGGAACCACATTTCAATCCGCTGTTGTAAGGGATTGTCATCTAAATAATTAGAAAAGTCGTTCTCCAAAAAATGTGTAAATGTGATACCATTCAATCTACCAGGTAAAAAATATGGTCCCTCCAGTAATCCGTTCCAAATTCCAAGCCAAACGTTAATAGCAAATTCATGCTGAAACCTATTCTCTCTAATAGCTCTGGAATTTTCAAGAGCCCATACATGATAATTTCTTTGATTAACAATTCCTCCTCTTGTAAAGGTAGCTTCATCGGTCCATAAATTATCCACAACGATGGATTGGACGTGGAGGAGTAGTACCTTGGCCACCCAGATCACCTGATATGACACCCATGGATTTCTTCGTAAGGGGAACCTTGAAGCAGAAAGTTTATTCGGTGTCAAACAACTCCAGAGAGAGCAATTAAGAGACCGAATCATAGATGCAGTGCACCAAATATCATCAGAACAATGTTTAGCTGCAATTTATCAAGTGAGTGCTAGATGTTATGCTTGCATTGGTGCAAGAGGACAACATTTTGAGCAATATTTACATTAAAAAGAACATAACATAAATATGAATGTAAATAAATAAGTATAAAAATTAAAACTTGTTTTGTTTCTTTTTTTGTGATTTTCTCTAAAACTAAGCAAAAACGAGCAAATCTCTAAAGAACTTTTTGTCATAGTTTTTCGGTCTCCTATAAGTTCCTGAAGTTTTGTAATTTAAATTCGGGACACGCTGTATAATTATTGTAATCTTATTTCTGTTATTTTTTATTTCTTGCACTCTGTTTTTTTTTTAATGTTATCACTGGAGGTAATTCATAATTTTTTTTCTCATTAATTCGTTCTCATTTGTTAATTTAATGGTAGTAATTAATAAAATGTATGTATAGAAACCTGTATATTTATTCTAAAGGGACTTGTCCGAGAATAAATAAAGAATTTATTATTATTATGATATGAATCTGTGGGGGTCTGATAACCCTACTGTATCTCACCTAAGCTTTATATCCATAACTAGTGAAAAATCTGGCGATTGTTTGTGGTTTCCATTACACTAGAAACAATGTAGTCTCTACTGTGTATTGGATCCAAGACCCTTCAAGGATTGTTGTGGTACTTTTTTTTTACTTCTATTTATTGAAATTTACGACTATACTATAAGAATACAACAAATAAATGTAATGACATAAATGGTAACTAATGGCGTGGATAAAGGATATTAGAGAAACTTCCCAATGGTAGCATTCAAATAAAAAATTAGCAAGCTTTCACACAAGGCCATTTTATGTTTAGAAGTCTCCGAGGATTATCAGGAATTAAAGAGGGAATCTAGTTTCGAAACTGGTGGAGTTTGAGTGGAAATAAAGTTTGTCATTAAGGATTGATATCGAGCTCAGGAAAAAACTAGAAATGGGAAACCGAGATCATTATGGATGACTTTCTTTGTAACAAATTAAGGAGCGTTAAGGATTGTATATTGTAAGGATTGGACAAGAGAGGAATTGGTAATTATTCCGCAGTTTGTCGCATCGAGTTGGGCCACAAAAAGTTTTAACTTTTCATTCGCTTCCTTTTGTTATTTTCCAAATATTATTCTTTATGGGGAATTGTGGGAAATTACACTTCATGTAGTAATGGACGTTTCAACAAGCATAAGCATTTTTAAAGTATTTATTTAAATTTACAACTGTATATAGAATACATCAAGTAAATATAATGAAAGACAAATCATGTCCAGAAAGGCAAGTAGAGAAACTACCCAATGGTAGTACTCAAATAAAAAGTTCAGCTTAGAAGGTCACGAGGCCATCTTCTTTTCAAACTCCTCGAAGGATTATCAAGAATTGAAGAGGTTGCGAGGTTTGAAACTAGTGGGTTGAAATGAAGTTTGTCATGTAAATATTGATATCGGATTCGGGCCAAATCAGCAACAAACGGGACATTAAGGTCGTTATGGATGACTTTATTCGTAACAAAAAAAAAAAGTAAGGAGCATTGAGGAATTCGATGGTTTAGTGCAGCGGTTCCCAAACTGGGGGGCGCGCCCCTCTGGGTGGGCGTGAGGTCATGTCAGAGGGGGCGCGGGACTAGTTGAACATTAAACTAAATTAAAGTAGTCTTTCTAAAATTCTAAATTAACCATGATGTTTAGAAAATTGACCAATTTGATATAATAGACAAACCTTCATTATGGTTAAAATATTTCAAAGTGTATCCTAGCGTATCACGGGAAGCTCTTCCCGTTTATAAGTTTATATTTGCCTTTTTCAAGCACCTATTTGTGCAAAAAAGCATTTTCAACACTTGTGGCAATTAAAACAAAGTATCGGAATAAACTTGATGTTCCTAGTGACTTAAGTTGTGCACTTACTAAAACTCAGCCACGAATAGACAGACTAGTAAGAAAAATGGAAGCCCACCAATCTCACTGACCAACCTAATCTATTTTCCTCTTATCAATAATGTTTATTGTTGTAGCTTAAGGCAGTATAAATAAATGTTTTGTTTTCAATGTAATATTTATTTGTTTTTGTTTTGTTCCTAGGCCCACACAATTTATTTTACGGGGGGGGGGCGCGAGAAGCTTTCATTTCAACAATAGGAAGGCGTGGTACGAAAAAGTTTGGGAACCCCTGGTTTAGTGGAACCCCAAAGCTCTACTCCGTAATTCCAGATGGGTCTAATGATTATCATGTATATGAGTCTTTTGTAATTAATTAGGTGCTTAGAGAGTGTGTCTAGTAAATGTTGAAGTAGCCTGAAACGGCGAGCTTTTTCTTGTTGTTTCAGTCTAGTATGAGGATTCCAAGTTAAGCGTTTGTCAAGGTGTAGCCCTAAGTACCCGACCTGTTCTACAGGAATCAGTGGGGTGTTATTCAACGATCCAGGAGGACAGGTATTCGTTGGTTTACGACGGCTGGAAAGTATTAAAAATGAAACGAATAAACTAAAAAAAAAACTTGTTGTAATTCAACTCGAAGCGACAATATGCGGAACAGATACCGAGGAATTTTTTTTTAATTGATTGATATTTACAACTATAATAATATTACAATAAGTAAATCTGCTAATATGAACAAATGACATGAAAAACACTTGTGGAGAAACTACTCGTCGGTAGCACTCTAAAAAGTTCTATAGTAGATGGTCTCGAGGCCATCTTCTTTTCAGACGCCTCGGAGGGTTATCAGGAATAGTATGGGAAGCAAGTTGAGAGACTAGCGGATTCAAGTGTGTATGGAGCTTGTCATGGAAGGATAGGTATCTAGTTTGGGCCAAATCAGCAACATATGGGATATTAAGATCATGATGGATGAGTTTGTTTGTGACATAATAAGGAGCATTGAGGATTTTGGATTGTAAGGATCGGATACGAGATGAATTGGATGGTTTAGTAGAGCCCCAAAGCTCAACTCCGTATGTCCAAATAGGTCTGATAACAGTCATGTAAATGAGTTTTTTGTAATTAATTGGGAGCTTAGAGCGTTTGTCCAGGAAATGTTGAAGTAGGCGAAAACGACGAGCAGTTTCTCATCTTTTCAGTCTTGTATGAGGATTCCACCAAGGAAATTTAAATTACAATATTAAATTTAAAATTAAGTTATCTAGATTACAACCAATGAGCTACTAATGTTCTTTGTTATATCTAATCATTTATAGAACTATCATCTATCCATGAATATTTTTGAATTTCAATAAGGCATATTCTAATTGGCAAATAAAAATGGCAAATTATAATTTTCGTTTTTTTTAAAATGATTTAACATCACTTTATGCTTCTATGGCTAATCCCAATATGCTAGGAGATTAATAAATTTTTGCTATCCAGGATCTTTAATCAGTACCTGATACCATTGAGGCCGAGGATCCACATTTTATGTCCATTCCAAAGGACGGCACGACTAAGGTCGGTCTACTAATTTTCAAGTTTTCTCTTGTTTCAGAGATATCAAGCATTCCCTGAAAATGAAGAAGAAAGAAGAACGAAGCAAGGCTCTGGAGATTCCGGAGGAAACGAGGCCAGGAACGCTTCTGGCACAAGCTGGCTACGAAGTTCGGAAAAGAAGATATGATCTAGCATACGGTTGCATCACTAAGGTTCAACTAGCATATATATGGCATAAACATGGTTATGTAATGAAAATGATGTACAAAACATAATAGTATATATGTTTTTAGTCCATACATAGAAATAGTCCACGAATTTCAAATAATCCACAGTAATAGCCATGTTACAGATTAGTTTGTGTCAAGTAGATCTTAATTCACAATTTATTTGTCATTTGTTATAATTGTATCTATTAAATGTTTACTTTCTTAGTTATTACTAAATTTTACACCTGCTATTTAGGCGGTAGATTTGAACCCAGAAGACAAGTCAGCGCTAGTCGCTAGGAGCAAATGCTACCTTCTCCTAGGTGAGCCAGAGCTAGCACTGAAGGACGCTGAAGCTGCTCTAGCAGTCGATCCTAATTACATCAAAGGTAATTAATTACGTTAAGGAGTTTTATAATTAATTCAGTACAAGGTAGAGACTGTACTGTTTCGTGTACAATAGCTGTGCAGGAAGGTGATCTTTCCTACATCACGCTCATACCCCATGTTTTTTTCCCAATTTATCTATAGTACGACAGATTTTTTTTTTTTAATCCAACCATATTTGGCCTTTCTTTACCCTGAAACTGTTCCTGATTTTTCTCTCTTAAATTCAGCTCGTTCCAACATGTGAGACTCTGCGATTAACTTCTCTAAATATTCGCTTGGTAAATCTATGCTTGTTCCTCTGTATGGATGTACGAGGAATGTCATCCTACTCTGCAGAGAATCCGATGTCCTTTCCTGCAGATCTTCCTAAGGCTCACCCAGCCATTTTAATTGGGGGTACACTTGCGGGTTGAGCGTGATCTCTGACCGATCACAATTGTTGTCCTAGACACAGTACAGTCTCTCTTCATGTTTAGTTGTGGTTTAGGCTGTTTTTTATTTTTATCACATTAATGTAATATTTTTAGCCTTGCTCCAAAAAGCGGAATCCCTCTATCACTTGGGGAAATTCGAAGAGGCACTTGTATATTTTCACAGAGGTTTGAAACTGCGCCCGGATTTGTCAGGATTCAGACTTGGAGTTGCCAAAGCTACCGAAGCTATAAAAAATATAATTGGAAGCAAGTATATTGCATTTTTTTATGATAAATTAAGAATAAATATTTTATTAACATGAACGAAATTTCTTCTCCAATTAGTTAACACTTGCCAATTTCAATTCTTCCCATTCTTTGGTTCTCAATTCCGTTCCTTTCAACATTCTTTCGTCTTTTTTTTTTCAGTATGCTGCTTCTTCTTGTTCTCCAACTGCTTCGCCCTAGATTTTTATCATTCTTCCCTAGAGTCCCCCATACTCCAGATCTTCTTCCTAAAAATCTCTCTGTAATTAGAATAGAATAGAAAAGAAACTTTATTCTGCGAGTAAGTCCCTTTAGAATAACAAACATGAGTAGAAAAATAAACATATACTATATATATATATATATATATATATATGTGTAAGGAATTTATATGGAGTGGCGTTTTAGGTTATAGATCAACTCTTGTATGATGGAACATTCAACTGTAATTTTAATAATACATTCCAATTAGCACCTTTATTACAAATATTAATATTACAGTAAACTGATATTTGTCCACATGTGACAAAGACCAGCTTGATAACACACAAGCTTACATATATATATATATACATATATATATATATATATATATATATATATATATATATATATATATATGTATGTTATATGTTGCGAAAGGCAGTGAATTTAAAATAATTATTTATTTTTCAATAGAGGGATTTTTTATGGGATTTTTGGGACTTTTTATGGCATAGGGCTGAGTTGCATTCATTAGGTAATAAACGCATAAAATAATAAAACAATTTTTATGACAACTGATATCGATTTCAAGTTCTGCTAAGTCCGCTTCACTGCCCAAACAATGATCTTAAGGAAAGTTAAGATCCTTTGGTCTGAATAATATTTAAATAATAATAAGGGATGCCACCCTGGGATGGTTACTGAGGTACAGTAATACTGTATCAATGATTAATAATATATCCCACTCTTTTTTCAAATTTGGGTGTGTTTGATTGACTTTGAGTTGTTTAGTATAAGAAAATCCTTTAAGAATAATAATACTTTTACTATGTGATGATATTATTTATAAGTATATATATATATATATATATATATATATATATATATATATATACATATACAAGGTTATATATACTTCCAATATACATGTTAGTCCTTGTATCCTGAGCGTCGGTTTTTTTTTTTTTTTTTTTTTTAATATTTTGTTTTATTTTATTTTAAATTATATACAAATTTTAAAACATTTGTGGGATAATCCCTTACAATGAAAATGAGTTTACTTACAATGGTTACAGGTTAATATGTTTTTGTTGTTGGTAAAATTTAATATACCAACACCAAAAAAAAAAACCACACACAATTTCCTATTTCTTCTATGAGTGTGTTGTCTGAAAGTTGGTATATGAAAGAGGGTTTGTTGGTATATGAATTTGTGTATTGTTCGGATGTCCAGTTCTTTGTGCATTGTGGTGATTCAACTATATATTGGATATGGTCGACTTTATCTTCTAATATAAGGAAGAAAAAGTTGGGGATGCAGTCAATAAAAACATCTAAATAAATGTAACTTATTTATTGTGTGCCGACGTTTCGGCCTACAATGTAGGCCATCTTCAGGGCTAAGAGAGAGAAACAAACAGAAATATATAAAAAACGTTGCAGTAACAAGAATATAGTAACAAGTAATGTAGTAAAGTGGTACAAGTGTGGAAATTAAAATAGTGACTAGATATGATGAAATAGTGAATAGATATGATAATTAAAGATAACGAATATAAGAGTGGTTATAGAATATAATGAACTTAAAATAGTGATAGATAAAAATAAAATTATAGATGATGAACAGAAATTAAAATAGTGATAGTAATATAGTAAAATCTTTTCTTTCTATATATGTTATTACATTTTACCTATGTAACCTCTAGATGTCTGGTATCATATCCATATCTATAATTAAACTAGTTTTTTCTAAATCCTTCATATTCCATCCCCTTTTTCTATATTTTAATCTTCTCATTTTGTATCTTTTCGTTTACCTCCCATTTTTCTTTCCCTTTATATTATGTTTACATTTTATCCTTTCTGGACATTTATTTTCTCTATTTTATATTCGTATACTTTAATTATTATATCTGTCACTATTTTAATTTCTGTTCATCATCTCTAATTTTATTTTTATCTATCACTATTTTAAATTTATTATATTCTGTAACCACTCTTATATTCATTATCTTTATTTATCATATCTATTCACTATTTCATCATATCTAGTCACTATTTTAATTTCCACACTTGTACCACATTACTACATTACTTGTCACCATATTCTTGTTACTGCAACGTTTTTTATATGTTTTTCTGTTTGTTTCTCTCTCTTAGCCCTGAAGATGGCCTACATTATAGGCCGAAACGTCAGCACACAATAAATAAGTTACACTTATTTAGGTGTTTTTATTGACTGCACCCCCAACTATTTCTTCCTTATATATGTATTGGATAGTTTTTTTATGATTCTTAGACATTTTTGACGAGTACCTGACATCGTACAGGCTCGGGACCCCTGTGTTACGCCCCTTCCGAAGGACGGCTAAATATTGCTAGTACTCTAAACAACGTTACGTATAACTGTTCATTGCCACGAGATACCCCTCACTACCAGAACCTCAAGTATCTGATTAAATCAAATTCGTAAAACAAGCTGCACTGTAATACTGAGACGCATCTACTTTTTTTTTTGAATATAGGTAACAGCCGTGCGTTCGAAGGTACACCTGAAAGCCTTGAAAAGCTGCTGAGAGGTTTGAACACTGTCGACGAAGTAGTGAGAGCTGCGGAAGCCAAGAAAACAAAGCCTAAGAGTCACTTCCTAGGACATCTCCAGGAAGACAAAGCTTATCTTGAAAGAGTTCTGAAGGAGAAATCAGGTATAAGATATATTAATATAAAAGTATTTAAGAGTGAAATCGGGATAATCTAGTTTCATTGTGATCTGTATGTCCACAGATATCATCAATCTTAAAGAGGGTTTCGCGCTGAACGAGATGGAGCTGTACGCTCGAGAGATGCTAGACTACCTGAGCAACCGCGGTGAATTCTGGAGGCAACAGAAGCCGAAGGAACGAGGATAGCAAGAGGCTTCTGGGCGGACGAGGAAGCCGCTCAAGAAGCAGAGGAACAAGTCTGTCCCGAGGACAACCAAACCAGGATGCTTCGCCTGTGAATCCGATAACTTTCAAGAAAAACCTTCAGAGTGAACATGATGCTAGTGGGACGGGATGTATAGCAGAAATCAGACACTTTTAGTTAGGAAAGGAATATACAATGATAATGATCAATAAAAAAATAAGTGTTTTTTATAATTTTTTTTTAAATTTATTTATTGATATCTACAACTGTATTACAATAATACAACAAGTAAATAGGCTAAGTGATATATAATGACATGAGCATGACAAGTAGAGAAACTACCCACTGGTAGTACTCAAATCAAAGTTCAAATAAGGAGGTCACGTGGCCATCTTCTTTTCAGACGCCTCGGAGGATTATCGGGAATTGATGAGGAAGCTAGGTTTGAAACTAGAGGGTTTGAGTGGTAATGAAGTTTGTTATGAAAGGATAGATACCGGGCTCGGGCCAAATTAGCAACAAAAGGGACATTAAGGTCGTTATGGATGAGTTTATCCTTAACAAAATAAGGAGCATTGAGGATTTTACGAAGGATTTCGGACTGTAAGAATTGGATACGAGAGGAATTCGATGGCTTAGTGGAGCCCCAAAGCTCTACTCCGTAAGTCCAAATAGGTCGTATGATGGTTATGTAGATGAGTCTTTTGTAGTTAATTGGGAGCTTAGAGCGTTTGTCTAGTAAGTGTTGAAGTAGCCTGAAACGTCGTGCGGTTTCTTGTCTTTCCAGTCTTGTATGAGGATTCCAGGTTAATCGTTTGTCAAGGTGCAACCCTAAGTATCGGATCTGTTCTACAGGCACCAGAGGGATATTATTGAAGGATACTGAAGGGCAGGAAGTCATTGGTTTACGACGTAAGGTAAAAGTGATTTGATACGATTTTTGAGAATTTATTTTAATTCTCCAGTTTGGACACCATTCTTCAAGATCAAGATATTATATTGCTTAAAAATTATAAAGCTGCAATTATACCTTAATTAATTTGGCACCGGTGAGGAAGGCATTGGCACCCCACTTCTTAATACAGGAATATATAGCTTCATTTCCGATTACGCATAAGGTCGTTTCTAAACTGTTCGGACCTTACGCAATTCAAAACGCGAATAACCAATATAAAACAAATTTTAAGTTTTATATATCCTCATACAAGACTGAAAAGACAAGAAACTGCTCGAAGTTTTCGCCTACTTTAACTTTTACTGGAAAAACGCTCTAAGCTCCCAATTAATCACAAAAGACTTATTTACATGACAGTTATCAGAACTATTTGGACTTACGGAGTTGAGCTTTGGGGCTCTACTAAACCATCCAATTCATCTCGTATCCAATCCTTACAATCCAAAATCCTTCGTAAAATCCTCAATGCTCCTTATTATGTCACAAAGTCATCCATCATGATGTTAATATCCCAAATGTTGCTGATTTGGTCCAAACTAGACACCTATCCTTCCATGACAAGTTCCATACACACTTGAATCCGCTAGTCTCTCAACTTGCTTCCCATACTATTTCTGATTACCATCCGAGGGGTCAGAAAAGAAGATGGCCTCGAGAACTTCTACTACAGACCTTCAATCCAAACTTCAACTTTGGGAAAACTCTGTATTAAAAAAAAAAAAAAGAAAAAGAAACCGGCGTCGCTAATATACGAAAACTTTTCATGATTTTGTATTTGCCGCGATAGCGTCATAGACTTCTTGACACAACAGCTGTTGCAAATATACAAAAAAAAATACGAGAAAGGACATTTTTAATGTACGGTTACAGTGTGTTGAGGAAATTGAATCCAATATCCTGAAAATTGAAACACGAAGTAAAGGCTTTGAATGTTTTTTGTTTTTTTTCAGGTGAGTGAATGTTTAGTTGAAAATTATTGTAATTATTTAAGACATGTAAATATGTTTTGTAAATACATTTTTTTTTCAGAGAAAAATTCCGTCTTTATTTCATTATCCTAAGGACATAATACAATAAGTAAATAGGCTAAGTGATACATAGTGACAAGTAGAGAAACTACCCACTGGTAATACTCAAATCACAAGTTCAACTAAGAAGGTCACGTGGCCATCTTCTTTTCATACGCCTCGGAGGATTTCTCGGGAATTGAAGAGGAAGCTAGTTTAGAAACAAGAGGGTTTGAGTGGAAATAAAGTTTTTTATGAAAGGATAGACAGCGCGTTTTTGGCCAAATCAGCAACAAAGGGGACATTAAGGTCGTTATGGATGACTTTATTCTTAACAAAATAAGGAGCATTGAGGATTTTACGAAGGATTTTGGATTGTAGGGATTGGATACGAGAGGAATTCGATGGCTTAGTGGAGCCCCAAAGCTCTACTCCGTAAGTCCAAATAGGTCGTGTAGATCAGGGGTTCCCAAACTTTTTTGTACCACGCCCCCCTTTTGTTGAAATGGAAGCTTCACGCGCCCCCCTAAACAATAAATTGTGTGGGCATAGGAACAAAACAACAACAAATAAGTATTACATTGAAAACAAAACATTTATTTATACTGCCATAAGGTACAACAATATCAGTTTTCATAAAATACAAAAATTATTAAGAGTGAGATGGATGGGCTTCCATTTTTCTTACAAGTATCCCTTATTCGTGGCTGAGTTTTAGTAAGTGCACAACGCAATCACTAGCACAAATAGGTGCTTGAAAAAGGTAAATATAAACGAAGAGCTCCCCGTGATACACTAGGATACACTTTGAAATATTTTAACGAAAATGAAGGTTTGTCCATTATATCAAAGTGGTCAACTTTCTAAACATCATGGTTAATTTATAATTTTAGAAAGACTACTTAAATTTAATTACAACTCGTCCCGCGCCCCCCTGACATGTCCTCACGCCCCACCAGGGGGCGCGCCCCCCCAGTTTGGTAATCACTGTCCTAAGGCTTACAATCATTCAATCATTAAATCTTTATCAAATGCTATATATATCTATATATACATATATTGATATATGTATGGTACTTGTCTGTTTTGCCGTCAGTTGACATCACCCCTCGGGTGTCACTCAACTATTTCGACCATGTCATGGTATGGTGCCTACAATGAATTTCAAATACGCATTGCCTTTCATTATCATAGAACAGAATTTGGTCTACCACATAAAGTTTCATGACGATCATTTTAAATAAATAATTTTTTTTTAACTATAAGTTACTCATACGTCCAAACTTTCAGATATCATCAACTTCAAAACTGACAGATTCCATACAATCTTTGAACCTCTATTATATTAAGGGGAAAAGCCTTGGGGATGGAATAATCCAAATTTCTTTCTTAAATTATACAAAGAACCTATTTGCAAATTTCAAGACGCTAAGTTCCTGATTTGCCTTTAATTATGTACTATAATAGATTCTCCACAGAACACAAAAAACTCTCTGGGGGTCCGTGCCCCCCCTAAATCTGCCATTGCTGTAGCCTATGTGCTATTATGATGTATAACCTACATTACTGTAAAATTTCATTTAAATCCGTTCAGTAGTTTTTGCGTGAAAGAGAGACAAACATACAAACTTTCGCATTTATAATATTAGGAAGATTAGTAGGAAATCAAAACAACAGTTTCAATCATGTTCTTTCTGTTATTTTAACAATTATGATCATGTGATTTGCCTTTAATTATGCACTATAATGGATTCTCCACTCTACCTATAAAACTGTCGGGGGGAGGGGTGCCCCAGTGCTCCCCCCCTATAAATCCGCGCTTGCTATTACCTATGTGTTATTCTGATTCATCCAAATCCGTTCAGTAGTTTTTGCATGAAAGAGAGACAAACATACAAACTTTCACATTTATAATATTAGTAAGATATTCTTTAAACTCGGAGAAAAAAACCCTGTATCCAGTAAATTTTTGTATTATTTATTTCTCGTTTCGGCCTACATGCCATTATCAATCTTCCGTTTAACATTGTTTCATTGTTCTTTTATATGTTTAACAGTTCAACCAGTAAGCTATATTCATCCGTAATTCTAAAACTGAAAAAGAAATAATATATAGGATCTATCTGCTTAAAACAATAACCTTCTCATCAATAGCAATAGTAATTTAATTTATTAAAACATTTGAAGTACAACATAATATTAGAGTAATTTTTATCAATGTGATTATTTATTTATTTTTTAATTTATTAATTTATTAAAGAGTTGTTTATAATTTTACTTTAAAAATTTTGAAAAAAAACATTAAAGATCATAATACACAAAGATCAAAGTTTAACTTAATAGCAATTGACTATAGAGGACATGTTTCCCTCTGAATTGAAATGAATTTTAAATTGAGTAAAACTACTTAAAGTGAGGTATCTATGCTTGATTTAGTTATTTGTTGGGCAAAAAGAGAATTTATGTACAGATTTATTTATTTTTATGAATTATTTATATTGTTATAATTGTAGATTTTGTGCATATTTTTTACAGATCAATGACTTACGGTTGAACTGTTAACCATATAAAAGAATAATGAAACAATGTTAAACGGACGATTGATAATGGCATGTAAGCATAAACGTTTCTTGAGAAATAAATAATACAAAAATTTACTGGATATTAGTTTCAATTTTTTTTTTTTATTTTATTTTTTTTTTTTATTGATATTTACAACTGTAATAACATTACATCAAGTAAATTGGCTGTATGAACAAAGGACATGAACAAAAAAATCACTTGTGGAGAAACTATCCATTGATAGCACTCCAATGAAGTTTTATAGTAGAAGGTCTCGAGGCCATCTTCTTTTCAGACGCCTCGGAGGGTTATCAGGAATAGTATGGGAAGCAAGTCGAGAGACTAGCGGATTCAAGTGTGTATGGAGCTTGTCATGGAAGGATAGGTATCTAGTTTGGGCCAAATCAGCAACATATGGGATATTAAGATCATGATGGATGAGTTTGTTTGTGACATAATAAGGAGCATTGAGGATTTTACGAAGGATTTTGGATTGTAAGGATTGGATGCGAGATGAATTGGATGGTTTAGTAGAGCTCCTAAGCTCAACTCCCTATGTCCAAATAGGTCTGATAACTGTCATGTAAATGAGTCTTTTGTAATTAATTGGTAGCTTTGAACGTTTGTCCAGTAAATGTTGAAGTAGGCGAAATCGTCGAGCAGTTTCTTGTCTTTTCAGTCTTATATGAGGATTCCAAGTGAGACGTTTGTCCAGATGGAGTCCTAGGTAACGTATCTGTTCGACAGGGATCAGTGGAGTGTTATTAAAGGATACAGTAGGGCAGGAATTCGTAGGTTTACGACGAAGAGTGAAGGTAATTTGGTGGGATTTGTTAGGATTTATTTTAATTCTCCAATTTTGACACCATTCTTGAAGGTTTGAGATATGGGATTGAAGATATTGGGATGCAACAAATGGATCGTTATTTACTGATAACACACATGTGTCATCAGCGTACGTAGAGAGGACAGTGCTTGGATTGGTTGGGATGTCAGCTGTATGTATTGTGTATAGGATGGGACCCAGGATACTACCTTGAGGAACACCAGCTAACTGGGTAAAGAGGCAAGAGTTTCAATTTAAATGAATTTATCAAGCGAGACAAAAGACTAAACTGAATGTAGTTAGTTCCTGGATCCGTTGTTAGGCATCGCCGATAGAATGCTACGACACAAAAAAACATTCTTTTTTTTTTTTTAAATCGAGAGAATGCAAAACACCCTGGCTCCAACCCTAACGCATATCCCAGCGCCAATTTCCCGTTTCGAACAGAGAAGAACAAAGGGAGAATTTTAATAAAACCAAACGTTTGAAAATACAAAGGCATTTATTTACTAATATTATGAGAAATATCTGGTGTATATTGCCCGTTCAATATTCCCGGAACACAGCTAATCCCCTCAGAGGTAAAATTTTTATCAAACAGAGTTATTAGAAAATTAATATATATATTTTATGAAACCTGTACATCGTTCTTTGAGAAAAAATTGTTGAATATTTAATATATTTCAAACCGTATCGATTTTGGGGGTGGTTCTGTTTCTTTCTTTTTTTTTTTTTTTTTTTTTTTTATACAATTTCAGTTCAAAATATATTTTTATTTAACTTAGTAAATAATAAACGTTTCAAATATTTTTATTTTGAAGAGAAAAGATTTGTCCTGACCGGGATTCGAACCCATATCGTCTGCATCTCTAATGCAGTGCTCTAAGCCACTGAGCTACCAGGAGTCGTATCCTTATAAATCTTTTTGGTACTAGTACATTTAAGGGCCTGCTGGCATCAGCGCACTCAGGTGTCACTTACCTCAACTATTTGGACCTTGTCAGGTTATGTATCAATTTGAAATAGGCATTGCCTTTCTTAATGATACAACAGATTATAGGAAATGAAATAAATGAGGAACATGTAGACAAAATTAAACTATAAATAATAAAACATATATTACAAGGAGTATTCATTAAATAACAATTCTTAACTAAAATATGATTATTTTTTTCATTTTTCAATGTTTTTATTTTAAAGAGAAAAGATTTGCCCGGGCAAATCTTTTCTCTTTAAAATAAAAACATTGAAAAATGAAAAAAATAATCATATTTTAGTTAAAAATTGTTATTTAATGAATACAATATAAATATCTAAAATGTTATGTTCTGATAAACAATTAAAGATTGATTGTAAACAATGCTCATTAAAAAGAGCAATATTTTCAAAAATTGCACCGAAAGGGTCTCTTTCGAAAGGGTCTCTTCTTCTCTCTCAAAAATTGGGTCGAAAGGTCTTGTTGCATCCTTTTTTCTGGCATCTCCATCTAATTTTATTCATATACATCTTGCAGTTTCATATAATGTCCATTAACACAACGCATTTTCTGGGGAATGACATTACGCTCCTGAAGAAACCTAACAGCTGTTTCTTCATCGTACACCTTCCGAAAAATCTTCAAATTCCAACTCATATTTAAAGGAAATAATGAAAAACAGATTCACGTTGAACTTGACAAAAACAATAATAAAACAAAGAAAGGTTACTATAACAGTAGGAGATGGTTAGGAGACGCGTCACCAGAGCGCGCTGATGCCAGCAGGCCCTTAAATGTACTAGTACCATCTTTTTATATATATATATATATATATATATATATATATATATGTATATATAATAGGGTGTATAAAAAAAAATATTTATTAGATATTTATTATTTACCAACACTTAATAATCCCTTTAGAGCATTTTCTAAGCTTGTTTACTAACACTGGACTTCTTCAAAAAAAGCCTCAATTTAGTTATATATTTCAAAAAAGAAACGTGACAGTGTTCTACGAAATTCTCGTAATTTTAAGACATTACTGGAAAAAAATAATTCACAGCCGCTGAAGTAACTCCTGAAATTATTAAATATAAAAGGGAAGGTGTCCTTGACCAGCGCGGCGTTGGTTTGAAAAATTTAGCAGTGGAGATACGACGTTGGAAAGGAAGAAGGGCTCCGGGAGACCATTAATGGATATTGATGAGGTTCTGAAGGAAGCTGTTGAGTCAAATCCGTCCAAAAGTACTCGCGAACTTGCCAGGGAGTGTGCTGTGTCGAAAGATACTGTGTTTTATATCAAAGAAATAATAATACAAATATTTGGTTAAAAAATGGACATTTTTTTTGTACACCCCATTATTTATATATATATATATATATATATATATATATATATATATATATATATATATATATATATATATATATATATATACCATTTCAAGTGGATCAAACGTTTTTAACTTTTAAACGAAACAAAATTCAGAAAAACGATTCAGGTAAAAGTTGTAGTTATTCAGGCCTAGCTTGAAGAAATAAAAAGGCAATTTTTGGTTTTTCACTTTAAATGGTCAATATCGACCTTTAAAAAATGTAGTTTCATTATGAAAGATAGAAAAAAATGTTACATACATTTTTTCCATGTTTTGTATTGTACATTTCAGAAAAATAAAAATAAATGCGGGTCAAGAGGAAACTAAAGTGGAAAAATCAAACTCCTGAACAGCGGTTGCCCTAGAAACAGTACAGCGTCTGCCCTTTACTGAATTCAAGTCCCTTAATGGATTGCAGTTCAACAGATTTTTTTGTTTATAAATATTTAATCTAAATTTACAAATATATTAAAGTAATTATGTTGGACTTTGGTATGTTAACTAAATAAAGCATATATAAATAGGGCATGCGCATGTTAGTATAGGTCGTAAGCAGGCTTTATATAATAATAACTAATTATCTGTGCTTAATTTAAAATTTGTATTAAATTTAAACGTTTTATAATAAATCGTTCAATCTTAAATGTACAAAATAAACTGCGCAAAAATGAAGAGGAATTCCACTAATTTTGTTGCATTAACTTTGATAATTTCACCGTTTCAGGCTACTTCAACATTTGCTAGACAAACGCTGTAAGCTACCAATTAATTACAAAAGACTCATATACATGACAATTATCAGAACTATTTGAACTTAAGGAGTAGAACTTTGGAGTTCCACTGAGAATTTCTTTTGTATCCAATCCTTAGAGTCCAGAATCTTTCGCAAAATCCTCAATTAAAAGTTATTGAATGGAAATAACAAATTCAGTGATCTGTAATATATATACCTATTTAAATTTGCTATTATTTATAGTTATACATATTTTATCATATTTTCAATCATATTACATTATGCTGCAGTTGTCCAGAGAAAGAACGGAATTCATTTTGATGGTGGTATTTGATGAAAAGCAATTACAGAGCGATGTGGAGAGTGCTCTCATACCTCGCGAAGGCAGAATCTGCTCTTGAATTTTAAAAGCTTTTATGAACTTCGGAAATTGGAAAAGAAATAGTAAACTGTATGCTCCCACAAATATTTTGTAGTAATGTGACTTAAAAAAATATTTTCCTCCCAAACGCAAGGTTCTTATAGTTATGGTATCATATAGCATATATATATATATATATATATATATATATATATATATATATATATATATATATATATATATATATGTACTAGCTTTTGCCCGCGGCTTCGCTCGCGTTGAATTTGGCCCGCCACATATTTCGTGACAGATCATTTTAAATAAATAATTTAATTTTTTTAACTATAAGTTACTCGTACATCCGAAATTTCAGATGTCTAACTTCAAAAATGACGGATTCCATACAATCTTTGAACCCCTATTTTATTAAGGGGGAAACTCTTGGGGGTGGAATTGTCTAAATACCTTTCTTAGTGCTCATTTAAGCTGTATAAAAAGCTATCTGCGAATTTCAAGATGCTGTTCACTGGTTTCTGCTATGCGTTGACCGCTGGGTGTGTTAGTCAATCAGGTTTCAGTTTTATATAAACTTCGCCTGTGTTGTGTTGATAAAAAGTAGCCTATGTCCTTCCCCAGGCTTGAGATTATCCATATCAAATTTCATCACAGACGGAACAGCACAGCCGTGAAGCATACATTGACACTGATTAACAAACGGGGCGGACAGAAGTTTACTATTATTCGTGTCAGTAAAGTATTATTATGTAATTTTATTGAATTTATTGAAAAGGATTACTTAGTATAACGGTTTCACTTGTCGTACGGCAGCAGCGAGAAGTGAACCTTTGTTTTTTCAGTTTTAAATATTTTTGTATCTCGTCTATTCAGCCCTTAAGACCTGCAACGTGGTTAGAAACATTGAGTTCTAACTAATAGTTCATCTCTATTTTAGGAATTATTTTTTGACCTCTGCCTAGACCATTTCCTTCTCCATAATTATACGATCAAATAATAATTATTCAAGATAATTTATTATTTATTTATTTATTTTAATTGACCTAAAGGTGAAGTGCTTAATAGTCAGAATGACCTTTCAGCTTGAACCCGTTACTTAAACGGTGTCCTCCCACTGAGGTTTAATCAACCCAGCCGCAACTGCCTTCAGATGAAGCGATCTAAGCATCTTTTTTTATTTATGAAAAATCAATATTACTGTTCTATTATTTATAGTAAATATGAGAAAAATACTCAAGAAAACAGAATAAATAATTCTGTAATAAATAACGCTTTTTTTATATGTATTTAATTCTTGTTTAATGCGTATGTTAGTATAGGTCGTAAGGAGGCTTTATATAATAATAACTTATTATCTGTGCTTAATTTAGAATTTCTATTAAATTTAAACCCATTATTAAATTCACCAGTCTTTGTACACTGGTGTTATTGTACAATAGTTTTTCTATTATTCACATTTGTTATTGTACATATAGTTCCATACTTTTCTGTAACTTGGTAACATCATCAAGTCCGTTATCATACATTTTATACCTTTATTTTACTAGTTTTTCTGTATTCTTCATATTCCAACCTTTCTTTATATGTAAATATCCTAATTTTTGTTTCTTTTGTTTAACTCCTCCTTTTGATTTTCCTTTATATTATTAATTTGTACTGTACTATCCATTCTGTACATTTATTTTCTATTTTTTATTTTATATGCGTTATTTATTATTTATCATTTCTGCTCATTTTCTTTAATTTTATTAAATCTGTTTTACTTTATTATATCTGCCATTATTTTCATTTTCTTTTCATTATCAATATCTTTGTTATATCTGTCTTTATCTTAATTTTATTATATTCTATCACATTTTCTATAAATTATATCTGTCACTATTTCAATTATTTTGTTGGTGTTCAATTATTTGTCTTTATCTTAATTTTATTATATCTGCCACTAGTTTAATGCCTTTTCATTATCATTAATTTTTATATCTGTCTATATCTTTATTTTATTATAATCTGGCTCCTTTTTAATATTCTTTATCTTCTATTTTCATATCTGCCACTTTGTATTTTTCTACATTATTTGTCACTATTATTGTTACTGTACAACTTTTATGTTTTTACAATTTTTGTTCTGTTTGTTTCTCTGTTAGCCCTGAAGATGACCTACACTGTAGGTCGAAACGTCGGCACATAATATAAGTACTTCACTTATTCGGTGTTCTTATTGACTGCACCCCCCAACTATTTCCTTTACATACCATTATTAAATTGTTCAATCTTAAATGTACAAAATAAACTGGGCAAAAATGAAGAGGAATGCCACTAATTTTGTTGTATTTACTTTGCCTAGAATTTTAATATTATTTCTATTATAATAAGCATTAATATTTATTAGCGTTATAGTTATTAAATACATAACTATAACTTTGCGCAGTATATTTTAGGGTTAAATTTTAATATCACCGTTTCAGGCTACTTCGCCATTTACTAAACAAACAATTTAAGTTCCCAATTACTTCAATACTTACTAGACAAACGCTCTAAGCTCCCAATTAACTACAAAAGACTCATCTACATGACCATCATACGACCTATTTGGACTTACGGAGTAGAGCTTTGGGGCTCCACTAAGCCATCGAATTCCTCTCGTATCCAATCCCTACAATCCAAAATCCTTCGTAAAATCCTCAATGCTCCTTATTTTGTTAAGAATAAACTCATCCATAACGACCTTAATGTCCCTTTTGTTGCTGATTTGGCCCGAACCCGGTATCTATCCTTTCATAGCAAACTTCATTCCCACTCAAACCCTCCAGTTTCAAACCTAACTTCCTCTTCAATTCCCGATAATCCTCCGAGGCGTCTGAAAAGAAGATGGCCACGTGACCTTCTTATTTGAACTTTGATTTGAGTACTACCAGTGGGTAGTTTCTCTACTTGTCATTCTCATGTCATTATGTAACACGCATTCTATTTACTTGTTGTGTAATTGTAATACAGTTGTAAATATCAATAAATAAGTTAAAAAAAAAAAAAGTTCCCAATTAATAACAAAAGACTCATATACAAGACTATTACGAGACCTATTGCTTTCCATAGTCTTAAATACCAAAACGAAGACATTGAAGAATGATACCAAACTGCTGGATTAAAATTAATTACCACACCTCACCTTTACTCAACATCTTGTCCTCCAGGATCCTTTAACAATATCCCACTGATTCCTGTAGAACAGATCCGATACCAAGGACTCCATCTTTACAGACATTTAACTTGGAATCCTTAGACTAGTGTGAAAATAGAAGAAATTTATCTTCTTCAAACTCTGTAGGTTCCAAGTAATTACAAAAGACTCATGCACATGAATATTACAAGACCTTTTTGTACTGTAGGAGTAGAGCTTTGTGGTTCCACTAAGCCATCGAATTCCTCACGTGACCTTCTAACTTAAATCTATTATTCGAGTACTATCTGTGGGTAGGCCTCTAATTGCCTTTATCTCTGGACATGATTAACTTCCATTATATTGACTTGATGTATTCAGTACAATCTCGATGAAAAATGGAAAATAAATAATACATTTTTAACTACACCGGTCCCAAAAGTAACCATCCCTTGTGGGGATCGAACCCACGACCTTTGGATTAGAAGTCCAACGCGCTATCCGCTGCGCCAAAGGGACTGATGAATATGCACAATGCATATACAATTAGGTTTATACATATACATACATATTTATTAACATATGCATACATTTTAATAAATGTGTTCATTGTTTATCCTTTGTTAGTTATAGATTGCACCAAACAAAAGATCGTTGAATTAATCAGAATTACAGTTATATCGGTATCAGTTCCGCAGGTTGTCGCTTCGAGTCGTCATAACAAATTTTGACTTCTTATTCGTTTCCTTTTTAGTATACTCGAAAATAAAAATAATATTGAGTTTTTTAACGTGCCCCCATGCCCCTCCCCCATAAATCCGCACTTGCTATGGGCTATGTGTTATTCTGATGAATAACCTATAATGCTGTAAAGTTTCATCCAAATCCGTTTAGTAGTTTTTGCGTGAAAGAGAGACAAGCATACAAACTTTCGCACTTATAATATTAGCTGGATGTACTATAAACGTCCTTTACGTAGGACTTACGTATTTTAGAAGGGAAAAATAATATATATATATGTATGTAATACCACGTTTTTAATTTTTAATTGTAACTGTTATGAGTATAAATATATGTGTATACATTTTTATTAAGTACTGTCGCTAATCATAATGTATAACTTATGAATTGATTTTTTTTTTAGTTACTTGATTTATATTATAAAACCTTTCATTTTTGTTTATTTGTATATTTGTTAAATTATTTATTTTTTCATTACATAATTTAGGATTACAAGTTTAATTTTAATTTTATTCTCACGTGTAAATTATCAATTTAGTCAAACTATAAATTTTTAATTTCTTGTATTGTTAAATTATACTAAAATGTATTCTGTAATTATGATACCAAACTGATCTGTAATTATTAAAATCACATGTAATGACATGTAATATGCTTACTTAAGTATGGAGCATGTCCTAATATTAATAAACGGTCCCTCCATGGGGTTACCATGGGGAGAGCAAATTAAAATATATATATATATATATATATATATATATATATGTGTGTGTGTGTGTGTGTGTGTGTGTGTGTATTTCTGGTGAAGGTCAAAAAAGAATTCTCTCAATTAGGGAGAATTGTTTATTGGGAACCCAACGATTCGATCCACATTGCATGTCTTGTAATGGGGTCAAGTTTTTAGGCTTAGTTAAGAATTTTTATTTCTTTTTTTACTCTTAAAATTAGTAATGTATTTCCCATTTTTCATTTCAAAAATATTCTTCCGAAGATATGTCAGGCTTCATCTTTCGGTAACATCGTGTGTCACAGTCTCATATTAGTTTTGATTAATTACTAAATATCTAATGTTTATAAATAAATAGTCTACAGTTCTGCCCTAATGGTACTTCTAGAACTTCTCCGACCAAGGTTATAACTAAAGTTGCCTTGATTAACGAGCCATCAACTTCAGCAGGGGTACCTGTGGTGTAGTGGTTGGCATAACTTCCTATGCCCGAGGTTGCGAGCTACCAGCGCGTTGTGTTGCCTCGGGATTGTTAAAAATATCTTTATCATGCTGTTCATCAGAGGGTACGTAAAATTGAGGTCCCGAGCCTGTGCGGTCTCAAGTATTCGTTTAAGATCCCCATCCTAAATTATACCTGGATAGGAAAAAATAAGTACTCGCACTGTAGAAGGATGAAGTGGCACAAAACTAAGAAACAAACAGCAATTCGCAATTAACGTTTGATTGATTAGAATTCTTTCCTATACCGTAATCGCTCCTTTTTTTTTTTTTTTTTTCCTTTCAAAGTAACCCTTTGAAAGGACCGTTTATTTGTTAGCACATTCCATACGTGAGTATACTATGTGCCTTATAAATTTATTTTACAAATAGTTAACTACAGTTGGACAATTCTAAAATATATGCAAAAGACATTATTATATACATGCTGTTACAACTTAACATAATTAACAAAATTAACTAATTTAACAACCATAAATTTAACAATTAACATTTTTTTTTTTAATTTAAAATTACAATACTTACAAATGATTATCTTTTTTTTTTTTCCTAGTATAGTACAGGGAGTTTCTTATATGGATGTCAACTTTTCAAAATCAATACTATAAATAAATTTAGTGAGTTCGGGTCGAAAGTGATTGTATAGGTCATGTTCAGCAACTGGCCAAACTTTCCCTCTTAATATTGTGGAGATAATTAATTTTGATCTTTGTCCTTCATACAATTGGCAGTCATATATTATATGTTTAAATGTCTGTTCTTCTTTGTCTATTGAGCAAGTACTATCGTTGGTTATGTGAAATCTGTGTAAGTATGATTTGGTATGTCCATGTTCAGTTAAAACCTGAGTTAGTTTGTAGTTAGTGGATTTTATTAATTTGTAGTTATTGTTTGTTAGTTTTGGAATGAACCTATGCAAACTAGGAGATTTATTTGAAATAGTCCACCGTTCATTCCACCTCATAATTGATTCTTCCCTAATTTTGAATTTTATGAACGAAATCACTTTGTAATCGCTCCTTAATGTTTCTTCCAACCTAAGAACGTATAAAATTATATTTCTTTTTATGTTAATGGCATTTCTTTATTACCAAAATTTTATTTTCAATCGTTAATGAGGTAATAGATTGAAAGTAAATATGTTTGTTGATTTAATTTAAACAACGCAAGCAATTTAAAATACGGCACCAGTGTATAATAAATCTTAATTGCTTCAGAGAAATTTTAATTTTGAAATTTTCCCACATCCTACTAATATTATAAATGCGAAAGTTTGTCTCTCTTTAATGCAAACGCAATTGAACGGATTTAGATGAAACTTTACATTAATATAGTTTATACATCAGAATTAACACATAGGCTACAATTTATAATGATTTTGTGTAATTCGGCCATTATATAAAGATAAATATCAAGTAAATCGGATAAAATTCTGCCCTCAGCTCAAGAGTTTCTTACTCGCAAAATCTACATATTTTCGCTGAACGAAACAAATGAAGTAACATAGTTTACAGGAATAATCTATTCGAGTAAAAACCACCTTCAGCGGACTCAGGCCATGGTATTCATAAAGGATAAACGTATAAATAACAGCTCTATATCATTTATAATATCATGCATTTTTATTCTTTGTTGTTTTTTTACTTGAATCAAAATAATATACAGAGAAATCCTCTAATACTCAATGTAAAAATAAATAATCCATAACCGTTACTGAGTGCACAATACTTAACATTAAACTTAATAACGAGACAAATAACATACACAAAGTAACCAATATTGAAAATAAAAAAACTAAATACAAAAGATTAACTTACAGAATATTTCTTATTTACAATTACTTGCGCAAGGGTATTGTTACGGGCTACTGGGTTTTAAAATGAATTAAACAATTCATTTAATTAAAGATACTAATATTTATTAACAAAATGATAAAAAGGATACAAGTAAACTATTAACAATTAAATTATTAAACTAATATAAATTTATAATGACAATATTCTAAATATTATAATCTAGGCCTAACTCCTATTTAATTATTACAATAATATAAGACTAATTCTAGATAGCTTAACTAGTTACAATAGTTTCTATGAATATTATAAAATTACACTACAATCTATAACTAATAGTTAACACTTACAGTTCACTAGTCCACCGACCGTAAGATTCTCCAAGTATGACAAACCGAAACAGTTTATTACACTCGCGAGACTATCACATACACTTATTACACTGGCCGGTTCAACACTGACTGACACTCACTTATCACAGATCTTCACCATTCAACTCTCAGGCTAAGACTGACTAGCTCGAGGTGAAGGAAGTATTTAAGTAGGCAAGGCCGAACATTCTAGAACACGGAGGGGCCAGACAATTCTGGAATATTCTTAATCCTTTTCCGACAAAACGAGACGATCTAGAACGGTCCTAATCCTATTTTAACGTCTCCCGCTGACGGACTTCCGCCTTCCTTTGTGCGGCCGTAACAGTATTAACTAACAAAGAATCTGGGTCCAGAACCGAGACAACATAACATGGCATATAATTTTTTTTAAAGTATATTTTTCAAGTTTCTCTACCAGCTGTTAAATCGATGTTTGTGGCCAAAGAAGTATAATCTCTTATGTTAGACGAAAACACTAAACATTAAATATTATTCAGCTGTTGTTGCCTTCTCTATTGCCTCCACATAGTTAATACCGAATCGTAACGCCTTAAATTAATAGTTAATACTGAAAGGTAACAGAAGGCTTTTGTTGATATAGAAGTATTTGCAAATATTTATTGTAAATTTGTATATTTAATGTAAATTAAATCTTAGAGGATGTGGAAAAAAAAAAGTTTTTTAGCAACTATTCATAATACGGAAATATGTATTACCAATTAGAATTTTATTGTTTGCTTCGACTTTCGCTACCGAACCGTTCAAGCCAGCACACTTCAATGCACCTCTTCCTAGTGCCATAGAGAGCTGGATGGGTACAGCTGCTGGACCGTTAGTCAGATCTCCGGACCGATAAGACGTGCCTCCGTTATGACAACAGTACCTCAGTACCTTTGTGTAGCATCGGCTCTCATTAGAATAGCCGGCCTCCAGCGATGCACCGTACCCAGGTACATCTAACTGGGAAAGCGATATTAATCAGTCCAAAAATGAAAAATGTATAGATAATTTTTTGGTATTTATTTTGCTTATAGTTGCCATGCCGGAAATCCTGGTTCAAATCCCGGTGCAGGCAAGACTTTTATTTTGTCTGTTTGCAGCCGGAGATGGATCATATGGGATCTAGGACCCTCCTGGGGCTCACCCAGCCTCTATAAAATATTATAAAAATAGGGTACCCAAAATAAGGGGGAAAAATCTGGCGGTTGAGCTTGATCTAGGACGTCACCTCCTTGCAGAACCGTTGTCCTTGAAACAGTACAGTCCCTACCATGTACTGAACCCCAGACCCGTTCACGGGTTGTAGTGACTGCCTTTTTTCTTCCTGATATTTCCCCAATACTCCCTCATTCCTCGCCGAGTCTGCTCCTTTCTTTCTTCCCTCCATTTCTTTCCTGTCTTTAGCTCGAGCTTTTCTTGAACACCCACACGGGTATCCAGTTTCATCCTGAGACGGTTGCTCTCCAAGACATCCTCGCAGGTAATCCCCATCTCCTGTAAATCTCTTTCTACTTCTTCGGTTCAGTTTTCCTTTAAATATGTAAAAATACGGTTCGCCAGTCTCATTCTTAACAGGTGGCCTAAAAAAAATTCCTTTTTCAATGTTTATAAATGAAATAAAATATTTAAAATGAAAAATTGATTTTGCTTATTAATTTTATTTATTGTATAAAAATGTTACTTTATTCCACAAATATAGCAACATTTGTAAACATTATCAACGATTTTACCGGTCATTTTCTGTATAATATTGCTGTAAGCTAGAAGGTATGACGCCCTCACAAATCCCACAGTGCGGTCAGCCAAAACCTAACTGCAATTGAAAACAGCTGTAGCTGGCAGTTTTGCCAACTGTACAAAACAAATTAGCAATACAAAACCAAAAAGGTTCTAAAAATATTTATTATATTTTCTTTGATATGATATTATTTTTATATCAGATAATTAAACATTCAAAAGTTTAAATTATTTTTGTATTGGAAATGGATTAAATTAAATTTTAAAAATCTGAGCAGTATAACTCTGTGTTATTTACTAACTCACTAAACCAATTAAAAACTTTAAAATAACTACTTTCTTTTTAATTGAAATCAAACTTATCCATTAGCAAAGTTCTCCAATCTATATTTACAGTGAAAAAAAATCTATACCACTACAACCCGTGAATGGGTTTGGAGTTCAGTACATGGTAGAGACTGTACTGTTTCATGGGCAACGGTTCTGCAAAGAGGTGACTTGTCCTAGGTCACCCTCAACCACCAAATTCCCTTCCCCCTTATTTTGGGTACCCCATTTTTATTGAGGCTGGGTGAGCCCCAGGAAGGTCCTAGATTCTATATGATCCATCTCCGGCTGCAGACAGACTAAATAAAAGTCTTGCCTGCAGCGGTATCGTAACCAGGATTTTTGACATGGCAACTCAGTGCTCTACCACTGAGCCTCTCCGCTCCCTGAGATGGAGTTAACGAAGCCAAATCCTAGACGGTCGGTGCCCTACGGCCTTCGATCCGGCCCAACAACGAGCGACCCTTTTGTACTCTGTTTTATGGCTTCGTCGCTTCTATAGTAAACCTAATATCTCCAGCTTTATCTCATATATATTAGATAATAAAGTTTAAAATATTTCAATTTTTTTTTAAACAAATATATTAAAAATTATAATCTAGTACTACAAAGTAATCAAACAAAATCGTCAATACTGAGTAATAATAGTATTTTTCTTAAACTTAAATTAAAACAGCTGATTTAATTAGAAATTAAAATGCAGTCAGCTGATAAATACTGATCTGATACAGTGATGGGTTTAACGGCTACTTTTCAGTAACAGCTCCAACGGTTACTGTGATTTTTGTTACCTGTGATTTTTTAACTGCTACTATCTGTGATCACTTACTTCCACATATTGAATATCATGATCACATAATACGCATTTTAAGGATAATAATTACGTATATAATTGACACCTTAAAAGGTCTTTTTCAAGGAACTCACGCGAACAGTCATATGATCAGATAGATCATTTAAGAGCTAGTGAAATCATTATAATGCATTGGCTCAGAGCTTAATTACTGTTAATCCCAATTGAGCCCTGTTCAGATCAGGAGTTACAAACACCTACAACGGGTTATCGCCATCATCGCTCAGGAGAATGACAGCTACATCCGTCTTAATTGATCGAAATAATGGGCGTATAACGGATTGCAACAGGAATGTATTGATTAAGCATCAATACTCTGAGTATTAAATAGATATATGTATGTAGCTTCTCCTTTAATAAGACTGCAAGTCATAAATGTCCATAAAATCAATTAGACCTTTTAAGAATCCGAATAGTTTTCTAAAATAATTACATCAAAGGATTTTTTGAATGCTTGCTTTTATTCTTTATTTGAAAAAGAAAAACTATTCAGGAGAACAAACGTATACAATTATTAATGTCATAGATCTAAATGAACGAAAACTCAAAAGGTATGCAACAGGCAAAAATCCCAAAAGCCTAAAGTCAGTAAAAAAAAAAATCACCAGTCAACAAGATATCAATTCAGGCATCATTAGGAGATCTCACTTCAGTAGTCCAAATAGACTCATCAAATAAAAAAAAAACCCTGTACCACTACAACCCACGAACGGGTTTGGGGTTCAGTACATGATAGAAACTGTACTGTTTCATGGACAACGGTTCTGCAAGGAGGTCACTCTCAACCACCAGATTACGCCCCCTTATTTTGGTTAGACTATTTTTATAACATTTTATAGAGATTGGGTGAGCTCCAGGAGGGTCCTAGATCCTATATGATCCATCTCCGGCTGCAAACTAAATAAAAGTCTTGCCTGTAGCGGATATGAACCAGGATTTCGGGCATGGCAACTCAGTGCTCTACCACTGAGCCACTCCGCTCCCTACATCCTGATGATGAATTGCCGAAACTTAGGTAGCATAGGTTTTCACAGTATTTCAGAGAGTTGAGGATGTCCATATGACCTTATTGACATCCGTTCTAAATGATTGAATAGGGGCCCATACACGGTCAATATTAAAGACAGTATAGTCAGATACTGTCAGTAATATTGACCGTGTAATGGCAATACTGATGTACTGAAGTGAGGTATTGAGGAGTGATGGTTCACTCCATCATTCCTCAGTATTTTGTACCTGTTGAGTGCGCCGCATTGAGTGATAATGATGATAATAATGAAAACATAGCCACCTTTTTCAAAAGTTTTAAATGATTTAAGTAAGTAATTTTTTTTTTCTTAAAACTTCATATTTTTCATATTTCTTCTATGGTGGAACTTAATTTTATATGGAAAAATATATATTTCATACTTCAATTTTATTTCACTTAATATACTAAAATAGAGCCAAAAACTCAAAAAGAAACACTATTATTTATTATAATGCAATTGGGAAAAACCACAATGCAAAGCCTTATGTTTCAAAAATACACCCACTTACCAGTCGACGTTTCGCCTATTCAGGCATTATCAAGACACCAAAAACAAAAAAGGGGGTTATGTGAATAACATCTCGAAGAAAAAGGTGCAATACATCCCAACGATCAACAGCCCAAACAGGCTCCAAACATGAGACAGCACCCCACCACCAAGACGTTCAACATACAACTAACGAAAGTAATACGCAACCAGCTGGGAAGGTTATAGAATCAGCTGATCCACAAAACATATCAAGTAATATTAACCTATAAAAATTTATACATACTAGTAAAGTTAGCCAAATTTTTCTTTTAAAATATTTAACGTTTCCGAATAATATTGGTTCAAATTTCTCCAATCTGTTTTATAGTTTACCGAAATGTCAATCTTTTGTGCAATCTGCATGGCCTCGAACAACTTCCTTCTAGAGCCATCACTCTCTTTGTAAATAACTTTAGCATTCTCAAAATCAAATTTGTATCAGCATCAATATGATTGTAAAAATATTGGTGGCAAGGAACCTAACACAGCATTGGCCCAGCATACCAAAACTTGTAAGCATCAATTTGATTTTGACGAGTATGACTAAATTTTATTTTGACTAGTATGACTAGTATGTATAAATTTTTATAGGTTAACATTACTTGATATGTTTTGTGGATCAGCTGATTCTATAACCTTCCCTCTGTCCTCTGTCCGTCTGTTCCGCTGTCTCATGTTTGGAGCCTGTTTGGGCTGTTGATCGTTGGGATGTATTGCACCTTTTTCTTCGAGATGTTATTCACA
Source organism: Arma custos (assembly GCA_037127475.1). Lineage (NCBI taxonomy): Eukaryota > Metazoa > Arthropoda > Insecta > Hemiptera > Pentatomidae > Arma > Arma custos. Next base: position 8,721,819 of record CM073764.1, read on the forward strand.
TAACCCCCTTTTTTGTTTTTGGTGTCTTGATAATGCCTGAATAGGCGAAACGTCGATTGGTAAGTGGGTGTATTTTTGAAACATAAGGCTTTGCATTGTGGTTTTTCCCAATTGCATTATAATAAATTCACTTAATATAGTTTTTCAGTGTCAAAATGAGAGCTTCAAAGGCTTCTATCACAATCCGGCTGATGGCTGCTGGAGAAATTAGCGTTGAAAACTTCAAGTCCTCAAAATTTCGGCCTGCTGCATAGGATAATTGCCAAGCGCTGTTTAGGGCATGTACGTTCCCTCATATTTGTTTTTTAATATGAAGAGAATCCATATTTAATAAATTATTATTATTTTTTTTTTTAAATTATTTTATTGAGTTGTACAACTGTAAAATATACATCTAGAGACATGTAGAGACACTACCCACTGGCAGTACTCTAATAAAATTTCTATAATAGAAGGTCCCGAGGCCATCTTTTCTTCAGACGCCAAGGAGGATTGTCCGGGATGGAATTGGATGCAAGGATGGAAACTAGTGGGTTCGGATGGGTCTGAAGTTTATTATGGAATGATAGGTATCTGGAATGGGCTAAATCGATAAAATATGGAACGTTAAGGTCATTATGGATGGTTTTATTTGTGACAAAATAAGGAGCGTTTAGGATTTTGCGAAGGATTGGATACGAGAGGAATTCGATGGTTTGGTGGAGCCCCATAGTTCAATTCCATAAGTCCATATAGGTCTTATAACAGTCACATAAATAAGTCTTTTGTAATTGATCTGAAGCTTTGAGTGTTTGTCTAGTTTGTGTTGAAGTAGTAGGAAGTGTCTAGCTGTTTCTTGTCTTTTCAGTCTTGTGTGAGGGTTCCAAGTAAGACGTTTGTCTAAGTTGAGTCCCAGGTAGCGAACCTGTTCAACAGGGATAAGTGGAGTACTATTAAAGAATACAGTAGGACAGGAAGTCATGGGTTTTCGGCGAAGGGTAAAGGTAATTTGATGGGACTTGCTGGAATTGATTTTAATTCTCCAATTCCGACACCATTCTTCGAGGCTTGATAAGTGTGATTGAAGGGATTGGGATGCAATATAAATAAATTATTGAATAAGTTTTCATTCATCCGAAAATAATTATAATAATCTGATTTTCCCTTTACTGTAATCTCGTTGATTAAGTTTAAATGGGTGAAGTTATCCCTGTCCAATTGCCAATCCTTCACCCACAAGTGTCTTTTCCAATGCCATGGCGATTACAATTGCTAAACATACTCTATCCATTCAAAAAGTAGATATAAATCTGCGAGAGAAGTAAGATGACTGTTCTTATCCCGAGCTAACTGTGAACTGAGTTAAACACTGGCAGTAAAACTGACAGTAATATAGGTCATGTATTGTGTAAAAATATTGTAGGATGACTCTTCAGTATTTTCGTCATTCCAGTACTGTCAGTAATATTGACCCATTAAAGTCGTCATTTTTGTCTGTTGTATTTTTAATAGCGCTTCACATGTTCTAGATATGACATTTTTATAATTTTTATACCTCCTAGAATTTCCATGTCTTGGAATTGTCTCATATATTGTATCAAGGTATTCCTTGTGTCAGGATAGATGTATGAAATTCTGAGCATCACATTCCCCGTTCAGACGTAACGTTGTTTAATGTTTCTATCGTTTTTTGTTATAAACTTGTGTTGCGATTCTTTGTTTTTGCTTATTATAAAGATTTAAATATTTTTTAAATACGTCAATCATCGCTGCCGTCAATTATTTATTGTCCTTAAAACAACTGATAGTAATATTTTTTGTGTGGAGGAAAGATCAAGAGATCGGATATAGCATCAAAAAGCAAAAATTAGAATACCTGGGCCACATCATACGAAATGACAAATATTTTCTATTACAGCTAATCAGATTTGGGCGTATCAACTCGTATCAAATACGTATACTACCCACCTGCGAATACGAATATTCTTATTCGCATATAGGAATACGAATATATTTGTATACGCAAATGTAAATACGAATATTCGTATATTCGGACGTATAAATACGAATATTCGCGTAATCGCAGGGAAAATTTCCGAATATTCGCGTACTTGCAGCTGAAATACACAAATACGTTGTTATTTACTTGAGAAAAATACAAATACGCTCGTATTCACTACCAAAATATACGAATACACTGGTATTCACATGGAAAAATACGAATACAGGTATATTCTCAACTAATTACACTAATTGAGGCATTCCATGGTTAAACATTATTATGTATGTATTAACTTTTAGGTTAATATTAAAAGTAATTATTTAATTGTTATTTTTTTTGGTACTTGTGTCTTAACGCAGCCCTGGTTACTTTTCCTTGCTAGTTCGCATGCGCGAGCAGTTTCATTCTGTAACGGTTACATTTATAACAGTTACCTTCTATTTATTGGGGTTGAAAAATGATGAACAATTACAAATCAAAAGAATTTATTGACAAATGGAAAATAATAATAATAAATTATGAAATGTACAAAAAAATAATTTCGAACAATTAAGAATTAAGAAATAAAAGTAATGAAAAATTATGTAAAAAAAATTGAAAAATGTAATATATGATGAACAATTAATTAAAGAAGAATGAACAATTACAAAATACAAATAATAAAAATTCAATCGCATTTAGTTGGAAAATGCGTCGAAATAGACTTCAATATAGATTCAAAACAGTCTGTACTTTGTTTTGACTGATGCTGTCACCATACGAACTCGCATAAATATGATTAATTTCCAAAAAACCTTTCACCACAATACAATTTCATTTGATGGGAATTGCTACATTTCCTTTGTTTTGGTAAAATATTACACTCCTGCAAAAAATGTATAGCTTGTTCTTCTGTTGAAGGCAAATCCCAAATACGCATCATTTTACACTGAATAAATAACTAACTAAAATAATAATAACGAAAAATCTATAACAAAGAATAAAGAACAAATAACGAAAAATGAACAACAAATAAGAAACAATAAATCAGCAATAATCAAAACACAGTAAGCAAGATGAAACATAGAACAAATCAGCTGTTAGAAATGTGACCGTTACAAAATGTAACTGCTCGCGCTTGCGAACAAGCAGGGAAAAGTAACCAGGGCTGCGTTAAGACACAAGTACCTTTTTTTTAAATAGGATTCATTGAAAACATATGATTTTCACCTGTTCAACAAAAACTGGGTCTTTTGTTGATATAAAAGTTTTGGCTTGCCCAATGATTATTTTAATGGCTGCTTCAACATTGTTGAGTCATGGAATGCGGAATTTAAGGCAATGGTTTCGTCTCACAACTTTACAATGATTTATAGAAGTGAGGCAAACAAAATTAAGGTCGTCATGTAAATAGTCATTGACCGAAAAAGATAAAGCACAGGGAAAAAGAATAGAGTAAAAAAAGGAACATTACAAAAAAAAATATCAGAAGATCTTTAAAAGTCTGCCGAATTATTTCCCGTTTCTCTTCGAAAAAAAACTTCTATCGAACTCAATACTATCTCAACAATCCATCCAGCACGAAAAAAAACGAGGTTAGAAATTGACCGAAATCGAAGATAATAGTTCATAAAAAAAATCTTTCCGAAGTTAATGACAATATGGCCCGATAAGAAGCAACTGCCGGAACGGGCAATATCCAGCGTTGATAGCTCAACTGCAGGGCGACGTGACGGACGTGTTCTGGGCCGAACAACAGTCCTTAGTACAGTAGCAGAACTGTACATAACAGAGCTTAGCCTAAATACATAATTATTTACCTATACCATATGTAATAATAGCAATAACATTTAATATAAATAATATACAATACTAGGCAAGGGCGAATCCAGGATTTTTTCTGGGGGGGGCACAACAGGAAGACGGGCAAAAAAATCAACAATAACTTATAAATGCACTAGTAATATTTATAGAAAGGTTTATTAAAATATCTAAACAATAGTTTCACTCATGTTATTTCTGTTACTTTAACAACTATCATCATGATTTGCCTATAAGTTTGTACTGTAATGAATTCTCCAAAGTACACAGAACACCGTCAGGGGGCACGTGCCCCCGTGCCCTCCCCTGGATCCGCATATGATACTAGGGAGTGACTGAGTGACACTGGAATCAGTGGTAGAGTGCTGTGTTGCTATGCTGAAGATTCAAGGTTCAAGTCCGGCTGTGGTAGAAGAATTATTTCATCTGTTTACTGTTATATAAATAATATATTACACTTGTTATCAAGGAGTCATAGATCATATATCCTACTAATATTATAAATGCGAAAGTTTGTATGTTTGTCTCTCTTTCACGCTAAAACTACTGAACGGATTTGGATGAAACTTTACAATAATATAGGTTATACATCAGAATAACACATAGGCTACAGGAAGAGCGGATTTATGGGGGGGGGCACATGCCTCCCCCACGACAGTTTTTAGGTACTGTGGAGAATCCATTATAGTACGTAATTAAAGGCAAATCAAATGATAATAGTGGTTAAAATAACAGAAAGAACATGAGTGAAACTATTGTTTTGATATCCTACTAATATTATAAATGCAAATGTTTTTATTTATGTTTGTTACTCATTCACGCAAAACTACTGAACGGATTTGGATGAAACTTATTGAGTAAAATAGGTTATACATCATAGGCTACAGCAAGGGCAGATTTATGTGGGCATGTGCCTCTCTTGTTATAGTACATAATTAAAGGCAAATCAGGAACTTAGCATATTGAAATTTACATAGGTTCTTTGTATAGTTTAAAAAAGAAATTTGATAATTCCACCCCAAGGGTTTCCCCTTTAATATAATAGGGGTTCGAAGGTAGTATAGGATCCGTCAGTTTTGAAGTTAGATATCTGACATTTTGGATGTACGAGTAACTTATATTTTAAAAAAAATAATTAAATTATTTATTTAAAATGATCTTTCACGAAACTTTACGTGGCAGACCAAATTCCACACAAGCGAAGCCGTGGGCATAAGCTAGTTGGATATAAATTATAAAAGAAAGCTTGGAAGTTACTAAAATATAATGTGTGTGTGTTTTTTTTTTAAACTGGAACTGATTTTATTATTATGAATTATTATTCATAAAACATGGTGTCAGGTGTGGGGTGATTCAATAACGGTTCCTTGGGATGTTTCCTCGCAAATTTCTGGCAAGGTTCGCAACTCTTAATGTAATTTTCTATGTCTGAATTTATCAACGGCCAAATTATGGTCTGTTTCGCTCTCTCTCTACACTTCTCCACTTTTCTAAAGAGATTCTTCATTATCCCCACTACTCGTTCATCAAAAGAATTTGATGGTTAGGACTCCGCGTTAAAATTTCAAAACAATAATGTTCAGAAAATTGTTTCAATCGTTCTGAAGCAAACATTATCGCAAACCACAACTTCAGGTATACCAAATTACTCAACCCTTTTGTATGTCATTATATCCACAAAAAGTCTTTTCCAAGGTCTCTCGAGCGCACAGATGAAGCTATGGGATCTACAGATCCTTCTGGGGCACACCAAGCCTCTATACAAGGGGGTATCCCCGTATCAGAGGGAAAACCAGACAATTGAGCTTGATCTTGGACAAATCATCTTCCTTCACAACCGTTGTCTTAGAAACAGAACAGTCTCTACCATTTACCGGTCCAAGGCCCATCATGTAATTTAATGGTAGTTTTTATTATTTTTTAATTTATTTATTGCAATTGCAATCAAATTTAAATTACATCCTACATACTTTAAATATTTATTTTAAAAATGTATTTATTGATATTGACAACTGTATTACAATAATACAGCAAGTAAATAGGCTAAGTGGTACATAATGACAAGTAGAGAAACTACTAGAGGTTTGAGAGGGATTGAAGTTTGTTATGAAAGGATAGATACCGGGTTCGGGCCAAATCAGCAACAAAAGGAACATTAAGGTCGTTATGGATGACTTTATTCTTAACAAAATAAGGAGCATTGAAAATTTTACGAAGGATTTTGGATTGTAGGGATTGGAAACGAGAGGAATTCGATGGCTTAGTGGAGCCCCAAAGCTCTACTCCGTAAGTCCAAATAGGTCGTATGATGGTCATGTAGATGAGTCTTTTGTAATGAATTGGGAGCTTAGAGCGTTTGTCTAGTAAGTGTTGAAGTAGCCTGAAACGTCGAGCGGTTTCTTGTCTTTTCAGTCTTGTATGAGGATTCCAGGTTAATCGTTTGTCAAGGTGCAACCCTAAGTACCGGATCTGTTCTACAGGCAACAGTGGGATATTATTAAAGGATACAGAAGGGCAGGAAGCCATTGGTGTACGATGTAAGGTAAAAGTGATTTGATGCGATTTTTGAGAATTTATTTTAATCCTCCAGTTTTGGCACCATTCTTCAAGATCAGTGATATGGGATTGGAGGCTTTGGGATGCAATAACTGGATTGGTGTTGACTGATAATACACATGTACCATGAGCATACGTGGTAAAGATGAGTTGGGATGTCAGCTGTATAAACTGTATAAAGGATTGGGCCAAGGATACTACTTTGAGGATTAAATAATTTCAATTGTTAAATTGCTTAGTGATAATTATAGTTAAATGTTTTCCAGCAGTTATTCTACACTAGTTTTATCCTTAGTTAGATTTGGTTTAACTGCTATAATGCAAAATGATTTTTTTAAATAAACACATGCATTGTGTTGCTAGGTCTTATTTTTCCAGTCGTTTTCCATAGGATGGTTGATCATAATGATTTTATCAAACATCTCTTTTTTCCTCATAAAAAAAGACAATTGTTTAAATTATGTTAATAGAAATAGGAATTAAATGTTTCGGTCTAAAATCCAGCTGATTGTTAATAATTGTTTAATCTGTTAACTGACCCTATGGGATCAACAGACCTTCCTGTGGCTCACCCAGCCTCTATAATGCGGGTAACCATCCTGCACTTCTTTTGTCCTAGAAACTGTAGAAACACTCTAGAGGCATTCGTAGGTTGTAGAGGTACGGGACACCAATACAAATATCAGACTCCTTATGAGACGTATAGTTATAGTGTACCTCAGGGATCTGTGCCGGGAACATTATTTCTCGTCGTTTTTATGACATCTGTCCTCAATTCCTCAAGAGTAGAAATATTTACGGACGACATCACCATTCGGACTTCTTATCAAGCGCGTAAGGCTTCCATAATGGAAGATCTAAAGCGGAACGACATTGGAGGTTAACATGGCGAAGGTGTTGGTGTGAAATCGTTTCAACATGCAATGGAGCCTAATTATCTTGGACCTTCAATGTGTAGAAAGATGACCTTCGTTTCTTAAATTATATTCTATATATATATATATATATATATATATATATATATATATATATATATATATTTATAAATTCATTAATATTTAAATGTAGTTGAAAAACTGGAAATTATAGTTTACTAGCTTTTGCCAGCGGCTTCGCTCGCGTGGAATTTGGTCTACGACATAAAGTTTCATGACGATCATTTTAAATAAATAATTTATTTTTTTAACTATAAGTTACTCGTACATCCATAATTTCAGATGAAAGATTCCATACAATCTTTGAACCTCTATTATATTAAGGGGATGGAACTATCCAAATTTCTTTCTTAAATTATACAAAGAACTTATCTGCAAATTTCAAGATGCTAAGTCCCTGATTTGCCTTTAATTATGTACTATAATGGATTCTACAAAGTACCAAAGAAACTGGTACTGGTACTTGTTGTCCGGGAGGGTACGTGCCACATGCCCCCCTCCCTAAATCCGCGCTTGCTATAGCCTATGTGTTATTCTGATGTATAACCTATATTACTGTAAAGTTTCATCCAAAACCGTTCAGTAGTTTTTGCGTGAAAGAGAGACAAAAATACAAACTTTCACATTTATAATATTAGTAAGATTTACCTTTATTTAAAGCTAAATAGTTAAAAAGGTATGGGTGTCTTCTATTCAGTTTGTTCCTTAAATAGTCGTACCTATTTTAGAATTATTAAAAGTAACAATAAATACACAGTATTATAGAATAATATTGTAAAATAGCATAATAGATTTTTTATTATAATATTACCTAATAGAATATTACAAAATTTAAAAATATTACTTTGTAAATATTTTTTTTTAATAGAAACGATTTGTCCTGGCCGGGATTCGAACCCGGGTCGTCTGCATCTCTAGTGCAATGCTCTAACCACTGAGCTACCAAGGCACGCACTCCAGCCAGACAAATCTATTCTTTTCACCGATCCTATATACCATAAGGTTGAAGAGAATAGATTTGTCTGGTTGGAGTTCGTGCCTTGGTAGCTCAGTGGTTAGAGCACCACGCTAGAGACGCGGGCGGCCCGTGTTCGAATCCCGGCCAAGACAAATCTTTTCTCTTGAAATTAAAAATATGGTTTAATAATCATACTAATGTACGATATGTGGTTTCTGAAAGAATCCATTCTAAGATGGAACGAACGGTGGACTGCTTCCAGTAAATCTTCTACTTTGCATAGGTTTATTCCAAAACTGACAACCAATAACTACCCCCAGTTATTACCCAGGACAAATCTTTTCTCTTCAAAACAAAAATATTTAAATAATAATCAACAACAAAATAACAATTAATAAAAATAAATTATAAAAATATTACATTAAATAAAACTACAAATATAGTTGATAAACTGGAAATGGTCAATTATCTACGGCTTTTTAAAACCAAATAGTTAGAAAGGTATAATTGTTCCCTTAATTACCTGTCATTATCGAAGTAATATTTAAAATAAACAATAATATTATAAAAATAATACAATAGAATAGTACAAAATAATATAGTAATAGAAATTATGTTATTATAATGCAATTGGGAAAAACCACAATGCAAAGCCTTATGTTTCAAAAATACACCCACTTACCAGTCAACGTTTCGCCTATTCAGGCATTATCAAGACACCAAAAACAAAAAAGGGGTTATGTGAATCACATCTCGAAGAAAAAGGAGAGTTGTATGTTGAACGTCTTGGTGGTGGGGTGCTGTCTCATGTTTGGAGCCTGTTTGGGCTGTTGATCGTTGGGATGTATTGCACCTTTTTCTTCGAGATGTGATTCACATAACCCCCTTTTTGTTTGGTGTCTTGATAATGCCTGAATAGGCGAAACGTCGACTGGTAAGTGGGTGTATTTTTGAAACATAAGGCTTTGCATTTTGTGGTTTTTCCCAATTGCATTATAATATTAATAGTGTTTCTTTTTGAGTTTTTTGCTCTATTTTAGTGAAATTATGTTATAATATAAAATGTTACAATAATACGATTATATTACAATAATAAATATTATAGGGAGCGGAATGGCTCAGTGGTAGGTCACTGAGTTGCCATTCCGAAAATCCTGGTTCAAATCCCGTCAAAAATGGGGTACTCAAAAAAAGGGAGGGGGGAAATCTGGCGGTTGAGCGTGATCTAGGACAAGTCACCTCCTTGCAGAACCGTTGTCCATGAAACAGTACAGTCTCTACCATGTACTAAACCCTAGACTCGTTCACGGGTCGTAGTGGTTACAGGTTTAGGTTAACTAACTAAGAAGCATTGAGGATTTTACGAAGGATTTTGGATTGTTTTTTGGAATATGTTTGGAATTGGAACATTGGAAGATGTTTGGATTCAATACGAGAGGAATTCGATCAGTCTCTACCATGTAGTGGTACATGTTGTTTTTTTAAAAAATAAATATTACTATTTATAATTATGTATATAGAAATATTATAGAAGAATAAAAGTTTAGAAATTACATTAAATAAACCGGAAATGGTACTTTATTTACCAATTTTTTAAGCAAAATAGTGGAAAGCTATAGGTATCGTTTGTCCGGATTTTTCTTTATTGATTGTACCTATTATATTATATTAATTTTTTTGTATTCTGTGATTAGTAATACTTGATGCTACATGCGCATTTATAGTAGGTGTAAAAGGAATTCATGTGTTTTCCACATCAGATGTTTTTAGTGAAACACAAAGACAGAATTAAGACTCCCCCTTGTTATGAATACCGAAATTGTACATCACTGGAAAATAAATTACTACTTCAGGGTTTAAACAAGAAAAGCAAAAAAAAAAAAAAAAAAACGAAAAAGGAATAAGGCAGTGAATTAAAAGTTGTCTTTTCTGTATTCAAGTAGAGAGTTATAGAACTTCTTTCCGCCTCTGTCAGCAATTTTCCTTGGATCCGGGAGAGAAAAAAAATAAAGGCTCTCTCTGCAAGACCGAACCCCCCCCCCTTCGGAACAGGAAATCGGAAGCGAGGGAGGAAACGATATAACTGCTTTACAATATTAATTCTGAAACCTAATGATTTTAAATATTTATTTAACGTAACTTTATGCTGCTATGGCTAATCGGACGATGCTTCAGTGGAAGCAATAAATATTGTCTATCCAGTTATAATCAGAACAGGTATATTTTTAACTCCCTTAAAAATCCTAAAGCCACTACCCTTCTAAGTCCAACAAACCTTTAAAGATAATTTATACCGAACACACAGTTATTTGTTGTTATATGATTATATAATTTTTCCTAAATATAAAAAAAAAAACTTTTCACATCTGATTTGGGTCAAACATGAAAAAATCGATATCCAAATTTTCTATATTATAATCTAAAATATTTACAAAGTATTAGACAACTGTATTTTAGTTCGATTGATTATAATAGTATTACTGAATAATATAGACTAACTGATGTTCATAATAATATAAAATCTATTATTGAATCAGAATTTTTATTTATTAAGACTGTAAGTGGTCATATTTAATATATAATTTCATTTTCGAAAAAAATTGTCGTCTGGTTGACCAAAACAGACTTTGATGAAATTTTTATTTTTGTATTTTTATAATGATAAGTCTTCTTCCTTTATTTATTTTGCACTTATACCAAAAAACATATACTGTACGGTACTATTAATTATTTTTATAATTTTTGTTACATACAAAACGTTTTTTTTTATTGTTTTATATTTAAACAAATAATGATGCTCTGTAGCATAATACTATTCTGTAGAATAGTTGTAGTCTGGATATGCTAGGGTTGGTACTTTGAAAATATTACCAGACTTTAATTTGTTTAAACTTTATACTTGAAAAAACCATGAACAGGTCTGGGGTTCAGTACATGGTAGAGACTGTACTGTTTCATGGACAACGGTTCTGCAAGGAGGTGGCTTGTCCTAGTCACGCTCAACCGCCAGATTTTCCCCTTATTTTGGGTACCCTATTTTTATAATTAAAAATAGCTAATTTTAAATTAGCCACTTCTTCTATCTATACCCAACTATCACTCCTCCAGAAGTAAAATTTTTGTTTATTATTTATTTATTGATATTTACAACTGTATTACAATAATACAAGTAAATAGGCTAAGTGATACATAATGTCAAATTGAGAAACTACCCACTGGTAGTACTCAAATTACAAGTTCAACTAAGAAGGTACCCAGGAGAGTCCTAGATCCTATAAGATCCATCTCCAGCTGCAAACAGACTAAATAAAAGTCTTGCCTGCAGCGGGATTTGAACCAGGATTTCCGGCATGGCAACTCAGTGCTCTACCACCAAGATTTATATTACATCACTGAAATACTTTTTAATATACAATTCATGAAAAATATGGGAACATGATAGAGACGGACTTTAGGGCAATGATTGTGCAGAGACCCGAAATTCCAAACAACCCCCCTTCCCCGATTAAGGACATCTACTGGTATGTATTGCCGGCACCATGAAAAGGATGCGGGAAAATGTGTCATGTCGGGACACATGAAAGGGAATATGTTTTGGACAAAGAACAGACTTTTGCTCCCCTTGATGGTCTAGATCCTGAGAAGGAAGGAGATGGGGAGGGGCAGAAAGTCTCTTGAGAGAGACACAGAGAAGGAGGTGGGACTCTGGAGACGTACAGCAACGAGGAGAAATCTTGCGGAAGAAGGAGCCGGCGAACAACGTGGACCGAGAAGATGAGTCCCGGGGGCGGCAAGGCGAAGACCGACCTGTAACCCAATCTACCCCTGTTCACAGATAAGTTTAATTTATTTCCTGTAAGGCATCTTATGGCAACCCTTTTTATCTATTAAAATCTGAATCAATAACCTTGTTTGAAATTGAATAAATAAACGATCCTTACTGGAATTTTTTGATGATTATGGTCTGTAGATCCCATAGGATCCATGCGAAGTTGTCAAAATTTAAATAATTTATTAGCTACAGCCAGATTTGAACCCGAGTCCTTCTCAGTTTGTAGAGCGTGGACTGAACAGTGACGAAAGTTTCGGATTTAAATCCGCTGTAGAAAATAAATTATTTAATCTATTAACATCACGGGTGGAGTCAGTTGTATCTGGAGACCCTTCTTTGGCTCAGCCAGCCTAAATAAATTCGGTACTCTGTTAGTTTAGCGTGATCATGGATGAATCCCCGTTGTCTTGGAAACAGTTCAGTCTCCAACACGTAATGAACTCAAAACTATTCCTAACTTGTAGCGGTACAGGTATAATGCCAATTTCTATAACAGGTAAAGGTTAGGAATGAAATGCGAGATATCGATATCAACGGACGTCAGCGACATTTTATTGCCACCTTATCGGCTAATGAGCGTTGATAAACTGCCCGATAGAGGCCGCGATAGCGCTCACAGGGGAGAAGTGAATGAGTTATTGCATCGACTGCAGGAGCGCTAGTGGGCAATTAGAGCGCCACCATTGGATAAGCAGGTGAGGCCAGGGATTAATATCGTCGGGTTCGAATAATATGGAGCGCTACTGGAATTTCACAGGAGATATTTCACCGCTAAATTACTCAGAGATGATAAAGGCGGCTGCGGTGCTGGGGGGCGCCCCTTCTTCAATACCCAAAGGAATCTTTACGGTCTCACATTTCAACCCACCTTTAACCATTTGATGCGGTACTGTACAGTAACAGTGGAAAACATTTAACTGATTTTGTATATAAAATTTAAAGGGGTGTTTATTAATGATACTATTTAGACAAAGAACAACATACATATATACACATTATCTATGTGTATATATGTATGTATGAAAGGCAAAGGTCAAAATTAATTATTTCAACAAAATAAAGAGGATAAGATTGGCCAGTGTCTGGACACGAACTGTATAACACATTTCGGCCAAATTCACTAAATTTATTATTATTCTTGACTTTGAAAAGTTATATCACATTAAGAATATATAAAGGAGAACGGAGATAGTTGGGGGGTGCAGTCAAAAAAACACAAAATAAGTACAAGACTTATATATTCAATTAGTGCCGATGTTTCGACCTACCTTGTAGGCCATCTATAGGGCTATGAAATAGAAACAAACAGAACAAAAAATATAGAAAAACGTTACAGTAACAAGAATATATAGACATGTAATGTAGAAAATCAAAGTAGTGACAAATGTGATAATTAAAGATAACGAATTTAAAATAGTGACAGATATAATAATTAAAGATGAATGAATGAATAAAGCCTTTATTATAAAGAGAATTATAAAACAAGATGGTTTACAATAAACTACTAATATTTACAAAAACATATACATACATAATAACTCTTTATAGAACTTCCCTTATGGGAGTATGGTCTAACTTGAGTGGAGTGACCAGCTCTATTGGCAAGTGGAGTTCGGTATTAATTTCTGCCACTTAACTTTATTTTGAGCAATTCTCGTCCTATTATATCTTCTTCTGTCGAATCAGCAGTTGGCGTGTGGACTAGAACAATGCTTAGGATTTTCTTCTTAAAAGTTAGTCTGACTAGAGCTATTCTGTGATTAAGTTCTTTAAATTCTAAAATATTTCCTTTTAGTGTTATTTATATCAAAAAATCCCACAAATTATCAGCTCCCTAATATGCATTAAAATACTAATAAAATTTAAATAAAAGTCTTTTCACCTTTTAACACATCATACACTTCTCCTTAAATCTATCTATTAAATACAATAATTTTAAACAAAAAAAAAAAAATTTTTTTTTCGGATATATAGAAAATAGAACTAATAGATAATCCTCAATATTTATAATAAAAAGAATTTTTATACAAAATACCTCTAATGTTTTAGTTTACTTAAAGGTAAGAATTAATACGTAATAAATCAAATATAATAATCCATTATTATCATCTACTAATCCGGACTGGACAAGGTACCAGCTCCACTCATTTAGTATAGCAACTGACTATGGGATACAACACACCCAGCTAATTTTTAAATATGCAACCTATTAATCTACAGAAAAAGGTATCTCTTATGTACTATTGTAAGAACAATAACAATGTAGATATTATAATAATTGTGGAATACATATTAACGATACTATGTATAGTTATGTAACTAATTTAAAGCTATAAGAAAATTGTTGTTTTATATATATATATATATATATATATATATATATATATATATATATATATATATATATATATATATATAAAAAAAAAGTTTTATAATAATTAAAGATAAAGAATATAAAATACAGAAAATAAATGTACAGAAAGGATAATAATGTGAACATAATAGAAAGGAAAAGAAAAATGAGGAGGTAAACAGAAAGATACAAAATGAGAAGATTAAAATATAAAAAATGGAATATAAAGGATTTGGAAAAAAATAGTTTAATTATAGATATAAAATGTATGATAATAGACTCCTAGAGGTTACATAAGTAAAATGTATGAAAAAGAATACAAGAATACTTTGAAAGAAATGAATAGGTATCTCGTAGAATGACAGTTAGAAATGTAAAAAATTTGAAAATATAAGTATGGGATGTAATATAAAAATAGTTGATTGGATTAATAAATTTGAAAAATTAAAAATAATGCTTATAAATATGAACTCTTTGATTACCAACATATGATGGATGCCGAAATGATAAGGGAGAGATAGGAGAATATATGGTGTGAGGAATGGAGAAAGGCTAAAGAGAAAAAGATATAAGATATTAAAAAAAAGACGCACCAACTGGGAGAGGTGGCTGGGTCAACCGGCTTTTTTGTTCTGTTTGTTTCTCTCTCATAGCCCTGAAGATGGCCGAAACGTCGGCACTAATTAAATATAAGTCTTGTACTTATTTAATTGGGTGTCTCTTGCATTAGACGAAACCTAATTTTTTTTTTTTTTAAATTATTTTATTGAGTTGTACAACTGTAATATATACACCTAGTACAATTGCTTTAAGAATAAATAATATATGATAAAACATGTAGATACACTACCCACTGGCAGCACTGTAATAACATTTCTATAATGGAAGGTCTCGAGGCCATCTTCTTTTCAGACGCCTCGGAGTGTTATCAGGAATAGTATGGAAAGCAAGTTGAGAGACTAGCCGATTCAAGTGTGTATGGAGCTTGTCATGGAAGGATAGGTATCTAGTTTGGGCCAAATCAGCAACATATGTTATATTGATTTAATGATGGATGAGTTTGTTTGTGACATAATAAGGAGCATTGAGGATTTTACGAAGGATTTCGGATTGTAATGATTGGATATAAGATGAACTGGATGGTGATAAACACTTAATAAGAGATGTACTAGTAAATGTCTGTCCGTTAGACCGAGGCGAAAAAAAAAAAGGGTGCATTTACAACCCATTATTAATCTTGTGATTTGTTGTGAATTGAGATCACACTCAACCACCAGATTTCATGCTATTGAAGGTACCCTCTTTATAGAGGCTTGGCGAGCTCCTGGGGGTCTCCAGATTCCACAGAATCCATCCCCATATATTTACATTTTAAATATATTACCTTGCAAATTTGGATTTGCACTCCACGCTCAACCACTTTCGCTAACAGAGTGGTATTCTCATAGAGCCTTAGCGTTCCTAAGTCTTATTAGTATTAATAATAACACTAAGTCCAAATCCCTTTACAATACTAAAGTATAAATCCGCAATCCCTTATCAAACAAAGGACTTTGGAACTCAAAGGGCAACAACTCGAAGAGATCGTTAAACTGAACTGTTGAAGTTAAATCCCTCCGGAGAAGCGAGTTCGGTCCGTTCGGCGAGAATCGGGCCTCCTCGGCTCCAGTCGCCGTTACTCCCGAAGACTCCGGTCGCTCCAGTCCTTCCTGAACATGTGAAGTGTTTGCGTCAGTAGATCTTCCACTCTCATCCGATCATCTTCTACGTCTTTAGCGTGAGTACATTTACACTACAATATAATATTTTTAAGACAATTTATACCGAAAACACAGTTATTTGTTGTTATATGATTATATAATTTTTCCTAAATATAAAAAAAAAAACTTTTCACATCTGATTTGGGTCAAACATGAAAAAAACACATTGATATCCAAATTTTCTATATTGTAATCCAAAATATTTACAAAGTATTAGACAACTGTATTTTAGTTCGATTGATTATAATAGTATTACTGAATAATATTGACTAACTGATGTTCATAATAATATAAAATCTATTATTGAATCAGAATTTTTATTTATTAAGACTGTAAGTGGTCATATTTAATATATAATTTCATTTTCGAAAAAAATTGTCGTCTGGTTGACCAAAACAGACTTAGATGAAATTTTTATTTTTGTATTTTTATAATGATAAGTCTTCTTCCTTTATTTATTTTGCATTTATACCAAAAAACATATACTGTACGGTACTATTAATTATTTTTGTAATTTTTATTACATACAAAACGTTTTTTTTTATTGTTTCATATTTAAACAAATAATAATGCTCTGTAGCATAATACTGTTCTGTAGAATAGTTGTAGTCTGGATATGCTAGGGTTGGTACTTTGAAAATATTACCAGACTTTAATTTGTTTAAACTTTATACTTGAAAAAATCATGAACAGGTCTAGGGTTCAGCACAAGGTAGAGACTGTACTGTTTCATGGACAACGGTTCTGCAAGGAGGTGACTTGTCCTAGGTCACGCGCAGCCACCAGATTTCCCCCCCTTATTTTGGGTACCCTATTTTTATAATATTTTATAGAGGCTGGATGAGCCCCAGGAGGGTCCTAGATCCTATATGATCCATCTCCGGCTGCAAACAGACTAAATAAAAGTCTTGCCTGCAGCGGGATTTGAACCAGAATTTCCGGCATGGCAACTCAGTGCTCTACCACTGAGCCAGTCCGCTCCGAATTACTTTATACCAGAAAACATATATTTTTACTGTATTAATATTTCAGTTTGTATTTATTATAATATTAAGTGATCTTTATTTGGATATTTTATATTTAAATAAATGATACTACATTCTAGCCCATCACGTCCGTAGCGTAAGGATACTTTAACTTACATTATACATTTTATAGCGAATAAAAACTATTTGTTTAAGCAATTATTTAATTTTTGCTAAATATAAAAATAAATAAGCTATATATAAATAAAAAAATAATTTTCACATCTGATTTGAGTCAAAAAAGAAAAAAATAATCGATATCCAAATTTTCTATACTATAATCCAAAACATTAACAAAATATTAGCAAAGTGTATTATAGTTTGATTGATTAAAAAAGTAAAACAGAATGATGAAGGCTAACTTATGTTCATAATATATATATATATATATATGTATATATATTTATATATTATTATTATACATATATTTATATAAATATAATGCATTAGTGAACTTGTAACTATTTGTTACTTATCAGACTGTGACAAATAAGAGAGTATGTGTCTACACCCAATAGCTCATTTCATTTAAGAAAAAAAAATGGTCAGGTCTGTTTAAATCAAAATAAGGTTTATGAAATTTGTATGTATAACAATATTATATTGCTTTAAATCAAATAGTCTTCTTTTAGACCATACTGTAATATTGAAATAAAACATAAAAAATAAACATATAACATTAAAAAAAAACATGGATTTCGGAATTTGCTATATTAAAAAATACAAACTATGAGGTAAAGTATGCTATTATGCCATGGTCGCATTTGATGCCAGATTTTATTTTCGAAAAAATGTACCCAGAAAACATATACGATGCGATATTATTTTTTATTTTGGTCATTTTTATGATATAATTTTTTTTTATTATTTTATAACCAAACAAATAATAATACACTGTAGTATACTACTTGTCTTAAATTTTTTTAGTGTTGGTGCTGCGACAATATTGCCAGATTTTTGTATTTATTTTTACTGTATAATGGAAAACAAATATCGTACGGTATCATTATTTATTTTTTGTAATATTTTAATATTAATTGTGCTTCTTTTGCTTTTATTATATTTTTTTATTTTTATATGATTATTTTATTGAGTTGTACGACTGTAATACATACATCTAGTACAATTGCTGTAAGAGTAAATAATACATGATAGGACTTTTATTATATTTTTTTATTTTTATATGATTATTTTATTGAGTTGTACAACTGTAATACATACATCTAGTACAATTGCTGTAAGAGTAAATAATACATGATAGGACTTTTATTATATTTTTTTATTTTTATATGATTATTTTATTGAGTTGTACAACTGTAATACATACATCTAGTACAATTGCTGTAAGAGTAAATAATACATGATAGGACTTTTATTATATTTAAACAAATAATACTATACTGTAGAATAGTTGTAGTCTTAAAATTTTAGGGTTGGTACGTTGAAAATATAACTAGACTAGCTTATGCCCGCGGCTTCGCACGCGTGGAATTTGGTCTGCCACACAAAGATTCGTTGCAGGTCATTTTACATAAATAATTTAATTTTTTTTTTACCTGCAAGTTACTCGTCAACTTCAAAACTGACGGATTCCATACAATCTTTGAACCTCAATTATATTAAGGGGAAAACCCTTGGGGATGGAATTATCAAAATTTCTTTCTTAAATTATTCACAGAACTTATCTGTAAATTTCAAAACGCAAAGTCCCTGATTTGCCTTGAATTATGTACTATAATGGATTCTACAAAGTACCTGACAAACAAACAAACTTTCACATTTATAATATTAGTAAGATTCGTAGGATATCAAAACAAATAGTTCCACTCATGTTATTTCTGTTATTTTAACAATTATGGTCATGTGATCTGCCTTTAATTATGTCCTATAATAGGTCCACAGTACCTAACAAAACAGTCGGGGGGCACGTGCCCCGTGCGCCCCCCCCTAAATCCGTGCTTGCTATAGCCTATGTGTTATTCTAATGTATAACCTATACAACTGTAAAGTTTCATCCAAATCCGTTCAGTAGTTTCTGCGTGAAAGAGACACAAACATACAAACTTTCACATTTATAATATTAGTAAGATTTTAATTTTATTTTTTTACTTCTTAACTGAAAATATATATTCTACGGTATTTCTTTTTTTTTTTTTTAATTTTTATAATAATAAATGATCTTGTTTCGATTCTTTTATATTTAGATAAATAATACTACACAGTAGAAAGTTCAGTATTAGACTTAATATTTGTGAGTGTTAGTGTTCAGAGAATATTACACGATTTTTATTTATTGTTACTTTTTACCTAAAACCTAACCTGTACCACTATAACTCGTTACGGTTCTGGGGTTCAGTACATAGTAGAGACTGTACTGTTAATGGACATCAGTTATTACATTTTTTTCCCCCCGGAACCGAATATTGAAATAAAAGGAGCGTTTATTTATTAGCACATTCCATACTATAGTATACTATGTGCCTTTTAAATTAATTTTTACAATAATAATTAACAACAATACTTAAAATTCAAACATATATACAAAACACATTATTACTTATATACTTACATATTGATTATCTATATTTTACATTGTTACATGATTATTCTTAAATGGGCGTCAACTTTTCGAAATCAATACTGTAAATAAATTTAGTGAATTCGGGTCGAAATGTATTGTATAGAACATGATCAGATACTGGCCAAACTTTCCCTCTTAATTAAATAGTATGGAGATAATTAATTTTGAACTTTTCTTTTTATATATGTGTTTAAATGTCTGTTCTTCTTTGTCTTTTGAGCAAGTACTATCGTTGATTATGTGAAATCTGAGTAAGTATGATTTGGTACGTCCGTGTTCGGTTAAAACCTGAGTTAGTTTGTAGTTAGTGGATTTTATTAATTTGTAGTTCTTGTTAGTTAGTTTTGGAATGAACCTATGCAAACTAGGAGATTTATTTGAAATAGTCCATCGTTCGTTCCATCTCAGAATGGATTCTTCCAGAAACCATATATCTTACAGTAGAATGATTATTCAATCATTTTTTTAATTGTAAGAGAAAAGGGTACTTTTTCCAATCTAACGACGACCTACCCCAGCACGCTCCTCTGGCACTTACCTCAACTATTTGGACCCTGTCAGGTTATCCTGCCTGAAATATATTTGAAATAGTATTCTTTCATTATCATACAAGAGGATTCTTAGGAAATGAAATAGGAGATGATATACAACTAAAATATGATTTTTTTTTGTTTTTATTGTTTTTATTTTTAGCTCTTTAAAAGAAAAATAGCTAAAAATAAAAACAATAAAAAAAAAAATCATATTTTAGTTGTATATCACAATTTCTCTTTAAATTTAAAATATATAAAATACTGAATAAATAAGAAGATAAAATATAACATTTATTATAAACAAAATTCATTAAAAATAACAATATCACATCAAAACCGTGTCGTATATACAGAACAATCAAACCAATTAACCAAAAAACATCACATTGTAGTTAAATATAATTATTTATGTTTCAAATTGAAATATTTAAAATACAAAATAAATAATAAGATATAATAAAACATTTATTATAAACAATATTGATTAAACACAACAATATCTAGCAACAATTATAAACAATATTAATTAAAAAGAACAATATGTTACAAAAATTATAAACAATGTTCATTAAAAAGAACAATATTCAGTTACAGTTTCATATTATGTCCCTTTCTACAAGACATTTTACGGGGAATGACGTTCCGCTCCTGTAGAAATAGCACAGCTGACTTTTGATCAATCACCTCGCGAAAAATCTTCATCAAATTCCAACTCATATTGTATAATTAACATGAAAACAAATAAACGTCCACTTGACACAAACAATAACAAAGGACTAAGAAAGGTTACGGCAACAGTAGCAGGTAGTTAAGGAAACTGACAGTTGGGGCGCTGGGGTCGGTCGTCGTTAGATTGGAAGAGTACCGAGAAAAGATTTGTATTGGCCGGGATTGGAACCCGGGTCACCCGCGTCTCTAGCGTGGTGCTCTAACCACTGAGCTACCAAGGCACGAACTGCATCCAGACAAATCTATTCTCTTCAACCTTAGGGGATATAGGATCGGTGAAGAGTATAGATCTGTCAGGCTGGAGTGCGTGCCTTGGTAGCTCAGTGGTTAGAGCACCGCGCTAGAGACGCGGGAGACCCGGGTTCGAATCCCGGCCGAGACAAATCTTTTCTCTTCAAAATAAAAATATTCACCATCAAAAGAACAATTTAAAAATAAATTATAATTTTAATCGCATTATTTTTTTTTTTGTATTTTTTAAATATTAAATAGTCTTCTTTTGATACTATTATATTAAAAGAAATAATACTATTGTATTGTAGTGCTAGCCTTAATATGTCAGTGCTGGTGTAGCGACTTTATTACCAGAATTTTCTCTATTTTTACTTTTTATTATAATTTTTATAATACTAAATGCTCTTCATTTAAATATTTTATATTTAAAAAAATAATACTAAATTTTAGTTTAGTACTAGTCTTATCACTTATTAGTGTTAGTGCACCGACATTGTCATTTTGTTTTTTGCCACACCAAAAATGTACAAGGTATCCAGAATCAAAACCGGATAACTCCAAATTTCAAAAATTGACTTTTTCTCAATTTTTCGCTAGTTCAATCAAGCAATGCTTTTTGCTCCATGCGAAATAAGACGGTAGTGTCGTGTTAGGGTGCACCTACATTGGATCCGATGCGATGCGACGCGATCCTATTCTATCACATAGGATGATGGGCTGAAAAAACAAATAACTGAAATACGCAGTGAGTGCCTACACTGGATCAGATCCGACGTGATTCTATTCTTTTTAATCCGATAGTGAAACTAGTCACTGCCTTCCGAATAAAATAGTATTAATTTTATTCCTTTATTTCTTATATTTTATATATATTAAAGTGAAATATAAATATATTAAAAATAATTAATAAATAATCTTAATTTTATTAATTTAAAGAACCAAATGTTATAACAAGGAGGTAATATTACTATATTAGAACATTTTTGTCTTGCTGTTTGACTATAAATAAATAATTTAGTTGTTTTTCAATTTCATAAAATATAATTTATATTTTTTAGATATTCATGTTTTATATAATGATTTATTTATTTATTTATGATTTATATATTAATTTATTTATGGAATAGTGGTGATATTTTAAAATCTATTTGGTTTGTATTATCTAGGAATTTTTATTTTGTTATTCATCTTTGCAAATGAGTAGGTAAAAAAAATCAGGAAAGCCCTTACCTCCCAGAAGGTAGGCACTCTCGATATATTTCAGTCATTTGGTTTGCTTTCGAATTTTGATCGTATCGCATCGGATCCAATGTAGGTGCACCCTTAGTCAAAATAGCTTGACTAAACCAGGGAAACATGTTAAAAAGTAAATCTTTGAAATGGCTTTTTATTTTCCGAATTGTTCAATTAGAAAAATATAGCATCAACTATTTATCTTTTTTTTTTAATTTCTCATTTATTTTTCATTATTTTTACTATGATGGAGAAAAGTAGCTCAGTGGTAGAGCACTGAGTTGACACGCCGAAAATCCTGGTTCAAATCCCGCTGAAGGCAAGACTTTTATTTAGTCTGTTTGCAGCGGGAGATGGATCATATAGGATCTAGGACCCTCCTGGGGCTCATCCAGCCTCTATAAAATATTATAAAAATAGGGTACCCAAAACAAGGGGGAAAAACTGGCGGCTGCGCGTGACCTAAGACAATTCACTTTCATGCAGAACCGTTGTCCATGAAACAGTACAGTCTCTACCATGTACTGAAACCCAGACCATAATTGATAAAATAATAATTTAATAAATCAAGTTGACGGAAGTTAGTAAGCAGAGATTGGTGGTATCGCGATCCAGCCTTTGGGCTTACTAAGCCATAATCTCATTCTTACAAGTAACAACTTGCTTACCAATTAAGATCGGATTTTCCTCTGGAGTTTCAATATGGTACAATATATCAAACCTGTATGGTGTCAGGTACTCATTAAAGATCCCTATTCTAATTATACATGGATAGAAATAATTTAGGGCCTCCACCTCCCCCCACCCCCCCACCTCCCCCCACCCCCCACCTCCCCGTACCATCGTCTGATTATCCATAGCAGCACAAGGAGACGCTAAATAAAAAAGAACAAAAAAAAACGGGTGGTTCGTAATATAAAATACATAGGCAATCTTTTATTTCGAATAAAATAATTTATTGATGTTTACAACTGTAATTATATTAAATCAAGTAAATCTGCTGTATGAACAAAGAAAATGAAAAAAAAAACACTTTTGGAGAAACTATTCATTGATAGCACTCCAATAAAGTTCTATAATAGAAGGTCTCGAGGCCATCTTCTTTTCAGACGCCTCGGAGGGTTATCAGGAATATTATGGGAAGCAAGTTTAGAGACTATCGGATTCAAGTGTGTATGAAGCTTTTCATGGAAGGATAGGTATCTAGTTTGGGCCAAGTCAGCAACATATGGTATATTAAGATCATGATGGATGAGAGTGTTTGTGACATAATAAGGAGCATTGAGAATTTTCGAAGGATTTCGGATTGTAAGGATTGGATACGAGATGAATTGGATGGTATAGTAGAGCCACAAAGCTCAACTCCGTATGTCCAAATAGATCTGATAACTGTCATGTAAATGAGTCTTCTGTAATTAATTGGGAGCTTTGAACGTTTGTCCAGTAAATGTTGAAGTAGGCGAAAACGTCGAGCAGTTTCTTCTCTTTTCAGTCTTGTAATTTCGAATATTTAAACATTGAAATATAAAAAAAAATATGATCATGTTGTCATTATTTGCTATTATTTTCATAAGCCTTATGTTTCGGTTCTTGTCTAAATGACGAAGAGTTAATATGGTAAATCCATTGTGGATCAGTATTAAAACATTAAACAAACACACAAAAAATATGTATAAAAAACTGTAAAGCATTACAACACAGAAGGTTCGATTGTGTAGTAAAATCGATATTGGTTTTATCCCATGCGGCCTCGTGTAGTACTTTTTATGATTGCATGTACGAGTGCAACAGCTGTTAGTACATCAGTAAACGGAGCTCTGTACCCATCATTTTCGAAGTATTTTTTTTGTTTTATTTTTTTCTAAAGCAGATACAGCTACTGGAATTAAGCTAAATAATTATGAGAGATTCTGATGTAAGCAGTGTTGTAAATGGTTGGGGAGGGGTGCAGTCAATAATTTTTTTTTTTAAATAAGTATAACTTATTTGATTTTGTGCCAACACTTCGGCTTTCATTAGGACTGAGAATAAAACCAATTTTACTCAATAATCAATAATCAGAACTACGAATTTGTTTTATTACTGTTATATTGCCAAGCGGGAGTTCAACTGTTGTGACCGTGCAGTTATCATAAGACTGTTTAACGTATTAGGGGTAGACCGAGGCGTAGTTGGGAGGATCGCCTCGTGGTCGGAACGAGTTTTGTTTTGGGTAGGATTCAGTAGACGGAAGTTTGTAAGCAGAGATGAGTGGAACGGTCACCTGTGGACTAGTGGTTAACGTAACAAACTACTAAACCCAAGATCGCGGTTTCGTAGCCCGGCAGGTGACCCTAGAATTTTTTTAAGGGAGTAAAAAATCCTTAGTTACGCCGTCCATCGGAAGGGACGTTAAACGGGGGTCCCGAGCCTGTACGATGTCAGGTACTCGTTAAAAATCCCTATCCTAATTAAAATTCGGGGTCTTATAATATAATTATAAGTTAGATGTTATATTGGGAGCGGAGAGGCTGTGTGGTGAAGCATTTAGTTGCCATGCCGAAAATCCTCGTTCAAATCCCGCTGCAGGCAAGACTTTTATTTAGTCTTTTAGAAGCCGGAGATGGATCATATAGTGTTCCAAGATAAATCACCTCCCTGCACAACAGTTGTCCATGAAACAGTACAGTCTCTACCATGTACTGAACCACTGTTAACGGGTTATAGTGGTACAGGTTTTTTTTTGGATGTTGTATAATGTATATTTTGAAATATAGTAAAAATCTTTTATTTCATTATTTTCATTCTCATCATTGCTGTCTATAGTATTTTTGGTATCTGTTCCGTATGTTGTTGTTTCGAGTTGAATTATAAGTTTTAACTGTTTATTCGTTTCATTTTTAATATTTTCCAGAAATAGAAATTATCGTGAGCTTTTTTATGAAAAGACTAGCTTTTGCCCGCGGCTTCGCTCGCATAGAATTTGGACTACCGCATAAAGTTTCTTGACAGTGCTTTTTAACAATAATTGAAAATAATAAATAATTTAATTATTTAAATAATTTAATTATTTAAATAATTTAATTTTTTTCACTATAGGTTACTCGTACATTAGTAAATTTCAGATGTCTAACTTCAAAACTGACGGAGTCCATACAACCTTTGAACCCTTATTATAATAAGGGTGGAATTATCTAAATTTCTTTCTTAAATCATACAAAGGACCTATTTGCAAATTTCAAGATGCTAAATTCCTGATTTGCCTTTAATTATGTACTATAATGGATTCTCCACAGTACCTCTAAAACTGTCGTGGGTGGGGAGGGGAACGTGCCATCGTGCGCCCCCCTAAATCCACGCTTGCTATAGCCCATGTGTTATTCTGATGTATAACCTATATTACTGTAAAGTTTCATCCCAATCCGTTCAGTAGTTTTTGCATGAAAGAGAGACAAACATACAAACTTTCACATTTATAATATTAGTAAGATTAGTAGTAAATCAAAACAAATAGTTTCACTCTTGTTCTTTCTGATATTTTAACAACTATGATCATGTTATTTTCCTTTAATTATGTACTCTAATGGATTCTCCACAGTACCTATAAAACTGTCGGGGGGGCATGTGCCCCCCCTTAAATCCGCGCTTGCTATAGCCCATGTGTTGTTCTGATGTATAACCTATATTACTGTAAAGTTTCATCCAAATCTGTTCCGTAGTTTTTGCGTGAAAGAGAGACAAACATACAAACTTTCACATTTATAATATTAGTAAGATAATGTAATTTTGGGTGATGACTAGATTTCGGTAATCTTTTCATCAAGTAATAAAAATTCAACAAAAATTTCGAAGTATAGGTGATATATGTTTGTTGTAACGTTCATTCCTAAATGAAAGGATTGCCGAAGTATACAAATTTTCCATACTCAAGATCATGATAAATTTTATTTTTTTGAAAAATATTAAAAATGAAACGATTGAAAGTACAAGCAACAATCTGCGGAATAGTTTCCATACTTTATTCTGTTTTATCTGTTATTTTGCAGCCCTCAATATGACCTAAAATTTAGGCCAAAACTTTGGCGCAAAGTAAATAAGTTTTTCTTATTTGTGTAAATGACATTTACCAAGCTTTAGTCATTTATTGTTTAAAGTATTGAATATTATTCCCATAAAACCGCATCAAGCTTACTTTATCTTTAAATAGAAGAAAAAAAAACCTATTTCCAGTAAAAAATGTGTAATATTAAATATTATTTTATTTAAATAATTTCAAAAATAATATGAAAGATCATAATATACAAAGATCAAAGGTTGACTTATTATTAAATGACTATAGAGGATATGGTTCCCTCTGAATTTAAAAAAAAATTTAAATGGAATAAAACAACTTATGTTGAGGTATCTATGCTTTATTTTGGTTATTTGTTGGACAATAGAAATATTTTATATACAGTTTTAATTATTGAATTATTTATATTGTTATAATTATAGAATTTATGCATGTTTTTACAGATGAATGACTTATGGTCAAATAGTTAACATATAATAAGAAAAAAAAAATGAAACATTTAGAATAGAAGATTGAGAATGGCCTAGGCCGAAACGTATCTCGAAAATAAAGAATAAAAAAATTTTTTTTTACTGGAAATAGGTTTTTTGTTCTTCTATTTAAAGAATATATTATATGATGAGTCCAGTTGAAATTTTATAAAAAAAAAAATGAAGCTTACTTTATCATATTTTTCGTTTCGTTTATTTCCGAGATATTCAAGAAATAATAATTCGTATTATGAATTATGAATGCTCATTATCATACTTTTCGACGAATTCCTCATAATGTCCAATAATGATTAGAGAATTATTACACTGGTGCATTGAATACTAATATTGTAAAGCTAACTAGTGCCTTCATTTGAATTTAATATAATCTGCTTGTGTTCATTGTTCACCGAACAGCGGACCAACAACTATTTTATGAATAATAAAACTGTTATATGCTACAGCGGGAAACTGGAGACTTTCATGGGGCTATCTCAGCCTCTATGAAGGGTGTACCCGAAATAGAGGAAAAACGGTTGAGCGTGATCTTGGACCAATAACTTCACTGCACAACCGATGTTCTAGAAACAGTACAGTTTCTACTACGTACTGAACTCATGACTTTTCATGAGTTGTAATGATACAGTTGTTTATTTTTTCATATAATTGTGCTGCAGTAGGTACACAACGTTTTGGTAGAGGTAACCCGAAATTATTCGAGAAATTGAAATTCACTATCAAGTACTTAGTATTGTTTTAAGATATTGAGTCTTTTGCATTAATTTTTTTTTTTTTAATCTTAGGTTAATTTTATATTATAAATAAAAAAAAATTATCAGAATAATATGTTATTCTTATTTCACTGCATACTCTGTATTGAAATAACATTCCTAAATTCGAAATAAGATGTAGCGTGTTTTATTTTTAAATCAATAAGTCAGGAATATTCGTAATTTTTAAAAAATATTTACAATTTAACTTATATCTGTGGCACCTGTGCATATTGGGCTAAGTCGAATTTTGTGAATTTCAAGCTATCTACTTAGAATCGTAATTTTTTTTCTCTTTTCTTGTGTCTAACACGCTAAGTGTTGAGTCCATTGCAATGAAGGATATTCCTTTGTGAATCGTGGGCTGATAGTCCAATCTTGAACTTAAAATAATTTCAGAAAAATTATGATTCTACAGTCCCTGGCCATATTAATGTGACCGCTGGATAGATTCGTTCTTGTTACATGTTTGCATTATCTTTTTGTATGCGTAATGATGTAAATGGAGTTTAAATATTAGTTTTCTGGGTGTTAGTTATCTTATAATAATATGAAATTGAAAAAAATAGTTTCGAAAATAAAACTTTATTTTTTTTAAATATTGGCGTCACCCTATTTTAAATATTGATGAAAAAAAAACTATCAAAATAGTTAAAATACGAGGTACAAATAATAAACTTACCGAATCCGACTTGTATTTAATGAAAAAGAAACAATAAATCCACAAAAATTTCATACTCAAATTATGCACGTCGTCACTCGTAAAACAAAATGGATGTACTAAAACCAATGCTGCCATTACAAAAAAAAAAAAATTTAAAAAACTTATAACAGTGTTGCCATTACTTAAAACAGAAGACACGCGAAAGTATATAAAAAAATTAGGAAAAAACAAAAAGAAAATAATCTTTCTTTGTGGTCACATTAATATGGCCAGGGACTGTAATTAGATAGCTTGAAATTCACAAAATTCGACTTAGCCCACTATGCCCAGGTGCCACAGATATAGGATGAATTTAAATGAATAAACAAAATCATATTTCAGGAACCGTTGCTAAGCAACACCGATAAAATGTTGCATTCTTAACATATTTTTTTTAATTCAGAGACTATTATTGCTATCTTATTTTTTTAATTTTTGCCTTACTAAATTTTAATTCGCTGCGAACCCTCGATTTTGGCCATAATTGTCAGATGATATGACTGAGATATTTTTTAAAATTTAAATTTAATTTTACTTAAAACTAGTATGCCTAATAAAAAAAAACTGGTACTTGTGTGTTAACGCAACCACCGTTACTTTTACCTACTTGTTCGCATGCGTGAGCAGTTATATTTTGTAACAGTTACATTTCTAACAGTTACCTTATATTTATTGGGGTTAGAAAATTATCAACACTTAGAAATCAAAAGAATTTATTGAAAAATGGAATATATCAAGAATAATTTATTAAACAAAAATGAACAATTAAGAAATAAAAGTATTGATGAATATCTTTCTCCAAAAAAAAAAAATCCATTTTCTCAGCACATTGTTTTTAATTGCATTTCCAAAAGTAACCTTCACCACAATACAATTTCATTTTTTGGGAATGACTACATTTTCTTTGTTTTTGTAAAATATTTCGCTCCTGCAAAAAAATAATAACTTCTTCTTCTGTTTTTGGCAAATACCAAATAAGCATTTTAGAATAATAAAATAAAAAAATAAAATAATAGCAACCAAAAATCTATAACAAATTAGCAAACAAACAATAAACAACAAATAACAAACAATAAATCAGCAATAATCAAAACGGTTGTACATGAATGTCATTTGTCTACTTGTGGTATTCCTAACAGACGAATAAAATGTATTTCAACTACTTTTGTAATGTAAATGTATTCGAAATGCATTCGCTGCGCTTTTGCCATTCTCAATGGAACGCAAAAGAGACTTGTAAAAGCCCGTGATAAAACAAATTTTGTGGTGAGACGGCAATCTCGAGAACAGACTTCAATTGCAGTCTGGCTCCCGAACCCAATTTCATGAAAGGGCCCTTGAACCACAAACTGGGGTATTAGAGAATTAAGTAGATGTAGAGGACTCGAGCGGGATGGGTTTTAGCAAGCAATTTGCGAATTTAATAACTCATTCTGAATATCAACTAGAAGACTGCTTTATCAGCATGGTCTTATAAAACAGAGATTTGTTTTGTGATTTACTCATTTGCCTAGGATTGTGAAGTTATCCAAGAACTAACTGAAAATAAGAAAAATAAATAAAAATGGTTCACGAACCCGAAGGTTCGATGCCGATACTTCCAATCCCAGTTTACAAACTTCTATCCACGAACCAAAAACCAAAACCAAACCCTTCAGATCACCCTTAAACAAATCCTCCCATATACGCCTCGGTCTACTGCACAGACGTTTACCAGTTGGCTCAGTTAGCATAACAAACTACTAAACCCAAGATTGCGGGTTCGTAGCCCGGCACGTGGCCATAGGATTTTTTAAAAGGAGTAAAAAATACCTGGTTTTGCATTCCTTCGGAAGGGGCGTTAAACGGGGGGTCTCGAGCCTGTACGATGTCAGGTATGCGTTAAAAATCCCTATCCTAATAAAACCTGGATAAGCAAAATTTAGAGCTCCCACTGTAGCATCGTCCGATTAGCCATAGTAGCATAAAGTGACGTTAAATGAACAAACAAACAAAGATAAATTAAAAAAAATAATCTTACTAATATTACAACTGTGAAAGTTTGTATGTTTGTCTTTCTTTCAACTTTCTTTCTTTCACGCAAAAACTACTGCACGGATTTGGATGAAAATTATTGAGTAAAATAGTTTATACATCATAGGCTACAGGTAGGGCAGATTTATGTGGGGGACGGGGGCATGTCCCCCCCCCCCCGTTATTGTACATAATTAAATGCAAATCAGGAACTTAGCATCTTGAAATTTGTAGATATGTTCATTGGATAGTTTAAGAAAGAAATTTGGATAATTCCACCCCAAGGGTTTCCCTTTTAATATAATAGGTACTCAAAAGTTGTATAGAATCCGTCAGTTTTGAAGTTAGACATCTGAAATTTTGGATGTACGAATAACTTATATTTAAAAAAAAAATAATAAAATTATTTATTTTAAATGATCTTTCACGAAATTTTATGTGGCAGACCAAATACCACGCGAGCGAAGCCGCGGGTATAAGCTAGTCAATGATTTTATATTTATTATATTAATAATAATAATCTTAATATTAATTAAGATAAATTATATTTATCTTAATTAATAATAAATAATAATAACTCCAACCAGACAAATCTATTCTCTTCAACCTTAGAGGATATAGGATAGGTGAAGAGAATAGATTTGTCTGGCTGGAGTGCGTGCCTTGGTAGCTCAGTGGTTTAGAGCACTGCACTATAGATGCTTACGACCCGGGTTCGAATCCCGGCCAGGAAAAATCGTTTCTATTCAAAATAAAAATATTTTCAAAGTAATATTTTTAAATTTTGTAATATTCTATTAGGTAATATTATAATAAAAAATCTATTATGCTATTTTACAATATTATTCTATAATACTGTGTATTTATTGTTACTTTTATTGTTACTTTTAATAATTATAAAATAGGTACGACTATTTAAGGAAAAAACTGAATAGAAGACACCTATACCTTTTTAACTATTTAGCTTCAAATAAAGGTAAATCTTACTAATATTATAAATGTGAAAGTTTGTATTTTTGTCTCTCTTGCCCGCAAAAACTACGGAACGGTTTTGGATGAAACTTTACAGTAATATAGGTTATACATCAGAATAACACATAGGCTATAGCAAGCGCGGATTTATGGGGGGGGGGTGTGGCACGTACCCTCCCAAACAGTTTCTTAGGTACTTTGTAGAATCCATTATGGTACATTAAATTAAATTAAAGGCAAATCAGGGACTTAGCATCTTGAAATTTGCAGTTAGGTTCTTTGTATAATTTATGAAAGAAATTTGGATAGTTCCACCCCAAGGGTTTCCCCTTTAATAGAATAGGTACTCAAAGGTTGTATAGAATCCGTCAGTTTTGAAGTTAGACATCTGAAATTTTGGATGTACGAATAACTTATATTTAAAAAAAAAATAATAAAATTATTTATTTTAAATGATCTTTCACGAAACTTTATGTGGCAGACCAAATACCACGCAAGCGAAGCCGCGGGCATAAGCTAGTCAATGATAAATTATATTTATTATATTAAGACCGTGGAAAAATTCCAACGAAAAGCCTTTAAGTCTCCAAACTAAAACAGAAATTGATAATATTTTCAGTTTCTGTTTTAGTTTGGTGACTTAGAGCTTTTCGTTGGAATTTTTCCACGGCCTTAACATTTATTTAAGGTCTCTTTTTATCTTTCCGTTTTCAATGCTAATGTATTTCTTATATTTATATAAAATATTATAACGTAATATGTTTTGTGTAACTGCTTAAAGGTTCGTAGCCTGGCAGGTGGCCCTAGGATTTTTTTAAGGGAGTAAAAAATCCTTAGTTACTCCGTCCTTCGGAAGGGACGTTAAACGGGGGTCCCGAGCCTGTACGATATCAGGTACTCGTTAAAAATTCCTATCCTAATAAAACCTGGATAGGCAAAATTTAGAGCTGTGACATAAAGTGACATTAAATGAACAAACAAACTGCTTAAAGGAGCAAGAGACAGTGTGATTTTTAAAAATACTTACTTATCAAGCTGATCGAGCAGGACAACGGGTTAAATGAAAAGTAATTAATATAATTATATACGATTCTTCCGAAACCTCGATCTCTACTTATAATGAGATAGCATTTTATAGTAATATAACATCAATATGATATGATATATGATAATATGGTGATATGATAATATCGTCTCTGATTGTCAGATTTTCAAAACATTAATAGCGTTACTACTAAATGTATCGCCGCCTAGAAAACATAATATATCTACTATAATATATAATATAATATATCAACTATGATATATAATATATAAAGTTCTCCAGCCATTCTACAAAGGTTTGCCGGTTCCTTTAAGATCTCTCTGAAAGACCAGTTCTCCAGGAAATTGAACTTCCCCCTTGTCAGGCTGGGAACGGTTTTCCTTATTTTTTACAACACATATTTATTTAAAAGTTTGTGGTAAAATATCAAGAACGATGTCAACAAACATCAACAAACAGGTGAAAGTTTGTTTTAATTTGTTTGTTCATTTAACGTCACTTTATGCTGCTATGGCTAATCGGACGATGCTACAGTTGGAGCTCTAAATTTCGCCTATCCAGTTTTAATTAGGATAGGGATTTTTAACGAGTACCTGACATCGTACAGGCTCGGGATCCCCGTTTAACGTCCCTTCCGAAGGACGGCGTAACTAAGGATTTTTTACACCCTTAAAAAAACCTAGGGCCACCTGCCGGGCTATGTACCCACGATAAGTAAATCTTTATCGAAAGTTTGTTATATTCGGCAAATAAAATATTTACAAACCCATGCAAACCCTACCAAAACATTACTGTAATCATATTGGTTGGAATAAAAAAGTATTGATAACAAGCTACATATATTTATCAGTCCCATCCGCCCGTGTCTGTCATACAGACCAGCGAAACCCACATAACCGATCAGTTCTGCGGGTACTATGTACACCCCCCCGTGTCTATTTCTTAGTTAACCTTCAGTTGGTAACAGGGGTGACGTTTCCCCCAAGCAGGTAAGTTTTGTTTGTTAATAGTGGCACCACTGTGGATAGGGTGTTGGTATTCCTGAGTCTGTTTTACCTTTGTCCAAAGTTTTGTATTTATTGCTCTTTCTAAAGTGGTTTGTTTGTAAGGCTTGGGGTGGTGTGTAATCCCTGTTACTAATCGTATGTGTGATTTTTGTGCTGTATTTTTGTCTGATCAGATCATAATTAAACTTTTGTAGGTACTTTGATGCGTAATAAAACCGAAATTCCCCTCTGAAATCTGTACACTCTTCACAATTTGCTTTTTCGAACAAAACTATGTTGATGTCATTTACCCCCAAAAACGCAGATGTGTTCTAATGATATCAACTATGCACAATCGTCCAGAAGTAAACCCACAGACAAAAAAACCAAATGTTATTGAATTTTATAATTCAACTAAAGGACACTTTTGACAAATGGTACATGCCTACTCTGTCTCAAGAGCAACTAGACGTTGGCCTTTGCGCAAGTTTTATGGTATTCTAGACCAAGTTGGTGTAAATGGACTAAAACAGACCAAATTGTAAGAAGACAATTTATTTTAGAGCCTTTGATTTCTATTAGCTAAACCACATATGGAGCAACAACTTCAAAATAACCTTTCTAGAGATTTACGAAGCATCATTAAGACAGTTCTTGGAATAGAAGACCCACAGCCCTCAATGACTCCTCCAGCTAAGTTGGCTAAGCAAGAAAGATGCTACATGTGTCCTAGATCACACGATAAAAAAGTGAAAACAGCTTGTTCAAGATGTGGTCAACCAACTTGCGGTATTCACCGTAAAGAAGTGTGTGAAAATTGTTTTTGAACTTTGCATGTTTAAAAAAAACTGCTAACGATCACGAAATCCTAACGGAGTAAAAACTCGGTACCTGCCGGGCTACGAACCCTGATCATGGCAATTAAACCTGTGGAAATACTTATTCAATGAAGCCCCAATGCAGTGCGAGTTAAAGGTAACAATTCTTCGAACATTCTAAACATAAAAGCTTTTTTTTTTTTTTTTAAATTTATTTATTGGTATCTACAACTGTATTACAATAATATAACAAGTAAATAGGCTAACTGATACATAAGGACATGAGATAATGACAAGTAGAGAAACTGCCCAGTGGTAGTACTCAAATCACAAGTTCAACTAAGAAGGTCACGTGGCCATCTTCTTTTCAGACGCCTCGGAGGACATTAAGGTCACTATGGATGACTTTATTCTTAACAAAATAAGGAGCATTGAGTATTTTACGAAGGATTTTGGACTGTAAGGATTGGATACGAGAGGAATTCGATGGCTTGATGGAGCCCCAAAGCTCTACTCCGTAAGTCCAAATAGGTCGTATGATGGTCATGTAGATGAGTCTTTTGTAGTTAATTGGGAGCTTAGAGCGTTTGTCTAGTAAGTGTTTAGGTAGCCTGAAACGTCGAGCGGTTTCTTGTCTTTTCAGTCTTGTATGAGGATTCCAGGTTAATCGTTTGTCAAGGTGCAACCCTAAGTATCGGATCTGTTCTACAGGCACCAGCGGGGTATTATTAAAGGATACTGAAGGGCTGGAAGTCATTGGTTTACGACGTAAGGTAAAAGTGATTTGATGCGATTTTTGAGAATTTAAACATAAAAGTAAAATGAAGAATCCGAAAAATCATTTTCGTCATATTTTCTCAAGGGAGCGGAGTGGCTCAGTGGTAGAGCACTGAGTTGCCATGCCGGAAATCCTGGTTCAAATCCCGCTGCGGGCCAGGATTTTTATTTAGTCTGTTTGTAGCCGGAGATGGATCATGTTGAATCTAGGACCCTCTTGGGGCCCACTCAGCCTCTATAAAATATTTTAAAAATAAGGTACCAAATTAAGGGGGGAAAATCTGGCGGTTGAGCGCGACCTAGGACAAGTCACCTCCTTGCAGAACCGTTGTCCATGAAACAGTACAGTCTCTACCATGTACTGAACCTCTGACCCTTCATGATTTGTAGTGGTACAGGTTTTTTTTTTCATATTTTCTCAGATCCATCGAAAATCCTATAGTGCCTCTGGTGATGAGTGCTTAAGTGAAAATTTGCTCACTATAAAAATTGCGTGCTCGTTTTCGTCCCAAAAATAAAAATTTCGTTGTTGAAGATATACCATGCCCTAAAAAAATCGAAATGGAATTAAACATCGACCATAAAACTGTTTTGAACCATTTTCATGAGATAGGATACCAAAAGAAGAAACATATGTTGTATTTAATCATGCGTAAGACAAAAAAATTATTCCTGAATACAGCCCTTTCCTCCGAGTTTAGGTTATGTGTAGCCTTTTGCCAGGTTATTGCTGGATTTCTCGCCTGATGTCGGGGACTGATGAGATGTGTCGGAAGGTAATCTGCGATTTATCAAGCTCATTCAAATTGTGTTGGAAAATTCCACGAGAACGAAGACCAGACAGATTTTCCTCAATTTATTCTTTGAATACTGACTACGGCATCGAGGCATAATAACACATCTGCTAAATTGACTCGAATCAGTCTTGTCATGTTAAGTAGAATATGCGCATTACTTTTTTAAAGAAATACTTAATTAGAATTCATGTTCAGGGTCTTCTGTGGTGTAGTGGTTAGTATAACATCATTCCAAGCAGTAAGGTCTATAGCCCTACTAGGTCCATGCAGCCTAAAGATTTAAAGGGAGTAAAAATATCCTTGGTTACGCCGTCCTTAACAATTGTTTTTTGTTTTATTTTATTTTAAATTATATACAAATTTTAAAACATTGGTGGGATAATCCCTTACAATGAAAATGATTTTACTTACTAT
Source organism: Arma custos (assembly GCA_037127475.1). Taxonomy (NCBI): domain Eukaryota; kingdom Metazoa; phylum Arthropoda; class Insecta; order Hemiptera; family Pentatomidae; genus Arma; species Arma custos. The sequence goes on from CM073764.1 coordinate 8,758,145, forward strand.
GGTTACAGGTTAATATGTTTTTGTTGTTGGTAAAATAAAAAATAAACCAGAAAAAAGAAGTACATAGGATTTAATTAATACTAAATTTATATACAACATATTACAAAATGCATATTAATATATAGTATGTGTTTTGTTGGTTTGTGTCTGTATTTTGGTGTTGTTGTTTTTGTATAATTTCCTATTTCTTGTATGAGTGTTGTTCAAATTATGGTATTCCCTTTAAGATGGGGATATTACTGTTACGGGCTACTGGGTATTAAAATGAATTAAACAATTCTTTAATTAAAGATACTAATATTTATTAACAATATGATAAAAAGGATACAATTAAACTATTAACAATTAAATTATTAAACTAATATAAATTTATAATGACAATATTCTAAATATTATAATCTAGGCCTAACTCCTATTTAATTATTAAAATAATATAAGATATTACTAATTCTAGATAGCTTAACTAGTTACAATAGTTTCTATGAATATTATAAAATTACACTACAATTTATAACTAATAATTAACACTTACAGTTCACTAGTCCACCGACCGTAAGATTCTTCAAGTATCACAAACTGACACACAGTAAAAAACAGAAACAGTTTATTACACTCGCGAGACTGTTACAGTTCACTGATACACTTATTACACGGGCCGGTTCAACACTGACTAGTTTATCACACTGACACTCACTTATCACAGATCTGCTCTGGTCTACTCTCAGGCTAAGACTGACTGCCTCGAGGTGAAGGAAGTATTTAAATAGGCCAGGCCGAACATTCTAGAACACGGAGGGGCCAGAAAATTCTGGAACCATCTTAATCCTTTTCCGACAAAAGAAGACGATCTAGAACGGTCCTAATCCTATGTTAACTTCTCCCGCCGACGGATTTAAGCCGCTAATTCCCTTGCTTCCGTCTTCCTGCCGGCGCCCGTAACATTACCATTAATTTTGATCGCTGGTTATTTATTTAAGAAACTTTTAGTGGACTGTATGAAAATTATGTGAAATTTATAGAACATTGACCATAACATTTTTATTAATCTAATTGACAATTTACTAAGATGAAAAATAAAACTATATTACATTATTTGAGGTGGGGGTCCTGCATTGTTCATAGTTTATTTCTTTATCCGGCCTTCTTCTCCTGATGTCCATTCTTCAGTCTGGATCAGCTTGAGTTATTCACTCATGTTTATTGATAAAAAACTGATTTATATAATTTGCACATTTTGTCCATTTCATGGCTAGCCAACAACTCTGTTTTCACAACATATGTTAAGAAAAACAAAACAGGTCTCCAGATGGGTTGCTAGTTTTTAACTTGATATTTCCTGTCCTCAGCCTTCTAGATATATTTCACGGTGTGCCTTGAACAAGTGTGTTGTCTGAAAGTTGGCATGAAGTGAAAAATCTGAGGGTTTGTTGGTGTAGCTTACATTGTTTTATAATTACTTCTTTACCTGGTTATATACCTCCCGCATTCTTCGTGCCTTAGCCCTTTCCTGGAAGAAGAAGCATCAGAGACTGTCCGGAAGAGAAAAAAAAAAGAATTATATTTTACGATCACGCCAGGCATCGATTTCGCATTAAACGAAAATAACGGAACTGAGGACTCATAATCGAATTCCAAGGCACATCAGCTTTATCTCGCTCTGCTTTCAACACACGAGGAAGAAATTTCTATTAAATATGAGGTCATTAAGGAGTTGTGGAGTGGCGTCCTTAGGAGGAAACGAAATAAGAAAATATGTGCACTCCCTCTTCCAGGAGGAGTCTTAAATCTACTTTCTGTCTAGTAACATTCCTTCGTATATTTATCTTCGTTTTCTTATATGTATTATTTACTTCTTTTTTTTTTGCGGTGGTATCAACCATGATATAAAGTAACATTGAAGAAAGAGAAAAATTTCTTTATATTACGTAAAGCTATGAAATGACACCGATTTTAGAAAAGAGGCATTTTTAAAATTTCTGCATGAACTCTATTTTATAAAATGTCATTTTTTTCAAAGAGCTAAAAAACGGTGAACGACTAGTAAGAAATATATCGCTTTATTGAGTAATTATTATTATGAAATATATATATTATAATTTTCATAATATATATATAGAAATATATATATTATGAAAATTATAATATGGGGCGACCTGTGGTTTTGTGGTTGGCATAACCTACTAAGCCCCAGATCGCGGGTTCGTAGCCCGGTAGGTGGCTGTAGGATTTATTAATGGGAGTAAAAAATCCTTGATTATACCGTCCTTCAGAAGCAGTGGTCAAAGATTCGTTCCCAAAGTATCGTTCCTAATCAATCTCATTCAAATAGTTCGGAGCTGGAGCAATATTTTATAAGGAAAATCGTTCCAATCTGGACTGTAACGATATCATTTTGTTATAAAACAACCGCTCCCGAACGGAACAGATTCCGCCAGGAGCGATATTTTTGGATCCCTTGAGGATTTGATCCTGCGGAGCAAAAAATAATCGATCCCACATGTTACTTTCTGAACCTTGATTTTGTCCTCCTCATTTACCTATCTACACACGAAAATACCAAACCGGAATGAAAAAATTGTGCCTAGAGAGGCATAGTACTTTCTCATCCTTAAAAAAAATAAAAGAATCTGAGAACTAAAATGGTCTTCTTTAGGATCAACTAGACCATAAACCGAACATTTAGGAAAAAACCTGGTTGAAATCCGATTTGTAGTTTCCGAGCATTGGTTGGAACAAACTTTTCCGGACGGACGGACCGACACCACTGAGATTTTATGTTTTTTGGCTTCTACACCCTATGAAACGTCAAGAAACATTAAAATATCGAAGTCGAATTTTTCGGCGATTTCAATACTTTCTTCATCTCAAGGATGAGAAAGTAAAAACGAAGGATCGATATTTATTGTTCCGGCCCAGATCGAATACTCAAAGGATGGAAAAATTTCGCTCCGGTCGGGATTGAATCAAACTTGGAGCAGAATAAAGCATCTTTTGCGGATAGAGCATTTTCGGAAAGAACGTTATTTTTTCTACCTTAAATAATGGTTTCATTCAGAGCAGCAAAGATATTAATATATCGGTTTCATCCCCTGTTCAGAAGGGATTTTAAATGGGTTTTCCAAGTCTCTACGATGTCAGGTACTCTTTAAAAATTCCTATCCTGATTATACCTGGATAGGTAAAAGTTAGAGCTCCCGCTGTAGTATCGATCGATTAGCCATATCAGCATAAAGTGGCGTTAAATGAATAAATAATAAAGAAAAAATATAGTATGGAGGAACAGGAGATATTCTTTGGTGAACTAACTGGCTTATTGACTATTGACTATCAGAACTTATTGACTATGGACTATATCTAACTTAGAGACTACTCTCTTACTACATCTCTACTCTCTACTCTCCTAACTTCTCTTCCTGTTCCTAATATTATAGTCAATATATAGGCAAAGAAGAGGCAACGGCAAGAAAGTTTACATCGCTGACAACTCGGAACTATCGATGAAACTTCTCGGTTCAAATCCAATTTATAAACTATTTATTTCAAGTCGTTTATATGTAACTAAATGAAATGTTTTAAAATAACTTTATTAAATATATTTACCCTCATTTTCTATGTATTTCGCACGATTTGTTATCAAATTTTCAATCCCAGAATAAAATCACGATTTTGTTATGAAATAAAGTCTCAAAATGAGGAGATGAAAATCAGATTTATTTTTAAAAAATCCTCATACAAGACTGAAAAGACAAGAAACTGCTCGACGTTTTCGCCTAATTCAACATTTACTGGACAAACGTTCAAAGCTACCAATTAATTACAAAAGACTCATTTACATGACAGTTATCAGACCTATTTGGACATACGGAGTTGAGCTTTGGAGCTCTACTAAACCATCCAATTCATCTCGTATCCAATCCTTACAATTCAAAATCCTTCGTAATATCCTCAACGCTCCTTATTATGTCACAAACAAACTCATCCATCATGATCTTAATATCCCATGTGTTGCTGATTTGGCCCAAACTAGATACCTATCCTTCCATGAAAAGCTCCATACACACTTGAATTCGCTAGTCTCTCAACTTCCCATAATATCCCTGATAACCCTCCGAGGCGGCTGAAAAGAAGATGGCCTCGTGACCTTCTACTATAGAACTTTATTGGAGTGCTATCAATGGGTAGTTTCTCCACAAGTGTTTTCTTTTTCATGTCCTTTGTGCATACAGCAGATTTACTTGATGTAATATAATTACAGTTGTAAATATCAATAAATTATTCTATTCTAAAAACAAAAACTCTGGTCGTGCAAGAGTCCAGGCCCCTTCTGATTAACTAATGCAGGTTGTTTTTGATAAGTTTTTCTTGCATTGGTCTACCCCTAAGTCGCTTCCCAGTCGGTACAGCGCTTATCAACCGGGTGCATGCTTCGCAAATCCGCGTTGTGCAACCACATAAATTCTCTAATCCTTTTTGGAGCGAATATTCTAGGCAATATTTTATTTTCAAATACTTTTAGACGTTGTTCATCCTTTAGCGTTAGCTGCCACGTTTTACATCTGTATAGAAATTTGGAAGGATGATGGTTTATACGAGACCGAATAATAACAAGAATTTACTGCTTTAAATCGCGAGTTTATTTCCTCTTGAATTTCGTTTTTTGTTTTTAATCACCATATACCCTAAATACTTAAATACCGACATGTTCAAACTTAATCCCTCATACAACAACCATTAAACTTAAGTAAATTTTGTATATTTATGAGAAAATCGTTGACCGTGTGTAATGTTGAAAATAATTAGGAGGCTCCATCAATTAATTTTTCGTAAATAAGTAAAACTAATTTTATTGTTTTTCGGCTTAATTTTTGAGCCATCATTAGGGATGAGAATAAAACAAAAACAAAATAAAAATTTCAACAGTGCGGTACCAAAAATAATCTAGCATCATGTGCAACAAAATAGGTCCTATCCGATTAACCAAAGTATTTGGTTTTTTGAAGTTTTTCTTGCATTATGCCAATATCTCTACAGTACAATGCGGATGTTTTCATTTATGGGTAGAAAGTTGTAGATAATTCATCTGTGCCACCAGCTGAAGAATTCTCAAACCAATTGCATGAATACAGTACAACACCCTCTTCCGAACGCGAAAGAAATATTTCTTGCATCTTGGGCTGCCGAGTGACCAAGTTTAAACTCTAACAAAAACGAAAATCTCGCGTTTCCATTTTCATATTCAATAGTACGCTAAAAAATATTCGTTCAATTATAGTGATTGTAAATATAGTTAAAAAAAAAAGTAAAAACATTACACTTACTTACTAAAATCAGTTTGGACATATGCTTTAAAGATCTACGGCATCACTAAACAGACTCACAGAAAACGACTGCAAACTTTTCAGTCAAAAGTACTTAGACTTATCACTAATGCACCATGGTCCGTCAATAACAAAACTCTGCATACTGACTTAAAAATACAAACGGTAGACGAACACATACGAACGTACTACAAACGCTTTCAAGAAAAACTACACGAACACACAAACCCATTGATACAACAAATGGCCACGACTCTCATGCCTGAGAACACTAGGAGGAGACTAAAAAGAACGTGGATGAGGGATCTATTACAGTAGGAAATTAAAGCAAGCCAATGGAGAGGTACCGCTGGGTACTGTTCTTCGTCATGTCTTCCATACATTTTGTATTATTTTTGAGTCAGCCAATCTGCTGATTGTCAATTATTTGTATTTGACAGGTGTGGATGGAAATATAAAGAGAAAAAAAATAAAAGAAGATTAATAGCTGCTCATTAAAATCAGTAAACTTAAACTTAACAATAAATATATGCTAATTCAATTTTGTAGATTAGAAAGGGTCTGGGGTTCAGCACAAGGTAGAGACTGAACTGTTTCATGGACAACGGTTCTGCAAGGAGGTGACTTGTCCTAGGTCACGCTCAACCGCCCGATTTTCCCCCCTTATTTTGGCTATCCTATTTTTATAATATTTTATAGAGGCTAGGTGAGCCCCAGGAGGGTCCTAGATCCTATATGATCCATCTCCGGCTGCAAACAGACCAAATAAAAGTCTTGCCTGCAGCGGGATTTGAAACGTGATTTCCGGCATGGCAACTCAGTGCTCTACCACAGAGTCACTCCAATCCCTTAGAAATAATAAAAACGGATATTTCATATTTTTAAAGCAAATCATTCTTACTGTAATGATGGTATTGAAATTCATTGAGCAAATTCATTTTAACTGATTTCATTACGTTAAAATTGTTTTTGGCGCCGTTGAGTTATTTCGTTAGCCTTTCAAAGGAAGGAACGAATCAATAAAACAAACATTGTATAAATTAACATTTGATTTAAAATTGTAAAAGAACAATTATTTTAAAATTGAGTACGACAAAATGTAGATATAAATATATAAATTATTCTTTCTTTTTTTATTGGTTTATGACGTTTCGATTTTAGCAAACCGTTCCTGGAGCTGTTTTATCGAAACCCGTTCCTCTCAAACTTTTTTTTACGTTATTTCTTAACTCAGAGTAACTGTAATACGCTTGATAGATGACTTTTTTTTTTTATTAGCTAAAGAAGAAATATCGAGAAATACGGACAATAGAAACACGTTACAAAAAAGAAACTGATTACTTTTTCTATAAAAGCTGTGAAACTGTAGCATTGAAAGTATTGGGTCGACTTCACTAATCTATACATATAAAATGCTTTGTCCTGATAGACTGAGGGATCTCAGCTAAAAAAGTATTTGTGGACGTAATATTTCATCTGCGTTGCCTAGCAACAGATTGATGAACTAATTTTTCTCAAGTCTTTTGTCGAGCTGGATCAGTTAAATTATAAATATTTTTATTTTAAAGAGAAAAGATATGCCCCCGGCCGGGATTCGAACCCGGAACCTCTGTCTCTCCGTGACAGCGCTCCAACCAATTGAGCCACCAGGGTCTCCTACCGGCATCTTTTCTCTTTAAAATAAAAATATTTTAAAATCAAAATAGCTGACCAATAATTATTAAAAATATAAATAATAATATGACGTAAGTCAACAAGATCCAAATATTGAAAGTAATGTTCAAAGAGCATTCGTTCTCGTGTTTACATCGCAAAAACTTGGGAGATCACGGGGACATGGGATCGGATAAGAGAAAGGATTTGTCCCTTGCCGGCAGGCCACCCTGGTGGCTCAATTGGTTGGAGCGCTGTCACGGAGAGACAGCGGTCCCTGGTTCAAATCCCGGCAGGGGGCATATCGTTTCTCTTTAAAATAAAAATATTTATAATTTAACTGATCCAGCTCGACAAAAGACTAGAGAAAAATTAGTTCCTCCATCTGTTGCTAGGGAACGCATATGAAATATTACGTCCATAAATACTTGTTTGTTCATTTAACGTCACTTTATGCTGCTATGGCTTATTGGACGGTGCTACAGTGGGAGCTCTAAATTTTGCCTATCCAGGTTTAATTAGGATAGGGATTTTGAACGAGTACCTGACATCGTACAGGCTCGGGACCCCCGTTTAATGTCCCTTCCGAAGGACGGTGTAACTAAGGATTTTTTCTCCCTTAAAAAATCCTAGGGCCACCTGCCGGGCTACGAACCCGCGATCGTGGGTTTAGTAGTTTGTTACGCTAACCACTAGACCACAGATGACCTTCCATAAATACTTTTTTTATATAATAATAGAGAGATTTAATTTTTTTCCTCGAAAACGCTAGTAATTTTCTATTGCAGAATCGTTACAATTAAATACAACACAATCGAAAATCAATCAGAAAATTTTTGATTCCGAAAATACTTAAAACCCAATGTTTCAATGAGGAGAATGACCTCATTTTTCCTTCTACAACGAGATAATGCTTGAAGATTTACACGAAATGAGGTATTTATAGATCCATAAACCTTCCCCGGAAGCCGCTCTGTAACGACCACATTACTCAGCTCAAGAAGGCACTCATCAGCTGGAAGGCTTTCATTGCTCCGCCATCTGAACCAGGACGAGTGTTCTCCATAATGGAAGTTGTTCTCGGGAGTGAGTTCCCATTCAACGGCTGCTACTTCAGCTAGAGGGCTCCAGTGCAGGTATCTGCGATGGATTGCGGTACTTCCTGTACACAGTACTCAGTACACTGTACACTGTACACAGTACACAATACTCAGTACACAGTACACTGTACTCAGGACGTGCACTAGTCATTGTATAGAGGTTTATATTATATGGTCCATTGTTTTATTTCCCTCTTACGAAGAGGGAAAATGCATCATTAAAATAATTATAAGTATGAAGAATATTGTTATTGTAGAGTTCAAGAGAACTTTTTATTAAGCGAACGTTTCGGCGAACACTGCATGTCTTCTTCAGGGCTTACTATACAAGATACAAATACAATAAACTAATACCTGACACAAAATAACAATATATGTAGTATAATAGAATATTGTATTATGTAGTAAGTGATAGAAATAAAAGCCAGAGGGGATTGAATAGATAATGACAAACATGTAATGCTTAAATCCGACAAAGTAACAAATGAAAAATTAAATTGTATAAGGACAGAATTGCAATAAACAAGATTTAAAAAATTATAAATTGATCAAAACAATTTTTTTTTAAAAAGATGTCATCGTGTGGTGGATGTGGTCTCCTCTGCATTAGAACGTGGATCATATTGTTCGGGCGTCTTTCTTGACGTGGAACAGGCATTTGACCGAGTCTGGCATCCGGGCTTGCTCTACATACTCCGTAAATTCCTACCCTCTACATACTTTCTCATCCTTCAATCCTATCTCACAAATAGAACTTTCCAAGTAAACCATAATAATTTCTATTCATCCCTCTTTTCCCAATCTGCTGGTGTTCCTCAAGGTAGTATCCTTGGCCCAATCCTTTATACAGTTTATACAGCTGACATCCCAACTCATCCTAATACTATCCTTACAACGTATGCTGATGATACATGTGTATTATCAGTCAACACCAATCCAGTTATTGCATCCCAAAGCCTCCAATCCCATATCACTGATCTTGAAGAATGGTTTCAAAACTGGAGAATTAAAATAAATTATAAAAAATCGCATCAAATCACTTTTACCTTACGTCGTAAACCAATGACTTCCTGCCCTACAGTATCCTTTAATAATATCCCACTGGTGCCTGTAGAACAGATCCGATACTTAGGGTTGCAACTTGACAAACGATTAACCTGGAATCCTCATACAAGACTGAAAAGACAAGAAACCGCTCGACGTTTCAGGCTACTTCAACATTTACTAGACAAACGCTTAAAGCTCCCAATTAACTACAAAAGACTCATCTACATGACCATCATACGATCTATTTGGACTTACGGAGTAGAGCTATGGGGTTCCACTAAGCCATCGAATTCCTCTCGTATCCAATCCCTACAATCCAAAATCCTTCGTAAAATCCTCAATGCTCCTTATTTTGTTAAGAATAAACTCATCCATAACGACCTTAATGTCCCTTTTGTTGCTGATTTGGCCCGAACCCGGTATCTATCCTTTCATAGCAAACTTCATTCCCACTCAAACCCTCTAGTTTCAAACCTAGCTTCCTCTTCAATTCCCGATAATCCTCCGAGGCGTCTGAAAAGAAGATGGCCACGTGACCTTCTTATTGAACTTTGATTTGAATACTACCAGTGGGTAGTTTCTCTACTTGTCATTCTCATGTCATTATGTAACACGCATTCTTTTTACTTGTTGTATAATTGTAATACAGTTGTAAATATCAATAAATATATTAAAAAAAAAAATTAAAATTATAGTTATAAGAAAAATTGTAGCATCTACATCTACTATAATTCGGTTTTATAATTCACTACAATTTTTCTTCTGTAACTATTATTTTTTTAATTTATAAGTTTTTAAATATTTTGTATACTGTAATTCTGTACTAATTCTTAATTTTTCATTTTTCATTTATTGAAATTCAGTGAAAAACCAACAATGATTCAAATATACTTATCATTAATAATATATAATCGACCTATGTCAGGCTTCAGGTCACCTGCGGGCACTCAGTGACCTAATTTAGTTAATAAAATACAATATATAAAAATAAATTATAAAGCGTAAATATAAAAGAAAGGTTTTGAGAATAAAACAAATTCAAAATATATATTAAGAACATTTTATTTCGAATACAACGTATCTTATACACATCAGGGTGCACCTACATTGGATCCGATGCGATGCGACGCGATCCTATATTATCACATAGGATGATGGGCTGAAAAAACAAATAACTGAAATACGCAGTGAGTGCCTACACTGGATCAGATCCGACACGATTCTATTCTTTTCAATCCGATAGTGAAACTTGTCACTGCCTTCCGAATAAAATAGTATTAATTTTATTCTTTTATTTCTTATATTTTATATATGTTATAGTGAAATATAAATATATTAAAAATAATTAATAAATAATCTTAATTTTATAAATTAAAAGAACCAAATGTTATAACAATGAGGTAATATTACTATATTAGAATATTTTTGTCTTGCTGTATGACTATAAATAAATAATTTAGTTGTTTTTCAATAAAAAAAATAGAATTTATTGTTTTTGTTATATATTCGTGTTTTATATAATGAGTTAATTTTCTCGATTGTGATAATATTTATTTCTTTTGATATTTTGTTGTTCACCTTTGCAACTGTCGTTACCTCCCTGAGTTGCCAACTGTTTAATAAATAAATTAAACATTACGATGATAATTTTATCAAAAGTTAATGTTTCCAATTTTATTGGACGAATTAAAATTGTATGTAGGTATATTTTTTATGTACATTTCTGATAGATATAATTTTATTCAACCGAAAAATAACCTTCGCTACTATATTTAATGGTTCATGAAGATAAGTAATAAAATATTTTAATGAGAATTGACAATATTTAATTTTGATTTATGACGGATATTTATATAATAGTTAATTATCAAATTACAATGTACATTTATTAATAAACATTTTAGACAATAAAGGTTAAGTTGGCACACATGGTAAGGGCTGGCTTATAGGATTGAAAACTAATGCTTTTGAAATGTGAAAATCGCACCTGTTCATACAGTATCGCATCGGATCCAATGTAGGCGCTTCCGTATAAATAAACTATTTTGATTCCACGAGCGACTAAATCGGTCGAATTGCTCGGATAAAAACGGACGGATCGGAGCGGATCCAATGTAGGCACTCTCGATATATTTCAGTCATTTGGTTTGCTTCCGAATTCTGATCGTATCGCATCGGATCCAATGTAGGTGCACCCTAAGTCGTGCTATCAGTTGTGAGTAAGTTACGGTTATAGCTCACAATCAGTAACACAATAATAATTACACATTTATAATTACACAACAAATTAATTATTACATAAAAAAAAACCTGTACCACTACAACCCGTAAAGGGTCTGGGTTTCAGCACAAGGTAGAGACTGTACTGTTTCATGGACAATAGTTCTGCAAGGATGTGACTTCAGGTCACGCTCAAACGACATATTTCCCCCTCTTATTTTGAGTACCCTGTTTTTATAATATTTTATAGAGGCTGGGTGAGCCCCAGGAGGGCCCTATATCCTATATGATCCATCTCCGGCTGCAAACAGACTAAATAAAAGTCTTGCCCGCAGCGGGATTTGAACCAGGATTTCCGGCATGGCAACTCAGTGCTCTACCACTGAGCCACTCCGCTCCCAATTATTACCTAGTGAAACAAATATAATTTTTATAAAAATAACTTACAATTGGGTCAAACCCAGCTACTGAATAATAAGGAAGATTACAGGACAACAGCTGAAATAAAGACAGGTGATAAAAAAGTAAATAATAAATCGAAAATACACACACCAAACTTTACTTTACGTACCAAACACCAAAAGAACCGAGTGAAAATGCGGCCATTCACAAAATATATTTATAAAGTGAAGCAAAAGCTTAACAGTTTCTTGTCTTCTGTTTTTGTGTTGTTTTATTTTTATTTTTCTTGGTGCTTTTTAAAGTTTGGCAAGGGTATTTACTTTTTTTTTTATGCAATATCTATAATTTTTTATAATTATTGGTCACTTTCCTTATTTTTAAATATTTTTATTTTTAAAGAGATTTAAAACTCAAAAAATTGACCAATAACTATAAAAATTTATTAATAGTAATATAACGTAAGTCAATAAGATCCTAAAATTACATTAATGTTCAATGAACTTCATTCTAGTGTATTCATCGCGAAAAATTGTGAGAACACGAGGACATGGGATCGGATAAGAGAAAAGATTGGTCCTCTGCCGGCAGGCGGCCTTGGTGGCTCAATTGGTAGAGCGATGTAACGGAAAGACAAAGGTTCCGGGTTCGAATCCCGGTCGAGGGCCTATCTTTTCTCTTTAAAAATAAAAATATTTAAAACTCAAAAAATTGACCAATAACTATAAAAAATTATAAATAGTAATTTGACGTAAGTCAATAAGATCCTAAAATTACATTAATGTTCAATGAACTTCATTCTAGTGTATTCGTCGCGAAAAATTGTGAGAACACGAGGACATGGGATCGGATAAGAGAAAAGATTTGTCCTCTGCCGGCAGGCGCCCTTGGTGGCTCAATTGGTAGAGCGATGTCACGGAAAGACAAAGGTTTCGGGTTCGAATCCCGGCCGAGGGCCTATCTTTTCTCTTTAAAAATAAAAATATTTAAAACTCAAAAAATTGACCAATAATTATAAAAAAATATTCTATTTAATATGTGACAGAAACGTTGATGAACGCAGTCTTTCATTGTAAATTATGATTTTGCACAGATACATTTGGATTTGTACAATTGTTTTTAATTTGAGACTGGTATATTTGGTACAGCTTAAATTAAAAAAAAAAAAAGCTTGGAATGTGCTTTATTTTTCTTGGATATATTTTTGTTTTCTGTTATTATTTAAGAGATGCCTGGATGGGTGAAATATCAACAGGTATTTTTGTTTCCTTTTTTATTTTAGAGACTGGAATTCTTCCACACATTTCTTAATTATTAAACAAAATATTAACGAACATATCTGTTATATTTTTTAAATACAAGTATCGCTAACGGCCCTGCAGGGTAGATTCTAATGAAATATTAAATCTATACAGATGAAAATGAAAATTCCTGAGATAGTTTTCCTCTAATTACTTCGTCATTTGTTTTATGTTAATTTATGAAATGAACAATGAAACTCCCAACAATGCGAGACCTGGGGACACGCAAGACTCGCTACAAGTTTTCAATTGCAGAGTTAACAACGGGACTTGGAAGTTCTCCAGAGAGAGAGAGAGAGAGAGAGAGCGATAGAGAGAGGGAGAGAGAGATAGTGATAACAGAAACTCCAGCTGGGTTTCAAGTTTCCGCCGATAGCGAGTACGAAAATACTGAAACTCAGTGGAGATATTGCTGCGATTCTAACACCTTTAGGTTACTCTTGCATGCTGATGTAGAAGTAAATCTGAAGCTATGTGTGCTACCTGATATGCAAATAGATGCTTTAGGTTAAGATGAATCTTACTAATATTATAAATGTGAAAGTTTGTATTAAAGTGTTTGTCTCTCTTTCACACAAAAACTACTGAACGGATTTGGATGAAACTTTACAGTAATATAGGTTATAAATCAGAATAACACATAGGCTATAGCAAGCGCGGATTTAGGGAGGGACGCACTGGGGCACGTGCCCCCCCCCCCTCCCGACTGTTTTTAGGTACTGTGGAGAATCCATTATACTAAATAAAGGCAAATCACATGATCACTCTCTTTCACGCAAAAACTACAAGACGGATTTGGATGAAAATTATTGAGTAAAATAGGTTATACATCATAGGCTACAGTAAGGGCAGATGTATTGTGGGGGCACGGGGGCATGTGCCCCCTATTTATGGTACATAACTAAAGGCAAATCAGGAACTTAGCATCTTGAAATTTGTAGATAGGTTCTTTGTATAGTTTAAGAAAGAAATTCGGATAATTCCACCCCAAGGGTTTCCCCAATTTAATACAATAGGGGTTCAACGGTTGTATCCATCAGTTTTGAAGTTAGACATCTGAAATCGAGTAACTTATATTTAAAACAAAATAATTATATTATTTATAAGAAGAAACCCTTGGGGTGGAATTATCCAAATTTCTTTCTTAAACTATACAAAGAACCTATCTACAAATTTCAAGATGCTACCTTCCTGATTTGCCTTTAATTATGTACCATAAGAGGGGGGTACATGCCCCCGTGCCCCCACATAAATCTGCCCTTGCTATAGCCTATGATGTATAACCTATTTTACTCAATAATTTTCATCCGTATCCGTCCATTAGTTTTTGCATTAAAGAGAGACAAACATACAACTTTCACATTTATAATATTAGTAAGATTAGTAGGATATCAAAAAAATTGTTTCACTCATGTTCTTTCGGTTATTTTAACTACTATTATCATGTGATTTACCTTTAATTACGTCCTATTATGGATTCTCCACAATACCTAAAATACAGTCGGGGGGAGGGGCACGTGCCCCCGTGCGCCCCCCCCCTAAATTCGCGTTTGCTATAGCCTATGTGTTATTCTGATGTATAAACTATATTACTGTAATGTTTAATCCATATCCGTTCAGTAGTTTTTGCGTGAAAGAGAGACAAACATACAAACTTTCACATTTATAATATTAGTAAGATTAGTACAACACTATTGAAAATGTTGATATAAATTTGTTTATAGTTGAAAAATACTGTGTAATTTTACCTCACCTTCTCTTCATGCAGATAATAAGACCACCAGCTTAATTATTTATAAAAAATCCAACTTGGGTTAAAGAACGACTTCTTTCTCCATTCCACTCTTAAATAAAACCGGTTCCTAAAGCCAGTGGATGAATCAGAAGACGGTAGGGGGCTGTAAACCACACTGTCACCGATGAATACCGTTTAGTGATGAATCAGTCATCTCCTCGGTAGCGGGACTGTCTTCTTTTATTGGCAGATGTTCTCGATTTATAGCATTGAATATACCTTGACGCCGAAGAGCCTATATATATATATATATATATATATATATATATATATATATATATATATATATATATATATATATATATATATACATATATTCTACTAATATTATAAATGCGAAAGTTTGTATGTTTGCCTCTCTTTCATGCAAAAAATACTGAACAATTTGGATGAAACTTTATAGTAATATAGGTTATACATCAGAATAACACATAGGCTACAACAAGGGGGGATTTAGGGGGAGAGTACAAGGGGGCACGTGCCCCTCAGACAGTTTTTTAGGTACTGTGAAGAATCCATTATAGTACATAATTAAAGGCAAATCAGGAACTTAGCATCTTGAAATTTGCAGATATGTTCTTTGTATAATTTAAGTAAGAAATTTGTATGATTCCATCCCCAAGGGTTTCCCCCTCAATATAATAGGGGTTCAAAGATTGTATGGAATCCGTCAGTTTTGAAGTTGAAGAATCGAAGAATCGAGACATCTGAAATTTTGGATGTACGAGTAACTAATACTTAAAAAAAAAAGTAAATTATTTATTTAAAATGATCTGTCAGAAAACTTTATGTGGCAGACCAAATTCCACGCGAGCGAAGCCGCGGGCAAAAGCTAGTGTATATATATATATATATATATATATATATATATATATATATATATATATATTATATTTTATTATAATGCAATTGGGAAAAACCACAATGCAAAGCCTTATGTTTCAAATCCAGTAATACAGCCACTTACCAGTCGACCTTCCGCCTATTCAGGCATTATCAAGACACTAAAACAAAAAAAAAAGGGTTATGCGAATCACATCTGGAAGAAAAAGGTGCAATACATCCCAACAATCAGCCCAAACAGGCTCCAAACATGAGACAGCACCCCACCACCAAGACGTTCAACATACAACTTTTGAGATGATCTTTGGGATGTATAGCACCTTTTTCTTCGAGATGTGATTCACATAACCCTTTTTTTTTTTTGTGTCTTGATAATGCCCGAATAGGCGAAACGTCGACTGGTAAGTGGGTGTATTACTGGATTTGAAACATAAGGCTTTGCATCGTGTTTTTTCCTAATTGCATTATAATAAATAATAGTGTTTCTTTCTGAGTTTTTTGGCTCTATTTTATTGTATTTATATTATATTTTTTTGAATGTTGTAACATTTTTTTCATCGGTTCCCGAGATTCATTTAATAAAACATACATTGAAATATGATAGATCTAAAATTATACAGCTCGAAAAAAATATCTTCAAACGCTTCATATATAAAAAAATAAGAAACGCGCTGTAACAAAAAATTGGATGTGCACGTTTAATATTCGTTTTATTAAAATTTAATAAGCACTTTTTATCAATATAAGTGTGCGGCAACAGAAGTTGCTTTTTTCAAAACTTAATAATTGTGTATGTCTAAGGTATATAGGTGCATGCCTAAAGTATTTTTTAATTGAGATTTTTTCTTTTTTTCTTTAACGACGCTTCGACGGCTGAGGCCATAAGCGACGTATATACTCTTCTTAAATTTCTTGAATTAACTTCTTGCGTTTTAAATTTAGTTCACTAAATGGCGCACAAAAATACAAAAATTCTAATCAAGTAACATTTACTCTTAAACATTCAGACTGCTAACACTTTACATTGCCCAGACAAACATAGACAAAACACTTGGGCCTTACAATGGACAGAAGACTGACTTGTAAATAACACGTAACTAATTTGAATAAAAAAACTGAATCACCGACTCTCACTCCTAATATGACTACTTCACTATAAAAATAAACTATCACTAACAAACAAAATTATAATATACAACATGCTACTTAAACCAATATGGACCTAAGCATCGCAAGTCTGGAGGTCATGCAAGAAATCCCACTTACAGATCATTCATATCTTTCAATCAAAATTCCTAACATTATCGCTTTTACATTACTCATAAATCATTGCGCAAAGCTCTCAACATACCACTCGTGGCTGGCACAATCTAGAAAAACTACAAAAAATTTCATGACTCAGTTACTGGACATCCAAACTTACTGATACAATCATTATTGGTTGACTCATTACCACATAATCCGACAAGGAGACAGAAACGTCTCTGGAGCAGGGATCTACTACAGTGAGATAAACCACATTAGGAGTGCCTTCAATGGCAGGTTTCTCCAAACAATCCTTCACGAGAATTCCTTAGGGGAGGTTTTCAAAAGATCGAAAATACAATATGTGCCAAATGGCATTTGTATAATTTCTGAAATAAATATTTTTATTATTATTATTATAAATTATGTGCGTTTTAAGTGCATCAGAGTCATGTGTAGTTTTTTATTATCTTTGAACGGTTGGCACGTTTCAATATCAAATTTATTTTATGCTTCTTGCATTCCATTGGGTGCGTCGCCATAAGTTCTATATTCTTGTTCTAAATCACAGCTTTGACAGATTGGTTGGTAGAGCACTAAAAGTAGATTGAGATATTTTGTTTTACATAGTTTTGAATACGAACATCGATTGCCGACGTCCATACAATGACTTAATTGATTTCTGGCGTTTGTCATGACTCTTGCATACAGTAGACGTTATGTTGGCAATTTCTCCCTGGGTGTTGGTCTTTAAATCTTTTTGGTTCACTCAAACATGGGATTTAAAAAAAAAATCTATTGAAAAAATCACTAAAGACAAATCGGGACAGCTGGCTGGCTGCTCCAAACAATCCCTAATTGAGATGAGGCGCTCTGGGAAGTGTTCCCTCAAAACATTTATCGATGATTGCAATTTAACTGTGTCGGGACAAAACTTTACAGTCCCACTTCTCGAACGAGACCACAAGCGTCCCGCTAGAACATTCACCGACTGAATGGCGGGCATTTTAAAAAATAAATTATGCTGTCGCACCAATAATGAATAATGATCAATAAACAATACTTACTGATTCCGAATTCAAAACAAAACCAAACTTTATAGAATTAAACATTCGAAATCTTGAACACTATTTAACAAACTCATGTTCAGGTATATTGATTGAATGATTTAGTTGATAACATTTCGTCATTAATTAGTAGTATATTTATGTAGCAATGTATTATGTATTGTCCTTAAACCGTACATATTTATTGTTATATTTTAACCACTGTATGATTTAATATAACTCTGGATATTCAATTAAAGACTAGATATCATTTTTGTAAAATAAACAAAGTATTTTTGACCATACATATCGTCCATGCCATTTCCAACTATCGAATGTGAAAATCGGTGCTTTTGAGGAGAATTAAAAAAAAAAACAGTTTCAAGGTTCAATAAAAATTAGTGCCTATAGTCAAACCAATGACATTCGTTTTACATTGTTTTTGTGATTGATAGATGCCTCTATATGAATTTTATATCAATTATCAATCCTAAAGCAACTGCTTTAAGTCGAAAACGAAAATTGTGTTTATTTCAGATTTGATACTTTGCGATGGCAGGGACGATATTTACAACTATTAAACAATTATATTTCCTGTTAACAAAAGAAACGCTCACCTGAAAAAAACAAAAGAAACAATATTTAAATCCCTTACTTCAGGTTTCTTAAAATCTTTTAGAAGTTAATTTCAGTTTGCTGAACACATAAAATTAATTTGACAAATTATAACGGTACAGTCTCATTATAACATTCCACTCTCTTGTTAATTATCAGAGATGTGATAGCAAGTTGACTTTGTCGGTCACACGGGAAATACAAAATAAGGAAGATTACTCGAATATTAGCTACGAGATGTTCTTTACATATAAATAAAAGCATTATATCAGTATATGTGTTTATGTATGGTTGTTTAGATTTATTTGTGGACGGGAACAATGGCTTTGTGATTTGCTAATTTTTAAAAATATTTATAACTAGCTTATGCCCGCGGCTTCGCTCGCGTGGAATTTGGTCTGCCACATAAAGTTTCGTGAAAGATTATTTAAAATAAATAATATAATTATTTTTTTTTAAATATAAGTTACTCGTACATCCAAAATTTCAGATGTCTAACTTCAAAACTGACGGATTCTATACAACCTTTGAACCCCTATTATATTAAAGGAGAAACCCTTGGGGTGGAATTATCCAAATTTCTTTCTTAAACTATACAAAGAACCTATCTACAAATTTCAAGATGCTAACTTCCTGATTTGCCTTCAATTATGTACTATAACAGGGGGGGGGGCACACGCCCCCGTGCCCCCACATAAATCAGCCCTTACTGTAGCCTATGATGTATAACCTATTTTACTCAATATTTTTCATCCAAATCCGTCCCTTAGTTTTTGCGTGAAAGAGAGACAAACATACAAACTTTCACATTTATAATATTAGTGAGATTAGTAGGATATCAAACCAAATAGTTTCACTTATGTTCTTTCTGTTATTTTAACTACTATTATCATGTGAATTATTTATGTCCTATAATGGATTCTCCACAATACCTAAAAAACAGTCGGGGGCACGTTTCCCCGTGCGCGTCCCCCCACCTAAATCCGCGCTTGCTATAGCCTATGTGCTATTCTGATGAATAACCTATATTACTGTAAAGTTTCATCCAAATCCGTTTAGTAGTTTTAGCGTGAAAGAGAGACAAACATACAAACTTTCACATTTATAATATTAGTAAGATTTAATTGATCGAGCAGAACAAAAGACTAGAGAAAAAGTAGCCCCTGGATGTGTTGCTAGGCAACCCTGATAAAATGCTTTTGATTTGAGTTGAGAATCGTTTTATGGATAATTCTAATGGTGGATTGAATTGGTCAGTGGGTGCTGTCAGGGATAACACAAAATAAGTGAAACTTATTTTTCAATTGTGACAACGTTGCGGCCTACGATGTAGGCAATCTTCAGGGCGAATGGAATGGCAGCCGGAATGCCAGTTCGAAATATTGGAATATAACTTGCTCTATTTCTTAAATTTGTACATTCCATTTTTCGATTAAAATTTTAAAACAGTGCTATATTTTATGTAAAATATAATTGTGCTTAAAAAGTTAGTAACAGTTGCTTTTTGATTCGCCAATTTAAAAAAATATTTATAATTTAACTGACATGCCAACCCATCCAAGCACTGTCCTCACTGCGTATGTCGATGACACATGTGTGCTTCAGTAAATAAGGATCCATTTGTTCCAAATCTCTTCAATACCATATCTCAAGCCTTCAAGAATGGTGTCGAAATTGGAGAATTAATATAAATCTTAACAAATCCCATCAAATTACCTTCACCCTTCGTCGTAAACCTACAAATTCCTGCCCTACTGTATCCTTTAATAATATTCTACTGATCCCTGTCGAACAGAAACGTTACCCAGAACTCCATCTGGACAAACGTCTCACTTGGAATACTCATACAAGACTGAAAAGAAAAGAAACTATTCGACGTTTTCGCCTACTTCACAATTTACTGGACAAACGTTCCAAGCTCCCAATTAATTACAAAAGACTCATTTACATGACAGTTATCAGACCTATTTGGACATACGGAGTTGAGCTTTGGGACTAAACTGAAACCATCCAATTCATCTCGTATCCAATCCTTACAATTCAAAATCCTTCGTAAAATCCTCAATGCTCCTTATTATGTCACAAACAAACCCATCCATCATGATCTTAATATCCCATATATTGCTGATTTGGCCCAAACTAGATACCTATCCTTCCATGGCAAGCTCCATACACACTTGAATCCGCTAGTCTCTCAACTTGCTTCCCATACTATTCCTGATAACCCTTCGGGGCGTCTGAAAAGAAGATGGCCTCGAGACCTTCTACTATAGAACTTAATTGGAGTGCTACCGATGGGTAGTTTCTCCACAAGTGTTTATTTTTCGTGTGATATTGTTCATATTAGCAGATTTTCTTGTTGTAATATTATTATAGTTGTAAATATCAATAAATTAATCTATTAAAAAAAAATAATTTAACTGATCGAGTTCGTCAAAAGACTAACGAAAAAGTAGTCCCTGGATCTGTTGCCAGGCAACGCTGACAAAATATTACGTCACTAAAAACTTTTGTATACAATAATAGAGCGATTTAATTTTTTCCTTGAACATTTTTGTAATAATGCCATTTAAAAATCATTCAAATTAAGTAAGAAAGTTATAATAAATAGCTTATTCACAATCAATCAAAAAAATATTATATGCATGAAATACTTGGATCCCAATATTTCAATGAGGATAGCTTCAAGAACCTAAAGATGATCGTTTAACGAGCATATTTTTTAATTTTTTGTTCTGAGATCTCCTTACACGAACTCAAAGCATACATCGTCATGGTAACCTCGTATGAATACACGATCAGCTGTTCAGTCCAGAAAAGTGTGCCAGTATAACTAAACCTTTTTTAACGATGACGAAGTCTTACCCACGCCGGCCGAACTGGGACACACCTGGAAGAGAAAATCTCTCCAGTCCTATTTCCACGGCCCGTTGCACCCACTGAAGTATTCCAGTGTCTGTCCATTCTCTTCTTGGACTGGAGAACTGTTGTACTCTACTCGCTTTTTACACTAGCGAGAACAAATACTTATTTATAATTAATAATTAAAAGGATCGGAGTAGCTTAGTGGGTAGTGAGCTGAGTTGCTATGCTTAAGGTTCCGTATCAAATCTAGCAGTGGAAGATAAATAATTTAATATCCTAACAGGGACGTACCCTGAGGGATTCGCAGATCCCCAAAGGCA
Source organism: Arma custos (assembly GCA_037127475.1). Taxonomy (NCBI): domain Eukaryota; kingdom Metazoa; phylum Arthropoda; class Insecta; order Hemiptera; family Pentatomidae; genus Arma; species Arma custos. The sequence goes on from CM073764.1 coordinate 8,779,912, forward strand.
CATAAAGCATCTATAAAGAGGGTACCCTCTGATAGTTTAGCGTGATCTGGGAAAAATAACCTTCCTGAAAAAGTGTTGGCTAAGAAGATAAAGTTTCTATCGTGTACTGAATTTTTTTTTAAACTAAGAACGCCCCAGAATCCAGAAGGGAATTGTCGTATTGGTCAAATACTGGTTATAAGCAGGGGATGAAACAGATATATTTATATTTTTGCTGCTCTGAATGAAACCATTATTTAAGGTGGAAAAAACCGCATTTTTTCCGAAAATGCTCTATTTCGAAACCTATCCGCAAAAGATGATTTATTCTGCTCCAAGTTTGATTCAATCCCGACCGGAGCGAAATTTTTCCATTCTTTGAGGATTCAATCTGGGCCGGAACAATAAATATCGATCCTTCGTTTTTACTTTATCATCCTTCAGATGAAGAAAGTATTGAAATCGCCAAAAAATTCGACTTCGATATTTTAATGTTTCTTGACGTTTCATAGGGTGTAGAATCCAAAAAACATAAAATCTCAGTGGTGTCGGTCCGTCCGGAAAAGTTTGTTCCAACCAATGCTCGGAAACTACAAATCGGATTTCAACCAGGTTTTTTTCTAAATGTTTGGTTTATGATCGAGTTGATTCTAAAGAACACCCGATAAAGATCGGTTAAGTTTAAGGTAGTAAAAAAAAACTTATTTCAGTTCTCAGAATTTTTTTTTTTTAAGGATGAGAAAGTACTATGTCTCCCTAGGCACAATTTTTTCATTCCGGTTTGGTATTTTCGTGTGTAGATAGGTAAATCAGGAGGCCAAAATCAAGGTTCAGAAAGAAACATGTGGGATCGATATTTTTTTGCTCCGCAGGATCAAATCCTCAAGGGATCCAAAAATATCGCTCCTGGCGGATTCTGTTCCGTTCGGGAGCGGTTGTTTTATAACAAAATGATATCGTTCCAGTTCAGATCAGAACGATTTTCATTATAAAATATTGCTCCTGCTCCGAACGATTTGAATGAGATCGATTAGGAACGATTCTTTGGGAACGAATCTTCGACCCCTGGATACAAGTTCTCTGAAGGTATAAGAGTATTACAAATTAGTTAGACTTATATTTTTTAGATACCTTATAAATATTTTAGCTCCAACTGTGTGAAAATCAAGGCTGAAAATAACATAAAGCTACTACATACTATTTTTTAATTTAATTTTGATCATATCTCATCTCTGAGTGGTTTCAAAAGTCGGAGAAGAAATAATTTTTGCTTAGAATCTGCTTAGAACTAAAAGCATTCCGATACTTCCGACTCCCGATGTAGTGACCAAAACGGGAGATGTGCAACGCCCACAAACCAACCTTTCAGGTTGTTGTTAAGCAGATCAGGGATAGGGTAGATCACCCGGGTTCAAATCTGGATGTGACAGATAAATTATCTAATCTCTTAATAGCCCATAGTGAGGAATCTACAGACCTAATGTACCCACTTTTAGCAATACATACACACTAGCAAGAACAAATACTTATTTATAATTAATAATTAAAAGGATCGGGGTAGCTGAGTGTTTATAGAGTTGAGTTGCTAAGCTGAAGATTCCCCTCTCGGGGCTCAATCAGCCTTATAAATTGGGTACCCTTGAGCGTGATTTTGGACAGAATACCACCTCTCTGCAATAGTGTAGTATCTAATGTTTTTTTTTTTTTTTTTTATGTAATCCACTATCTAAATAGAATAAGAATCGACCAAACATGAAATATTGTATATTACGTTTTAACTACATCATAGAGAAAGCCGAATATCCCTTACGAAATTATGGGTTGTAGAATTGAGATTCTTTTTTTTTTTTTATAATTAGGAACAATTTTAGCGTACGGAAGAATTTGTATTTAAAAAGGGAACTTCACGTTTTGATCAAATGCTACTTACAAATTCTCTAAGTGTATCAACACAAATTATTCCAGGATCCCTGGTACATTTTTGCACTTGATTACTATCAAGCTGAATCTTCGTGAATAGCTTCGTTTCCATGAGACGTCCAACAATTTCCTTTGCAAAAATTCTCGATTGTGGTAGCTAATAGAGGTTGCAAGGATGAAATTTGTCGATTTGACGATTCTCCAAAATTTAAGGATAACGTACCACGCAATTTGTAGGACAATATGATTCTTAAATTGAATAAATATTAACTAAGTAAAAAAAAAACAAATCAGCTGGTTAGTAATCATTTTTGATGACCTCGTTATCGATACATGTTGGAAGGGGGGGAACTCTTTGACCAAACCATATATTTTGTAGGACAAATATTTTTTCAAATAATTTAGATAATTATCTTGAGATTTAACAAAAAAAAAAAACCCAGTTAGTAATAAATTTTTGAGAATCATCAAATCGACATATTTTATCCTTGCTATCTCTGTTAGCTATCGCAATCGAGAATTTTCGCAAAGGAAATCGTTGGCCGTCTCATCAAAACGAAGTGCAAAAATGTACCAGGGATTTAAATATATTTATTTTGAAAACATTTTCAATTTCTTATCACAAAATTGTGGGTACTGGGGATTTAGGATCGGTGAAGAGAATGGATTTGTCTGGCCTGGTTACGAACCTGGTAGCTTAGTTGGTAAAGTACCGCGCTAGAGTTGCTGAAGACCCGGGTTCGAATCCCGGCCAGGACAAATATTTTCTCTTAAAAATAAAAATATTTAAATAATCACAATAAAAAAAAATTAACATCTTTTAATCTTAAACGGTTTCAGCACCGTGGTTGAAAATACCTCAAAGCGAAACTATCACCATTTTTAATTTTATAGCGGTTTTTGCATTGTTTAACTAAACTTCTATTCACAAAACTACATTTGCTGGAGATTGACTTATGATTGCTTAAAGGTAGTAAGAAGTTCTTCGGAGGGACTATAAAATAGGAATATTTGAATAAGGTGTGGCTTGTTATATTGTTTAAATCGATGCAAGTCAGGAACAATGCCAACTGACTTGCCGAAATATTTAAATATTTTTTTTTTTATTGATATTTACAACTGTAATAACATTACATCAAGTAAATTGGCTGTATGAACAAAGGACATGAACAAAAAAATCACTTGTGGAGAAACTATCCATTGATAGCACTCCAATGATTTAAATATTAAAAATATTTATAATTTAACTGATCGAATTCGGCAAAAGACTAGAGAAAAAGTAGTCCCTCCATCCGTTGCTAGGCAACACCGATAAAACCTTATGTCGCTATACTATTGTTTTATTAGAGAGGTTAAACCGTGACCTATTCATAGCATTTGAATTATTCAAAATTTCGATGGAAATACTGCCTCATTATGATGGCGGTATAATTTCGCAGGCACCTATGATATGAAGCTAGTACACCTGTAGTAACCTGAAATGTTATCCATATTTCAGGTTATGCTTGCAAAGGGCGTTGCAATATTATTGTATAGTGCCTATGTTACACTTATAGATTATTTAATCGATTCTCAAACTGCCATGCTTGAAAATTAAATAAATATTTCACGAATTCGAAATCACAACCTGGATATGAGAGCTCAGGTGAGTTTAATTGGGAGGTGTTTGGAGTTAACAAAAGGTTTAAAAGCCAATCTCCATTAATAAAGCATTTCTCATGAATCATTTATAACGCAATCGCAGTTTGCTGACTGCGCGTCGTTCTATGCGCAGCATATTTTAATTTATTTATTTGTTTTTGAGAATATTTAGAGGGCGAATATGTTTGTTTATTTATCCAAAATCACTTTATGATGCCATGGCTAATTGGGCGATGCTCCAGTGAGAGCCCCAAATTTTCCTATTTCCTTCCGAAGTCTGCCATATCGAACTCCATTTAAAAATCCTATGGGATGCTAAAACATAACCTTGAAGATATAACTGTCTTGATTTTCATTTTTTATTGAAATTTACAACATTATGATAATAATAAATCAAATAAATAGAATGAAACATATACAATGGCATGAGGTAAAGGCAAACAGAAAAAAAAACCCCTGGTAATACTGGGATAACAAAGTCAACTTAGAAGATCACGAGGTCATCTTCTTTTCAGACGCCTCGGAGGATTATCAGGAATTGAAGAGGAAGCTAGTTTTAAAACTAGGGGGTTTGAATAAAGTTTGTCATGAAAGGATTGATATCGAGTGATTAATCAGTAAAAAATGATACATTAAGGTCATTATGGATGACTTTGACCGTAACAAACTATAGATAATTGAGGATTTTACGGATTATGGATTGTAAGGATTGGATACGAGAGGAATTCGGTGGCTTAATTGAACATCAAAGTTCAATGGATCTTATGTAATTAATTGGGAGCTTAGAGCGTTTGTCTAGTAAGTGTTGAAGTAGCCTGAAACGGCGAGCTGTTTCTTATAGTTTCAGTGATTTTATACCTGTTTTCCATAAGCAATCTATATTATGTGTTATTTTTTCATTTATAAAGAAAGTAACTTAAACGCGCTTTAGTTATCGAACGTTAAGAAAATTCCATACAACCATAAAACTTTCGTTTAATCAGAAAACTGGTCGTTATCAAATCTGGTTGATCGGGAATTAAATGTACTAAAGCTCAGAAGGATGATTTTACTCGGAAACTCATTGGACTATGCCTTCAACTTAGTTTAAATTGCGATTAGTGGTTAACTAGAGAACTTCGTCGCAACTTCAACAAAAGTAAGGCTTAAGTTCACAGTCAAGTTCCGAAGTTAATATGTTGAACAGTCGTTAAATATGTGAAGTATTTTAATCACAAAGAAAGAAGTTCCAAGGACTTATTTTTGCAATGTTAAATTTGCGTTATTCCTGTTTTCAGTAAAATCTTTGTTGGAGTTGGGGAATTTAGCAGCAATTCGTATTAACATTTTAGGAAGACGAAGCGGCATGTACTTTAGAATTAATTTTTTATAAATTTACTAGCTGTGTGTTACTCGTACATCCAAAATTTCAGATGTCTAACTTCAAAACTGACGGATTCCATACAATCTTTGAATCCCTATTATATTAAGGGGGAAACCCTTGGGGGTGGAATTATCCAAATACCTTTCTTAGTGCTCATTTAAGCTATTCAATTAACCTATCTGCAAATTTCAAGATGCTAAGTTCAGTGGTTTCTGCTGTGCGTTGACCGCTGGGTGTGTTAGTCAATCAGGTTACAGTTTTATATAAACTTCGCCTGTGTGGTGTGTTGATAAAAAGTAGCCTATGTCCTTCCCCAGGCTTGAGATTATCAATTTCACAAATTTCATCACAGACAGATCAGCACTGCCGTGAAATATACATTGACACTGATTAACAAACGGTACGGACAGAAGTTTAAGGTAATTTAACGATGTGATTTTACTGCAAACTATGTCACTTAATTTGTTTCGTTCAGCGAAAAAAATGTAGATTTTGCGACTATGAAACACGTGAGCAAGCTACTCAGAGGACAGAATTTTATCCGACTTACTTGATATTTAACGTTATATTATGACCAAATTACTCAAAATCATTATAAATTGTAGCCTATGTGTTTTTCTGGTGTATTACTTATATTACTGTAAAGTTTCATACAAATCCGTTCAATAGGTTTCGCATGAAGGATTAACAATCATCCTCACAAACTATCGCAATTATAATATTAGTAGGGTTTATTCAAATTCACAACTGTATTAAATAAAAAAAAAATGTATCACTACAACACACGGAGAGTATTTGGTTCAGTATATGGTAGAGACTGTACTGTTTCTAAGACCAACGGTTTTGCAGGGATGTGATTTTTCTGAGATCACGCTCAATCACCAGGTTTTCACAATTAAGAGTACCCGATTAAAAGAGGTCGGGAGAACCAGAGGAAGGTAAGAAGATACCTCTAGGTCCATCCGTGGCTGTTAAGAGATCAAATAATTTATTTTTCATAGCTGTCATAGCCAAAACCTCGCATAGCATCTAAGTATTCTTCGAACTGATGCACCCTGCATCCCGTATTAAATAACACGAGTAAATATCAATGACATATAATGGCGTAGCATTAAGGCAAGCAGAGCAAATACACGGTGGTAGTACTCAAATAGCAGATTGGCCATTTTCTTTTCAGGTGCCTCGTAGGATTATCAGGAATCGAAGAGGAAGCTAGGTTTGAAACTAGTGAGTTTGAGTGGGAATAAACTTTGTCATGAAAGGATTGATATCAGATTCGGGCCAAATCAGCAACAAATGGGACATTACGGAAAAAAATTTATACTGATGTTTAATTTTTTATTATAATGCAATTGGGAAAAACAATGCAAAGCCTTATGTTTCAAAAATACACCCACTTACCAGTCGACGTTTCGCCTATTCAGGCATTATCAAGACACCAAAAACAAAAAAGGGGGTTATGTGAATCACATCTCGAAGAAAAAGGTGCAATACATCCCAACGATCAACAGCCCAAACAGGCCCCAAACATGAGACAGCACCCCACCACCAAGACGTTCAATATGTTTCAAAAATACACCCACTTACCAGTAGACGTTTCGCCTATAATGCCTGAATATTTTTGAAACATAAGGCTTTGCATTCTGGTTTTTCCCAATTGCATTATAACAAATAATAGTGTTTCTTTTTGAGTTTTTGGCTCTATTTTAGTGATTTATTTTTTTATTATTATCTAGAAAAAATTCTTCCCTAAAAAATAATCTATTGACTTGCTACCAGTGACGGCTCAGTTCAGGTGTCCAACGCCAAATCATTTGTTTTTCCTCCATGTAAAAAAACAAAAGAAGATTTTCCTAATCATTGATCCATAATAATTTATTATTATTATTATAACAAAGGATACAATTTGTCTAGGGATGCAGTCATTAATAACACTAAATTATTTATTTATTATAAGTGTCGACGTTTCGGTCTACAATTTACTATTTCCCACACATAAATTATTTAACATTTGATATCTGTACCTGCTGTACCTGCTTTAACGTGATTTTATACACATTACTTTCTATTAATTTCTTCTATATTTACAAAAAAAAAATTTAGATTAATTTATTGATATTTACAACTGTAATAATATTACATCAAGTAAATTTGCTGATATGAACAAATGACATGAAAACAAAGAACAATTGTGGAGAAACTACCCATCGGTAGAACTCCAATAAAGTTCTATAGTAGAAGGTCTCGATGCCATCTTCTTTTCAGATGCTTTGGAGGGTTATCAGGAATAGTATGGGAAGCAAGTTGAGAGACTAGCGGATTCAAGTGTGTATAAAGCTTGTCATGGAAGGATAGGTATCTAGTTTGGGCCAAATCAGCAACATCATAGGATATTAAGATCATGATGGGAGAGTTTGTTTGATACATAATAAGGAGCATTGAGGATTTTACGAAGGATTTTGGATTGCAAGGATTGAATACGAGATGAATTGGATGGTTTAGTAGAGCCCTAAACTCCGTATGTCCAAATAGGTCTGATAACTGATTTATAAATTTACATCATATTTATTATTAATATTTATTCATATTTTATAACTTTCTTTATAGGTTTATTTTCATACATTTTATATCATTACCTGTAATTCTAAGTTTTCCATACTTGTATTAATTTTGTTAACTTTATTTATCATTTATATTTATAATCTATCCTTTGTTATAAGTCTCTACTTTTCTATAATATATATATTATTCTATAATTTTTAGTACTGCAGTGTTCTTATAGTCACTTTTTTCGTTTTTCCTTGTCAGCCCTGAAGATAGTGAGCATGTAGGCCGAAACGTCGGCACTTATAATAAATAAGTCAACCTTATTTAGTGTTATTAATGACTGCACCCCCAGACAAATTGTATCCTTTATTACGATCTTTCAGTCAACCATTTTCCTCTTTATTATTATTATAGGTTGGCTGATTTTGTTTGATAACATTGTTTATTATCGAACTTTCTCGATGAGATTCGGTAGCCAATATCGTAATAATTAAAACTTCCCAGTACAAGTTACAAAAGGGAAAGTCAAGCGAAATATTAATCAACTTTCATCGTTTATTCTAGATGATTGTTTACTTTATTATTTTTGATTAGCTAATGGAATTTTAACATTTTACTGAAACTGAATGGGCAAGATTAATGAAACGAACTTTCCAATATTAATATGTAATTAGATTTTTTATTTTAATTATAGATCCGATACTTAGGGTTGCACCTCGACAAACGATTAACCTGGAATCCTCATACAAGACTGAAAAGACAAGAAACCGCTCGACGTTTCAGGCTACTTCAATACTTACTAGACAAACGCTCTAAGCTCCCAATTAACTACAAAAGACTCATCTACATGACTATACGACCTATTTGGACTTACGGAGTAGAGCTATGGGGCTCCACTAAGCCATCGAATTCCTCTCGTATCCAATCCCTACAATCCAAAATCCTTCGTAAAATCCTCAATGCTCCTTATTTTGTTAAGAATAAAGTCATCCATAACGACCTTAATGTCCCTTTTGTTGCTGATTTGGCCCGAAACCGGTATCTATCCTTTCATAGCAAACTTCATTCCCACTCAAACCCTCTAGTTTCAAACCTAGCTTCCTCTTCAATTCCCGATAATCCTCCGAGGCGTCTGAAAAGAAGATGGCCACGTGACCTTCTTATTGAACTTTGATTTGAGTACTACCAGTGGGTAGTTTCTCTACTTGTCATTCTCATGTCATTATGTAACACGCATTCTATTTACTTGTTGTATAATTGTAATACAGTTGTAAATATCAATAAATAAAATAAAAAAAAAAAAAAAAAATTTAATTATCTTGTTTTCGTTACTGGAGTACATCTTTCTTAGTCAATCATTCAAGTGAGTAAAATAAAAACTTTTTCCAGTCATATATTTTTTCTTTATTTAAAAACGTTTCAACATTAATATGTCATTCTCAATTTACATTTCTTATAAGTCCTTTAACGTTATTTAATTTAAAAATATTATCTAAATTTTTTTTTATAAATTTGTACATTTTCAACCTTTTTAGTTGATTGTCAAAAAATTTAAATTATTTCTGGTCATCATTAACAATTTTCGTTAATTGTTAATGATGACCATAGAGTACTTTGTAACTCTTAAGTTTTATAAGAAATAATTTAAATTTTTTGACAATCAAGTAAAAAGGTTGAAAATGTAAAAATTTATAAAAAAAAATTTAGAGAATATTTTTAAATTAAATAACGTTAAAGGACTTATAAGAAATGTAAATTGAGAATGAAATATTAATGTTGAAACGTTTTTAAATAAAGAAAAAATTATGACTGGAAAAAGGTTTTATTTTACTCACTTGAATGATTGACTATGTAATTAGAATATGTATATTTTTTTATGACATAAAACATGACTGTATGAACTAGAGACTGTAAGAGAGAAGACCTATTGATATATTTTATATGGCCATAGCCTGCATCTTTTTTATCTTTTGAACTGGTTTTTAACAATAATTTTAATCTTAATTTTTCTTTCAATAACTGCTATGATTTATAGTTGTTGTTTGGAGGATGGAAATATTTTGAGGATGTAGTAAAAAAAAACACCAAATAATTTAAGACTTATTTTTTATTTGTGCCGACGTTACTTGTAGGTCATCTTTAGAGCTATGAGGGAAAAAACAAAGAAGGCAAAAATAACTATAAAAAAACATTACAGTACCAAGAATATAATAACATATAGCGTAATAGAAAAGTAAAAAATAGTGATGGATATATTGTTAAGGGTAATGAATAAAAAAAAATTACTGAATAAATGTATAGAAAAGTGATAATGTAAACGAAATACAAAAAGAAGGAAAAAATGAGAAGGTAAACCGAAAAATACAAAATGAAAAACTATAAATATAAAAAGGTGAGATATAAAGGTATGGAAAACCTAGTTTAATTACCGATAAAATATAAAATGTATGATAATAGACTCCTAGAGGTTACATAAGTAAAATGTATGAAAAATGATACAAAATATGATACCAAAGAAAATACAGGAGAATGAATAGATATCTCGTTGAATGACAGGTAGAGATGTAAAAAATTGAAAATATAAGTATGGGATGTTATATAGTTGTTTGTTCGTTTAACGTCACTTTTTGCTGCTATGGCTAATCGGACGATGCTACAGTGGGAGCTCTAAATTTTAAGCCTATCCAGGTTTAATTAGGATAGGGATTTTTAACGTGTACCTGACATCGTACACGTTCGGGATCCTGTACGCCTTCGCCTTCCGAAGGACGGCGTAACTAAGGATTTTTTAATCCTGCCGGGCTACGAACCCGTGATCTTGATGTTAGTAGGTTCATAGGGTAACCATTAGACCACAGGTCGCCGCTATGATCTATATTTATAGTTGAGCGTCGGTTATCCGAACATTCAAATTTCCTAACTGTGTTAGATAAATATTTAACCTATTATCAGCCAAGGATAGACTCTATGGGATCTGCAGAACCTTGTGGGGCTCACCTAGTCATTATAAAGTTGGTACCCTTAATGAAGATTAGAAATCTTACTAATATTATAAATATGAAAGTTTGTATGTTTGTCTCTCTTTCACGCAAAAACTACTGAACGGATTTGGATGAAACTGTACAGTAATATAATTTATACATCAGAATAACACATAGGCTATAGCAAGCGCGGATTTAGGGGGGAGTGGGCACGTGCCCCACCCTCGCCGACAGTTTTTTAGGTACTGTGGAGAATCCATTATAGTACAAAATAAAGGAAAGTCACATGATAATAGTTGTTAAAATAACAGAAAGGACAGGAGTGAAACTATTTGTTTTGATATCCTTCGACTATTATAAATGCGAATGTTTTTTACTCATTCACGCAAAAACTACTGAACGGATTTGGATGAAACTTATTGAATAAAATAGGTTATACATCATAGTCTACATCAAGGGCAGATTTAAGTGGGGTCACGAAGGCATGCCCCCTTCCCCGTTATAGTACATAATTAAAGACAAATCAGGAACTTTGCCTCTTGAAATTTGTAGATAGGTTCTTTGTATAGTTTAAGAAAGAAATAATTCTGCAATAGACAAACTTACAGAATCAATACAAACCAATATAATTGATAGCTCCTTACCAAGGAAAAACCATTATCAACAGAATAACTGGCCACTTCATATTCTCGAGTTATTAAAAGAAAAACGACGGGCAAGAGCGAAGTGGCACCGCACCAGATATCCATCGGACAAGAGTCATTATACCAAACTAACCAACAAATTAAAATCAGAGATCAGAACATTCAAAATTCAAAATTTGTGTTACCGTACAGAAAATCTCAGTACTACTGACAAATCCTTATGGAATACCAATAGAAAACTCCTAAAATATAAAAATTTCAACCATCCACTTTTAACCGAATCCCAAACCTGGTCAAGATCTGATGAAGAAAAATCACAAATTTTCGCCCAACACCTATTCAACACATTTAACCCTCACTCAGATATCCTTAATCCTACCCAGTCTGAATGCATTGAAGCAGAGTTAAGTATTCCTCTTCAGTTGTCTCCTCCTCCTAAAGCATTCCATCCTTCAGAAATAGCAAACATTATTCACAGATTACCCACCAACAAAGCCCCTGGGTACGACCTAATCACATCTTATATTCTAAAACGCCTTCCTCGGAAAGCGATCCTACTCCTTACATATATATACAATGCCGTATTGCGTACTACATACTTTCCTGATTCCTGGAAATTATCCATAGTTAAGATGATACCAAAACCTAAAAAACCAGCAGAACTTCCATCTTCTTACCGTCCTATATCTCTCCTGCCCATAATGGGTAAAATGCTTGAAAAACTCATTCTGAAACGTCTACATCCTATAATAGAATCCAACCAAATAATCCTAGATCACCAATTTGGTTTCAAAACATCGCACTCCACAATCCAGCAATGCCATCGAGTGGTGGACGTTGTCTCATCCGTTAGAGCGCGGAATGGATCTCGATGTAGAGCAGGCTTTTGATCGAGTCTGGTATCCGGGACTGTTGTACAAACTCCGTAAATTCTTACCTTCTACTTACTTCCTTATTATCAGTTCCTACCTCAGTAATAGAACCTTTAAAGTAAACCATAATTTTCCTACTCTTGCCTCTTTACCCAGTTAGCTGGTGTTCCTCAAGGTAGTATCCTGGGTCCCATCCTATACACAATATATACAGCTGACATCCCAACCCATCCAAGCACTGTCCTCACTACGTACGCTGATGACACATGTGTGTTATCAGTAAATAACGATCCATTTGTTGCATCCCAATATCTTCAATCCCATATCTCAAACCTTCAAGAATGGTGTCAAAATTGGAAAATTAAAATAAATCCTAACAAATCCCACCAAATTACCTTCACTCTTCGTCGTAAACCTACGAATTCCTGCCCTACTGTATCCTTTAATAACACTCCACTGATCCCTGTCGAACAGATACGTTACCTAGGACTCCATCTGGACAAACGTCTCACTTGGAATCCTCATACAAGACTGAAAAGACAAGAAACTGCTCGACGATTTCGCCTACTTCAACATTTACTGGACAAACGTTCAAAGCTACCAATTAATTACAAAAGACTCATTTACATGACAGTTATCAGACCTATTTGGACATACGGAGTTGAGCTTTGGGGCTCTACTAAACCATCCAATTCATCTCGCATCCAATCCTTACAATCCAAAATCCTACGTAAAATCCTCAATGCTCCTTATTATGTCACACACAAACTCATCCATCATGATCTTAATATCCCATATGTTGCTGATTTGGCCCAAACTAGATACCTATCCTTCCATGAAAAGCTCTATACACACTTGAATCCGCTAGTCTCTCGACTTGCTTCCCATACTATTCCTGATAACCCTCCGAGGCGTCTGAAAAGAAGATGGCCTCGAGACCTTCTACTATAAAACTTCATTGGAGTGCTATCAATGGATAGTTTCTCCACAAGTGATTTTTTTTGTTCATGTCCTTTGTTCATACAGCCAATTTACTTGATGTAATGTTATTACAGTTGTAAATATCAATAAAATAAAAAAAAAAAAATGAAATAAAAAAAGAAAGAAATATGGATAATTCCACCCCAAGGGTTTCCCTTTTAATATAATGGGGGTTCAAAGGTTGTAGAGAATCCGTCAGTTTTGAAGTTAGATATCTGAAATTATGGATGTACGAGTAACTTGTATTTAAGAAAAAATAATTAAATTATTTATTTAAAATGATCTTTCACGAAACTTTATGTGGCAGGCCGAATTCCACGCGAGCGAAGCCGCGGGCATAAGCTAGTATATTTATATTTATAGGAATATAAAAGGATATGCATATTAAGAGGGTACTTTGTGGACTTCATAAACCTATTTCTACCTATATATGTATATTTTTGCCCGGTAGTGAGGGAGCTCAGTGAAAGAAGGCAGAGCTTCTCTTTCTTCCTATGGGCACATGAAAAGGACGAAAGAGGAAAGATTGAACAAAAAAAAAAATTTTTAAATTAGCTACAAGAGTGAGGTGTCAGATGTCAGATGCCGACTGCCTAGATTGAGACACATACAGGAAAACACTGAAAAACTCACCGATATTGGAAGAGAAAAAAGGAGGGGTACAAAGTCCCGAAGAAAGAAAAGAAACGCAGTCGAAAATCATGAAGCTGAGGTGGGATATAGACTCCAAAAGAAGCCTAACCAATGATATTCGCCGGGTCCGTAGTGGCCGGTAAGTGATAAAAAAAAATTCTTCTACAAAAAATGCCAAAGTTTGAGTAAAGCCGTTGTTGTAGTGAAAGCGCAAAAAGTTATCAGTATTTTCGCAATTGAGGTATTGACAGGATACAAAATAAATAAATCATTTTTTTTTTTAAATATAAAGTAACTTGCTGTGCCCGCGACTTTGTCCGCGTGGAATAGTGACTTTGGGCAGCAATTTTAATTTTTTAGGCTACTTATTTTGCAAATAAAATACATGCGTTATGTGTGTTTATTACATTAAAATGAGTGTTTTACTGCAAATAGCTTGTTTAAGTGCATTTTTATAAAAAAAAAAAAAGGTTTCTGTTTTCCCATCTTTTGCCGAAACATTGAGATTTTATGCCACATAGAGGCATCTATCAGTCAAAAAAACAATGTAAAACGAATGTCATTGGTTTGAATATAGGCACTAATTTTTATTGAACCTTGAAACTGCTATTTTTTAATTCTCCTCAAAAGTACCGATTTTCACTTTAAGGAAGAAATAGTTGGGGGTGCAGTCAATCAAAACACCAAAATAAGCATAACTTATTTATTATGTGCCGACGTTTCGGCCTACAATGTAGGCCATCTTCAGGGCTAAGAGAGAGAAACAAACAGGAACAGATAAAAACGTAGCAGTAACAAGAATATATAAAGTGGTACAGGAGTGGAAATAAAAATAGTGACTAGATATGATGAAATAGTGAATAGATATATGATAAATAAGAAAGAATATAAGACTGGTTACAGAATATAATAAACTTAAAATAGTGATAGATAAAAATAAAATTGTAGATGATGAACAGAAATTCTAATAGTGACAGATAAAATAATACAAGAATAAGAATATAAAATAGAAAAATACATGTCAAGAAAGGATAAAATGTAAACAATAATATAAAGGGAAAGAAAAATGAGGAGGTAAACGGAAAGATACAAAAAGAGAAGATTAAAATATAGAAAAAGGGGGGTTGAGTATGAAGGATTTAGAAAAAAATAGTTTAATTATAGATATGGATAAGATACCAGACATGAGGGGTTACATAGGTAAAGTGTAATAATGCAAGCATAAATAGAAAGAAAAGCTTGATAAATTTCAAAAATTAAACATTGAAAATAATGGTATTATATCTATGAACTATGAAGAATGAAAAGAAAATAGAAAATATAAGTAAGGGAAGTTAATATATAACTGTATACAGTTAGAAAGAAGTGGCATTAATGCAAAATAAGATGTGAATATAACATAAACATATAGAAAATAGGTAAAGAAATACAGTAGATGAAAAATATGAGGCTAAATAATAATGAACTAATTAATAATGACCTACGATAGTTGGAAATGGCAGGTACGATATCGATGCCTTAGTTCAAAAATGTGTTAAGTGCAAATTTTTCAAAAATGAGTTTTGTTATATATAAATAATATTGTAAAATTGTGATCAGGAAGTCATAGATCATATATTGATATAAAATTAATAGAGAAGCTGTGAAGGTTACAAAAATATATTGTGTGCTTAAACTTGTGCTGAATTTATTGTGTTGAATTATAATCAAAGTTGACTCCTGTAAAATCTTGTTTTCGGCACTTTACACATATGTGAACTAAGGCATCGATATGTTGGAGATAATATTGGTAATGTGTTATATCCAAGTACTTTTTAATGATATTTATCGTTACATAATAACCAAATTAAACAAAATCATTATAAATTGTAGCCCATGTGTTATTCTGATGTATAAATTATATTACTGTAAAGTTTCATTGAAATCCGTTCAGTAGTTTTTGCGTGAAAGAGTAACAAACATAAAAAAATTCACATTTATAATATTAGTAGGAAATATATACTATATACATATATACATGTATGGACATATATATATGTATATATATTATATATATATATATATATATATATATATATATATTATATATGTATATATCTATATATAGGGGTATATATATATATATATAAATATATAGATACATTTATATATATATATTATATGTTTTATATATATATATATATATATATATATATATATATATATATATATATATATATCCCGGCCAAGACATAATCTTTTCTCTTCAAAATTAAAAAAAAAAATATATATATATTTAAATAATTAAAAAGAACGATAAATAAAATATATATATATATATATATATATATATATATATATATATATATATATATATATATATATACAATAATATTAATAATATTCGTTACAAATATAAACGCTAATCTATATATAGGGGTATATATATATATATATAAATATATAGATACATTTATATATATATTATATGTTTTATATATATATATCCCGGCCAAGACATAATCTTTTCTCTTCAAAATTAAAAAAAAAATGTATATATAGGTATATTTAAATAATTAAAAAGAACCATAAATAAAATATATATATATATATATATATATATATATATATATATATATATACAATAATATTAATAATATTCGTTACAAATAATATATAAACGCTAATGTTAGTACCTGTTTAAAGCCTTTTAATGAATCTATTGAATTATTTTCACTGAAACACTATTTTATTTACACCAAACTAATAAAATAAATGAGATGTGAATAAGATATTAACAGGCACAATTATTATAACAATTATCACTTAGCATTATTTCACAAATTTGTAATTTTAAATAAGTAATCTAACAGAGCACCTTCACCAGCCAGCACTATCCGGCTACTAATGAGCGATGTTTTTGAAACAGAGATGGTACCAAAGTGACAGCCAATCAGAATCGAGTAACTCTATTATCCGGCCTAAGCAAATCCGCCACTTCCTTTCTAATATTCAGTCAGTTCTGGACTTTTCTCAAGTCTACATCACACGTTTATAAAATCATTATAAAATATGTCTTCTCTGAAATAATTACTTTTGGTATGTATCTTTATTCATAAAATATATATGAATATAGAATATATATTTAAATTAATTAAGAATTACTGTATTTTAGATATAAATATATCTACTACATATATTATAGCTTCATCACACAATGAAACCATTAAGACAATTAAATATTTTAATTATAACTTATATTATTTTTATTGATATTTTTTAATTTTTAGATATAGCAAATTTTAAAGGTAAAAATATAACACTCATACTTAAACTGAATGAAGAAATAGAAGTAAAAATAATACTAACATACTTAAAAACTTTTATGAAATTAATTTTTTTTGTAGAATATTGTTAGAAGTTTTTTACAAAAAATTCTTTGCATTTTAAATAATTTGAGCTTTGTTCCTAGATTTCCTAGATTAAATCACGGGTAGTATATTATTCTATTTTATTATTATATTATTCTAATTTTGTTCTTTTTTAACAACAATATTATTTTTATTGCAAGCCATGAATTAGTGACTTGATGTTAAACGATAAGCTGTACCACTTCAAGAAATTAGGAATGTTGGATTCAGTGCAATAACGGTTTTGCAGGGAAGTAAATTTGCAGAGAATACGCTCAACAGCTATTTTGCGAATGTAATGTGTTTATTTTATTAATACATTTATTTTTTAAGTATAAATTATTTAGTGACAAGAAATTTTACTTTTAAAAGTATTAATGAACGATTATATATAATATAATATATATATATATATATATATATATATATATATATATATATATATATATATATATATATATATATATTAAAATTTTAATATGGTGTATCCATTATGTAATCATATTTTTTATAATTTCTTTTTCTTCTCATTTATTCTTGGAAATATTAAAACTATTTCATCATTAATAATACCATGAAGATTTCATTATAGCAGTAATATTTAAAATATTAAATGCTTTCAATATCTAGATATATTTATTAAACATAAATCAATTCATTATGACGATTTTTTCCATTTTGCTTAATAGCTTACATACGATATGCAATATTAATCAAATGTAATGTGTTTATTTATTTTTGTGCATGTCTTAATAAACGGTCTCCACAAGGTGATTACTGGGGGGGCGAGAGAAAAAAGAATACATACAATATAATTTCAGGGATACTCAAAAAGTTTTCAGAACTATGTATTTTAAATTGATGGACTTTCTCCGGCTTTAGTGGCATGAGATAAATTGATTGCCCCAAAGAGTAGTCAATTCAACTTTTTTTTTTTTACAATATTACATCAGTTCTTTGCCTGTAAAAGTACAAAGATAGATCTACGAGTACTGCAACAGCAACTCCTTTATCTTGTCGGATTTGGGCTAATAGTAAATCTAAAAGAGAGGTTTTGCCAGTGCCCACTGGAGCATCCAAAAACACAGCCTCCTTCGCCACTGACAACTTTTTGAATAACTGTATCAAAAACTAATCTTTGTTCTTAATTTAAAAGTGAGAGGGCTTCTGTTATTTGTTCCATTAATGAGTGCAATGATTATCATTCTTTTGCCTCACGTGGTTCTCGAAATGTTGAAAATTCTTTATTATTATGCTTTTTGAGATCTTTGAAAGAGGTTGGTCCACGCACATGGTGTAAAAATCATTAAAATATATTATTTATTTCAAATAAAATGAATTATATTAAATCATCCCCTATTTCAACGCCTTACAACCATTTTTTCCCATTAAAAAGCAGGGTAAGTCCTTTCTCAGGCTCTAGACTATCTCTGTACCAAATTTCATATAAATCAGTTCAGTAGTTAGTATTGTTAGGCGTGAAAGTGTAGCAGACAGAAAGAGCTACTTTCGCATTTATAATATAGCTTTTGCCCGCGGCTTCGCTCGCGTGGAATTTGCTCTGCCACATAAAGTTTCGTGACAGATCATTTTAAATAAATAATTTAATTTTTTTTTAAATATAAGTTACTCGAACATCCGAAATTTCAGATGTACAACTTCAAAGCTGACGGATTCTATACACCTTTTATACACCTATTATATTAAAGGAGAAACACTTAGGGTGGAATTATCCAAATTTCTTTCTTAAATTATAAAAAAACCTATCTGCAAGAGAGACAAACATACAAACTTTCGCATTTATATTAATTGTACGATTAGTAGGATATCAAAACAATAGTTTCACTCGTGTTCTTTCTATTATTTTAACAACTATTATCATGTGATTTGCCTTTAATTATGTACTATAATGGATTCTCCGCAGTATCTAAAAAACAGTCGGAGGAGCACGTGTCCCTGTGCCTCCCCCCTAAATCCGCGCTTGCTGTAGCCTATGTGTTATTCTGATGTATAACCTATATTACTGTAAAGTTTCATCCAAATCCGTTCAGTAGTTTTTGCGTGAAAGAGAGACAAACATACAACCTTTCGCATTTATAATACTAGCTTTTGCCCGCGGCTTCGCTCGCGTGGAATTTGGTTTACAAGATAAAGTTTCGTGAAAGAGTTTATTTTAAATAAATAATTTAATTTTTTTTTAACTATAAGTTACTCGTACATCCAAAATTTCAGACGTCTAACTTCAAAACTGACGGATTTTATACAATCGTTGAATCCCTATTATATTAAAGGAGAAACCCTTGGGGGGGGGGGGAATTAGCTGAATTTCTTTCTTAAATTATGCAAAGAATCTATCTGCAAATTTCAGGATGCTAAGTTACTGATTTCCTTTAATTATGTACTATAATGGATTCTCCACCGTAGCTAAAAAACTGTCAGGGGGGTCACGTGCCCTCCCCCCCTAAATCCGCTGTATAAAATGATGTATAACCTATATTACTTTAAAGTTTCATCCCAATCCCTCAAGTAGTTTTTGCGAGAAAGAGAGACAAACATACAAACTTTCGCATTTATAATATCAGTAAGATTAGTAGGGTATCAAAACAAATAGTTTCACTCATGTTGTTTCTGTTATTTTAACAACTATGATGATTTGATTTGCCTTTAATTATGTGCTATAATGTATAATCCACAGTACCTAAAAAATTGTAGGGGGGGCACGTGCCCCCGTACCTCCCCCCTAAATCCGCGCTTGCTATATATAGCCTATGTGTCATTCTGATGTATAACCTATATTACTGTAAAGTTTCATCTAAATTCGTTTAGTAGTTTTTGCGTGAAAGAGAGACAAACATACAAACTTTTACATTTATAATATTAGTAAGATTAGTAGGATATTTAATGATGCCAAAAGGATAAACCACCCAGTCTCTATGAAAGAGCTTATATACTATTTTCCAATTGAATTTATACCTATCAATAGTTTATTGATTCTCCTATTTAATTATTTTTTCATAACTTACTAATTTTTCCATTTCATCTCCTCAATTAATCGGAAATTGAACGATATTCGACAAAATATTTCTGTGATATGAAGGCGAAATCCAGAAGTGGTATGAAACTGGGTCAAATGATGAACCGATGCAATAGTGACGGCCAGGATGAACGATAGCAGCTTCCGACAGATCTGAACAGCTTTGTTCGTTCGTCCGTGAAATGTTCCGGGGAAATTGTTTCCGAGGTCGCACATATTGGCTCTGCAAGTGTCCTCAAGGCTGGAAGATTGATAATCTATCGTATCTGACAATTATTATTTTGTTCCTAACAAGAATACAATAAAAAACTTTTGTAATCAAAACTTCTTTAGCAGCTTTTAGCTAATTTCAGTAGGAGAAAAAGTTATTATGGTGTGGAAAACTAACTGTCTGCCCTGTCCGAATCCCGCTTCAGGCAAGACTTTTATTTACTCTGTTTGCAGCCGGAGATGGATCATATAGGATCTAGGACCCTCCTGGGGCTCACCCAGCCCCTATAACAGCGGTGGGGTGAGGACATGTCAGGGGGGGCGCAAGAAAAGTTGAACATTAAATTAAATTTAAGTAGTCTTTCTAAAATTCTAAATTAACCATGATGTTTAGAAACTTTACCACTTTGATATAATGGACAAACCTTTATTATGGTTAAAATATTTCAAAGTGTATCCTAGTGTGTCACGGGAAGCTCTTCGTTTATATTTGCCTTTTTCAAGCATCTATTTGTGCAAAAAAGTATTTTCAACACTTGTTGTAATTAAAACAAAGTATCGGAATAAACTTGATGTTCCTAGTAACTTAAGATGTGCACTTACTAAAACTCAGTCACGAATAGGCATATTAGTAAGAAAAATGCAAGCCCATCCATCTCACTAACCAAACTAATCTATTTTTCTCTTATTAACATTTTTTTTTATTTTATGAAAACTGATATTGTTGTACCTTATGGCAGTATAAATTAATGTTTTGTTTTCAATGTAATACTTATTTGTTTTGTCCCTAGGCCCACACAATTTATTGTTAAGCGGGGCGCGAGAAGCTTTCATTTCAACAAAAGGGGGGCGTGGTACAAAAAAGTTTGGGAAGCCCTGCTCTATAAAAGGTTATAAAAGTAGGGTACCCAAATTAAGGGGGAAAATCTAGCGGTTGAACGTGATATAGGACAAATCACCTCCCTGCAGAACCGTTGTCTATGAAACAGTACAGTCTCTAGCATGTACGTGAACCTCAGACCCGTTCACGATTTGTAGTGGTACAAGTTAAAGGATGCAAATACACAACAATATGCCATATATAACAATGCCATAAATAATATATCTGTTTACTAATTATAATTTCAATTAATGTGTATTGGGCTTGTACAGCCCTTGATTTGTTTTGAATAATAAATAGACTATTTGAAAATGCATATGATGATTGTTCGGAGTGTCAATATATGCTAAAACCAGTCTAATGTTAATAATTTATATTTACAAATTTGAAGCTTAAATAATTCAGACTGTAATCGATTTAAAACTTCAAAAGAAGAACACAGTTATACCAAAGATTTGAGTTTTCACTTGTGTCGGCAGTCCTCTTGAATGCTTATTTAATTTTTTTTTTTTTTTTTTTGCTTGTACCACTACAACCTAAGAGTTTTGGTTTCAGCACATGGTATAGCCTGTACAATTTCTGGAATAAAGTTTGTTTAAACGATATCATGTTCAACCGTCTGGTTTTTGCCTCTATTAAGGGTGCCTATATTATAAAGGCTGAGTGACTCCCAGAAGGGTCTGCGGATCCTGCAGGATTAATCCGTGACTCTTAACAGAGTAGATATAGTGACTCCTCAATGATCCTTATTTTGTTAAGAATAAAGTCATCCATAACGGCCTTAATTTCCCATTTGTTGCTGATTTGGCCCGAACCCGGTATCTATCCTTCCATAACAAACTTCATTCCCACTCAAACCCTCTAGTTTCAAACCTAGCTTCCTCTTCAATTCCCGATAATCCTCCGAGGCGTCTGAAAAGAAGATGGCCACATGACCTTCTTAGTGATTTGAGTACTACCAGTGGGCAGTTTCTCTACTTGTCATTATCTCATATCATTATGTATCACTTAGCCTATTTACTTGTTGTATTATTGTAATACAGTTGTAAGTATCAATCAATAAATAAATTTAAAAAAATATAGTGATTGATAAAAAATGGCATGGATGAAGGTAAGTAGAAAAACTACCCACTGGTAGTACTCAAATAACAAATACGACCTAGATTGGCCATCTTCTTTTCATAAACTTTGCGGAGGGTTATCTTCAATTGAAGAGGTAGCTAGTTTTAAAAATAGTCATATCGAATGGGAAAGTTTGTCATGAACGGAATGATATCCGGATCGGGGTAAATCAACATCAGATTGGACATTAAGGCCATTATGGAAGATTTGGTTTGTAACAAAGTAAGGAGCATTGAGAATTTTGGATTGTAAGGTTAGGATACGAGAGGATGGCTTAACTCTGTAAGTCCAAATAAGTCTTATAATGGTCATGTATATGAGCCTTTTGTAATTAATTGGGAGCTTAGACTAGACTTTGTCTATTAATTGGGAACTTAGAGCCTTTTTCCAGTAAGTATTGAAATAGCCTGAAACGTTGAGCTGTTAGTTACCTTTTCAGTCTTGTAAATTAAAAGTTAAACGTTTGTCAAGATTTTATTTTTGTTTTTTTAGATTAATTTATTTATATTTACAACTGTAATATTATTACAACAAGTAAATTTGCTGATATGAACAAATGACATGAAAACAAAAAACACTCGTGGAGAAACTACCCATCCCTAGCACTCCAATAAAGTTCTATAGTAGAAGGTCTCGAGGCCATCTTCTTTTCGACGCCTCGGACAGTTATCAGGAATAGTATGGGAAGCAAGTTGAGAGACTAGCGGATTCAAGTGTGTCTGGAGCTTGCCATGGAAGGATAGGTATCTAGTTTGGGTCAAATCAGCAACATATACGATATTAAGATCATGATGGATGAGTTTGTTTGTGACATAATAAGGAGCATTGAGGATTTTACGAAGGATTTTGGATTGTAAGGATTGCATACGAGATGAATTGGATGGTTTAGTAGAGCCCCAAACCTCTACTCTGTTAGTCCAAATAGGTCTTATGATAGTATAGTAAGTATTGAAGTAGCCTGAAACGGTGAGCTATTTTTTGTCGTTTCAGTCGGTCGAGTATCGGATTTCTTCAACAGGAGTCAGTTGGATATTATTAATTGATATTTAAGTACAAGAACTCATAGAAAATGAGAATGTATGGAGTGTTCGGAGACTCCAATAAAATGAAATATATCAATAAATAAATGAATAAATTCTTAGCGAACCCAAAGACTCTATGCCGATAACACCAATCGCCACTTACAAACCTCCACCCATGGGACACCACCCAATCCAAACCCGCCAGATCACTCTTAACGCAATCCTCCCACCATCACTACTACCCCTCAGATGATTCCCAGTCGGCACAGCGTTTATTAACTTTATAGGAATTCGTTCGTTACTAAGCCCAGGAACTTTACAGGCCCATCTTAATCTTCGCGACGCTATCACCTGAATAATATTTACCGGATGTATGCTTCGCAATTCCGCGTTATGTAATCTCCTATATTCCCCTATATTCTATGTAATACCTGAAGACGTTGTTCATCCTTCAGCGATAGCGACCAAGTTTAACATCCGTAGAGGAGAGATGGAAGGATGACAACACATTAAAAAATACATATAAATATATTCGAATATATATAAAATAAATAAATCGGGATCGAGTTAAGACTTGAATCCATAACTACCTCTTAACTCTGATGAAGTTGAGACAGGAGTAAACCAGCCTGCCGGTTGAGCTGGCTGTAGCCTTAATGAGTTCCTGTCAAGGTAAGAACAACTTCTGCCATTCAACTGTCAGCGGGATACTTTTCAAGTTGTTATCTGGTGATTATTTGTGCCTTAATTAGAAATATGATCATTTTAAACTGATTATGATAGCGTAATGAATTCAGGCATTGAAAAAGGGGAAAAACAACATAATTTTTTGTTTATAAAAAAAAAAACAGAGTTATATTTTAAATTAACTCCTAAAGAAATCGGGGACAGTGTATGTGTGATGAATTTTAAAAGTATTTATAAATTAGCTGATAAAAGATGCGGAAAAACCTGGTTCGAATCCCGGCCAAGACAAATCTTTTCTCTTCAAAATAAAAATATTTAAAAATAATCACCATCAAAAGAAAAATAAATTATAAATATAAACAATTGACACTAATTATAACTTAAAACATCAATAACTTCATAAACTTTTCTAAAGTTGACTTATTCATTTTAAGTTAGTAAAGGATGCAAATAGGGAGCGGAGTGGCTCAGTGGTAGAGCACAAAGTTGCCATGCCGGAAATCCTGGTTGAAATCCCGCTGCAGGCCATGATTTTTATTTAGTCTGTTTGCAGCCGGAGATAGATCATATGGGATCTAGAACATTTCTGGGGCCCACCCAGCCTCTATAAAATATTATAAAAATAGGGTACCCAAAATAAGGGGAGAAAATATGGCGGTTGAGCGTGACCAAGGACAAAACACCTCCTTGCAGAACCGTTCTCCATGAAACAGTACAGTCTCTACCAGATACTGAACCCGAAACCCTTCATGAGTTGTAGCGGTACAGGTTTTTTTTTTATAAATATGAAATTGACGTAAGTCAACAAGATCCTAATTAAATTAATCTTCAATGAACATTCTTCCTCGTGTCGCAAACATTGCGAGAACACGAGGATACAGGATAGATGAAAAGAATGGATTTATCTGGCTAAGTTACGACCACTGGTAGCTCAGTTGGTTACTATAGATACGGACGATCCGGATTCGAATCCCGGCCAGGAGAAATCTTTTCTCTTCAAAATAAAAATATTAAAAAATAATCACTATCAAAAGAGCAATAAATAAATATAAATTAGAAAGAAATAAAGTTGTTGCGAGATTTAAAAAAAAAAAATAACAAATATGATGATTAGATGAAAAAATCAAATTCAAAGCTTCTTTTTCCATGATACATTTGACTTACAAATATTCGGTTGAGTTGAGAAGTCAGCAACAACACATTAATTATTTCCCTTTTTGGGGCTGTCACTAATATTTCTTTTAGGATCTTCACCACTTAGCTGACATGATAATTTATTTAATTCATTGGGTTCAATAGAATTTGAAGAGAAAATATTTGTACTGGCCGGGATTGGAACCCACGTCGTACGCATCTCTAGTGCAGTGCTCTAACCAACTGTGCTACTAGGGGTCGTAACCAAGCCAGACAAATCTGTTCTTTTCACCTATCCTACATTCCGTGTTCTCTCAATTTTTGCGATGTATACACGGTGAAGAATGTTCATCGAAGATTAATTAGAATCTTGTTGACTTACATCAGTTTTATGTTCATAATTTATTTTTATTTATTTTTCTTGTGATGTTGATTATTTTTAAATATTTTTATTTTGAAGAGAAAAGATTTGTCCTGGCCGGGATCCCGGAAAATGATCACCATCAAAAGAACTGTAAATAAAAATATATTGTTATTTTAATTAATTTTATTTTAATGAAGCGACGTGGCTCATTGGTAAAACACTGAGTTTTCGTCCATGAGGTCCCTGATTCAAATCCGACTATCGCAGATTTTACTTAAACTGTTAACAGCGGGGAGGGATCCTTTGGGGTCTTGGATCCTCCTGGGGCTCATCCAGCCTCTTAAAAGTGGGTACCCGAAATAGGGGGAAAATCTAGCGGCTAAGCGTGATCTAGGACAAATCACCTCCCTGAACAACTGTTGTCCAAGTCTCTACCACGTACTGAACCCGAGACTCTTCATGAGTTGTGTTGGTACGTTTTATTTTTCGTACATAAAGTTGCCATGTGAAGATTATTATCTGCCGCTTATTTCAATGATATTGACACAGTTTGCTTCCTTTAGAACAGGGGTTCCCAAACTTTTTTGTGCCACGCCCCCCTTTTGTTGAAATGAAAGCTTCTCGCGTCCCCCTTAACAATAAATTGTGTGGGCCTAGGAACAAAACAAAAACAAATAAGTATTACATTGAAAACAAAACATTTATTTATACTGCCATAAGGTACAAAAATATCAGTTTTCATAAAATACCAAAATTATTAATAACAGAAAAATAGATTAGGTTGGTTAGTGAGATGGATGGGCTTGCATTTTTCTTACTAATATGCCTATTCGTGACTGAGCTTTAGTAAGTGCACAACGCAAGTTTATTCCGTTACTTTGTTTTAATTGCCACAATTGTTGAAAATGCTTTTTCGCACAAATAGATGCTTGAAAACGGCAAATATAAACGAAGAGCTTCCCGTGATACACTAGGATACACTTTGAAATATTTTAATCAAAATGAAGGTTTGTCCATAGTATCAAAGTGGCCAATTTTCTAAACATCATGGTTAATTCAGAAAGACTACTTAAATTTAATTTAATGTCAATTCTTTGATCTTTTCTACAACTTCATCCAACTTTCTCAGGTCATTCTTCTTCCGGAAACCCTTCCAAATTTTCCACTTCGCTCGCAAATTCTCTCCCTTTTAATATGTGAGATGTTCAAAATTTCCAAATCTCATCTTACTTCTTTAGTCCACATTGTAGTGGTCTTCTTCTTGCAGAAATATTCGAATATTTGCTCGGTCAATCTAGGCTTATCCATTCTGCATAAGAATGCCAGCTTCCTCTTCCGCGTTGTATCCGAGATTTCTTCCAATTTCTGGTAAATTTCTCTGTTATTTTGCACTTTCTATCCGTCTTCATTCTGAACTGCATCCAAACTGACTTTCCAGATTATAGTTCATCGAGAGACATTCACTGAAAAAGCGGCATTCCGGTTTTATAATAGTTAATAATTAAATAATTATTTTTATCGTCTCGTAGTATACAGGGTGTCCCGAATTTAAATGGTAAAACTTCAGGAACTTATAAGGAACCGAAAAACTAAGACAAAAAGTCCTTTAGAGATTTCCTCGTTTTTGCTTAGTTTTAGAGAAAATTTCAAAAAAAGAAACAAAACAAGTTTTCATTTTTATACTTATTTATTTACATTTATATTTATGTTATTTTCTTTTTAATGAAAATATTGCTCAAAATGTTGTCCTCTTGCACCAATGCAAGCATTACATCTAGCACTCACTTGATAAATTGCAGCTAAACATTGTTCTGATGATATTTGGTGCACTGCATCTAAGATTCGGTCTCTTAATTGCTCTCTTGAGTTGATTGACACCAAATAAACTTTCTGCTTCAAGGTTCCCCATACGAAGAAATCCATGGGTGTCATATCAGGTGATCTGGGTGGCCAAGGTACTACTCCTCCACGTCCAATCCATCGTTGTGGATAATTTATATCCAGCCAAGCTCGAGCAACTCTGCTATAATGAGCTGGACATCCATCGAGTTGGAACCTCATTTCAATCCGCTGTTGTAAGGGAATGTCATCTAAATAATTAGAAAAGTCGTTCTCCAAAAAATGTGTAAATGTGATACCATTCAATCTTCCAGGTAAAAAATATGGTCCTACCAGTAATCCGTTCCAAATTCCAAGCCAAACCTTAATAGCAAATTCATGCTGAAACCTATTCTCTCTAATATCTCTGGGATTTTCAAGAGCCTATACATGATAATTTCTTTGATTAACAATTCCTCCTCTTGTGAAGGTAGCTTCATCGGTCCATATAATTTTTAATGGAAATAAATTATCATCGCGAATTTTTTCAAGAAACCAGTTACTAAAATTCAATCTCTTGACATAATCTTGAGGTAATAAATTCTGAACTTTTTGAAGATGGTATGGGTAGCGATCATCACCTTTCAAAGTTCGCCATATTGCTTGCCGCGATATTGCTAATGCAGCAGATGCTCTTCGGATGCTAGTCTCAGGATTGTTATCGAAGTGGCGTTGGACACAATTTCTTCTCCGATAATCTGCTCTTACTGCTGCCTGAAATTGGTCGCCTTCATTACGTATTAAGAATGACCCAGTCTCTCGTAGTCTATTAAAAGTTAACGAAAAGACTCGTCGATTAGGCACTCTTCTATTTGGAAATCGGCGCGCATACTCCCGCACCACTTCTAAAGCATTACCGTTACAGAAACCATACACAAAAATCATATCAGCGTATGCAACATTAGAATATGTATGCGGCATTGTGGCTGATGCTATTCACACAAAAATATCTGAGTAACTGACTGAAGACTGATTTAGGAACTATAATCCTAGAAGGAAGCCAAAATGTAAACAAATAAAAGAATGTAAAGGATAACATTAAGTGTTTACATATCTCACTGCCTAGCCTGACGAACTTTGAAAGGTGATAATTGCTACCTGTAACATTTTGGTTTTGTTTCTTTTTTTGCGATTTTCTCTAAAACTAAGCAAAAACGAGCAAATCTCTTAATGGCTTTTTGTCTTAGTTTTTTGGTCCCTAATAAGTTCCTGAAGTTTTACCTTTTAAATTCGGGACACCCTGTATAGTTCTAATGCTATTTTATTTATTTAAACTCATCTATTCCAGTCGAGAAAAAAAATATTGAGTTTTATTTTTAATTATTTACTTTAATTATTATTTAAGTAGATGATATAAATAATGTAAAATATCAAACCGACTCGAGGGAAATGCATTCATTATCAATTTCCAGATAAATGTTTAATGTCACGTCGCTTACTTTAGACAACCGGGAGGCAGGACATTATTTAAAAAAACAAAATGAGGTTAATAAAAAAATTTACTTTCCGAAAATAGAAAATCTCAAAATAACTCCATTAAAATTATTAAAGGACTAGAGCGCTGCGGAAGGTCTTATGTTAACACACATTGTTTTAAAATATTTTTTTTTATAATTAATGATCAACTGTTTTTATTTTTAAATATTTTTATTTTAAAGATAAAAGATAGGCCCTCGGCCGGGATTCAAACCCTGATCTGTCTATAGAGCTCTGTCACGGAGAGACAGAGGATCCGGGTTCGAATCCCGGCCGATGGCCTATCTTTTATCTTTAAAATAAAAATTTTGTATAATGTTTTTTTATTTCATAATTATTATTTATTTTATTTTTTTAGTTCGTATAGATCACTTAGGATCACAATACAACTTTATTTTTTCCTTTCCTGATTTAAAAACAAATTATTCTATACAGTCTTACCTGTAAAAAAAGAAGCATCATTTAAAGTTAACATTTCACACACCTTTTACTAAACTGTTTCCTTTTAACCAGGGGTCGAAGATTCGTTCCCAAAGAATCGTTCCTAATCGATCTCATTCAAATCGTTCGGAGCAGGAGCAATATTTTATAAGGAAAATCGTTCCGATCAGGACTGGAACGATATCATTTTGTTATAAAACAACCGCTCCCGAACGGAACAGAATCCGCCAGGAGCGATATTTTTGGATCCCTTGAGGATTCGATCCTGCGGAGCAAAAAAATATCGATCCCACAGGTTTCTTTCTGAACCTTGATTTTGGCCTCCTCATTTACCTATCTACACACGAAAATACCAAACCGCAATGAAAAAATTGTGAGAGAGGCATAGCACTTTCTCATCCTTTTCTGAGAACTAAAATATTTTTTTTTTTACTACCTTAAACTTAACCGATCCTTATCGGGTCTTCTTTAGGATCAACTAGATCATAAACCGAACATTTAGGAAAAAAACTGGTTGAAATCCGATTTGTAGTTTCCGAGCATTGGTTGGAACAAACTTTTCCGGACGGACGGACCGACACCACTGAGATTTTATATTTTTTGGATTCTATGAAACGTCAAGAAACATTAAAATATTCAAGTCGAATTTTTTGGCGATTTCAATACTTTCTTCATCTGAAGGATGAGAAAGTAAAAACGAAGGATCGATGTTTATTGTTCCGGCCCAGATCGAATCCTCAAAAGATGGAAAAATTGCGCTCCGGTCGGGATTGATTCAAACTTGGAGCAGAATAAAGCATCTTTTGCGGATAGGATTCGAAATAGAACATTTTCGAAAAGAACGTTATTTTTTCTATCTTAAATAATGGTTTCAATCAGAGCAGCAAAAATATAAATATATCGGTTTCATCCCCTGGTTTTAACTAAATAACAAGACACAAATTTCATTCCCTGGTTTTAACTAAATAACAAGACACAAATTTCATCCCCTGGTTTTAACTAAATAACAAGACACAAATTTCATCCCCTGGTTTTAACTAAATAACAAGACACAAATAGGAATAACCTCCCCGGTTCTTCTCTAACAGCTGTTACCATGGCAACCCTATCAGTCAGTTGGTTCAAAACCAAAGTCATGAGATATAGTGTCGTGTTAGACAAAATTGCTTGACTTAACTAGCGAAAAATATGAAAAAGTATTTTTTTTTTTAAATTTCGGAGCTACCCATTTTTGAGAGTGAAGGTTTTTTAACCATATTTGATCCTTATTTTTTTAACCAGTTTATAAAACCTGTCGACATTTCCTCCCCCCCCCCCCAACAAAAAGTCCCCTACCCATTTCCTTGGACTGGCTACACAGCTATATCATTTGAATCAAGGGACCGTGGTTACTGTTAAAGTAACTGGTTGCCGGCCCAGCTTGAACGGAAACTCCGTGGATTAATATTTTATGGACATGGCGGAGTGGTAATGGGACGAGTATGCATATGTAAATATGTCGAGGTTTTAACGGTGAATAAATCCGGAATAATTTAAATAATTATAAACACTTTAATGCGCCTTAAAAATGGTGATTGCCCAAAATTACATATAATTAAAATTTCTCCTAATGTATGTAGAACTACAAGCTCAATTAATAAGTGTCAATAATAATTATTTGAATAATTTCTATCAGAAGTCGTTACATTTCTAGGTTGAAACACATTTAAAAAAATAAGAACTATGATGGCATTAATAGTTTAACAGAATACGCTTTGTTTTTTTTTTCATTTAACGCCACTTTCATGCCTCTATAACTAATCAAAAGATGCTACAGTCTTAAATTTTGTATATCCGGATATGATTAGGATAGGAATCTTTAACGAATACCTGACATCACATAGTCTCAGTACGGCATTCTACGTCCCTTCCGAAGGACGGCGTAATCAAGGATTATTACCCGCGATCATGAATATAGGTTGTTACGATAACCACTAGACCAGAGTGACCCTTAAAGAAGAAAGAAAACCCTTAAATATGTTGATATATGAAAAAATTATATTTGAAACCTATATCAGCTTCTAAAATAACAGGGTTGTTGTCGAATATAGGGGCTTCATTAGACTGGTAACACTGAATAGTCTAGGGACTGTCAAACAAGAATCAAACCTCGGCGAGATCGGCTCCCTTCCAATTCCCGAACCCCTGTAAACATTATTTTATATCCCTCAAATAAATAATAATAACACAATAACATAATAGTAATAACAATAAAGGATTGTTTTATTAGCAATAATAAAAAGAAATATTTAATAAAAAAACAATTTAATAGTAATAAAAATAAAAGGAACGAATATGCAATCCCTATAAATATATCAACATTATTTTATATCCCTCAAATAAATAATAATAACACAATAAAATAATAGTAATGGCAATAAAGGATTGTTTTATTAACAATAATAAAAAAAAATTTTTAATAAAAACACAATTTAATAGTAATCAATATAAAAGGAACGAATATATAACACCTATAAATATATCAACATTATTTTATATTCCTCAAATAAATAATAATATCACAATAATATAATAGTAATGACAATAAAGGATTGTTTTATTAACAATAATAAAAAAAAATATTTATTAAAAAAACAATTTAATAGTAATCAATATAAAAGGAACGAATATGCAACCCCTATAAATATATCAACATTATTTTATATCCCTCAAATAAATAATAATAGCACAATAATATAATAGTAATGACAATAAAGGATTGTTGTATTAGCAATAATAAAAAGAAATATTTAATAAAAACACAATTTAATAGTAATCAAAATAAAAGGAACGAATATGCAACCCCTATAAATATATCAACATTATTTTATATCCCTAAAATAAATAATAATAACACAATGATATAATAGTAATGACAATAAAGGATTGTTTTATTAACAATAATAAAAAGAAATATTTAATAAAAACACAATTTAATAGTAATCAAAATAAAAGGAACGAATATGCAACTCCTATAAATATATCAACATTATTTTATATCCCTCAAATACATAATAATAACTCAATAATATAATAGTTATAACAATAAAGGATTGTTTTATTAGCAATAATAAAAAGAAATATTTAATAAAAACACAATTTAATAGTAATCAAAATAAAAGGAACGAATATGCAACCCCTATAAATATATCAACATTATTTTATATCCCTCAAATAAATAATAATAGCACAATAATATAATAGTAATGACAATAAAGGATTGTTGTATTAGCAATAATAAAAAGAAATATTCAATAAAAAAACAATTTAATAGTAATCAAAATAAAAGGAACGAATATGCAACCCCTATAAATATATCAACATTATTTTATATCCCTCAAATAAATAATAATAACACAATAATATAATAGTAATGACAATAAAGGATTGTTTTAATAACAATAATAAAAAAAATATTTAATAAAAACACAATTTAATAGTAATCAATATAAAAGGAACGAATATATAACACCTATAAATATATACAAATATATCAACATTATTTTATATCCCACAAGTAAATAATAATATTTGTACACAATTTCATATTGTGTCCCTTCTCACAATGCTTCATTCGAGGCAATATCCATCTTTTTTAAAAATTGAAGTGCTTCGATCTCAGTTTTAGGGAGACCCCCCCATATTTATCATATTAAATAACTAGTATTAATAAAAACCTGGTAAATTGTAATGATATTTTGCGGAAAGGTTAGAAAAAGTATAGCCTCTTGGGATGTTTCATCCAAGAGGCTGCCTGATACTTGTTTGACAGTCCCTAGACTATTCAGTGTTACCAGTCTAATGGCGCCTGTATATTGGACATGTACCGATAACAGTTTATTTATTTAATTATTTACGAAATATATATATATGTATATATTATTTTAAATGATTGGTACTTGTGTCTTAACGCAGCCCTGGTTACTTTCCCCTGCTTGTTCGCATGCGCGAGCAGTTACATTTTGTAACGGTTACATTTCTAACAGCTGATTTGTTTTATGTTTCATCTTGCTTACTGTGTTTTGATTATTTTTTCTTATTTGTTGTTTATTGTGCGTTATTTGTTCTTTATTCTTTGTTATAGATTTTTCGTTGTTATTATTTTAGTTAGTTATTTAATTAGTGTAAAATGATGCGTATTTGGGATTTGCCTTCAACAGAAGAACAAGCTATACATTTTTTGCAGGAGCATAATATTTTACCAAAACAAAGAAAATGTAGCAATTCCCATCAAATGAAATTGTATTGTGGTGAAAGGTTTTTTTTGGAAATGAATCATATTTATGCGAGTTCGTATGGCGACAGCATCAGTAAAAACAAAATACAGACTGTTTTGAATCTATATTGAAGTCTATTTCGACGCATTTTCCACCTAAATGCGATTAAATTTTTATTATTTGTATTTTGTAATTGTTCATTCTTCTTTAATTAATTTTTCATCAAAGATTACATTTTTCAATTTTTTTTTTTACATAATTTTTCATTACTTTTATTTCTTAATTGTTCATAATTTATTATTATTATTTTCCATTTGTCAATAAATTCTTTTGATTTGTAATTGTTCATCATTTTTCAACCCCAATAAATAGAAGGTAACTTTTAGAAATGTAACCGTTATAAAATGTAACTGCTCGCGCATGCGAACAAGCAGGGAAAAGTAACCAGGACTGCGTTACGACACAAGTACCGTGTTTATCTAAAAATATAAAATAAATAGAATCGAATAATAATAATTTCTCAACATCCGTGCATTCCGTGTATGGATTTATTTAATAAATAGTAGCATGTTATACCTAAAGGAACCCTCTGTACCATTACAACCCGTCAACGGGTCTAGGGTGCAGTACATGGTGGAGACTATACAACGTTTGTGCAGGGAGGTGATTTGTCCTAGATCACTTTCAACCTCCGGATTTCCCCCTTACATTGGGTACACACTTTATAGGGGCTCGATGAGCCCCAAGATGGTCTTAGATCGTATAGGGTCCTGCTGCTAACAGACTAAATAAATGTCTTTTCGGCAGCGAGAACTTATCATATGATATCACTGAATATGAACTTATCATATGATATCACTGAATATGAACTTATCATATGATATCACTGAATATGAACTTATCGTATGATATCACTGAATATGAACTTATCATATGATATCACTGAATATGATAAGCTGTACTTCTTTTTGGCTTACATTACTTTTTTGTTGATTTATTTTTAATTTTAATATTATTGATAACAATAATTGTACCTAAAAATATTAAGTTCACTTTCATCTATCAATTAGGTATAGGAAACTATCAGTAAAAGTTTACCAAAGGGGTCATGTGTGATGCAGTGGTTTGTAAAACAACCTATCAAGTAAAAATGCACCAGGCAGGTTTAGGAATTTTTTCAAGGGAGTTAAAATACCTAACTTATGCCGTCATTCAGAGTGGGACGTAAAATAGCGATTTCAAGCCTGTATGGTGTCAGGTACTCGTTACACTGGATATACAATATAAGCTTTACAATGCTTACAGTGCTACCACTGTAGCATCGTCCTATTAGCCATAAAGTGACGTTAAATGAATAAGCAAACGAACAATAAAAAAAACAAAATAGATATAACTCGATTTATTTTATTTTCACAAGTGACATCAAACTGACAAAAACCGCATAAATAATCCAACATGCCCTCTAAACTAATATTCACCGCCTTTGGTGGCTCAACTCACAATCGATACTCCTTTTGGATATCTATAATTAAACGCAAATATTAATTTAATAATAATATTAATTACAGTAATACTAATTAAACAATAACATAATATTAAGCATTGATAACCCACTATAAACACCAACAGTCCTAGTTCTCCAAGAGAAGTGTTGCTACTCCTAATGGTGCACCTACATCGGATCCGATGCGATACGATCAGAATTCGGGAGCAAACCAAATGACTGAAATATATCGAGAGTGCCTACATTGGATCCGCTCCGATCCGATCCATTTTTATCCGAGCAATCCGACCGATTTAGTCGCTCGTGGAATCAAAATAGTTTATTTATACGGAAGCGCCTACATTGGATCCGATCCGATACTGTACGATTAGGTGCGATTTTCACATTTCAAAATCATTAGTTTTCAATCCGATAACCCAGCCTTTACCATGTGTGGCAACTTAACCTTTATTGTCTAAAATGTTTATTAAAAAATATACATTTTAATTTGATAATTAACTATTATATAAGTATTCGTCATAAATCAAAATTAAATATTCTCAATTCTCATTAAAATATGTTATTACTAATCTTCATGAACCATTAAATATAGTAGCGAAGATTATTTTTCGGTTGAATAAAATTAAATCTATCAAAAATGTACATAAAAAATATACCTAAATTTTAATTCGTCAAAGAAAATTGGAAACATTAACTTTTGATAAAATTATCGTCTTAATGTTTAATTTGTTTGTTAAACAGTTGGCAACACTGGGCGGTAAGGGCTTTTCTGATTTTTTATAGTCGTTTGCAAAGATTAACAACAAAATAGACTGAAAAGAATTACTCATTGAATTAGTTCGAAAAGAGCCTCGATTACGTCATCAAAGAAATAAATATAATCACAATCGAGAAAATTAAATCATTATATAAAACACGAATATATAAAAAAACAATAAATTCTATTTTTTTTATTGAAAAACAACTAAATTATTAGTTAATCAAATAGTCAAACAGCAAGACAAAAATATTCTAATATAGTAATATTACCTCATTGTTATAACATTTGGTTCTTTAAATTTATAAAATTAAGATTATTTATTAATTATTTTTAATTTATTTATGTTTCACTATAATATATAAAATATAAGAAATAAAAGAATAAAATTAATACTATTATTAGGAAGGCAGTGACTAGTTTCACTATCGGATTGAAAAGAATAGAATCGTGTCGGATCTGATCCAGAGTAGGCACTCACTGCGTATTTCAGTTATTTGTTTTTTCAGCCCATCATCCTATGTGATAGAATAGGATCGCGTCGCATCGTATCGGATCCAATGTAGGTGCACCCTAAGGCGTGACAAGATAGTTACTTAATGTGTATTGCCACGCAAGCCACTACTGTAGAGGAACTACGGTCCCTGGGCTGCTCAAACAGGCTTGTTAGAAGGCGTCTAACAATAGCTTGGGAACAATAGCATTAGTTAACCACCAATAACCACGCTGGCTATATTGACGAAATGTTGAAAGATAAGGATAAAGCGTCTGTGGGATGATAACATAAAGTGAGCGCTATTCAATCCTTGTTAAAGCTTTCTTCTAACCCATCTATTTGAAAATTACATGTATGCAATAGGTTTTTAGTCTTTGAAAACTGGAAGACAGATTCTTCAACGATCCACCTCACCATGGCTCATGTCAATTTAACAATTTTGTTAAGACCGTGGAAAAATTCCAACGAAAATCCCTTAAGTCTCCAAACCAAAACAAAAATTGAAATTATGTGTCCCATATTTCGCCCATTCAGGCATCCTCAGGGTAGAAAGAGAATAACAGCAAAACAAAACATGAATAATGCACCCAAGAAACATCCCACCACCTCCAAGGCTCAAATGCAAATAATGAATCATAAGGAAGGCTACTCGACCTCGGCTGGATAAGGTTAGATAAAAACAGCTGATAAATATTTCAAAAATTCAAAATTCAACATACACTCATCAAATTTCAAAAAGCACAACAGGAAAAAATAAGTAATAGTAAACAACACCAAAACATAAGACAAAAGACTATATGAAAAAATGAAAGTAAAAGTGCAAGAAAAAAAATAAATAACATTATTAAGAAACCAGTGGACTTATGGCTATCCCACAAGATATATATTAATATTGAAAAGTAAAAAGAGAACGTACATAAATGTTAAGACTGTGGAAAAATTCCAACGAAAAGCCCTTAAGTCTCCAAACTATAACAGAAATTGAAATTATCTGTCCAAAACTATAAATAATTCATTTGTTGCATTTGATCCTTGGAGGTGGTGGGATGTTTCTTGGGTGCATTATTCATGGTTTGTTTTGCTGTTATTCTCTAACGCCATGATCTGAAAAAAGAAAAACAAATTTAAATTATCTAATATTAATTGGTTTGTGTCAGCTAAAAGAATTATGATATATATATATATATAATTTTATGTCGGAAATCCCGGTTGAAATCCCGCTGCGGGCAAGACTTTTATTTACTCTGTTTGCAGCCGGAGATGGATCATATAGGATCTAGGACCCTCCTGGGGCTCACCCAGCCTCTATAAAATATTATAAAAATAGGGTAACCAAAATAAGGGGGGAAATCTGGCGGTTGTGCGTGACCTAGGACGTCTCCTCTCTGCTGAAGCTTTATCCATGAAACAGTACAGTCTCTACCATGTACTGAACCCCAGACACGTTCGAACGGGTTGTAGTAGTACAGGTTTTTTTATATATTTTTTTTATTACTACACCACAGATAATGATAGGTATTTTTTGTAATATTGTTCATGTTTACATCTAGCAATAATAACACAGCAATGATAACTCATAATGTTTCGATAATTCACTCTAAAAAATGTCTACAGTAGTTCTAAATCCAATTTGGGTGAAGAATTTTATTCGTACCATGTAGAGTTCTAATGAATTTGGAATTTTAGATCATATTGTAGCATCCTATAATGTTCCTTTACCCTTTGTCGGAAACCAATGTCTTCCTGACCTCCAATATCCTTTAATAATCGGGTGTATAAAAAAAAATGACCGTTTTTTAACTAAATATTTGTATTATTATTTCTTTGATATATTTAGATAGCGACTAACAGTATCTGTTGACACACCACACTCCCTGGCAAGTTCGCGAGTACTTGTGGACGGATTTGACTCAACAGCTTCCTTCAGAACCTCTTCAATATCCATTAATGGTCACCCGGAGCCCTTCTTCCTTTCCAACGTCGTATCTCCGCTGCTAAATTTTTCAAACCAAAGCCGCGCAGTGCGCTGGTCAAGGACACCTTCTCCTTCATATTTAATAATTTCACGAGCTGCTTCAGAGACTAATTTTTCCAGTGATGTCTTAAAATTACGAGAATTTCGTAAGGCACTGTCATGTTTCTTCTTTGAAATAAATAACTAAACTGAGGCTTTTTTTGAAGAATTAAGTGTTAGTAAACAAGCTAAGAGAATGCTCTAAAGGGACTATTAAGTGTTTGTAAATAATAAATAGCATTAAAATATTTACAGACTTTTGAACTCAGGAATTTGATACAACGGTCATTTTTTTTTTTATACACCATATTATTATCCCACTGATTCCTAAAAATTACACCGATACTTGGGACTATATACTTGACAAACGTTTAAATTGGAATCCTGATTCTAGACTGAAAAGACAAGAAACTTCTTCAACACTTACTAGACAAAAGACTTATACTTTAGACTAGAAATATTATAGACGTTTTTAGTGAAGTGTTTTAAGTTTTAAGTAAAATGGGGTGTTTCTTTATAAACGCTAACATCCATAGAGTATAGGCTCTTTTAGAAGAAGAAACTATGCCGGGAAAAATGTATTTTGAATAGAACGGCTAGTAAGAATCCGGAATGTTTTAAAGAAAGGTTCAGAGAAGAATATGGTACTCGGGGATAACTGTGAAGGAGTGTGGCGAAGTCGTTTGTAATATTAAGATATATGGTGCATGTCGTGCACTGTCTCAAGTGGTTGGGTCATCCATCTTTAGAGGATGCTACTGTACTAGAGGAATAAGAATAAGAGTTTTCAAAAATGAAGTAATATGGTCAACCTTGGTGTTGTGGTTAGCATAGCAACCATCCATGGTAAAGGTCGCGGGTTCGAAGCCCGTCAGGTGGCCCTAGGATATTTCAAAGGAAGTTCTCCGTGGTAGTGAAACGGTGAGGTGAAATACCCGGGTTCGAATACCGGTCCTGGCCATATCTTTTCTTTTCAAATAAAATATTTAAAAAAATTATATCATAATATTAATGACTTAAAATCAACAAGATAATAACAAAGACAAAAATAAAGTAATGTTCAATTAATACTCTCCCCGTGTATACATCGCAAATTGCGAGAACGCGGAGATATAGGATCAGTGAAAATAATTGATAAGGCTGGCCGAGAAACGTGCCAGAGTGGCCGAGATAGTTGAGGCGTCACCACGGAGAGGTGAAATACCCGGGTTCGAATCCCGGTCCTGGCCATATCTTTTCTTTTCAAATAAAATATTTAAAAAAATTAAATAAATTATAATAATATTAATGACTTAAAGTCAACAAGATAATAACAAAGACGACAATAAAGTAATGTTCAATTAACATTCTCCCCGTGTATACATCGCAAATTGCGAGAACACGGAGATATAGGATCAGTGGAAAGGATTGATAAGGCTGGCCGAGAAACGTGCCAGGGTGGCCGAGATGGTTGAGGCGTCACCACGGAGAGGTGAAATACCCGGGTTCGAGTCCCGGTCCTGGCCATATCTTTTCTTTTCAAATAATTTTTTTTTTTTTTTTAATTTATTTTTTGATATCTACAACTGTATTACAATAATAAAAGAAGTAAATAGGCTAAGTGATATATAATGACATGATAATGACAAGTAGAGAAACTACCCACTGGTAGTACTCAAATCAAAGTTCAAGTAAGGAGGTCACGTGCCATCTTCTTTTCAGACGCCTCGGAGGATTATCGGGAATTGAAGAGGAAGCTAGGTTTGAAACTAGAGGGTTTGAGTGGTAATGAAGTTTGTTATGAAAAGATAGATACCGGATTCGGGCCAAATCAGCAACAAAAGGGACATTAAGGTCGTTATGGATGAGTTTATTTTTAACAAAATAAGGAGCATTGAGGATTTTACGAAGGATTTTGGACTGTAAGGATTGGATACGAGAAGAATTCGATGGCTTAGTGGAGTCCCAAAGCTCTACTCCGTAAGACCAAATAGGTCGTATGATGGTCATGTAGATGAGTCTTTTGTAGTTAATTGGGAGCTTAGAGCGTTTGTATAATAAGTGTGAAGTAACTTGAAACGTCGTGCGGTTTCTTGTCTTTTCAGTCTTGTATGAGGAATCCAGGTTAATCGTTTGTCGAGATGCAACCCTAAGTATCGGATCTGTTCTACAGGCACCAGAGGGATATTATTAAAGGATACTGAAGGGCAGGAAGTCATTGGTTTACGACGTAAGGAAAAAGTGATTTGATGCGATTTTTGAGAATTTACTTTAATCCTCCAGTTTTGACACCATTCTTCAAGATGAGTGATATGGGATTGGAGGCTTTGGGATGCAATAACTGGATTAGTGTTGACTGATAATACACATGTATCATCAGCATACGTGGTAAGGATAGTATTAGGATGAGTTGGGATATCAGCTGTATAAACTGTATATAGGATTGGACCAAGGATAATACCTTGAGGAACACCAGCAGATTGGGAAAAGAGGGGCGAATAGACATTGTTGCGGTTTACTTGGAAAGTTCTATTTGTGAGATAGGATTGTAGGATGAGAAAGTATGTAGAGGGTAGGAATTTGCGGAGTTTGTCGAGCAAGCCCGGATGTCAGACTCGGTCAAAAGCCTGTTCCACGTCAAGAAAGACTCCCGAACAATATGATCCACGTTCTAATGCAGAGGAGACCACATCCACCACACGATTTCAAATAAAATATTTAAAAAAATTACATCATATGACAATAAAATAAATTATAAAAAATTCTTAGTTATCCCGTACCTAACGTGTATTTTCAGCTACTCGTTAAAGATCCCTATCCTAATTAAAGTTGGATAAGCAAAATTTAGGATGTCCACCGTAGCATCATCAGATTAGCCATAACACCTAACGTAACGTTAAATGAAACAAAAAAAATTCCTTCAGATTTAAAATAGGGTTTCTAGGCCTGCATATAGGATAAAAGCTTAAACTGACATTGTATAATTACTCAAAAAACTAACTATTTGTATTATTAATTATTTTTTATTTATTGTTATTTTATGGTGATTATTTAAATATGTTTCTATTTTGAAGAGAAAAGATTTGTCAACGAGACCCTAATTTAAAAAAAAAGTAATGTTCAATGAACATTCGTCACCATATATACATAGCAAAAATTGCGAGAATGGGGATATAGGATCGGTGAAGTGAATGGATTTGTTGTTTGTTTGTTCATTTAACGTCACTTTATGCTGCTATGGCTAATCGGACGATGCTACAATGGGAGCTCTAAATTTTGCCTATCCAGGTTTAATTAGGATAGGGATTTTTAACGAGTACCTGACATCGTACAGGCTCGGGATCCACGTTTAACGTCCCTTCCGAAAGACGGCGTAACTAAGGATTTTTTACTCCCTTGAAAAAATCCTAGGACCACCTGCCGAGCAACGAACCCTCGATCTTGGGCTTAGTAGTTTGTTACGCTAACCACTAGACCACAGGTGACCTTAATGGATTTGGAGAATGGATTTGTCTGGCTTGGTTAAGAGCCCTTGTAGCTTAATTGGAAGAGTGCCGCACTAGAGACCCGGGTTCGAATTCCGACCAGGACTTCCACTCCCTTCAAAGGATCATAAAACATTTTATTGTAATGAAAATAAGTGTCAACGTTAATGAAAATAATAATTCACAAATACTCGAGTCGCAAAGCGATTTAATCTCGAATAGAAAAAGATTGGAAAGTCATCATCATAGGCGGGTAAACTCTGCAAATCAGCTGATTTTAATTAAGTTATGCCAATCAGCTGATCTTAATTAAATCTCTAATGTTTTTAACACCAATAATTATTGTCTTATAAAGTTGGTTAAATTTTTACTCTTCTTTTAGAGCGAAATCAATGGCTATAAGGTACGGTCACCTGTGGTCTAGTGGTTAGCGTAACAAACTACTAAACCCAAGATCGCGGGTTCGTAGCCCGTCAGGTGACCCTAGGATTTTTTTAAGGGAGTAAAAAATCCTTAGTTACGCCGTCCTTCGGAAGGGACGTTAAACGGGGGTCCCGAGCCTGTACGATGTCAGGTAATCGTTTAAAAATCCCTATCCTAATTAAACCTGGATAGGCAAAATTTAGAGCTCCCACTGTAGCATTGTCCGATTAGCCATAGCAGCATAAAGTGACTTTAAATGAACAAACAAACAATGGCTATAAGGTTTGGTAGCTCTGGTAACTTCAGCGTAGCAACGCATCGCTCTACACAATGTGCTACCCAATTCCAAGAGCTGAAAATGGAGATGAAATAAAATTAAAACTAATTATCATTTATGGATGCGGGAAGGTTTCATCAACTGTGTTCATGTTATTTAGGACGCAGAATCTAATCATCATTAGTCCAAATTACATTGGAAACGATATGGATCAGATTTATGTTACATAAGTTTAAATCATTATGACATATATCGATTTAGTCTTATCGTTAACGATTATATTATGTACATATATATATATATATATATATATATATATATATATATATATATATATATATATATATATATATATATACAGGGTGTCCCATTTCAAGTGGATCAAACGTTTCTTTCATAGTTTAAGTAAAAAAAACATTCAAAGTTGACTACTTTAGTATACCTCCTTTACGAGGAAAAGTAATGTAGCATTAAGTTATTTTATTTAAGAGTTTTTAGTCGAAATAACTTACTAATCAAGGTATTTTGAACCTTTCAGAAAATGCCTGGACATTTAAAAACCTTTTGTGAAGACAGCATACTGAAGTAGTGAGCTTCAGATACTTCTTCTACTTGATCTATGAAAGATAAAAAAAA
This sequence comes from Arma custos, assembly GCA_037127475.1. Taxonomy (NCBI): domain Eukaryota; kingdom Metazoa; phylum Arthropoda; class Insecta; order Hemiptera; family Pentatomidae; genus Arma; species Arma custos. The sequence goes on from CM073764.1 coordinate 8,822,937, forward strand.
AATACATACATTTTTTCCATGTTTTGTATTGTACATTTCATAAAAATAAATGCGGGTCAAGAGGAAACTACATTTTTTGAATGTCGATATTGACCACTTAAAGTGAAAAACCAAAAATTGTTTTTTTTATTTCTTCAAACTAGGCCTGAATATCTACAACTTTTAGCTGAGTCGTTTTTCTGAATTTTGTTTCGTTTAAAAGTTAAAAACGTTTGATCCACTTGAAATGGGACACCCTCTATATATATATATATATATATATATATATATATATATATATATATATATATATATATGTGTGTGTATATATATATATATATATATATATATATATAGATACAGTCCCTGGCCATATTAATGTGACCACTGGATAGATTCGTTCTTGTTACATGTTTGCATTATCTTTTTGTATGTGTAATGATGTAAATCGAGTTTAAATATTAGTTTTATGGGTAAGTTAGTTATCTGATAATAATATGAAATTGAAAAAATTGTTTCGAAAATAAATCTTTATTTTTTTTTTATATTTTGTGGTGTAACCCTATTTTACATATTGATGAAAAAAAAACTATCAAAATAGTTAAAATATATGATACAAATAATAAATCAATTATAAACTTACCGAATCCGACTTGTATTTAATGAAAAAGAAAAAATAAATCCAAAAAAATTCAAACACAAATTATGCACGCCGTCACTCGTAAAACAAAATGGCTGTACTGAAACCAATGCTGCCATTACTAAACAAAAAATACTTCAAAAACTTATAACAGTGTTGCCATTACTTAAAACAGCAATTTATTAAGACACGCGAAAGTATATAAAAACAGTAGGAAAAAACAAAACAAAAAAATCTTTCTTGATGGTCACATTAATATGGCCAGGTACTGTATATATATATATATATATATATATATATATATATATATATATATATATATATATATATATGTTATTTTAGTTATATAAACAAGGGGGATCCTACTTCACCACAATGCAAACACTCCACTTCGTAAACATGACCATTCAAGAAACAGCAGAATTGTTTTCCTTTCAACTAACAAACGTATTTCATCCACACGAAGACTATATAATTCAGTAGAGTCGATTTAAAAAAAAATTAATTTTAGTGAGTATTTTATATTTGTTAGACGAGAAGAGGGACTTAGTGGTAGAGCGATGAGTTGCCTTACAGAAGGTCCAAGGTTCAAATCCGGCTGTGACAGACTTTATTTAATCTATCATGTAGGTACTATAGAAGAATAGCATTTGCACCTGAATTTAATTCGAATAATGATAATAAGGCTTAGCGATCCCAAAGGTTCGATGCCGATACCACCAATACTTACAAATACCTATCAATTTGATAAATACTAACGGAAATATCCTAACGGAAGATTAGATGGCCAATTTTTCACCAATAAGCTAACAGATCATAACCATCAAGGATTCATGAGATCTGAAAATGGTTGTGAAGGAGGACATGAAAAGACAAGTTGAGAATCTACCCAGTGGTAGTGCTCAAGTTGCAAGTTCAACTTAGAAGATCACGAGGCAATCTTCTTTTCAGAGGCATCAGGAATCGGAGAGGTTGCTAGGTTCGAAACTAGTGGGTTTGAGTGGGAATGTTAAAAAAATTATATCGGATTCGGGCCAAATCAGCAACAAATGGGACATTTAGGTCATTATGGATTACTTTGTTCGTAATAAAGTAAGGAGCATTGAGGATTTTACGAAGGATTTTGGATTGTAGGGATTGGATACGAGAGGAATTCAATGGTTCAGTGGAGCTCCAAAACTCTATTCCGTAAGTCCAAATAGGTCTGATAACTGTCATGTATATGAGTCTTTTGTAATTAATTGAGAGCTTAGAGCGTTATTCTAGTTAGAGAAGAATTGGTTGACTGTAACTTCTAATATAAGGAAGAAATAGTTGGCGGTGCAGTCAATAAAAACACCTTAATAAGTGTAACTTATTTATTGTGTGCCGACGTTTCGGCCTTCAATGTAGGCCATCTTCAGAGCAAATATATCAAGCGGCGGCGAGAACGATCAGCAGCCCAAATGAAAATAGATCATTTATAATTTTTTATAATTATTGGTCATGACCAATAATTATAAAAAATTATTACTAATAATATGACGTAAGTCAATAAGATCCTAAATTAAAATTAATGTTCAAAGAACTTCGTTCTAGCGTATTCATCGCAAAAATGGCGGGAGCACTGGGGCTTTAGGATCTATGAGAGAAAAGGTTTGTCCTCGACCGGGAGGGGCCTTGGATAGCTCAATTGGCAGAGCGATGTCACGGTGAGACAAAGGTTCCGGGTTCAAATCCCGATCGAGAGCCATCTTTTCTCTTTAAAAAAAATAAATAAATAAAAATGAAAATAGATTATCATAGAAAACAGGTTTTCATTTGGGCCACTGATCGTTCTCGCCGCCGCTTGATATATTTGCCCTGAAGATGGCCTAGATTGTAGGCCGAAACGTCGGCACACAATAAATAAGTTACACTTATTAAGGTGTTTTATTGACTGCACCCCCAACTATTTCTTCCTTATATGTTTTTCTAGTTATGTTGAAGTTAATCTTTTGTGAAGGTGTAGTCCTAAGTACCGGACCTGTTCTACAAGAATCAGTGGGACGTTATTAAACGATACAGGAGGGCAGGAAGTCATTGGTTTACGACGGAGGGTATACAGGATTTGCGGGAATTTATTTTAATCCTCTAGTTTTTAAACCATTTTTCAAGGTCAGTGATATGGGTTTGAAGAGTACGGGATGCCATAACTGGACGAGGATTGAAATTGTTTAAATTTGAAAAATAGTTCAATTTTTCCACACTTTGAGCTCAAAAATTATAACTATGTAATATTAAATAATTTCTAAAAGATGAATGTAAAGAAAACAAACGCCTGCATTATTAGAATTCGTTTGGAAATACTGCTTTTTAAGAGTCAGTTGGTTTTCACGGTTTTCAATTCAAATAAAATAGAAGGTAAAAATTGGATTTTCGTTCGACTCGAATAGCTATTGTTGAAACCCTGGTGATTGCGGGGACTGTGGGAGCGGAACCGGATATTGGGAAAAAAAGGAAGTTCATTTAACGTCCGGTTTCATTACTTCCAATAGTAATGAATGTAATTAAATCTCTTTGCTCTGAAGGAAATTCATTTTTCAAATTTAAATAATTACAAATTCGAATCTTATTATTATACTATTATATTATTATTTTTTAAATTTATTTATTGATATTTACAACTGTATTACAATAATACAACAAGTAAATAGGATATGTGATACATAATGACATGATAATGACAAGTAAAGAAACTACCCACTGGTAGTACTCAAATCAAAGTTCAACTAAGAAGTCACGTGGACATCTTCTTTTTAATTATCGGGAATCGAAGAGGAAGCTAGGTTTGAAATTAGAGGGTTTGAGTGGGAATGAAGTTTGTTATGAAAGGATAGATACCGGGTTCGGGCCAAATCAGCAACAAAAGGGACATTAAGGTCGTTATGGATGACTTTATTCTTAACAAAATAAGGAACATTGAGGATTTTACGAAGGATTTTGGATTGTAAGGATTGAATACGAGAGGAATTCGATGGCTAGTGGAGCCCCAAAGCTCTATTCCGTAAGTCCAAATAGGTCGTATGATGGTCATGTAGATGAGTCTTTTGTAGTTAATTGGGAGCTTAGAGCGTTTTTCTAGTAAGTGTTGAAGTAGCCTGAAACGTCGTGCAGTTTCTTGTCTTTTCAGTCTTGTATAAGGATTCCAGGTTAATCGTTTGTCGAGATGCAACCCTAAGTATCGGATCTGTTCTACAGGCACCAGTGGGATATTATTAAAGGATACTGAAGGGAAGGAAGTCATTGGTTTACGACGTAAGGTAAAAGTGATTTGATGCGATTTTTGAGAATTTATTTTAATCCTCCAGTTTTGACACCATTCTTCAAAATCAGTGATATGGGATTGGAGGCTTTGGGATGCAATAACTGGATTGGTGTTGACTGATAATACACATGTATCATCAGCATACGTGGTCAGGATAGTATTAGGATAAGTTGGGATGTGAGCTGTATAAACTGTATAAAGGATTCGACCAAGGATACTGCCTTGAAATTTTTAATATTGAGTAATTTTCGTTAAGTAGAAAAAACAAACGTGAAAATTATGCAATAAGTCCAGATAAAATAAATAGATTTTTATTTAATGGTACGAAATGGAGCGGGTAGTATGTATTAAGATCTATCATGGGTTCCAGTGGCACAGATTTTTTTTTTTATTGAACGATGTCAAATTAAAACAAATTTATGTTGTTCTAGAACCCATGGAGGGTTTTGGGTTCAGGACGTGGTAGAGACTGTACGTTTCTTGGACGGTTGTACTGGGAAGTGATTACTCGTAGATCACGTTGCTCCGCCAGATTTTACCTTTCTTTTGTGTACCCATTTTATATAGACTTGTTCAATCCGTGGAGGATACTAGATCACGTAGGATCCATTTCCGGCAGCTAGTAGGTTGAATAAAAGTCTGCCAGTGAGCGGGATTTGAACCACTGACCTTCGGCAACGCAACTCAGCGCTCGATCAGTAATCATAGAAATAAGATAGAATACGATGTTGAAACAGTTAAAAGTTTTTTTCAAATTCTTACTGTTATAAAAAAATCTAGAAGCTATGCTGGATACCTGCAATGAGGTAAGTACAGGGGACTCCAACGAAGGAAACCTTGTAGAGTCAAACCATAAGTCAAATGCTTTTAAAATTATTCTTCCAGTGCCTCATCGAGTGGGCCAATATTAAAGAAAACTAGGATAGTTAATCTATAATATTGTTACGGGCTACTGGGTATTAAAATGAATTAAACAATTCCTTAGTTAAAGAAACTAATATTTATTAACAAAATGATAAAAAGGATACAATTAAACTATTAACAATTAAATTATTGAACTAATATAAATTTATAGTAACAATATTCTAAATATTTATTATTTAGGCCTAACTCCTATTAAATTATTACAATAATATTAGATATTACTAATTCTAGATAGCTTAACTAGTTACAATAGTTTCTATGACTACAATTTATAACTAATAATTAACACTTACAGTTCACTAGTCCACCGACCGTAAGATTCTTCAAGTATCACAAACTGACACACAGTAACAAACAGAAACAGTTTATTACACTCGCGAGACTCTCACAGTTCACTGATACACTTATTACACGGGCCGGTTCAACACGGACACTCACTTATTGCACTTATCACAGATCTTCACTGGTCTACTCTCAGGCTAAGACTGACTGGCTCGAGGTGAGGGAAGTCTTTTTATAGGCAAGGCCGAACATTCTAGAACACGGAGGGGCCAGACAATTCTGGAATATTCTTAATCCTTTGCCGACAAAAGGAGACGATCTAGAACCGTCCTAATCCTATTTTAACTTCTCCCGCCGACGGATTTAAGCCGCTAATCCTCTTGCTTTCGTCTTCCTGCCGGCGCCCGTAACAATATCAAAGTTCTTTACATGTCAGAGTTAAACTGTGAAGACGACTCAAGATGCCTGTTGCAGTCGAAATGTTCGGGTGACAGGAAATTTACAAGTTCCTCAGATAGTAAACTTAAAAATTAAAAGCGATTTTATTGGTTAAATATTTTTAATTCATGAACGAAATATCTGATATTACATCTCTAACATTTTTTTTAACGTCCGTATTTTGAGTTGTTTCATGTTTGAACATGAAGTTTTTTGGGAATAATAACAGAAATTAAAATCATAAAAGTTTCAAGCTCTTAAAAATTTTCTAATGGTTAAGAATAGAATTTCAATACCATCACTACAGTAGGAATGCTTTGTTTTACCTATACCCATGTTTTTTTAAACTCACATGGAACTTTCAAATATTTCTGTTGAATAATTCGGTTTTTTTAAGTTACGAGGTTGTTGTTTTTTTTTTAATAGCGATATGATACAGACTGATCCAGATATAGCGACAGAATGAATATGTTACTCTAACAAAAATGCATCCAAAGGATCTAGAACTAGGTATGGGATTCTTCGTGTATAGCCTGGAAGACCTGAAGTCCTAGGAAAGGTTACAGACCTATTTTTAAATAAAATAAAATTGTAAAATATTGAGACCTTACACAAATGTTAAGACCGTGGAGAAATTCCAACGAAAAGCCCTTAAGTCTCCAAACTAAAACAGAAATTGAAATTATCTGTCCAATGTTTCGCCCATTCAGGCATCCTCAGGGTAGAAAGAGAATAACAGCAAAACAAAACTTGAATAATGCACCCAAGAAACATCCCACCACCTCCAAGGCTCAAATGCCTTAGTTAGCATTAGTAGTATTAGCTAGAGTTATTCATGTTTTGTAGAAAGGAGATAGTTGGGAGGGGGTGCAGTCAGAATGAACAATAAGGGGCTGAACAAAAAAATGTTCGACAAAGTCTTAAGGTGTAAGAGTATAGGTGGATATGAAACAAATAAAAGAGGAGCTGGATAGGCTAAAAACCAAGGATAAGGACTTCTTGGGTAGAGAGCTTTTTGGAAAAAAACTAAAAGAAGTTGGGGTTCTTGCGGGAAGCAAGGCGAGACGAGGGAGAAAATGGACTAAGGAAGAGAGAGAGGAACAGTCCAGGAAGATGAGAGAGTATTGGAGTAGAAGGAAGGCGGAGAGTGTGAAGATTATTAAGGATATCCGCGTGGTCCTTTTGTAAAAAATAATTAAAATATTTAGATCACTGTTTATAAACTAGGATTAAATTGGTTACAGAAATAAATCGCTTTTTCAAATGATATATACTATATAACTCTTATATCTTCAATTTTTTATAACCTTCATACTTTGTAACAAGGCTTAGTATTATCAGCTCCCGTACCTGAAATTGATAATAAAATCAAATCATTCCAATGGATTAATTAAGTCTATATTGAATAAAAATTGTAAATTGTAATATTACACTTACTGCCAACAGTATCCTTTATCCAGTCCTGGTAGTGTAACACGTTCGTGTTGATTCCGGGATAAGTCACGTTACCGCATTTTTCAGGTCCGTAAGATACAATTCCCACCACAGTGAATCTGTTAGTATCCGGGTCCAGCCAAGCCAACGGACCTCCGGAATCACCCTGTTATCAGTAAATGATAATGTTATCAATATGATATCAATTAGTAATTATTGGTACGTGTGGAAGAAGGGGCTCGTAACAGTAATTCGCTAATCTTAAATCCGAGCGAATTTGCCGCTTGTGAATTCGATAAAAACCAGATAGTTTTGATTGGGTGGCTATTTCCCCAAATACATACAATTAAAGCTAGAAAAGAATTTATCAAGTAAATACAAATAATAAAATACGGAATGAATAAATGTATAATGTATAAATAGTAAAAAAAAACAATTACAAAAATATCGAAGTCCGCAACAAAACCTGGGCACCAAAAAACTATTTAAAAATTAAAGCAAAAATTATGAAATAAAATGCACTAAGCTAGTATCTACAATTAATTATTTACATAAAAACTGAAATAAACTTATTTACTTAAAGGGATAAGTTTTAAAAAAATACATATAAATGGTCTGTGAATAAATAAGGAACTGAAAAATCAGCTGATTTTTTGAAAAGTGTTGAGTTGATGCTTCGATATGTTGATGAGTTGATGTTTCGGTATGTTAATGAGTTTGAAATAACTGAATGTCTCTTACCGATAAGTCCAGAGTGAGGTGAAAATAAACAAGAGGTTTTACTGGTGAGATGCGACTCTCAAGAAGGTGGTGAATGAGACGGCAAAATCAAATGTTGCATAGCAACCTTATCACACGACAACTGTCTTGAGACTGATCTTGTTTTGTTTTTTAAACATCACACTTAATATTAAAACATATGTTTTGAAAATTACTCTCTGAATTCTTTTTTTTCCTTTTAATAAATTTTATTTTCAGAATTATTTAAAAAAAATATCTTGCTTTTAATGCAATAAAATATTCGTGTTTGGAAGTAAAAAACAAATTAAATAAATAAAAAATAGATATTGATATCCGACAGTACATAACTTTTTGAGGTGTTAGGTTCTTATAAATAAATATATTGTCCAGCATAAGGATGAATTATCACTTCAAAATGTACTCACTATGGACAGCGTGGAAAAATTAAACATTTTTTTCTATCTTCAGTTTATATGTAAAAATTCGGAATCCGGGCTTTAATTGTGGTTTATGGTTTCGGGTACTTCTACAATACCTTGATTGTAATGTATAGAAAGAATAGGATAACTTTTACAATAATGTATCGGCGGGTTAGTACCTAAATACTTTAATTCCATTGTATTTTATTTACCTATTTCCTTAGGTATGTGCCTTATTTGCGTTATTTGTTTGGAATATTGTTATTGTTTTGTTATAATTGATACTGTTCTGTTCTGACTAAAAAATTTTGTTTATTTATTTATTAAACGAGTGTTGATTATTTAATTATTGTAAAATATTTACATATTGTAGATATTATATAACTGTAAATAAAAATAACTGTAATTAAGTGACGATATACTAATTACTAAAAATTAACACTAAGTGGGCCAGACTCAATGGCTACAATGTTATACATTAAAGCCAATAAAGAATTTATACTAGGTTCTTATAAATAACAGTTTATTTACCTGAAACAATGTAATTATAAGCAGTACAACAAATCCAGGTAGAAATCTTTAAAAATAAAAAATTATAAAACGCCATAACAATTCTGCACTCAGCCAGCAACTGAACAGAACAGCTGAGGACAGGTGAATTTAAACTGTTCATTAATGAACGAAAAAATAAATATTATTTAATCAACAGGAACATAATAAATATAGAATAAAATAAATGAAGTGATTGAGGCTGTGGCGAATCCCTTTTTGACACAAAACTCTTTAGTTACCCAGCTTCTTTTTTTTTTTTAATTTTTAAATATTTATATCTCATAAAATTTGCTCCAGTTTACAAAATTTGCATGCTATACTAAAATAGACCAGTCTCAAATTAAAAACAATTACTTTTTTTTTTTTTTTTTTTTTTCTTTTTTAAAGAGAAAAGATAGGCCCTCGACCGAGATTTGAACCCGGAACCTTTGTCTCACCGTGACATCGCTCTGCCAATTGAGCTATCCAAGGCCCCTCCCGGTCGAGGACAAACCTTCTCTCTCATAGATCCTAAAGCCCCAGTGCTCCCGCCATTTTTGTGATGAATACACTAGAACGAAGTTCTTTGAACATTAATTTTAATTTAGGATCTTATTGACTTACGTCATATTATTATTTATAATTTTTTATAATTATTGGTCATTTTTTATGAGTTATAAATATTTTTCTTTTTTAAAGAGAAAAGGTAGGCCCTCGACCGGGATTTGAACCCGGAACCTTTGTCTCACCGTGACATCGCTCTGCCAATTGAGCTATCCAAGGCCCCTCCCGGTCGCGGACAAACCTTCTCTCTCATAGATCCTAAAGCCCCAGTGTGCTCCTGCCATTTTTGCGATGAATACACTAGAACGAAGTTCTTTGAACATTAATTTTAATTTAGGATCTTATTGACTTACGTCATATTATTATTTATAGTTTTTTATAATTATTGGTCATTTTTTATGAGTTATAAATATTTTTCTTTTCTCATAAAAAATGACCAATAATTATAAAAACAATTACTATTGGACAAATTTACTGTATAAATATGTCTGTACAGAATAATAATATACAATGAAAGAAAAAATGTATACAAAAAAACTTTCAACAGAGAGAAAAAAAAAATAATAAAACAAACAAACCCAAATAGGCTAACGGAAGAACCCGATGTGGCTCCTATATAACGCCGCGAGTTAGCTGAACATCTTCAGTCTCAAATTAAGCCTTGAGGAAATCTGCAGCATGTCTGGCGAAACGTTGGCAGAAAATTCAACGACACGGTTTAAACCAGAAGAAACAACTGAAGATTTTTGTATAAATAGTGGCCCTGGAAACTTGAATGAGTATTTAAGAAGATTAAGGTTCTACGGACATATGGTGAGGATGCACCCAAAGAGATTAAATAAAGAAATCTTCTATAGAATGAGAGGATACAAGAGTGCTAGGGGGGGGGGAGGGGAGGGGTACATCAAGGAGATGAAGGGAGAAACTGAAAGACTGAAAATAACAGACCAAGGGTGTTTCGATAGGGATGACTATGGGAAGAGACTCAAAGAAATTAAGGTCCTTGAGGAAAAGAGAGATGCGAGATAAGGAATAGCCTGGACCGAGGAAAGGACAAAGGAAGGAGGGAATGAAGTGAACATTATGACATTCACGTGGTCTCTAAGGCCGTTTCGTGAAAAAAATAATAATAATAAAAATAAACAAATATTGGAACTATACGTTCTTAATAACTTATATAGATTGGTTTAGGGGCGACATGTGGACTAGTGGTTAGCGTAACCAACTACTAAGCCCAAGATCGCGGGTTCGTAGCCCGGCAGGTGGCCCTAAAGGGAGTAAAAAATCCTTAGTTCCGCCGTCCTTCGGAAGGGGCGTTAAACGGGAGTCCCGAGCCTGTACGATGTCAGGTACTTGTTAAAAATCGCTATCCTGATTAAACCTGGATAGGCAAAATTTAGAGCTCCCAATGAAGTATCGTCTGATTAGCCATAGCAGAAAAAAGTGACGTTAAATGTATAGAGAGAGAAGAAAACTCTTTATTGAAGCATTACAATCTGCCTGTTGTGGGCAATAAGTAATGGTGCTATGTAGCTTACAGTCATTCCATAAAAAAATCAATGTATAAACGAAATAAATGCATAAATAAATATATACAAGCGAAAAAATATATACAAAAATAAAGTAAAAAAAAAAAAATATATATATATACACATATAATAAAAAAAAATATAATAATAATAAATAAAACATAAAAGAAATATACTGTACACATTCATACTCTATTTCTAATTTGCTGGGGTCCCCGAACTGAGCTTCTTCCTCATGAATGAGGGCAAAGCAGGAGTCCGGGAGGCCCCAGCCCCCTTTCCCAGCCGCGTCACTGGCATTAAACGCCAATGGAAGCTGGTTAAGGGCGCTTCACACACACACACAGGTCGTGAGTGGAGAATCTGGCCAGTGCCAGTACTCCAAATAACATTATTATATCAGGTCTCGAGGCCATTGCCGGTTTAGGCGGCGGGGTGGGTTATATGGATGTAAAAGTTTGAAAATTTAATAGAGATGAGATCGAGGACGAAAGGAATGTTGAGATCATTATGGAGGGTTTGTTGGAGACAAAATAAGGAGCATTGACAATAGTTCTCAGGACTTTGGATTGAATGCGTCTAATATTCGATTTTTTCGCGGTCCCCCACAGTTCCAGTCCATAGGTCCAAATAGGTTTGATGATGGTCTTGTATATTAGTAGTTTATTGTCTATTGAAAGATGGGAGGTCCTACATAGTAATCTGTATAGTTGGCTGAATCGTCTGTTAAGTTCTTGTCTTTTGAGTCTGGTATGAGGATTCCATGTAAGTCTTTTGTCTAGGAGAAAGCCAAGGTATCGTACTGTGTCGGAAATGGGTAGGACGGTTTCATTGAATTGGACAGAAGGACATGCTCCCCGGCGAAGTGTAAAAGTCACGTGTTTGCATTTTTCCTCGTTGACTTTGATCCGCCATTGGTTACACCAAATTTCAATGAGTGAGGTTGGAGGTTCGAGGAAGCCATTTCGGGATCTGGATGAGATGATAGGATGGCTGTGGTTAAATGAATAAACAAACATAGATTGGTTTATCACCCAGCTGTTTCTAACCCTTCGTTATCAGTATCGTTATCCCACTTCCGCCACATATTCATTCAATTTCATAAAATACATTGGCGGAAGTAAAGGAACAATTAAATTTAGAAATAGGATTAGCGCTGAAATTAATATACAAAGGACTAATGAGAGATTGGCACTACAAAACAAGTAGTTGCAATAATAAGGCTTTCCGAACACAAAGGCTCGATGCCGTCACCACACGGACACACTTCCTAAACACTTCCCTCCACGGACCAACACCCAAACCCTAATCCACCAGATCACTCTTAACGCAATACTCCCACCTAACTCTCGCTCTACCCCACAGAGGCTTCCCATTCGGTACAGCGCTTATTAACATCTTCGTTCGTTATATAACATCTTTTTAATTCGTTGCTTACTAAGCCCAGCAACTTTACAAGCCCATCTAAATCTTCGTGAAGCTATCACTCAACTGAGCGCATGCTTCACAAATCCACGTTGTGCGATCTCCTCATCCTATCTCATCCTATTTTGGACAGAATATTCTACGCAAGTTCTTGTTTTTTGAATACCTTAAGACATTGTTCAACCTTAAATGTTTCACATCCCTAAAGAAGAGTTGGATGGATGATGGTATTATAAATTCTGATATTTAGATTATGGAACAAAAGACGCTAGCTTAGTAATATCGATACTGAATACAGTAAAACCTCTACTAACGGACACCCCTAAATAGCGGTCACTCCCCATTACCGGACGATTTTTTTGCACCAACATTTTAATACAATTTTTAAGGCATTTGAACCTCTATTTAACGAAACCTCTCATTAACGGGCACGGACAGGCTGTGTTGGTTATAAATCGATTAAAAAAACCTCTAAAAGACAGTATGACTTTATCCCTTTCCCGTTTCTCGGAAACAATTAGTTGTTTCCGGTCTAAAAAAACAGGGACAGCTGTGTTTACTTTTGAGTAAAGGTTTTCCACATAAATACTTTTTTTTTATTCTCGAACTTGCTTTATTAAAATTTAGTTCTGTTCTAACCCTCGTGGGAGGCGGCTGAAAATGTCTCCCTCACGCAAGAGACTCACTTTAGAACAAAAAATAAATGTAATCGACTTTTATGACCGTAAAAAGTTAAGTGTACGTGCGCTAGCGGAAAGACTCAATATCGGTAGGACATAAGTTTCGGGAACACTCAAAAACCGTGCGATGTTTTTTTTTTTATTCTACTTACCTTTTAAACACATGGGAAATTGAATAAGAGAGAATTAATTTGTACAAATACATATTTATAAAAAAATAAAACCTCCCTTTAAAGAACACCTTTAAATAACGGACAAAAATATTTGCACCAGGGCTGTCCGTTAATTCGAGGTTTTACTGTAATAGCAAGCATTTCCTGCCTTTAATCGAGCCTTTGTTTCTTTTTGAATTTTGTTTTTTCTAGTTTCCATAGATCCTAAGTACTTAAAATTCTCTATAAAAATGAAGCAAGCGTAAGAGATGTGTCAGAATATAAAAATTACTTGATTTGGCTGGACTAGAATGAAACGGAATGGCCAATAGTTTTCTGATTTAAAAAAAAAATCTTTATTGAAATTTACAACTGTATTATAATAGTAAAATATGTATGGATAAAGGCAAGTGGTACTACCCAGTGGTAGTACTCAAACAACAAACGGAACTTAGTTCACGAGGCCATCTTCTTTTCAGACGTCTCGGAGTTGATCGGGAATTGAAGAAGTAGCTAGGTTTGAAACTAGAGTCAGTTAGAACAAAGTTCATGGATTACTTTATTCATAACAATGCAAGGATTCTACAAAGGATTTTGGATTTTAAGGATTGTTTACTAGAGGGATTCGGCGGCTTATTGGAGCCCCAAAGCTCTGCTCCGTAATAGACGGATATGGCGCATGAGTGAGCAAAGTGAGATAAGTGAGATTAAATATTTTCCAAAACCAAATTAAAAAAAAACCGAAATTAACGGTTGCCTACGGGGTTCATTTTTTTTTCAGACGTTTCTTAGAATAATCGGGAACTGTTTATCAAAACAAAGCAGCTTGGTTTGTAACTAGTGAGTGTAGGTTCAGACTACATAAGCAACAAATGGGACATTAAGATCATTATGGATGAGTTTATTCGTAACTTACTAAGGAGCCTTGAGGATTTTACGAAGGATTTCGGATGGCATTGGCAGTGGCAAAGCTCTACTCTGTAAGTCTAAATAGGTTTTATAATATTTATGTATATGAGTCTTTTGTAATTAATTGAGAGCTTAGAGCGTTCGACCAGTAAGTGTTGCAGTTTCTGAATTCAAGCCGAAATATTAACAATATTCTTTTACTTTCGTTACTGGCTGTTTCGAGTTTTAAATTCAACTTATCCACATACAAGACTGAAAAGACAAGAAACTGCTCGACGTTTTCGCCTACTCCAACATTTACTAGACAAACGTTCTCAGCTCCCAATTAATTACAAAAGACTCATCTACATAACCATCATACGACCTATTTGGACTTACGGAGTAGAACTTTGGGGCTCTACTAAACCATCGAATTCCTCTCATATCCAATCACTACAATCCAAAATCCTTCCTAAATTCCTTAATGTTCCTTATTATGTCACAAACAAACTCATCCATCATGATCTTAATATCCCATATGTTGCTGATTTGGCCCAATCTGGATGCCTATCCTTCCATGACAAGCTCCATACACACTTGAATCCACTAGTCTCTTAACTTGCTTCCCATACTATTCCTGATGACCCTCCGAGGCGTCGGAAAAGAAGATGGCCTCGAGACCTTCTACTATAGAACTTTATTGGAATGCTATCAATGGGTAGTTTCTCCGCAAGTGTCTTTTTTTTCATGTCCTTTGTTCATATTACTTGATGTAATATAATTACAGTTGTAAATATCAATAAATTAATCTAAAAAAAAAGTTCAACTTACATGGCAAGTGTCTTTTCCCGGTACAAAGGTGCATATTCTCGTTCCATTAGAAATCCTGCAAGGCTTGGAAGATACGATTCGAAGGTCAACCTCCCGTAGTTTCTTTATCTTATCTAGGTTAGGCTGTGTATAGTTGTATCTTCCCCATCCTAGAACAAATAAATTTTAAGTTCCTGGTGGCAATACTTGATTCGAAAAGTTAGTAAGCCTTGTTTACCCATAGCCTTCACTGTCAGACCGATCAGTTGGGCATCTGAAAGTCCGCTGGGCATACAGATGGGTCCGACGAACTGGTTGAATGTTATTTCAGTCGAAGTTACGAGAATGGCTATGTCATTAGTTGCTGGAAAGCGGTATTGAGGATGCAATATGATCTGAGAAAGGTTCAGATCTTGTCTTGTAACGTCCGATGCTGAAAAAAAAGTCCAAAATCAGCTTTAAGTTTGAACAACTCTCTGGTTGTTAAGTTAAATAGATAAATACCATCATTAACATCGTGGGCTCCGATATAAAGGGTCAGTCCGCCAAGGGTGAAGCCAAAGACACAGTGTCCTGCGGTGAGGACGTGCCATGGAGTGAGAATTGAACCTCCGCAATACGTTTGGTTATCAAAGTGCCTGTGCAGACCGACCATCCATGGGAACTCGTTCTTCTTTGCTATATTACCGCCGACTATCCTGCCCTGGAATCCATATAAACATCGTAACAGAGAAATCATTGGAAACAGAATGAGATATGATCCAGTTCAATAGACTTACCCCATTTCTCATGCCGCATTCGCAAGTCAGAGTAGCCCAGGCCACCCTCAACAATAAGAAAGTTACTAGAATCACCCTCATTTCTGTGGAAATGAAATGAGAAAATTTTAAGTAGAAGATGCTATGTATCGCACGGATCATGTTTGGTTTTTGAAGTGATATGCAGAAGGAATAGTAAAAAATGACTGTTATCAGAACCAGGTTACTTAGGCAGGTAGCAAGACCCTCTGGTGAGGGGGCTCAGGAGACACGAATGAAGAAGTCCAAGACTTTATTTTTGAACAAGGGACTTCTTCAAGAGAGGTGGAGACGGAAGAAGGAGACTGGCGAGAGATGGCTCAGGAGGTTTGATGGTGGCCAGGACGAAGCCCTATTTAAAGACATAACCTAGATTAACCCCTGTTTACCAAATTAATTTATGCACTTATTTTATGGCCATTCTCTGTATATCTGAATTATTAATACATCTCTCTATGAACCTATTAATAGTCTTCAAAATAATTATATTTTTTTTAATGGCTATGCATATCAGTCCTTATTCACCATATATTAATTATTATGTTATTAATACTATTAATTAGGTAATAAAACGACTGTTCAGTGGTAGAGCACTGAGTTGCCATGTCGGAAATCCTGGTTCAAATCTCGCTACGGGCAAGACTTTTATTTAGTCTGTTGGCAGCCGGAGATGGATCTTATAGGATCTAGGACCCTCCTGGGTTCACCCAGCCTCTATAAAGTATTATAAAAATAGGGTACCCAAAATAAGGGGGGAAAATCTGGCGGTTGAGCGTGACCAAGGACAACTCACCTCCTTGCAGAACCGTTGTCCATGAAACAGTACCGTCTCTGCCATGTACTGAACCCCAGACCCGTTCACGGGTTGTAGTGGTACAGGTATTTTACTGATAGAATACCTCTGATGACAAAATTTTATTTTATCAGTTAGCAACCGGAGTCCATAGGACTCATTATGGAATCTAGAACCCTCTTGGGGCATACCCAGCCTCTATAAAATTTTCCATTTCGATAAATATTGTCCATGCAACAGTACAGAGTCTCTACTATATCCTGGTTCCAAGAATTTTCATAAAATTGTAGTACAGTTTTTTTTTGGTTTTTTTTTTCGCAGAACCTATAGTGAAGTTCTTTAGAAAACCATTAAAAAGTAATTAAAAATTATATCAGGTGTCCGGCAAGAATATGGTATATTCAATTGTACGGCAATGAAATTGTACAATTGAATACCGATACTATTCAATTGTACGGCAATGGAAAATTAAAGAAGACAGATTAAAAAATAAATAAATAACTACATTAGATAAAGTTAATACAAATTATGGATAAATAGTTTGGTATACGCAAATGACCAGATAATACAAGTTGAAAATGTTGCTAACTCAAAGAAAACATTAGAACTACGATTAACAAAAGAAACAGCTGAAAAAGTTAAATTAATATTTTTATTTTGAAGAAAAATATTTCAATCCAATCCAATCATCACAAATCCATTCCATCAGTGAAGAGAATGGATTTGTCTGGTCGTGTTACTGGCCAGGCTAGCTCAGTTGGTTAGAGCACCACGCTAGAGACGTGGGTGACCCGGATTCGAACCCCTGGAGAAATCTTTTCTCCTCAAATTAAAAAATAATTAAATAAATACCTTATGAGAAAACTGAAAATTGTTGAAAACGAATTAAATTCTCCAACAGTTTTAAAAAGTAATTATGACTGTATCAATAAATCAGATAACGTCGATTGTCTTAATCTTACTAATATTATAAATGTGAATGTTTGAATGTTTGTCTCTCTTTCACGGAAAAACTACTGAACGGATTTGGATGAAACTTGACAGTAATATAGGTTATACATCAGAATAACACATAGGCTATAGCAAGCGCGGATTTAGGGGGGGTGCACGGGGACACGTGCCCCCCCTCCGACTGTTTTTTAGGTATTGTAGAGAATCCATTATAGGACATAATTAAAGGTAAATCACATGACAATAGTTGTTAAAATAACAGAGAGAACATGATTGAAACTATTTGTTTTGATATCCTACTAATCTTACTAATATTATAAATGTGAATGTTTGTATGTTTGTCTCTGAAACTATTTTTTGATATCCTACTATCCTACCAATATTATTAATGCGAAAGTTTGGATGTATGTTTTTTACTTATTCACGCAAAAACTACTGAAAGTATTTGAATGAAACTTATTCAGTAATATATTTTATACATCATAATAATATAGGCTGCAGCAAGGGCAGATTTAGGGGGCCACGGGGGCACGTGCCCCCCCAGACAGTTTTTTGTGTTCTGTGGAGAATCCATTATATAACACAATTAAAGGCAAATAAGGAACTTAGCCTGTTGAAATTTTTAGATACTTTCTTTGTAAAATTTATGAAAGAAATTTGGATAATGCCACCCCAAGGGTTTCCTCCGTAATATGATAGGGGTTTAAAGACGGTATGGAATCCGTCAGTTTTGAAGGTAGACATCTGAAATTTTGGATGTAGGAGTAACTTATAGTAAAGCAAAAATTAAATTATTTATTTAAATTGATCATTCAAGAAACTTTTTAGGCAGAACGAATTCCACGCGAGCGAAGCCGCGGGTAAAAGCTAGTAAAATTGTAAACCGTAAAAAAAAAATTAAATTAAAAATAAAACTGAAAAAATGAAAAGGGCATTTTTTATTAAATTTATTTAGCACTACCTGATGCTGCTAAGACTAATTGGACGATGCTACAGTGGGAGTTTTAAATTTTGTCTATCCGGGTAATTTTAGTATAGAGATCTTAAATGGTAAGCTTACACCACAGAGGCTAAGGATCAGCATTTTATTTTCCCTCCGAAGGACGACATAACCAAGATTTTTTTTCCTACATTACAAAAATCCTAATGTAACTAACTACACCACAAACAGTAAAAGTACAAGTGGTTAAATTCAACAAAGTTAAATTTAAATGCCTTATATCATGAAAATTACAAGGTCACCTGCGGTCTAGTGGTTAGCGTAACAAACTACTACACCCAAGATCGCGGGTTCGTAGCCCGGCAGGTGGCCCTAGGATTTTTTTAAGGGAGTAAAAAATCCTTAGTTACGCCGTCCTTCGGAAGTGACGTTAAACGGGGGTCCCGAGCCTGTACGATGTCAGGTACTCGTTAAAAATCCCTATCCTAATTAAACCTGGATAGGCAAAATTTAGAGCTCCCAAGGTAGCATCGTCCGATTAGCCATAGCAGCATGAAGTGACGTTAAATGAACAAACAAACAAACTCTCATGAAAATTACTTAAAAACGTTAAAATTGTATACATATTTTACATATGTCTACAGCCTCGGTGAATAAATGGTTAAGTTTAATTTTCTCTAAAATGAGTTTCTTGTTCTTAAGTAAGCAGAAGGATTGGCTTGAAAATGAGTTATTGTTTATATTGTAACTCCATTTCAAGCCAAAAACTACGAGAATGATACGATTACGGTTATCTGAAAGCAGTTCTCTCTCTCTGGAGAAAATCCGACTTAACCAATTATTGTAGCGGGGCTGTAGATAAAATATGGCTACACTTAGGTTCTATATTGATGAATAAAATCTGGTTGGTACTTACATCTACGATGAATTAATCGGTAATGTGTTAATGTTAATACTGCCACTCAATTTATCTTTGAATTGGGTTATGTATCCAATATTAGTTATTTCAACAAATAATTAATCAAGGAATTATTTTTCCGAATTTAGCCACGTTTATTTAATTTACGTCATTGGACCCTTTGAATGTAGAGTCAGGTGATTGCCTCTATTACTCAATAATTAACAGGTAAACACAGTTACATTTATACTGAATGAACTGTGTTCGTTATAATTGCCTAGCGTACACTTGTGTAGACACATTCTTCTAAATAGTGATGTATTTGTCTTAATTCCTATATTTCGTAAATTTTATTTTTAAATTGTACCTGAAGTCCTGGTTTTGTTTGTTTGTTTGTTCATTTAACGTCACTTTATGCTGCCATGGCTAATCGGACGATGCAATATTGGGAGCTCTAAATTTTGCCTATCCAGGTTTAATTAGGATAGGGATTTTTAACGAGTACCTGACACCGTACAGGCTCGGGACCCCCGTTTAACTTCCCTTCCGAAGGACGGCGTAACTAAGGATTTTTTATTCGCTTAAAAAAATCCTAGGGCCACCTGCCGGGCTAAGAACCCGCGATCTTGGGTTTAGTAGTTTGTTACGCTAACTACTAGACCACAGGTGACCGTCTGAAGTCCTGGTTAATAAGTGGTTTAGTCAGATTTTGTCCAAAATTATTTAATTTTGTACTCAGGGAAGCGGTATCGTGACTTTCCTTTAGTCCAGAAATGACTAAGTCTTGGCTTGAAACGGAGTTATTTCTTATCATCGTAATTCAAACCAAAAAACTACTGAAAAGACAGGATGTGCCCATAAAATCTGCGTTTCCTAAATAGTATTATTTGATTTCTTGTTAGTTTCCGTGCCGGTACTGTTCGTCTACCAATTTTGGAAACTGTCTGTCTTGTTTGGTCTTAGTTTCTTGAACTACATTTTTTTTTACACATATTTTGGATGGATAAGAAGTATCCAATATTTCGACATCTAATTTCGTTGGGTTTACAAATATATATATATATATATATATATATATATATATATATATATATATATATATATATATATATAGTAGAGTCCCATAGCTCAACTCCGTTTGTCCAAATAGGGCTGATAACTGTCATGTAAATGAGTCTTTTGTAATTAATTGGGAGCTTTGAACGTTTGTCCAGTAAATGTTGAAGTAGGCGAAAACGTCGAGCAGTTTCTTGTCTTTTCAGTCTTGTATGATTTTAAAAAATATAGGTATACTATGTGTTGGAACAGATAAATATTTATTTATAATTTTAATTTTTTATTTATTTTTATTTTTTTTAAACAGTTTTGCTTTGAAGAGAAAATATTATGCGCTGGCCGGGATTCAAATCCGGGTCGTCTGCTTCTCCTTGTTGGACTCAGATTACTATCAATAGAGATTACTATCAATCGATTTTCAATTTTTCCCCAAGAGTAATATATATATATACATATATATATATATATATATATATATATATATATATATATATATATATATATATATATATGTATGTATATATTACTCTTGGGGAAAAATTGAAAATCGATTGATAGTAATCTCGTACAAATCATCTCCCTATACAACTGTTATCCTAGAAACAGTGCTGTATTGGTTTTTACTTTTCTTGACTGTTATGGAAATAATATAATATTTAGATCTTGAGTTTCAGTCTTTTATTTCTTTATTAATTTCTTAGGCGAAGTTTCGAGACTAGGTTAGTCTCATATTCATGCCCTGACAGTGAACAAATGAGCTTTTTAGTAAAAAACATCAAACAGGACACTAAAATAGATGTAAAATGACCTGTGTAAGATAGGGTGTACTTACAAGTTCTAAAGAATGAATCAGTTTTTAATTAACCTGTTGCCTCTTAAAACAGCATAAATTGTTTGTATTGTAATTGCTGTGATCAATGAACAAGTAATCCATTTTTTAGTAACATCAGTTTATTTAATTGTTGAATCATATTAGATATTGTTATTTTTATATATTATGAATTAATTAAATTTGCATAACACGAGCTAAGACCTTGAACATCCCAGTTTTTGTTTACAGCGCGATTCCTATATTTCTCTATAGCTATCATCTCTTTTATATTCCGTTTGAAACTGTTTTTCTCTTGGTGTATTATTTTAGGTTTATCAAATTTAAAGGTATGTTGTGTATTTCTAAAATGTGTAGTGAGAGCTGTTTGATCTGGTTTATTGGGGTTTTTTATTATTGAATCAAATAGTCATTTTACATCTATTTTAGTGTGCTGTTTGATGTTTTTTACTAAAAAGCTCATTTGTTCACTGTCAGGGCATGAATATGAGACTAACCTAGTCTCGAAACGTCGCCTGAGAAATTAATAAAGAAATAAAAGACTGAAACTCAAGATCTAAATATTATATTAAATATATATATATATATATATATATATATATATAAATAGAAATATTATTTATTATCGTTGAGCCCGGGAGGGTCTGTAGATAGCACTAAAGAGCCCATAATAGGATTCACCCGTGGCTATTAACAATAGCTATTTCTCTGCTACAGCTAGCTTTGAACTGTAACTATACCCGATACCTTCAAACTGTGTAAAATTTCTATTTTTTCTATATTCTTATATTCATTTTATAAGAACATCCAACAGCATCATAAATATTTTTTAAGAGGATTCACCAGGAATTAGTGTGGGCTGCGAACTCTTCCGTTAAGAGAATTTCATCCCAGTGAAATAACAACTTTTTTTTGTTTGTTTTTTAAAATTAAAAGCCTTGTACGAATAAGTTAAAATAAAGAGGTTTCAACTAAAGATGTGTAAATAAAAATATAAAACTTTATTACTAAAATAGAGTCAAAAACTCAAAAAGAAACACTATTATTTATTATAATGCAATTGGCAAAAACCACAATGCAAAGCCTCATGTTTCAAAAGGTAAGGTTGAACGTCTTGGTGGTGGGGTGCTGTCTCATGTTTGGAGCCTGTTCGGGCTGTTGATCGTTGGGATGCACCTTTTTCTTCGAGATGTGATTCACATAACCCTTTTTTGTTTTTGTGTCTTGATAATGCCTGAATAGGCGAAACGTCGACTGGTAAGTGGGTGTATTTTTGAAACATAAGGCTTTGCATTGTGGTTTTTCCCAATTGCATTATAATAAAGCTTTATTCTTATGAATAATTGTGTTTTGACCAATCTCTTCGCAGAAATCATTATTTATTTAACTACCACTTAAGCTTTTGTTTTTGTAATAACCCTAATGAAAGGTGAACTTTTAAAGGCAGTACACTTTACATCGCTTAAAGCCTTTTAAACAGGGAAGTGCTCCTTGACGTAACTTGTTAAGTTAAAGAACCCTATCCTAATTATACCTTAAAACCTGTTTCACTACAACCCGAGATAGTACATCTGGGGTTCAGTACATATTGGAGACTGTACTGTTTCTTGGACAACGGTTCTGCAAGGAGGTGACTTGTCCTAGGTCACGCTCAACCGCTTGGTTTTCCCCCTGATTTTGGGTATCCTATTTTTATAATATTTTATAGAGGCTGGGTGAGCCCCAGGAGGGTCCTAGATCCTATACGATCCATCTCCGGCTACAAACAGACTAAATAAAAGTCTTGCCTGCAGCGGGATTTGAACCGGGATTTCCGGCATGGCAACTCAGTGCTCTACCACTGAGCCACTCCGCTCCTTTATATTCAATGATTATACCTAGATAAGCATAACTTATGATTTACACTGCAGCATCTTCCGATTATATATAGCAGCATAAAGCGACGTTAAATAAATATTGTTCTCAAGGTAGTATCCTTGGTCCAATCCTATATACAGTTTATACAGCTCACATCCCAACTCATCCTAATACTATCCTTACCACGTAGGCTGATGATACATGTGTATTATCAGTCAACACCAATCCAGTTATTGCATCCCAAAGCCTCCAATCCCATATCACTGATCTTGAAGAATGGTGTCAAGCCTGGAGAATTAAAATAAATTCTCAAAAATCGCATCAAATCACTTTTATCTTACGTCGTAAACCAATGACGTCCTGCCCTTCAGTATCCTTTAATAATATCCCTCTGGTGCCTGTAGAACAGATCCGATACTTAGGGCTGCACCTTGACAAACGATTAACCTGGAATCCTCATACAAGACTGAAAAGACAAGAAACCGCACGACATTTCAGGCTACTTCAACACTAACTAGACAAACGGTCTAAGCTCCCAATTAACTACAAAAGACTAATCTACATGACCATCATACGACCTATTTGGACTTACGGAGTAGAGCTTTGGGGCTCCACTAAGCCATCGAATTCCTCTCGTATCAAATCCTTACAGTCCAAAATCCTTCGTAAAATCCTCAATGCTCCTTATTTTGTTAAGAATAAACTCATCCATAACGACCTTAATGTCCCTTTTGTTGCTGATTTGGCCCGAACCCGGTATCTATCCTTTCATAACAAACTTCACTACCACTCAAACCCTCTAGTTTCAAACCTAGCTTCCTCTTCAATTCCCGATAATCCTCCGAGGCGTCTGAAAAGAAGATGGCCACGTGACCTCCTTACTTGAACTTTGATTTGAGTACTACCAGTGGGTAGTTTCTCTACTTGTCATTATATATCACTTGATATATAAAAAGCCTATTTACTTGTGGTATTATTGTAATACAGTTGTAGATATCAATAAATAAATTTAAAAAAAATAAAAATAAATATTGAATTAACAACCATTATTTACGTATAATAGCCAAGAATTAGGTTGGCCGATGTCTTCCACTCCCTTGTGTTATATATATATATATATATATATATATATATATATATATATATATATATATATATATATATATATATATATATATCATAATTCTTTTAGCTGACACAAACAAATTAATATTAGATAATTTAAATTTGTTTTTCTTTTTTCAGATCATGGCTTGGAGTTGTGTCCTGCTACTCCTTCTGATTGTCCAGCTAGCGTCACTATCCAGAGTAACAGGTAAGATAATTTAAGATAATATCTGAAAATCGAATAGTATAAATATATGCATGAATGAAACATTCGATTATTACAGATATCTTTTTAAAGTCTTACAATTTAGTAAACGACCTACGAAGAAGTCACCTCGGCCCGGCCGTGCGTACGTAAAGCACACCCTTTCTCCTACCACCCAGCACGCTTTACTCGCCCTTTATCCTCATCGAGGCTATAATTATATTATAAATAAGCTGTAATATTATATCACAGAAAATTATACACCTATAAAATATACCTAAATTAATTCGGTGGTGTTGAGAGTATTGGCACCCAACTTTTTGGTACAGGAATAAAACCTCTGTCCTAGGTCCAACCGCCAGATTGTCTCCCTTTTTTTGGGTACCCTAGTTTTATAATATTTTATAGAGGCTGGGTGAGCCCCACGTGGGTACTAGATCCATTTCCTGCAAACAGACTAAATAAAGGTCTTTCCCGTAAACTTAATTAAATGCCATTTCCGTCTTCATCGGTAAAATACCAAACAAGATATATATGGCGACCGCATAACAAACATTGAGTCCTTGAGTTTTAAAATAATTTTTGGTAAGTACTAAACATTTATATACTAGCAGTAGTTTTGTTTGTAAAAAATTGGAATTAGTTATAAAATTTGTTTGTTGTTCTTTCCCCAAAAAGTTGGTTCTTCCTGTATCTACAAGAAGAAGCCAGGAGCAATGGATTTGTGTTTTGCAAAATTTTAAAAATATTTATAATTTAACCGAACGTATGTGGATGACACATCTCTATTATCTGTCAACGCTGATCCAGTTATAATATCTTGTTCTCTTGAATCATATATCAGTGACCTTGAAAAACCTTGTGACCTTGTGGTGTTGAAACTGGAGGATTAAAATAAATTGCCACAAATCTCATCAAATCACCCCTCCGTCGTAAACCAACGACTTCCTGTCCTCCTGTATCGTTTAATAACATCCCACTGATTCCTGTAGAACAGGTCCGGTACTTGGGACTACACCTTGACAAACGCTTAACTTGGAATCCCCATACTAGACTGAAACTACAAGAAACTGCTCGCCGTTTCAGGCTACTTCAACATTTACTAGACAAACCCTCTAAGCTCTGGATTAATTACAAAAGACTGATATACATGACAATCATTGGATCCATCTGGATATACGGAGAGCTTTGAGGATCCAACAAGCCATCGAATTCTTGTCATATTCAACCCTTGCAATCCAAAATCCATGAAATCCTCAATGATCCCTAATTCGTTACCAACAAAGTAATCCAAAATGACCTTAATGTCCCATTTGCTGCTGATCTGGCCCGAATCCGATATCAATCTTTTCATGACAAACTTCGTTTCCGCCCAACCCACTAGTTTCAAACTTTGCAACCTCTTCAATTTGTGGTGACCACATATATTATGTATTATTTAAATGATTAGTGATCCACATATACATATATTATATGTAATATTTAAATGTATTATGATAGGATGATATTAAATGTATGAGTATTAATTAGTTTAATGTATAATTATATGAAGTTTTTTAAGCGAGTTTAATAAGCGTCTCTTTAAGATGTAGAATTACGTATTCGATATTGTTTATTGTTAGATTGTTATATTTCACCGTTCACCTATGTACCTTAGCGAGATAAGAATGTATTACGTATTAACGAATTTGTATTCGAATATATGAGTAATTATGCCATAGGTCAGTTATGTCGTCGTCTTGATTGACTAAAATTGTTTGCTATTGGCTAATAAAAGAGGGGGGGAGGTGATATGAGAGAGTGGGGGAAGCGTTAGCCAGTTTGAGGCTGTATTATTTTAAGTCACTCTACTTCACCGACTCCTTGAAGACCCTCACCTTTTCATCACCTCTTGCTTCTCTCAGTTCTCTATATCAGGCTTGTATTAGAAATAATTGAATAATTGTATTAAATATAAGAAGTGATTGCATCTCATATTATTTTATATATGTATATATATATATATATATATATATATATATATATATATATATATATATATACATATATATATATTTGAGAATATAATTTTATTTGGGGTTTCCATTGTGGACTTTGTTTGTAATTGACTTTATTTTCTCCTCCTAAGGGTCCACGGATATATTTTATAATTATTAAATCAATTAGGGGCAAGGTCATTACAAATTCCTGATAATCCTCCGAGGAGTATGAAAAGATGATGGCCTCGTGGACTGAGTTGAACTTTTTATTTGAGTACTACCACTGGGTAGTTACTCTACTTGCATTTTCTCTGGAAATGATTTATATTTCATTATATTTTCTTGATGTATTCTGTATGCAGTTGTAAATTTCAATAAATATATTGAAAAAAAAATTTAACTGATCATTCGTGACAAAAGACTGAAGGAAAATTAGTTCTGCGATCTGTTGCTATGCAAGGCCCAGTAAATATTACTTTACTAAACATTTGTTTTTCACATGATAGATAGATTTCCATCCCTAACCAACTGTCTTGGAAATCAGAAACGATGAAGAACTATCCTCAGCAGAGCAGAGAGCTTTACCTACTTTGGTAGAATGGAGCTCTCCACAGCTGTGCTCTCATTACCTCCTGCCAGTCACCAATTAAAATATCTTTAGGTGAGTAACTAGGCTGGCACCCGCTTTCTTAGCTACGGTTTTTTTTTGTCTAGCGTAATTAAGATTATTTCTTTCTGAATAGATTGTTTGTTCATTTAACGGACCTTTATGCTGCTATGGCTAATCGGACGATGGTACATCTTATTCCAATATTTCTATTTGAGGACTGTTATTGCAATACAGAGAATGTAGAGAGATAAGATTAGGGCATTTTTTCTATTAACTATATATATTTTTTAATAAATACAATTTTAAATAAATAAAAATATTGAATAAATAAAACAAACCTAAATAAAAAAAAACATTCCATTATTAAATACTCTTTTAAATTGCCACAATCAATATTTTTAATCCATTCATCATGTGTTTCTTCTGGTTTAGACCGTGTAGTCAAATTCTTTGCCGACGTTTTGCTGGGCGTACTAATAGCTTCCTCAGGGATTAATCTGTGACTGAAAATGTTCTTCTACTTCGGTATTTAAAGCTTCTATGTCCATGGGCGGAGCCTATTCCTCCAATCATATGATTGGCTGGGTTCCGACCGTGTGGCCTCTGATTGGTCCGGTTTCAACTTTCAAAAATAGTAGTGAGCTACAGGGGACTCTTATGTACCTAAAACTCTCAAATTTAATCCAAGATACATGAGAAGAGCAGTCGTCGCTAATGGCCTCAGCAGTCGAAGCGACGTTAAAGAAAAAAAAATTATAAATTACTTGCCATTAAAAATGAATTTTACTAAAAATCAATTATTATTTCATGTTTTGATTTTGTTGTTGATGTACCCGAATATAAAATAGTATCGATATCAAATTCGGAATCTAAAATTGCACTGTATTTTTATTCTTTCCTCAGATGTTCGTAGATATCGGACGGAAAACTTTTTTTTATAATTCTACCAAACATGTTTAAAATCAGTACCAGACTTATAGTGAACCTTCTCAATGCACAAACTAGTTTCCCTAACCAAGTATACTGTAAATTGAATGCCCTCTACACACAATGGGGTAGAGCAGAAGACACCTTGGTTATCCATTAGCACCTGTAAATTACAATCCTACAACCAATCAACCTCAGCAACCTCACGAGCCAACGGTAAACAATCATCGCTAATCTCTCTGATTGCGAATCCGCGGTATTCGCAGTTCCCTTCAGCTGGGTTCAGTTTGCTTGCATATCCGTTTATCTAAACCAATTAAACTGATTTTTTGGTGAAGGATAAAAATGGTCAGGGGTATGCGGTCAATAATAACACCAAATAAGAAAAACTTATTGTTTACTAGTGCCAACGTTTCGGCCTACGTTGTAGGCCATCTTCAGGGCTTTTTTTGTTTTGTTTTGATTTATTCATTGATATTTACAACTGTATTACAACAATACAACAAGTAAATAGGCTAAGTGATACATAATGGCAAGTAGAGAAACTACCCACTGGCAGTACTCAAATCACAAGTTAAACTTAGAAGGTCACGAAGCCATCTTCTTTTCAGACGCCTCGGAGCATTATCAGGAATTGGAGAGGAAGCTAGGTTTGAAACTGGAGGCTTTGAGTGGGAATGAACTTTGACAAGAAAGGATAGATACCGGGTTTGGTGTCAAATCAGCAACAAATGGAACATTAAGGTCGTTACGAATGACTTTATTCTTAACAAAATAAGAAGCATTGAGGATTTTACGAAGGATTTTGGATTGTAGGGATTGGATACGAAAGGAATTCGATGGCTTAGTGGAGCCCCAAAACTCTACTCCGTAAGTCCAAATAGGTCATATGATGGTCATGTAGATGAGTCTTTTGTAATTAATTGGTAACTTAAAGCGTTTGTCTAGTAAGTATTGAAGTAGCCTGAAACGTCGTGCGGTTTCTTGTCTTTTCAGTCTTGTATGAGGATTCCAGGTTAATCGCTTGTCGAGATCCAATCCCAAGTATCGGATCTGTTCTACAGGCAACAGTGGGATATTATTAAAGGATACTGAAGGACAGGAAGTCATTGGTTTACGAAGTAAGGTAAAAGTGATTTGATGCGATTTTGGAGAATTTATTTTAGTTCTCCAGTTTTGATACTATTCTTCAAGATCAGTGATATGGGATTGGAGGCTTTGGGATGCAATAACTGGATTGGTGTTGACTGATAATACACATGTATCATCAGCATACGTGGTAAGGATAGTATTAGGATGAGTTGGGATGTCAGCTGTATAAACTGTATAAAGGATCGGGCCAAGGATACTACCTTGAGGGCTAAGAAAGTAAAACAGAAAATAACTATAAGATCATTGCAGTACTAAAAATTGTAGAAATATACAAAAGTAATGAAATGTAGTTTTCGGATATATTATAAAAGATATGTATGAATAACAAAATGAAAGAATTTGTGTACAGAAAGGTGAAAACGTAAGAAATATAAAAAGTAAAAAAGATGAGAAAGTAAAAGTAAGACACAACATGGAAAATACACATGATATAAAATGTATGGTAATTTATGTATCAGAAAGTTATGTAAATATGAATAAATATTAATAAAAAATAAGAGAAGGGCGATGTTGAGGCGACGTTGGCGAAAAAGGGCCAAAAACAGAACATCTCTTCTATATCTTTACGAAGCAGTACTAGAATTCAGAAAGGCCAAAGAGATGTAGAATTGGCGAGAAAATAACGCTCAAATATTTTGGTTCTGTAGGAACGGATATAAAGGTCGGATAGAGGATTTGAATTGTAGGAGACTATAGATATAAGATGGATGTTGTGAGTTGATGGTTTGATATAAGTAAGAACCTAGGAAATAGAGTCTACGGATAGAAGGGAAGAGCCACTTTAACTCATCATAGAGGTGGGGCACATGAGACAAATAGATTTCCTCGGAGGGTCGAAGACAAATAGAAGTTAGGATTTCATTAACAAACTAGCCAAGAGGAAGATAAAATCACGTTGGGATAGAGCCAAGATAAGGCATACTAAACTTTTATAAAGGATCCCAATGACGATCTTTCTGAGAAAATCAAGAAAGAAGCCGCTCACATGTCGAGAACCGACCTCAAAAGTATGGTTGAAACCATCATTGGGCACTGTAAACTCAGGAAACACATGCATCGTCTGGGCATTGAACAAGAACCTAGGTGCAGATGGTGCAAAGAGGAGGACGAAACCCCCTGGCACGTTCTCTTTGAATCTATAGCACTAAGTCGAAAGAGGACATTTGACCTTGGTCCTGGAGGACACAAGGAACTTCAAGAACTCAGATTCAAAGATTATCTAAAATTTCTCAGAAGTCTAGACCTAGGTTAGGGATTTTTAGGACTCGAGCACAATGGGCCTTTTTAGGCCGAAGTGCTTAGTAATAAGGGTCACACATAAATAATAATAAAATTATAGGATTTCATAATTCGCCTCAATCATTCCTCGAGCTTGTTCCAGAGACCCCCCCCCCCATAGGCCACACATAGTCAAAGTTTGAAAAGATGAAAGAAATGATGAGGAGCTTACGGACAGATAATGTTAGAAGATGCCTGGAACAATGGAATAACTTTAGGGAGCTTATTGATCGACGGGAAATATAGGCCATGTGGGTTTCCCAGGAAAGGGTTTGGTCGAAAACAATACCGAGATTTTTAACAGAGGAATTGAAAGTAATAGGGTGATCGTTTAGCATTAGTTGGGGAAGAGAGTTGATGGATTTAGGAAGGGTTTTGGAACCAATTAGAATGGCCCGAGTTTTCGCAGAATTTAACATCAGGTTATTCATGTTAGCTCAGGTACTGATCCTATTGTCACCTTGAATATTGGTAAATGCAGCTATTATCTTAGAAGTAGGAAAGGACAAATAGATCTGTCGTTGGCGTACAGATAGCGGGAACAGTGGTGGATTGATTTGGGAAGGTCATTAATGTAACAGTTGAAAAGGAGTGGGGAAATAAAGCAGTTTAAATATATTATTTGACCTTTTTCAATTAAAACAGTAACTTCGAAAATGGACCAGGGAATATATACCTGCACATGCACACGACGAATTTTAAAATGGTACGGAATTCGACACCATGGTTTTATTTTTTCCCTGTTATAATATTGTTTCATACAGAGCAGACTAAACTTAATTACCTGTTCTCAATCAATGCAATCACGAACAGGTGAGGCATGTTGAACTAACTTGCACCCTTGATTACATTTAGATGCGGGGCGAATCAATATGAGCTTATATCAAGATTAGCTTTAATATTATGTTTATTTGAATTATAACTGGATATTGTACAGGATTTTATTATATTATATATTGTAATATGCAGCTTCGGGAATTTTCCTCACAATAAGCATTCCTCTAATATCCATTATTCAAAGTTTCCGTTGGTTGATTATTTATTCAAAATCACGTGATGCAACTTAGGCTAATCGGATGATTCAACAGTGGAGGACCTAAACTTAACTTAAATTAACTTAAAAGTTAACCACTAAATTAGAGCCAAAAACTCAAAAAGAAACACTATTATTTATTATAACGCAATTGGGAAAAACCACAATGCAAAGCCTTATGTTTCAAAAATACACCTACTTACCAGTCGACGTTTCGCCTACTCAGGCATTATCAAGACACCAAAATCAAAAATAACCCCCTTTTTGATTTTGGTGTCTTGATAATGCCTGAATAGGCGAAACGTCGACTGGTAAGTGGGTGTATTTTTGAAACATAAGGCTTTGCATTGTGGTTTTTCCCAATTGCATTATAATTAAAAGTTAACCTTTTTTCTATCAAAGTATAACTATGATCGAGTGCCTGAAATCTCGGGATCACCATTTTAAGTTCTCCATGAAGGAAGACATAACCAATAATTTGTTCTCCCTTAAAAGTTCTTAAGGCCACCTTTAAGGTTATCAGTGTTTCAACTCCTTTTTGTTCCGAATTCTCCAGAATTATAGCTAAAATTATATACACTCCTGATAATACAATAGGGAAAATCCTTAAAACAAAGCCTCAAGCCTCTAAAAACTGGGAAAAACTAATAACCAATAACCATTCAACGTTTCGTCAATTCAGCCATCATCAAGACTTAAACAAAATAAAAAAATCACAATAATAATAATAACAGAATAATTTATTCTGTGAAGCTTCTTATAAATTAAAAACAATTTAAGGAACAAAACGGTCCGGGTGGAGGTAAAAGAAATTCCCTTAAATAATTGTAGAGTAGAAGAAGGCCCGCAGTGTGGGTCGAAACGTTGGCTTTCCAATAAACAGTTCACCATTTGCTTCCTCATATATATATATATATATATATATATATATATATATATATATATATATATATATTTTAGAGAAGAATTGGTCGACTGTATCTTCTAATGTAAGGAAGAAATAGTTGGGGGTGCAGTCAATCAAAACACCTAAATAAGCGTAACTTATTTATTATGTGCCGACGTTTCGGTCTATAATGTAGGCCATCTTCAGGGCTAAGAGAGAGAAACAAACAGAAATATATAAAAACGTAGCAGTAACAAGAATATATATAGTGGTTTAAGAGTGGAAATTAACATAGTGACTAGATATGATGAAATAGTGAATAGATATATGATAAATAAAGAATGAATATAAGAGTGGTTACAGAATATAATAAAATTAAAATAGTGATAGATAAAAATAAATTGTAGATGATGAACAGAAATTCTAATAGTCACAGATAAAATAATAAAAGAATATGAATATAAAATAGAAAAAATACATGTCAAGAAAGGATAAAATGTAAACAATAATATAAAGGGAAAGAAAAATGAGGAGGTAAACGGTAAGATACTAAATGAGAAGATTAAAATATAGAAAAAGGGGGGTTGAGTATGAAGGATTTAGAAAAAACTAGTTTAATTATGGATATGGATAAGATGCCAGACATGAGGGGTTACATAGGTAAAATGTAATAATACAAGCATATATAGAAAGAAAAGATTGATAAATTTCAAAAATTAAACATTGAAAATAGTGTTATTTATAACTATGAACTATGAAGAATGAAAAGAAAAAGAAAATATAAGTAAGGGAAGTTAATATATAACTGTATACAGTTAGAAAGAAGTGGCATTAATGCAAAATAAGAGTATTATAGTATACAAATAAGAGTTGTAGGCCGAAACGTCGGCACACAATAAATAAGTTACACTTACTAAGGTGTTTTTATTGACTGCACCCCCAACTATTTCTTCCTTACACATATATATATATATATATATATATATATATATATATATATATATATATATATATATATATATATATATGTTTCTACTTATCTTGACTGTTATGAAAATTATATGTTTTGGTTCTTGAGTTGCAGTCCTTCCTTAAACTTCTTTAGGCAACGTTTCGAGACTAGGTTAGTCTCATAATCATGCCCTGACGGTGAAAAAATGAGATTTTTAGTAAATACATTAAATAGCACACTAAAATAAATATAAAATGCTACGTGTAAGGTGTAATTGGATAGCGTCATCATGAAATGTTTATATTGCAATAGCAATGATCAATGAGTAAGTAATCTATTTTTTTTTTTTGTTTAAGAAAGGACTAAAACTCAAAACTAAAACGTAAATATATAAAATGTCGATTGATTCTAATTATCGATTTATTGTGTTGAAATAAAACTAAACTGTGTTTCTCTCTGTAAAAAAAGTAAATGTATTTTTTTTACGACAATAATTTCCTGTAACTGATTTACAAACTCATTATTCTGTACAGTCTTACCTGTAAAAAAAAAAAATCATTTAAAGTTTAATTTATTGTGTGTCAAAATTAGTGTAAAAGACACACTCAACGTCTTTCATTTGAATGTGATTGATAATGTTACCATGGTAACAGCTGTGAGGGGAGAATCGGGGAGGTTATTCCTATTTGTTTGTTATTTAGTTAAAAAAAAAATTGTAAATAGTTTTGAAACGTTAACTTTAAATGATGTGTTTTTTTTTTACAGGTAAGACTGTACAGAATAACGAGTTTGTAAATCAGTTACACGAAATTATTGCTATAATAAAAATAAATTTACTTTTATAAAGAGAAAAACTCAGTTTAGTTTTATTTCGCCCTCACACAAGACTGAAAAGACAAGAAACAGCTAGACGCTTCGGACTACTTCAACACATACTAGACAAACGCTCAAAGCTTCAGATCAGTTACAAAAGTCTTATTTATGTGACTGTTATAAGACCTATATGGACTTACGGCATTGAACTATGGGGCTCCACCAAACCATCGAATTTCTCTCGTATCCAATCCTTGCAATCCAAAATCCTTCGCAAAATCCTAAACGCTCCTTATTTTGTCACAAATAAAACCATCCATAATGACCTTAACGTTCCATATGTTACCGATTTAGCCCATTCCAGATACCTATCATTCCACAATAAACTTCAAACCCACTAGTTTCCATCCTTGTATCCAATTCCATCCCGGACAATCCTCCTAGGCGTCTGAAGAGAAATGGCCTCGGGACCTTCTATTATAGTAATTTTATTAGAGTGCTGCCAGTGGGTAGTGTCTCTACGTGTCCTATCATGTATTATTTATTCTAATAGCAATTGTACTAGATGTATATATTACAGTTGTTCAACTCAATAAAATAATTTAAAAAAAAAAAGTTTTATTTCGACACACAATAAATTCAGTATTTGAATCAATCAACATTATAAAACAACATTTGAAGTTAACATTTCACACAAATTTAACAAAACTTGTTTTCTTTTAACTAAATAACAAGACACAAATAGGAATAACCTCCCCGGTTGTTCTCTAACAGCTGTTGCCATGGCAACCGTATCAGTCGCATTAAAATGAAAGATGTTTTGTGTACGTCTTTTACATATATAATTCTAATATTATTCAATATATTTTTTATGTAATCATATAAACACAATTAAGTAAGTTAGAAATAAAAATAAATTGTAAAAAAATTCTGAAGACTTATATTGCCCCTTTTTTAAACAGATCTAGGAAGGGGGGACAAGGTACGAAATGAAATATTTCCAAATTCTAGAGAAAACATATATTATCTACAGCCATTTACAACCTTTATATATTGTGGCTCAACCGTGAAATATATATTAGCACTTCCTTTTAATGTCTGAAGTAACGTCCCTGTAAATTCTTCCTACTTTATACTAGAAGAAAACATATATCACATCGAACTTTGCTAAAGTCTGTCCCTTTTATTTGTAATGTTCCTTGCATCTCTTATTTAATACTGCATACTAACTCTAACTTATGGCGTCTAGGGTCGTAGGTTCGGTTAATGCTAGAGACTGTACTGTACAACCGTTATCTAGGGAGGTGATTTGTCTGAGATCACGTTAACACAACAGTTAATGGTACTCATTTCATACAAGTTGGGTCAGCCTCAGGAAGGTCTCTTGATCGCAAAGATAACGTGGCTGTTAAGAGATTAAATACATTATTTATTTTTATCCGTAGCCGGAACAATAAGGAATTCCAAAGGGAAACATTTCAGATCAGCCAACTTCAGTTCCGGCAATTCATTTCCCTCTAGAACAGTTTACAAGTAAGAAGAACACGTATAAAGCTGTAGTGTGATAATTTAGAAAACAACCTGTGCAGAAGTCGCCTCTAGCCCACATAAAGAAGCCACGCCCTTTCCCCCACTACCTAACTCGCTTCACTCACTCTTTGTGTTCATCGTCCTACTTTGCTCTTACTATAATATCTTTGTGTTCTCTTTTGTATATTTGGAAATAGAATTGTCCGTATAGGATTTTTAGTGTCATTTGACCCTTCAATGGCAAGCTCTATCAAAGCCGCCCAGATCTCGCAAACAAGTTATTAGAAGAGTCAAGATCTCTACATCATTATCTAAGTATAGTTTTTAATATCATAAATAAATTACTGATAACAGAACTTTGATATTTTCCGAATTCGGTGCTTTAAATCGCCAAATTATAGTATTGATTTAAAAATCTCAAAAAATTTAATTATGGATATTATTTTTCTCCTTATTAAACATATTCCATTTTATAAGAAATAGAATTAACTTATTTTTCTTAGCAAGATTTGCTTCGTTGGGTTGGAACATAGATTTTCTTGGTAATTTGGAATTTACATCATTATGTATCAAGTAAAAGTAAAAACGATTAAACGTGATAAAACAGTAAAACTGCTGTCCTAGAAGCAGTAGAGTCTCTACACCGTACTGAATCCGAGATACTTCTTGGGTTGTAGTAACAGTTTATATATATAACTCATGAATTGATTTTTTTTTTTAGTTACATCATTTATATCATAAAACCTTTCATTTTTGTTTATTTGTATATTTGTTAAATTTATTTATTTTTTCATCACATAATTTAGGATTACAAGTTTAATTTTAATTTCATTCTCAGAAATTATCAATTTAGTCAAACTATAAATTTTGAATTTCTTGTATTGTTAAATTATACTAAAATGTATTCTGTAATTATGATACCAAATTGATCTGTAATTATTAACACCACATGTAATGACATGTAATATGCTTACTTAAGTATGGAGCATGTCCTAATATTAATAAACGGTCCCTCCATGGGGTTACCACGGGGGGAACAAAAAAAAAAAAAAAAAAAAAAAAAAAAAAAAAAAAATATATATATATATATATATAATTATTATTATTATCTGTCGTATATTTTTACATTGTAAGTTTTTTTCAGAACAGCATAAAGCATGATCTTCTAAGAATTCTACCAAAATATAAAAATTCCATATTTTTCTCGATTATTATCATTCTAACTAATAACCTTAATAATTATTTAACGAAGCGTTCAATGATATTGTTGTAATTAATTTCATGTTGCAATACTGGTTTTATATTTAGAAGTTAGTTATGCCGCTGCCCATCATATCCCTAAATCCAATTACTCCATCCGACCGTGGATGCGGATAGCTGATGAATTGGAACGATTAACTGCTCTGATTGTATCATGAAAACAATAGTTGTTCTTTAGTAAATATAGAACCTATATTGTTCATTTATTTATTTTCACGTTCCGGAGTAATGAAATAAATGCCAAAACTTATTCTCTTTGGTTACAGCATAGATAATAAATTATTTATTAAGTTAACATCCACTGATAAACCCTGTGGGATAAAAGACCTTGGGGTTCATACAGCCACTATAAAGTTTATAAGGCGAAAACCTTGAGCATGATCTTTGACAAATCACCTCACTGCTAAACGGTTGTCCCAGAAACAAGTCTCTATCACGAACTGAATCCTAGAGCCTTCATGAGTATACAATATATCTGATTACATTGTATCTTATTATTATTGTCCTTTTCCGAACTTATAGAACTACTTTAATCAATTTGTATCCGGTCTTCTAAGCTTTTTATTTCTGAACTTCTAGGTGTTTGAATGTCGCAAAAAATCGAAGAGAGCTACATTTTTGATATGTTGTAAGGGCATGTCTGAGTAGTGTAAATCAGAGTTTGTAACCGAAAAAAGGGATGGGAAAGCTTTTGGTGGCCGAAAAATCTCGAAATTTTCGGAGATAATTAAGTTTTTGGCCTGTATCTCCTAATCGGCCCATATTTGAAAAAAAATATTATTAAAATATATTTAATTTAAAGTACATTAAATTTGCTACAATTGAAACCCAACCCATTGAAGTAGGTATAAATGATTCTGAGTCACGCTTCTTTCAAAATAGGTTAATTTTTCAAAAAGTCAAAATTTTAAGTTTTGGCCGACTTTTCGTGAGGAACACCGGCCGAAGGAGTGATCCTACGATGAAAGTCAGGGTAGTAAATTTAATTAGCTTTAATTTAAGCACAGACCGAGGCCTATAGGTGTAATAGATTCTGAGTTACGCCTCTTTGAAAACTGGAAATTTTTTCAAAAAGTCCAAATTTTAAATTTTGGCCAACTTTCGTAAGGAACACCGGTCGAAGGAGTGATCCTACGACGAAAGTCAAGGTAGTAAATTTAATTAGCTTTAATTTAAGCACAGACCGAGGCCTATAGGTGTAATAGATTCTGAGTTACGCCTCTTTGAAAACTGGAAATTTTTTCAAAAAGTCCAAATTTTAAATTTTGGCCAACTTTCGTAAGGAACACCGGTAGAAGGAGTGATCCTACGACGAAAGTCAAGGTAGTAAATTTAATTAGCTTTAATTTAAGCACAGACCGAGGCCTATAGGTGTAATAGATTCTGAGTTACGCCTCTTTGAAAATTGGTAATTTTTTCCAAAAAGTCCAAATTTTAAATTTTGGCCAACTTTCGTAAGAAACACCGGTCGAAGGAGTGATCCTACGATGAAAGTCAAGGTAGTAAATTTAATTAGCTTTAATTTAAGTAAAGACCAAGGCCCATAGTGTAACTGATTCTGAGTAATGCCTGTTTGAAAATTGTTCATTTTTTCCAAAAATTCCAAATTTTAAGTTTTGGCCGATTTTCGAGAGGAATGCCGGCCAAAGATGTTATCCTACTTTGAAAGTCACTGGTGATGAAGTTGTAGTAAGGTTAATTAACTTTAATTTATGTACAGACCGAGGTCTTTAGGTCTAATAGATTCTGAGTTACGCCTCTTTGAAAATTGGTAATTTTTTCCAAAAAGTCCAAATTTTAAATTTTGGCCAACTTTCGTAAGGAACACCGGCCGAAGGAGTGATCCTACGATGAAAGTCAAGGTAGTAAATTTAATTAGCTTTAATTTAAGCACAGACCGATGCCTATAGGTCTAATAGATTCTGAGTTACGCCTCTTTGAAAATTGGTAATTTTTTCCAAAAAGTCCAAATTTTAAATTTTGGCCAACTTTCGTAAGGAACACCGGCCGAAGGAGTGATCCTACGATGAAAGTCAAGGTAGTAAATTTAATTAGCTTTAATTTAAGCACAGACCGATGCCTATAGGTCTAATAGATTCTGAGTTACGCCTCTTTGAAAATTGGTAATTTTTTCCAAAAAGTCCAAATTTTAAATTTTGGCCAACTTTCGTAAGGAACACCGGCCGAAGGAGTGATCCTACGATGAAAGCCAAGGTAGTAAATTTAATCAGCTTTAATTTAAGCACAGACCGAGGCTTATAGGTGTAATAGATTCTGAGTTACGCCTCTTTGAAAATTGGTAATTTTTTCCAAACAGTCCAAATTTTAAATTTTGGCCAACTTTCGTAAGGAACACAGGTCGAAGGAGTGATCCTACGATAAAAGTCAAGGTAGTAAATTTAATTAGCTTTAATTTAAGCAAAGACCAAGGCCCATAGTGTAACTGATTCTGAGTAATGCCTCTTTGAAAATTATTCATTTTTTCCAAAAATTCCAAATTTTAAATTTTGGCCAACTTTCGTAAGGAACACAGGTCGAAGGAGTGATCCTACGATAAAAGTCAAGGTAGTAAATTTAATTAGCTTTAATTTAAGCAAAGACCAAGGCCCATAGTGTAACTGATTCTGAGTAATGCCTCTTTGAAAATTGTTCATTTTTTCCAAAAATTCCAAATTTTAAGTTTTGCCCGATTTTCGTGAGGAATGCCGGCCAAAGATGTTATCCTACTTTGAAAGTCACTGGTGATGAAGTTGTAGTAAGGTTAATTAACTTTAATTTATGTACAGACCTAGACCTGTATGTCTAATAGATTTTGAATTACTCCCCTTTGAAAACTGGTAATTTTTCCAAAAATTCCAAATTTTAAGTTTTGGCCGATTTTCGTGAGGAATGCCGGCCAAAGATGTCATCCTATGTTGAAAGTCACTGGTGATGAAGTTGTAGTAAGGTTAATTAACTTTAATTTATGTACATACCTAGGCCTGTATGTCTAATAGATTTTGAGTTACGCCTCTTTGAAAAGTGGTAATTTTTCCAAAAATTCCAAATTTTAGGTTTTGGCCGACATTCGTGAGGAATGCCGGCCGAAGAAGTGATCCTACGATGAATGTCATTGGCTATGAAGTTGTAATCAATTTAATTAGCTTTAATTTAAGTACAGACCAAGACCTGTAGGTGGGTGTTTTCAGAAAATGACTTTGTACGCCACGAATCGACCTAAAATAGCTTGTTTATCGTAAAGTATAAATATTTACTTGTAAATTACATATAAAAAAACAATGGTAATACTAGTAGGTATTACTGTATAGGGGGGGGAGCCACCCAGCCTCCCCGAGGGTTTTCGGCCACCAAAAGTTTTCCCATCCGTTTTTTCGGTTGCAAACTTGGATTTACACTACTCAGACATTTCCTTACAACATATCAAATATGCAGCTCTCTTCAAGTTTTTGCGTCCTAAAGCCCTTTTTGGGTAGCTCGCCGCTGGCCTATTCCGGTATTCCTTCATTCCGCCTGATCTTCTTCTGAAGATACCCAATAGCAAAACAACCTAATGCTTTAATCAATCTTTGGTAAGCATCTAGTATTTTTGTTGTTAAATTTCTTGATTTTTTTTTAACCCTTACAGGGTCATTTTATTTCTTTTATCCAAAGATGGGAGCGGAGTGGCTCAGTGGTAGAGCACTGAGTTGTGCCGGAAATCCTGGTTCAAATGGCATGACTTTTATTTAGTCTCTTT
This sequence comes from Arma custos, assembly GCA_037127475.1. Classification (NCBI taxonomy): domain Eukaryota; kingdom Metazoa; phylum Arthropoda; class Insecta; order Hemiptera; family Pentatomidae; genus Arma; species Arma custos. The sequence continues at coordinate 8,863,248 of CM073764.1, forward strand.
GCAGCCGGAGATAAAAATATTATAAAAATAGGGTACCCAAAATAAGGGGGGGAATCTGGCGGTTAAGCGTGACCTAAGACAAGTCACCTCCTTGCAGGACCGTTATCCATGAAACAGTACAGTCTCTACCATGTACTGAACCCCAGTAACCAACCGTTCACGGGTTGTTGTGGTACAGGTTTTTTACTTATTTTGATCCAAACAGGTTGTTGTTTTTGTTTCTAGAGTTCCTCAAATATTCTTTATTTTTCTTTAGGGTTTCGAATTAGGTGGCTAAAAAATATATAATTTATTCTTCCTCCTGGTATTTGTTAATGTTTCAATCTCTTTATTACTTGATTTCAGATATTTTTCAACTATTAAAATTATTGTAGAAAGGAGATAGTTTGGGAGTGCAGTAAAAAAAAAACACTGAATAAGTACTAGACTTATATTTATGTGCCGACGTTTCGACCTATAGTGTAGGTCATCTTCAGGGCGATTTGGAGAGAGCCATTGTTAGCCAGCCGTTACACCCAACGACTTCTCTCTCCAAATCGCCCTGAAGATGACCTACACTGTAGGTCGAAACGTCGGCACATAATTATAGGTCTAGTACTTATTTAGTGTTTTTTTTTTACTGCACTCCCAAACTATCTCCTATCTACATTTGATCATCCAGTCAACTATTTTCCTCTCATATATTAAAATTATTGTAATTTATTTTTTATTAATTGTTATAATTAGATTATTAATTGTTATTGTAATCGTAAGATTATTAATTGTTATAGTTAGAAGAGAATGGATTTGTCTGACCGAGGTACGAACCAGGATAGCTCAGATGGTAGAGCACCGTGACGGAAACGTGGGAGACCCGCGTTCGAATCACGGCCACATCTTTTCTCTTAAAAATAAAAATATTTAAAATTAAAATTATTGGTTTGTGTTTCCACAAACAGTGTTGCGTTTTGTGTTGTGCTTTATTCGTAAAAATTTGGTTTAGAGAATTCTACAAAAAATTTTGTATACTAGAGGAATTCGATGACTTAGTGGAACACACAATCTCCATTTTAAATGCCAATTTAAATTTTAATCATTAAAAAATTACGTAATGGATGTTTATGTTTACATTATGCTCGAACTTAAATCTGCATTTAAAGTACACAGGCATATAGGTAGAAGCTCTAATGCTGTACCTGAACCTCTGAGGTTTCAGGTCCCTTCATGGCCAATATCCATAATTATACAAATTTGGGATGTGGACATGGAGAGAGGTTTGCGTGTTTCCAGGCCACACATATGCAAATTTACAATGACCTTTATGCTAAATAAAAACGGAACTAATACATTTGTATGTACTTATCTGGTAATGTTACTTGTAATTTCATTTTTATGATAATAACATTTTAACTTTTTTTTTATTATTTATTTATTGATATTTACAACTGAATTACAATAATACAACAAGTGAATAGGCTAAGTGCTACATAATGACATGATATAATGACAAGTAGAGGAACTACCCAGTGGTAGTACTGAAATAAAAAGTTCAACTTAGAAGATACGAGGCCATCTTCTTTTCGCCTCGGAGGATTATCACGAATTGAAGAGGTTGCGAGGTTTGAAACTGGTGGGTTTGAGTGAAAATGAAGTTTGCCATGGAAAGATTGATATCGGATTCGGGCCAAATCAGCAACAAACGGGACATTAAGGCCATTATGGATTACTTTGCTCGTAACAAAGTAAGGAGCATTGAGGATTTTACGAAGGATTTTGGATTGTAAGGATTGAATATGAAATGAATTCGATGGCTTAGTGGAGCCCCAAAGCTCTATTCCGTATGTCCAGTTGGGTCTAATGATTGTCATGTATATGAGTCTTTTGTAGTTGTACGGGAGCTTACAGCGATTGTCTAGTAAATGTTGAAGTAGTCTGAAACGGCGAGCTGTTTCTTGTCGTTTCAATTATTCGTATTTTCAGTTGTGGACTAGAAGTATCAGGTAACAAAATAATATTTAACAAAAACGAATAAAAAAAACCTGACCTCGACAATGTGTGCTGGGTTTTGTGTTCAGTAAGTGACAGAGACTGTACCCTTGTCGTAGAAACAGTACAGTCTCTACCATGTACTGAACTCTCTCCGTGGTTATAGTGGTATGAATTTTTTTACTCCTATAATTAACCTCAAATTAGTATAAATTAGATATTTAAATGACAATTAATAAATTGTATTTTATTTTTTTATTAAATGTTATAATTTTAATTTATATAATGACGTAAATCAATAAGATCCTAAAGAAAATAATGTTCAATGAACATTCTTCCATTTGTATACATCGCATACATATTTCGCAAATTTAACTGGACATTCTTTTCTTTTCAAAGTAAAAATATTTAAATTTATAACAATTAATAAAAAAATAAAATAAATTATAATAATAAATAATGAGGCAAGTCAACAAGATCCTAATTCAATGAACATTCTTCCATTTGTATACATCGCATACATATTTCGCAAATTTAACTGGACATTCTTTTCTTTTCAAAGTAAAAATATTTAAATTTATAACAATTAATAAAAAAATAAAATAAATTATAATAATAAATAATGAGGCAAGTCAACAAGATCCTAATTCAATGAACATTCTTCCATTTGTATACATCGCATACATATTTCGCAAATTTAACTGGACATTCTTTTCTTTTCAAAGTAAAAATATTTAAATTTATAACAATTAATAAAAAAATAAAATAAATTATAATAATAAATAATGAGGCAAGTCAACAAGATCCTAATTCAATGAACATTCTTCCATTTGTATACATCGCATACATATTTCGCAAATTTAACTGGACATTCTTTTCTTTTCAAAGTAAAAATATTTAAATTTATAACAATTAATAAAAAAATAAAATAAATTATAATAATAAATAATGAGGCAAGTCAACAAGATCCTAATTCAATGAACATTCTTCCATTTGTATACATCGCATACATATTTCGCAAATTTAACTGGACATTCTTTTCTTTTCAAAGTAAAAATATTTAAATTTATAACAATTAATAAAAAAATAAAATAAATTATAATAATAAATAATGAGGCAAGTCAACAAGATCCTAATTCAATGAACATTCTTCCATTTGTATACATCGCAAATTGCGGGAACACGGAGATGTGGGTTCAGTGAAGAGAATGGATTTGTCGGACAGAGATACGAACCAGGATAGCTCAGTTGGTTAGAGCACTATGACGGAAACATGGGAGACCTGGGTTCGAATACCGGTCCTGGGCATCTCTTTTCTCTTCAAAATAAAAAAAATAATAAAGATTTTCTTATGAATGATAATTTATCTTACATAATAATGATAATAATAATTTAATGATGATTAAATTTTTGTATATGTTAATATTCTCATTTTGTATCTTTGGTTTACCTCCTCCTTTTTGATTTTCCTTTATATTATTTTTACTTTACTATCCTTTCTGTACATTTATTTTCTGTATTTTATTTTATATGCGTTATTTATAATTTCTGCTCATGTTCTTTAATTTTATTAAATCTGTCTTATTTTATTATATCTGTCATTATTTTCATTTTCTTTTCATTACCATTAATTTTGTTATATCTGTCTTTATCTTAATTTTATCATATCTGTCACTATTTTAATTTCTTTTCATTATCATTAATTTTTTAAATCTGTCTGTATCTTAATTTTATTATATTCTGTCACTTTTTTAATATTCGTTATCTTTCATCTTCATATCTGCCACTATTTTAATTTTCTACATTACATGTCACCATATTATTGTTACTGTACGTTCTTATATTTTTTGTTCTGTTTGTTTCTCTCTCATAGCCCTGAAGATGACCCACACTGTAGGTCGAAACGTCGGCACATAATTATAAGTCTAGTACCTATTCAGTGTTTTTTTGACTGCACCCCCCAACTATCTCCTTTACACACGATAATTGTTGACCTTGATAATAGATGTGGAAGAAATTGGTCCGAGTAGAGGTCACAATGAATTTCTCGTAGAATTTGAGAAAAACTTGCCAACGTTTCGACCAACTTTGTAGGTCTTCTTCAGGGCTGTGGGGGGGGCTGGGGGGTAGGTCCTCACTGGCTAGAAACACAGACTGATTTGACTAATAATTTGAATAAAGATTTTCCTTTTTCCTTCTATTTCATATTATACATTCCTCTTGGAGATGGATTTAAAAATAGTGTTATTTACTGAGATTTCGATCTGGTATAGACAAGTTAAGGGGAGCGGAGTGGCTCAGTGGTAGAGCACTGAGTTGCCATGCCGGAAATCCTGGTTCAAATCCCGCTGCAGGCAAGACTTTTATTTAGTCTGTTTGTAGCCGGAGATGGATCATATAGGATCTAGGACCCTCCTGGGGCTCACCTAGTCTTTATCAATTGGATACCAAAAATAAGGGGGGGAAATCTGGTGGTTGAGAATGATCTAGAACAAATCACCACACGTACAGTCTGTCTCATGTACTTGTACTAGTTTTTTTTTTTTTTATAAACAACATAACATTAGCTGCATTCTCAAATATTTCGATTAATTAATTTAAACAATGTATTAAAAAATCTAGAAATTAGATATTTCATTTTTTATTTTATTGGTTAGCTTAGGTAGAATTGCATATGGACACTCAACATTAAGGGTCTTCAGTGTCCGTCCTTCAATCTGTATTATTTCTTTGTTTCTTTATTCTTTATATTCTTGACCATTTTTTAAATTTTGTTAAAAAGATTATGTTTTTTTAGAAATTTGATGACTGTGTCTATATTTTTGTTATTATCACCAAGAATATTTGGGAGGCATCTTTGTAATTGAGCTTCCTGAAAATAACTATCCCAGAGGGGGCAGTTCTCCAGTATGTGTTTAATTGTTAATTGTGTGTTGTTACATGTTGTGCACTTCGGTGGACCGTCCTTTGTTATAAGGTAACCATGGCTAAGTCGGGTGTGGCCTATTCTGAGTCTTGTTACAACCACCTCTTCCCTTCTGTTACTGCGGTTGGAACTTTTCCATATTTTTAATTCCTTTTTTACATCTTTAAGCTTATTTAGTTGCCCAGTATTTTCCCAAAGCTGGGCCCAAGTTAGTTTTACTTCATATTTTAAAAAGTGGCAAATGTCGGATGAGGTGTAGATACCTACTTGTAATACCAATCGATAAAAATGCTGCTTCCTTGGCAGCCCGATCTGCTACTTCGTTACCTTTAATTCCCACATGTGATGGAATCCAAACCAAAGATATGTTCTTATTCAGATCTTTTAACATTGATGCATAAACTTGTGCTTCCCTTACAATATGGTCTTTACTATAGATGTTTTTTAATACCTTTAGAGCAGATAGGGACAGATTAAAGTTTTCTTCCTCGCATTGCATACTATAATAGAGTGCCGCGCAAATCGCATAACATTCGGCAGTGAAGTTGCTGGTCAGGAAAGGAAGTTTATACTTGCTAATCCTGGAGTCCGATACAAATGAAAAACCAACATTATTATTTAATTTAGAACCATCTATTGTTTTCTATTACTATATTTTTCCTTAATTTTTTGATATTCTGCTAAATACATGAGTCCTGTAGTGGTATTTTTAGTGAATTTTTTAAGCGTTAAATCTATTGCAGGTAGTTTTGTAGTCCAAGGTGGATAATCAAGTTCATCAATTGTTGGTTCCAAACAACTGATTTTTTCTATATATTTACCAGCCCTAACACCCAATGGAGCAGGTAGTCTACGGTTTTCTTGAAATCGTCTATTCTTCGGTTTAAAAATGGGTTTCCATGCTGGGTTATTACTATTATTTTTTAGCCTTCCAATGTATCCACAGGCGAGTTGGTGTCTTCTCAAAGCGAGAGGAGCTATACCAGCTTCAACACATAAGCTAATTACTGGACTGGTTCTGAAGGCTCCAGTAGCAAGCCGGATGCCTGCATGTGTGGATTGAATCAAGAGCTGAAAGCAGATTTTGATTTTATTTTATTGTACTTTTGATAGTGATTTGAAGTTAGTTTATTCATTTAACGTCACTTTATGCTGCGATGGCTAATCGGACGATACTACAGTGGGAGCTCTAAATTTTGCCTATCCAGGTTTAATTAGGATAGGGATTTTTAACGAGTACCTGACATCGTACAGGCTCGGGACCCCCGTTTAACGTCCCTTCCGAAGGACGGCGTAACTAAGGATTTTTTACTCCCTTAAAAAAATCCTAGGGGCCACCTGCCGGGCTACGAACCCGCCGATCTTGGGTTTAGTAGTTTGTTACGCTAACCACTAGACCACAGGTGACCTTAGTGATTAGAAGTAAAGTTGAAAAAATAAATATATAATAATAGAATCGATATAAAACTGATCCACTAATATCATCTGATCTAACATCATATAATAAAGCAATAACAGGCAAGTCAGGTTGAATATAGCGAGCGCCTGCAGCTATATCTTCATCGCTGAGTCCTCAAGTCCCCTAGAAATTGAATCCTTTAATATTGAATAAAGATAAAAATTTCCTCGTTTATCGAAGAAAATTCATTTTCCGCTTCAATGAATGGCGAATCCTATTTCCTCTGCCCCAATGCCGGTTTTCTTCTCATCTTTGTATATAATTCAAAAGATTTCAAAAGTACATTTTTAGTTTTATCAAAGCGGAAATAAATGGATAAAATTCCATTTGTAGGAGTTTGAGGATATTTTATTATTTACGATATAGTGGATTGGATTTAAAGATGCTTTTTTTTACGTTTTACAAATATTTATTTTTTTCAATTGATCGCTTAGTTATTAATTAATTATATTATTAATTAGTAATATATATATATAAGTAATATAGATAATATATATATAAAGGGGAACAAGGTAGCTCAGTCTTCCTAAAGGCTAAGTTGCAATGTTGAATATTCTAGATAAAAATCCGTCTTTGGCAGATATATTATGAGGTCTACAGACCCTTCTGGGCTCACCCAGCCCCTATAAAGTTGATACCCTTATACGTATAAGGTATTAGTACCATTTAGTACTGTATCGAGATGATGAGGGATTTTCAATTAAATTAATAAATTTTAAAGAGAAAAGATATGCCCCCGGCCGGGATTCGAACCCGGATCCTCTGTCCTCTCCAAGATAGACCTAATAAAAATCAGTAAATAGTAACCTAATAAAGAAAATATATAACCTAATATAGTAAATAGTGATGTAATAAAGTAAATATATACCCTAATATAGTAAATATTGACCTAATAAAGTAAATACATAACCTGATATAGTTAATAGTGACGTCTTTGGCAGATATATTATGAGGTCTACAGACCCTTCTGGGCTCACCAGCCCCTATAAAGTTGATACCCTTATACGTATAAGGTATTAGTACCATTTAGTACTGTATCGAGATGATGAGGATTTTCAATTAAATTAATAAATTTTAAAGAGAAAAGATATGCCCCCGGCCGGGATTCGAACCCGGATCCTCTGTCTCTCCAAGATAGACCTAATAAAAATCAGTAAATAGTAACCTAATAAAGTAAATATATAACCTAATATAGTAAATAGTGATGTAATAAAGTAAATATATAACCTAACATAGCAAATATATAAACCTAATATAGTAAATAGTGACCTAATAAAGTAAATATATAACCTAATATAGCAAATATATAACCTAATATAGTAAATAGTGACGTAATAAAGTAAATATATAACCTAACATAGCAAATATATAACCTAATATAGTAAATAGTGACCTAATAATTAAATATATAACCTAATATAGTAAATAGTGACCTAATAAAGTAAATACATAACCTGATATAGTAAATAGTGACATAATAAAGTAAATATATAAGTAAAGTAAATATATAACCATAATAAAGTAAATATATAACCTAATATAGTAAATAGTGACGTAATAAAGTAAATATATAACCTAATATAGCAAATATATGTTTCTACTCTTAAATTTATCTTGAATATATATATATTGATATTTGGGGATGCCAGAGTCTCATTTAGGATGAGTACTCAAATTATTATTTATATGCCTTTATCTTAATTTGGTTCCTTTCGAAAGGACAGTTCTTGTGTTTACCAATTTACTCATACCCTTCAATATATTATTTATAAATAAATAGTGTATCTGGGGTATGTAAGCACCAAAAGAATTACAATAAGGATCATTTATTTATTCAGTTTCAACAAGGTTAATGATTCAGATTTTAATATCTATAAAAAGGATTGCCATAAAATGCCTTACAGAAAATAAATTAAACTTATCTGTGAACAGGGGTAGATTGGGTTACATGTCGGTCTTCTTCTTGTCGCCCCCGGGACTCATCTTCTTGGTCCGCGTTGTTCGCCAGCTCCTTCTTCCGCAAGCTCTCTCCAGTCCTTGCTTCTTCGGCCTCGTGTCCAGAGTAGCTCCTTCCTGCTTTCGCCTTCGTCTCAAGAGTGACTTCTTCAGCCTCGTGTTTCAATATTTTTCTTCTCTCCCCCTCTCCTTCCTACTCCACCATCTTTGGCCATAAAACTCCATAAGGGACCCAAAAGGTCTGTTCTTTGTCCCAAACATATTCCCTTTCATGTGTCCCGACATGACACATTTTCCCCGCTCCGCATCCCTTTCATGGTGCCGCCCGCATCAGTACATAGCAATAGTGACCTAATAAAGTATATATATAACCTACTATAGTAAATAGTAACCTAATATAGTAAATATATAACCTAATATAGTAAATAGTGATCTAATAAAAATTAGGTTTTTTTTAATGAATTATGCATATTAAAAAATATATAAATGCTCTTTTAAATTGCAACGATCAATATTCTGAATCCAGTCTTGAAAGGTTTCTTCGATTTTCCACCGTGTCGTCAAATTCTTTGTCAACGTTTGGTTAGGTATCATCATCATCATCATAATCCTCTTTACCGCCAAAGCAGGAGGAATTCTGCACAGCCTTCTCTTCCACCACCTCTTCTGCTCCACTGGAGTCCCCTCTTCTCAAAGTCCTTCCTCACCACTTCTACTCACTTCTTCCTAAGTCGTCCTCTGCATTGTTTTCCCTCCACTTTGGCTCGGTAGGTCTCGCTAGCGATTCTGCTAGGATCCATCAGCAGGA